>CM054382.1:16888333-18282500 GCA_028858755.1 Ara ararauna | reverse complement strand
AACAATAATAATTACACAAACCCACTGTCAGTATTAAATTATTTTGTATAGCATTTACTACTGAAGTTGCAGATAATAGAAAAAGCTGAATAATCAGAGTTTGAAGCCTGATGGTTAAGCTATTTAGGACCACAAATAGTATTGAATGATGATAGAGAGTAGAGAATAGTTAAATCCAGTTATCACAATGTGGTCTTGCATTATTTGTCACAAAACTTCCAGGAAAATACTGTCCATGAGCGCATATGCTGTCCGTGAGCGCATATGACAGTACTGGATGGACAGCTAACTATTTAAGGGGGAGTAGTGATGGTTAGGTTTATGCCCCCATTAAGTAGAAAGTGGTTTGTATCTATGAATGGTGTTGTTTTGCTTTATATCAGTAAAGAACTTATGTAACACAAACCACTCAGATATCCATTTGCTTACGTTTTGAATTTTATGGCGGTTCTTGATAATTCAACAATGATAATCACAGTAATAAAGAGTTCTCTGGTTCACAAAGTGATTTAACTATCTTTATGGTAATGAGTAGGTAAGGTGGCTTGACTAATGTTTTTTCTAGTTTGCCTGTTAAGTAGGCTGTTTTAGAACAGTTATTATTGTAACTTTAAATATGTTTTCTGTATTTAGAGTATTTATGCATGCTAGAAGCTGGAATTACATCAGACGAAATAAGGAATTAATAGGAAAATCCATTTTTTCCTATTTTAATGTTTTATGGTTTGGTTGGTGTTTCTTTTAAATGTATGAGGGCAAAGCAATGTTACTTAAATTTGAAAGATGGAAAACATCTAAGGTATTTGTTTTATTTTATTAGCTTCATACTTAGTATGCTCCCAATGGGAAGTCTAGCTATCCTTATTGAAAACCTGTAACTCCAGATCTAGCTTTGTATATGCAATTTGTATAATAGAGTTAGGAATTATAACTGTGACATTTTTCTATATTTCTAGACTGTGTGCTAATGAGTAACAGCAATTTGTACCAAAGATCTTCTATACAAATTGTGAATACCATTGTACTCCTAGTCATGAGAGGATAGTCTATATGTTTGGTGATTATTTCAACAATATAGTAATTGTGGCAATTAGTGTGTGAGTAGATGTGTCTGACTTGCATTAGTTTTGACCTGGTGTTGTTCAAAATGTAGGATCTCAGCTCCCATAGTGGTACTGTAGCATCTATCATGACTGCGGATAGCTGTGAGATCCTGCACAGTAATGAAGTTAAGCCTGTGCTAGCTTTGTGGCCCTGGTGTCTCTGAGCCTCATCTTCTGCTTATGAAGCTAACAAAACTGGTGGCACCCAGATTGACCTGCCCTATTTTTCTGCGAGGCTGCAGCACAAAGGAGGCTGTTTTGGTGCATGGTTCAGTACTGTGAGCCAACCAAGCATCAGTCCCTTGCCTTGTAGCAAGCCCTCAGGAATGGCTTTGCCATCTCAAGCCCTGAGCTTGTGTCATGTGTCAATCTGCTGCTTGACTCCCTGTCCCCGCAGCCTTCCTCTTAAGCACACTGCATGTGCAAACGTGAAAAACATTCGCATTATACAAGTGGAGGTGGCATATAAGGAACTATTTCTGAATGTATTGTGATGCAGTTTCACTTCTGATGCTCTACTGAGGCTGGTGTTGCAGAGAAGTCAGATGTGCTATGGTTTCTGGAAGAGGAGTTCAAATAAGACAACGTGTCTTTCATTACCAGCTAACAGTGTAATCTAGTGTAATGTACAGAACTGTCTGCAAGCGTTTGAGGAAGAGTGAAATTAATAATCTGAAATATGGAAAATGTAGGGAAGAAAAAATTAACTTGTATTTTTTTTTGATAAATGTGCTAGAAAATGTAACACTTCAGAAACAGAGGAGCGCCAGACATTAGAAGAACGGTACAACCTTGGTGGTGCTGGACGTTTGCTGAAATAAGTCTCAGAGATAATCCAAAGTTTCTAGCATCTGAGCAAGTATTAAAGTGGTATTGCAAATCAGGCTAGCTCAAAGAAACACCCAAATTAAAAATCAGTAGTACCATTAATTTAAGGCAGTGCAATTGAGCTGTTTCCCAGCAGTCTGCTCAGTATATGGTGAGCAGATATATCCTGAAAAAGGATGCTGATGCTGGCACCAAAACTTCCAAGCAGCTTCAGTCCCACTTCTGCAGCTAACACCTTTCTGCTCTTCTGTTACATGTTTTTCATTACTTATACTGCTTCTCTCCACAAATGCAAGATGCTTTTCCAGTGTTTGTCAGTACTGAGTTTCCATCTGGATGTTTAAGGTCAAAGTTCTTCACGTTCTGATGGGTAATGAAGATTCAGAGCCGGGATTGGGGTGATGAGCTCTCTTGCTGAGCAAGGTAGGAGTAGGGGCAGCAGCAGAGGGGTAAAAAAAATAAATCACAGGAAGTGTCAGTAAGGGCAAGTCTTGTCAGATGTTACACACAGGGTTAGGCTTCAGTGTATGCAGTACTAAGGAGAAATCTTTTTTGAAGAAGTAGGGCTAAAAATGTGTTCTGTGTTTTTCTGGGCTGTTTGTACCCCTACAACCTTGTTAGTTATTGGAAATACCAGCACAATTCCTGATGTGAATGCACTCATAAGGCACTTTTACATGTTATGAGTATAGCTAATCCTCTTTCATGGGGGGATAACTTTACTGCACTAAAACAACCTTGTATTTGTTAAGTAAGTTATTATTTGTGTGCAAAGAGAAACCTGAGTCCATAAATAATAAGTCGGAATTTAAAAAGCAGACACCTGTGAACTTCTTGTTTCTATATACTTGCATTGTGGTTGTAATTGCATTACAATGCACGTTAAAGCTTCCCATTTTAATTTTATATTCTTGGTATTTTAAAGAGAAAATGGAAGACTCCATAGGTAGGATTAAGAAGCTGAGTAAGTTTTCTTAGTGAAGCTCCATAGGTTTCAAATAAGCAAAACCAGCCAGTCAACCAAAAAAAATCCCCAAGTACTGAAATTGAAAACAAAATATGGGAGACCTTTAAACGATTAAGATGGTCACTCACACAGTTTAGCACAGTACTGAACGCATTAGCAAAATGTAAATCAATAAATAATTCAAGTATGGAGTTTGTTATTCCAGAGGCATTAAAATGCAAACAACCAAACATGTCCCATCACAGAGAAAATCAGGCAAAGTTAACTTCCGATTCCTTTGCTTTATTATTGCAGAGTTGGAGATTTTATTTGTTTTAATACCTCTGGAAACGACTGTATTAAAACAATTTGTGTCTTTGTTCCGAGACTAAGGTGGAAGTTTAACCCCCAAAATGTTTTTTTGAGGAAGGGAAGGGGAAACAAGGAGGTTGGAGCAGAGCTGAGCTGGAGCTGTGCAGAGCTGGACCCCAGCCTTTTGCAAAGCGTTAGTGGCCTTATTAGCACAATAGGATGTTGGTTGTTTTTTAACACATTCAGCCATATGAACTTATTTTCTGTTGTTGGGATGTTTGTGTTGTTTTTTTATTTGTTTACTCTTGTTTGTTTGAACTAATCACCACTTAAGTAAAAGTGTCTTTGCCTTGCCCTGCCTCCTCTTCATGAAGCATTTAGCCATGGTGACCAGTCAGGCATAAAAACGTGCTTATCTGCAAATGAATGGCAGCTCTTTGCTTCATTAAAGCCTCTTTCTCTTTTGGCACTCGCATTGTGACCCTTTGATATTAATTCAAAGGGCAATTAAAGAATGCGGCCCATCTTTGAAGTAAAGCATTCAGGGCAAGGAATGGGATGAACCTGGGACTCTGATGGACTGTGCGTATTCAACAGGCCTTTTCAAGGCAGTTTGAAGTGACTCAAAGAAAATGGGCAGGAGAAGGTCAAAGAGAAAAAAGGGGCTAAAGAAACAGTCTGTATTTGTTCGAAGTATTAGCCAAGCAAACTGCAAATAGCAACAAAATGAAACAGTTAATAGAGCAGCCAGACAGAGGCATGTCAATCACTTAACTTGAACAGCATTGGACTAACCAAGGCTTCAGTCCACTGTGTTATCTAATTATCTTGGGAAAGCCAGTAGCTGGAAGTAATAGTATTGTATTTCTTTCTGCTTACTGCTCAGAAAAGGTGATAAATACTCACTGCTTCATAATTATTCAACATATATACATAAAGAGTGGTGGGTTGGTGGATTGTAGGCAAGCTGCTTGTAGAAAACCAACAAAAAACCCTTCGTGATCAACCTGAGATGCAGAATCTGAGCATTAGCCTGTTTAAAAATCATGTAAGGGTTTGCATATGGAGCAAGCTAAGGCACACATGATTCCTCTGGAGCAAACACGTTAAGAACAAACACATAAAGACAAACACATTTATGAACCTAGGAGAGTAATTTTCACTCTCTTTTGTCCAAATATAGTTTTAAACCACATATAATGTTAAGGATCAGACTGTAAACCACAATAAACAATGAGATTAAGAGTCGAGGCTTCAACTCTCCTTACTTAACATACTCTATTGTACCTAAGAGCTGTAGCACACATGGTATGGGATTCCTGCCTTATTTTGCCCTAACAGGGTAAGTTAGGGACAAAGTTTCAGATTTGTCTCACAATCTTCTTTGTATTGGTAGTTAAATTATCCCCATGGGGCTTAATTTTCCACTGGCCTGAATTTGCACATGCAAAACAAATACACAATTTTATTTGCATAAATGGATGTGCCCATAAACAGGCATATTTTAAGGTCCTGGCATAAGACAAGATTCCTGAGTTTATCTTCTTAGTTGCGCTGAATTGTCACCATTATTGAAATGAGAAGATAATAATGAATTTGCGCTGTGCAAGAACTGTTCTAATCTTGATCCAGCTGATGCAGAGAATTGGGTAATAACAGGCATATGAACACAAGTGTGTGGCGAGAACCATCTTGAAATGTGAAGTTTTACAACATTATTTAACTACATGTATCTTTTTTAAATGGGTAATGGAGTTTAGCTGGAAAGAGTGGCTCTTGCTTTGTATAGGCAAAATATGCCAAAAAGCTTTGCATCAGTTTGAGCATGATGCTGCAGTCACGTTTGTGTAAAGGTAATTTGAGTCTCCAGCACAATCCTGTTTGGTGGAGCCTCACTTGCGTTAATGAGCCCTAAGCCATATAACAAGATTGGGCGATAGTCTTGGATTTATTGGTATAAGGTGGTCAAGGATTTGTAACGAAAAAATGTTTTTTACATGCAAACTGGACAATATATGACTTAACGCATGTTAAGAAGTTACTCCCTCAACAGCTGGTAATGGTTTTCTTTGGGGGGGATGAAAGAAATATTTTTTTGTTGCTGTTGTTAAGAAAACAAAAGCATTGGCAGAGTCAAAAATCACTTTTGTTGAGATCTTGCACGCTAAATTTTAACCAGAGGGATTTCTTTCTTTTTTTTTTAATTTTTTTTTTCTTTTTCTTTTCCTGGCTATGTTGCACCCTCCTTTGAGCTTCAGGCTAACAAATAATCTAAAAGACTATTCAGTGTGGTTGTGCTTGTATGAAGGGTTTTGCCATCATACAAGAAGACATACCAACTTTTCCTTTATAGTGGCTGCTATATTTGTTTTTCTTTTTAATGGAGAAGAAGAGGAATTCCTGTGTATGTCAGACATAGCATCGTTTCAAAGCTACATATTAATAGAAAAACTGGCATCATGTGAACACTTCACTGTCCAAGAATTCCAGCTGGAATAACTGTACTGAACCAATGACTTCTTTCTTTTGTATGGGTCCCTCCTGGTGTCCGCAGGGTTTTATATATAGTCTGTTGGAGTTAAATTAATAAATCTATTTTGTTTAATTTTAAAAGGTTCTCCCATTACAGGAGAACCTTATTAATATTAGATCCTGGTGAGGGTAAGGCTTTGTAAGGATCCCTCTGAATATATCAAGTCTGATAAAGTACCTTCAAGTTCAGAGGAGGCCACAAAGGTGATCAGATGCTGGAGCATCTCTCCTATGAAGACAAGCTGAGAGAGGTGGGGTTGCTCAGCCTTCACAAGAGAAAGTTATGAGGAGAATTTAAGGTACGAAAAGGGGCCTACAAGAAAGCTGGAGAGGGACTTTTCACAAGGGCATGTAGTGACAAGACACCGGGGAATGGCTTTAAACTGAAAAAGGGTGGATTTAGGTTAGACATTAGGAAGTTCTTTACTGTGAGGTTGGTGAGGCCCTGGCACAGGTTGATCAGAGAAGTTGGAGCTGGCCCATCTCTGGAAGTGCTCAAGGCCAGGTTGGATGGGGCTTGGAGCAATCTGGTCTAGTGGAAGGTGTCCCTGCCAGTGGCAAGGGGGTTGGAACTGGATGATCTTTAAGGTCCCTTCCAACCCAAACCATTCTATGGTACTATGATCATTGCATCAGCTGAAAATAGAGATGATTTCTAGGAGCATAGAGCCTTTGCTGGTACAGGCTGTCTTGCTTGTATCTCCAGCAGGATACACAGCAGTGGAAGTCCTTTTTGGTGTAGTTCACTAGCTGGTCTCATTTCCTTGTCTGTCTCCTTTGATTTCAAGCTGTTTCAAAATATCTAAGCTTCTTTGTTCTGCTGAAAATGGAAAGTGCTCTGTTCTAACTTCCTGGAGCAAGGAAGATTAGTCCACATCCCAGAGGTGCTGTCCACTCTTTTGGGTAATCTATCCATTTAATAGTCTTTGCTGACTTAAAATTTGGAGCATAGGACTGAAAAAGGAAGCAACTGTCTTCATATTTTGAATGAAGGAAAGAAAGGGTGTCTGGATGGAGTCAGCTGAGCCAGGAGAAGAAAATAGAAGGCATTAAATCCCATGGTGTGCATTATCTGTAATTTGATAATAACAGTAAACAACTTTGGGTTTGAATACCCTGTTCTGGGGAAACATGGAGAGTCAGGATACCTGCTGCAGTCTCAGCCCCACAAGCTTCAGGAAGCTTTGTTTCCTCCTTAACTTTAGGTTTTAAACCAAGCAAGCCCTGGCTGCAGAATGTGCCAGTGGAAGATATGCTGCCTGCCAGTGTGCCTGGAGCAGGTCTCCTTTCTTTACTGCAGTAGTCTCTACTCGTGGTTTAGCCCTACAGAAATCTATCCGATTGCCTGATCCAGGGGAGCCATCTAGCCCAAAACCCTGAAAAGAGTAGTTCAAAACCTGCATTATTTGGGGTATGTTCTGTTCCGGAAGCAAGAAAAAGCATTTTGGGTCTTTTCAGACATGCATAGGAATTTAAAAACAGCTTTTCCCAAAAAAAAAGAAACCCAAAATCAACAACAAAACAGAATCCCAAGCAACCGTTGATTGTTGCTAGTTGCTGCTAGGGTTTCCTAGATACTGTATGTGTGAGAAAGTTCCCCGTATCTGTGGGGTGAGTGTGCCTTGAGGCTGGAGGCTGCCGTGAGATGCTCCCTCAAAGTTAAGCAAAGGAACCTGAGACATGGGGTGAGTGCTTGAGATGCACCCCTCAAGCAGCAGTGGCATGCTTAGAAGCACATTTCTTATCTGGCTATTCCACCACCTCAAGCTGGAGTCTTGTTCACCTTGCAACAGCAAGAAGTGGAACCTGAGCACGTCTTCTATTGAACAGGCTCCTGTCTATCCTTGTTGATGCAGTTGTCTGATATGTCCCTGCCCTTTAATTTCTTCTGTGAGTGTTGGGGGGTGGTGTGAGGATTTGTGGTTTTTTTTTTTTTTTTTTTGTTGTGGTTTTTTTTTTTTGGTTTTTTTTTTTTTAAATATAAAACTTAATTTTTAACAGCATTTTCTTGGAGCTTTTGGGAAATATTTTTGTCTAGCAAGAAAACAGAGCAGCTCTAAGAATACAACATCATAATTGCTGAGGCTGTACTGCATTTTATGAACAAAAACAAAGGTTAGTTGCTTAGTTTTGTTCAAACCTCTCATTTGCCATGTCCCAGTGCTCCTTTTTGAGACTGGAGGCCTTTTATTTGATGGTATGCCTTACCAGACGCTGATTGCTATAATGCTATGTGCGCAATGTACACTTGATACATCATCTAAGCACTGGAAAGCGTTCATTCTCTTTGTGCGATCTCTCAGCCCTGATGTAAAACAGGCAGAAGTGCAGCAATTCCTGCCATAATGTAACATGATTCCAGGAATTAGGAATTTCCATCTTGGAATGTACCAGGAAGCGGCAGCGTACCTCGGATGGTGGGGATGGGCTGGTGGCAGGCTCCTTGCCCTCTCTTTTAGTACAGAGAAAACAGAGGGTACAGAGTGTAGGAATATATGTACATATAAAACCACGTAAATATAAATATATCTACTCTTTTGCATTGACACAGAAAGTTATTCTTTCAAGAAGAAAGTCTAGAAATGTCAAGTGCTGGCTAAAAACTGGTGCAGAGTGCCTCAGCCGAGGTGCTGGATCCTGCCAATGTGGGAGTTGAAGGAAGCTTTCCCATTGGCTTTTATGGCTGTGGGATCACATCTGAAGCATGCTGTAAAGTTATCTATAAAAGTTGTGAAGCTACAGAAATGCACACATAAATCTGAAAAGCAGTGGACAGAAGGAGGCTTTTTAAAATGTATTATTGCTCATGGGATGCTTTACTTTGAAACATCAAGGCACTTGAGTATTACTGGGAGTTTTACAAAGCCTGAAAACAAAGGATTAAACTCTAAAAGAGTATCTTTAAGTTTGTTTTTTATTGTTGTTGTTGTAAGCTGGAAAACCACTAAAACAAATAATGGTCCATTATACACAACTTCAAATAAGAGCAAGTTAAAATAGAGGAGAAATGCTTAATAAAACATGACCAAAATTAATTATTACTAGAAAATAAGTTTTTTCCACTTTCAAACAATTGACAGGGTTTAGGAATCAAGTCTGGGGTCAAAGGGTCTTGATGGCCAAGTCAAAGGGCACCCAGAGATGTATATTAATGCATGTCAGCTTCTAGATCCCAGAGTCAAGCAGTAGTTCATGAAAGAAACAAGGCATCTTAAGAAGAAGTGTTATTAGCAAACATCAGGTCAAAGTTTATCTTTGGGTCAGTGTATACTGGAGGGTCACCCACTGACGCTCCTAACACAGGCGTTATCCTTAAAGCTGCCTCGGTGCAAGGTGTTAAGGGAAAATAGAAATATGAAGTTTTAACTGGGGAACCTGAAAGTTTATCAGAACACTTTACGAGACTGAGGCTGAAATTGTGGCATCTGTAATTGGAGCAAAGGAAAACGGGGATTGTATTTATTTTTGTTTGTGTGGGTTTTTTTTTTCCTTTTTAAATCAAAAGCTAAACCATACTTTTGTATGGACATACAGGATTCTCAGCAATGTCTTTGCACCCTTTTTGAGTCAGTAGATGCTATAGGGGACAAACATGGCTTTCTTTTGAAAAGAACCAGTATAGCCAACGTCAAACCCTTTGATGTGGGGGTATTGTAAATCTTTCCACGTGACTTTTCCTGGAAGCCATGCATTTCCTAAGAAGCGTGTTGACCAGTTCATCCCATTTACAACGCTGCTTCTGCAGCTCTGCTTTCTCCTCTTCCCACCGCCTTGGGTGTGGGAACCCCAGCGCCCAGGGCAGCCGCAGCCGGGGGCGCTCCGCCACTCAGACCTGGAGGAATGCTCCTGCTGTGCCGGAGCACACAAAGGCTGCCTGCTTGCTTTGACAAGCCCATGCTGCAGAAAATCCTTGCGATCTTTTGTGCTTCGTGGTGTTGACTTATTTTTGTTCCACGCTAAGATGCTCCCCATTGAAACAAGCAAGAAAAAAAGAAGTGGAGTACGGTTCTTTTAAACATGGTTATTCTGATGTGTTTAGGAGGCACTTCGCCTGATTTTCTAAAGAGATTGGTTTGAAAGACGCAACTTTGCTTATGCTTTGGAGGGGAAGAGAAGAGCATAGCTGTAGGAATAACAAATATCACCAAAGTAGATCATGTCCTCATTGAATGGTGATTAAAATATAATGTACAGTGATAATGGGTGTTTCAGAGAACCAGTGTGGCAAGAAGTGGCAGAAAAGAGATTATCTGTTAGATTTTTTTTTTTAACCTGTTAGTGTGACTGTTGTAGCCCTCAATTGTGCGTTTAGTATACGATGTTGTGAACTGGAAAGTCCTAACTAAACTCCAGAGACATCAATTAGCATAATGGAAAACCCTGGTGTGCTCCTGAAAACAGTAATGAGTTTGCTGCTCTTCAGTGCAGTTATACCAGAAGAGTTCCAGCTTTTTAATTAAATTTTTTGGTAAATCTTTCTGAATTTTGTGTTGGTAAAATATATGAGGAAAGAAGCTTGAGCTGTAACAGACAAGCTTCAGTGTTTTGTAGACTAAATACATTTCCTGTCAGGCCTTGGCAGTTGGACAAAACAGACTTTGCTTGGGAGCTAGGAGAAGTTTCTTGACTCCGGATGGAGTTCCTGATTGGAAGTAGGGGGAGAGATTGCTTGTCCTATCTGCTATGAGCAGGGCAGCTCCCTGCCTGAAGGAAGGGACATGTTTCCCTGGTGCTGAGGGAAAAGCTGTAACCAGACCTCTGTGGGTCCTTTCAGAGTTCCTCCGTTTCAGCTGCGTAACTACCACCTATTGGGCATTAGGATGCTTGCTTGGGGTGTGGGAAAACCAAGTTCAAATACTTGGGCTTATTTGGGTGTGTGCAAGACAGATGTGTTTTTGTTTATTTGGGTTTTGATCTATTGTATTTAAGCACTCACTGGACATTTCAGAGAGTGAAAATGGAGAAGGAGTTACTGGTCTCAGAGACTGTCCAGTGCATGGCTGGTCTCCTCTGTAAAGCATCCTGAGCAAGTGCCATGACCGCATGCTTCCCTCTCTGGAGACAGTTGATTCCCTCTCTCTTTCCATTTTTCATTAAATACTTTAACAAGATTTTGTTTTTTCCGCTAACACAGAATAGGGGAGAAGGGGGAGAGAGCTTGGGAGGAGAAATGTGAAACGAGGAGAAGGGCAAATACTCCCTTCCTCACCAAGTTACAACCATGGTCTGAAAGCATGAAATGACATCAATTAGAAACATACCCAAACAGCAGAGCAGCTGAACCTTTGCTGGTATAATCTGTCATGGCTCCACTGAAGTTAATTTGAAAGTCTGTCTGTTCCTAAATAGGTGCAAAGGCCTTCCAATGAATTGTGTGTTACCATAGGAAATCGTATTAAAGGGAATGGTATTTTAGGAGTCTGTGAGTCGTCACTTTTAATGGTAACTGCATCGAGTTTGATGTAAACACTCAAAAGAGTTTGCTGGATTGACTTTAACTTTGTTTGTGAGAATATCCGTACTGCTAAACTGTGAATTTAAGCCCTGTAAAATACTTTCTGCTAGAGTCTGGTCCTGACGGAGCTCTGCTAATTAATGTGAGCTGAGTGCTCACCCCACGTCATGGGAACAGAATCCTGAAACCATGCTGTACGTGGGGTGCAAAACAGAAAGCCAAAAGCTTGTTCAGTGTGTTGGTGGATTCAAACGCTGAGCAGGAGAGTGGGAATCTTGGTTCCTTCAGTGGTTCAGCAGGATCGAATTTACTTCTAATTCTTTCTTCGTAATTCCTGTCTCAAAAATTAACCAAATAAGACTTGGCCTTATCAGAAAGGAATGAGGAGCTTATCTTGCTCTTAATGAAGCTGATGGCAACATCAGCTTACTGTAAGATGATGCCCACTAATGTAATAAACAATTACTTTTAAAGAGGAAAATTAGTGAATGTCAATTAAGACAAGCATCAGATTGACAATGTTCCATTTTTCCACTGTACAGAGAATGGTTTATGGCCAAAGGATTACTTTTAAAATTGTTTTGAATTCTGGCCCTTAATTTATTAAATGAATCCTTCTTAGGAACTTGATTGCTAATTCACTTTAATTTAAAAAAGCCCAACTGTCGTCTTTGGATGTAGGCAGAGGCCTCAGGGGCCTATAAAACTGTCAATATGGCTGTTAATTTGGGTTTTCTTTTTTTCTTATGGCTTAAAGCTTAATTGTGAAGCTGGGAAGATGCCATGGTTTTGGTTTGCAGAGATTCAAGCAGTGTCTTGCGGGTTTCAGATCCCATCAGAAGCCATAGGAGCCCTCCTGCTGCTGCTGACATGTCATGTTGGAAAAGCTGCAAAAATGTGGGAAGGAGTCGGGGTTTGCTGAAAGTGGGTCCCACCTGATTTTCGTGCTGGAATTGGAGATGGACAAGAACCAAGTGTCTAAATGTCCTCCAGCTTTGGGTGGGTCTGGATCCAGATCAGGATCTGAACTTTTTGTGCCTCAGGCTTGTCTCTAATTGAATCCATGCAAAACCACACATTTCACATGACTTTGATGCAAAACCATAAATAGGTCCATTTTTTATTCAAAACAAAGTCCAGGCTTGCTTAGAAAGATCGCAAACCTTCTACTGACCCTTGATGGTCCCAGGTTGTAATGAAAATTCAAGTCTGCAATGCAGTAATGTTCCTGGATGGAACAACGCTTGGTTTTGTCATTCTAGTTAAATGTGAGACTGTTCCAGGACAGACAACAGTGTCCCACTCACTGTGAGTCAATCAGAAGATGGTCTAGACTCTTCCTCACGCAGACCCTGAGTTTAATTGTTTTTCTTGGGTTAGATCCTGATCAGAAAATCTCAATGGAATTTCTACTGGCTTTGTGCGTTATATAGGACAATATAGGAAATATTCTGAGCAATGTGGGATTGAAAAAGCAAGACAAAGCATAGAAGCCTGAATGAGATGTTTTGATTGAGCCATTTCTGCAAACTCTTTTTCCTGAGCAGCCAAATTAAAAAAAATAAAACAACAAAAGAATCCCTGGATGTTTCAATTTTGGAAAACAATTCTGATGTTTGAAGGAGACTTTCAAAACAGTGCAAGGATTCTAGCAATATACATTCTGATACCTTAATAGAACAACGTGACTGTTATTTTAATGACAGATGCAGGCTCTTCTTTGAAGATCATAATCTGACCATTCACTGTTGAAGTTATCCCCTGTGCATGTTGGTTAATCCATTTATATATGATGATATATCTTAGAATTAAGTGAATGATGACCAGAATGTTGACCTGGGTCAAAGTTTTTTTGTAAGGTATTATTTGGTAACTGCCCTTAGATCATGATTTGGAAAGTCTAACTGGAGTGTCTGAATAAGGTAATTGTCACTGAAAACATCAGAAATGTTTCCAGGCCATCTGTTGCTCAGCCACTTGTTGTTACTTGTATTGCTATGGTAAACAGGATCCCCCTTCACGGACTGCCACTGTGCTGGGACCTGTACCAACACACATCTTCAGCTGTCCCTGTGAAAAGGACCTAATGATGTAAGCATATGACTGTGCACAGACATGTTTAGACTATAAAGTGGAGATGAAGGCTCTTAAGCTCTATGACAAGCAGCGTTCTCATCCCACTGATACCCAAACTGCAGCAGAGATGTTGGTGAGCTATCGCAGCAATGAAACCTCTCTAGAATTCCCGTATAATTTGATATCCATCATGACAATGAATGTTCCAGCATCCTGTTGTGAGCCCAAAGCCACAACATTACATGTTACCAGGGATAAAGAAACACTGATTACTTGGCCAACAGTAGGTGAAGGCAAAAAATCCACAAATACAGCCCCCACAGGGTAGCTCTCGTTTCTGTGGTTTGTGATCCCCTCGGGCAGCGTTAAACCTGGGATTCTGGATACCCTTACCCAGCTTCTCCAACAACAAAAAGGAAAACACTCAGAAAAACTGTAAAGAGCATGTTTCTCTTGATCTGTGTTTTCCTTTGCAAACACAGGAGGCTGGCTGGAAGCATGTGGCTTTTATTCTTTTCTGTCTCTCTGCTATTGTGCAGAGTTCATTCTGGCAGGCTCCCCCATATGCATCTGGTGCATCTGTCAGGCCCTATCCTTGAGCTCTGTCTGTCTGGGTTGCAGGACAGATTTTGACTTCCTAATCTGTATTTAATACTTTGGTGTGGCCCTCAGCAGCATTTGAGCAGCCAGAGAACTGCATCTCACAATCCATAGGGTGTGAATTGAGGAAAAAACTAACATTTAAAAAACTTGCTGTCAAATAAACAAAGCACATAACTTTTGCTGAAATTCCATGGGTGTTGAATACTTGCCTTTTCTAAACTTCTAGAAAAGCCCACCAAAATATGCACTGCTTGTCTGCATACGCAGGGGGAGGCAGGCTGTGTGTTAGTGGTTGTACTTCTTCCAGTATTCATCATGGGGGTATTTCTATTTCAGACTGGGCTTAAACATGAGATATGGCTTGCATGCAGCCAAACCCAAGCTTCTGTTTGAGGACCTGTTATGGTTTCATATGATGGCAGGCAAATGCTAGGCATTGGAGCTATGAAAAGTCTGCTTTTAAGAAACCCTCTTGCCTTTGAATGTGGTACAGTATCAGGAGGATTTTAGTGTTTTCAGGAGAAACAAGAACTACTTTTATTTCCACTGAAGAAAGTGCTCTCATTACATGTTTTAGTGGTACAGCTATTAAGACTTTCACTTGTTGTAGTACTGGGGACCTAGCATCACATGTAAAGTCTTCACCTGGTGCTCTAGTTGTGTACAAGTGGAACAAACAGGGACTTTGTTCAGTGGTGCAATAGCACTGGAAGGCAAGATGAAGCAGGAGGCAATTTTTATAGTTTTAGAGTTGACATACTGTGTTTCCCAGATTCCCCTCTTTTTACCCCTGTAATGTTGAGGACTCTGGGAAGCAAAGAGAATCTTTAAAAAGATTTTATCAATTAACCCTACAGCCTAACAATTCAAGATAGCTGCTTTAACAGAGATGAAAGATTGTAGCTAACAAATTGGGCATTTTATCAACTTTCCTGAATTCTTATGTTTACATGTTATAATTTTTTGTTTGTTTTAAACATTGTAAATCTGTTTGGGACCACTTATCTTGGGGTTTTTGCACTATTTCTGGACGGTAAATCCATTGATTTTCAGTGTGTGGGAGATTATCTGACAATGAACTCCACTTCACGCTCCAAAAAAGCACAAGCTGGTTCATTGTGTTCCCATCTGGGTAAAAGGAGCTAAATTAAAGACCATCTACCTCACGTGTTGTGTGTGTGTAACTTCCTGATACCTGTGGGTGATTGAGGGCTACATGAGTCTAGGGGCTGGATTCAGAGACCTCCTAAAATATGAGATTTACATTCAATACTTTGGATGAAGAACTAGATTCTTCAGTGTCTCTTCCATTAGGAATAGCAAGAAGCAAATGAGTGATAGTGTGGGTGGTTTTGTACTTTATACATGACTTAAATACTCTTTTTAGCTGGTCATGCCACTTTAAGTCATTGAAACTCCAGGCACTTATACTGTAGGGATGCTACATGGAATGTTAATAAATCATAGTATTGCCTTGATCTGTGTGCTTGGAATATCAAAGATCCTATAGCACACCTATGCCTCTATAAAATTAGTTGTTTTGTATTCTCTCCTTGTTTTCATACCAGATGATTACTGCTGTCAGTCTTAATAGAATGTGCAAGACTGAAGAGCAGTGAGGTTGGTCTGGAAACAGCAAAGCCGGGTGAGGTGGCATGAGAATGGAAAATCATGGAAAATAATCAGGAGGAGAAGACAGTGAGAACCAGGGATCTGGCACCTCGGGTTGCACGTCTTGAGTGTCAGACCCAGGATGCTGTAATTGCAGGTGGGATGCAGAAGGTGTCCCATATACTTGATGTGTAGCAGTGGTGTAGTATTGGATCTATAGCGCTTTGTAGCTGTTAACAAATACAAGGTAGATTAACTAAATGGCCCAAAACAGCCTCAAATCCATAACGCTGTTAGAAACTGAGCAAATACCTAAGTTCCAGTTTAAATTTTTATCCCTCTGCTCAGGCTTTTTAATATTTCTCCTGTTTATAAGATTACCTAACACTCTTGAGGAAAATCCCCTGATCTTCTTATATTCCACTGCACTGTGTTAGAGAAAGCTAGGAAGCAGACAATATACGTAGTGGCAACCAAAACTCTGTGATTTTTAATTACTTAAAAAAACCCCAACCCCCTCCAAAAAACTCCCCAACAAAACAACAACCACGCAAAACACCGCCCTCCAGAAAAGGAGCAGTGAGAACCCCAAGCCTTGAAGACGCTCATGACAATCCTGTGCCAAAAGCTGCGCAGTAGCTGGTGCTGACTGACCCCTCAGCCTGTGTGGTGTGGGAATGGTTATAGCCAGCAGACATTTCGCAGACTGTCATCTTGGGGACTGCAGTTGTCCATGGGTTAAATAAAGGCTGTGTAACACTGGTGTAGACAGTCCTTTAGATGCCTGCAGGAATTACATATTAAAATAGAGTGAAGGTACTTTCCTCTCCCCACCCCCAAATCAAGCAACCTTATTTATTGTTTAATTTGCCTGGCATTAACGAAATCATGGTTTCCCTTGCTTCTTTTGTGCAGCTAGCAAGCTGCATACATTTCTTCATTATTAGC
Organism: Ara ararauna; assembly: GCA_028858755.1. NCBI lineage: Eukaryota > Metazoa > Chordata > Aves > Psittaciformes > Psittacidae > Ara > Ara ararauna. The sequence goes on along the minus strand of CM054382.1, from coordinate 18,266,086 downwards.
AAATCACAGTGTTAATCCCTTTATAGCACCGTGTGTGCATAGAACTAATTTTGGGGCTCTGGTTTTTGTTTAATTTGCAGTTTTTTAGTAAATGCTTTGCAGTAAATTTTTTTAGGAAGTGCACAAAATCATAGTTATTTTTAAACAGCTACAAAATGCAAAGTACCGTGGTGAATTCTGCTGAAATTAACATAGCGAAGAGAATAGTTTGGTTGACATTTTATATTGGTGTAACAATGTAAGCATTATGTAAGTTGTGCTCCATGCACGCTGTGGATTGCATGCTTATCAGCACATGTGTTTCATTTGTCATTATTTTAAATCTCTGTTAAAGTCAGTTATCTAAAGGGGCTTGATAGCATTTCAAACTTTATTTCATTTTGATTCATGAACAAATATTCTTTCAAAATAAATAATATTGTGGGAGGGAGGAAAAAGAAATGTGTCAAAATATGTTTTGTAATGCTAGTGTCCAAGCAAAGCCTACAGGATATACTAACAGGCATCCCACTGCTTCTGCATTATCTGTGTGGTGGAATAGTTAAGAAAAGCCATGTGTACCTCTCAAAATTGGTGCTGAGTTACTTTTTCAGTTTTTAGGGCTGCTAATAATTTAGAGAGACAGTTAAATTTGTTATTAATATCTGTAGAGGTTTCAAAGCAGATGATGTAGGTGTGTGTGTGTTTGGTCAAACGATTTTTGGTATCTGCTTTTAAGCATTCACCAGCAGCCATCGTTTTTGTATGTTTTGAAGGGCATTAATCGGCATCTGCTAACAAGTAGCAAATGAGAGCAAATGTTTGGGAATTCCGTGTGTGTGGTGTAGAGAATGGATCAAGAGTGACTCTCAGCTGGATGCATTTCTGTGTTGTGAAGGTGCTGCAGCGCTGGCTGCAGCCCAGCATGGCAGGTCAGTCCCTTCTGTTGACTGCTCTGAGTTCAGCTGATATTGGGCTTTGTTCTGGTTTTCTTACTGCAGTGTAGAATTGTGAGTTTTGTTTGGAAATTAAGCTCTCCGTGTTTCTTTTAAATAGATAGCGAACTGCATACCTCGCTTCACTATTAGCAATCGCAATGTATGTGCATGAAACCCTTTTAATCACTTAAATTTCAGTTGTTTCAATGCCTGCTTGAAAAGTGGAAAATGTCTTGTTTTAATTTCTCATGTCCATTTAGCATCTGTAATATGGTACTACCAGGTGGCATCTATGAGCTCTAACAGCTTCTGTGAGGGTTGTTTCCTCGTGTTTCACCTAACTGGAGCAGTTTGAGTTACATATAGGTGCCGGCTGTGAGCTCTTAGGAGACAGTCATTGGAAAGGGTAATTAAAGGATGATGCCAAGAGTTCATTGTTATACAGACTCCACTGGGCAAGTGACAAGGAGAATCTGCGGGTGACTGGTTCTCAGATGGACTCTACTTAATTACTGCAATGGCACCATTGGCATTATTATGAAAGAAACAGCATTATTTGTTTTGGGAATTCTCACGCACGAAAGAGTCCTGCATGCCTTGTGCTGGTACCAAAGGCAGGATCTGGGAATGAAAAACCCCATAGGAAGTAACATGAGGAGGTGCTGAGCACCCTACTGGCTATCACATTGTACGGTCCTTTCATCCCAAATACTGGAACAACCATAAAGGCAAAAGGTGTCTTTGACCAGTGGGCCTGGAGGGCTCAGTACCAATAGGATCAGGTCCCATGACAGAAGATGATGGATCTTGAGGTCACCACCCCAATTCTTGTGTAGTTGTGATGGGAATGACCTTGAGTTACTAACAGATTTGGCTGGAAAAGAAGCATTTGGCAGGAGTAGGTAATACCCTAGAAAATCAATCACAGGGAAAATAGCTGATGAAAAATGTAATTTTTTGTTTTTATTGATTGAAGTCAGCACTCTAAGTTTTCTTCCACAAAAAATCCAGAAATCTTCTGCAAAGTTAAGTGATTTCTAGAGGAAATGGAGTATTCAATGACAAAATACAGTACTCCATTTAAAAAAAAAGAAAAAAAAATCTGGAATTATTTTGGCCATTCTATGTCCTAAGAGTGATCGAGATGATCATATGACTCAGTTTAGCTCTATATGGGTAAAAGTGGCTTGAGGGGTGGTCTGGCTGCAGCTGTGGGTTTAAAAAGAGATGATAGCCTTGATTTCCCATAGGCACTTTGAGGGCTGTAATGTTGGCATTAAGATGAAGCTATCTACAACAGCTTGTTCTGTCAGTGTCTGTTTTGAATGCAGGATGGTACTAATTCAGGTGCTAGAACAAGCTGAGAGAGATAGGAAGTGTATTAAAATGTCCTCATGATTTTCTGCCTTAGACATCTGTCGAGTTTCTTGTGTCTTCAAACATGTCTTAGCCATGATAAGGGCTGGTCAAAACCCAGTGAAGCAATACAGAGCTGGTTATGGAAAATGCGTGTAAGCTTTTTCTTGGTGTGCCCAGTAAGTCTGATCATATTGTATAAATTTTAGGAGCTTTGTTTGCATGCTGTCATTGCAAAGCATTGAGACAAATGTAAGTTATTGATTATTTTTAATACTGAAGAATCCACACTCCCTACCCCAGGAAAGATTGCTGACAGCTCAATTATTTGCAGTGCTTTAACTCACAAATACGGTCTCAGTATTTATCCAGAGACTCCTTCATTTGCTTTATTTAATTTCTCAGCTGACAAATTCCAGCTCCCCGGATACTCAATGTTTTCAGTCTTAATTGGTTAACAATTGGCTCTTCCATCAGCTGATACCAGCTTGAAGACATGATGCCAATCCTTTCTTAGTATGTTCTGGGATTTGTACAAGGGAGATCAGCTTTCCTCTTAAGTATTCCTGAATTTTATATTAAAATAGAGCCTAAAACATCAACCTCCAAAACTCATTTGGATTTGAGCATTTAGTTTCCTTCACCTTTTTTTAAATTTAGGAGGTAAAGTTGGCTTTGGGGGTCTTTTTGGTGGTGTGTTTGTGGGTTTTTTTTGTCCTCTGTAAGTTTTCCTTTGAAATTTCCTAGTTTGTGTGTGTGTTTGGGTTTTGTCTTTAAGTGAGAAGATGATGCAATCCTTAAATACAGTACTCATGTTCGCAGCCTTGCTACAGGTGCTTCTTGTGGGAAAGGTTGGGAAAGCCCCCAGACTCGGGCACTCATGATCTCCTGGTGAAAATCAACAGGGTGTGCTAGTGACTCTTCTTTGTGCTTTCAGAAAGCCCTCCTCTCCGAGTCAGTAGGCTGTATCCAGAGAGAAGGTCCGGGGTGACTTGGAGTCTGGGGCAGTGAGATTGTACAGGTTCATGCTGGAGTGCTTTGTCATGCTTGGGGTTATCACAGTGTTGGCTCCCTCTCACTGAACTCCTTCCTTGGATCTACTGCAAATGATGGAGAGATTGAGCAAGGACCAAAGCTTGCCTGGATCCAGCTTTGCTTTTATAACAACAGAGTAATCCTTGGAGGCCAGTGAATAGAGACTGTACGAAGTCAGCAAGGCCGTCTTGTTTTCATGGGGAAAACTATCAATTTAACTTTAATTTAGTCCTTAAACCTGAGCTAAGCCTTATGAGGGCACCAACCTCTGAAATGATGGGGAAAGCTCCCACAGGCTTTTTATCCACATGAGTTTTACCAAATCACATTGTTTTTGTGTTTGTGTGTGTCGTTTATTCATGTGTGTGTGCTTTATCCCAGGTAGAGCAGGTGCTCAGGTAAATCTGGCTGAGGGTCTGGATCACCCTGGTCTGTGTGACGGAGTCCCCAGGAGGTCTGCTCTGCTCTCCCTTGGGCAGGTTCTTTGGCTATACACACACGCATTTGTGTGTACTACCTCTACAATAGGATCTGAGTGGTAACTGCAGTTCCTTTATGTTTAGTTTTCAATGTGAAAGAATAATAGTGCTGATAATTCCCAGTGCAAATTTACAGCCGAGAAACTTGGGAGTGGAATCAAGCCACATGCAAAGCTGCTAAGTACTTTAATGTTACTTGTATCAACAAAACAAATCTTTTCTTGGAAGAAGAGGCGGGGGAATAAGAAGAGATTTTTGTAGTTGTATTTGCAGTTTCCTCTTCCTTTCCTTTCACTCTAGAAATTCTTTATCCTTTCATGCACAGTTGAGAATTAGCCATTTATTCTTAGTGCTGGTGATGCAGGCTTTGATATTTAAAATGGAATGTGTTCCTTTTTGATGCTCTGTGGTTTTGAATGAAGTACATGCTAGCAGATTAATGGTGCAGAACAGTTAGACACTGGCCATTTTTTTTTCTTTCCATATTATTTCATCATTCAAAAAAAAAAATGAAATACATTTTTAAAAAGAAGAGCCTGTGAATTGTCTATTGTCTGTGCGGTGAAATTATTTTCACAGTGCTGTCACTCTCTTCTAAGCTGAAATCACTGAATAGCTATGAGCTGTCACATTTTTTGTAAGTTATAACTGCATCAAGCTGTGCTGACAAAATGTCACTGCATAACTGTTAATATGCATTGTCATTTTAAGCATGAAACAGTTTAGCTAATGATTTATCTCTTATAATGCAGCACTTGGGGCAGCTGTATGATTTATCTCTTTAGCAAGGCAAGTAATTTCTTTAACAAAATGTTAAGCACAGATGGGCCATAGGCTGTCAGTTAACCATTATTGTGCATGCATCTGCTTGCCTTCAATGCACTGTTTTATGTATTCAGCCACTTACTTAGGCACAGTTCTCTGAAAAGCGGAACCTACTCTGATTGGCAAATAAAATGTTCATTTGTCTCTTCTTCCTATTGTTTTGTTTTGGTAACACATGTCAGCAGCTCAATTACCCAGTTCATTAACAGCTCCCAATGGACATGATGGCCAACCCATGATAAGGAGGGCAATTGTAGCACATATGGTCAATAATAGCCTGTCTCTTGGTAATTGTAAATAAAAGTCACTGTTGGCCACTTCCTTTTACTGCAGCTACTGTTTTCCTTTTCACTTTGCTGTACAAAGCACATTTCTCTATGTGAATCAGCCCAAACAAAATAAAAATACCATCCACTTCTCTCAAGATCACTTTTATCACTGTTGTGGTGGTTGTTCCATTTCTGTGCTGACATTCCAGCTAGGAGATGCAGTTTTTCTTTTCCAGTTCCAGTAACCAGTATTACTCTTATCAGTCAGTTTACTTAAACAGCAACATATTTTCTCCCCACTTCTCTTATTCTCCCACTTCAGACTTTTGTAAAGTGCCTGTGGAGTTTAAAAAAAAAGCCATTTACAATGTTTTTGTAAGTATGCCCTTTGCAAATAGCAGCGGTTTTCAAAGGGGTGATTGAAGTGTGACTTAATCCTTGTTAGATGAGCAATATTCATGTCTGGCAGAGAGGCTTGCCTTTTGGTTTTGTTTCTTAGTTTTTGATACGTCATAGTCAAAATGATGGTAAAAGGGTTAAAAGCAATTTTACTACTTCTGAGTATTTAACATAGGTATTCTGTTGCTTTCTAGGAAAACTGGGAATTTTCTTATATATTTGCTGATCCTAAATTTTCCCTTTTAACAGGGAAATAGGAGTGTGCAGCTGCATTAGCATGTTTTATCTTAACTCCACTAAGAAATCTTTTGCGGCTTCTTGTTTTGTTCTTTGTTTCTTGAAATTTGTTTTTCATGTCAAAGGAGTTCAACTGCTAACAAATTTTGGGCTGTGACATGATAGAGTAAAAGTGGGGGGGTGCCCGAGTGTCCTCTCTATCCTCTTCCCTTGTTGATGGTGAAGCATTGAAAACAAACAGTGAATTGGATAAAATTGCAGCTCTGAGTCTGAATGGCTTTAGTTGGAGCTCCAGAGCATAAAATTTACGGGTGCTCTTCTAATATTTGGAGCCTGTTTTATCTTGGATAAACACAGCGTTTGGTTGTGGCATCTCAAACAGCACACAGGTGGCTGAGGGGTGACAACAGACCCCCTGAGCTCGTCCCCCGCTGCCTGCCATATTCATAACTAATCTGTAGTCTCCACCCAGGGCAGTGAGCACTCGGGGAGTTGTTGAGTGTCGGAGTTTATTTGTCCTGTTTTGATTAGCGCAGACCTGGCAGGGCCCATTTTCTTTTTAATGGCTCCTTGCTGTGACAGTGAGGTTTTGGGAGGAGGAGGAGGAGAAGAGGTGAGCCTGGCGTCATGTTTCCCCAGGCAAATACAGCAAAACGAAGATCCGATGGGTTGGGGGGGAGGTAGTTGGTTGGCTTCAGAGTCTTCATTACATTTTGTATGCAAATATGAGCCTGCTTCTAAACGAGACTGCTCAGAGGGGGAAAAAGGAGGGAGGTTGTCAGTAGGAAATAAAGGATGCTGTTTTCTTTTCCTATAGACTCTATTTTGAGGAAAGAAAGGATGCCTGATGTGTTTCTAGTCCGTTGACTGTTAAATCGCCAGCTGCTGAAAGCCTACCCCAACACAAACAAGGATCCAGGCAGGAATGCGCTGCTGGCCACCTACTGCTGCTCCCAGCCCTCGCAGCAAGCCAGCGCAGGAGGTTTATTTAGCGAGCGCCTGGGGTGACTCTGACGGCCCACATCCTGGGGCGGTTTTCCCTCTCCCTCCCTTTCCTCTCTAATTCATCCACAGTATGATGGAGGGTTGCGTTTGAGCCCCCTTACCTCTGGCCGGGAGAGGCAGTCCTGGAAGGATGTCTCCAGGTGCGGAGGTTTGGGGAGGGGTGGCTGGGATTAACCCCTGCTGTGCATCCCCTTCACCCTGGCTGCCCTCCCCGCCGCCCCCCTTGCGTCCGCGGCAGCCTCCTTTGTGCCTCCCGCATCCTGCCAGGCAGGTGTCAGAGCCCTGAATGCGGGCAAAGGCCTTGCTGATGGATACCACAGATGGAGCGTGGAAATCGGCCGAATAGGCCTCAGCCACAGGCCATTTCTTAGGACCCAACAAAAGCCTCCAAATAAGTCAACAAAAATCCCAAAGATCACAAAGAGAAAGTGTCATTTGTCATTTGCTGTGGGTTTGTATGGGGGGTGGCTGCCCTGCTGCACTCCTCCTCGCCTGCACCCGAGTAAACACGAGGCAGGTCACTCGCTTCTTTACGGCATGAAAGGGATCGGGCCGCAGCCCCGCGGTACCCGCTGCCTCCCGGCGCTCCCCCAGAGCTGGGATGCCCTGGCTACAGCCATAAAGAATAGAGATGTGGCACGAGGAGGACAGCCTGAGGAATTAACCACGTGTAAATAAAGAAATGAGAAGATCTGGGAAAGATAGCCAGCAAATAAACCACCATCAGAACCCTCTCCGCCTTTGTATGCTGGCTTTTTCAGTCTTGTTTTAGCGAGATCTGTGGCCAGATGATTTATCTAGGGCAGACCCCAGGCTGTTGCGCTTATAGGAAGAGGCTGCGTAACATTTTAGTTAAACTTTTCACAGCAGCTGAAGGATTGCCAGCGAACTTGTGCCTTCGCAGTGGCAAAAAGATAACCTCTGCCTGCATTTGTCAGGTGCGCTGTGCTTCAGCGGTAATGTATGGGTTTTAAATGGTTGTCATGTTTTTGATATTTAACTATTTGAATGAAATGTCTTGCTGAGAGGAAAAACAACCCACAGAATGACCCCTTGTGCGTTATTTTGTTGTTCGGCTTTTGCCCCGTCATGTCTGTTTATGATGTTTAGAAAAGTGATCATTGCAGAGCTCCAGGTGACCGAATGCCTACGACACTGGGCTGAGATTTTTTTGCGTGTCATGGTGATAACTGGCATGCAATGTTTCCTCAGGTCGCACGGGGTTAAGAGACAAATAATTGCTCTTTAATTCTGTAATTCCTTCTTTAATTAAACTTCACGGCTCAGCTATTGGTTGTGCTTTTGGCTGCCTCTCCCATTTTGAGCTGTGCAGTGAGTGGGGATACTGGGGGACCTGGCCGCAGATCTCCCAGGGCACTGGTGAGTCTCCTCCTTTCTCCTATTTATAGCTTGAGGGGATGGAGTATTAAGAGCATTAGGACAACTATAAAGGTTAGCAATACATGTATTGTGTGTGTATCTGCGGAGGTGATGTAGATAGAAGTAAGCTATCTAAAATCTAATCACCTTTACTTGCGCTGAATAATATCTTTTTGCATCATAAAAGTCAGTGGATCTGTTAATGAGATACTGCTTAGCAAAGGGCAATGTGTTATGGCTATTGAGCATATATAAAACAAATACTGCTTTTTTAAAGGCTGAGGGATGTCAAATTAACGTGCTTAGCCAGTGCTCTGATTGGCTTCTCACCTATGTAAATGTCTAATAACGGTATTTTAATAGGGAATAAATAAGAATAAAAACTTCCTTAAATCTAATAATATTTTAGATGACTTTGTAAGAAATAAAAAGTGTGGTTTGTAGTACAAGCACATAGTTATAATTTAAGATTACATTTGTCTGATTTTTAATATCACAGATCAGACAAGACAATGGAACTCAAAAAGCTGAGTGATTTGAGTAAAGCTGCACATAGCAGCCAGGACTGATGAAGGCAAACACCAGTGGAATCAGGCAGATATGAAAGCCATTTCATTTGATATACATTTTCTCCCTACTGCAGTTTTGTTACTTTCTCTCTAAATGTTTGCACTTGATTAGACGTATTGTACTGGACTCTCAGACACTTCAGCTTTTGTTGACTGGTTTACCTTTGTGCCTTTCATGCACAGCTTAATGAAATGTAAAGCTAAAAGGAAAAATGAAATCAGCATTTCAGTTCTGCATTCTTATTGCTGCTTGGATGCAAGGTGTGGGGAAACATTACAAGATTTTGCTAAGACTTTATAAACCATTTTTAGAAAGGTCATTATAGGTCTCTTCCACCAGCTGGTGAGGGAATTCACTTCAGACACTTAGCGATAAATATCCACTCTGAATCAGACAATTTAAGCTGGCTTTTTATGGACATAACTGTAGATGTTTGAAGAAGTTCAATATGTATATGTAGAGCCTGAAAGAGCTCTTGAGATCTGGGGATTTGACTATCTGATTTAAAAAACAAACAACAACCCTCATTCTACACCATCAAAGGCAGCTTTTGTCACAGAAATTCTCTCCTCCTGAGCAGTGTTACCGATCTTACCACAAGTCAGGTATGGTCAAAGTGTGGTGCTAGCCACTACGACCCTGTTAGCATGGCTGGTGTGCTCTCCTCCACTAGACTAACTTGTCAGCTCTGCTGTTCTGCTTAAAGTCCATGATTTGTATCTGAGAAGCTAGATAAGGAAGCTAGATTTTAAATATCCTGGTTTTATTCTTGAACCACCAGCATGAAGCCATCCTGGAGGACTGTAACTTGGCAGTTGTTGAGGAAGGCAGGTGTCACTTTGGACCCTAACGAAGAAGATTTGGGATTGGTCATTAATTGAGGCAGTGCATTATGTTCATTTTGGGATACCCTAGATTATTTATTTAGTAAGGAATGAACTTGAACTGTTTGCAATAGGATGTTTGTGTTGATTCCCTTTTGTTCTTGAGGACAATGTTCTCAAGAACCAGAGTTTTACTTGGGGTAAAAATTAAATGCAAGTAAAAGACTCTGGGAGTCGGATGCTTTCACACTTACATCAATGGTGTGCTTTATGGGAGGTTGTCCTGATGTTCTGTGTATGTTGGGTTCAAGATATTGATGGTGTCTGGTCAGTGAAGACAGCTTTCACATAAAAGTCTCTGGTCTAGCAGCAATTGTTGCTCTTTTGTTTTGGTAGACAAATTCATAAACTCTTCATCTGTATTGTCTGAAAAGGCATTTGGTCTTTCTCATGCTGTAACACTAAGTAAATAGATTAGATGTATTTATTAGTTCAAACAGCTTGAGTGAAATTGGAAATGTAAGATAGCTAGAAATGAACATGGTGGGGGGTTTTAGCTGGATCTTGAGAAACAGTTATTTCTTCTTGGCTTTGTGTTCTCAGTTACTGCCAAATAAATCATGTTAAGAAGATTATTTTAAATCAATGTCTATATCAATAATTTATTTGGTATTAAAGTAGCAGAGACAGTGCTTGCTTGAGCAAGCAGTTTCAGCATCACTGGGGAGTGTCTGCCCTCTTTAGGTGGTTTCCCTTGAAGACTCAGAGAAGAAGGAATGCTTGTTGCCTGGGACAGCAGCTGATGCAAGTAGAGGCTGGCTTTGGAAGTCTGCTCTTTTAGTTTATTCTGGTTTTTGGAGGAAGAGAATGTGGTTGGGTGCTGGAAGGGGCTTTGCTGCCTTCACAGCTATAGCTATGGGTTCAGCCATGACTAGGCTGTAGCTGGAATTCGCTTGATTGCCAGGGAGCACAGGGGACACAAGTGATAATGCCAGGAGCTGTCTGTGTGTGTGTGATCTCACTCTCTCCATGTCTGTGAAACTCAGAAAGAGTTTTGTTTCTGATTTCTTTTTAAACTGGTGATCTCAAGAGTTGGTAGTCCCTTCGTGGGTCATGGATATGCTGTATGTAGTCTGTTTCTTGCCGACTTTCCTGAAGTACCGATTTGGGATGTGGTGTGAGGCACCCTTGATCCAGCATAGTCTTGGCTGTTTTGCAGTGATGTCCTAGACTTCTGACTGGATGCTGAGCATCAGCACATCTGTATGTAGCTGTGCTCTGTGCTGAAATCTTAGGTGAAGGAAACACGCAGTCCATGTATTTCAGCTCTGGTCATCACATATGCTGGAATCTCCTTGCTTTAGTAACTGGAAGAGCCTATTGCTCTAAGCTATTCTTACAGGAGTTCTCTGTGCAATGTGCATCTCAAATTTTCTTTTATATTTAATATTGACGCTTTTCTGGCCTGTTGTAAGGTTATGTTAGGCAGTCCTAAGACATGTGAGTAACTTCCAAACAAGGGGATGTTTAAACATGCTGAGATATACTAACAAACATCTACAATACTGCTCAGAGTGTAGGACAAATAATATATGTGGCATGAAGTAAATATTTGATTGTGTATAAGAATGTATTTCTCCAGTAGTACTCCCCATACCTTTGCAATTACTCTCATAACCATTTCAGCAATAAGGTTCTAGTTATGGATCTCTAGGGAAGGTCTCATGGACCTGAGTCTATAAAGTCTGAATGCTTAAGTTGCAACATGCACACTGATGTGTGTGACAAGTATTTGTACCTGTTTGCAAGTTCGGGGAATGGAACAAGGGCTTATAGCTTGGTACTAAGCAGTACTCAGGTTTTTGAAACTCTTGCAAACTGCTGGGGGAGTTAAACAAATTGAGTAGTTCATTTACTCAAACAGATTTCTAGAGGTCCTTCAATATTGGCCCAGGAAAAGGTGCAAAAGTCATAGCTGAACTTTTGACAATTCTTTATTTGTGTGAGCAAGTTGTGGTTTAAGCCTCTCGGCCATGCAGTTTTGCTCACTCACTCCCCTCTTTCTTCCCCCTGCTCCCGGGGGGATGAGGAGGAGAATCAAAAGAATGCAACTCCCACAGGTTGAGATAAGAACAGTTTAATAACTAAAGTATAACACAAATCACTGCTGCTACCACCAATAATAATAATGACAAGGCAAATACAAGGAAAGAATACAATCACTTACCACCTATACCCAGCCCGACCAAGCAGTGCACCCCCACCCTTCCAGGTCTCTGCTCTCTGTTTTCACATCCTGGGCATGATGTGCTGTGGCATGGAATACCTCTTTGGTCAGTTTGGGTCAGGTGTCCTGTTTCTGCTTCCTCCCGGCTTCCCCTCCTCACTGGCAGAGCATGAGATTCAGCAAGTCCTTGGTCAGACCAAAACATTCTAAGCCGTAACTATAAACATCGGTGTTATCAGCGCTGTTCCCAGGCCGAAAGTTGAAAACACAGTGCTGCACCAGCTACCAAGGAGAAAAATGACTGCTGCTGCTGAACCCAGGACAGAGCAGAGCACAATAAACTCTGATTTGTTTCCTTTTATTAAGTTTGCCCACTCAGTTCTGAGTCATGGGGACAAAGCAGCTTTTCTGTATCATTGATTGACCCAATATTCTGCTTTTTGTTTTTCACTCAATTAAAGATAATTTTTGTCTCATTTTTTTCTTTTTTGAGCATCAGCACCCCAGTCTGATGAAGGCTCTGACATTGATTCTGAACCAGATTTACCTTTAAAAAGAAAGCAGCGTCGCAGCAGGACAACCTTCACGGCAGAGCAACTGGAAGAGCTGGAAAGAGCTTTTGAGAGGACACACTACCCTGATATTTATACTAGGGAAGAACTTGCTCAAAGAGCCAAACTCACAGAGGCTCGTGTCCAGGTATGTATTCAAAAGCTGCCTAAAAAAGGGAATTTCTTTTTCTGTTAGCATGTCATTCCTTTTATATTCTGAAGTGATCCTACTCTGGGGCAGAATGAAAATGCAAAGCTACATTGTTTACAACCTCAGGGGTTTTTGCTGTACATGGACATTGGTTTTCCAACTGTTTAAGACAACTGCTTTGAAAAAAAGCATTTGTGTTTTCCCCAGTAATGGTTCCATACCTACCATGAATACAATACTGAGCCTTTGGAGAAGAAGGTCTATTTTCCCAGTTTGTTTGGTTTATGCATTTGACAGCACTCTGCATGTAATCAGGTCAGCTGTTGTGCCAGTTTATAGTTGCTTAACTGATTTCATCTGTTGCTGTTTGGGTCTTTCAGGCATTAACAGAAGAGAGGAAAACATTTTAAAAAGGACAATGTGTCTGTAGAGCCATGCAAGTGAGCAAGGTTACTGATGCTGTATCTACAGTTTACTTTTAAGTTAGCTTTTGAAGTTGACTTTATTTAAACCTTGTAATATCTCTTTTAATCTCACTGTCAGTTTAATTCGAAAGAAAATAAACCCTCAAATGACTGTTAGGTCTTCACAGCTTCGTGTAGAACCAGATTGTCTAAAATAAGCTAATGCGCTGGAGGAGTAAACCATGGAGTTGATTTAAATTAAAAAGAAGCACGAACCTGGATTTTCAGATGTACAAAACCAGACAAATAGCAGCCAAATAATTCCGAAATAAACTGTGCCCTAGAGTTCAGGTTCAGGCTTGGACTTATTCTGTTTCATGGCCAAGCAGCATGTCCTGTGAAATGTTTAATACTTCAGGTGGAATCATCTGCTGCTCTTCCGCTGCTTGATCTCTAAGAGTCATTTGGAAAAGCATGCCCATTTAAACCTGAGTTGCAAGCATTCATAAGCAAATATGTCAGTGGGTAATAAGCAAAATACTGTGGCTTGTGATCTAACCAAGAAAGAGAAATGTATGGTAACTTGTGATCTAACCAAGGGTATAGGTGAATTTGGTTGCTTTGGTGAAACTCTGGTTTTATGTTTTGATACTTGAAGCTCAGCCTGAGTCATTCAGACTCCGCAAACTGAAATAAGCAATAGAAAACATATCTCTGACTTTTTAAGACAAGCGCACCTATAGCAACATGGCTGTATTATTGAGTACCTGTCTTGAAAGGTCCAGACTTTTTCAGTTTTACCTGCTAAGCGTTTGCGGGTTTCTTTTTTGCAGAAGACTTCACAACACATTTTTTGTAAGTGTCTGTTATGACTGTGACAAAATCAGATGTGTAGATGAATTTGTCTGGAAGGCAAACTGAGTGGTGCATGACTCTTTTCTTAACATGTTTACTAAGTGAAAAACAGCTTCATCTATAGACTTGTGTCTGGTAAGACCAAGTCAAACCCTAGGAATCATTCACACACAAACAATAAGGATAACTTCCTGCACAAGTTCTGTTAGCCAGACGAATGGGATCTAGGATATGATGCTTTGGGCTATGTTAGCTTCAGAGCAAAAATATGATAAAATGAAAAAGATCTTGTCCGTGTTTTTTTAAATCAATGACCCACAGCTAGAAGAAAAGCAGAACTCTCATTAACATAACAGCTGTCTTAATGTGGCTTTAACCCTGTGACTTTTTACATTCCTCATGGCTTCCTTGGTTCCCTTGAGGCACATCCTGTCTCACACCACTTCTATGATCTACAGCCTCACAAATTCCCCAGTAACTCTGACATGGATATTTTACCTAACCCAGCATGGAATAAAGTTCCCAGTCAATCAATGATTAAAATACCAGAACAAAACCTTTCTGGATTAAAGATGAGCTGGGGTTGAAGTAACCAGCCTATGGGCAGTTTCCTAGTGCACTCCATCTGTCTAGTACCCTTGAAGACTGGCAGAGTGATTTAGCAGTGGATTAAGGGATACAGGATTTGCCTTATCAGCATTCAGCACCTCTCTATAGCTCTTTAAAATAGCCACCTATGATGGGCATGAAATAAAAGACAACCTGTGAAAAGAAAATAAACCCAAGAGACTTGAGGCTGAGTGGGCTGGAAAGTCATACTGATGCAGCATTCAAGCTTTCTTAGTCACACTTCTTTTTTGGTAGCGGTATGACAGAGATCAGAGATACCAAATTTTATATGGATATATACACAAAGGTCTCTTTCACTGCTTCCCAATTAAGCAATATCTAAAAGAGCTGGCTTTTTGCAGCCTGAGTCCAGCTGAGTGCAGAAAACTTATTTTTCTCTCTGGAGCTGCAAGGTCCAATTTTGTAGAGTTGTTTCACATTGTCTAGGAAGTTATTTAATTGATTACAACTGGACCAACTTGCTATTTCCTCAGTCCCTTCTTGTAGTGCTTGCATCTCATGTTTTGTTTTTTCTACCCTGCCACCCGCATGCTTCCCCTTTCCTTCTATTCCCCGAGGCACTCTCTGAACACTCGTGAAAGGAAGAGTCTTAAACTGCCTAACCATCTATTTTCTCACTTTCCCACTGTTGAAGGGTAACCAAATACATGTTTCTAAGCAGGTTTGTTGGAGTGGGGAAAAGAAGTCGCTTCTGGGCTGAGATCAAGTTTAGAACATTTCAGCCCCTAAGGCAAATTTTTTTGAAAGCTACAGGGAAAACAAACTTTACACTGTGAATGTTATTTGCGTACTTAATTGTGGGGACAACAAAGTGTTGCAACAAACCTCATGTTGCAAGAGTCAAGAGGTGCGTAGCTAGAATCATTGCAAATAGTTCAGCGTTGGGTGTAATAAGAAGTTAAAACTCTCCCTGGAATTCCTTCTGAAGAGTCTTTCCGATTAGGGACTGTTGAATCTTTCTCCCCTTTGTTTGAGCCTAGATGTGGTGTGGAGTCAGGACAACCTCTTCTGCTGCCTCTTCCAATGGCATCAGGTTCTTCTCTGCATGCTAGAGGCAGCAGGAAGGGGAAAGTTCTTTGGTCTTGTGCATTCATCAGATACAGTTCAGAAACATAAGTAGAGTCCCAAAGGATGACCATTAAATAAATAAATAACACACACCCCCTCCAGTAATACCCTGGGAATGTGAGGTTAAAGATTCACATGCTGAGAGTAAAAATCACTATCATTCAGTGCTTTACTGGTCCAGTTTAAAACCTCATTAAAACCATAATTAAGTTGCAGTGCAGGCCCTTAAGGTCTGTAGTCTATTTTTACTGACTGAATCTGAAGGCGAATTTTAAAAGTGATCTTTTCCCCAGAGTAGATAAAGATCAAAGGCTCTTTCTGAGCTCCAGAGCAGTGCAGTTGTGGTTTCTGTAACAAATAGTGCATTAGGAATGAAGTGGGTAGCATCCTTTCTGGCTACCTCTTGATTCCCACATCAGGCTTATTTTTAGACCTGGATGAACTGGGTGAACTCTGGCAGCAGCTTGGAGCCTGTTTCAGATTGACAGTGGGAGGTGTTTACTTCAGTCTTTCAGTGAAGGGTTTTTAAATAAGGTTCAGGTTTGTCCTGTAGCAGGCAGAAGGCCAGGAGCCTGCTCTGGCTGATGGGGGCTGGCCAGTCAGACAAATCTTCCTGGGCTGTGTGTTGAAGGCAGGCATCTCAAATTATCAGAAATTTGATGTGTGAGGCTTGTGTGTCAAACCACATTGAAGATGTACTCCCTGCTGTATGAGACTGGACAGGACATGAGGTCCCACGTTGGAAGGAGCTGGCACATGGCCTTCCTATTTAACCACAAAGGACAATAGGAGAAATTTGTTTGGACTGTTTCAGTCCATGAATAATGGTGAAAAAGCAAGGGAAGTCAGGAAGAATTTTGAAACGTTGAGTATGTCCTGTCCTGAAAAGGTGGCTCTCGGCCAAATCCCAGGTTTAAATGGGTTGGCTTGAAAACTTCCAAAAAGAAGAATATGATTTAACAAAAGAGCATATCTGAAAATTCAGGCAGATCTCTCCAGGCTATGAGGATGGGATTGAATGTTCCCATGTCAGACTTGTGATCAGCTTGTAAACTTTTGTAAAACGCTTATTACAACCTTAACAAATAAAAGAAGTCCCAAGAGCTCAGAAACCTTGAGTAGCCAGAAGAAAAATGAAAAATATTCTTTTAACTGTTTGCATATTATTTCCTTTGTTTCACTGTGGTGCAGGGAGGGGAAGAGATGGTTGGGAAAATAAGATAGTGGGAGGAAAGCTAAGAGAAGAAATTAAGACTCTTAAGGTATGAGTAAGGTTTGAAAGCGCTGAAGTCCAGCTCTCAACTTTAACAGTCTCTTCTCAGTAGTAAACTGAGAAAAGTATTCACTGGGAAATCATAGGGGATGCCAAAAAAAGTCTTAATTTGTCGTCAGTTCTTCTGAGCCTGTATGCTGAACTGCTCAGTGCAGTGAGAAGGTGGGATAGAGGAATGTAGGATGGATTCAGGAACATTACAGACCTTTCAGCAGATCTTTACAGTTATTCCTGATGTAGTTTATGGAGAACTTCTAGTGCCTTTTCTTGAGGCTGTCCCTCTTGCATCAAATTGGGGATAAAGAAAGAAAATGCTGTGTGCATTCTTGTAGTAGATATCCCTGTAATTGCAGATATTTTTTTTTCCCCAGGGTTAAAGGAGAAATTCTTATGGGTAAATTAGTCAACTACAAGCATATGCAGGACCAAGAAGACATTTTTAAATACAAAGGAAAAGAAGGGATGTGATTTTGATTCACTTTTTCTGGTCTCTGCTGCCTAAGGGCTCAAATTAGTGGCTCTTTAATTCATAAATACACAGTCCAATTTGCTTATTACTCAATTTTTTTCTGCAGAACTGTTCAGCTGCAGTGTTTTAGAAGTATTTCTGTGGGGCTGAGTCAGAGTCTTTACCAAGAAACCTATGACAGTTGAATGTGTTGGATCACGCTTGGAAGTCCTTGTTCCCTACTGGTTCTGGGGTCTTTTGAAATTATGGCTGTTGTGTGTTGTTGTTGTGGGGGTTTTTTTTGTGGTGACCTTTTTTTGTGTGCATGTGTTTTTGTGGGGTTTTTTGGTGGTTTGCTCTCTCCCTCCTCTTGTTTTTAAAGAACTCTGGTTTCTGTCACATCGATAACTCCTTGTATCCCAACCAGCATGACTTCCCATCACCACAAAACAACAGCTTCCAGCAGACCCCAAGCAGAGAACCTGCACTGGTGGTCATGGCAGGTCATTCTTAGCAGGCTAGCAGCACTGCTTTGGGGTGCTGTGAGGAAGCAGGCCTACCAATTGTGTGCCTCTGTGTGCCTGCTAGAGACATTATTCCTGTAAGGCTGGAGGTGTGCAAGTGCTGCAATGAAGCTGATTTAACAGCTAGTGTTTGTTGAAAAGCAATTCTGTTCCTACTTCCTCTTTTTCCTGCCACTGGTCCCTGGCAGTGGTCTCCCTGGAGCTCATCTAACGCCATGGTGAACCAAAGTGGAAATTCACCCTACTGCAAAAAAAGAAAAGGGAAGAAAAACCTTTTTTTCCTTTCTTTTCCCCCAGCTGTTCTGTGTTTTCCCCATTGGGTTAGGCAGGCACATGGGCTGGTGTCAGGTGCTGGCCTGCTGAGAGGGTAAAAATGCTGGCACAGACTGCTCTGAAGGCTGCGGAAGTAAATGTAGGTCCAGCATCAGCAGGGACTGCAGGATCAGATGCTGCATGTGTCTTTACAAGTCATCCTGCTGTGTTTCACAAAGGTAGCAGTCAGCTCTGTCATGGCTGATGCAGTCCAGCTTCATTATCAGTTTCCCTTCTTCAGCCTCCCCTCTTTGTAGGGTATACCCACTGCTTCTAACCACCCCAAATTCACTCCCTGATGGCACAGCCACAAAGTATTCCTGCTTGCAGGATGATTAGACTTCATTTTGAACATGTGAACACTGGGAGAAGGGAGGTAGACAATATGATGGGTGGGTTAGACAGTTACTGAGAAAAATATTGTAAGGCTAAAGAGGAAAAAACAAAAAAACCTCTTCTGTCTAAAATTAGAAGTGCCATTAACAATACATCAGTCTTTTGACTTTGTGTGCTTTTGGCACTGATGTTGCAATGGTCAGGACTGTGTATAACAAAATATCCACGGGTTTTCTGCAAAATTCGCATCTCAAGTATTTTGCCCTGTTGGGTCAGAGATCTTTTTGCCTTAAAAGCACATAGAGCACTCTGTGCTTATGATCAGACTTGTTGAAATGTCAAGGCTAATTACGCTAGTGTGTTCCCAAGTGGATAAATGCATCTTTTAAAGAATATCCTGTTGAGCTGAACAAAATAAGATCTTTGGCATGATCACTTGAAAACGACTTCAAATAAAAATTGTAATAAAAGGCAGAATCTAAATATTAGAAGGTAGAGACAGGAGAAACCTATTAGTTTACCTCGTCTATTCTACATTGGTGCAAAATATTTTTTTTAATATTCTTTTGTGGAGTGATTTCTTTTTTCCGTCAGTCCAGTTCTAGATGCTTGAAAAACTAGAGCCTCCAATACTTACTTCCCTTTTTTATCTTTTGCTCTAATTTCTTTTCTTTACATCTGTTTTTTGAGATGTAAATTTTGGCCAGACACTGGGGTTCAATACTGTTACCATTTGGGTAATTTATGTTCCATCTTTAAAAGTGACATAGAAACTGGGCGGCCAGAGACTCACCAAAATGGGTGCGACTTGGCTTCTGCTGCAGACTTCACTTTTGGATGCTTGGGTCTTTCAGGCAAACCACGTTGCCTATGTCTGCATTTGCACACCACCAAGCACAATGCTGACCTAATTTAGAGCTCCTTCATGTTACACCAACACAAGTGGATCATATTCCTTCAGATACAGTACTCTTTGTGTAAGAATGCTGTATTTTGAGTCTCCAAAATGCAATAGCTTGCTTATCCACTGCTTTTGTTTCCATAAGGGAATTCTTTGTGGTAGTGGTGAAGTACTAGGTAGGGTTGGTCTGCCTTCCACTGAGATCCATGCTGTTGCTGGTGTAGGCAATGCATAAGATACATTAGTTGTCACGTTAAGTAGGCACAGATAATTTAGAGTTGGTTTCTGTCACACCCGCTGCAGGGTGGCATTTTCTCACAGTATGACACCGGTGGTCTTTATCAGGGCCTATATTATATCCTGAGCATCTCTGCATCTTTCTCAGAAGGGAGATGTAGAAGAACAGAGCAATTCATCCTATGGAAACCCACTAGATTTGAAAAGGCTACTCATAAGATGAGGATTTTGTTATGCTGGTGGAAGCTGAAATGTGCTGCACATAAAAGGACATGGTGTTTACATCATATTGGAAATGTACAAACAGAATAAAATACTTCCCCAGGTGTTTACAATATGTTTCTAAGCAGACACATTTGCTTGTGGTGACTAGTTTTGTTTTTTAAGTCTTGGCTTGATAATGGCAAAATTTGTCAGGATTTCTTTAATCATTGGTAATAGTGCACGTGGATTCTTCAGCATATATGCAGATCTAACAAAATAAAACAATTTCCAGAACTCTTGAGAATAAATCAAGGCAGCCGAATGTAGTCTAAGTGAAATCCTATGACTAGAAAGTAACAATAAAATAAATCATCTCAGTTAACTCAGAAAGCATGTAACTGCTACTGAATTAAGTTTGGGATCTGACTCATTTTACCAAACATTATATAAAGTGTAAATAAAATTTTTAGAGTTATTTTTTCTAGTCATTCTTTTTAGTTATTTTTTCTTGACTTTTCCAAACCTAATTTCAATGCTTTAACTCTCCCATTTGGTTTTATTTGTATTTTTTCCTCCTGTTTCATGTTATTTCTTCTTTGAGTTCTGTCATGTACAACAGCTGAACTCTGCAGTTACTGGGATAAAATGGGAGTTAAACACAGTTGCAAACCAAATCTTGAGCCATGTGAAAAGGGAGAGACCATGACAGTAAATAATAACAGTAGTAAAACTGATTGTGTTAAAACACCCAGAACTCCAGATTCAGAGCTTCAGTGTGTTCATTTATAAAAAACGGTGATGGTAAGAGTTGGGGCCATGCTTATGGTCATTTTAAAGATAAATTATTTTACCAAGGCTGGTCCAAAGCCCATTAAAATCAAAGGTGAACAAGTGTGTGTGCTGCTCAGGCCGTTGGTGCTCACTGTAAAGGTGTGTGGTGTGTTTTCTTTTTTCTTTTTATTTTTTTGTTTTATTAATGTGCCTCTGCTGTCCTGTAGTGACAAGTGTGTGTGGTATTAGTGGCAATAAGCCTTGCTCTGCAGGTTGGAATTTGTTCAAGGGGTTTTGGTGAGATAATTTTGGCCTAACTCTGGTGTCAGTCAGGTGCCATCTACCTTCAGCCACCGAGGGAATGTAAAATCCCAGAGCAGGTGGCAGAATGTGTGTGCTGTGCTGATGGGACTGCAGTGAAGTAGAAGTGGCTGGAGCTGATGGATGAGACTGAAGCCACGGCTGTGCCAGCATAATGTGACAAGGGTGACAGTCAAGTAGCACCCATTTAGCATGTCCCAGTCATGTGGGACTGAGGGGCTAATGCACAGCCTTGTTTCTGCCCAGCCTGGGTGGGTTCCTGTGCCTCTGCAGAGTCCAACTTAATTTAATGGGACTCCAGGTGGCAACAAAGCTCTGTGCAAGTATGTTGCAGGACTGCTGTAGACTTTTTGATACCATTGAGTGTGTCCCTTTCAGGGATGTAATACATACCTGTAGTTCTGGAAAAAGGTGAATCTATAAAATGAGCCAGAAATCTGTCTGTAAATAAAAACATAAACCTCAACATTAATGCAAATCACTTGCCACTGAATTAAAGTTTCGGATGCTTATCTGTAGAGGAAACAATATTACCTCATTTTCCTCAGTGAAATCCATTCCGGTAGTGTAGTTCAGTTAGTGTTTCTGAAGTGTTTAAAGATCATCAGATAACCTCCTTGACCTGGAAAAGGGAGAGTGTCATGGAGAAAGCCATAGTTAATGACCTGGGCAGGTTAATTACAACATGCATTTACTGTTCCCTGCTCCCTCTCTGACCTCCATTATCCTTCTTAAATGCTCTTCGGCTCTTTAGCAAAGCCTCTTGCTCTCTATTCAGTGTGTCTTGCCCCTTTTTCCTTCTCCTTGGTCATCTTTGAAAGATACTGCTGCAGGAGTATAAGACCGGTGGGCTTTGGGAGACATAAGCAGGTGGAAGGAATCTGTGAGAAGCAAATAAGAAATTCAGACTTAAATGTCAGTGTGGGAAGCAGAGGTAAGGAGAGAGAGAAAAAATATATAGATGTCTGAAGGATGAGGAAGTAAAAAGATATTACTCTACCTAGATTCATCCTTAACTCTCCATCTCTCCCCGGATGCCTTGTCCCTGGTAGCTGCTTTCAAAAATGGTTCATGTGGAGGCAGAGGGAATGTAGGTAGGGATTCTGCGGTAGACAGAGACTCCATCTATCCCTCTGTCCTAAATCTTAAACTGGAGTGGGAGTATGTAATTGAGGGGTAGAAGTTGTGGTCAAAGGAAGCGGCAGCTGTGTGAAGTGAGCATCTCATTCTGGAAAGAGGACGAAGCCAGATCAAACTACATGGCGACAGATGGCCCACGTCAGAAATCAGATGGCCCACTGAGTCCCACCACTCCTCCTGCGAAATAGCAAGCAGAGGAGAAGCCCACAGTGCAGTCCGAAATCTTTTTGCACTCTTATGTAGGGGCCACTCATGGATTGTGAATGATGTTACACCTAGAAATCCAGTCTGTGATGGATTCATAAGCCAGCATGAGCTGATTGTAGGAAGGGTGACAGATCTGAGACTCAGCTTTTAAGAATATATCTATGTGTTTGTAGATGTATTTAGCTAACACACCTCAGTGGGTTTCAGGCCAGGCTTTATAGGCTGCGCAGAGGTACCTTGTAAAATGCTAACACCCAGTTAAGTTTTTATCTAATTGATAATATCCATGGATGATCATTGCAACTGCTTCTGGGTGTAGTTATGAGTAATTGTCTGCTCATTTACAAGCATGTGCAACCTCTCCTCTCTTTCTTTTCTGGGGTTGTCCACTGCATGGACTTGAGCACTGTAATCTAGAAGTTGTTCTAAAGTTGCAGCCAGGCTAGTGTGCATGCACGCTGGTCCAGGCACCCCTGTTGTGGCTGGTTGCCATTCTGATTCATGGCGTGTGTAATCTCTATAATATCAATATTAATCTATGTGTTTTGCAGCTCTTATTGTGTCTGCATTTGCGAAGTCTTGCCCTTCCTTTCATGGAGGTAATAACAGCCATCCAAGACTTTGGAAATAAAATACGAACTGAGAATGACGTGAAGGAAAGCAGATTTATAGCTAAAGTGTCCCACTAATCCAAACCCCATCTGTCTGGTACTCTGTCCTGGGAACAGATTTCAAAGTGGTTCTGAAATGCTAATCTAGTACTGAAATTCTGATCTACTGTTAAAGTCAAGATTATTACGAGATGTTTTGTACATATGTGAACGTACATGAAAACTTGCTGGGAGGGATTTGTGTGTTTTGTATGCTGGGCTTGTATTTTTCAAATTAAAAGCTTTAAGTTCTGTTGATCATTACGGCAATGTAGTATCCTAATATATAAGTACAAGTGCCTTCCAACAGTGCATTAAGCAATGCAGCTAACTCATCAGCAAACTAAATATAAAGACAATACAATCCAGACCAAATAGCTTTGGCTGGCACATAAAATGGAGAGATGTTTTCTCTTGTTAAATCTGGCACAGTAAGGATAGTGATTAATAGCTATTAAAAACACTCAAGTTTGACAGCATTAGTCAGCTTGTTTCTCAGGAGAGGCTGCATTCGGGAGGAAACTAGGGTTTGCAATTCTTGTGTCCTGTCTGCTGAACCATGGAAGTGTGTGCCAAGGGCTCTTTTCTTTTCTAGGAGCTTCAACCCCCGTGCACATCTCTGTATCTTTCATCTCAGACACTAAATGCCTTTGAAACATAATGCCATTATTTCTGATGCACCCCTATTAAATGTACAAACATCAAATGTCCCTAATTGAAACATTTGTAGGTCTGGTTTAGTAACCGGCGTGCTAGATGGAGGAAACAGGCAGGAGCCAATCAACTGATGGCTTTCAACCATCTGATCCCAGGAGGATTTCCACCCAGTGCCATGACAACTTTGCCAACATACCAGCTCTCTGAGCCCTCTTATCAACCCACCTCAATACCGCAAGGTACAGTAGTCAACAGGTACTTGGTTAAAATAGTGTTATTGGGAGGTTTCCTATATTGGTCTATTGTAGAAGTATTTTCTAATGAGAAAAAGGGGGTGTTTGCTAATTTAGGGTCTGAGTAAGTGAGGACTTTGCAAGGCTGTTTATTTGAAGCGTGTAAGAACTTGGGTTTGTTTTGCTTCAAGGAAAGGCTGGTTACATGTGAAAGAAGCTAGCTAGAGAAATAATAACATCCTGCACGGCAGAGGTGCAGTGTTGATAAAGCGAAGTAGATGCTTCCCTGCCCTTTTATTGCATTGGCCCCCATTGCTGAGAGTACCTGGTGTGGTGGGGAAGGAGGCAGAAGTTGATTCTGTTTTCTTTGTTACTTTTGATGATGGTGCACTGGAAAGTTCTGTAAATACTCTGAATATTCATCTGATAGTGGAAAAAACCAGCTATTTAGACAACCTTGTTTCACATTTGATAGTAGCAAATCTTAATATGGTAAAAATTTTGTCCTAATATTATCAGAAACTCTCTGAAATTTGATGTTTTGGGGTTCTTTTTGTGGGGGCAGGGAGGAACAGAGCTCCAAATGTAGGCTATGCTAGATTTCACTGTTAAAGAAAAACCTTACAGCTGAGATTTTATAAAACAAATTACTGTATTCTTCTTGCTCCCTTCTTGAGATTTACATCCTAACTGTTGGTGGATGTTCTAATTAAGGGAATTTTTCAAAGCCCAAGGCTTCTCCCATCCATTACGAGGTTCACTATGAACCATGGCAGAATTTCTGTGCTGTGACCAGGCAAGGAAAGCCCCTTACTAGTCCTTTCAACAAATAAAGCTTTTCATTTTTTCTTTCTTTTATACATATCTATCTATATAGATGTTGCTTTATCAATTCTTAACAATATATGCCCATTAAGGATTGTCTGACAACTGTGTGTCCTGCTGTGATTTTATTGTCTAAGAATTTTTTGTGTAATCTTACTGGCCAGTTAAATATCTAGCAATATTAAAGATTTACCTTTCTACTTATCTAGTGCTTAGATGCAGATTCTGATCCAGTTCTGTCAATTTGAGCTTCATATAATGAATTTTTTTAGGCCAGAAAAAGAGAGGAAAACGTATCAACGTGTTTCTTTTGCTTCTAGCCGTGTCTGATCCAAGCAGTACCGTCCATAGACCTCAGCCTCTCCCTCCAAGCACTGTACACCAAAGCAGCCTCCCTTCGAATCCAGAGAGCAGCTCTGCCTATTGCCTACCCAGTACCAGGCATGGATTTTCCAGCTATACAGACAGCTTTGTGCCTCCGTCCGGGCCCTCAAATCCCATGAACCCTGCCATTGGCAATGGCCTTTCACCTCAGGTCAGTCCTGTGTTTTCAGACAGAGGGTTTGCTGTATACCAGAACCAAAGAGTCTATTCCCTCAGGCCACGGTATAATGAATTGCCAAATTTAAACCATAATGTATTCTTTATACAAGCCACATGATTTCAGTTTGCTAGTTTCCTTCTTTTTTTTATTTTTTCCTCCTACTACTGGCTGAATCAAGAATCATAGCTTATATTTAATTTCCAGCAATTTATAATGTAATCATGCAGTCTTCATGTTTAAATTCAGTCATCAAACATTTGTAATGTTACTGCTATTCTCCGGAAGGTCCATGGATAGGTACAGAAAGTTAGATCATGTATTTTTTCTGTGAATATATGTTTAAGACAACCTCACCAAGGTTTCACCCAATGGGCCAGGAAAATTACAGGCGAGTTGTATGAGAAGAGTTCCAAGGGCTAAAGAGTGTGCATTGAGATGAGCTATAATCGAGTTATAAATACATAAATTAGGACTATTACTTCTCTTTGGCAATATATAAATGCATGAATACCGTAATTGTTTTTCTAATTTGTGTGAGCTCTTTTTAGGAAATCGTGTTAATAAATTGCCTTGATAATTGAGTGTCAAAAGGTTGGTTAAATTTTCCTACAAGCAGCATCCATCTGAAGCTGACATTATTAGTTAAAGCTTGAATAGATAGTAGTTTATTTTATTAGCCAGAGCTTTGTCCAGGTGCTTGGAAAGCAATGTCCACTAAATTCTGAGAAGTCACAAAGAGGATGCAATCTATAATTACAATCAGGAATCTCTTCAGGGCTGAAAGTGAGAGTTTTAACAGCTTTATCTGCTTTCTACCCTTTTTTCCTCTCAGTGGTTAGAAAAACAGAGAGAAGCTCAGAATGACACAAATGAAAAGTGAAAAGACAATTATACTCAATTACACACTAATCACTGACTATCACCACTGCCTAAGCAGGGAGAGGGCATTCTAATAGGCAGAAAATGAGATTTTAATGGCACAAAGGGTGGCCAAAATAACGACTCGTATATCTTTGCCTCCTTCGTTTTCTTCAACTTGTGGTTTGCATCTCGGGAGTACAGTTCCTGGTTCCTGTGCAACGGTGATAACTCTGTGCAGCTGAAAAGTTCAAAGGCACTGGAGTTGAAAAGAATGAATAACAAAGGCAATGAAATAAACATTTTTGCCCAAAGGCAGAAGTTCATAAACCCTTTTTTGTAACAGTAAACGTAATTAAGATTCACAGATTCCTATAGCATAGAGTGGGGTACAAAACTTTATGGCTTGAAACCTCAGGAAAAAAAATACCAACAGAAAAACAAACGGATGTACTTTCAACCAGACTTGAATTGATTTTGTTTTAAAAGATTCTTATTTCTAAATGCACTCTCCAAGAAAAGCCATGACATATTAGTTGCTTCTTTTTTTATGTGTATGTACTTAAGTGGTCAGTTTCACAGTGCACAAGGCTTCCACATTTTTGACATAAATATCTTTCTGCGATTCAGTGTTAATCTATCGAAAGTAGTTGTTAGTGTCAGTTTAAACGTATGTTGGTCCTGGCTATGGAAAATGTGATCTTTCTTTTCACAAAGCTTTTATTGTCTGCGACACAGAAGTGGAGAGCAACAGTAAAGAAATCTTGTGATGTCTGGGCAAAGCAGGATAAAAAAGTGAGGCCAGGTTTCCTACTCACAAAATCTTGCTGATTTGAGGTTTGATATAATCAAAAGGAGATCCCAGAGCAGATTAGATTACTTTAATCAGTTGCTGTGCTGCTTTACACCCAGCCCTGTCTTTTTGCTATGAAATTTCAGTTGTTACAGCCTTTTTTCCTTAGACTTTTGAAAGCTTTTTCTGCCCCAGTGCTAGGAGCTCCTGGCTATGTCCTGCATCTCTACCAACAGGTTTAGGAAAAGGCCAGTTGCTCCAAAGCTGACATCATGGGGTTGTCACTGAATGTATACAGGAGATTATTTATATCCATTTGGATCTTAAACAGCTTCTTGGCAACTGAGTGATTACCTTCACTGGCTGATAAAGATCTTTCCATCAAAAAAACCAAACAAACCAGCCCTAAATTCATGCAGTGTTACCAAGAGCTTCTCTAAAACAGTTTTGGGGCCTAAACCATGACTTAGAGATATGTAGAAAATGTATGTATGTATAAAGGGACATACCTAGACTTCGTGCTTATGTAAGGGAGTGATTCAGCCTCAGATATGTAAATTGTGGGACTGTAGCAAAACAGTGAATGTTTTTATGCCCAAAAGAGCCTCAGACATTGGTCATGTATGTTGAGAAGTTACAGTGTGTGAAATGCCCTTAGGCATGGGGTATGTCCCAATTCATCCCCCTATCACTTCCTCTGGGCTCTTCCCGCAGACACCCAGGTGCTGACCGAGCAGCTGAGGTAGCAGTAGCTGGAAAGTTGAAAGCCAATTCTATGTTGGTGATTTCGTGAAGAAAGAGAAACAGGAGTTTTCCTGCTGAGTGGGCATGTTGCAGTGCCCTGCCTATGTGCACGGAATTTAGATGAGAAAGAAAGAGAGGGTCTTTTTACTAGCCAGTGAATTTTTGACCACAATAAATCTGGGTGTGTGAGCAATTAGCATAATGTTTCCACCCATCTATGTCTCCTTGCAGGCAAGTGCTCCAGACTTACTGTGTGCAAAGCTGAATTTATGGTGACTTTAGCAGGAGCCGGGAGGACACTTTGTCTGAAGCCCAGATAATGTTTTGTGATTTAAAAGAAACCCAACCTTAAGAATGTGCACAACAAAATCTAATATTAAGATTCATGGGTTCATATTCTTACTAGACTTAAACCTCCTTCTCTCCTTTGACATCAATTTATTCCAAATGAAGGTCTGACATGCAGATCCCCTGGGAAGCTTCATTTTCCACACTGGATGTTTTCTTTCTAACTTTGTTCCTGAATATCATGCACAGATATGTTTTTTAAGGTAGGTGCTAGGAGAACAAAAGGAGATGGCTAGGGTGCTGTAATTTTATTTTTATTATGTT
Source organism: Ara ararauna (assembly GCA_028858755.1). Classification (NCBI taxonomy): domain Eukaryota; kingdom Metazoa; phylum Chordata; class Aves; order Psittaciformes; family Psittacidae; genus Ara; species Ara ararauna. The sequence continues at coordinate 18,238,314 of CM054382.1, read as the reverse complement.
AGCCTTAGCAAGTTAGAGAAAGCTGTATGTCTTGGTCAGTTTTAGGAAACAGAATGCTCCATAACATGCCTGTCTTGCAGGCTGTGTAATAAAATGTTGCTGCTCTTGTTAAATAAGAGAAGAGAAGAAGTCCATCTTATTCATATTCAGCACTTACATCTAGACAATGTCTGCAGATCTCCTCCAGATGACTGATTATTCTCCTTGTTCATCTGGTTTACCCGTTACTACCTGGCTGGGGTGAGCAAACCTATGTCTTACAGACCTGCAAAGGGTTGACTTTTGCAGGAATAAGACAGAGATTAATGTCTCAGGGAACCGGTAGCCAGGAGTGTCCTTGTTTGTATTTCATGGAAAAGCAACTCAAATGTAAGCTTGCCATCTCAGCCAGAGCTCTTTCAATATAACATCAGAATGGAGATTATTAGTGTGTAATATATGTAAATTGCATATTTTTATGTTTCCTTATGCCTATTATGCAGCTTCTTGGCTTTCATGTGTACGTATATGGGAATATTGTATTTCCTTTCCAAATTAGGTTTCAGTTGCTCAGTGCATTTTCTTTAAACATTTGTTAACTCAAAATTATTAGGCGGTAACATATTTATGTCTTAATATGTGTGTACAGGACTTGAGCGTGTTTCTGAATTGGCGTGTCACTTTCTGATCCCAGTATTAACAGCCTTCACTGGTTCCTCAATGTGAAGCAGAAAAGTGACTGCAAAAGCACTTGTCTCACAGCTGCAGGTGTATGGTCTTACTAGAGGGCAGATTGTTTTTAAGACAGGATATCAATATTTTGAACTGCTTAATTTAAGATAAGGAAAAAGACTTTTCCGGTGTACATAGGCATCCCCTGACCTTGTCATGTGCTTTTTATTAGTGTCAAACCAGCAGTTTGCCCTATACCAGGTGGTTCAGGCAGTTCACTGTTTCGGACTGCTTGTGAATTCAGGCGGAGTGGCAATGCTCTGCTCCCATTGCTGCTGGTGAGGTCACTGACTTCCTGTATTTAAGCTGTAGGATACCCAGGTTTAAAGAGGACTACCTGTTAAATTTGTACTGAAGGAAGAACAAATGTGCATAATCTGTCCCCTGCTGGACATAGTTTTTCTCCTTCTTGCTCTCTAGAACACTTCTGAGGTCTGCTTTTTCCTTTTCCTTGTCACCTTTCCCCATAACTGAGTCAAGCCAGTAGCTTTAAAGTTTCAAAATGAGAAGTGGATTGAATGTTGAATGGCTTGTATAGAAGATCATAACAGTCTTTAACAAAGTTTGCAGTTCTCATGCCATTACCTGGAGCTCAGGAATAATCTTGACAAGAGAATTCCAGAATTTTCTGTGAACAGTAGTAAAGTTGCAAGCTGTTTCAAGGTTTCTTTCTTTTACTGTCAAAACATTTTGCTGCCTGAGTTTAAGAATTATTCTGTAACTCTGTTTGTTGAGATAGATCTTAAGACTTAGTCTTTAAGAGCACTTGGTTTTCATTAACCTGAAGTATGGATCTGATGGCAGCTGTCGAATCGGTTAGATATGTTTGATTGTCTTGTTAACCCTGTTTTTAAGGGTAACACAGGAACCAGTGGCTAAAAACTTGCATTCCCTCATTAAGAAGGACAAGAAGAAGGGGGGAAAAAAAGCAAATACTAATTTATTATACTTTTTTCTATGTTTTCTGTTGAATTACTGTCCAACTAATTGCCCACAGAAGCATTTCAGTTGGATCCAAGTCCTGCACCAGTGAGAAACTCATGATCTCTGTCACAATGAACTTGACTTTGAGAGCTCTTCCCTTAATGACTCAAGAACATGAGACAGAAGTCAGAGATTTCTTTGTGAGGAAGAAAATTAATTCACATGATGTAATTTTTGTGAACATGAGTTTTTGCTTTGTCATGTGTTTGTTATAGGCTTTTTTAATTAAAAAAAGTTCAGGCAGTGGTATTATTTTTGTTTCTGTGGGTGCAAATATATGAGCTCAAATAGTTTCATGATTGTTATCATGCAAGAATAACACCATTATTTTATCTATTATTAATATACCTATTCAGATAATTCAACCTATAAAATACATAAATACAACAACCACAATAAACAGGTGACCTTACATTGGAATGTCCTCCTGAACTTCTCTGGGTCTACTCCTACCTCCAGCCCTACCATGTCAGAAATGTTGCGGCAAGAAGGTGGGTGTTTCAGCCTTCAGAAGGTCTCCTCTTAGCTCAGAAAATTTACACGGAGGTGCAAAAATGCTCTGGACTTTTCTGAAAACTTAAGTCAATTCTACTGTAACTCCATAAGAATAAATGTTTAGAAATGCAATAAACATTACAGATACCTCAAATACAAAAAGTGTAAAATGACGCTATCTATAATATGCCATCAGTTTCATGGTTTTCTTAACCCTTTTTAATGATATTGCTCTGTGACTGACTTATCTTCCTAATAATTTGTACCATTTAGAATATACACGGGGTGAGTATTCAGCATCACTGTAGCCCTTGAAATAATTTCTTTTTTTGCCTTTGCTACATTTAAAAGTTCAATTTAAACCACTTGTTAAGTGAACGTATGAGTCAGCCTTTCATAGAGTGCAAGACTGGCATGTGTTGATGAACTTCTAATTCTTTAATGAATTTGCAAAATAGAAATATCAACGGGAATCAAAAAACTTGTGTATTTATTCAGTTAAGGACTGGTACATGAGCGAGGGTTTTGTTGTGAGTAATCACAGATGGCTCACTTGAGTCCTTAATTATGCCCTATATTTTAGATTAAAAAAAAAAAATACTAAAAATACCACCGCACGATTCAGTGAAAAGCATATGTTGCAGTGGGATCAGAAAGAGCAGAATTTGATCCTTAGCAGTCCTTAGAAAACAATGTATCTGTCTTTAAATGTATCGGGTTCTATTTCCTACATAATTTCCTACCACTGTTAGAGAGAACTGTTTTATTTTTACCTTCATTTTGTCAAGATGTCAATAATAGTAATAATTTTCGTATAAAAGACAGAGTGCTGAATTAAAATACAAAGAGGCTTCCCCTGATCAAATAGCAAGATATACTGCTTTTTTTTGTCCCCAGCCCTGATAAGCCTAACAGTAAAGGCCTTGGCCTGTACGTTAATGTGAGTCCCATAAATAAACCCTTCCTTACAGGTTGGGTTCCTCCAGTTATGCATGTCCATCATCTTTTTTAACTCCACACATTAACGCTGACTTTGGTGAGATTCCTCATGTGAAAGCTTTGCAGATCCCATACCCTGGCCATCTGCCAGAAGAAATAAAACTAGTGTTTGAATTAAAAAAAAAAGGGTATATTTTGGGTTTGTTTTGCTTTCAGAGTACAAAACCATGCATCCCAGTTGTGGAGGGAAAGTGTGCAAGAACCCAGCTAGTGGCAGTTGGGCTGGATTCATGGTGGCCAGAATCCTCCTTTTGCCTTTCGGGTTGAGTAGAAGGTAGGAGGAGAAGAGTTCACAGCCAGACAGCAATCTAATCTCAAATTTAGGCTTGTTATGAACAGTTGTAAGCAATATTGCCATATCCTAGCATTTAAACGCACAAGCCTGCAATCTCTGAGACTGCCTGAAAAAGTTTTGAGATGCTTTATTTTATATATATATTTATAGATTCATATATATTATTCACATAAATTGTGACTATATGATCATTTTGGGGCTTTGTTTTACCTTTTCAGATGTTAAATTTTTGAAGCTTTTCCATACAACCAAGAGCTAGAGAATTAGCTTCTCTGGATTATTTTGGTAATGTTATCTAGTCCTGTTACTCCAGGATCTAGCACCTGAAAAAAGGCTCGAGTTTTGTGACAGACTGTGATAATGTTGTGAACAGTAGTAATCTCCTCTAGATAAAAATGCAATTCATGAAGGATCAAGTTATCCTATTAATTATTCTAAATGTACACTAGAGCACCTTCTCTAATTTCATTGAGGTCTAGTGGTGTGAAATCAGTATGAGGTCGAATCTGATATGAGTAGGCAGAAGGTCAGATCATCAGATGTTCAAAGTCAATGTATTTGCTCCTGTTTTCATTAACCAAGTATGTGGTTCCCAGTGCTTGCCATTTGGCACAAAAATTCATTCTGTTGGATTTCTTCATATATTCAGCAGAAATATAGATGTACATAAAATGAATCTGCAACATAGTTCTAAGATTCTCTATTTATAGATCCATGTAGCTAATTCATTTTAATTAATCTTCTAAAATACCTCATTTAAATGCATTATAACCAACTTTTTTGTGTTCTTTCTTGTGCAATATTTTGGTTTTGAGATATTTTTCTACAGTGAAAAGAGTTAACAGCAGGTAATGCCATTCATCTCAGAAGGAGTTTGAAATTTTCAGTGTTAGTGATGAATGAGGGTATCTGACCCACATCTGTTTTACATTAGAATGGAACATTGCCCTGACATCCTTAGGAGCATTTGTCAAGATTCCCTGGACAGAGCTTCTGTAAATTACATGCTGCAAATGTGTCAGGGTCAGATAAGAGGATATCATTAACTCCACTAAAGTTTACTCATGATTCTGTCAGTTCAACTTAATACGTTAACTGCCAACAATTTCCTTGAGCTGTTTCATTAAATCTTTCATTCACAGGAGGGGAGAAAAAACTGTATCACTGTACGCAAAAAATATTGCACATGTTCTTTTCTCGTAAATCATATTAATTGCAGACATGCTCACAAAGCATATTAAATGCAGGCATGCGTAAATGAATTAAAACATATGAGCATTTTATTGCGCCTATGGTAGGTTCTACATCCTAAAATACCAGCCACAGTAACAGGCATAAAGTTTCATTTAAATGGAATAAGCTTTTTCTCAGTTTAATGGCCTTTATTTTGTTGATAATAGAAGTATTTTCTAATAGCTGATAATGGACCAGATGTTGCTTGCATGGTCTTTGAGGCTTTCATCATTCAGTTTCTCTTTCTGGAGCATGTCTTCAGCTAGTGATGTTGTGCTGACCTCATCAGCAAGGGATTTGTCCTGATGAGTATTTTGGATTGCTTGGGATGTGCTCTCTGAAAACTTTCTGTAAAGTTTGGTTGTTGCAGTTTACTGTGTTCTCTTTGCTTGCTCCTATTTGCATTCTTGTTTTCTAATGGAATAGAATAATTTTACCAATTATATATACTGTCGTTTATTATATAAGCTCAAAAGCTCATCATAATTTCTGCATGTGTTTTGTAAATAATGAGGACAAAATATATGTGGCCAAAAACCTTACAACATGATTTTTTGCATTTATAGGAATACTTTTCTAAAATAAACTGAATAATTACAGCAGCATTTGTTTCTAGGTGTTAGATTAGTCCCTGATTTTTCTTTCTTCTTCTTTGGGATCCAGGAAGGCAAGGTTGACAATTACTACCTTGGCTTTCCCAAAGTAATTCAGAGGGAAATATATATTCTCCCTTAATATAAATGGTGTAAGGATTGAATAAACTAGTTTTCTTCCTCAATTATTGTAAAACAATCAGATCTGTTTACTTATTTAGAACTACCAGGAAAATATCTGCATTGCGAAATCCAGGTCTTCATGTGTCTCTTTTACACTACTCAGCTGAGGGTGCTGGGCATCATACAGACATGGCCCATTCATGGCTTTCTAATTGATTAGGTGAAAGTCAGCCATGCCCTTCCTGTAACTCCTTGTATGGGTGATAAGGTCATGGCACATACCGTAAGAAAGACTTTGGCCCTGAGGCTACTTCCCCTGTAGCTTTCAAGACAGACATGACCAAAAATCTAATTATTTAGATACTAATCAACTGCAGGATGATTCTGAAAGCCTCTGGAGAAGATATTCTGAAAAGATGGTTACTGTTCAGATTTAGTTTTCTCCACTGCAAAGACAGAGAGCTGTGTCACTTCTGCTCCCAAGTGTCTATTAGGTGCATGTGCACTTAATAAAAATATGCCTAAGACTTGCATTATTATCCAATTAACTTAAAATTAAAAAAAACATCTCATCAAATGCTCGTTCTAGTCTGTCAGAGAAGATAAATCTCTATCCAAATATAGATGCTACTGAAGTTTGAGTGGCTTTTGAAACCTGGTCTGGATTCAGGTTTAATTTTTGAGGCTAATTTCTAACTAAAATTACTTCCAAATCTGAAGTTTTGGAGCTCATTATTTTGCTGGAAAAGCCCAAATAATGTTGTCTATTGAAAATATTAAACAGAAAAAATTCTAGTTAAAGTACATAGTTGTGAATTAGCTATTTGCTCCACTCTGCAGCGGGTCCTAGAAGTCCTGATGAAATGGTGTGTGATGTGAGAGTGCTTGTGCTTGAACTCCAGCAGGTCTGCAAGGGTAATGGAGCCTGGCCCATGCTCCCTGATCTTGAACTTGGAACAGAGTGTAGTAAAGCCCTGTAAATATGGGTGTCACGTAGGTGCTCTGTGGGAATGGAAAGGGCTCTGCATGCACTTCAGATTTCTGATAAACCATGTGTGTTTTAAGCTGTTGTCAAAACCATGATACTTGTGCCAACATAAATATTCTCCAGAGTAGTAATTTTTAGTGTGAACATTTAAGTTAAGCTATGTTTTTTGAGGATCTTTCTCTTCTTTTAACTCTGTTAGTGTTAATTTTAAAGGGCAAGGACCAATATAACCTAAATGAACACAGTTTCTAATATTGTATCCTGCTGACGCAATGCCAGATCATTAAGCATGCTAAATTTTCAGGGCTGTAAGATTTTTCCAAAGGTACAAGAAAAATATTTGCAATTCCTAAAATAGAAAAATTTATTAAAATAATATTAAGAAATTTTAATAATTTTCAGGAACCAATTTTAGAAGAAAATCTTGAGAACCCAGTTATTTCAGCTGTTAAGGGTTTGGGAACAAAATGCTGTGCAAATAACATGATTTTTCAATCTGGTGATTCCAGAGATTTTTTAAAATTTATCTTTTGTTTGTTTGTTTGTTTGTTTGTTTTTATTAGCCTCTGATTCTTTTAATAGGTTTTGTGCATTAAAGGGTCATTTGAATTAAATAGAAAATGTAGCCTGAATCCAAATTCTTCTTTTGTTTTTTAACTTAAATGCTACAAGGTTTCAGTATCTAAATGAAGTCTTTGGATGTATTTTGAAACTATTTTTTGTTGCATAAATGTTTCAGCTTGAGAAACAGTCAGCAAAAACCATCAGTTAAACTGATGTTTTTCTGCTTAGTGAAACGGAAGTGAACATTCTAGTGCTGTGAGTAGTAATTGAACTTCTTTCTCAGCTTTTCTTTTTATTGTGAGATACCTTGGGTGCATCTGATGCAGTTTTGTGTTCTTGATGTACGTATCTGGGTGTGTCTTTTTTAAATACTCTGCTTGTGCCTCTTGCTCTTTTCCTTATCAGAGATGTAAAACCTTGATAGGTTTTCCTTTCTATTTAAATCATGATCCCTGGGTCTTATTTCATTTGTTTATTAAAAAGCAAACAAAATCCAGAGCTGGGACCACAAGATCCCTCCAAATAATAATTCCTTTTCTTTTGTGATTAAAAATATACACAATTCAAGATTGTCCATCAGGTCTTTAGGAATTAGACACGGTCTTTAGGAATTAGACACGTTCTTATGAGCATTAATTCATTCTTTACATAATAGACTCCATTTTTAATAATTTATTTTTAGTTTATGGGAAGGAGCACAGTAAAGCAAAATGATCATCGAACAGCATACATCAGAAATTTGTCATGCCTTTCTGGAGGAAGAACAACCTGCAAATTATCAGAATATACTGTTTTGGCAGAAGCTGTACGTCATCCATCTGTTATAAACTTCAGACTATTTCCAGCAGAAATAAGCAATTCTCTCGGTCACACTTTCAAAATATGCTATAGAGATGTGATGGGAAAGGAAATGCAGACCAACCTATAGTGCGAGTGACTTTTATACAAAAAGAACTTATCAATGTAGCTTCCTCTACTTCTGCTTGAAAGCACAGGTGTTTTTGAATTTTTCTTTTCTCTTCTCCTGGAAATTATGGCCTAGAGAGTCAGATCTTTTATGGGGACAAGTACATATTTTCAGGTCATCTCTTTTCAACTAATCTTAACTGCTGATTTCATAACTGCTCATATACAAGCAGCTTTTTATTGTCTTATAATTGAGTCCTCAAGGAATAAACATCTGTAGAGATCCCAGCTGGGTCATGGGATCAGGCACTCTAAAATCATAAAAGTTTTAAAAATTATTTTTCCTTATTTGCCCTTAGTTTCACTTTTTATTGCTTGTTAGATATCAGGTTTCTTTTTGGTGGGTGGTGCAACCAAATTCCACTTATTCTTTGGATTACATACTCAAAGTATAGTTTGAATACCAGGTCTACCTATTTTAGGAAATCAAATGATAGACTGGAGAACTCCTGTGGTTCTGTACCCAATGCAATTCTTCACATATTTAACTCTTTCTATTTTTCTGCCTTTTAGGTAATGGGACTCTTGACTAACCATGGTGGTGTGCCTCACCAGCCCCAAACTGATTATGCCCTGTCCCCTCTAACTGGGGGCCTGGAGCCCACCACCACTGTCTCAGCCAGCTGCAGCCAGCGGCTAGATCATATGAAGAGTTTAGACAGCCTGCCTACATCCCAGTCCTACTGCCCACCGACCTACAGCTCCACTGGTTACAGCATGGACCCCGTCACAGGCTACCAGTATGGACAGTATGGACAAAGTGAGTATTAGGACTTCTGCACTGTGCAATATTGTACCCATTTATCAACAGTCTGTACTTTCTGCCTGTAACAAAGAAAATTACGAGCGGAGATCCTAATGACTCACTACTACTCTCCAAAGTAAGTAAAGTGCACTGGTGAGATAGCTGACTGTTGAAGCAAAATTTCTGCTGCATAATTATTTTCTTAAGTGATGTCAACAACATCTTGATGCTATTAATTGTTGAGACATGAAACCTGATTGCCATTAGGTAAAACATAAGGGTTGTCCAAAATGGAATAACCACTGGCATTCCACTATTAGAAACACATGTTCTTAATGAGGTCAGCTCAAGAATCATTACAGTATATAATCCCAGATACATAGAGTTTTGTCAAGCTTGTCCTAGGAATAAAAATATTAGTCCCTTTCCTTTGATATATCAGTATTAAATATGACAATGTCAACCTGTAGTTGGCATGGCCCCATGCTGTGATGTTGTCACAGTATGACTTAAAAAGTTTCTTTTGCTTTTTTACAGGTGCCTTTCATTATCTGAAGCCAGATATTGCATAAATGAACTGTCCACTTCAAGTTAAAGCTGGTCTTGTTTTCCGGTCTTACTCCAAGGCTTGGCTACAAGTGATCTTCTCCACACACTGCAGTCTAAACTGGGGCAGTCCCATTGAGAGAAACAGGATTATTATTTTTTCTCCAGTCATAGCTTTTAGTAGACTTTTGAAGGCTGGACAAAGCTATACAGAAGACAAAGGTCAAAAGCAATAACAAATAAATAAATGCTACATGGTTCATTACGAGTGGGTATACAAAACAGAGCAGTATTTAATGTCACTGCCTGGCAAAACATTCCATTTGTTGTTGTTGAAATTAATGGGCATTGATTGGCACAAACGGAACATTTTGAAACTTAGAGCAGTTGAGCTCTGCTTACGCTGACTCATCTGACATCCAGTACTGACTTCAGTCTAACTTCAAAACTGCTCAGTTTCTGAAACAAGGGCAGGAAAACCTCTTTGTTTTCACACACTGGAAATTGTCATCAAGAGGAAATGTCACAGTCCATAGGAAGCTAGGATAAGTGCGAAAGACTTCCAGAGCAACTGACTGGTTACCTTACCATGCTTCTGTAATAACGTTGTCAATAAATGTCACTTACAAATTTTGCTTTACCAAGAGATGAGATCTTATGTAACATGAAAACCAGATTTTACCTTTTTTGTATGTGGAGTTTTGCTAGTTCATTCACCTTTTGAAACAAACATGGGAGAAAGAAATATCAACAACAACGTGACTGAATTTTCACAGCTGCCTAGCAATGTGCAATACTGTGTACCTCACACAAACTTTGGGATCATCCAAAGTCATATAGATAGAATCAGAACTATATTTTTGCAGGTACTTTTATTTTTGCAGTAGATAATTCCTGATGATAAAATACAGAAAGGTTGCAGTCTGCTGGACAACTAAAATCTAGCTTGTTAATCATGATTTAAAGGTCATTTTCAGGAAACAATACAAAGAAATGATTACGTTTACATTGTTTTAGTGATGTGCAGGACATAGAGATAGACCTGTACTTGACACATTTGTTTAAATTATACAATGATATCCAATATAGAAAATATAATTATAGGAACCAAGGTTTACAAGAAGTTTGCATTGTGACATTTTAGAATGTCAATAAATTTGTGTTTTGTGATGTTGAGAGGAAGATGGAAGGCAGTGTTATTTATTTCTCTCTATTCTTGGAACGAAAGAAGGAGGCAGAACACAAATACATTCCTTTTAGCATTAAGGACTATGAAGTAGTGAGTTAGACTAGGTTCAGTACAGAAGTTAGTTCACGCATTGGTCTTAAGGGTGATGGAAAAATGATATATTACCTTTATGCTGCAGTGTCTACAACACCACATGTGTTGTAAAAAAAAAACAAAAAACAAACCAGTAAAAACCCAACAAACAAAAAAACAAACAAAAAGAGTTTCATGTAAAAAGTTCAGTAAATATTTACTATTTATAATGAATAAACATTATGAAGACTTGCAAAGCACTGATGATTTTGTCCTAAAATGTAGTATTGTGCTAAATACATTGGTACATTTTAATCTGAATATCATGAAGAAATAAACCATGTTATCTTCAATGAAAACTGTATTCATTATGTAAGGATTTTCTTCACATATCCTAGGGCTGTGGGAGCCTCAGGCAGCCCCTGTGCACAGGTACTGCTAATGTGCCACCTGGAGCTCTGCACTTGTTAATGAACTACGCATTTTCTAGTGCTGTTGGTACCAGTAGTGCATCTTTCCACCGAGAAGAAAGCATTGTACCTTTGCTGTGCTTTTAAAAGAAAATAAAATGGGCTTAAATCCACCACAAGTAGGGCAAGTGGGATGTCTTCATACAAGGCAGGAACTTTGTAATTGGTTATGGGTGGTAGCTGTCCTGTTTCTTCAAGATTTTTTAATAGTCTTACACACAAAAGCTGACTGAAACATGGGGAAGGCCCTTCAAAATGAATGGAGTATGTTTAAGTAGCACATAAGTGTGTGAGGAAATCTTACCTGACACTGGGCTTGGTGGACATTTAGTTTTCTTAGTTTGTGGAGAATGTAACCATCTTGAATTGCTTTCAGCTCCTATTTCTGGGTGAGTTTTATTTTTGTTTTATATTTGTTTCATTATAACGCTAGGCCTCTTCTGTTGGAAAAGGAAGGAATATGCTTTTTGAAAGCAGGATGTTAAAAAGTGCTAAAAAATGGGGAAAGAGGATTTATTTCTTTTTCTTCAAGTTTATTTTTCTCTGATACACTTTTAATTTCTGTGACAATTAAAATTTAAAAGTCTCTTATTAATATCAATTCCCTGCTCTAAACTGCTAATTTTTCTGATTCTTTTTTTCTTTTCAATGTTGCTTCCCCCCTGTGAGGACTTGCCCCTTGGCATTTGTCTTGTACCCTAGGCTTGTTGCAAAGGCCAAATAAGCCTCTTTTTCCACACTTGCAGTCCCTTTGCTGAAGAATATAGGATAAAAACCTCCTTGCTTGCAGTTTGGTACTGGTTAATATCTGTATGAGTGCTCCTTCCCAGGAAAAGTGTGTTGCAGGATGATTGAAAAATGCCACCTTCACTGTCTGTCCTTTTCTATTCCAGCAGCTGTGGGGGGTGAGACAGAGCTGTGATTTCTTTCCCCTGTACCCACAATGCTACTGAGGTGCTTTCTTGACCTGAAGTTAGACTGTGCATATTTTGGCTGCTCATCTTCTTTTTAAGTGTCTGCGAAGCACTTCCTTGTGTGCAAGGCTAGTGCTGAGCAGGAGGGCCTGGAAACAAGACAGATGAGGAGAGAATTATCCAGTCCTTTCACAGGCAAGACATTCAAGTGGGGAACTGGGATGAGCTCTTGCTAGGGGAAGGGAGGAGCCCAGGGTAGAAGGGCTAAGCAGTTCTCTGATTTATGATGTGCCATAGGAATCTCTGACAGAATTATAAGGATTACTTGGGGTACCATTGATCCCTTCTTGTTATCATTGTCAAGGATGAAGAGGTTTTTGGGAGCCATGTGTGTTTCTTGAATATGAACCCTTGGAAAGTCAAAAGGGCATGGATATGCCCCTTATGCTGCCATGGATATTGTGTTTGACAGAAATGCCATGGATTAGATTGGAGGAATGTGCTCATAGCAATGGAGTCCAAAACCTACTCACTGATGACTACAGAAAGGATGGACCTTTGGGTCCTTCCTCTTCTTTCTTTCTTTACTTTTTTTTTTTTTTCTCCTTTTTCTTTTTTTTGGATGGTGGGGTTTGCATGTTTTACAAGGTGGAAATAAATAACAACAGCTGGTTAGCTGTCTGTCATAAGAGACTGGAAACTCTTGAGAGACAGGCTTTGAAAAAATATTTATTCATGGTGGCACAACCATGATTTTTAATTTATTCTTTGCATTTAAATCTTCCTTTATTCACTAATAACCTCTACTACCATAAAAAGAAACAATATATGCATTTTGGCATATACTTACATTGGTATATGTTGTTATTCCTTTATTTTAGCATACATAATATTTACTGAATAAGGTAGGAAAATCATCCTTTTTAAAATGACGTCTATTTTGCTTCCATTCTCCCTGGATAATCCAGTGTATCCCATTTAAACAAAACCTATAAATAAACATTTGTCTCCAATAATCACACAGGGGGTTGTACTCAATATTGCTGAAAAGTCTCTCATCTATTCATGTGACAGATGCTGTTGAACCAGAACATACAGTTGTTCTGAAAGGCACAAAATGCCTATATGAGCCTACAAATCTTCACTGAAAGTAACTGATTGTCAGAGAGGATCTATGTCCTCAGAAATCTGTTCTGCATATATGTGATAGCAGAGCTAGATTTCTCATTCTTAGGTTAAAATCTGTGCAATTTCAAACTTCAAAAGTCTGGCTACAGGTGTGTAACCTAGGTCTTCAAACTTGATGAAAAAATATGAAGTAACTTAATTTTGCAAGTCTCAAACCCACCAAATTATCGAATGCTACTAATAATTTCTGTAATAAGGATGCATTTGCATTTTCTCAGAAGTATGACAGACTATAGCATACAAATTGTTTGTTATATCTGAATTCTGTGATACAGTCTTATACGTATAAGGAACGCATTCCCTCCTGTCAGCATGCCACTCTGGTGGCTGCTAATGTGTACAGCATACATTTTTGCTATGTTAGTAACATTGGAAGTTCTCTATGGTTTCTATCCACAAAGTCTTCTGGCCTTAAAGTCTACAGTGGATTACCAAAAGGTATCTCTGTATAAAATAACAATAAAATAATTTAAGGCAATAGCAACGAAACCACCAGAAACCTGGAACAGCTTGAATTCATAAACCTCTCTGTATCGTTCATTTCAGTTTTCTGTTGCTCACTTAACAATTGCCAGATAACCTTCACCCTGATTAGAAGATCCCATTTTTAATTTCTTTTGGCTTTTCCAATGACATCTAGATAAAATGCTTAGAGCAACTAGGGAGTCATAGAGTTATCTTAAAGAATCACGAGTTGATCTCAATCTGCTCTAGACATCTGTCTTTTGAAAAATAACCAAAACTGCAGTCTGCTTCTGTGGTTGTTGTAGGTAATAGGCTATTTGGTTGGTCAGATTTTCACTACCTATTCTCACTACCTATGCCTCGAAACTGATGACTGAATAGGCTCATAATCCTATGTGCCTGTGGATAGCTAAGGCACTGCAGCGTTGTGACATGCACTGTTTATTATTCAGCTACTCAGGCAATGTCATGAAAAATCATAATAAAACTAGGAAGACACATCACATTTGACCTTTGCTGAATAATTTAATAAAGCTAGCTCAATACACAAATATGAAAGAGCAGTTGCTGATAAGAGAAGAACTATTGCTTCCTTGTCTGAAAATTGGAAACAGTTCAGAAGCTTTATTAACTATTCAGTGTCTTCATCTTCAGCAAAGTTTATCCCTTAGGCCATAACCAAATGTTAAGCTACTTGTTTCTGACCGTACTCTTCTCCTTTCAGCACTCACACGGGTATCTTTGCTTGTGTTGTACACAATTATGTTCTCAGTTTTTCTTATACCTCTGTAAATTATCCATGTTTTTTTCTCACAGACTCCGTTTCATTAACACAACTATTTTTCTCCCCATATATATATACATTTATTCATAATGATCCAAAGTGCATACACTATAAAGATTAAGCTTTTTAAGGGAGACTGCTACAGGTACTCTGCACACTTAACCCATAATACTTATAATTCAGCAATTCAAGGAAAGACAAAGTATTTTAGAGCCCACTTTTGTGTAGGAGTCCTCACAGTCAGCACTGGAATAACTTGCAAAGTGTACAAATCTCCAGAGGTTTTCAAAATGCTGTTTTAGACTCACTGTAAAAGGCAAAAGGTTCTTTGGGCCTGGTGGTGATGGGGCTGGTGGAGATCATCCGTATCCTGCACCGTTACAGGTACAGAGGCTCATCAGCGTCTTCCCCCTTTGCTGAGTCCCTTATGTGGTGTGTTTGACGGAACTCGTTCACTGTTGTCTTCATCTGAACATCTGAAGTCGGCGTGTGGTGTCGGCTGCTCCCCCTTGTGTCCCTTTACCCCGCGGCTCTGGCAAATTTGAGGTCTTGTGCTCCACTTCAGGGACGCCTGAATTAAAAACGGGACAATGGCTATGTGTTTAAAAGTAAGATGGAGTTCAGCTTCTCTTTTAGACCTCAATCGGGTTTCTAATCATGATTTAGCATAGCCATGGCAGGCCTAGGGCAGCAATGGTGGGGGGGACACTGTGGAGTACCCATCCTGTGGGAAGCAGTCAAGACAGGATACCCATCAGCTGTGGAGGCAGGCAGCTCTGAGCAGAGCAAACAGCCGGTGCTTGGGAGAGTTTCTGTCTCGCTGGGGTCGGATGATCAAAGGGGTGAGCAAAGATGAGGACAGCACTCGGCCAGGAGACACAGTGGGATGAGGCTCTGTGGTATGTGAGGGCTGATGGGTCAGCCATCTTGTCGCTCTAATGCTGGGGTGTCTGACTGCAATATGCAATGGAAACAGCACGGCTTTCCCTGTGGGTGAGGAGTGGAGGCAGCAGGAATCATGCTGGGAATCTGCTGAGAAGCCTAAGGGGTGGTTTCTCCTGAAGATGAAGCCCAAATACAGTTTTCTACTTGGGTGCTGCTGCCCCAGGGAAGGTGCATGGTTGCTGGGGACGAAAGAAGTTGCTGTGGTCTCTCAGTGCTGCTAAAAGCATGTTTTCCTTGAGTGTGTGCTGTCCTTGAGAGGTGGCTGAGGGGAGCAGCCAGGGCAGAGGTGCCCCTGCCCATGGCAGAGGTGGCTGCCTTTGGACAGAGCTCAGTCTGCCCTTTGGCAACGGCTGGGAAGAGCCTGTGCCATTTATGGACTCTGCTCCCCGTACATGAGGCACTGCATGAAATTAAATCCTGCTCCCTTTGCAGGTGCTACTCTGGGACGTGGAGGAGCTAAGTTAGGTCCGTGGTGATCTGTGTGCGAGCAGCAACATGATGTGGCCGGGATCAGAGTCACTGGTGACTGACTTCTGGGAATTTGCTGGATAACAGCATGTGGGGTCCAAACGAGACCATTCCTATGAGCCTTTGCTTTGGGCTGGCTTTGGTTTCCGAGCATTTTGTTGGGTCCTATCTCAATTCAGATATGCATGCTGGTGCTGAAAGCCCAATGGAGTCTCAAGCATGAAGTCTGCCAGCTCTGCTGGTGGCCAGGTCCTCCCAGGCCAGGCGGCTGTCTTTGGTGATGGTGGCAGAGCGCTGGACTAGCCTGCTCCATCTCAGTGAGAACTGAGCACACCAAAAGCATCTGCTCAGCCTCAGTAAAAATAGTTAGCTTGGGGAAAAATTACCCTACAGATCTCGGTAAATCATGTATGGGGTTCAGATGCTCCTCAAGCTTGTGGCAGAAATCCCTGCCTGCCTCTTTTTGTCATCTTTATCCCTAAAAGGCTAAATAAATGCCATGTATTTAAAAGACCTGGAAGGAAGGTGTTTTTCCACTCACCAAAAAGTTGCTTGGCTATTGTGTTCTAAAAATTTAAAGGAAAGCAAAAACTGAGCAATTGTGGATAGTGTCATAATCTCTCTTGCCAAAAAGGGACTCAGAATAGTTAATATTTTTATCCCTAAAAAACCTACAAAAATGAATACCCACAGTAGATGAGGAACTTGATCTATGCTATGTGCACCAAGGCACTTTCCTTTGATTTTTAGTGGAGTTTTTAGGTGTTTTTGGACCTGGAGATAGAAAAGATGAGTGAACAAGGCAATTTTGACCTGTGAAACTGCAGTTCTTTTGCTTCTATTCTGATTCTGCTCAAGTTCATCAGGAAAGATTAACTTTGGCAGCTTATTCAGTGACTAAATCTTGATATTTTTGTGGCTTAATTCATAACATAACTGTAAGCTATTGCCCTGTGTTTATATTTCCCATCCATTTCTCACATTTCCAAAGCATAGTGATATGTGATCATGGCAATTTAGCTACCATAATTGGCATTTTTCTAGGGCCAAAAGGAAGCAAATTCCTTATCCTCCATACTTCTTTAATTTCTGAAAAACAACAAGTAACATGGTTAATCCTCTTTTTGATCTCCCCCCCCCCCCCCCCCCCCCTTTGAGTTTTTCTTATGGTCTTTTCCTTTTAATCTTTTACTTTCTTTTTAATCTTCACTCATTGTCCCCCCGCATTTGAAGAATTTCATGTACTTACATCTCTCAAAAGAATTGGACCACTTTATGGAAATAGCTCTTTAGGATCCTTTTCAAAGCACCATTATATACTTTTAGCTGTTTGGGGGACAGGGAAAAAAAGGACAGAAAAAGCAGCTTTAAATCAGTGTTCATTTATGTAGCCTAACAGAGCATTGATCTGTTCAACTAGATGCAGAAACAGTACACAGAAACACCCTAAACCACAATAAAGACAGATTACATTAGAGGAGCAGAAGGCTGAAAGAGCATCTCCCTTTAACTGGCTTTAATTGGGGTTGGGTCTTATCATCTAACTTGTGATGCAGGTGTGTTTGGACACAAGCATTTCAGGAAGGGCAAAGCAGGGCAGTATAGGTGAGTTCTATGCGTTGTTATTGAGCAGTTCTCTCCCAGCTCCTTGGAAGCAGAAGAGAATAAGCTATGCTGTGGCTGGAAGGCATAAGGCTTCCTAAAGCTGATCAGAGTACAGCTGAGACCCCACCACTTACCCCGAAGCATGCCTGGAAGCCCATTTTATCCATTTGAGTTGCAAGGCAGAAGAGTTTGATTGCTATGGTATGTGCATTCCTTCATTTGTAGTTTTTTTTGTATAAGTGTATGCAAAGCCTTTCAATCTTTCCTGCAGTGGGCAGTGTTAAGGTTACCAGTCTTTGTGCATCATCCTTTCTTAGGTGATGTGAGTGGTCATGGGAAAACCTGTGAAATGTAGTATCAATTATGTTAAAGGTAGTTTACTCTGGTCTAGAGTATCCCGTACTATGGGGATGCCTCCACACTTTATGGCATGTCTGGAAAGGAAAATGTAGAGCTGAGTTTATTTTGCCTGAATTCTGAGTTTGCAAGCTACCTGTGGGAAGAAGCCCATGTATTGATAAGTGTGGCTTAGTGTTAACACAGTAATTTAGCTTCCAGGTTCAGGTTGATGGATCTGACCCTCTGAAAGGTGGGAAAAGTACAAGTCTGTGAACCTTTCATTAAGAAGCATCAAAAAAATTCTAAGATGTGTGAGGCTGTCAGTTCACTGCATAGCATAATGTCAGTTAAACCACTTGGAGATTACTAAGATTACTATGCATCTCAAGAAGCAGGGTACTGCAGCTCTGCGTTGAGGCATACTGTAGTATAGGCACAACACTACTCACTCATGGTGTATCTATCTAAAGCTGTTGCTGTGAATTCACTGCTGTGATTTTTGTCACTTCTCTATTCAGTTGTGGTGGTGTCCTACACCCCCTTTTAAAATACATTTTGCTAATACCAAAAAGCCCCAGAAACTTGGCCATCAAAGGTCATGTGTTTCTCAAGCAGGCAAAAAGTTTACAGGCATTAGCATGTGTCCAATTTAATTTATGTAGAATTGCATGCTCCTTTTACTGAAGCAAATTCTTTAAAAAACAAACAAACAGTAAGAGTTTACAGAGTTCTGGAAAAGTTGCAAAAACCTAAATGAAAATGCTTTTCCAGTTACATGAATATAAATTGGGCATAGTTCTCCTGAAGATTTTATACTGGTTTAATGAATGTATTTTATTTGTAGTTAAGCTGATGATAAAGCTTTTTGTCTCTCTCCTCAGAACACGGTTAAGTCCCATATCTGTTATTCTTCACGCACAAGAATAGGTGAAAGAGATCTCTCCCATAACTTGCCCCCAACCAAGCATAGGATTTGGCATTGCTCTTTATGGGATTTTTTTCATCTTTTTTCTGTTTTGAAAGGCTGATTTAAAAACAAATAGTTAAAATGTGGAGCTGAACATTTCTTCTAGATGTTGCATATTCTAAATGTACTTATACCACAGTCTGCTGCTCATATAAAATTACAGACTTCACTTTCATCTTTCTTTTTACAAGAAACCCTTAATGACAAATGCAGGCTGTTTAGTGATACTGATATACTGCAATCTTAACATGTGAATTAGTCATCATACAATCAGTTCAGGGGGTCAGGCCTAAAGAAACAGTGCAGAGTTGGCAAAGCGCTAGTCGGGTGATGTGCACTCCACTTCAAAGTCATGGTGCTTACTCCCTAGAATTCAGATCACAGAAAGAAACAGCTGGCATTGTCGTTTGTGGCAGTAAGGACTTTTTTTTTTTTTTTTTTTTTTTTTTCTTTTTTTGTTGGAGGAAGATAAGGTTTCACTACTTTGTAAAACAACAATTTACTTTAGAGTGACCTAGCCTGTAAAACACAATAGGAAGCAGGAATCCACAGAGCACTGCTCTGCTATTATCATGCAAGTAGACATGACCTGTGACAAAACACACTGGAGAAGCCTTAACCCCCTTGCACCTTGTCTGAAAATATTCAGTGTAGTCCACTTGTCAGTGGCAGTCAAGGGTTTAATTTTCCAGAACCACTGCATCAAGAGTTCTTTTCACTTTGGATATTAGTCTATTGCATATTTTCAATGCTGCGCATGTTTGCGGCATCGCATAGCTACATAACACCAATCCTAATACTTACACAGACACTTAAAAAACCCTTCAACTTCCCACTTAAGCTCTGAGGCTGTCATATTTGATTTGAAATTTAAATTTTCATTTTAAAGTTATAGTTAGCTATTGACTGAAATGCTCTATCTGTATCCAACAACCCTTTCTTTTCTTGAATGCTGGTTTGCTCTACAGGCAGTGTATTTTGGTGGCCTTTCTCTAGGGACTGTGTAGAAAGGCATCAGGCTCTAGAACATCCTCTTGCAAAGTCTGCCAGCTATGATGCTGAAAGAAAGCACCTGAGAATGGTATTTAGAGTTGCTTGTTAGAAGATGTGTGAGATTGTTTGAATGTTTCAACTCTGAGGTGGACTTAAGCACCTTCCTCCAGGGGTGTGATATTTTTAACTTTTTTTCGTCCTTTTCTTTCTTTTTCTTCTTCTTCCCTTGCACCCCTATTGTATCTCACTGTTGTTTTTAAAATCCTCTCTCTTGGTGACCTGAATGGATTTGTTCCCCGAATATAGGGGAAGAAACCGCAGATTTAAAACTGCCTGGTGGATGTATGTTTCAGGGGTTTGTTATTGTTCCATTATTGTTATTATTAATAGACATCCCTTCACAGGCAAGGCAGGCTTATCAGCTGAATTCCTCATTATCAAATAACTGAGACCCAATAAGTGCTTAACAGCATTCCTTACCAAAAGAGGAAATGATTACAGGCCAGATCCAACTCCTGTTAAAGCTTGTGGATAGACTTCTACTTCAATGAAGCATTGCTTGGGGCCTCTAGATGCTCACTCCCCTCTGTGTTTTCTGACATGCTTTTTAATTCCCCAACATGAACCAAACAGCTTTAGCTTCTCTCATCTCGCAATGTGTTCTGCAACTTCTGGAAAGGAACCTGGACACAAGGAAAAATGCTACAGAACAAAAAGAGCCACAATACAAACCATATGACAACGCCTATTTCTTCATCCTCTTTGTCATGTTGTTTTACTCTTTCTTGGCATTAACTGTCTTTTTTGGTTATGTACGCTCAAAGAAAGCTATTTCAAAGCAGGATCCTTACCAGGAGTTCATCGAGGATAGGAATCGAAATAAGAAGTGGAACATGACCCGGCCAGTGGTGGTGAAATTTGACTTTGAAGAGGAAAATGTTCTTTGAACTCCTTAAACCAAAAAATACTCCACAAAATGCACCGGAAGGTCTCTGCTGCCTACATCTCAAGTGAAGATCTACATATTTATCCTGTTCAGCTGTCCCTTTCACAATAAATCAAAGCATTGCTTAAAATAGGTAATGGAAAAAGAAGTTTCTTTCTTTCTTTTCCTTGTAATCCATTTGTTGCTGGAATGTAACTTTTTACAAGATTTCTCTGATATTTAGAACTTTACAGCATCAGTGAAAAGTGGCATTTTTAGCTTCCGCTTCCAGTTTGGTGGAAGAAAAACAGCAATACATCTTTTGTTGAGACTCTTGATGTATTTAACACAGAGGACTAGTTTGGGTATGTACATACCCAGTCCAGGGGAATGCTGCTGCTTCTGAGTTGCTCAGACCTGGAAACTGATGTGTAGTATCCCTGTAAAGTGCCTCCTCAAACAGCAGAACTCATTTTACTATGCCTAGGCCAGCAAATGCTCTTTAACATGTAAATGTAGAAAAGCTTCTCTTGTGTTCCCTTCCCTTTAAAAATTGATTTCACATGCTATGGCAAAAGATTCAGAAAAACATCTGCAAAATGTAATTTAAATGCATCTAGTGGAAAAGCAGGTTGTGTGTTCAGTGAATTTGGAGTCCTTGCCTTTTCCGTCTCTTACAAGTATTTATACTTTGCCAGTTTCTCATTGAAATGTATGTTTCAGTTCTAGTGAATGGTAGCTATAGTCAATCACAAATCAAACAGAGCAGAGCTTCTCTGTATCTGCAATAAATATTTGCTGAAATGTTGCACATGCTTCATTTAGAGTTGTGTTGAATACGCAAGATTGCAGTTTCATTATTTTTTCTCATGCTTAATAAAACCAGTATTAAAGAAAATATTAGTTCTGACATAGAACATATTGCTGTGCTTAATATAAAAAAAGCAGTGCTTATTGCTTTGTGATAATATGCGTGTGATATGACCTTGCTTTGTGATAGCACACATGTATTGTCTTCTGAGGCTTTGTTTTCTGCCTTATGTAGAGTCTCTCAATTTCTGGCCTTTCCTTGTTACAGAACTACTTAGACACATTATATGTACCTGCAGTACAGATCCAGTGCTGCTCAGAGAGCTGAGCACAGTAATCTTTTTCTGGTGGTAGGTAGGCTCAGTTTTTTCCTTAATATGTGTATGAAAATGAAGTAGAGTAAATAATTTTTTTATTAAAATGTCAACATTTCTTTTTCTGCTGTTGGAATTGCAATGTTCAGGATTTTATTTTTTTCTTAAGTGCATAGTGCTCATGATTATATGTTGACTATTTTAAGGATCTGTAGACTTTTAATTCTTTCAATATTTAGAAAAAGTTTTATGAATTCAGCCTGGGCTGAGTGATCAGATGTTGTTGTTCCTGTTTCCTGATGGAATACGTTAAGTGTTTCTGGTGTGTGTGCAAACAGGAAGGTTGATACTATGCATAACCCTCTTCTTATAAAACTAAAATTTGTTTCCCACTTACCAACATGCATGCTGCAAGAAATAGCTGTGTTGGCTCAGATCATAGTGCTCTGTCTCTGATAGCTGTGCCAAAGGAAGATTATAAAAATAAGGTGATACTTTCTCAGTTGTACTTGCCCAGCCTCCAAGGATTTGCTGGTTGGGGACCATCTGAGGCAGAGGCCACTCCCTTCATCTAAATCTGGGGGTGGGATATGTGCAGAATACTGATGTGGAAGTATATGTACGTAAGCATTTTAACAGGCCAGAAAATGTTCACAGATGTTTTTTTGCTAGATGCATCCAACTCCAATTTAATGGTTTTGACTATAGAAACAAGACCAGCGTTGCAGTTCTTGCACAAATCAGTGTTTTGACTATATTATACGTGTCTTGGCTGCTTCATCTAGAAAGTTTGGGGTGAAAAAATGAAAGTTCAAGTCATCTGTGTTCACATCATACTCTTGACTTTGGATTGCATAAAAGTAAAATCACTCTCAGTTGGGTGTCTTGTAACAGCTTGAAATTGGACTCTTTTGAATGCGAAAGTACTGGATTTCTGTCCTCTGAAAGGGTAAATATGGATTTGCTCTCCTGACAGAAGATCCTAGCTATTTTTATCCTGTAGTTGGTGCTTTTGGTTCCTCGCAGTGTATGCTATGTCATCTTAAAAATTAAAGATGAGCTTTTTAAAAGCTTCATTCAAACCCATGTCCTTTATTTCTGTAAGCTTTTTCTACTTTTGTCTTACCAGGCAATTATCAGATCAGCTGAAACCTCTTTAACATTCTTTAGCAATGTGCTGCCATTGTCTAGTGTTCAGGCTCTTTGGAAACATTCACAACTCATTTAACAACAAGACCACAAGCTCTTCAAACAATTTTGCACAGTGTGCGCCTGTGTGTGCGTGCATGTGTGTCTGTGCCAACAAGACCATGCTTTTTCCTATCCTATCTTCATACAGCAGTAAAAATGTCTCTTTGTAAATGTTAGCCACAGGGCATTTGGTGACATTATTAGCCTTTCTTCTGTGGGTGAAAGCCCGTTTGTCCCTGCCCAGGAGATCTTACTTATTAGTAACAAACGAGAGGAGACACTTGGATACTACAGTGCCATTGGCACATCCTCAGCCATGACAGTGTTTCTGTAACTTCAATGCAGCTAGGTTGATCTGCTCCTCCTGATATCTAAACTGCTGAACTCACTAGGGTTAGAAAAGTTTCAGGTTTGGAGCTGTGGCATAAATCCTACCTGCAACCTTGGGTAGTTGACTGCCTACTTTGGAGGACAAGCAGGACCTCTGACATGTTGTGTAGAGAGAATGGGGAGCAAAAGATACATCTTTATCTCTTGGTCGATAGAAATGTGGCAAGGCAGCTGTCGTGGTTTAAGCCTCTATAACTCACGCATTTTTGCTCACTCACTCCCCCCTCTTTCTTCCCTCCACTCCCGGGATGATGGGAAGGAGAATCGAAAGAATGCAACTCCCACAGGTTGAGATAAAGAACAGTTTAGTAACTAAGATATAACACAAATCACTACTGCTGCCACCAATAATCATACAAGAGAAAATATGAGGAAAGAATACAATCCCTCACCACCTATACCCATCCCTACCAAGCAGTGCACCCCCCACTTTCCTGGTCTCTGCCCTCCACTTTACATCCTGGGCATGATGTGCTGTGGCATGGAATACCTCTTTGGTCAGTTTGGGTCAGGGGTCCTGTCTCTGCTTCCTCCTGGCTTCCCCTCCTCCCTGCCAGAGCATGAAACTCAGAAAGCCCTTGGTCAAACCAAAACATTATCAAGCAGCAACTGAAAACACTGGTGTTATCAGCGTTGTTCCCGGGCCAAAAGTCAAAAACACAGCGCTACACCAGCTACCAAAAAGGAGAAAAATGACTGCTACTGCTGAACCCATGACAGCACTGTAATTTTTGGTCTCTCCATAGCATTATGTTGTCTGCCCACCCTGGAACTGGAAGGGAGTGAGAGTGGAGAGGGTATAGCTAAATGGCATACATACCGTGATGAGAAATTGCTGAGGCAGATGACATATTGCTTGTGAGAATTGTCCACCTCATTTTCTTTCTTCTGTGTGTAAAACTAATACTTCTACAGTGCTTCCATAGCTCACAGAAGCCTGTGATCTGTAACCTTGTCAATCTCCTTTATAGCCACTTCAGTTTTCTGCATGTGGGGTGTGAAATGGGAATAGGAGAGCCAAAATAACCCCATTCATGGTGATCTGTGGGCTGTGAAGTATGATTTACACCTCTGAGATGCTCAGACTGCTCCACACTAAGCACTGGAGAGAGAGGGCAGTACAAAGCACTTAATGCAGTTAGCCCTGGCAAAGAGCTGTGACACTGTAGGAAAAGGAGATGGAGAGGGCATTTGCATCCTTAAGATTCAGTTTTACATGCTAATAAGCGCCTTGAATTTTGAAATCACAAGCAGAAAGGGATTCATTAATTGTCTTCATCTTTGTGTGTTTCTTTTCCACCCCTTACTGGGGTTCTGAATTAATATTACTCATCAGGTGATCTTACTCAGAAACTTCTTGTTCCTTCTTCCTTGCTAGTAAGAAACATGCTAAAACAAGGTAGATCTCTGATCATGCTTTAGTTCCTCTAATTTTTGCTATTTATTATGGTCTTCAGTAGTGCATTGCAGCTGATGTGTGGGAGTTCTTTTTATTTTTTGGGGAGGTGCTCACTTTGAATGTAGTTTAGGGTTTTGAGGTTCTCCTCTAGCTGCTTCACAGCCAAGTTACAGTTTCCACTTACCCTTTGTGAATTAATACTGTAGCTTTCTCAACCTTCTTGCAGGCCAGTTTTACTATGATGAAATCCCTGCCAATGAATATTAGATTGTTCTCTAGTTTTATATGTATATGTGTATACACGTGTGTGCATATGCATTTTTTATTTTGTGTATTAGGGTCTGTCATTCTCTGAATGCCAGAGGCCTGACAGATAATCAGGACTAGCTAAAACGGTTGATATTCTAGACTGCCCTCATACTAGTGTAAATCTGGTGTAAGCTGATTTGGTTGTTTAAAGATCTGGTGTGTGAATTATGTCTAGATCTGAATCTTACACTCTGAGTTCATTTTGATTACTTACAGCTCTGACCACTATAAATGAAACTTTCTTCTTCCATGGGGACTCTAAAATACATATTCTACGTGACCAGGTTTTCCTGGAGCCTGTAGGCAACTGTACACATTAAGAGCATTCTTCTGCTGTAGTTATTCATGCATGGAAAAGTTCATGGCAGTGACTGCTGTTGCATTCCAGAAAAAATAAAGAGTACCTGAATTAAAGCAGGCCTGATGCTGTACATGTCTTTGACTTCTTTCTCTCTAATTTGCACGTCAGATGCTGCAAACTTTTGTCACTTCGTCTGTGTTATACTTGATGTATAGACAGACAGAGCCTGATATTTTGAAAGAAAATCTGTTTCTCATCAAAGGAACATCTAAATTGACTTTATGGAGATGTTTAAGTATCCTCTGGCCTGGGTTCACAGGAGCACACCAGTCTATAGTGATGACTTCTGTTAGTCATGTGTATGAGTGTAGTGGGACTTGGAATGCACTGGCTTAAAATTAAACGTATTCCGCCATGTTTTCTTGAGTGAGCACATTTCCCTCACTTGGGACCTCAGTAAAATGCAGCAATATGCGCTACAAACTTAAGCAGCTGAAATAGGTTGTTGGTTTGTTTTTTTTCCTCTTTGGTGTGGGATGTGTAATCACAAATCCTTTGCCATGTAAGTAAGTTTAGTGAATTAACAGAGCTCATACTACTGGGAATAAATGAATCCTGTGGGCTTGTTTTGAATGAAATTAATGTGAACCCTCCAAAGACTTTTTTTCCTCAGTAACAGAATGATGCATTTAGAGGAAACCCTCTAACTTTTTTTAGTTACTCTGAAGAAATTGGAAGGCACAGTAAGACCTGACTGACAACTGCTTGGAGTGTGACTGCACACTACCTTCAACTTGTTCTTTAAAGTCCCGGCAACAGAGATTTCTTTTCAGCCTGGGAATGCTACGTGACCCATCACATGAGACTTCATTAAATATAGATGACCTTTGGCAGTGACCCCTCCCCTCCGTAGACTTGCTTTCATCCCACAAGAAGAAGGAGAACTGAAAGGGTCATAAAATTAGCACAAACATAAAAGATTCTGACAACTGAGGTTACATAGCTAGGTAGCCTTGTGTGTATAAGAAGATAATCAGTGTTCAATAATCCAAAAGGGAATTGCAATATTTCTGATTCATTTGGAAGCCTGTGGCCAGACCCAGTATGCTGTACAGGGTAGCTGTTCTTATTTTCTGTCCTAGCAAAGCGCCCCTTGGCTAGGAGCAACAGTTGCATACTGATGGCATCATTTCTGCTGCCAGTGACCTGAAGAGGACTAATATCAGCTGCAGTTTTGTAGGCACAACTGTCAAATGCTGATACTGATCACTTTGTCATTTGCCTTGAGTCACTGAGGTCATCTCTGTCTGATACTTTATGTTGCAATTAATAGAATTCGTGCATAATTTATATTTTTTTTTTCCCTGAAATATTTCGTCCTTTCATATATATATAACACCTACTATAGAAATTAGTCTAAAATAAATTTCTTAGAGGTATATGTCCATTCTTATTTTAGTTGGGGGTCTCTTACTCAAACACACATCTATTGCAAATTAGCCTCTTTTTCCTGAAGCCGACATTGCTTCATTGAGTTACACCAGTTAAGGGTCTGTACAGTGTTCCTTGTATGCACTTAGAAATTCCTTCACTTCCATTGAATTTAAGTACTTTGTGTTTGTCCGAGACCTCTGAACTCTGTGGCCTTTGAGGAAAGAAAATTAAAACTTTAGATTATGTTTGTGATTTACTTGTATTTTTCCATAAATGTTTGCAAAAGCAAATGCAACCCTTTATTCTCCATCTGGATAATTTTTTACCATTGCTGGAGGATAATTGTTGCTGGTTTTATTAAAAACCAAACCAAACCCAAAACAACAAAAATATCAACACCTCTATTCCTTATTTCCCCCTTCTTTCCCTGCTTTCTGTTTTCGACTTGCATCTGAAAATTCTCTTTGTCTCAGAAAACAGGACACTTGGCAACCAACTGTGAGCTGAATTTCTATAATTTACAGAAAGAGTGGTCATGAAGCTCTTAAAGCTCTGGGGACTTGGGTACCACCCAGTGCAGAACAGATTAATTTCACAGTGTTCCTCTTCATTTGTACAAATTAAAAATATGAGAGTCTGTGCTTTGTTTGTTTGAACTTCTTGAACTAAATTTCTTCAGTTAGATTTGTGCTCAGGTTTGGATACTCAGCATTTTCTAAAAGTCTCAAAATTCCTTCACGTCAGATATGCAGACCTCTTCACCTGTATCAATTAGTCTGTGATGCAAAAGGATTTGTTTCTGTAACCTCTGTTCATTGTCAGTTTTCTCCCCTTGGATGTTACTCTTTTTTGCATGTTTTGGATCAACATACCTAAATTTCATGTTATTGCTGGATGAAATGCTAATCTCAGGGACTTCAAGTTTGTTTTCACCTCTACCTGAAATAGTTTTGGAGCTTCACTTTGGAATAGGTGTTTAAAGAGAAGAAACTGCAGCTTCAGGAATCTCTCATGGTTATTTTGGAGAAACTGGTTTGATTAACAATTCTAAGCGATTCAGTGATGTAATATGATTCAACCATGTTTAAATTTAGTACAAGTTGTCCAGATCTTTAGGGAATTTGTTATTTCTTCTCTTTCCTTCCTTCCTCCCTTCCAGTCAGAACTGGTAAAAGAGTGGTATTCTCCCCCACCTCCTGCAGAAAGTTGCCATGAAAACAATACCTTTCAAACCTGCTGAAAAATAGAAAAACCACAAATGGAAATTTTGGGGCCAGAAAAAATAGCTATAACAATAGTTTGGTGACTCAGAATTTTTTGAATCATGTCTCCCTCTAGGGTTTTGATGTCCCTGGGTGGGGTTAGGCTGCAAATTGGTGACTGTCTATAGCAAGTTTTGCCATTTATAAAATGTCTCTATGCAGTTCCCATGATGATTTTTACATGCAATCTAGCAGAAACTGTACTGAGTTGAAGCATTGCTGCATTGCTGGGACTACACAGGAAATAACCTGATCAGTCAGCCTGAAGAAGGCTTGGGGACACTTTATAACAGCCTATCAATACATAAAGGGGCCTACAAGAAATCTGGACAGGACTTTTTACAAAGGCTGACAGGACACGGGGGAATGACTTTAAACGGAAAGAAGGTAGATTTAGATTAAATAATAGGAAGAAGTTCTTTACTGTGAAGGTAGTGAGATACTGGTACAGGTTGCCCAGATGAGCTGTGGCTGCCCCATCCTTGGAGTATTTGCAGCCAGATTGGGTGGGACTTAGAGCAACCTGGTCTAGTAGCAGGCATCCCTGCCTGGGGCAGTGGGGTTGGAACTAGATTATCTTTCAGGTTCCTTCCAACCAAAACCATTCTATGATTCTATATCTTTTTGATGACTGAGCTACACTTCTGGACTTTCCGAGAAATTTTGCCACTATGTCAGTGTGGTATGGTGTTGTTTAATCAAAACAAGTCAGGTTGGACACCCTGTGTGGTTAATGAAATGGAATAGAGATGTTCCTGAGAGCTTTTAAACTCCTTTAATTTTAAGACTGGTGTATCAGTTTCTGGGGTCTCTCTGTCCACTAATCAGTTAGGTTAACATCTATTTACTTAATTTAATCAACTTGCTAAAAAATAATTCTATATATGAAAAAAAGTAAGTACTAGTATGTAATGCTTAGAAGAACAGATAATTTTTGTTTAAGATGGCTTCATAGTTATAATCTATTCCTGTATACTAAACTCAATCAGCATAGCAATTACTTGAGAACTAGTTTTTCTTTTCTGAGATCTGGAACATTGGTTTGCATGTGCTTAGTTCTTGAGGGCTGACAATGCATCTTTAATACAGGATAGATTGCTAAATATCTAGTAGCTGCTGCCAGTTTCATGCCTCTTCATTCCAGTTTAATTTCACAAACTGTATCTCAAACTTATTGCTAGTTTTTGTCAGATAGGACTGTGTGGTGCAATCAAGGTTGAAGCAGAAGACAGTGTGAAACAGCTGTTGTTATCTGCTGACATAAATCACTTGAATAGATCAGCTCTGCCGCGCTTAGGCCTATTAAAGACAAGTTGGAATCACCTACATTTCATAAACATTTCAAGGGTTGCTTGGAAATTGGGAAGTAATTACTTTATTCTTGCTGTTTGGCCTTTTAAAGATAATTGCAATTACACTGCTCCCCTTGTATTAACAGCGAGTGCAAAGGTAAAGATGCAGTAGTACCCTGATGGATTTTGTAGACTCCAAAAATAGCCTGTCTTTCCTGCATTTATCCCATAAAAGAGGGTTGATCTACAACAGTGCTTTTTCCAGAGACCATGCCTAACTCACATATACAATTTTTCCATTGTAGAACTAATTAGTTTTGGTTGAGTAACTCATCAGCATTAAGTAACAATAAGAATCATATTTCCAGGAACACTTTCCTTGCTATGGAAAATTGGAATCAACTGTAGAAGTGTGGTTACTGAATCTAGTTACTTTTAACAGAGCATTTTTTAAAAGACAGAGCTTCCTGTTACAGTGCAAAGTGTTTTAGATACAGCTGATTGAGAGACTGGATTATAGACATAAAATTTTAGGCTTCTTTGATTGTAAAGTTTTATTGCATTTTGATTTTAATAGAAAGATTTACATATTCTGAGATGTTCCCAGCATGAGGGAAAGCCCAGCTAATTGAGGAAGATTTAAGAAACCTTTTCTCTGGAGTAATTTAAGAACAGGTGAGATAAACGCTGGCTCTGGGTAGATCAGTGCTGGGGATAGACCTCTGAAAATCCTTCCGGTTTCATACTTACTGTGAGCCATGTAATCTGTTTAGTACATTTGTGTTGCACAGGCTTGCAGCTGATTGCAGTTATAGAAGTCTTGTTTACACTGACCAGGCTTCAATCTTCAATTTAGGGACAAATTCTGCCACTGAAGACCCACATACAGTGCCCCTCTCCCTGAAAATCAGCCCAGAGTTTAATAGCAAGTTTCTACCACCTGCTACTACCTCTGTACAATAGAGGAATTTTAGTCCTTCTCCTTTCCAATGTTCCCTTTCACTCTCAGTGCCAGAAGATGCGCACTTTCTTCTAGTTTTCACCTACATGAAGGCTGCTTGCCTTAGTTTCCTTTTCACAGTTACTGCGGTACTGCTTCCTAGGAGGATGCAAGGATCTACTTTTTTCTCAAGCTATGAATTTTGGGGGGTTTGATCTTTCCTGGATGAATTATTTCTGCATATTCTGTCTTTTTGCTCTCTCTTGAGATTCTTCTGCTGCAGTTCTGCTGCGAATTCACACTCTATTTACAGTCAGGCAAAGCTGAAATAAAATAAATTGATTTCCCTGATGCACTGTGGGACATGTTCCTTTTAAATGGTGTCATGTTCTTTGTGACTTGTTTTTTCAATACTTGGAAAAGAAGGGAGAAAGGTGAAGACCTTAGGCTTTTATATTTCTCAGTTGCCTCTTTATTTTTCATTTTAAGTTTTATTTCTTGTCTTTCATCATTATACGACCCAAATGTGCTTAGGTCAAAATGAAGTACTTTGTCCTTTAGTGTTTTACATTCAGGCTTTGCTGAAGAATCCACAGCTCCTTGCATCACCCTTGTGACAAGGGAAAGCAGCTATTCCTTGACAAGAGGAACCAGTGAGCCTCATCACACTTTTTTTTTTCTTCTTGCTTTGACTGTCTAATGTTAGTTTACATACCAGGAGAATGTATACAAGATGAGAGAAGCTTACTGACCCATTGAGGCCTGCCCTTATTAACCCTGAAAAAATCTAATCAACCAATCCATCACCACTGTGAACTAACAAGTTCAATTGGTGGCTGTGGCTTCTGGTTTCTTCCACAAACATGGATGCAAGTCTCCTTTGAACTCTCCATTGTTATTTGCTTTTACTGCTGGTTGTGTTCATTTGTTGCTCATCTTGGCTATCTGATGGACAGATAAATTTTACCTGATCTATATCCTACAGCCTCATCTTTAACTTTTATTTCTGCCTCCTTCTTTATAACACCAACTTAATTAAAAGAGCTTAGTGGCATAAATTTGTCATCTTCTTTTAGCACACATAGGCCACATAGAGAAGCTGTGTTAATTTCTTGAGATGATTTTGGAATATATGGATTTAAATCTTCATTGCAGAGTTAACCTGGGTTAGCCACACTCACGTGATTCCCCTTTCAGCCTGGCAAGTGAGAACAGTTACAGTGGTGGGCAGTATGCACAACAAGCACAATGACTTCATAAGCAGCTATTGTTTTGGGCTCTCAGTGCTGATCTGGTTGAATCAAGTTTGAACGCTCATATTTGTTTCTGAGGCAGTTGTAGTCTGTGTTTTGCTCAGCCCATCGGCCATAGCTCCGGGGAAGCTGCAGTTGAAGAAAGACCAATAATTTCTCCCAGTTTCCTCCCATTCATTCCACAATGCCTGACATCTTTGATTTACAGAGCCTACAGGAACTGAGTTTACTGTGGGAGATTTTCACTGACATGATGAACTGGTGAATGCCAAATCCCAAGGAAAGGTAGAGAGAAGAGTTGTGTAGCTTTAACTTTCTTGCAGCTCTGCGAAATTTTACTGCAGTCCTGCAGCAACTGTCGCATGGATGTAATTTGCCTTAAATCAGGGATAATTTATTGATACAGAGTAAGTCCTGCTGTTCTGACTGCGTGTATGGATGCTCTGTGGATCACAGTCTGTTTCACTTACAGTTGAGAGAATTTTGCTGGGGAGAGAGAGAAGAAAGCATAATTAAAGGGGGGAGGGAGGGAGGGGAAAGGCAAGAAAGAAATTGCAAATGCAAACCAGCAGTTTTACTGGGCATTGTAGGTTTCCAGTACTGCCTAAGAATAGTCGCACCTTATCTGTACTCACATCTGGGCCAGCTTTCGGTTCATGTGAAAAGGGCCTAGCTGCATGATGCCAAAGTAGCTGGGCTAAGAAGATCTAACTGATGATCAAACTGCCTGATTTTACTTTTGCTGGTTACTGTGCATTGCATTTCATGTATTTCAGGCAATATGTTTCCTATTTGCATAACTGTTTATATTTTAAACAATCCTATCTTTGAGCAACAATGTGTACTTGCTTTTTAAAATATTTGTCTTGATATGTTTCCCAATTTCTGGTCCTGGCACATCAAACTCAATAGAACATATTCTGGTTTTGGGAAGATGAAATCAGCCAGTGATGTAATCTATGTGACTGATGTTTCTCTCTCTCCTTCATGGCTCCTCTGAATTTGCTGCCTTTTATTTTATCCCTCATAAACCCAAAAATAAAAGACAAGCAACAAAAGCAAGTTTTGGATTTTAGGCCCTCACTGTGTCTTACATTTGTAAGAAAATCTTATAAGACTTAGCTAGGATATAAGTCAATAAGAAACAGAGATAAGAGGAACAATCACTAGACTCAATATCTGTCTGTCAGCAGAGATATATGTATCTTTAATGTGGAAAGGAATTGTTACTTTAGAGACCCATTTTGAGAGCATCCTATTTTGAATTCATTACAAATATTAGCCATGAACCATTAGCAGAAATATCACTTATAAGGGTGCTTCAGGTGCTGGAAAATATTTTCTAGTATCAAAGACATAGTGGGAACAGCTTGCTCAGCTTACTGTTGAATTAATTTTTGAATTTGATGTGTCACATCCCCCTCACCAGCCTTTACCATACAGAAGCAGTTAATTGTTTTGGTGCTGTCAAGTCAAGTCCTTTGGATGGTTATTCTATACCATTGGCATTGACTTTACAGCTGATAGTTGCAAACTTTTTAGCAAGCCCTGGCAGAGAAGCTAGGGGTGTATGGAAAGTCCTGTCTAAAGCAATACCTTCAAGAAACACTAAGCCTCTACAATTGTTGTTGGTGCTAACTTAAATCTATTTAAACAAGATGTTTGGTCTCCTGAGTTCTCAGCTCTCCTCTTTAAGCACAAAAGCAAGATGTTGGCAAATTTGGAATAACCAGCCCTCCCTGTGTTAAACACAGAGATACAGGAAACTGCAGATTGACAATGACAGAGGAATGTACTAATGCAGTCATAAATTTATTTTTTTTAATGGAACAACAGGAGAATTTGTGATTTTTTTTTTTAAATTTTTTATTAAATCTGTTGTTAAATGGCCTATTTTAGATAAATATATTTAGGAAGGTAATTTTCCCTTATTTTCAATTTCTTTCCACTGTTGGGAGGCTGTAACATAAGGCTCTTAATATCAGGAAGGGTCTGTCCTATGACAGCAAGAAGGTGTTGCTGACTATTGAACCACTTATCTATGTAAGGTCAGCTACTATTAGAAACATGAACTTACCATGTTGCTGGTTTCAGGAAACAGACTCTGATCAAGACAGTCAAGACAAAATGTATTTTCCTACTATAAATATTCTAATTCTTTTAAAATATTATCTCATTAAATGTTGTCATTTTTGCCAATGACAGTTGTCATGATTATACACACATATCAAAAGCAGAGCAATCCTTTACTCCTGCAAGGAGTGAATACTATCTTGGGCTAGCAAGAGGTAGATTGTATAATGCTTTAAGTGATATTTTATTCTAGGATTGTATGGGAAATGCTGGAAAATACTTAAGAAAAACAACAGCAAACGAATAGCACACAGCAAAACAACTTTTCTAGTTAGCTGGAAGTCAAAAGAACAGATATCAGAATTACTTTTTTTCCCTTTTTTCTTAAAAAAATAATTCTACTGTAGTATCTTCAAAAACTTAAATGAAACAAAAATAGTATTCAGGCCAAAAGTCAAGCAAACCTCTTTGTTTCAATGTCCTAAATCAGTGGAAAATATAAGACACTGCAAAGGGAAACCTGAATTGTGAGAAGCTATATTAAGAATGGAAGAACAATGATTGACTGCAATGACAGTGGGGGGGTTGGTTAACGATGTCTGAAAAGACACTGTCTAAGTAGATGCAGTTGTCTTACTCTTGCTTGACACTTTTTGTTGCTAGAAGCTCATCTATGACAAATGCGTCAGTTACATCTTTTTGACCCCAATAATGACTAAGAGAAACACTTTCAAAGTCATAGATGAATGCCCACATGTGGCATCTGTTGACTTCAGTGGAACCTGTGCATGAGCTTCTAGGTTCAGTATTTGGTTTGCATTTTCAGGAGTAGGGACTCTTGCCTGTTCTGCCCCATACTGGTCTGGAGACCACAAAAAATACTCCCCCTTCCCACACCAAGTAGTGGACTGAGAAAAAGGCAAGGAAACATTGTATTTCAAAGATACAGCAATATTCCAGGTCAAGTACAGAGATGATATGACAGATGAAAATGAATGCGGGGAAAGGGAATATGGTCTGGAGACCAAATACGTTGTATAAATTTAGTCCACAATGGGAATGTTAAATTCAAACAATTGCACCAATCCCATCATCTATAAAGCTCAGCTATAACTTTTGATTTAATTCCAGTGGAATTTGTAACAAAAGGTTGAATTTAGTCCTAGCAGCATTTTTCCATAATGTAACAGGAACAATGTATAGAAAATAAGAGTCAGATTTACAGCTATGTTTAGACACTGAAAAAAAACCCAAAACAGATCCACTGATCCTCTCTGTGGAAATCTGTATAGCCTGCATGTTCCTGTGAAATGGGACCTACAATGGCTCATGTTCTCTCCCCTTCTGTCCCCCTTTTGTTGTTGCCATTGTTCCAAGCTTTGAAAACAAATGCCTGTGTTATGAGGTCAAAAAAATCTTTTCAGTAGACCATATACCATAGGTGTAACTCAGTGATGACTTTAGTATACTTCCTAACTCTTCTTCTGCTCTTGGCTCCCGATTTATTACGGCACACAGGTCAAACTTGTCTCTGATGTTTGACTGGTCATAAACTCCTTTTTTGTACAAGGAGGAGAGGAAAGTATTAGCACTCAATAAATTATAAAATGAAAGAACACTAGGAGTAACAATATCACTGATTTTAGTATGGCTTTGAAACTCTACTTTAGGCACAAGGATGGCAAGCTTTTTGGCTAGAGAAATCTGAGGCTAAAGACTCAGAAGAATAAGCCTGGACTGTATTCTTCTGAGTGCTGAGGTTTCCTAGACCTTGGCTAAGTTCACTTGAATGTGGGATGAACTAGCTGTTTGCAAAAAGGAGCAGAGAAAAGAGTGCAGTAATTGGGAATTACATTTCATCTTTCAACAAGACCAACGCTGTTGCAGCGCATTTAGATACTAGAGGTCTTCAAACTTCTAGTGACCTGAGCTGTCAATGCTTATTTTGGAGTCTAAAGTGGGATTCTCTAACGAATCCTGTAAGGGCCCAACTCCCTTTTCCTGAAGGTTGGCGATGATACTTTTATTGAACTTTTTGGTAAACACTTTACTGAGCTAAAATGTCTTAATGTCTTTGTCTTTTTTAGGAAGACAAAAAAGAGGTGTGAAATACTGACATTTAATCATATCTTTCCTTTCGCTTTGGAACTCTGGTGAGCTGTTTATTTTCAGCTTATTTCCTCACTGGTGGAGTAACTGGGAATTTTTCTCAAGCTGTCATGACACAAGCTGAACAAATAGAGCTGCAGAGAGCTGCATCTTGAGTTTGTCTTTACACAGCGCAGAAGACATAGTGTCTTGTAGACATAGAATCAAATCCAAAGTGGAGGGAGTCAGTGTAAACATTTCTGTTGTTTTCACTAAAATTTGGATTGAGATGGTTCTTATGAAAAGTAAAAAAATTCCCGGTGTAAAAACTGCACCAAAATAATGTTTAGTTTTGTTTAGTATCACATTTCCCTGTAATGTAGTAAAATCAGAAAATTATAGTAAATTTGAATGATACAAAGGGTTCAAACCCAGCATTTTTCACTGCATCCTCATTCCTACCGAAGTCTGGAAGACTTGAATTGCTATTTAATGTGAACTTTGAAGACCAAAGGGTGGATAACAATGAAGATGATGATATTTACCAATGCACTGAGATGTGACTGGATGCTAAAAGCTATTTGTTGGAATGGATGGTTATATTGTGCTCAGATAGCTGAATTGGTTTGCTGTACTCTGTTAAAAACAAACAAACAAAACCAACCCAGAACCTAAGTTCTCGATTGTGGCTTGAAAAGGATTTGTTACTGTTTTATACTCTTTTCTCTAAAGCATTTAGTAGGATTTTCAGACAGAGACTATGAATTATGATAAGTTTATAGAGATGGGAGGCATGGCTCTTCAAGGCTGAAAAATGAGCTGGCAAAATTTATAATGAGGTTCTGTGTACTCTGAGACCCTGCCTTGGGAGGCAGAAGAGTAGCCGCTCCTTCTGGCATCCCTGTTAGCTTTACCACAGCTTGGAAAAGCTTGCTTCAAAACCTGGCTATACTTCTGCAGCTCTGTTGAGAGGTTTTTCTTGTGTCAATTTGGATGATAAATCAGGAAATTGTAAATTTTCTCTTGATGGCTCAGAGATATGTTGGGTTTGCATTATTAACAGAAGGGGGGGAGGGGAAATAATAAGCCCCTGTATTCATTATAAGCAATTCAGAGCCTTCCTGCTTTTAGAGATTAATTAATTTTTCCAAACCAGCAGTAGGATTTTAGGCACCTCACTTGTCTGTCAAGGTCTATTAGTAGAGAATTGTTTTCTCTAAAGAAACTCTGTGCTGAATGGTACAACTGTGTCTTCTGAAGAGAGGATCTGAAAGTCTGTGGCTCATCTGCATCAGTGAGTTGCAGTGTTATGATACAGTACAGGGTTTTAACTAGTGCAGTGAAGTTCTGGTAAAGGCTGTTCACATTTAAGGTGATTTTGTTTTTCTTGGTGTCTTACATATGGAACCAAATCTGATATAGTTGTAGTCACTAAGCAAATTATCACCATCAAAATCCCTACTCTTGTAGGGTGTTGTAATCTTGAACTGTATTGTTCTCTGCTTCTTTTATTATGAGATGGAGTAGAACAGGTTCATTTTGTTTCATGATTGGAATTTCGGCACTGGATTCCTTGGCAAGAGACAACTTTTGAAGGCAACAGAATTAAATTGCGTTTAGGTTAGGGTGGGTGCTCTCATCTAACTGAATTTATTAACTGTCTTAAGTTACTATGATATAGTTGTAAATATTTGTATAGATTTAGATGGGTTTAAATACAGATTTAATTTAAATCAATATACCAGATCCCAGTGGAAATGTTTTTTGGAATACTGTTAACATTTTCCTAAGAAGTGTCCTCATGGTTGGTTTGATACTTGCTGGAAATTTTAAGTAGTTGGACCTCAGAAAAGTGAGGTGGATAAAGCATGATCACATGGAAGGGCAGGCAAAATATATGAATCATTAGGGTTTTTCAATACAGATGACAGAAAAATATGTTTCATGGAAAAATATTCTTATGGACAATGTGTCTTAGTTTTTGCCAAACCCAGATGATAGATTTTTTTAAGTCTTCAAAAATATGTATCACAACAAGTCTGAATTTTTTAATTAGCTCACTATCCTATGTCATGGAGTTTATATATATAAATATATAGCTTATATATATATATACACACACTATATATATATAGTGTGTACATATTTGTTTTATATTTGAGTAGCTCTGTAAAAGGTATGCTGAGGAGTCTGAACTTTATAGACCATGTATTTGATGGGATTGTAACATCTGATTAATTATGAGCTTAGATAAGCTAGTGTGGACATGGGTAACAGTGCTGTGTGTCTGGGAAAGTGGAGAAGAGACTGCAGGGGAAAAGATAATTGCTGTGTTCTGACTAATCAGTTCATCAGCTGCTGCACTTTTGTGGCGTGCCATACAGCCATGCTCTTCCCAGACATAGAGATTCTCCCACGATATGAGATATGCCCAGGGTAATAAATCCTGGCAGTTGCATTAAAGCAAAATGAGAGATAAATGCAGGTTTGGTATGTTTTCATCCTGCTATAGTTGGTAGTTTACAGTTGGTTTGTGTCTTCTCACTGTAGCCTTTCCTAGCCCCATCTCCCAGTTGGCTGAATGGTACAGATTTAAAGTAGTAATATGAATATCTTATATGAATGGTGATATCTAGCTAGATACCCTGGCTGCCAGAGAAATTGTACGTGTACAAGTGTGGAATAAATAGGCTAGCATGTAAATTCCCTTTGCTACAGAGAAATATTCAATATCTTCTTGCCCTGTTCCCTGTCATTTCGCTTGAATGCACAAGTTTGGTAATTTTTTCCTTGTCTTGTATGGACAGGGGTGAAACAGAGTCAGACGTAATATCTGCGGGGGCTGTGGCCTTTCACTCACACAGGGTGGAGACTTGCGGGGTTTTGGATGGAAGCCTATGGATACTGTGGAACCTTATACCACAAACGTTCCTCTGAAAAAAAACCTGCGCAGCCTCACGGTAAACACCTGCTGGAGCTGACAAGGACATTAGCTCTCAGTTGTTCTGCTTGTTGGAATAATTACGGGGTATGTGTAATCTTAGACTGGGGTGCAGTAAAGAACTTCTCTTCCATGTGAAGCAATATCATACAAGGTGCTTTTTCTGCAATAGCTGAGAGCAGCCTCATTATCTTTTCCAATGGCTGTCCTGACTCCTTGTGGCCACCAAAGACACTTGTTAGACATCAACTAATTTTCCAGAGGACGCTGCTTTTTTTCTATTCAGTAATGTCATATGGGTCGATGCTTACTGTATTTAATTAAAATAGGTCATTGATTATTCTTAAATTGGGTAGGAGTCTCTGTTTACCTAACTAGAGATCTCTGACAGTTAAGAGGTGGCTCACAGATCTTTATTAATTCCAAACTTTAGCTTGCCCTGAATGCTCTTACAGTGAGCATGTAACTGCTGACTGTTCTTCACTATTAGCCTTAGCTGTCCCCTATTGTCTTTACATCTCACATAGCTACAGTGGCAGGAGGTAGAGCAGAAACAAGATGACAAGAATCTGAGACATTTTTGTCTGGAAACCCCTGTGATACAAGGATGCGGTAAGCACAATCCAAGTTCTCCTTTTCTGCATCTTCATTTTATGCTAACTTTAATTTGTTGGTTGTTGGGTTGTTTAGCAGGACTGAAATTTGGCAGGAAGAAAATACTCCTTTATCTATGTAATGTTGACAATTGTTTTTCTTTTCTTTCCTGGGTTAGTTTGTAGTGGTGAGTTGTTTATTTTTCTTTTGGCTTTTTGCATGTTTAAGAACAGACTACAAATATCCTGACAGATACAGTTACCCAAAAATGGCATCAGCAACAGGCACTGCCTAACAGTAACTGAAAATTGTAATGTAGCTAAAGAGAGAGAATCTTCAAGTGATACTCACATCTGAAAGTTGCCTATACTTCTTCGAATGTTCTTATGAGATCCTCTGAGAGGAGCTGGGAACAAAAGAAAGCAAAGTAGATCTTGGCCAGATTCATTAAATGAAATCTTCGATTTAGCGGTGTAGGGTAGTCAGCCCAGACTTGTTTCTGCAATAATATGCGTGTTTTTTCCCTGCTGTTGACTATTGTAAATAAAACAGAATAAACACTTAATATCCAAAAGCTGCTGATGGTGGTAAGTGCCTTGTGTGCATATAATGGAATTTGCTGTTACCTTAACTTTCCCAGGTGCACTTACATAAAATGTCAGTCTTTAAATACACATTCATGTGTGACTTTCTCTTCCTTCCTCAGAGAAGCTGACTATAGCAATTTACTAGAATTCAACTTAAATTCAACATTTCCCACTTTCCCTGGCTTTTATGGGCATGGCTTGTAAACTGAATCACACTCTGAGTCATTATTCTCATGCATGCTTTCTGAATGTGAAATTTTAATTGCTACATGTGAACACTTCCTAACACACTTCTACTGGATTCTGGTGAGGTCCTATTTTGTAGGGTATAAAAATGTGAACAGCTTTAACAAACATGGTGCAGTAGAAAATATCCCACTATCAATTAAATTTTACTTTAAAGTTTGCTTTAAAATTGCAGCTCAAATTTCAGCTGTCACTAGAATCAAATGAATGTCTTATGATTCTCTCTGTCATAAGGTCAAAAAGTTGCTGACTGCAACTTCCAAAGAGATTTCTCTGTGATAAATTTTCTGAAGTACAGTCTGACACTTCGTTCTTAGAGTATGTTAAGAGAGTGGCAGTGAGCAGTGATGACAGAATGACGGAGTTGCAAATGAACTTCATCCTAGCTGACCAGGAGCTAACATATGGGGCTCAGGCAGTGTTCAGTCACTTCTGTGTGGGAAAACACTGATGCTGCTGGATAGAAAAATTGCAACAGTCTATAGGTACATGCACCTGTAGAGACAGAGATGGCATCCAAAAAGTGAAACAAAAATGGTGCATGGGTCAGATGCCAGCCTATGTGAATGCTTCTTAGGATAGTTACTCTACAGTGATACTAGCAGATCAGTCTTCATAAAAGCTCTCAGGAGAAAGGCTGGTGTCCACGTTTAAATCCTGTCCTGCAGAAAGGGAGACAGTGGAGTGTTAGAGCTTCCCCCTCTGCTGTCCAGGGCTGCTTATGCTCTGCCACATGTTCTCAAGGAATAATGCATAAATGTAATGTGGCAAAATAAAACCATATGCAGCACTTCATGTAAACACACCAAACAATATTCATATTCTGACTGAAGAGGAGAAAAGCTGTTTTCTTGTGTCACTATTTGGTTAAGAGGAACATAACGAACCAGCAATGCCTAGATGAAATTCCTGGGAATAATATAGGCAGAGGATGCATCATAAATACTTGTGTACTTTATGGAAGCAGAATTTCTTCCTTTATTCTCATCTCTGTAGTACTATAGGAGCAAAAGTTATGGATTTTATGAATTTATTACTGACTATATAGTGCTGAAGAACTTTTTTTGTAAAGAATTTGTAAAGAAAGTATAATAAATTTGTAAAAAAAGGTATAGTATAGAATTATTTAATATTTTTTAATGTCTTGGATACTTCAGATATTTTCCTAGAATCAGACTAAAGATTTACCTAATGAGCAGTTTATCACTTTGTCTCCCTAGCTTCCATCCTGTCAGCTGCCAGACCTCATCAGATTGTTTTCACTGTAGCATTTCACATTGCAGGTGCTGGAGGGCCACACACA
Organism: Ara ararauna; assembly: GCA_028858755.1. Lineage (NCBI taxonomy): Eukaryota > Metazoa > Chordata > Aves > Psittaciformes > Psittacidae > Ara > Ara ararauna. The sequence goes on along the minus strand of CM054382.1, from coordinate 18,197,021 downwards.
GTCCAAAGTGCTGCACACCACCAGCAGTCCCAGACCTGTGCTAAGCAAAGCCAAGCAATGAATAATTCACCTTTGAGTTAGTCGACTCTGCTACAGTTGGCAGTGAGCTTGTAAGAAATCCCAGAACTGACACTTGGATTCTTCAGCGAGGGGAACAGCACCAAATGGTCTGTCTAGCAGTATTGTTCTTGAATGTGAGAGAGGACAGAGGCTGATGAGATCTCAAGGCCTTCATTTTGCTATCTAAAGAAGGTATGTAAACATCAGAAGATGAAAGGCCAGCAAAATATGTAAATTTAACCCTACATCTTCCCTATAAAGATTAAATGTCACAGCCACTTAGTTTCAATGGCTTTCTGGGGAGAACTCAAAGGCACTTAATAAGAATCAGGTGTTCAAGAAGTTGCTTCTCACTAACTGGATTAAAAAAATTTGCAGAGACTTTTATGTTCATACTCACCAGTTTGGTCAAGACAGAAACTACTGCCTACCATCTGAGAGCACCAAGTCTGAGGCAGGCAGGAATCACCTCTGACAAAGGTAGGAGAGCACTCAGGATTTGCAGCAGCACTGCAAAAGACGAATTTAACTGTGCGAGTTTGTCTACAGTGTGTGACTGTACCTTCGGGTTGCTTGCGTTTGTCCATTCTTTGGGTCTGAAAGCTTTTTAACAGAGTAGTTTCAGCCAGTACCCTGCTGCCACAGGGAAGAGCTGCTCTTCTCTCACCTGTGGTGTCTTGAGGTCATTCATCTGCTTTCCCTCCCTTGGCACAGACCCTTAAGCAGCTGCATGGTGAGTAGGTCTGGGGAAGAGATTTGGTAAAAAATGTGGCAGAGTTGCGCATCCAACTTTCCAAGGAGATGTGGGAGTTGCTGTGAGTAATCAGAGTAGCATGACACACTAAAATTCTAAGAAATGTCTGACTTATTAAAGGGTGTGTGAAGATGGCAAAGAACAAAGGAAATGTGTTAAAGCCTGCTCTGGAGAGTGGGGAGTAGAGCGGCAAATGGGATAAGCAATAGGCAGAGGTGTCTAAGTAAGGGTTTAAAAAACAAGGAAGTTTGGGAGAAGAGAAAGGAGGGGCACATACTTGGGGAGGTAGAAGGGATAGTTGTTGCTGGAGCAGGCTTTGACAAAAGGAGGGGAGGCTAGGCTCCTGTTGTGGAGGGAAAAGATGTGTGCCAGGAAGGGGGATCCTAAATGCCTGATGTAACCCTGACCAAATCCAAGTAAGTGCTCTACAGTGAGGAAACCGAGGCTGTCAGTGCAGGATTGGATGTATTTTAAAAAAACCTAAATCTTTTAAAACCTTGTGCTTTCCATCAGACAGAATAACAGAGTAAGAAACCTTTGGTCAGGCTGTGCTGTCTGTCCCAGCTTCTTTGCAGAAAAGAATTGTAAAACAAAGAGCAGGCAAGGATGAAACTCTGGGAAATGATTGGCTTAATGTTTTGCTGTGGTGTTGAAGGTGTTACAGCTGGGCCTAGTGTCTTAAAATAGCAAGACAACAAGGACCCAATCCTACCACAGGATAACAGATGCTATCTTTGCTCAGGATTTGCAGGGCCTAACAGATCACAGAATCATAGAATGGTTTGGGTTGGAAGAGACCTTCAAAGGTCATCTGCCATCTAGTCCAGCCTTCCTGCAATGAGCAGGGACATCTTCAACTGGATCACGTTCCCAGAACCACACCCCGCCTGGCCTTGAATGTCTCCAGGGATGGCACACCCACCACCTCTCCGGGCAACCTGCGCCAGTGTCTTACCACCCTCATTGCAAAGAATTTTTCTTCCAATCCAGCCTGAATCTCCCCTCTTTTGGTGTAAAACCATCACCCCTTGCCTTATCGCAACAGGCCCTGCTAACAAGTCTCTTCCCATCTTTCTTATGAGCCCATTTTAAGAAGTGAATGGCCTCTTTGAGTCCTCTATTCTTCAGGCTGAACAACGGCAACTCTCTCAGCCGTTCCTCATAGGAAAGACACTCCATCGCTCTGATAGTTTTTTGGTGGCCCTCCTCTAGACCCTCTTCATCAGGTTCGTATCTTTCCTGAACTGTGGACTCCAGAGCTGGATGCAGTACTCCAGGTGGCGTCTCCCGAGAGCAGAGTAGAGGGATAGAATCGCCGTCCTCAACTTGCTGGTCACACTCCTTTGGATGCAGCCCAAGATAAGTTTCGCCTTTTGGGCTGCAAGTGCACACTGCTGGCTCATATCCAATCTTTCATCCACCAGTACTCTCAAGGCCTTCTCCTCTGGATTACTCTCAATCCCTTCTTCCCCCAGCCTGTATTGATACTGGGGGTTGCCCTTACCCAGGTGCAGGACCCTGCACTTGGCCCCATTGAACTTCATGAGGTTCACGTGGGCCCATCTCTTGAGTCTGTCTAATCCCTCTGCATAGCTTCCTGTCCCTTAAGCATGTCAACTGCACCATTCAGCTTTGTGTCATACGAGAGTTGCAGCCTGATCCAATATGGCTGCTTTTAAGTGTCCATGCTAAGAGTGTGAGTTCCTTGGCAAAGCATAGGAGAAAGAACTCAGCCTGCATTCATGACATAAGGGAATGTCCAGTACATCCTCCTATGGGAGGAGGATGGTGGATGTCAAGGAGAGGCAGGCAATCCCTATGCCGTACACTGAGCTCCCCTAGAAGGAGAATACTACTTAAAGTGCATAGTTGTGTCCATGTTGCTGGTTATGTTGTGTACATGTAGTATGCTCTGGGGTTGAAATTTCGCATGGCAATGTGTACATGAGGAATTTGCATAACCAGACAAGGAGAATGGTTGCAAAACATGAATTAGCCTGAGCTGATGATAAATTCGCCTGAGTGTCTCTTTTCCCTACACTGAAGGAAAGAAATGGGGCTGATTTCCTTGTTCTGACACTAGTGCTTCCAAATGCCTTTGCTGCTGAAAAGTTCCGAGTAGTGACCAGAGAGAGGGAATAAAGTGGTGGGAATGCTTACAAATGTCCATTCTCATGGATGGAAAAATCAAACATGAAATCTTTGTGGAAAAAAGTATGTATTCTGAAAACAAAACCTGTCTGTGTTTTGGAACAAGTTGCATGCAAGACTTTGTTCCTTCTTGCTTGTTGCCTTGTGCAATATTGTTGATTTTTTGTTTGGTCATACAGATTTTCTGTTGGGAATTTTTGTTTTCTGTGTTGACATGCAAAGAAATTTTACATCTAAAATTTCAGCTGCTTTTGACAATTTGATCTGCTTTTGTGCACAAGTAGCATGCAATACGCAGAGAATGTTCTAGCCATGCAATTAGTCATGCAAAGATTTTTGTGCATGCATGTTTGTAAGCAAGTGGATACTCCTACTGAAGTGTTAGAATGTCTTTGAAATTAACCATGCATATGTGTGTCTTGACCTCATAATTTTTAATGTAAATATTACAGAAATACAAATGTTCTCAATTTTAGAACATCTGCACTGTTTCTTTATTTGTTAGCAAATTCTTATCATTCAGGGAGAGACAATTGAAAGTGTGTAAGAGACCAGATTGTTGCTTTACAAATGTGTTGGAGCCTGTAGGCAGCACAGAGGGAAGTGTAGAATAGATGAGGGCATAAACAGACACATCCATTAAGCTAACACAACTCATGAATCATTAAGGATCATGGAAGTAGTTATAAATAGAAGTGGCAGCAGAAGGTTATTTCTGTGAAGAACTTCAAAGTGAGGACAAGAAGCTTGAGTGTGGTGCTGAGCAAGTTGGTCAAGGGAGAGTGACAGGAATGGGAGGCAGTGTCCAGTGGGCAAGAGATTGGAGCTTATTTTTAGCAACAGGAAGAAAACCAGCGACACTCGATTATAAACAAAGTGTTAGCTTGTTGAAACCAACATCATTAAAGTCTGGAATCTCTTACACAGTCAAGTCTGTTCTGTTTTCTCTTGGTTAAACCAACCATTCACTTTCCGGGTTTTAATTTATAACTAATTTTATTTTCTATAGGGCTCATGCACAAGGAGTTCCTCAAATTGGCAGTTATTTTTGCTGGGCTCTACTACTAATTTTGGGAGGATGTGTCCCTCTCATTGCAAAGTTATGACAAAGATTAGTTCTGTCGTACATTTGATAATGATGTTCTGATTGGTAAATGAACAGCCCTCACTTTCTAAGGTATTCTAAGAAATACATCTTGAAATGAAGTCTGGAAAGCAACAAGGAAATCATTGCAGAATAAATATGTCATAATTATTAAACATGGTGATGTAATAGTAAGGTCCTGATATTAAATTTCCCCAATACATGTTGTAAAAATGCATTAAGAATAAAGTGTTAATTCCGTGATAATATAATGCAAGGAAGAAGACCATATCAAACAGCACCATCTACTGTTCCCTCTTGGACTGTGAAGACCTCAGTGAGCTGGGGAGGTTTGTTCCAAAAGGAATATTTTGACAAAGTGGTTTTTGATATTCTGCTAGCAGTTTATGAAATCTTTTTAGTGGGAGGTGTCCCTGCCCCTGGCAGGAGGGTTGGAACTAGATCATCTTAAGGTCCTTTCTAACCCTAACTGTTCTATGATTCTTAACTCTAACTTGTGTAGAAATGAGATGTTACGCTTTTGATTTAGGTAGGTTTGATAAAACCCTATTTTGATAAGGTCTGAAAAGTTTTGATTACACCTGCTTGTATGTGACATTCAGAAATTTTGTCATTGGAAAGATCAAGACTTCTCTTAAATATATTTGGGTTAATATGACTAATTTGAATATTTTTAAAGCTCAGCCATATTAATATATTCATTAGTATATTCAATATAACATAAACACATAGAATAGAAGCATACTTCAATGCATATGATAATTAACACAATAAAACTGTACAGTCATCACATGATAGTTTACATACCCTGAAACAAATGGCGTGCACTGGTGCTTACTATCATTCTGATAATGTCCAGGCTTTGAAGCCATTGTAATTATGTCCAAATAGATAGAAAGTAATTAATAAGAGCTCTGAGTGAGAAGGAATTCCTTCAGCCCCTGGCAATGGCAGGTCATCTGTCCCTGGAGCTTTACAAATAAAAATGGGATATTAAATGGCACATAAGGAGCAGAACGAATGGCCACAAGAGCAGAGATTTAAAACCAAAACCAAACCAAGCCCACAAAGACCAACAACAAAACCAAAACAACAAACAAAAAACCCTGCATGAACGCCATTGTTAGTTATGCTTGCAGAGACTAGAGTATAAAAACATGCAAAGAAACGATACCAACATAGAAGAAAGATTCCCTGAACTGTCAGCTTTGAAAGAAAAGGCTCATATGCCCTGACCTTCTTTTTTGGATGAGGGATTGCAGCCAACTTCAGTGGGAGTACTGTGCAGAAGTGAGTGCAGGATTAGGGCCAGCATATGCCTGTATGTACTGCATGTGTGCTGCCCTTAACTCCAGTTGCTCAGAAATGGGCTTGAACTGAGAGCCAAGTCTGGATTTAAGGTGGGTCTTTTTGTGAGTGCAAGGGTGTTTGGCAGAGGAGTTGTAAGGCAGGTCTGGAGGCAACATGTAAGCAGGCACTTAAGTGGTTCAGCCATGTGTGCACAATTCCTGGATCAGAAGCTGTGCTGCCATGGTTATTACAGTGCTCACACTGAGGAGATGAGAGCTGCCGAAGGGCAAGGTGCTGCCTTTGGCACTGCATCCTGCTTATGCCAGAAGAATAGTGCAGAAGATGCTTGCGGCGAAGGCAAAGCTTATTCATATCTGTCTGCAGAAATCTATGTACACATACTCTCAGTCTGGCTTATGAGAGAGGAAGATGCTTGCTGGGAAGTACAAAACTGGGTCAAAACTCTTCCAGACTGGTTAGATGCTGGGATCTGGTTTTGGTTCAGCTCCTTTTCCAACAGCACATTTATCCCAGATAATTATTTTATGGATGAGATTATAGAATATCTTGTTTTTGAAAACTGCATAAATGCATTTAATTGCTTTAAGAGGTATTTACCACTATGGTGTAGTGATTTTCATAGCAGACATGTAAGTTCAGAAAAATCCTACAGCGAATAACAATACCTTAATGAAACTAGACTCCGTTTTTACAAGGCACATATGGTATGTTCAAACAGCTCTGTTATCATAATCATGGTCTTATGATGTGCTGGGCTTAATGATGGATGCAACAATGCCACAGGCATTGGACTGATAGAGAGGATAAAGGGGAAGTAGTAATTTGTGCCTTCTCCATCTGCAGCTTGTTACTGTGGTTATTATCAATACAATTTGAACACCTTTGGTTCAGGAGATCCATTGATGATGATTATTATTGCTTGTTTTGAATTTCACTGCTGTGAAATTCAAAGCAGAGAGGGCAGCTTATAGAAAGCCTTGGTGCCTTTGTCATACTTTCTGATAAGTATGATTAAGAAATAATATAATAATAAAGATTGTAGCAAGAAGTAATGAATTTCTCATTCAGTGGCGGGAAAGTACTTACAAGATACATTTCCTCCAAAACATATGGATTAAATTCCTTTAAATGTTTTAACTATATTTTTCCACCAAATGTGGTGGAGAAAATAGAAATGCTTTAATTAATAAATTTAAATTTTAAGCTCCTAGTCATTCAGCTGGACAGGACATGAAGTGTTGAGGTTTGGCTCAGATGTAGTATTTTTTTGATGCTCCAAAATAGTGGCTGAGAGTCAGGAATCAGAGGGTTTGTTTCAGAGTGAAGATGGAACACTTTCCACTTTAGATTATCTTCTTTCATTTTTCTGAAAAATCTAGTATTTGCACAGCTCTAACTATGAGCTCTCACCTGGGATCAGATTCTCTGCTTTTCAAGAGGGGTGAGTAGCTTAATTAAGAGTACTTTGTCTGTATGAACAGTCTGGCTCTGAAACTTGAGGTTCACACATAATTTCCAGTTATGTGCTACTGGAATAATTGCGTAATGTCTTAAGTGTGAGTGAGGGGGGAAGAGCAGTAAACAAGAACCTAGCATGCATTTTTAAGAGCAGGTGGCTTAATCTTCCACTAAATAAAGCAATAATTTCAGCATATTCTGGTGATTACAGATAATAGTTATTCAGGTAATATTAGCTTTTTCAGGTGTGGCATCTTGTTCTAGGTGTTGTAACCTGTCGTTTACCCCTCCAGTGTATTCAGATTTACTTAGTAATTGCTTTGCTGAAAAACAGATTATATATTATTTAGCTGTCAGATGTATTGGAAAAGTGCCAAAAAACTCTTAAACAACCAAATGTTACCCAATAAACAGTAGTAAGAACAAGTCATGCATGAAGCAAGGATCTGTCTTATTCTCTTGTTACATGGTTAATATTGGAAAGAAGTTCTGAATCAGGTCTTTCTGCCTTTGCCTCATCATCCAAGTCATCTGATGGGCTTGAAAAAGTTTAACTTGTCAGTTAAACAATAGAAAGAAGTATCTTAGCCATCTCAAAAGACCCTCAAACTCTTTTGACTCAAGGAAAAGCTCCAAATAATCCTCAGTTCAGCATGGTGTTTTTTTCTAGATGAAGGGTTCCTGCAGTAGAATTTCATTATAAATTGTTACACTTTCATAAAATTGGTTGGAAACAGCTAATGATCGGCATTTTTCAGAGTCAGAACAGGAATTCCTATTGAGGCTTCCCTTAGAGCAAAGCAGAGAATCTGTCTAACCCCTTCTTAACAAGCAGCTACATTATCTTATATTGTGTACATATGCAGCAAAGACACGCTTTGCTGGAGATAACTGCCAAACCCAAGACTGCCTATGTGCTCAGACTTGCACGAGAAAGTTCTAAACCCGAGTTTTTGATTGCATCCATTCATCACCCTTTACAGGTAAGGGAAGTAAGCAGAGCAAGAGACCCCTTTGGCTTAACTGTGAGCTTCTGAGTCTGCTCAAAACCAAAAGGGAACAATATCAGAGATGAAAAAGCAGATGAATAACCACTGAAAACTACAAGGATATTGCCTAGATATATAGAAATGCAGTTAGAAAAGCAGAAGATCAGCTTGAATTTAAATTGGCCAGAGATGTCAAAAGCTACATGAAAGGATTTTCAGGTACATAAACAACAAGCAGAAACAGAAGGAAAATATCTGCCCACTGCTAAGCAGGAGAGGGGATTTAGTCACCAACAATGCTGAAAAGGTAGTTTCTCAACACTTTCTTCAACTCTGTCCTTAGCGGCACTCTTGGCCCCCCAGCCTTGGGAGCAAAAGTCCAGGTTGATGCAAGCACAAATCATCAGTGAAAGAAGAGTTAGTATGTGAGCTGTTACAGGAGCTTGACACCTATAAGTCCATGGGCCCTGATAATATCCACCTGATGGTGTTAAGAGAGCTGGCTGACATCCTTGCAAGGTTGCTCTCCATAATCCTTGAGAAGTCATGGAGATCAAAGAATGTCCCAGAAGACTGGAAGAAAGCAAATGTCATCTCCACCTACAAGAAGGGCTCAAAGGAGAATCCAGGAATTTATAGGCACATCAGTGTTACTTCAGTCCTTGGGAAGGTTTAAGGAGCAAATCATCCTGGGGGCTATCACAAGTCAAGTGAAGCATGTGATTGGGAAAAACCAGCATGGATTCACCAGGGGCAAATTGTGCTTGACAAAGTAACCGGCTCAGCTGACGCGGGATGAGCAGTGGACATTTTCTACCCAGATTTCTGCAAGGCTTTTGATACTGTTTTCCACAGCCTCATCCTGGAAACTGATGTGCTACAGTCTAGACAAGTGGTCTGTGCCCTGGGTGGGAGCTTGCAGACTAGCTGCACCCAGAGGGTGGTAGTGCACGGCTCTTTTTCAAACAGGCAACCTGTCACTAATGGGTTCCCCAGGGATCGATATTGGGCCCAATGCTGTTTAATATAATTTTAAGTCAACTGGAAGGTGGGATCAAGTGTACCTGGATGAATTTTGCCAATGATACTGAACTGAGTGGGGAAACGGACCTTTTGGAAGGGAGAGCCTCCTTGCAGGAAGACCTGGATAGGCTGCAGGAGTGGGCTAACAAGAACCTTATGAAGTTCAATAAGGACAAGTGTAAGGTCTTGTACCTGGGAATACAGTCCCAGAGTACCGCACAGGCTAAGATCTACCTGGCTGGGAAGCAGCTCTGTGGAAAGGGACCTGGTGGTCCTGGTGGACAAGCTCAATACAGGTGAACAGTGCACAGCTGTGGTGAAGAAAACTACAAGGATGCTGGGCTACATCAGCAAGGGCATCATAAGCAGAGATAAAGATGCCATTATCCCACTCTATTTAGTGCTTGTCAGGCCACATCTGGAATTCTGCATTCAGTTTCAGTCCCCACTATACAAAAAAGATGTGGACAGGCTGGAGAGCGTCCAGAGAAGGGCCACAAAAATGAACAAAGGACTAGGAAGCCATGAGAGGAAAGGCTGAGAGAACTGGGTTTGTTTAGTCATGAGAAAAGGCGGCTCAGGAGAGACCTTATTCCCATGTTTCAGTGTTTAAAGGGTGGTTACAAAGAAGATGAGGACTTCCTTTTTACAAAGAGACACATGGAAAAGATGAGGGGTAATAGGCACAAGTTATTGCCAGGGAAATTCCAGTTGGACACGAGGAAAATTTTTCACAATCAGAACAATCAGCCACTGGAATAATCTAGGGAAGCTGTGGATTCCCCAACATTGGATACTTTTAAGATTCAGCTGGACAGGGCACTGGGCCTTTTTGCCTAGACTTTTGCCATGAAAGGTTGGACTAGTTAATACTTAAGGTCCCTTCCAGCCTGATAGTCGCTGATTCTGTAATTCTAAACTTGAAATTGGGTTTAGCAGAAAAGCTGTCATATTTGAGATGTTAATATTTCCCTGGCTAGAGAATCATGCAGGATTTAGAGTATCTGATATTCTATCAGTGTTGTGATATAGCTGGGTAATGGAGACAAGACATTTAAAAATCACAAAGAAAGTCAGTGGCAAGGTAAGTCTTGGTGTCCAGTCCTGAAGCCTAATTCTGAGGCTTCTGATAGGGACTTGGTTATACACTTGCATCAAAAGTTCTCATGACCTGTTTGTGAAGGATGACGTTATTTTGGGTCAAACAACTAAGCGTCTCAACTATCAGGCTCTCATTTCCTGCTCCCTTGACATGGTCTTCACTGGAAACACATTGGGCAGAAATGAAGCCATGGCAGGATGGGTATTTGGTTGGGCAGGTCTTCGCAGCCTGTTGTGCAGTTCACATTGCAACAGCTTGTGGTCAGTGGGCAGAAAGCAGGAGTCAGAACTATTTGAAGAGTGTGCTTCCCACCCTTCCCGCCTGCTCTGCTCTGCCTTAAGCAACTTGTTTGATTCCATACACATTATTTTCCTTGTCAGAAAATGACTCTCACTCAAAACAGGATTAGGGAGCTTGGCAAAGGGAGGATGAATTATTTACAGGACAAACTAATATTCCCTCCCCCAGGAGTCTTGGCTTCAGTTGTCACTTCTGATGCTTGTTCTCTATAAATGGTATCTGTTTGGCCTGTGTTCCTTTTCATCTGACAAGATGACATCTTTTTTACTCCTGTTTTGTTGCCCAGGTGTACAGAGTTCAGGTATTGATAGATTAAAATAGACAATCTGCAGAACACAGTGACTGATGCTTTTAATCACACTGAGATTGTGGCATTAGGTTGGATCCCATCTACGTTTAGACACTTTGCGGCACCTAAAATATGGGGAAAGCCTCTCCAGATTTCTCAGTTGATGAAGCAAAACTAGATCTCCATTCAGGCCTAAGGAAGTTAAATAACCTTCTTCACATATGTATTTTTCTTTTCTGTCTACTGAAAGAACCTACAGTGACAGAGGTCCTAAAGATTACTGAAATGAATCTGGATGTTACAGAGAAAAATGCAACATTTCGGCCTTGATCCTATAACAGTTATTACATGTTCTTAGCTATGTGCACACCAAAATAAACACAGGATTTGTAGCATAATGCATCACTCTGTGATAATTTTGATGAGCTTATATTATGTGATGAATAAAAACCAATGCAGGATACAGGGCATGCTGGTAGTTGATAGTGTTCTGTAGTGCTAGATGCTGCACCGTTGAAGTTGTCTTTATTCCTGTAGTTGATCTTTCCAGCACTGGGTCCCACCAAGTATTTTCAATGTTGACTCTACCTGGGTAACTGGCATCACTGTTAGACTGAACAGACAGGATCCAAGCAGTCACAGTGCAAGCCATGCACAAGGTACTTACAGTGCCTAATGCCTGTCTTACCTCAATGTTGCTGAGAAGTAGAGGGTTGTTTATGCTACAGACCTTAGTGCTCTCATAAGCTGAGGTGCTTTGATGCTCTTTCCCAATGAACACGTAGGAGGGGCTGGTATGGTATCCTGGAGCTTTAGGATACCTGTGGAAAGTACTGAAGAGCTCTCAATGCCTTCACAATGATCTTCAATATCAGACCTTGTATTCTGGCTGAAAAAATAAAGGGATTAAAAAACCCCAAATGTGAGTACAGTTGTCTTCCTTGCCTTCAGGCAGCTGGGTTGACAACTCCATTATCTTGGCATTTTCTGTCCATAAATAGAAGAGACCTGTAGAAAACACTTTCCTGCTGGCTTTGCAAAGAAGTGATGTTCATTGCTTCTGTCTTGCCAGATTTCATTGCTTGATAGGTCTTATTGTTGTCAGCAGCCTTCAGTTAAGGCTTTTTTGCTGCGTATCTACTGCTGACAATCAAAGATAACAGATGTCTACATGTATTATAAAGCAGTAAATAATACCAAATTAGGAAAAAGGGGACGTGGGCAATGACTGATGTGTAAAGTGATGAAAGAAGGTCAAAAAAAGATCAGAATTAGGATACAAATATTGCTTCATGGACCTTACATGGTATTTTGATTCAGTACACTGCAATAGAAGCAATGAAGGACCAGGATCTTATCCATCAGTTATTATCTGACCTGTAATATTTTAGGTGCAAAATCTATCTGTCTAAGAAAGATCAGTCCCTATGCTGATTGTAGAATTGAACTGACAGCAGAACTGAAGAAGGGTATCCTATAACTTGTGGTCCTGGATTGAATAGATATTGGAAAGGTTTTAGCTCTGGAGAAGGTCCTTAAGACTGAGACAAACACAGGATCATTCTTCCATGTTCTTTTGTGTTTCTATGGCCTGGTCTAGAGTTTCTTTGAGCTAATGAGAGACTTTTCATGAATTCAGTTGAATGTAGCAGAGCTGTTGCCAGCAGCTGAGAATCACAGAATCATGGAATGGTTTGGCTGGAAAGGATGTTAAGATCATTTAGTTCCAACCCTCTTGCCATGGGCAGGGACACCTCCCACTAGACCATGTCACCCAAATTGCATTTCTGTCCACTGTTTTAAGCCTGAATGAAAGCAAAATAAATGTTTACCAAATGAAATAGTTCGACATTCTTTTTTCCATCCTTACCAGAATATTTGATAATGTTGCTATGATTATTTTCTCATAGAAAAGTTTAAAAAATGATATGGTTCAATCTCTCATGAAAGACATTTCTTGTGGGATATTTTAACTTAAACAAATCCGCATTTTTCACTGGGGAAACCATTGTGTACAGTATTTTTTGACCAGCACTATCTGAGCTAGTATAAAAGCCATTGCAATTTAAGAAAATAAGGCTTTGGATTAGTGATGTTCTGGTTCAGAGTTACTGCTATACAGCACCAAAAGTGCTGAGCAGGAAGAGAAAGATAATTACAAAAGTAACTTTGTGAGCTCTTTTGTTTACATTGAAAAACTGAACCAAACAACCCTTCCTCCCCCCACGAATATCCATCTCACAACACTTTAAAAACAAGCAACTATTTTCTGCTATCTCCATTTGCCACAAGAGGACTTAGAGTAATTACTTATCAACTTTGCTGGGTGCTTTGTGTTTTACAATTGCAGAATTAATTTAAAGGTTTTATTTGAATTTGCAACTAATCTGAGAATGTTTGTTTAACATCCCTGTTTCAATAAGTGAATAATGGAGACAAAGCTTATTTTATTAAACTTAATTTTATTTCTTTTTTCATTGTAGCCCATTTTTATCTTCTGTTTCCATATTTTAAACTAAATAGCCACAGTTCTTCATATTTATGCTCCAGTAAATGTTTCCTCATTTACAGTAATTACCGTAGAACTAAATTTATGCAAATGAGACATTTCCTTCCTTCCACTGTTTCTTTGTATGGTGGAACAGTAAAAATGTGGAAAAGTTGAGTTTCATTAGTTTTGCTACAAGGAAGATAGCAGGAATTCTGAAGTAAAGAGTGCTGCTTATTGGGGTATGCATTGTATCTTTTTCCTCTTAGGTATCTCAGACAAGAAAAGGATCAATGTTAAAAATGATCAAAATTATCAAAATATCAAAGGGACCAGAGGTTTTGTGAGCAGGGTTAGAAAGTAGTATGTAGAACGCTTTTATTCTGGTCTTAGCTTCCCACAGGTCCATCAGTAAATCTTTCAGTGTATGTGTTTTCTGTCTTCTGTTACAAAGGTCCAATACCTCTTTTACCTCAAAGGGGTTTTTCACAGCTTTATATGCAGTTGTGCCATGCTTAACATGTAGTGAGTGGTTCCCCCTTTGGCTGGATGTGGGTAGGAATGCGGCTGGGGCTGCTTCTGGTTCCACCTTTTCCATCTGGCGTGAGCTAGGTTGAACAAGAGTTGTCTTCTGAAGAAGAAAGGAGCTGGATTACAAACATAGAGACTAGCTGTATTTACTTTCAAGGCATTAGCTTCCAAATACAATATTAATTTAAACTGAAATGTTACTGGCAAGCAAGGCAATTAGACTCAGTCTGTAATGAATCCTGTGTGGTTTGTTACATATCTTTGTAAATGGGCAAAGCTTAGTTGCTTGTGACATGGCAACGTTCATGTTAATTTTATATATATATATGTAAGTGTATATATATATACACTAATGAACATTTGGGTAAGAAGTCTTACTTAAATACAGGTTAAGTGTTTATAAAAGTTAACCTGAAATGTCTCACAAAAAAGCTTGTGGAGTAGGTCTAGCTAGCAATTTCTTTCTATCAAAAAACAAGGGTTTGTACTACAGCTGTATTCGGGGCCACCTGCAGCTCCTGTGCTAGGAAACATATAGGCACTCAGCAAAAATACACTGCCCTGTACTGAACATTTCAATTTAGAACAAGAGAACAAATAGAAATAATGATGTGATGTAAGGACAGAGGTCTAAGGAATTACTATTGCTGTCTAACCCCAAAGAGAATAATAGCCCTCATAAGTCTGTATCTGATAACACCCTTTTGAACTGAAGTGATAGAGACCTGTGATTTTGCTATTGAAAATCTTTGCTTCTGTCTTTGCTGCTGCCTGAATGTAGGTTATCTGATGGTCATGGTGATGAATTGTGTACAATGATTATGATTTATATTCTTATCAACACTGGGACTTCCTTTAAGTGCTAATGCGTGAAGCATTGCAGAAAGTACTGCTTTAAATACATATATATATAGCTGTTGTATACATTTATGCATCTTATTTCAGTGGGATTTCATACCAGAGGTATAAAAAAATGTCATCACCTGGGAAAAGAACATCTCTGTTATGACAAGCAAGAGACACGTTTTTCCCTTCTGTGCCTTTTAAAGTTGTATCTTGAACTGAATAGTATTCACTGAAGCATTCCAAATGCAATGAAGCTGCCAGTAGATTTTTAGCAGTGGAACTGGTGGTGTTTCACCCTAGTGATTCAGGGCTCTATCAGAGAAGCTGAAAACCATGCTGCATTGCTCAGGAGACAGGTTTTATGTGTCACAGGCTTGCTGTTACGAGCAACACTAATAGCTATCTTTTTCTGCCATCTCTGCAGAAGTATAATAGAACAGTCTCCCCCACAAGAGGCCATGTCAGAGATGTGCCCAAGAACTGGTAGGGGTTATGGAAGAAACTTTATATGTCTGGCAGTTCTGATGATAACCTGTGCTAGGAAATTAATTTTAGATTCCATCACTGCTATTTCAGTGTATAGTCAAAACACTCCAAAGGCCTAAGGTATGTGAGCTTAGTGCACACAGTACTTAAAAGAGCTAGTGCTATAGCCATTTTTGTCTAATTCCCTGTGTTGCTGTTAACTTACTTTATTATTTAACCCTTTTAAACTGAGGTTGCAGACTGTAAGCAGACATAAGCATTTCCTTACCAATTTCAAGTTCCCTTTGGAGCCATGTCTGGTTTCAGTTTTAGGTACTGCATTAATACAAATAACCCAGATGAGAAGACACAGTCTGCAATAAAAATGTGTAACTGAAGGCTGGGTGCAAACTGTCATCAGCTGGTGTCCATAAGAAATGCTGTGATTATGCTACCTAGTAGATTGACAGCTCAATCCATTCTGATCAAACATCTGAATATTCTTCTCCGTGGAGTGCACTGAAGTCTCAGGGTAGGGGTCAATTTTGTCTGGCCTTCTGAGAGCAGGGAGAAAAACACGGCGAGTCTTAATAAGCTGGAGAAAGGCTGCCCTCTAGTGTTCAATGATGGAATAATTCTGGGAAATGCTGGAGTCGTACTCCGCATATTGCAGCATGAAATCTTTGCTCAAATTTGATTTCGGCTTATTTTACTTTCAAAGGCAGTAATAATTTGATGGAGGGAATTTCAGAGGATATATTTGTTGAGCTTCTCTGACATTTTTCTATTTCTACTTGATTTTTTCCACCTACATGATTGTAATCCATCTCTGAATGATTAGCAAAAGTTAAATCCTCCTGCAAGTCTCAACCAGTTGCTAGAATGTGTCTGGCAGGTGTGAGGCATGCTAAGATGAGATTGTAGTTTTTTAAATAAAAAGTAAGCAAAAAGACAAGCAAAGTGTCACATCACTCCTGCAAAAGTTGGCAGGGATTAAAAATCCTGTGGAAGACCAATCATCTTCATCTGGGTAGGGAACAGCAGAGAGGTGCAGCTTCAGAGGAATTGCAATTTAATTGATTTCTAGCAGAAGAAAACATGTTGTATTCCAAGTTATACTTAGTATATTTTCACTTACTGACATGTCTGTGATGTCCACTGCAGGACATAATTTAGTTTGGTCCAAGTATTTTGCTATTGCTGCTCTGTTAATGGCTATAAGTTAATAAGAATAAACACGCAAAGAATAGAAATGAGAAATGTATATTAAATAATATCCATAAAAAGGCCATAGGTCTTGGATTCAGTCTCCTTACCCTGCTTTCAAGCCAGAGGGCATTTAGAGACCCAAGCAGAAATTAAGCTAAGTTTAATGGAGTGATGAATTGCGCAAAAGAATTCATTTGCTTTGTTCATCCACTTACTTCTTTCATGACTTCTCAGTACTATTGAATTATCATGTATTAACTAATCTGATGATGCTTCATATCATACTTCATGATATCTCTGTAATACCTACCAGACAAATCGAGGTAGGGGCTCTCTTAGCCACTACAGGCTGTGACTTCTGTATCCAAGTAGGGATACGCAGAATTGTAGAAAGTATGACTGGCAGTGACAGCCCATCCCTGTGTGATATTGCCTAACCTGTAATGAAAAACCTTCAAAGACAGAGACATCACAGTCTCTTGGTGATCTGTTAATTATCCTCACCACTGCAAAGTTTTGCCTAATGGCTAGCTTAAATCATATTTGCTATACATTAAGCCTACTACTTCCTGCAGATGTGAAGATCAGGTTATTCTTCCCCTCTTACCATCAGTCTTTGCAGCAACATATCAAAGAATATCTGAGTACGTGTGAGTGGGTTTTATCAACTCAAAGAGTCAAAATGAAAAATTAAGCTGATCAAGTCAGCCAGCCAGGTTTGCATACCTCGCTAGCAGCCCTACTGAGAGAATAGGGTAGTGTTAACAACTCTTTCAGAGAAAATTCTATATGGTTTTAACAGAAAAGGCACATCCTTTGTAACTGGCAGTGTTGCTTTGGGGTTTTTTTACCCCTCTCCTTCCCCTTTTATTCTTTTAAGATTTAGAATACTATGTACCACAATGGTAAAAGAAGTGGCTAAAAGAGTTATTGAAACTCCTAACCTAGCGCTAGTTCTAACCCTTTAAAAGCTGTCCTTTTGGAAAGGATATTAGCTGGAGGAGTAACGGTTTTCCATCTGAGACGTTAGGTGTGTGAGATCACGTATTACTTAGAGGTCGGGTAAATTAGAGAGATTAGAGGTCTTGGGTAAGACTGTAAACATGTGAAATAATGCCTGGTAGAGGAGGAAAGAAAGAGAGTAGGTTAATTTTTAGGACAAGTCAAGGATGGATCTAGAAACAGATAAGCTTGGAGTTCGTTTGTTGGCTGGAATAGTTTAAAACCAGCAAATCTCTCCTTTTAAAAGAATACAGCTGGTCAAACTGTACTGGTTCAAGTGAAGCAAAAGGCTGGTGTGGAGCTACCATATTCCTGACTCCCTGCCATGCAGAGAATGGAGGAACCCCTTTCTGATCATTTCAGGTTTTGCCCTGCAGGCTCTGATGACAAACAGATATATGTAATTCAAAAAAGTCTGTATCTTTGAGAAAAGAATCCACAGGGAAGAGCTGCTTCCCACTGCTTTCCTCCCTGCTAAAAATGGACATGGGTGCTCCTGGGAGTAAGCCAGGTGCAAAATCCCAGTCCACAGAGCTATACAGGGAGGGAATTCCTGCTGTTGACTGACAGCTGGAAAAGAAGAAGACAGCAGAGTCTGCTAAGGCTGGCTCTCTTACCGGAGGGAGCCTGAGGAATTTGGACTTGCTGGGTAAGTAACATGCAGAACCAGAGCTCTGGGAGAGCACGTCTGAGCAGCTGCAGGGAGTATAAAGTATCTCTACCAAAACAGCACAAATGTTCTGCTGAAATGAGTTGACTAATAGTTTCCCTCTGTCCTGGTTTCCCACACACAGAGTCAGCTTCTTATTTGAGTTTGCGTGGCCCAGCTGAAGTTGGCACCACTCATCAGCAAAGCTGGCTCTTACTCTTTTTTCCCTTGTAGAAAATAAGTTTCCTTTTGCTTGCCTTCAGGAGGTGGAGGGTGAATCTGATTCCCTTCAAGCAGCTCAGGTCAGCCCAGACAGAGAAAATGGAGGACCCTCTAGCCCTACTGGTACTGCAAGGGATAGGTGGCAAAGCTGTTATCTTGCTGGTTTTGGAGGTAATTTGGGGAGCAGATGTTTTTTCATAAACATATTTCAATAATTCATTAGAACCAGGGAAGCTAAGGAGCAAAGCTACTTATCGTATCAGAAGCAGCAAAGGCCTGGCTTATCTTAAGTAGGATATGTGATAATTTTGTTTTTCATTTCAACGATGAGAGGGTATGTGGAATTAGTGGATGGTGACATTAGAATCAGCGGTTCCATGTTTCAGTGAGTATTTGGTGGGAAAGTGCCAGGAACGAAATATTTACTTCTGCTGTAATTAGAAAAGCGATCCATAGAAAGCCTGAAGGTATCCAGCTTCGGATTAGTTCCAGGCTCTTTTGCTGCCTCTTGAAACCATTATCTGCCAGTGGAATAGAGTCCAAAAACCCCACTTGATTCACCATGTGTCAGAAGTGTGGAGAAGCAAAATGAATGCAGAAACCATGGAAGGTGCGTATCAGGAATATCTTGGCTTACAGTCAACATAACCTGGTAACCTTCTGCAGTCCATGGGGAAAAGGGGAGGGTAAGGGCATACCATAGAGTGAATATAGACTATAGAGAACTCTGTTCCCTTTGGCAAACTACAACCACATCTGCCAAGTGTTGGCTGGTCTGATTTTGTTACGCTAGTGTGAAAATGTAAACTTCCTAAATAAGAATTCGTGAAACAACTTTTGGAAGGAAGTTGTACGCAAACCTAGTTGGAATCAGAGTTTGGCTCTTTGCTGGTGGGCAGAGATTAACATGCAGCACTACAGCAGCAAGGAGCAAAGGGTGCTTTCTCTTAACTCTGCTCTCCATAGTGTACAGAAGGCTCTGGTGACACACCTGACTCTGGTGAACTGTAAAAAGAATCCAAAAGTTCCTTTAAGGGGGCATTTTGTCTAACAAGGTCAACAGTCACAGTGGTGATGTGCACGTGTCATGGGTTAAGCAGCAGCAGCCATTTTTCTCCTTCTTGGTAGCTGGTGCAGTGCTGCGTTTTTGACTTTCGGCCTGGGAACAGTGCTGAAAACACCAATGTTTTTGGTTACTGCTTAGAATGCTTTGGTTTGACCAAGGACTTTCTGAGTCTCATGCTCTGCCAGGGAGGAGGCGAAGCCAGGAAGAAGCGGAGGTAGGGCACCTGACCCAAACTGACCAAAGAGGTATTCAGTACCACAGCACACCATGCCCAGGATGTAAAAGACCAGGGGCAGAGACCCGGAGGGGTCGGGGTTCACTGCTGGGTCGGGCTGGGTATTGGGGGTGAGTGATTTTATTATCTTTCCTTGTTGTTTCTCTTGTCATTATTATTATTGGTGGTAGCAGCAGTGATTTGTGTTATACCTTAGTTACTGAACTGTTCTTATCTCAACCTGTGGGAATTGCATTCTTTCGATTCTCCTTCCCATCCCTCCGGGAGCAGTGGGGAAAAAAGAGGGGGGAGTGAGTGAGCAAACTGCGTGAGTTACAGCTTAAACCACAACAGTATGTTACAGATTTGGGGAGGAGATCGCTCGCAGTTGACTGTGCTATCTGAACACACAAAGCACCTGGTTTCCTTCCGTGCAAGCAAAATATGTTCATATGGTAACTCACAGGCTAAAACCTTGGTTTACGCTAAGATCTAATCAAAATGCTCTGCAGATGCTGTATTTGCTGAACAGACTTGAGATCATACTGTAGTATCATCAGTAAAATTTGTGTACTGAACAAAGGACCTTACAGAGTAAAAAATGCATTAAAGTCTAATCTAGATCTTAATTTGAAGGTGCCACAGAATTTGAGCACTGTACAAGACTTGCATTCACTCTGAATAAAGCATATAAACTATTTTTATCTGGTCCTACTAAAGACTGTTTATTACTTTTTCCACCTCCATGGCTAAACAGGAAACAATCTGTCAATAATGAGATTTTGGTGTTTAAGTACTGAACAAATATATATAAAGTAACTTTTCTTTCTGTCATCTGTAGTTCTAAAATAGTGCTTGTGACTATGCAGGCCATCAGAATCCACAGCTTTTACTTTCCTAGATATTTTGAAGTTAATATTTCTGTTTTAAAAGAGTGTAAAGTTCAATTGATTCAATTTATTTTGACAGTGGAGATATGGCTTAATTGCTGATCAGTAATATTACAAAGTAATATAATTTCAAGGAGTTCTTACAGCAACAAAATTGCAGGTGAAAGGATATAGTCTTTGTATTTTGTCTTGCTTAAGCTTATGCATTTTGATCATCATGCATATGTTAAATACCAGCACACATTGCAATGATTAATAACCCTGTGTTAATGAGATGAGAAACAAAATGTAGATGCATTTTCGTTTTAGAAGTAGTTGGTGCAAAAAATAAACCCTCCAGTTATTCAAATACTGTTTGTGATTAGAAACACATTTATCTGGAGAATGTTATTGGCACATATAAGATAGATCCACGCTTATTATTTTAGGCAGGCTCAATGTCTATTAGAAATTAAAGGCCTATCAATGTCTATGATTTTGGGTATTTTTCTTCTATATCAGTGTTTTCCCCCTCCCTCCCCCCTCCCTGGTATCATTATGAAGAGATCTTCTTCCTTCCTACTTTTCCAATTAAAATCTGGATTGCTTTAAATGGAATTGTTGGTCAATGAAAAAATGAACATGAGCCAACAGTGTGTGCTTGCAGCCCAGAAAGCCAACCGTATCCTGGGCTGCATCCAAAGGAGCGTGACCAGCAGGTCGAGGGAGGTGATCCTGTCCCTCTATTCTGCTCTCATGAGACCTCGCTTGGAGTATTGTGTGCAGTTCTGGTGTCCTCAACATAAAAAGGACATGAAACTGTTGGAACAAGTCCAGAGGAGGGCCACGAGGATGATCAGGGGACTGGAGCACCTCCCGTATGAAGATAGGCTGAGAAAGTTGGGGCTGTTCAGCCTGGAGAAGAGAAGGCTGTGTGGAGACCTCATAGCAGCCTTCCAATATCTGAAGGGGGCCTATAGGGATGCTGGGGAGGGACTCTTCATGAGGAACTGTAGTGAGAGGACAAGGGGTAATGGGTTCAAACTTAAACAGGGGAAGTTTAGATTGGATATGAGGAAGAAATTCTTTACAGTAAGGGTGGTGAGGCACTGGAATGGGTTGCCCAGGGAAGCTGTGAATGCTCCATTCCTGGCGATGTTCAAGGCCGGGTTGGACAGAGCCTTGGGTGGCATTGTTTAGTGGGAGGTGTCCCTGCCCGTGGGAGGTGTCCCTGCCCATGGCAGGGGGGTTGGAACTGGATGATCTTAAGGTCCTTTCCAACCCAACTATTGTATGATTCTATGATTCTATGAATTAGAACTAGTATCATTTTTGAGAAGCAAAAACAAATGCACATTTTTAAGTTAGAAAAGATGGGAGCCCTGATGCAGCAAAGAGCTGCTCAAATACATTTTTTTGCTGGAGCAGGGATTTTGGCTTAACATCAAGAATCCTAATATGTTTCTGCATTTCTACAGCCTGCAAAACTGGGAAGGAGATTTGTAAGAGTGAGCTCTGTGCACTAGCAGGGTCATGGAGCAGACATTTAAAAGCAGAAACACTACTGAGGGGTGCAGTACAAATGCAGGATCTTGTCAGGGCAATCCTTAATATGACAAATGCCCCTGCTGCATTCTTATTATGTAAGCTATTGGGTAGCAGGTACAGTCATTCTCTTTATACTGGAAAGCTGTCTTTTGGAAAAATCAATATTTTCTCTTTATGTTATTTGGAAATATTTCCGTCAAGAGTAAAAAGAAGTATTTGCCTCGGCTAGTTTTCATAAAGGTTGTGGTAGTTTTTCAATTCTTTTATTTTTAAGTTAATTTGATCGAACTTAAAAGGTTTTGTTGAGTGTAACCACAATTATGTTTTTACCTTGTGAAACACAAGATGTCTTGAGGAAACTGAAGTTCATGAAAAGAAAATGGAGGCTGATGGCAAGAGATGCACTGATTTCTCTGAGTTCACTGAAAGGAGTGTGACAGGGTGCACTGGGCAAGAAGTTTGCTTTGGGAAGCTAACTGCCTGGGAAAAAAATGGTCTGTTGCTTTATGGAGCTTAAAGTTCAGGAGTCATGATTCAGTATAAGGTTAAGTCAGTTCATCAAAATGTCAATGAAATACCTGGATTTAGGAAATGTCAATTGCTTGTTTTTCATGAAATACTGGAGCACAACACTCGGCTTCAAACCAAGAATATTCACCTTTTCTTGGCCCACACTATTGTGCAATACTTAGAGAAAATTTACCTTTTGGTCTCTTATTTTGGGAATGCAACAATATAGCAAAATATTTAGCATTTTCATAACACTGGGAATTCCAATTCATGTGTGAATTTTGTACCATTACACAACAATTGCCTCTGTACATATTTTACACATATGTAAAAGTCTGCAACACAGTACAGAACAAACCATTATTCCAGTGCAATAGTTGCACTTTAGTTTGCTGGAGTTGCACAAAGTCACAGTGAAGAGCCAGGTGTCATCAGTGGAGTTATTCCGATGGGAGTTGTTCATGTGTCTGAATTTTCTTTATGTTGTCCAAAGTACATTCATATAAGTATCACTTTAATAATTTTTTCTTACTTTTACCAGTAACCACATCAGGTAAAAATCATGTTTGAAGGAATTAGCCCTTGCTAGGTAGCCCAGGGGTTGTGGCAATGTTACCCCTAGCACTGATGTTGTTCTTTCGAGTCCTTTTCTTCATAGTCATCACTGAGTCAGAAAGAGCAAGTCACAAGTATGATGCATTTAGCATAGGGTTAGAGCAGGTTCCTACATATGTAGGGCAGACGAGGATTGTGGTCCAAGACAGATTAGTTAAGTGTGGTTTCATGTAAAATACATAAACAGCCTTTGAGCAGGCTGTGGTGTTCCTACCCTCTGTTCCAGTGTGAAGTTCTACGTGAGAGTTGTGGGCACTCGGGTTCTCTTTTTGGGTTCCTATTGTTTTCCCTATGCCTAAATCCCATGTATTAGGACAAAATCGGTAGATAAAGGTAGGTGATATGAATGGGGATTCTTACTCTCTTTTTCTTCCCCCCCCCCCCCCCCCTTTTTTTTTTTTTAATATCCCCTACCAGCAACTTGCTGCCTTTAGCAGCCTCTCCCTTCACCTCTCTATTGGTAAATAAAGTGCTTTTTAATACTTCTCCAAATAAGAGAAACATATGTAATGTTTTCTGAGTACTTTGAAATCTTCAAAGAAGGGTGCAAGAAGAGCTTAAATGAGACAAATTCAGTTTTAAAGGAATCCAACTTTGCCTGCGCCCTACGAAGGGTTATTTTGAAAGCCGGTGGTGGATGCCTCCTGCTGCTGTAGCTGCCTACACGGAATGCATTTCACTAAGATCTATGAATGTTTGTTGAATTATAAAATGAATTTACGGTGCAAAACTGCACTGGCACGTATAGCAGGTGCCTCCTGCTATGTTTCAGATTGCCAGCCAGATCAAACTGGCACATGCAGTAGGCGTTTGAACAGTCATGAAAGAAGGGAAAACTTTAAGAGTTGTCTGACTTTTTACGAATTGCTGCTGATAAAGACACCTATATTGCAAAAAGAAAAAAAAACACGGAAGAGGTGATTTTTGCTTTCTAGCTTTGGGGCCTTTGATAATAACTGCCTTAGGAAGGTACAGTCACTGGCTGAGCTCACAGTAGAGGCCTCAGTGTTTCCCCCCATCTGAGAGTTTTTGAGCCCTTCCTGGTAATGCTGCATCTGAAGGCAATGCAATCCCATCAGTTTGAGCTCATCTCTTGAGACCCAAATCTCTGACTGACTTTTGGCAGCACAGCCTTGAGGAAAACTGCCAGAATGTAATTTGTGTGTTGCTCCTCTGGAGAAGGAGACCCAAGAGGTGCAAGCATCAAACCGCATGTGCAGAGGCACATGTTCACAAAGGGCATTTAAATCCAGGGGCCAGACTAAATCTAATGGGAAGTAAATCTGAAATACATATAGTGAAGATGTCAGGAGGCCAAGCAGCACCCACTTTCGCTTACTGATCCATTACTGTTGTGCCAAAGTATCTGCTGATGTGGACCTTGCCTAATGCTACTTAATCAGGACCGAATCTAGGACAGTTTGGGAAGGGTGATGGAGGAGAAGCTATGTTCTGTGTATGCTGCATGAATGTTTTGTAAAAGGTAGTGAGAAAAGCATCTAAAAAGCTGCTTGTTTATTCAACCTTTCCTCCTCCATGAAGTCAGTTTTTCAGTAAACAAGCTGCCATGACAATCACCTCTATTATTTATAGGGTGGTGGGTTTTCCAGTATGTGCTCTCACCAACTAGAGATATACAAATTGACTGTATTCTGGTGTGCCTGTTTCTTCTCTATGAACTTCAAAGATAAAATGCCATTTTAAAAACAGGTTAACTAACTAGGTCAGTATTTGTTCCAGGATGAGCATGTGTGGTCTCTAAGACACTGAAGAAATTCTTCTTTTTGAAGGTCTGCATTTCACAGCATTGAAGGGTTCAGCAATGCTGGTTTAGCACAGGTCCTTTCTAAAAGCTGCATACTTCAGTGCTAAGGGGATTAGAGTTGAACTCACTTTAATGAACACCTGTGAAGAGAGTGAATCTGTTTAAAAGAATAGACATGCTGTGCTTCAAAGTAATCCATAGAGAGAAATATGGAGAGCTGTTTTAAAAGAACACTGTGCATTTTAACTAACTAATCCAGTTAAAAGAATAAATTTTCAATGTGTAGAAAGGCAAAATACAAGAGAAAGGAAAAGAGTTGTATTATACAGCTACATCATTCTCTGCTACATTTTTTGTTCTTAATCTGAATAAAAGCAAGAAGACTTTGAACCACCTACCTGAAACAGATATTCAGGGTGCAGTTTCAGTGGGGTTTCTCTATGGCAATGGGATTACGCATTTAATGGGTGTCAGTTTTACCTTCTCTGTGCTTTTTAGCTAATAGTTGTTCTGATCCCTCAGGAAATGAGAGAATTTTGAGTGAGGATGTAATGATCACATTCACTAAGGGAGAAGTAATAGAATTTTTGCTGACTGATTATTTTATCACCATTAATGCTTCCTTGTGATGGTAATGAAAACCTTGAAATATTCAGCTATGAAATGTTTTATGATTAAGACTGAGCTGGTCTTTTGCAAAACTGAATTTGGGGCCTGGTAATGGCTTTCGAAGATTGGCACAGATGGCAACAATGGTAAAATACTCAGTGAATAGCACACAAATACTAAAGCAAAGGTCTCTAAGACTCTTTTCATACTACTATCTTGTGCTGAATGTCTTTTGTATGAGAAACAAATAGAACCTCGCCCGCCTAGGTGGTGCTGCTGGAAAGACCTATTTCCTACTGTAGGAAGACTAGAAATAAGAGTCTCATTTTCAAGATTTTTATTTTTAATTAGATGTCCTGTGACAGCGCTGCTCTTCATCCAGCCGTTCATTCCTTCTGCTGTTGCTCATGTACCACAGTTTGTCCTGGGGTGGAACCTTTTCACTGATATTTTGATTAAACTCATACATCACCCTGGCCTCCCCAAATAATTTTTTCATGGGAGGTATTCTGTCTTTTCAAGCATAATAAATGTGCATGGAGACCAAATGAATACCAGGATGAGAAAATGAACTTTTTCTTTCGTAACCCTTATTGTCTGAGCCTTCTGAAGCACTTTGCAAACTTTAGGTCCTCCTTGAAGGGAGTATTACTGTCCCTGTTTTAAATACAGGGAAAGGTGGAATGAGGGGCAAAGGAAATGAGACGTAAACAAATGAGCTGGACTGCAGCTGAAGGCTGACCTTCCACTTTTGCACAAGGCAAGGTGACTGGACCTCCCTTTCATATTTGAATGCACAGTAGAGGAGGAAACATGTGTGAAGGAAGTCAGTGTCAGACCAGTGTCAAAGGGTAGATTTAGATTAGATGTGAGGAAGAAGTTCTTCACCATGAGGGTGGTGAGACACTGGAACAGGTTGCATGGAGAAGTTGTGGCTGTCTTATTCCTGGAAGTGTTCAAGGCCAGGTTGGATGCGGCTTTGAGTAATCTGATCTAGTGGAACGAGCCCCTGCCCATGGCAGGGGATTGAAACTAGATGATCTTTAAGATCCCTTTCAACCCAACCTACGATCTACATCTGATTCTCAGGTCAGGCCACCCTCTAAGTCAGTTTAACCTGCTTTCCTTAACAAATACTTCACTAGTGGGATTAGTTTGATGAAGTTCTCCCTTGCCAGCCTGTCACTGGGCTATCTGGCTGCTGACAAGAGAGGGTGCCTGTGCAAAAGACATGAGGGTGCTAATGCCCCTACCACAGCCCTACTGGGGTGAGCAGAGGGATGGCTGTGCTGAAGTCCTGCAGGACTGTCCTGGGTTCAGCTTAAACCATGACAAAGACCCCCATGCTCTGTTGTGGAGATCACCTCAGGTCAGAGGCTCATTGGTGCAAGAGCCCTGTGGCCATTCTCTTTGCCCATAAGGATGGCAGACAAGACAAGAAGGTTCCTTGAGTTAGTGCTTAAGTGTTATGGGTTTGCCCAAATGCAGTTGTAATCTTGAAAGAGTTTTGAAAGGGTTTAGCTATTTTGCCTATGAGGTCTTTTGCCTTTTAGTGCTGCAGAGTGAAAACATTGATACATCTCTTGCATCTGGAGCCACTGATGTATCCCAGTATCTTTTGTAAAAGGAACTTCTGTTATAAGGACCAACTCTTTAAAAAGTGTATTTAGAGTGATTTAAGGGCAGATTTTCTCTTATTGTCAGGGTTTTTTAAGCTATTCAGATGAGAACCAGTTCACCAGCCACAGAAACAAAAGAACAGTGTAATCCAAAAATGTGTAAAATGAAGGGAATGAAAGTCTCTTCTTTGTGTGGAATCAGCTTAAAATGGGCCTAAAATAAGTAGGATTTAACTGAAGTACAAAAGATCAAACCTTAGCACAAATTGTCAGGTAATTTTAAATAAATCCTCTTTGCTCCTTGTGCTAATAATGAGACTGCTCTGGAAACCTGGATCACTGCTGTTTCAGAGCAAACAGCTCTTTATCTATATAGTTGCTCTTCTCACCTCAGCACATCAAACCTGAGCCACCTGTAGTGATTTGTGACTGAAAAAATGTCCACTGGAATAATAAAACTGATTCCAAAGGTAGAATTTGACGTTTTCTTCTTGGTAACTTTGTTGATCCTTTGAAATGGAGAGAAAGCTCAGTTCCTATGCTGAGCATGGGGGGAAAGAGATCCTCTTGCTGAGGTCAGGGTGTGCCTTCTATTAGATGCTGTTGGTTTTTAGTAAAGAAAAAAAAGGTGGAGGAGAGGCCAAGGGAACACACACGTGCCTCCTACCCCCCTTAGTACCTGTTAAAAATTATATAAGTAACATACAGCCTTCCAAACACAAGGGCAAGAATGGAGTTTGGTCGGTACTGAGGAAGAAAACCACAGAATGTGGTGATTCATCTCTGTGAAACCTTTTTAGAGGAGGAAATGCGCTTTGCAGAGAGGGTTTGGTCTGTTCCTCTTAGATACAGGAGCATGGGTCCTGCTTCACTCCAATTATCTCCTCTCACCAGGGCTAAGGCTGGTGCTGGGCAGCCAAAGCCTCCTGTGCTGCTTGTGGGTGACTTTATCTGGTGGTGGGGAGGGAAGTGAAGTGCCAGAAGTAAATTCACCTGCATGCCACCTGCATGTTGTAGGAAATTAACAGCGGATGATGAAAGGCAGGGACAGATTGATTAGCAGCCCTCAAAAGGGGGGCATAGCAAGCTTTATCAAGGTTGGGAGTTGTTTGTGCCTGGTTTAAGGGTAAATCAGGGGTTTATACAATCATTTACTTTAGAGTTTTATTTTGTGTAGGTCTATGAGGTGATGATTAGAACTGGATTTCAGGAACTGCGTATTCAGGGAGCGCAGCAGATGAAGACAGCAGGATGTTCTCCATATTGTAATACTCCTGCAGAGACGTTTCTCTGAAGATTGCCCAGGTAAGAGGCCCAAAGGCTCACTTGTCCTACCTATTGTCCTACCCATAGGGTAAAGTGCCATTGCACTAAGGGGGCTTCATGTTGTAGTCAGTGCTCCGACTACTCATTTTTTCAGTTAATAAAATAGAAATAATCTGTCTTAATCAAAGCACTGTAAAATTCAATATATGCTAATCAAATCTTTTGAGAGATTAGCAATTATTAATGGGGAAATGTGAGAAAAGGCTGCTTAATGTAGATTTTGGGGGTGTTTTTGGAGCGGTGGGGTGCATGGTGGGAAAGCTGTAGTTTGAAATACTTGAAATTGTTGTGTGGTGGGGAGACAAAGTTCTCGGAAGTTCGCTTCAGTTTCTGAAAGAACAGATGCACAAATAAATGTTGTGTGGAGGCTCTTGAGCTGTCCTTCCCATTCCTTCCTCCCTCCTGCCCTTCTTTAATGGGAAAGCTTGAAACGCTTCAAGCATTATCAGTGTCACTACCTCACAGAAAGCCTGGCGTTTGAAATGGACGTGTCTGTCCGGCGCTGATTTGCTTTCTCGGCACGTTTACCTCCCGGCAGCTCCGTGCCCGCGGCCCGGGCTGCACCTCACCGCTGCGGAGATAGGGGGCAGCGCCGCGCCGCCACCGGCGCCGCTCGGAGACGAGGCGCTTTGTAGCCGACTGGATTCAGCGAACAGCTCAGTTCTTGGGGGGGGGAGAACTGTGCCGAAAGTGGCGTCTATCCTGGGAAAAGACGTTTAAGCGTGAAAGGTAGCAACAGGATACGTGAAGAAGGGAGCAGGGAAACACCTCCGGTTAGGGCCACCCTGCTGCAAACCTTACGCCTCTTTCTGGAAAATCCTATAAAAGAGCAAAAATGAGATGTTTGAATGTTTGGCAGGTGCTCTGGGTTTAGATAGTGCTGTGGGGCATACTGGTGGTGTTGGAAAATGCCTTATTTCTACACAAGGTGCTTTTGAAGAATAGATTCAGCTGTGTTTATTTAAGTGTGGTTTTAATGGCTGGTGGGGTGGATTTGTGTGTGTGTGTGTGATTTTTGGTTTTGTGGGGATGTTTTTGTTTGTTTGGTATGGGTTTTGGTTTTTTTTTTTTGTTAGTTTCCTGGCCATTCTGCTGATGGTACATGGTTGTGTGCCTGTGCTCTGTGCTGCCAGGGTTGGGAGAAAGGCAGTGCAGGGACTGTTAGCTAATACCTGTGTTCTGTCACAGGCGTTGATTCCCATTTCCCTAAGGCCGGTGAGGTTTAGCCCATGTATGCACGTTACACAGCACGTGGTTGGGCCCGTTGCAAGGACAGGCTGTGTTGACTGGTGTTTTACACTGTGAGTACTGCCATTAGTTCAGTGAGGTTGTAACTGCTGAAAGTCAGCAGGAGGCTTTAAGTCTGACCCATGTAGTATTTCTAAGAGTGTTCTATATGTTGCACATGTATTTATATTTTTGTTTTTTAAACACAGTAACGCTATGGTGAGTCAGTGCTGCAGTTCAGGACTCAGCGTACAGAAAAACCAAATGTAGCTGTTGTGACTAACCTCGTAAATTAGAATTCTTTCTAACCAGGAAATGCTGATCATAAGTCTACGTACATTTCTAGTGTTTAAAAAAAGGACACAAGCTCTTTTATTTTGCTTACAATATATAAATGATCTGATGCTGCTTCCCCCTCCCCCCTCCATTTTTGCCAAGCTAAGTGAAGGAAATGTTATGGTGGTTCCTGCCTTCATATATAATAGTGCAGAGACTTTTATCAATGAACATTTCCAAGATTTCTTACATGCAAATACTAATTTTTTTTTAGGGATTTTCCCAGTGCAGAAGTTTGTATTTCGGTTTTTTTTTGTTTTTTTTTTTTTAACACTAGGAAAGAGCAAGGATGTGTTTTCTGTGCTGCTGTTAGTAAAGCCATTGTCAGGGGTGAAAAAAGAGGCTGTAAGAAGAAACTCTGGTGTAATACATAGGTTGTACCATACTTGGGTGAGTGAAAGGAGAGGACTTTGCTGCTTGTTAATGCAGTGAGTCTCTTGCAGGTGACCCTTTTGGAAAATATGGTAAGTCTGTTTTACCATGTAAACATTAAGTATAGGGTGGTTTGACTAGGCTGCTCAGGGTTTATCTACGACCTCATATAAGTATGGAGGAGGATCCATCCTGAAAAATGAGTGTAAAGGGAATTCTTTGTTTATATGGGAAAAATATAGACTTAAGTGAAGGAGGAGCTTTGGGTTCTGCATGAATTAGGCTGTACTCACACCAAAGAAGTGATAAAAAGATAAAAGTGGAAAAAAAGCTATGTAATCTTCCAGGTTTGGTATTTTGGGCTGTATTTTATGCTCTTTCAGCTTAGAAAAATGAACTTTCATTTCATTTTTGTGGACTCAGACAGAATATGGAAGACTTCACTTTAGAAGATACATGCTGGAGTTCAGACACAAATCTTCAGGCTTAAACAAACCTAGCTTTCAGGTTCATTAAAAGTTTCCTTAAAGGTTTGAAACTCACTCTTTGGTTGAAAGAGGAGCTCTGACCAAACCAGCGTCTGACTAAAATTGGTGGGCAGAATCTGTGTCAGTTATATGGGTTTGAATTCAGCCCCTAACTGGCAACACTAGATAGTTTGGAGGAATTTTGGAGAAACGCTGAAGGCTCGTTGCACAGGGAGCTATGCAAAATAAGAGGCTTACCTTATCTCTAGCCAGCAGACGCAGTCACACCTTGCAGAGCTCTGGTGTGCGCACCTTGGCCTTACTTTGAATCTCAGTCTTTATCTGGATCTCCTTCAGGCTTAGGCATGGCAAAGGTTAAGGTGATTGGTGATACTGCTTGATGAAAGGGTAATATTTTTTTTGTAGCTCTTTTTATTACGAGAAGTTTTTGCTGCTCTGAGGCTTTATGTATGCATATGGTATCTTTAGCCGTCAAGTCTCTTCTTGGCAGTTGACTGCTTGTAATGGTCATGTTTTTCTGTACGTTAAAGCAAGAGTTCTGAAGTTACATTGCAATCCAGTGTACTCAGATTTGTGCTAAGGAGCTGGCTTGAAGTTTTGTCAGTAAAATGATAGTAATTGACTTTGTTTTGTTAGATAGTCTAAATATTAGTGCTGTCAAATAAAGCTGGAAGAAACACCTTGAGCTGAAGGTTAGCTGAACTAAAACAGATATTAGAAATAATTTGGCTACAAAGTAGATTTCTGGCTTCCATGTTTGGAATTTAGGCTATTCTGATCAATATATCTGGTCTCTAAGTTACTGCCCTCCTTTATTTTATCCTATCAATACTATAAGCCTAAGCCATTTCAGACTTTGATCTCTCTGGCACAGTTATACTCCCCTGATGCAGTTTCATCAAGTTGGTCGCACAGACAAGAGAGGGATACCTGATTTTTTCATTCTGATGGTAAACTTAATCCCTGGATGCACTGTTATTTGCATTGAGGAAAGCAGCAAAAGATCATTGATCACACTAGAAATCATGTCTGGTCATGACTGAGGATCAGTTTTACATGTTGCATATGCCTGTTGTTTAGACTTGTTCAAGTGACTTTGGTCCAGCCTCTTTCCTTGTGTTTTATCTTAGCTCATACCTAAATTTAGCAGTCAAAGACTGCCAGAGCTGGCTGGTGTGTGCAATCCACTTTGGTGGAAAATCCATATCTCTGAGATTCAACCCTCTCCAGTAGACCAGCACCACCACACTGGTTACCTTCAGCGCTGGACTTTTCAGTTTATGCTCTTTGTCAACAGCAGAGCAGTTCTCTTGTTGGGTTAGTTGATAGCTAATTTAGCTGACATACGGTTTTAATTTTTAGAAACTGAAAATAAGCTTTGTAGGCCCTTAATAGATATTTTTACAAATAGAAGGAAAGACAGACACAACTTTTAGCTGAGAGTGATTGCTTTAGAGGAGAATATTAGAGCGACATGATTTCACAAATGTATTGCACAACAATACGCTAATTCTTTGCATGTATCCAGGGGCCTCAGCCCAAAGGTAGCTGAAATCCTATGCCGTAATTGCATTCTTTCAAAATTGCAGCTATAAGAGACCATAGTTGTTTCCAGAAAAATGTTAAAAATGTGCATTCTTCTGTACATACGTTGCATATGCTAGCATTCAGACATAGATTACTTCATTAACCTTTGCTCTTCAGAAGCCTTGGAAATGAAAAATATTTGAAGGAAAAAAGAGATTGGGGGGAGCTGAAGGGATTTCTTGAAAGGTCAAAATCTATCAAGTTAGATCTCCCTACCCCCTGCTTGACCAAACAGCTCCTGCTCCGTGTCTCCACAAAGAAACAAATAGGTGTTGCAGGTGCTGAAGAAGTGGAGGTTGTTTCACTGCTTGTTCCTTATGTTTGCTTTCATGCATTTAATAGTTTTCTTGCATTGTTTGTTTATACAGTTTTTTTGTTGTTCTTGAATGCAAGCTGTAGTAACAACTGAACCCCCCACAACCAAGCCAAAAATCCAGATAAAACATGTCTTTCTTTTAATCCACTCATTTGCTTTAAAGACATTGCAACAAGGGTTACCTGACTGGCTTGAGCTTAAGATACCTTTAGCCTTGCTAGCTCACCAATACACCTAGTTTCAATTTAGCTGTAGCTGGTTTTTTTGTTCTATTTATTTTTATTACATGTTTTTGGTGTCCACCTGGTGACAATAATATACAGAACAAAGCTAATTTCACTCTATATTGTGGATTCAATTTTAGAAGTGACTTCTCATGGCCAAGTTATAAGCTTTTGAAATATGGGAAATGCTGGCAGTATCTTAGCAGCGTTTGCAGTAATGGATGTTTCTCTAATGTAAACAAGTAGTGTTATTGGGTTCTCTTTTTCCATTCTCCCTGCTTTCTTGCAAAGATGTTTTATCTTTCATCAGCTACAAAACCAGCATCTTTTTTGCTTAACCTGTGACAGGTTTCCCCCCCACCCTTTGAATCTGGAGTGGAACAGGACAGACAGGGAAAATTCATGTGGTACCTGTTCCATCCTTTTTAGCATATCCAGGAGACTTCATTGCTGTCTGATGCTTTTATGTACTTGTATTCAGTGAGTGTGCAAATAAACACTTTCAGTCTAAGCCTTGAAGGAGACAGTCTTTAAAGAGTTATGACTGTGTAATTAAAAGGACGGTCATTTTGAGATGCTATATATATATATATCTCTAGTATGTTGTAGTGACAGAAATTAAGCCTTTTTCCACAAAACTCTAAAATCCCTATAGCTTATTTAGTTTAAATGTTTAATGCAATTTAAAACTCTGTCTATAAGGCTCATATTCTGAGCAGCAATAACGTGGAGAAATGAAGGTAGAAGGAGCATGTGCTCTTCATTTGGGTGATGATGTTGAGGCTACTCATACATCATACTCAAACCCATAAGCTTTTCCTGGAAAAGAGCTGGTAAGGAGTAGTAAGAGGACAGAAGGCAGATGGGAGCTGCAATGTGTAGACAGGCAAGGGCCGTGTCTGGGCTTCCTTCTTTGTGCTTTCTCCTGACTGTGTGAGTACCCAACAGAGTGGAAGCCACCTTTACTAACTGCGGGATGTTGCTTAGCTTCCTGTAAATACTGTTTTAATTGAAGTGTGACTGGGTATTTGTGTGTGTTAAATAGTATTTTCTCTTAGAAAGCCTGCCATGCATTATTATTAAGCAGCAGTACTTGTGGATTCCTCTTCTCCAGCTATTTCCTTTAGCTAAAAATGCAAAATTGTGCTGCCCTGAAGGGTTATTTAGCAAGAGTTTTAATGAAACAATAGAAACATTGCACTCTAGTGATTTCCCCCATGCAGGGAAATGTCACAGTCCATTGGTCTTTCCCAGGAACATTAAATGAAATTACACCGATTTTCATTACTCTGCTCAAGTACAATGTTGTTAAGTAAATATTTGCACAAAAATGTGGCCATCCTGAGGTGTGAGCTGTCCTGCAAGGTAAATAATTAAAGCATGTGCTCTCTCTAGTAGCAGAAACCAGTGCTTGATACAGGTTTGATCATTTCACATGTCTCTTTACTAATCCATAACTGTCTTCTGCAATTATTTTCATTGTCCAGCCAAGCAAAGATAAAAGGTAGAACATGCCTCTTTCACCTATTCCCAGGGAAACTCCATTATCCTTCAAGGGTCACGTGGCTGTGAAAAAGCCAATCTGAGTGGGAAGAGGCAGCCCACAAGGGTGAGCTCAGTATGAGCAGAAAATGAAGTTGTTACCAGACAGCAAACTGCAGCCCTTGGTTCTTATGAATATTTGAATGAGTAACTAAAAACAGCTCAGTGAACTCTAAGCAACTGTGACAGCTGAAACTGCCTGGGAAACTGGCAGTCTACAAGGACCACGATGAAAAGATCAGCAGTCACATTTCTGCTTGCACCACTATAAGTATATTGTAAAACCTGAGCAGGTTCATAGTCATCAAGAAATTGTTCAGGGAGGAAAAAAAAAAAATCTCTTCTCTGCCTGTGAATTTTCATAAGCAAGGTACCTACAGAATCTGTCAAGAGATTCTGAATCCATTAAAATACAACCATTTCTAACAACTTACTCCAGGCAAGAGAATAGCCAAATTTTGTAGACATTGAAATATTGATGTTGCTTTTGCTTATACTCAGAAAATTTGCCCTAGTGAGTCTTTCATTAATATCTTTCAGTTAGTTCTATGTGGAAAGAAAGATGATGAGACCAGTTTCCCTGAAGCTAAAATGTTCTGAATAATCTGAAAAAAACAACCTGGGAATGTGGGGAAGAAGAATCATAGTAAGCAAACTGATGAAAGACTGGCCTTTACTTAATAGCAATCAGAAAGATGTACAGTAGTTATGAAAAGAACTTAAAAGAAGGAAAAGTTATTACATTGAAGTGCAATTTTGACACTGATTTTTTTAATGTGTTATAAAGCTATATTTAAAGTTGTGTTTAGTATGATGTACCTGATCATACAGACCACAGCTAATGCGTCCTCTGCTGTGTAACTACCCAGTATTTAATAACGTGAACATTCCTCACTCAATTGTTTTCACTGGGACTGCTGACACAAGAGAAAGTTGCAGAATCAGTTTAGTATGGTGCTTAAAATGTTGGCTTTATAGTAAAGCTGGGAGAGGAGCATCTTCCTCACATTTCTTATTGCTATTTCAAGCTTATACGGTAAACTTCTGACTTCAGAACCAGATTAATTGTTCAGGTAAAATGTAACTGGCTTGCCGTAAAGGCATAGCAAAGAAAGGAGTATGCTTTTGAAATAGTAAGATGAAGAGCCTCTTTAACAAGAGCTGCACTTACATTTGTCAAATGGCACTTCATTCTGGCACTTGTGCCACTTGGTAGCAATGACATTGGTTTCAGTGTAACATCTGCGCTGCTGGAATACAATACTTTGAAAAATTGTGGAGTTCCCACCAAAGGAGATCTATCTAACCTGTTCTTAAACGTTCATCAAGAATGATGGAGGAATAATTGATCCTGTAATAGGGAAGCACAGAGGTTGACTGGCAGACCTCTTGAACTCCTGCCCAGAGCTCTTTTCTATGAGCTCAGGAATTAGAGTTGAGTCATGTTTTTTAAGGGAGTGATGGCAGAGCAAACTGGAAGGCTTAGGTCTGATTCTACGTATTCTGTCAATGCCATTAAGTAAACATTGGCCTTTCCCAGAAAATGTGGAATAAATCAGAATTCTGGCTGCACGAGTTAGGTACAGAACTGCATTAAAAATTCTCTGCATGTTTCTGCTTCAAATTTTGCATCTGTTATGATTTTTTTTTAGTTTGTTCTTTTGATCTTTTCATTTTGATTATATCACACAAATTTTACCTGGTTGTGATTAACTGGTGGGATTTAGTTTGCATTTTGGCATAGTTACTTAATTTTGTTCTGTGTTGCATACAGAAGTCTTGAAACTGTTTTTCCTGGGTTTTATGTTTTTAGTAATATTTTGTTCTGCAAATCTAATAAAAGATGTTGTGGACAACAGATAATGATTTTACAAGGAACAAGAAAATGAGAAAGGAAAAAGGTGGCAGGAAAAAGAAAATGGATCTCAAACAATTTGATTTATAGAGACCATGTCACTTTTTGGGCCCACAGTATGACAAATGTGTAAAGGGCACTTTCTTGCTTCCTAATACTGGTGAGTAAGTATAGAAAGATACTGTGCTTTGTAGGCTACAGTCATCTGCTCCTCTGATCACATGTTAGTTTTAGACTAGTGTCTTGGATGATTTCAAGGGTTTGTGATTTTGGTTATACCTTTATAAACCAAAGTTTTTATTAAACACCACAGACAATAGGCTCAAGGAGCTCTGGAATGGAATAGGACTTGCCTGGAAAGACCTGTTTGTAATGCAGTAGTATCCAAAAAAGAAACGAGCCAAACTGTTCTTGTGAAGGATGGCTATGGTTCTTGTCTATACTTGTCTTGGGTTCTTGATGCCATGTGGAATGTTACAAGAAAGTGTTATTTATCCATAGGAGCTGAGAGGTTGGAAAGCTCTGGCTCAGTGCAGAGGCAGGAGATGCCAGTGGGCATCCTAAAGACCTGATTTCCCCATTGAAAAGGAAGGGGCAAAGGCAGAAGTGTAATGGCCTTCTGCTTCCCACCACAGCCAAGAAGTGTCTGAGTCAGCAGCTCAGGGCTGCTAGTCAGGGCTACTGTATTTCCAGTTCCACTGCTCTTTGTTCCTGTCTTTTCTGACAGCTGTCTTGTTTGTGTGCCCCCTCTCTGGAGGCGGGCTCAATGGGGTCCAGAAACAGCTCTGTCTCCAAGCTCAAATGAGTGCCATGGTGCAAGGAATAGGCCTAGTAACAATGCACATAATCTGGTGTGGGTGGGTAGGAAGACGCTGCCTGTGAGTGTCGTATGACTAAGAATCTGTGGCCTGAGGCTTGATGAATGTGGGAGCTCAAGGAACTGAAATGCTTTGTGGCTATGTTCTGGCACATATGTGTAGCAGAGGCTGAGTCCAGATTTCTCAGTATAATTTGCCAGTATCATCTTCTGTTTAAAGGGATACAGATTGCCTTGCTTCCTTGTATTACTCTCATACTTGTATCTTTTTCATGAAGCATGATGAAGAGCTATGATTCAGATAGTGGCATGTCACAAGCAGAGGGGATTTGTTCATCTGGCTGCTACCTAATATCCTCAAGTCCTCTAGTTCTTCTTTATACTCTCCTTGCCTTTGACTTTAGTATGAAAAATAAGTAAATATGAATGTTGCGCTGGTTCTGCCCAGCAGTTAGTATCTACTAAGCCTCTGGAAACAGAGTCAATGAAAAGATTGATTGGATGATTCACAGTTTATTTCTGTGTGTAAAGCAATAATTTTCATCAGATGATAGGCATGGCTATTAGGTTTCCTAGGTGAGAATAAAAAAAGGAAAAAACAGATTATTTCTTGTCCAAACTGCATTTTGCTTAATGCAAATGCAGCCACTCTGAAAGCAGAATGATTAATAGCATTGCCATTCTGTCTGGCTCCATAAATAGCCCACCTGGCCATCAGTCTTCTCCAGAGACACTATGTGAAGCCAAATCTGATGGCTTGAATGGTGCTGTGCAAAAAAACCTCTGTAACTCTTCTGAGTCTTCTGAAATTCATCCCTTCTCCAAGCCTGGAAAAATCAATCCCTGTAAAAATACCCCAAGAATCATTTGTTAGAGTAATGGTGCAAGTTTTTTAAAACTGCCCAACATCACTGTTGCATCTTTATGTAGACACTCTTTGCTCCATTAAAAGCTGCAGATTATTCAGTTAATCAGTTCAGGATCCTTTCTTTTACCAGTATTAATGTTGCTGCCTGTGTGGAGCACTGCACCCCCAAAGAGACTACTTTCTCTGTTCACGTCCTCTGTATCAGTTCTGACCCAAGTTAAAAGCCAGGAATATATATATATCTTCCCTAATTCTTTAGAGTTTTTATCTGCTCAACTATCTTTCAGCATCTTGTTAACTGCGTCAACCTAAGTGTAACAGAAGCAGGTATGGTCAGCTGCATGTGCACTTTGATGGATGAAGACTGAAAGGATACACCAGCAAGAGCTTGATCCATTTACTGAGACCTCTGTGAGATGAGGAATTGTAAAGTGGGAGTTATGATGTGCAGTGAAGATGTGCTCTATGGGGCAGACATAGAGGTACTGAATACTGTGTTTGCTCCTTGTTCAGGCACATAAAAAGTGGTTTTCCCTCAGCATTGCTCAACCTAGGTGAAAAATCACAGATTCCAGAGCTTTCCTGGGTTTCTTGTAAGGCAGAAGTGCACTAAGTGCACAGCTAAATGTCTGCCACAAATAAAGTATTTGAAACAATTTGGTTTGTTGTTGTTTTGTTTTCTAGCATTTTGGACAGCAAAGGAAGTTTGACTTTAATCTTGGTGCTCTCCCTCTCTCACCTCTCCATTAGTGATACCTAGTTTCCCACCAGGAGGTTGCAGGCAATGTTGATCAGAGGCTGTGGCTTCACAAGCTTTCGCAGCAACAACAAATTGGTCCTTAAAAATAGTCTTTCCTTTTCATGTCTTTTGGGGAAAAGAACTCTTTGCTTTATTTTGTTCCTTCCCCAGTAAATCAATGCACCACACTGAAACTAGTTGCTATGCACACAGATATCTGAACCTGCACCTAACGAGGCTTGCTTCCACAAGCAACTTTCATTTAACCATGACAGGAAAGTGCTGCTCCTGAGATCTCAGTGTCTTTCCTTAGCATTCTGCTCGAGAAGGGTCTGTTTGGGTGCACGTTAGTGACCCCTTTACTTAAAAAGAAAAAGATTAAGGATTTATATCCTGCTCTCCACTGAGGAACCAGTTCAGCACTTACCAGTGACTCTGGAAGTCATTTCCTTTGAAATTTCCTTGGCTTTGTACACAGAAAACAAGATCTGAACATTGTTCCATTGCTACTCTTCCCCCCTCTCCAATAGGAGACAAGAGTCTGTTTCCTTTTGTTATCTTCTTACTAAATTCTGGAAGACTTTTTTTTTTT
Organism: Ara ararauna; assembly: GCA_028858755.1. Classification (NCBI taxonomy): domain Eukaryota; kingdom Metazoa; phylum Chordata; class Aves; order Psittaciformes; family Psittacidae; genus Ara; species Ara ararauna. The sequence goes on along the minus strand of CM054382.1, from coordinate 18,157,963 downwards.
TTCCTAGCAAACAAGTGGAAGCTTTTCTTCTCTTTCTGTGGTTCTTCACATACAGTGGGGACTTCTGTCACAATGCCGTACATGCTCTCCAGTTTACAATACTTGATTTTTCTTTAAGTACAAGACTCGGGGAAGAGGAAGAGAGTTTCTAGTTTCTTGCTTTTAATTTCTGTTTGAAGTAGTACTCTAAAAAAGACAAAAATAAAATGGATTCTTTGAATGACTGGGAAAATGAAATTACTGACTTCCATAGAGATCAGTCACTCAAGGCTCGTGTCTGAAGCAGTGCAATTCTAATTAAATGAGATGATTTAACAAGATACTTATATTGTAAATCTAAACAATTTGCTTTCTACAGACTTTTTTTTTTAGGATTTTCAAACAAAATAGACAAAAACCCCAATTTTATTTTGTGCTTTTCTAATACTCTACAAGGAAATTCTGTTAAATAAAGAGCATTTTTCAAAGGTGCGTTTTGCTGGTTTTTAGGGACCTGTTCAGAGTCTCCTGAGTGTTAATTGCAGCAGTGTTCATAGACATTAAAAACAAACCATGCACAATATAAACCCCAAACATATTCTATGGAAACCCCTGATATAATTAAATTCTCAAGGAATGTTTGGAACCATGCTCTCTTCTGAGGATAAAAGGCAGTCTGATTTGTCCATCTGAAAAGGAAATTAGGTCATAGTCTTGAATGGAAGCTTTCTGGAATACTCAAGACATCTTTATTTAGATTGTGAAAGTATGGCATTTAGGGTGCTTTTATCTTTTTCTTCTCCTTTGGAATTATTGCATGATAGTGTTACTGAAGACATTTGGGAGGGGAAATCATTCCAGCAGAAGCTGTGTAGCCATGGAAAGTGAATAACCTAAGGCAAAACAAGAAAGAAATCGGAACAAGTTCAGGTCTGGGATTATTACTTTGGGAATTAACAGCTGAGAGCCAGACAGTAGTAAGTTGAAAGCAGGCTAAATACTTAAGAGCTGCAGTCAGACCGAACAAAAAGACTTGTAGAAACATGGCAGCCCTGGCATGTTAATCAGGTTTTTGCCAACAGTGATGGAAGTGCTTTTATAGGAATGATAAAGAAATTTATATTTTATACTATGTTTGCAAAAGAATGAAGCCAGTTTAACAATTGGCTTAAAATCTGATCCAGTTAAACTGGCATGGATCCCTAATGTCAGTGCATTTAAATACCTTAGCTTGTTCTGGCAAACATAACTAATCTTGTTTCAGTCCTGTTTAGGAGCATCAATGTTTACACAAGTTAACTAGTTTGGCATTGAAATTACTGGGCTAAATGGATTAAATACTGCTGGTAAAGACAACAGATCTGCCAATTTCAGCTCTAGAAAGTAACCCTAATTCACACATTGGGCTTCTAAGGAATGTGCTATTGCAAGGTGTTTGTTTGTCTGCTCCCTGTCCTGATGAGATCTAGGGCAACTGCTAGGTCAGTCTTATTCCAGATCTGTATAGGCCTACCATCAGTCTGACAAGGTACTGCCAGGCTGTGTGCTGCAGCCTTCTCCAGCAACAGAACTGTGGCAGGATCACATATCTGTACTGCTGCCTCTACTCCAGGTGTCTATTGTGTAGTATAAGAGAGACTGGTTTTCACCCGGTACAGCGCATCATTCTTCCCACTCAAAGATATGGAAAACTAACATCAGGTGGCCTTCCTTATCACACTTCTGTGTAGAAGGCAAAGATCAGACAATCAGAAATTGTGTAGCAAGGAGATATGCTTTCTAATGATGAATGCCAGTAGAGGCATCTAGCCATTGCCCTTGCCTTAGCTGTATTGCATATGAAGAGCTATAAGAATGAAACACTGCCATACCTTTTAGCAATTTCTAGTTGTAAGAAAAGTGAGTTTCTTCAAAAGAAGGAATTTAACTAGTGCCTTTACATCAAAACCCAGAGGCCTTCAAGTGTCAAGGTTTAGGGCATTTGGAAATGTAAGTTACTTGGAATCGGGACTCTGAATAGTTCATATTGGATGTAATGTTGCCAGCTGTGCAGTGCACTGCATACTGGAACTTCATGCTGTGAACAGCAACACAAGTAACAGCAGATACTTACGTCTGCCTCATAAGGGGCATGATGTGGTCAGTGAACCAAAGGGAGAAATTCTTTCTGTACAGTCTGTGCCCATCTGTAAGCACTGTCATTCTTGATCAAAGGGCTGAATTTTCTCCCTTCAAAGGCTTTCTTGTGTCAAAAGCAGAAGTCATGCCAGAACAGGATGTCATGGTTCATGTATTTGAATAATGTCAATAATAAAAAAGAAAAAATTGGGCAAGCAGGGTCGCTTGTGACAATCATCTGTATATATGATTCAGTATTGCTTACCAGGTGTTTGAATCTAATCTTCAATGCCTTCCTTTTAAGTGAGGATTTCTTAAATATGACTGTGGAACTGCTGTTTATTGTATTGTCACTCCTTCGACTCCAGTATCATGTGAATATGAACTGTAGCTTTTGAAATTGTTCCTCTTTTATCACTTGCTATTCATTGATTTATTTCTTACTGCAATTGCAGATGTGATGTTCTGTCTTTTTGAACATTAGTTTTCTGTGGGGAGAATGAGGAAGGTGGAAAAATGACATTAGGTTTAATTTGGAATATTCTCACAGAGACTTAGTCTTTCAGCAGCATTGCTGAGTACCTGCTGAAGCAGCGCTAAGCTTTGTACATGTAATGAGAAGTCAGCAAGCAGCTTACAAGATGTTTGTTTGCGTTCTACTCTAAGCAGCTGTAAATAAACATCTTTCAACAAGATAATGTTTTTGTCTTTAATTCAGGAAGGAAGAGAAGGATTCAAGCTATCTTCTTCAGGCTGCTTTTATGATATATTCCGCCTTAAGTGATGTGCTATCTAGGAACAGACCAGAGCCTGTGCTGCTTATCTCCTTTTTGTTTTCTTGTAACTTCAGTTCCTTCCAGAAACCCTGGGAACTCTTCACCTTGTTCTGGGGAAGATTAAGGTACTTCACTTCTTTTGTTTTTGGATCAAGATTCTTTTTTATGTGACCTGACTTAATATTAAGGAAGAAGATGTCTCCAAGGCCCCCCTTTTCCAAGTCTTTGCCAAACCCCATCCTTGCCTACTTGCAGGGCAGAGCTCTTGGCAGCCAGCCCTACCACTTTTATTCTTCCCCCTACTGCTAGTCTAAAAGTCAAACATAAAAGAAAGGGATCACATTTTTCCCACCTTTTTATCACTTTTTAGATCACGTTGGGATTTCTGCTTTGCCAGCATCACTGAAAAAAATTAAGAGCTGAGAATTCAGCCATAGTTGGTATTAGGTATAACTAGGTATAACTTACACAGTGATGTTCATTCCCTTTGCTTTTCACTTACCTCCCATCCCCGGGGTAAGGAAAGTGACATTCATGAAAAAAAAGTCAGGTCAAAACTACTCAATTTTCCACCAGAGCTAAACTTGGCTGTGCAAGTCCTGAAGGACGGGTGTTTACTTTCTAGAAAACAAATGATATATTGATTTCCTATCAAAACAGAGCACTGACAGGAACTTTCAAAACAAAAGCCTTCTTTCAGCACAGCATTTAAATATGTGACTGCTTAAATGGTACATGGTCTTTAGTGTCCTGCTGGAACAGCTCTTCATGCCTGGCTTTGAGTCCCTGCATCAGCTTTGTCCCAGCCTTCACCTGGGCTTTGCCCTGAGCTCAGGGATGGTGTCGTGGTTTAAGCCTCTATAACTCACGCAGTTTTGCTCAGTCACTCCCCCCTCTTTCTTGCCCCCCACTCCCGGAGGGATGGGAAGGAGAATCGAAAAGAATGCAGCTCTCACAGGTTGAGATAAGAACAGTTTAGTAACTAAAGTATAACACAGACCACTACTGCTACCACCAATAATAATAATGACAAGGCAAATACAAGGAAAGAATACAATTTCTCACCACCTAAAACCAAACCCGACCACGCAGTGCACCCCCCACCCTTCTGGGTCTCTCCTCTCCGTCCTCCATCTTGGGCATGACCTGCTGTGGTATGGAATAACCTCTTTGGTCAGTTTGGGTCAGGTGTCCTGTCTCTGCTTCCTCCCGGCTCCCCCTCCTCCCTGGCAGAGCATGAAACTCAGAAAATCCTTGGCCAGACCAAAACATCACTAAGCAGTAACCGAAACACTGGTGTTATCAGCACTGTTCCCAGGCCCAAAATCAAAAACACAGTGCTACACCAGCTACCAAGAAGGAGAAAAATGACTGCTGCTGCTGAACCCATGACAGATGGGCAGGGGTCATCTGGCACACTGGTAACACACATTTTGCATCCCTGGGCACACTGCTGAGATTCTGAATTTCTGAAGAGTGACAGACTCCACTGAGGGTTTTCTTCCCTTTCTATTTTCTTTTCCCTTCTTCTCTGCCAGTCACATACAGTGTGAACTTCAAGATTTGCTTCAAGTCTTCCTCCATTTTTTTATTGTGTGAGGACAGGGAAGAGGTTAAGGAGGTGAAGCAAATAGGGGTAATGCATTTTAGGCTTTTTTAATTTCTTAGATGAGTATCAGCAGCTGCAATGTGCTTTCTCATTAAGGTGGGTATTTATACCTTGTGGTACTGTTTGTCTACTCCTGTGTTTGCACAAGTGCAGGTGCAGCGGTTACTGCTGGTGTAATTGATAATTTACTTGCTGTTCATCCTGGAACACAAAATGGGTGGCTTTACCTCTTCTTATTTTTGCTTTATTTTTTTAAGTTTGCTAAACTAGCATTGTTTTCTCTAAGGGTTGATGCAGCTCACAACAGCATTTCCTGAGTGACTTTGCCCCTGTATTCCTCCCATGTGATCCCTGCTGTGGATGCCTCTCCTTCTCCCAGCCATTCGGGTGAGGGGCTGGTTTGTGGCAAGGGCTGTTCCTTCTTGCCCTGGAGTGGAAGCATGATGTGCTGATAAATAGTGATTCATGGAGAAAATATCTTTAAAGTACAGGAAATGAGGAGACAAAATATCAATCTTTTCCAATCATATTTGTCAAGAGCTGTAAGGATAAGAGGGAGATGATAAACTTTCTGGTATTTCTGATTTGAAAAATACCTGTAGGACTTGCTCTAAGCAGATTGATATTTTACTGAAGATTCTCAGGAAGCTATAAAACACAGCAAAATGATGGCAATGAGATCCCAACACTTTCTTAAATAGATGAAAGGATGCTGCAAGGTCCGTTCGTTTAGTCAGTCTCTCTTTTCATCTCTGTTAATTGCTGAGAAGGATGAAGTAGCATTAGTATGCACAGCTTGTGAATTATAATCTTTAAAAGGATTTTTTTTAACCAGTGTTCACCTTAATCCTGCTTTCTCATGAGTGCTTCATGTGTGTTTACTGACATGCTTTAAAATTTATTGCCATAATAATAAAGACAAAGTAAATGAATAGGCTTGGAAGATGTTTTATTAACCGAGGGGTCCTATTTTCAGACATCCATGTCTCCATTTTTCCTTTGTTTAAGCCTATTGTAATAAGATATGTAACCTTGTCAACTGGCAATGCTATTAGACTTCATGTAATAGTTCATTTGGAAACAATTTGATTCTTAAATTGTACAGTTTTTGTACTGCTTTGTACTGTACTATATGCAGTAATACTTGAAAAAATGTCTTTAGTAATACAATTCAACTTCTGAATTTCACACGTAGAATCATGGAATAGAATCATAGAATAGTTAGGGTTGGAAAGGACCTGAAGATCATCTAGTTCCAACCCCCCTGTCAGGGGCAGGGACCCCTCCCACTAACCCATGCCAGCCAAGGCTCTGTCCAACCTGGCCTTGAACACCACCAGTGATGGAGCATTCACAACTTCCCTGGGCAACCCATTCCAGTGCCTCACCACCCTTACAGGAAAGAATTTCTTCCTCATATCCAATCTAAATTTCCCCTGTTTAAGTTTGAACCCATTACCCCTTGTCCTCTCACTACAGTCCCTCATGAAGAGTCCCTCCCCAGCATCCCTATGTGCCACCTTCAGATATTGGAAGGATGCTATGAGGTCTCCACACAGCCTTCTCTTCTCCAGGCTGAACAGCCCCAACTTTCGCATCCTAGCTTCATACGGGAGGTGCTCCAGTCCCCTGATCATCCTCGTGGCCCTCCTCTGGACTTGTTCCAACAGTTCCATGTCCTTTTTCTTTTGAGGACACCAGAACTGCACACAATACTCCAAGTGAGGTCTCACAAGAGCAGAGTAGAGGGGCAGGATCACCTCCCTCGACCTGCTGGTCATGCCCCTTTTGATGCAGCCCAGGATACAGTTGGCTTTCTGGGCTGCGAGCGCACACTGCTGGCTCATGTTCATTTTCTCATTGACCAACACCCCCAAGTCTTTCTCTGCAGGACTGCTCTAAATCTCTTCTATGCCCAACCTGTAGCTGTGCCTGGGATTGCTCCCACCCAGCTGTAGGACCTTGCACTTGGCATGGTTAAACTTCATCAGGTTGGCATCAGCTCACCTCACAAGCGTGTCAAGGTCCCTCTGGATGGCATTACTTACCTCCAACGTATCAACCAAACCACACAGCTTGGTGTCATCAGCAAACTTGCTGGGGGTGCACTCAATCCCACTGTCCATGTCACCGACAAAGATGTTGAACAAGACCTGTCCCAACACCGATCCCTGAGGGACACCACTCATTACTGGTCTCCAGCTGGACATTGAGACATTGAGAACAACTCTTTGCGTGCAGCCATACAGTCAGTTCTTTATCCACCGAGTGGTCCACCTATCAAATTGATGTCTCTTCAACTTAGAGACAAGGATGTCATGTGAGACAGTGTCAAACGCTTTGCAGAAGTCCAGGTAGATGACATCAACTGCTCTACCCCTGTCCATCAGTTCTGTAGCCCCATCATAGAAGGCCACCAGATTGGTCAGGCAGGATTTCCCCTTAGTGAAGCCATGCTGGCTGTCACCAAGCACCTTGTTGTTTTTCATGTGCCTCAGCATGCCTTCCAGCAGAATCTGCTCCAAGATTTTGCCAGGCACAGAGGTGATGCTGACTGGTCTGTAGTTCCCCGGCTCATCCATTTTCCCCTTCTTGAAAATGGGGGTTATATTTCCCTTTTTCCAGTCATTGGGAACTTCACCTGACTGCCATGATTTTTCAAAGATGATGGACAGTGGCTTAGCAACTTCATTTGCCAGCTCCTTCAGAACCCGCGGATGGATTTCGTCAGTTCCCATGGACTTGTGTACATTCAGGTTCCTAAGATGGTCTCGAACCAGATCCTGTCCTACAGTGGGCCCAGGGTCTTCATTGTCACAGTCCCTGCGTCTGCGTTCCAAGACTTGGGTGGTGTGGTCAGAGTATTTGCCAGTGAAGACTGAGGCAAAGAAGTCGTTAACCTCAGCCTTCTCCAAATCCTGGGTAGTCAGTTCTCCCAATAGGTTCTGGAGAGGGCTCACGTTGTCCCTTGTCTGTCTTTTATTTGCAATGTACCTATAGAATCCCTTCCTGTTATTCTTAACATCCCTAGCCAAGTTTAATTCTAAGTGGGCCTTAGCTTTCCTAACCTGGTCCCTAGCTTCCTGGACAACAGCCCTGTATTCTTCCCAGGCCGCCTGTCCTTGCTTCCACCTTTTTCCTCTTTTCTCCTTCTAATTTTCCTCAGCAGCTCCTTATCCATCCAAGGAGGTCTCCTGGCCCTGCTGCAGCACTTCCTTCTAGTAGGGATGTATCACTCCTGAGCTTGCAGCAGGTGATCCTTGAATATCAGCCAACAGTCTTGGGCCCCCCTGCCATCTAGGGCTGTATCCCATGGAACCTTAGTGAGCAGCTTCCTGAAGAGGCCAAAGTCTGCTCTCTTGAAGTCCAGGGCAGTGAGCTTGCTGCACACTCTTCTCACTGTCCTGAGGATCTTGAATTCGACCATCTCATGATTGCTGCAATCAAGGCTGCCCTGGAGCATCACATTTCCAACCAGCCCTTCCCTGTTAGTGAGCATGAGGTCAAGCATGGCACCTCTCCTTACTGGCTCCTCTATTACTTGCAGAAGGAAGCTGTCTTCCACACAGTCGAGGAACCTCCTGGAATGCTTGTGCCGGGCTGTACCATCTCTCCAACAGACATCAGGGTGGTTGAAATCCCCCATGAGGACAAGGGCCTGTGAGCGTGAGGCTGTTCCTATCCATCTATAGAGCGCTTCATCCACCAAGTCTTCTTGGTCAGGCGGTCTGTAACAAATCCCCACAATAATGTCTCCCATCGCTGTTCTTTCTTTAACGCTGACCCACAAAATCTCTATTGACTGCTCACCTGTCCCCAGACAGAGTTCCGTACTCTCCAGCCTATCCCTAACATAAAAAGTAACTCCCCCTCCCCGCCTACCGGGCCTGTCTTTCCTAGAGAGCCTGTAACCTTCCATTCCAACACACCAGTCATAGGAGCCATCCCACCATGTTTCTGTGATGCCTATTATATCATACCCCCATAGATGTGCACACATCTCTAGTTCCTCTTGTTTGTTCCCCATGCTACGGGCATTTGTATAGAGGCATCTGAGCTGAGCTCCAGTTGAAGCCGGCTCATTGGCTGGAGCAGCTGGAATATCTCTACATAGCTCTGAACGTTTACTAGAGGTGCTGGCCAGTGACTGGGTGTGTTGGGATGGAATGATGCCCCCCTCCCCCAACACATCTAGCTTAAAGCATCCTTGACCTGTCTGGCAAGCCCCCTCCCAAATCCACTCTTCCCTTTCTTTGTCAGACCAGCTCCACCACCCCCAGTAGACCTGGCCTACTAAACTGAGTCCCCCAACCCCTGATTATGGCACCACCCTTCTAACCGTTTATTAACCTGGCCAATCCTCCTAGCCTTTTTAAGGTCCTGCCCTGTATCCTGGAGAATTGACGAAAAGAAAATCTGAGCTCCAGAGCCCCTAACCACCTCTCCCAGAGCTCTGTAGTCCTTCTTTATGTTCTCCTGGCTACTGCTATCTATATCAGTAGCACCCACATGGATCACTAGAAGTGGGTAATAGTCAGTGGTACCAACTAGAGCAGACAGCTTCTCTACAACATCCCTGATCTGAGACCCTGGTAGGCAATGCACCTCCCTTGAGCCTGGGTCAGGCCGACAGATGGGTGCCTCTGTTCCTTTCAGAGTAGAGTCCCCTACTACTATGGCCCGATGCTTTTTCCTGGCAGCACCAGTAGAGATCTTCTTTACCAGTGGATCAGCCGGTTGTTCCTGGTGCAAGTGTGGTTCCTCATCAGCCCCCTGCAGGACAGCAAAGCGGTTCTTGGTGGGGACAACAAATTTAGGAGGAAGCCCCTTGCTTTTAATTGTCCTCTTCCTCCTTTTTTGTTGGGTTTTTTTTTTTTTTTTTCTGTTACCGTTTCCCAGCTTCCTGGGTTAGCGGCCTCCTTTCCTGCATGAGCGACAGCAGATGCTTGAGGCCCCTGCACAGTCTGGTCCTGGAGCAAGCAGTGCTGCTTCCTCTCAGCTTCCCTGACACCTTTCAGCCTAGTAACAGCGTTCCGCAGCTCAGCCCCTGCGGCAGTAGGACCTCCAGCAGGGAGCACAGAGTGCAGCCCTGCCCATTGTGCACCTTCCCCTCAGGAGAGCAGTGCAGGCGCTCTCTACACCCCGAGGTCTGCGCTGCATCCCCCCCTCTCATCAGCTCTGTCTGAGTGCCTACGCTGGCCACTGTCGTGGCAGCCAGAGCAGAGCTGCCAGACCGAGCCCTGGTCATACGGCGAGTGCTCACCATCCCGCTCGCCTGCCCGCGCTAACTGCAGCGCAAACTGCCTCGAACCCGCCCTGTTTGCCCGCCCTGGCCGCCGCGCTCCCTGGAAAGGTTTTCACCCACTCAGGGCGGGTGCCGCTCCTCCTGGCACCGCCCCCTCTGAGTCAGCTCCTCGCGTCCGCTGAGCTGCCGGCTCCTGGGCAAGCCCTGTCGAGGACCTGTGGCTCCCTCGGTGCCTGTTGCTGCTCCGAGTTGAACCTCCTGGACGCCGAGCCTCTCCCCGATCAGGCGCTGCAGGCGTCCGTCCCCTCTCGAGACAGTCTAAAATATCTTGTTTCTGATCCTTCACGCATATTCATGATAATCCTGATCTTTAAATTGAGACTGGAAGGAAAACTTTCAGGTTTGGGTATCTGTTTTTCTTCATGGGCATGTGCTGGTGGTTATGACAGGGAATGATTAATTTGTGTAAAACAATAATTCTTAAGATCAGAGTCTTATAAAAAGCAGCTATTTTTTCAAGTAACTTCTGTGGCTGTTCCAGAAAGAGTTCATGCATTCCTATCTCCAAAATAAAAGTATTTTTATTTAAGTCATTTATTATAATCATGGAAAAATGTGCCTTGATGGTCTGGCAGAATGTGGACTGCCTTCAGTGTCCTGCTGTTGCTAGTGAGGTGCTTCCACTTATGTGCTGTACCACAAGCAGACCAAGCAATGTGAGCATATATATATGTGTATATGTATAAAAGAACATGATATGGCTGCATCCAAGTGTTAGCCAATAGCATGATATCAATTATATCCAAACTGTTATAATGTTCTTTCTGGTGTCTAAAAGTGTGAATTCAGGCTTGGTCACCTTCAGAAATTGGAATGCCAAATAGCAGGTAATTAGCTGCTCTATCAGATACACCAGTAAAAATGTGGCATAAAATTTGCAATTGGAAATGTGATCGTATTGGTTTCTTAGAAGGTGTGTATTCGACATGTTGTGTTGCCAACCTGTAGAAGAGTTTACGTAGCCTCTCCCCACAGTAGGAGTTTGGCAGCAGCCAGGGTGGCATTATCAAAACAGAGATAAGCCTTAAAAAAAATGAAATAGAAGGCAAGTATTAACTTGGCTGTTGCTGCCGTTGCGCACACACAGACACACAATTTTCTCAACCCTACTTAACCAGAAGCTGCCTGGAGCTGTAACGTTCTGCACGTGTCAAGGACATATCAGTTTAGCTGCTTTACAAACAACACCTAAACCACCAGGAAAGTGATGGGCGCAGGGCTGTGTTCTTTGCTAAACTGATTGTTTTTGCTCTGAGTGCCAATCTTTATTATTATAATATTTTTTAAGTGTCACGTAACCCTTGGTGGGTGGATTAACAGGCATGAGGGTTGCTTCTCCAACAAGGCTATAGTAGCTTTTTTCCATCTGTATCTAAAGAATCATATTATTTGACCCAGATCTTTGCCTTCCATCTGGTGGCCCCTCAAGCATTCTTAAAAATGCCTGTTTTCACCTTCCTTTGTACAGCGTCTGCCTTCCTGGGTTTTCTAGTGCATACAGAAGAGCCCAGTTTATAAAGATGTAGAGCCTAGCAACTATAAAGGAGCTTCCTCTGCTAGTTTGTCATGCTTTAAAGGATTGTGGGCACCCTGAAGGGAAGATTAGTGGAAGATTGTCCAAATTATCAGGGTGCTGAATTCTTTTTTAGCAACCATTTTCTTGTGTCGGTTTAGAAAAGAAAAAGGGAAGTCTGTACATGGGGGAAAGTGATAAATGGGCAGCAGCAGTGACATTCCCTCATATAAAATGCTTATTGCAGGCCATGCAGAGCCCAATTTCTCAATTCAAGACCTAAGTATCCGGCCCAGCACCTTGAGCCCTAAAGCATGAGCTTTCAATATTTTGTGCTTAGTACTTGCCCAGAACCTGAAACCAAACATCGAGTGGGATCTTCTTTGACAGTGCTGTTTGCTCCAACTTTAATAAAATAAACTTTGTTTTGTCTTCCATTGATTACATGGGTGCTTTTAGGAGACACCTTATTTTGTCCTCCAGCTATGAATTGTTTTCCCCCTCTTGATAATCCAAACTAAAGTCTGGCCAGTTTCTCTTATTCCTCAACAGTTCTGCTCATTCCTGCCCTGCCCCACAGTGATGCTTTGGCATGCCGAGGTGTAATGTTCCCCCAGTTTAACTAAGTAGCTGGTCAATAGAAGTGGAAGGGCTAGGATTACCAGTTCCCTTTTATTAAGAGGATGCTCCGCTGCTTGGGCTTTTGGGGGAACCTGGAGGGTTACTCGCAGGCCTGTGCTCATTGTAAGTGCAAAAGCTGTAGTTAGCAGCAAGCTCTGTCTCTGGGGAAAACGGCAGGTTTACTCACTGGTGACTTGATCTTACGCCTCAAGGATGAAGTGATTGCAGCTTGTTGCAATTCCTCTTGCTCTGTGCAGTTCTTTTTGCCATCACTAGCATAGATTTCTTAACTCACAGCTTGCAGTGACGGATGGGTGAGGAAGAAGGCAAGACTGCTGTGTCCAGGTATTTCTGTGTATTGCTGTATAGCTCATTCGAAGTAGACCTGACTCTTCCAGGGAGTACTGGTCTCGCTGTCAGATATACTACACATATGGTCAACACATGCACTATGAACACAATGCTTTTGGGACATGTCAGATCACTGTGTTCACATGAATCATCTGTCTAGCTCAGGCACAGTAAATCTACTGCTTCTGGACAGGCTCAGGTGTAATGCATGTGCTGGGTGCAGTTGATCTCTGTGTGTGCTGTAGAAATGGCTGTGCTTTCCGGCTCTGTGGCAGATCCTGGTGCAGGCCAGATGTCTGAAAGTCCCAACCAAATGTCAAACTCTCAGATTTTATTGGATTAAAACTTTCCCTTGGGAAAGCTGGCTTTATGACAGGAGGTAATGTATCAGTCATGGCTGTGCTGGGGAGGGGTGATCTCTGGTGTACTTGTTTTGCAACCTTGAAGAACAGATAAAGGAAAGGAAAAGTGCAAATGTTAGGAGTTTTGTAGGAATTAGTTATTCTAGAAGAGTCAATGCTAGAAAAAAAAATACTGTAGGGCTGGACTGCAGGACATTACTGCAAGTTTGGGTTTTTTTTTTCTTGAGACTGCTACTGAGAAGTCACTGCTCCAGTAAGAGTTCTCTGAGCTGACAGCTTCTGAGCTTGTACCCAGCACAGCTACCATACATCCTATTCAAATGCTGATTTATTTCAAGCATCATTGCTTGTTACACTGTGGACAAGAGTGTAACGTGATTTACTACTTGCCATAAGCCTGGCTTTGGCCACCTGCTCAGGCAGGAGTGTATTTTTTTTTGTCTCCCTGATCCCTTCATGAGATCATAGGGAGAGTCATCCTTGCCTCTCTTATACTCTCACCATGGTCACACTCACCCTGAATAAACTGGTGTGAGCCTATTCCTAGTCTGAACTGGAAGAAGTTCAGGTAAAGTATACTGCATCAGTATGTGTGATGCCTGGAAAAAGTGGAAAAATATTTGTGGTTTAAGAAGCTTGTGCCAATAGCCACGGGCCCTGCATTCACAGCCAAGCATAAACTTGGTGAGTCTTTTATACACTTCCAGCAGCGTCAATGTTATCTTAGGTCCATTTAACTATGCAGCAGCCACTATAATTTACAGTGGCTAGAAAACACATCCAAACAACCTCTTTCGTGCTTAATCTTGTCAGGCTTTATACCTACAGGACATTGTCTATTGTTACTTTATTTTGTTACTACCTGTGGGAGATGGTACTTCTAGGAATATATTTTTGGGTCACTAGATATTGCAAAGACGCACAAGATTAGAGACATTACCAGCAATGTGTCTACAGTATCACTTGTTCCCAGTCTCAGTGGGTAATAAATAGTTTCACAAAACGCAGTAATAGTCAATATACCTACTAAACCATCTGTTCAGGACTGCTCAAATGGAGTTGGTTAAGTAATTATCCCCTAGGGGATGTTTATATTTTAGAGTAACCACATGTCCTTTAGATCCTTAACCTTTAGACAGGTCCACATAGCGACGTCATGATTTATTTTCTTTGTGTGGTCTTGACCTTCTCCTGGCAGATTTAGCATTACCTTCTGCAAGAGTGTAGCTGATGCTAGAAAAGAATGACTGTATAGGAATTTCTGTACTTTCCAACTGCTGGTTTTACATGTGAGTTTTTGTAATCTCTGCTATTAAGCTATCAAATTCAGGCCTAATAATCCTCTGAGGCTGAATAGGATTCATGCAATACTGTAATGTAAGAACTGTTAACAAATATGTTAACTTGTCTGCTTGCCTGCCTTTCCTCTCCATCTTCTTAGATATTGGCTTTTTTTTTTTCAAGTCTTGAACAGCTGTAGAAATCAGGTTCTTGCAAATAAATTTTCTATTTAGGAGCCTGGACCCCTTATATTTGAAGTATGGGGGAAGAAATATTACAGAATGGAATAAGACACAAAAAAAAAAAAAAAAATAAAGTGGGCTTTTTTATTATTATTATTTATATTATTTTAATTGTTTCCTGTTAAATTAACAGCAAAGCTTCCTTCCAAGGGGTAAATTTAGCTGGGATCAGAGTTTCAGAATGCCCTACATTTCTACTACAAATGGATCACATACTGCAACTGCATTAGGTGGGCATAATGAAATGTGACTTGTGAGACTCCACTCCAGGCGGCCTCAGGAAAAGGATACAGTGACTTGGAGAAGCATGAAGAATGAGTTAGTTTCCCTGCTTTAGAAGTGCTGATTCCTTACAGTTCACAGTTAAAGTACATACCGTCAGGGCCATGTGGGAACACTTGCCCCAGTGCTGTCAGTGGTGTTCCTGTTCTTTGAGTAAAGAGAGTGTTTTAGTCCCTTCACTGGGCGCTTCAACTTTCCATCAAAGTAGTGAGGCAAAGGAAGATTGTGCTGTCAGTAAGGCAGCTTCTCAGATCTTACCTCTTTGTGTTTACAAATAAGTGAGAACTTTTATGTATATTTTAAATGAGCTCTATGATTTATTTCCTCGGCTTTTAACTTGCTTTGTGGCTTCAACTTTTTAATCACAATAAAAGGTTTGATAGCTTTTAAATCCACATCTATGGACTGTTCAAAAAAATTGAATCAGTTGTGATATCTGCAAAGTGGTCAGTACTTTAATGGTCAATCCCTGGTGCAAGCCACTTTGCGCCTTTCAGTACAGAATTAAATTTTAACTATGTTTAAAATGTTCATAAGGAAGAATGGTTATAAAATGCCTGATTGTGTATCCTCCTGTGTTCATGAGGGAGTTTCTAGTTCTGGGCCTGTGCTGAAGACAGATATAACTGAGGCACTAGCCTGCAGTGGGTGTGCCTCAGGGGTGGGCACTTTGCTGTTGGGAGACGTTTCTAATAATCTTTGCCCTGTTTTTTACTCATGAAATGAAGGGTAGTGATATTTTAGCCTGTACTCTTTTATTTGCCCTGTAAGAGGCACAGCTCTCATGTTACCTGCTGGGAGCTGTCATGGTTGCAGAAAAGAACAGCTAACTACTTCTGTAAGCTTTAAAATTCAAGCAATTGCTAACTATATGGAGAGCTAAAACTGTCAAGAGCTGCTGTCCACATTCAGACTTGTTTAGGGAAATGGGGATAGTTTGGTACTGGTAGGGATGTTGCTATGAACCTAACTGGTAGGTTCTCAGTTGCTATTTGTTAACAAAGAATATCTTAATTTTCTAGTAGGATGTTTTCTTCTTTGTATTCCTTGCCTTGTTCTTGAGGAGAATCTCTATATAGTGAGACAGAAAAAGATGATATTGTGATTGCTGTGTTGCACAGAAACTTCACGGGACTATAGTCTAAGAAGAAAGTGTATTTATTATGGCATCTTTTTCATCAGTGGCTGTCACAGGAATGCACAAAGAAGGTCAACACCATTATCTCTTTTGCAGATAGAGAAACTGTCTCTGTAGTTATTGCAGATGAGGAAGCTGTCTCGCCTTACAGACGTTGCCTGGAATCTGCTCTGTAGCCTGTAACTGAATTTGAACTTGCCTGAGAATTTATTCTTTTCTATTGCACCTTTGGAGCCCATTTAACCTTTTTAAGGGATTATTTCTCCAACAGTAAATATGAAATATGATTGCAGAGATTGCCATATCCTTTTTAGTAATTACTTTTGAGCTTTATTATTTGAAATGGAAGCGGTTAAATTAAGCGACTCAAATATTCTAAATTGGCAGTATTTTCCTACCAGTATCATAGTAGCCAATGATTAGAAACAGTGTTGCAGTGAGGACTATGTATATTCGCCTTTTCTGAGTGACTTTCTCAACACAGAACTTTGTCTGGCAGACCTGTAGGGATTCCTTTTTTCATGTTTATCTGACCTCTAAATGTTCAGCACCCTCAGTGAGAAGCTTTTGGGGGCAGGCAAATGATAGGAAATCCCACATCAGGCTACTCTCTCCCCATGAAGTCATGCTGAAACATGGGTCTGGAGCTTTTCTACTTTCAACTGGTGATTTTTACACGACTTACTGGGAAAACTGATGTTTTGTTTAGGGCTGGCTTAAGGCAGAGCACTTTAAATAGAGAGTAGGAGATGAATAAGATAAAAAGTGCAATTGGATATAAATATGGATGTCAAGTTTAAGCACACTTAGCATTTAAAGGACAAGTTTTGGAGGGAAAATTAACTTCCCTGCTTCAGGGTCCAAGGTAGTCTTTGTTGCAGAGGTAGAAGTCCCCTGAGTAGCTGCATGACCTCACTTTTGCCTGATGCAGGCATTTACACTCTCTCTTCTTGAAAATCTGCCTTTGATTTGGGGGGAAGAAAATATGAAATGAGAGAACCACCTTCTTATCTGGTCCTTTCTGAAGCCGTTTTCTTTGTGCAGGTGTGTGTGGAGGGAAGGGAAGGAAAAATGCACATAGGTGTAAAATACATACAACCAGACCACCGGTTAGTGGCTCTAATTTTGGCCTTTGTAGCTGAGTTCACCATCTGTAAAATGATCTCTCCCCCCCCCCAGCTCTATTAAGCATTCCACTATGTTAAGGCATCTCTTCTGTGTACAAAGCTGTGAAAGTACAGTTACATTTGTTGTTTATCTGGGGAAGATATGTGTTCCCTCCCTGGACTGGAAGCTGGAGTAAGGGAATCTCAAGAGCTAGCTGTTTTGGGGAAGGAAGGGGAGGAGGCAGATGTGGGGAATACATCCAGGAACTGACTCAGGTTTTCTGTGTTCTAGTAAGGGATTCAAACCATGAATGATTTAAAGTCATTAAGTTTGAATCTCAACCTAAATCTCAGCTAATTTTATGCTGTATTTCTCTTTTGCTCGTTTAAGATAAACAGTTAGTTTGCTACAGCAAGATCTCTTCTGTCTGCTCTAAGGCTCCTGAAGGAGTCTTCACAGAGCTCATCCTTGGCAAAATATCTCCATTACCACCAACGCTGTTTATGTATCATGTTCCTGTTGCCTCCCTGTCTGCTGCCCCTTTGCCCCAGGAATGATCTGAGAGCAACTTTGATTTTAATAGCAAATGTGAAGCAGCCTGTATGGAGAGTTGGGTACTTTTGTGAGGAAAGTGCTGTGTATGTGTAAACATCATTGCATCTAAAGGCTGACAGCCTTTTGAAAAGGTTAGCAAGCATCTCTCACTTATGCTCACATGGAGTCTACCAGATTAGGTATTTCTTTCATGGCATATTTCTAAAATCATAATGACTTTATTTAGCATTAATATGGATGCCTTGAACATTTCTATGGGACTTCCACTGTCAATTCAGCATTAAAGTGTCATTAAAGCAAAGTGTTACTGTAAGAAGCAGTGTCTGCCAAACATTTCTGAGAAGAGCACTGTGCTTTACAAGATGGGTAAGCATTCACTCTATTCCATTTACATGTAAAAGTCAGAGCTAAGTCTTCTTATTGATTAGACAAAACAATAGAGATGTGTGAGAACTATTGGCAAGACATTTTATGACAACTGGCATATAGGTGTATATTAATTTGCTGTTCATTGCACTGCAGTGTCCAAGATGAATCTTCATAGGTATTCAGGAGAACATAATGTGAAACTGCAAGGGAATATAGTGTCCTTCCTATATAAAATTGCTGAATAATTCAGACTGAAATGGTGACTCCTGGCTATAAAACTATACTGCAAAACTTTTCTAATGACTTCTAAGTGAACTGGATTTGATGCTTTTATGTAGCACTGACTATATCTTTATTCTAAACTTCCTTTTCAAAAACAACATTAGCAGTTCAGCGCTAGTTGCACTAAAGCTAGTGGGGTTAGGCTCCTGTGTCACTTATGTGACTTCAGAAAGTTTTAGTTGAAAAGATCAAAATGACCAAAGAGGGCTCATGTTTCCATAGGAATCTTCTGTATTCTGCATCACAGAACCTTATCCTGCAAAAGCAGTGTAATAAATCCTAAGATCTTTTTACAGCCCTCCTCCACTCTGTTCAGACGATTTACAGCAGAAGTGGCCAACTGATAAAGACAGGGAAAAGTAAGCAATAACATCAGCGAGATCGTGAAATTGGCTGAATAAATAAATCCTGCTCTCTTTGTTTGCAGTCCTGGTTTTCTGAGCTTTGAGATGTAGTGGTGCAATGCTTTCCAGCCTTTCTCTGCATTGTTTTAAAACAAAAGATGAAATATCCCACCTCAAAGCAATTCTATGAAATATGAGCTGACAGCAAACAAGATGTGGAACTTTAATAAAAGGGGCATAGCTGGAAAAATTGGGAAATGTTAAAATTATCTGCTCCCAGTAACAGATAGGAAATTGTAAGACTTCCCAATTTGAAAATGGATATTTGAGAGAGGAGAGCTGCACAGAGACCTCTGAATGACCCAAGAGAGATGCTTGCCTGACTTGTAGAAATGAGACCTCCTCTGCCCAGTTCAGGCTGGGAGTTTGAACTCTGGATCTCCCTCATCCTGGCTTTTGGCTAATTTGGTAAACTGCTCTTTCTCTTTTCTTTCAGGGAAAAGGTTTGAAAGGACTCTGTTAAATCCGGTGTGGGAAGGGAGTGTTTTGAAATCTTAGTTTTGTGAGACAGGAAATCCCTTTCCTCCCTACCTGTGAGTGCCTGATGGGCCTGCTCATTGCTGAGCTGATACACTACAAGGATTGGAATGGGAATATCAGACAAAAGAGCCTCTCATGTTTTTGATAGCTCTGGAAACTTCATGTTTTCTACCCTAGGATGCGTACTAAACAGGGTTCTTTTCTCATGCCACTACAGCATTCCTAAGGAAGATTCATGATTGGATTATGTTCCTAGGCATTATAAATCAGAACTAATGGCAGAGATAGGTTGATGGCTTGAAGTATGTGGAAAAATAAATTGGGCAATGAGAAGGCCTAGGGCTGAGAAGACATAAATATAGAATTTACCACTCCTCCCAAAGAAAGCGTCAGACCTTCAGTTCTTAAAATCACTTAAACAGGAAAAAAAGGCTGTTATAGATTGTCTTTGCTCAATTTGAAATCTGGGACAATACAAAACCTGTGTGAAGCTTTTGAAGAAGTAAAATTTCTGTGTTTCCTGAAAAATAGAGAGATATGTAACATGAAACATGTATTTTGAAAGAGCATTAGGCTTTTCCAGGGGAAACATCAGAGGACATAAAAATCTTTGTCAGTATCAGATTGAATGAGGCATTAAAAAAAAAGAAAAGCTTACATTCAGTCTCACGGGGTTGGGCTGCCAGAGTTGAATGTCTCTATTTGGCCTTGATAATTGTTCTTTTATCCTTTGTGCAGTGTTGGTATGTTTTCACCCTTAGCCTGCTATGTCGCAGTCCTCTCAACTACCAGCTACCCTGGATCAGTTCTCAGCTTTGTTCTCCTTTATGACTCAATCACAGTCTGTACAGTATCTGCTGAGGCAATGATTCATCACCTGAATGTGCTGCCTTTAAAATAAAGTATTTTTTATAATACAGAAAAGATTAAAAATACTTTTCAAAGTAATTCCAGATGTATTTTCAGTCCATACAAGAAAAACAAACGAAACCAAAAAAGCCAAGGAAACATATCTAAAACTATTTAACAATCTTTAAAAAGATAAAGAATATGTAAAACACTGTTTAATGATTATACAGGATGCAAAATAATGCTCCCAGAAGTAAATAAAAAAAACAATTCCAAGTAGTTATTGGCAAAAGCCTGTTTTGTTGTTCAATGTCACACTGTTTCTGATCTCATTTATATTGACATGTGCTATAGCAAGTTCTCTAAAGGGAATTGAGCTATTCTGAGATGCAATTGCCATAGGTATAGATGTTGACATAGCCATGAATGTGTTTTATTTGCCTCATCTCTAATGAAAGGTGTGCTTGCTCTGTTCCTCTGCTCTTTTGGATGCCTTTAGAAGAATCTACTCTTTTGTTAGCACTTGTGAATGAGAGTCTTCTGTTGATTTTATTGGGAGAAACATGATCTCTCTGATAATGAATAAAGAAAGCAGAAGATAGATAATTTGAAACAGAACAGCTTTCTTTTGAAGAATGCTGATCCCTAATGAATTAGTACAATTTGGACATGAACATGGAAAAAAAAGTGATAGCCCTTCATTTGATAAACTCTCTTGTTTCTTTCCTGCTGTTACTCAAGGGGTAGTTTTCTTCCAGCCAACTGAGAAAAACTATTGAGAGAATAAGAAGTTTTTAAACGTGTTTGCCCATATGAGGTATTCTGTTTTTTGGAACCAAGTACAGTTTTACTTTTGACCAGTGACAAGGTCTATTGCTAATGACAACGTAAGCATTGTAACCAATCTCGGACACTTCATGGCAGCCTTCCAATATCTGAAGGGGACCTACAAAGATGCTGGAGAGGGACTCTTCATCAGGGACAGTAGCGACAGGACAAGGAGAAATCGGTTTAAACTTAAACAGGGAATTTCAGGTTAGATATAAGGAAGGAGTTCTTCACTGTGAGGGTGGTGAGGCACTACCACAGGTTGCCCAAACAAGTGGTAAATTCTCCTTCCCTGGCAGTGTTCAAGGCCAGGTTGGACACAGCCTTGGGTAACATGATCTAGTGTGAGGTGTCCTTGCCCATGGCAGGGGTTGGAACTGGATGATCTTAAGGTCATTTCCAATCCTAACCATTCTATGATTCTATGAATAAAAATTTCCTGGAATACAGGAAAGAGAAGCTGGCTTTTCCAGCCTTAATAGTGTTAACGTGTTCGACGCTGCACCAAAGCTAGGCGCCAACCAGCTGTAACCTTTACTGTGACACTTCCAGTGCAATGCAAAGAGCTTTTTAACCACAGGGAAGCAGTGCTGGTCTGCTTTGCTGCTGCCTCTTTGGTCAGTCATTTTTTCCACTTCTGTTGTCTAGGTGAATTGCATGGCTCATTTCAGAGGCACTTCTCAAAATAATGCTTGTGGTAATGCTGGATTGAAAATAAGTGTATGTGTGGGTGATACAAAAAAGAGCAAGGAGTACATACACATGATTTTATGATTCACAAGTTGCTTTTCTGAATCTCCCAGTGGAAAATTACCCGTGGTTGTGCTGTTCTTTGATTTCTTCAGCTGAGGTGGCTGTCTGTGAGTTGAATGAGAAAGGTGAGCTCAGTGTAGGAAGGAGGGAGAGAGGAAATTCTGTGTTTGTATAGCTTTGAACCACTGCATGCTTTATCCTGCTCCAGTGTATTGAGTATTTTTAGAAACTGGGGGCTTTCTTGCCCTACTAATACCTAGAGACGCAGGTACACTTTGGACCTGAATTGAGTCCAGTGATCTGTGCACCTTTTTGGAAAACCTGCAGCATTTTCACAATGGCCCCATTGACATTAATGAGACATTTGGTGAAACAAACTTGTGTTCATTGTCTAAGTTGTTTGCTTTCAATAGAAGTAATTTAAGGACAGTGACCTGAAGAAGTTGGAATTTCTCTTCAAGAACAAAGTCTATGGCACTGCTGTGGTAAATAATTCATGAAACATGAGGAGAATCCCCAGTTCTTTCAAATTGTTCACACCATGTGAAATCCAAATGCAAATATGAAAACTGGCAGACATTCCTTGGTTCAGCATGTGTATCTCACTGCTGAGCTTGGTCTTTAAGTGTTATTACTTATGGGTAGGCTCTAAAAGATGTGAGAAGACATGGAAGTAGGATAGCCTTACATAGGTCTAACAGCATTCTCTAGATTTTATTTGTTTATTTTTTAATCTGAGAGTTCTGCATTTTGGAAGAGCATTTTACTAGATTTGGGAAATGAGTTCTATTCACAGCTCTCCTGAAGTTCCATGTTGAATCTCGTTAAATCCATTACACCTCTATTTACCCACCTGTAGAATGAGGAATGGTGATTTTTCTTTTTATTAGGTACTTTGAGATTTAGGATTGAAAACCCTTTGAGGAGTTTTCTTCCGGGATTTCTAAACAAGCTTTTTCATAAACAAAAACAACTGCCATCATGAAGAATAAATGTTTCTTGCTTTTACCATTTTTTACACTGGCACCTTAGGATGGCGTAATAAATATTCTTGTTTTCCAGTAATTATATTTGTGTTGTGTATATTTCAGAGTCACAAAAACATTATTGGAAAAATTGGGGTTTTCTGTCTTTCTAGTGAAGGTGTGATAGCAAATTTTGCTTGCTTCTCCCGAAACTGACACTGGCAGGAAATTTGACATTTCTAAGAGGCATATCCTGGCAAGTTCCCCTGAAGTCAGGCAGAGCTAGGCCCATGAACTATTGACTGAGAAACTGCTTGAAAATTGGGGTGAGCTGCCACTTATGCAAGCTTCATAGCTGTGGGAATTACTGGGGTGCAAGACTGCAGCAGCAGCATGGGCAGGGGGAGCAAGGCCTAGGGCAGGAGAGTGTTTCCTGTTTTCCTATTATTGTTAATACTGTCACTGTAGTTATTTTATTCTGATCAGCTCTAACATCGTTGTGAAATAAAACCAACTGTAAACACCTGATGGCTGTAATGGAGCCACTAACCGGTCATCACAGTAGTACCGGTAATCCATTATGACAGACAGCATTTTTCTGATGGCCCTAAAAAGTACAGAGCTGTCGATATCATCTTGTACTCTTTCCAGGTATAGTGCTTTAGGAATTAATCTGCCAGGAATCACTATTATTGGAGGGTGGGAATTTAATTCTGATATTGATTATACATATGTATGTATACACTGCAGAAATCGAAAAGCAGCTGCAAGAGAACCTGGAGCTAGCAGTTTTACTCACTGTTTACAAGACTGCTGGGTTGTTGGCATGATTGATTATTTTCACAATAGTCTTTCTGTGCTCCTGAGAGCATACCTTGTATACAGAGAAATGACTGTTCCCTTAGGGAGTTCGAAGCTCGTAATGCAGATGTCAAATAATTTCTATTTTAAAAACTAAATAAAAGCCCTGAATGATTTTTGTTAGTAGCTTCTTTAATGGCTTCACTGCCATTTGAACCCAAACAATTTCAGCTTTAAGCACAAACCCCTAAAACTATATTTTATAATCTCTGAGGACTTTCTCTTCTTTATTTGATAGACTTAAAACTGTTGGGTTTTTGTTCTTATTTAATCTCTATCAGACTAAAAAGCTTTCTTTTTAAGAAACACAATCATTCACAAGTCATTCACAAAAGAAGAGAAATAGCTTAAGTGAAAGGGTTTTTTATTTTATTTTTTTGAGCTATTTATTGACTTGAAAACATACAACAGGTTTATTCTTTTACTGCTGGGAAATTGCCAAGGAGAAAATGAACTACAAATGATATAGATTATATATCACACTGTATAATTAACACAACAAACAGTCTACTGGAAAATATTTTATAGACTACTTATATAATGGAAAGTTCACAGCAGTCTAACAGAGACCACCTAATATGTCTTTTAATATCAATTCTACCAGAGATGCAAGTTAAGTTTTGAACACTGGTGCTTTACAGTAATGATTACACCTGCCTGCACAGCCTAATTTTAAAACTCTATTATAATTCAGAATTAACCTACTAGAAAAACACAACAGAGATTTGATGTGGTTCTCTCTATTTTCTTTGCTATGTGAGCAGATCTTCTGGACTCTGCCTTGGACTTTCTTCTTTGCTTTTTTTCTGTATCTTGTGATGAGCGGTTTATTGTGTATTTTGATACTTATTTGTTTGTTATGTGATCAGGAAACTGTTCAAGTTTCTGATTAATTAAACAATTATCTATTGAAAGATGGCAGGCAAAAATAAGGCCTTTAAATTTACATGTATATTCATTTTAGCATGTGTAAAACACTTAGAATTGTGTGGAAACCTGTTCCCACTGATATAATCAGGAATGTTACTACTGGCTTCACTGGGACTAGGAACATTACCTCCATGTGATGTTTTATTTCAGTGTCCCCACACAGTGCACCGGTTTTCACTAACAAAGACGTGCATTCCATGGCTTTCTCAAGAGTTTCTGATCTTTGGCATAGAATCATAGAATCAACTCAGTTGGAAAAGGCATTTAAGGTCACCAAGTATAACCATTACCCCAGGACTGTCAAGTCCATCACTAAACCATGTTACTAAGGGCCTTGTCTACCTGGTTTTTGAATACTTCCATGGATGGTGATTCCACCATTTCTCTGGAAAGCCTGTTCCAATAGCTGACTCCCACTTAGTTTTATTTTTGTGTCAGGGCTTACCAGAGGAATGCCATTCTTGTCACAAGTTTGTACCCCCGTTTAGTTGTGTGCGCAGTTACACAGTATTCTGTGAATACAATTGATGGAATGAATTCTGTTTTCCCCTCACTTTGTGCAAGCTGGTGTTACTTCAGATCTTTCTGAGTGTTAATGGGAACTTGACTTTCAGCAAAACTGTAGTCCAGAAAGAGAACCCACAAGAGACGTGTCATTTGGTTTTACTCTTTTTCATTTTATGGCCACATTTGGTGGCAGTATTCTGCTTGCTTTACTGGAAAATGCAGCATGGAAAGAATTTGGATTTTAATGAAAAGGGTTAAAGAAACCCTTATGCCTAGGTTTCCTGATTCTTGATGGTAACAAGACCTCTTTGACTGCTTTAAATCCATACAGACACACTAATGCATCTTGTATTTGTTGTAACAGAGATCTCTGGACTTGTTGGCTCCAAAGGGCTAGTAAAAGTCTTTATATTAGCTTTAATTGTCAGGAGCGGAAAAAATGGCCCTAACACATTGAAAAGTGAATGCTGGCTTGGTACAGCTGCCTCCAGAAAGAGATCTCTAAATAGAAACTTGGTTTCTTTACTGTCTTGTCAAGTGAATGCTTTTCCTGTCCTTTCCTCCTAGGCTGGGCGGGACCAGGTTGTTCAGGCTGATAAGAAAGAGGAGCACCATAAGTTGTATGGAGAGGTTGTTCCCCTCCCAGGGCTCTGGGGAAGATGCATGCCCAGTGGTGTGTACTGTGGGGTTCAGGCAAGGAAGCAATAGACATTTCTACTGTGTGACTGATGGCTAGACGTATGATGTTGAAAGCCACCTTCATTCCTACCAAGGTTTTCAGGCAATACATGTTAAACATAGAGCTCCTTCACATACTGTATGAATTGACCCAGGTGCTTGAAAACTGACTGCTGAAGATATTTGAAGCACTTTGTGACAGGTCTGAGAAATTCTAGCATTCATGTTAGCCTGATGGCCATAGGGGTGCTGTTGCCATTTCTGGTGGGCTCTTTCTAGTAAATGCTCTCTGGCCAGCCTGCTAATTGTATTGGAAAGCTCTGAATGTGATGCATGAAGTCGATTAAATGTAACATCTCTTTGAGAAATACTCAGAGATTAAATTCCCTTAAATAACACCAATGTTTTATTTGTGCTATTTATAAAAACTAATGAGAACTTGAAAAGACAGGGATTAAAAAGAATTATTTGTCTACTGGCAATTCGCAAGGCTAATTTGCTTCATGAGATGGAAATGTATATACCAAGGAAAGCTTTAATACACATCTATATCGATAAAGTTATGAAAAAATTGGACCATTAAATCCTCTGGCATGGATAGCTGTTGTGTATTGAGGTTTCTTGAATCTTCTTTCTTTTTAACCCCCTCTTGCAAGACTGCTTGTAAGGCTGTCAGTAATAAAAAGGTAGGATGCTGCTTGGGCTTGTAAGACCTGATATTGCCCTGCTGTGTGCAACATTATTTCTCTGGTGGCTTCTTGCTCTGTTTTCTTGGCTGCTACTCAAGTACCTGATGTCCTGTCAGGTAGCATCCCTGACAGAAATGGCAGGCTCTTTTCTGGCCACTTGACATGGGGATGAGTGGGGTCTGAGAAGTGGGACCTGTGGTTGCTTGAGGAGGTTAGCAAAGATGGAGTGAGACTTAGAAGGCACTCCACATGTAGTCCTCTGCTAAATTGCTAGCAACTCTCTCTGCATAATAAATGTGCAACTGTGCGCTTCAACTGCAGGGTGACACTTAGGGAAGGACAAATATCAAATGAATGGAATTAAATGTTAGCTACTAGATGTCATCCTGGTTAGCTGCAAAAAACTCTTGAGACAAAGGAAAAAAACATATTCAAGTGGCAGAGAGAGAGGGGAAAAAGACCAATGTGGTTCAAGAACTGAATGAAAACGAAGAGGGATGAATTGAAGATTATAATTAGAAAGCAAAGGAGCTGGCAGGTTTTCCAGCCTCAGTGGGAAAAGATGATTGACCTCAGCAGCAGGAGAAAAGAAGAAGAAATATTGGTGACAGCTAAAATGCAGAAGCTATTACTTGAGAGACTGACCTCTAAAGGAGAGGGCGGGGGGGGGGGGGAAGGAATGTAAAAAAACTCCCAGCCAGTGTAACCTGCAATGTTCATGCTGCAGTCAGGGAAGCTGGAGAAACAACATTTGAAAGCTAGAGTATATTAAACAAAATTGCAAAGGCTATTATGGACAGGTTGTTTCATGTGTTGTGCTGACACATACTTGTAATGCTTGTGCTTCATTCCTTGTATTTATCAGAGGTTGTCAAGACACACTTGATAGGATTTGGTAAAGATGTTGAAGATGCAGGATGAGAATAGTAAGGCAAAGCAGACGACAGTAAAGGGGGTGGTATCTGCTATCTAAGGCCTCCTCCTCATGTTGTTTACTTCCCCCATTCTCAGCTGGCCAAATTACTGTGTGAGGAACATTTATTCAAGAAAAAACTTCCTGTAGTCACCGGGTATTTCATTCTTCCAAAATACCTTTCAGTGATAAATAATACAGTGTTTTGCTTTCTTGAAAATATAAAGTAAAAGGTCAGTTTTTTAGCCAGGGGAGGTGAGAATTGTGCTGAAAAATCATGCTGGACAGCGTGTTTCTTTCCTGATGCCTGAGGTACCCCTGGGAATCCTCAGGGCTTTCTGTAACCTCCCATTTAGTAGTGTGAAATGGTGTGTGTTTTCTGAAGAATGAGGCTGAATGATTTAGCTCACACCATTAGAGCTCTGCTACATGAGGTTGAAGGCTGCACACACACAGCTAGATATGAGCTGGTCTGTCTGTCAGGGGGCTGGGGTAGACATAACCATACTGTGATATGGGGCTGAGTGTTACCTGCCTTGCAGCCCTTGCCTCAGTCTCTCCCTGTGGATTGCTGCCTTTGTACTAGATATAGACCATTTTTCAGCTATTCCTTCCTCTCCCCTTCTGGTTTTGATAGGTTTTGGTTCTCTTAGAAATTACGTATCATAAAAGACTGTTCTGATTACTACCCATTTTCAGACTTCCTGCTTGTTTCATATTGCTTTTAGTCCTATTTCCTTTGTCCCTTCCTTTCCTAATCAAGCTTTCTCTTACCTGAAAAGATATCTCCTATAAACAGAATTGTGCATTTAGGTGTTCAGTAAGGTAACTTAGAACAAATCCTAATAGTTTTGAGTATTGCAATTTTAAGTCTTACCTTCTGCTATGGAAAATTGGTCTCCCAAAAGACCAATATCCAAGTGTGTAAAATAATTACTTGCACTAGATTCCTTTTTTCAGATAAAGAATTAGGTTCTAGTAATTAGGACTTGATCACTGACATCTAGGCAATGGTGTCCCCCCTTTTTTTTAAAAGTATAATCAAATAACTTGCATCCACCAGAAGAAAACATTATGGAAATTTCCCCAAACATGTATTCATCCAGGTGACAGGTCATGGGGGCATTCAAGAGTGGAGCACATGGGCAGTGTTCAAGATCACAATCTGCATACTGACTTCCTCAGGCCATGGTATTTGGAGGCCTAATGATGCAAGAAATCCTACTAGCTGACTATTAAGTGCCAAAATACCTTTAAAAATCAAGCCACTGGTTAGTCCTGGCCTGAGGTTGTCTTCTAGCATGTCTCCTTCCCAAGATAACTGCATGGTTTTGATATCATAGAATCAGTTGCTCTCTTGCCCCTATGCCCATATACCAACCTGAGTCTTGGGGTGCCTAATGCCTGGGGATCTTCAGCTGTGGCACAGTTTTCCTTTTGCAAATGTATGGCCTTGATCCCTGTCCAGGATTAATTTTCGTGTGGCAGCTACATCATTACAGTGAATAATATTGACTGCCTTTAATGTGAGGGGGGAAAAAAGAGTTTAATAAGGAGCGTGGGACCTCCAATCTCTGTGCAGACCATCCTAGAGATGATCATCTGAAGGATGCTGTGTTAAAATCACTCTGTTGGGATTCCAGTATATGAAATTATCCTAAAACTAAAACAATAAAAATGAAACACCTGGAAATTACAACGACTTTTTTTCCCCACACTGTAATGACAGATATTTGTGGGTAGCAGGATATAATGTTTAAATCCTCACAGCCCTCTTATCTGTCTGCAGAAAACATACAGTGCAATCCCTGTGGCATTCCCCATGGCTTCAGCTAAGCAAAGTAACTCAGCATGTCCTGAATTTAAAGTGTGGCTCCAGAAGGACTGCTCATATGCTTAATGTTACACAATGCATGTGATTATCTTGTTAGGAAATGGAGAGAAATATTAATCTGGCAAGATTGCAGACGCAAATGTATTTTCTTCACATGCAACCTGTGTGTAACCAGCACTAAACCAAAGCGAGTGCTAACCCATGTCACGGAGACTTCCCCATTTTGTGCTGATCTGTTAGTTTCACAGAGATGCAAGATGGTGTATTTTTTTCCCCTGATAAAAATATTTGAGTTCTGAAATGAAACTACAAAGTGAGCAGCTATTATTTGTTCTTTGTCGAGGGCCTGTTTTCTTCATTAGCATTTGTCAGCTGGTAAATTATGCAGGTCTTTTTCTTCAGTCTCTCCTATTTTTTAGCCAGCAGTAATTATGCTAGCTGATTCCCGTGTAGACTTGTTTTCAGCTGCATTGCTTACATGCCTTTTTAATAGACTGTAATTTTTGTTAAGTAAGTTATGTCAGATTAACTACTTCCGATAAGATGCCGTATTATACTTGGGTTTTCTTCTTCTCCCAGCTGGATGTACAGAATATGTCGCTGCTGACTTGCTTTCTCCTGCCTCCCTCTAGCTAAATGGCAATATGCCACTGCAGCAAAACTTCTGTTTCAGGATTCATTGGCTTTTTTTGTTGACTAGTAATGAGGCTTTGAGGTAGCTTGCTGCTCCTGATTAGTGACAGGGCTCACAAAGAAAGGAGTAGTGCAAACCAGTCATTAACTCATAGTGAAAGCTTCAGCATTTAAGCTCATAAAGATGAGGAAACACTCTTAAATCCTTTCCATTCAGATTGGACTGGTTTGGTTGTTTTTTTTTGGCGCTTGCCTTGGTGTGTGGAAATAACCGGTTAAAGTGTTGATTATACTCCTGCTCTTGCTGGTCTTATATTACCTTTGTGCTGCTGGTACCATCACCCTAGTTTCTGCTGCAGATCTCATCATTGGTGATGTTGAGGGTTCAGGCCTGCTGAAGTTGGAGCTGGGCTTTGTCACTTGGATGGTCAGTTGTGGATGTAGAGGGCCTGGAATATCTCTGGGATTCGGATCAAGGGTGGCATTCACCTTACACAGAATGAGCACATCCTTTCTGCAGAAGCCCTGCCAGCAGAAAGCTTGCTGCTGCTGCACGCAGCCTCAGCCCCTTCTCCTTCTGGCGCAGAGTGTGCATGGGCATCAGCATGGGGCTTGCACCTCTGAGGGCTTGAAACGCAGTAGCGAGTTCAGTGCTTGTTCAGGGCTGCGATTTCTCTTCTCTAGGCTGGCTGCCACTTCAGGCTGCAAAGTGTCCAGGGGGCTCTGTGCTCATAGCTGTCTAAAGCAGCAAAGCTGTAGACCTAGTAAAGAAATTTCCAGCTATTACCCTTTGTTTCATTGCTTGAGGAGAAAATGAAAGTTGTATGTCTCCATAGGTTGAAATAGCTTCTGTGCTAGAGCTTCAGCATAGTTCTTTACTCTTACAACAGAATCCCCTTACCTCAGGGATTTCAGTTTCAGTCATGGTGTTAATAGCTTTACCAGGTTTTGTTGTTTTAATGCAGTATAGTGTATTATATATCTGGGTGCTCATATGAAAGAGGATTGGCTGCTGGAAGCTGCTAATTTGTCTTATTGTTTCTGTAAAGAAGTAAATAAAATGTGAAAATAATGGTACTGTACGCTGCAAATAATGGGCTGTTTTCTGCCCTTGTTTCGTGCTGAAATGGATGTCATTTGTCAAGTCTGAGGATGATAGAACGAATCTTATAAGTCCTCTTAAATGTGATTTGCCACCTGCCTGATTGTTCAGAAGTGTATGCATGCTTAATCAATCTAATTAGTCAATGCGTATATAAGAAGCAAATTTATAGGGTCTTTGTCATCTTAAATAAAGCATTTTTGTTTTCCTAGGATAAATAATTGATTATAGAGCTCAGTGCTAGACTGTAATCCAGGAGAGCTGGCTTCTTGTACAATAAAATAGAATTATGATGTTTCTTCTTTCTTCTTTTGGCTTCTCTTTAGGCAGAGGTTTTATGGAAGTAAAGGGGAACACCTGTACTTAAGGAAAGTAAATTCCCTTCCAAAAGAGAAACAGAGCACATGCTGATGTCATGACGAAAAAAAAATACCCATGTCATGCTGAAAAACATGACAGAGTTCATGTAATGTGGGTTTTCCTGCTTCTGAGGTTGGTCCACTACTTAAGACTGTATTGTGAACATGCCAAGGGACAACAGCTGTATCTTTCTGGTAGGATCAACACTTCATATTCATACCAGTACAGCACCAGTCAAACTGCGAATATTTGTTAGATGGACAATCTCAAATTTATGAAATCACATCATCATTAGCTGCCCGAAAGTGGTGTGAGAAAGAATATCTGAATCAAAGGAGGTCCTGAGGTCAAAGGTAGACCACAAAATGCAGTTTTAAAATAACTTTTGGCTATTGGTATGTGCCAGCCTGCGCAGCAGCAACTTGCCCATGTCTTGAAACCTTGTTGTGAGAAGGATGTCCATCACCATGAGATGCTGCTACTAGCATATGAGAGGATAATTCTGTGAACTGTAGCTATTCTCTTGTAGTGATTTCTTTAGGGACCTGGTACGACAATGGAAACCTTCCCCTCCCTGGGGTGTTTGCTGCTATCTGCCATTGGAAAGAATGGAATTTGGTGTGAAGATGGAAAAATAATTTACCAGCTGATTATATATTTTAAAACAGTCTATACTCTTCAGAGTAAAATAAATTCAGTATTTTGGTTTAGGTTTTTAATTATTGTTTTTTTCTTACTGGCTCTGTAAATAGAATAAAATGTGAATGAAATGCAAGTTCTTTAATGATAGCTGGTAAACTTTGTTTTCTGAAAACACTTCCTTCTTTAATTGTCAGGCGTAGTGCTGCTTCCTGGCCACAGGAAAACTCCTTGAACCTGATTATCCGTTGAACTACATGGCTTGATGTTGTCAGGGCCAGTGAAATTATTAGCTTAATCATTGGCTGGAGCTGAAGGAGGATCAGGTCTGTTGCCTGGATGAATTTGTACTGCTGTAGTATTTACCACTGCTTTCTACAGTTCTCATCACAAATCCATGGCAGGTTTGACCACCAAAGCAGAATCTGTGGTGAGAGGATATTTAAAGACATTTATTTTGCTTGCTTTGCACACACAGATTAGTGTCCAATTCCAGCACAGCAAATGAGTATGAAACTGCGTAATTGATACATTAGAACCGTGAAGATTGCTGTGAGTCTAGCTAGAAATGAAAAGCAGCCTGTTTCAAGGTGTTGTAGCCCTGTCCTAATAATCCTGCTTCATTTATTAAACTTTTTGATGGAATGTGATCAGAAAGGCAGTCTGTTCCAGGGGCTTGATTCTTGTGCACTGGGGTAAGTCCAGTGGGCTCACTTGTTTGTCTCATTAGTATTGCTTGGTGAAGGATGATCTTGTGTCCTCACTGAATGGTGTAACATTGCTTACCTGCTTGTTTTAGCTCTCTTATGGAAACTCAAACTTTCCATAGCAATTTCTGCATGTGATGGAACTGTCTGTTTGAAGGCTTTTTGCTGGTTTGGGGCTGAAGTCTTTCTGCATTTTAAGAAGATGCTTTCTCAGCTACCCTTAGTAGCTGCAGACTTTTCATTACTATGGTCTCTGCATGGCCAGTAATTTCAAATACATATCTGTGCCACAAAACTGCTCAGAGATACCAATGGAGTCACTCCTATTTTCTGCTTGGAAACCAAGGCAGAGACATTGGATCTCAGACCAAACAATATGGGAGCCACTGATTATTAGGTAGCAGGGGCTATATGGATTTCACAGCTTCAAGTTGGGTGCTGGGAAGAAAGGGGGAGGGTCTGGGTATTTCAGGATGGATTTCGAGGGGTATGAGCGAATGCTAGCCACAAATGGATGACGGAGAGGGCGCACTGGGCTTTTGAGAGGTAGGACTGCAGGTGCTTTTCTCAGTGCTACCAGGAGGTGCCTCTCTCTACTTGGGATTTATGGCCCACGAAGGAATTCGCCTTAGCCTTTACTTGCAGAAATCACTCCCGATCACTCCTTGTTTCTTTCCAAAAGAGACATGTTGGTACTTTGGTCCTTTTGCACAGTAGGCCAGTGACTAGAAAGCTAGATGAGGAAGATGAATATTTCACTCTTTTTGGTAGGGAAAGTCAAACCTCATGGTTCACTTTGGCGGGTTTGTGTGTGTTTTCCAGGGCCAGCCCAGGACAACGGGGCTGTTGCCTGTGGATGGCTCCGTGCTGTGCCTTGCAGTCCTGCTCCACGAAGGCATCCTCACAGCCAGATGAGGGGATGAAATCCATCCCTTCACATGTCCTGGTTTCTCTCAAGGCAGAATCCAGAGGCGAGTGCAGTAAGGGAGTTCAGGGGTATTTCATCAGGTCTCCTGATGTGAGTCATGGGGAGCCAGGAGCCCAGGAAGTGCTATACCCACTCTCTCCACAGCCCTGGCCTGAAAGCCCTAAACTAAAGTGTGCAGCTGATTTGTAAAGCACAGGGGTAGGCAAAGAGTACCAAGAGCTCTATGCACCAGTGATTTTGGATTTTCCTTTGGCAGGCCGTTCTGTTCCCTGCTCCATGGAGTTTCTATGTGTTTTCTTTAAAAATTGCCTTATATAAGATACATGCAATGACTGGAACACACTTGAAACCATCTTTCTTGATCTAACACCAGGCTCATCATTGTACCTCTACTGCTCAGCCAAGCCTCCAGGCCTAGAGAGGGGATTGCCAAGCTGCATGCTTTATAATTTTCTAGCTACCTTGATAATAAAGAACAGTTTAAGTTTTAAGATATGCTTGCTGGATTATGGTGTTCGTAGTACCTGTTCCTCATCTTTTAGAGGAGAGCTGCGCAGTGACCCGACAGCAGCGATTAGACTGGGCAAGGGTAGGTGGGACCTCCCTGAATTAGTGCTGCTGTTAGGGGTGGCATGTTAATATTGAGGCTGTTGCTCCATCTGCTTTCTTGCTTCTTGTTGCTCCACCTGTTTCTATTGATTCAACCCAGATGCATGCTAACATCCCAAGGCATTGCATTCTTTGGTTTATTGCTTTATTTTCTGACTTTGTCTTCACCACTGTATTTTAGGTTAAATTTTGGACCCTGTCTATTTGGTACTTTCCCAAAAGTGAGATCTCTTTTACTATTTCTGTATCCTAAGTGCTGTTTCCTGTGTGCCTGATCCCATTCACTGCATTTAACTTATCATAAATGCAAATAATGGTAATTAGATGGTGAATAACGCTATTACAGATGCAGTTCGGTGCATATTTTGCTGATTGGGCCAAATCAGGAAGCTATGCAGTGAGTGCTGGCAGCTTTGTGGGTAAAAGTGCTTATTACTCATCTCAGATTGTAATGCACTATCAATTAATTGCTCACAAATCTCTGGTGTCAGTTTGTGTGGGTTGTGAGGAGTGGTAAATCATTAACTTTCAGTGGCACAGAGTTTGAATTACAATGCCAGTCCTGCAAGGTAGGAAATTTGCAAGTTTAATTGGGTGGAAAGAATCCCTTTGTCTACCAGCATCCTGCTGGCGAGGC
This sequence comes from Ara ararauna, assembly GCA_028858755.1. NCBI lineage: Eukaryota > Metazoa > Chordata > Aves > Psittaciformes > Psittacidae > Ara > Ara ararauna. The sequence goes on along the minus strand of CM054382.1, from coordinate 18,123,767 downwards.
CAAGAACAAGCACCCACACCCCAGCTTCTTTGTACCCTCTCTTGCCGGCATCCAACAGATCTGGTGGGTCTTAGCCCCTGCGCACGGGGCTTTCGGCAGTAGCTGCCTCCTGTGCTCTTCTCTTATCTGACACATGCACTCTTGGCTCCTGGGGAGCTGGTACCTGGAGGAGGAGCTCTGTCAGCCATGTGTCATTTCTCGGCCCCTTCTGAATAGCAGCAGATGCTTAAATCAAACAATGCACTCCCAGACAGCAAGCTGGTGTGTGATCAGCAAACATGGCACTACAACAAAGCCCAAACAAAAAAAAAAAAAAAACCCAACTACAACAATAAAATGAGGTAGAAGAGTAAAAAGTGTCTGTGAATTGGCAGACAGCTAAAATGCAGGGCAGTGATCATGCTGCCATGAGCATGGGAAGAAATCTAATTTTCAGGGCACTGATAAACTCTGTGTGTTTGTCTCTCGAAGGCAGTGGGGGCAACAGCCATGATTAACATGCTGAAGAACTGCCTTAAAGCATTAGCAGTTTTTATTTTTGTATCTTATGTTAATTGTGGTAAGGGTGTCAAGAGCTGGTTTATGTTTTATGAGAACTGGAGGTACAAAGGACCTAAAAAGAATCCTGTCACAAAACTGGAGGAAAAAAGAACCAGTCTCATGAGTATCATCCTCCTGCATTGACAATAAAGGATTTTAAAAATCATTTAATGTTTTGAAAGCAAGTATTGGAAATTAAAAATTTAGCTTTCTTGTTCCAAGTACCAGTGTTATTTGTAGGATGGCAGCCTTGCTTACTTTTATTTCGCCGTGAGACAACCAGTATGTTTCTACGATCTTCCTGCTAAAACCCAAATGAAAACAAGGCACTGTCATTTTAAAGAGGAGGGTGCAGAAAGGACTCTTATGATATCGCCTACCTATTTTGCTTTGTCTCCTCAAAAGCATCTTTCTATATGTGCTGTTTTAAGTTAATAATCTAAAATCATCTATAATGTTCTACAGTTGTAGTAAAGGCATTGATATTCATCTGGTGTAAACCATACATGGGATGGCAGTAGATAAGTGAATCGATGGACATTTTTAGTATGCTTTTTGACCTAGGATTTATCCAGCTGACAAGCAGCATTGAGCACCCCACAGCTGGAAGCAGCCTGCTCAACGCATATATGAAGATGACACTCAGTACCACTCAACTCGGCTCCCTGTGATCTGAGGCTCCTTTCCTAACTGAATTAATGCAGTGCAAATCTCCCTTTCCCTCTCTGCAGTGCTTACCCTTTCTCTGCTATCTAAACATTGATCCTTGTGCTCCCACTGAATCTGCAGTGACTGGTTTCTTTGAAGAGAGCGTCTGTTGCTCTCTTTCCCTTTTGTTTTTCTCCCGCTATTTGTCAAGCAGATCTTATAACCTCTGGCAGAGTTTGGGGGTGTCTAGTTACATCCCATGATGGGTACAGGGTCTGGCAACAGTTCTGCTCTGCCTTTAACAGCATTCATGCTGGAGAAAGGTCCAAAGTCAACATGTGGCATTTCAGAAGGTAAAAGATGCTGTTTCTGAACCCTAAAATCAGAAACAATCTTTTTGCTCAGGCTTCAGTTCTAAGTAGAAAATTATATTCTTTCCCACAGGTCTGACCTAGGCTGCTGGACTCAGTGCAGCTGTGCAGGTGTGTTTTGTTGCATTCTAACAATGCCTTTCCTTGTAATCAAAAAGAGGTTCCTTTAGTTTGAAAGAAAAAGGAAGAGAAGCCAGATGCAGCAGGTCTGCAGCTGCAGAATCACTGTCTATATGTCTGTTATTTAAAGCTCACCAAGCCCTGTGCATGCAGAGGACACTTTAGCCTGACCTTCCATTGGGGGAGACTCCAGCATTCGATGCTTTATATTTACCTTTGTGAGCATTGCTGTGGAATAATTTATTTTGGTGAGCTTTTCTGGCCAAACCATAAGTGTGTGCCCTGTGGCATTGGAGCACTGACATGGAGATGCTGTTGCAAATTATACGCCAAGCGTTGAGGGCTTCAGACCAGGTGTGCTTTGACCTGAAGTAAATTTCTGTAGAAATGGGAATATATAAAAGCTGCACATTTCTACTACTTCAGAAGCATTTTGTTGATAGTGAAAAACACGTACTGAGCCTCCAAATGAAATGCTGTATTGCAGTTTATCACCTCTGAAGGAGAATGAGCAGGGCTAAACCTTCAAATGTCTTTTCAGTTTGTGTGCAGCTATTTTCAATGTTATCTGATCTATGAATAGAAAAAAGACTAATCAGGATAAGGTCTGCGTAGCATTTATGAAAGCTGATGTGCTTTTCAGACATGCCAGTCAAAAGGGAATGCTTACTAAACAGCAGCACTGATTATTTGTCCATGTAAGGGAGTTTTTTTGTGTGTGTATAACTAGAACAGATTTGTCAGTACCTGCAAAAGGAGATGTGTGTTTGCTAGAGGAATCTTCATCCTTTTTTGCCTGTCTGTAACCTCATCTCCTAGGACAATTGTGTTTAGTTGGGTAAATTCTGTGGGCACTGTATGGCTGGTCAGACTTCATGCAGTTTTTCCCTTTTGTCAAAACAGCTTTTGTACTGTGTGTTACCACAGACAGTGAAGGTCAGGTCCTACCATCAGGAGGAGCAGTGGTGGCAATTCTCACCGCTGGTTATGGGGCTCATGCTTCTGGCTCTGCTGAGATGCAGACCATGATGAAGCGCTCTTCCTATGGATTGCAGCTCAGATCCTGCAGCTTTGGCCCTTTTTACACAGAGCATAGGCAAAGCTGCTGCAGCCTCCTCAGATGGGGAATGTGAGATCAAATGTTCTATCTGCAGAAAAGAAAGGTGGGACCACTCATGGTGAGTCCAATACTGATTCAAATAATAGATACTTTTATTAAAATGTAACTCTAGCCACTCTGGTGCTATTAACTACAATAAAAATGTTTTATTTATTCTATCTGCAATATTTCCACTTTATGATACATCCCAGGAATCTGATGGGTTCATTTATTTGTCATTTGAGCAGTGAAATATGAAGGAAGGGTTGGAATCTATAATGTTATTATGTGGGAGTTATTTGTGCCTTTTGTTCAATATTGCAGATCATAATGACTCTTCTTTGGTCCCAGTCTTTCGTCTGGCATGAAGGTTGCTGAGCTTTACAGTCATCTTATGAGAAAGAAGGGGAAGGGAGGAGTGCTGGCATGTTTTACTTAATGTGGCCATGAGATAATAATACCTGTGCTAAGTAAGTGTTACATAATAAGTGTAAATGGTTAAATTAGGGTGCATCAGAACCCTTATTTTAGTTTCATCTGCCCCGTTGTATAAGCTAGACTTCCTGCTCAGTCACAATTGGTTTAAATGGGAGACTACTGGGTACACAACCACAGAGTTAGGCAGCTGCACAACTGTTAGTTGAATTCTCTCCCAGCAGAAAAAAACCCCACAAAACCCCAGAATCCAAACCACCCAAAAACAAATTTGCTGGATAAATTATTCATTGTGAATCATTCATTTAATTCTCATAATAAATGGTTTCCTACCCTTGGTTGTATTGACTAATTACTGTGTTTAATGTTTTACTGGCTTTTGTTTTCTATGCAATTAAATTTTGCTGGGATGAGATAGTCTGGAAAAGTCCAAGTGAGGGAATGAAAGCTCTGTGTGCTGCTGCTTCCACTGGGAGCCAGGAATTCAGGCACAGATTCTGCTGCAGCCGTGCACAGCTAGGTAATGCTCAGTAAAGGTGCAGGAAGAATTGTATGCTGAGTAGTACAGCCTTTCCTTCGGCTTCTTGCTATGGAGAAGACCTTGCCACTATGCATTAGCTGATACTATTTTCTGCTGTCTTTGACCAGCTTCACTGGATTGCTGAAACAGTTCAGAGGTGCAGCCCTGCTCCTTTTTGCATCTTTCAAAGCTCTGTAGTGCATATGCTCATGCCTCCTGGCTCCCTCTCTTCTACTTCCAGACTGGCAGAGGTTGTCCTAGGGACTACCAAAATACGTTGTTTTACAGCTGAAGATAGAGGTGGTGGAGTGTGGCCAGAACAGCTTACTTGCTTCATACCCCCTGCCTCCCCTTGCAGTTGTGTTCACTGTGTAAAACTTGCTGTCCTTGAGGCTAACAGCAATATAGTTTTCTCAGTACAGGCAGGGATTAGCAGGTTGATCTTAGTCTACAGTTATGAGAATATACTTTGGTATTTACCTACATGCTGTTTTATCAAAAGAACTTCAATTCCACTGTTTCTTTTGGTATCAAAAGTATCACCAGGATTGGCATACCTGGGTAGCATCAAAATACCCTAGTCAGCATCCTGGATATTTCCTCTTTTGTGTAAATAGCCACAAAGAGAGCTGTGTTCTGCCCCAGAGGCTACAGCAAGGAATTGCTCAAGTGCAGTGTTAGAGGTCTTTAAGGAGAGATTCAATCCTGAACTGGGTGCCTACACTCTGTAGTTGATAATATTGGCGAATGAGCTAGAAAAGCTTGAAGGAAATGCCTCAAGTGTGAACTCACAGTCTGACACTTGAACAGCTGAAGGTGGTGCTACAGCAAAGTTATAGCCGTCTCCCTCAGGAAGCCATAAGGAGGATGGGTATAAGAGAAGGATATGTATTACAGTTGCTTTCAGTGTCCTGTTTGTGCCTATAGGTACTGTACAGATGGATCTATTCAAATGAACACATGATGTGACTGGTAATTGTCCAGTAATGAATATTAAAAAACAATTCCTATTTCTCTCTAAATGCTGATAATGCTGCTTTATATCACACAAAGCAGTGAAGCACTAGCTGATATTACTGAAAGAATATTGAATTTGAAGAATTTAAAGAAACGTGAAACTGGACATACAGTTTGAAAAAATCTTATCAAGCGCTCTTCTTACAAAAGTACCTTTGACTTCTGTTGCACATGGATAATTTGCATGACCCGAGGAAAAGTCTGGAGATTATTTACTATCTAAGTTACAGAGTTCTGTTTGAGTTTCCAGCAGCATGTTCCAAAATAAGAGAGATACAGAGTAAAACAGTAACAAATTTTCTTTCTTAACTGAATACAAGAAGCCTTTGTTGCTTGTTATAATCCAGCTGTAGCCCACTTCCAGGAATTTGATTAGTCTTTTTGATAATCTATCATGTTTTGATGACTTTTTTAAAAGCCTTTTTACGCCAACCTTACATTTGTTGTTGAGATCTTCATTTGTGAAGTGTGGTGTTTCCTTTCTTCCTCTCCTTCCTCCTCTTTTTCAGTTTCCTCTCTAAATTGTAACATGATGCAAGTTAAACCTTTTAAATACCATTTTACACATTTTATGGCATGTGGACAAGCACTGAAGCTGGCCTTACCTTCTGGGAAGAGTTCAAGGATGGGCTCTGGAGGGTCAAAACTCCTACTTCTGCAGTAGGAAAGTTAGTTTGGCTTACTGTCCTCACTTAGTGATGAGAACAGGAGCTGGCAACACTGGACCGTTCTCCCATCTGAACTAATGACTCCAGGTCATAAGAACAGAGCTAGGACTCTTTCTATCCTTGGTATTTTGGGCCACAAGAGCTCTTCAGAAAAGCTGTCCATGCTCCATGGGGAGAAGAGGCTTGAATCGTCTATTGTTACCAGGACCTTGTTCCTGGCATAGCTTTCCATCTTTTGTGACCCAAAAAACTAAATTGCAGCAGTGGTGCTGATTTGCTTCATTTTTATGTGGATTTTAATAGATCTGGTTCCTGGGTGGATACTGCTTAACATCAGAATGGCAGCAGGATTGAGTGTTTCCAGTTTTTGGTGTGTAGGAGGGTAAAATGAATCCAGTAATAGTTATTTAACATAAGGGGGCATTGGGAAGCTCATCAGGTAGAGCACTTTACTGCTGTTAGCAACTAGCTGTTAGGAAAAATGCATGCAGTTACCTCCTAAGACTGGAGAGCTGAGGCAGATTCCAAGAGGAGTTACTGGTTAATTATAATAATACGCAGAACTGTATTGCAAACAGTGCACCGAACCAGAACTATTTTAAAAGCATGCTCTTGTACATCTGTAAATCATGAAAAGAGAAAGAAGCAGTGAAAACCTCTTGAGAATTTTCCTAACATCTCTTTACTGTCTTTCCCTTCTTGTTTCAGGCTCTACTTGCAGTGATTCAAGAAAAAAGCCCTGAAGAGCTGACATTTGGGCTTTGGTCCTTGACACTTAAATAAAATACTTTAAAGTGTAGTTTGGGAGCTTTAGACTCCTTCCTTCCACTCACTCTCACAAACACTTTTGAAATGAAAAAAGCGCTAACGGATGTTGGTTTTCAGTTTTCCTTTCTTCCCACTTAATCTGTTCTCTGGGGTGCTTGTGGAAAGCAGATTGTTTCAAGGCAGTGTTGCCAGCCCACTTGTAGGTTGTAAACCCAAGGGGTTCGGCACTGTGGCAAACACTGCCACTTTGTTTGTTCAGCTATTTGAGGAAAGTCAGTGAAGACAAGGGCAGTGTGAACAGCTATGTTACTGTGAGGGAAAAACGGGAGCGAAGAGTTAATGTGCAGGAATGCACAATAAAATTATTAGGGATTTTCTACTGCAGACTTGCCTCTGAAACTAATAAAGATAGCACTTAGCACATATGCAGGGCTTTGTTTTCAAAGATTCCTACAAACATTACCTAATTCCCTTCTGAAACAGCTGGGGGTATGGTTGAAAATAATTCAAAGCCTTTGTGCTTCATATATGGGGAGGAAAAGCCCTTGAATCTATAAAAAAAAAAAGACTGTTAGGCTATTTCCATGTGGCTGTAGGATGAGTGGGTAGCAGAGCCAGAAGCTTCCAGGCTCTCATTCAGCCTTTCAGTTTGTATCTGTGCTCCTCTGCCAGATCTAACTATGTGCACTGCACATTAAGTCAGAGCAAATAAAAAGCTGTGCTCGGTAATGTATTCAAGCACACAAACCAATCTTACTGTAAATAATTAATAATAATGGGCCAGACCATGATCTTGGTTATACTGATGAAACTCCATCATAACCCTATTGACTGCACTATATACCTTTCCCAATTAGCATATTTTTTTGTTTCACCATAAAATAGCATGATATGTTGTAAGGCTCAATAACCTCGCATGCTGACAAAGTACTTTTTCAGCCTGTTTTATCCATGAGGTTGTGGGTACCAAGTTTCAAGATGTGCACACTTCAAAAATGTTTGGGAGGCTGCATCTCAGCAGGAGGTCTGGGGAATAGCCCTTGATCCTAAAGGCATTAAACAAGAAATACACGAGGTGTAATTAGGCGGCAGCAGCTCAAGTTTGTATTGAACAACCTGCAGCTGTATCAACCAAATTCTCTTGTCAGTGTTGGCTACTGTGGCTGTCTAAGCTATTCACAACACAGGTCTTTACTGAAGTCAGCCACAGTTCTTGTGGAAATGACAAGCAGTCCACAGTGCTGAGGTGCATCTAGGTGTTTCCTGCAGCCCAGCATGACTTGGGCTTCTCCCAGGGAGAAAGGATTTTTTGTTTATGATGATTCCTGAATTTCAACGCCAAACAGTTGTAGGCAGAAAGGCAAAGGTGTTCTGTCTGATACTGGAATTAATGTTAACACTGAATCCACTTACCTTTCCCAGGCAGAACCCAGAACTTTGTTCCCACTCATCTGTTTCTACAGAGAAAAATAACTTTTCATTGCAGAGTCAAAGAGTCAGTAAGTAAGCACACACATACCCGCAAAGGGTCATGAAGCTATTCAAAAGTGAGAAGAGTAGTCCTAGGTGGGACAAGAAATGGATCCTGCTCTGTCAACATTTCTGAAGCATCATTTTCAAGTGATATTGCTGAAAATAAGAGAATACATCAAAGTGATCTGCTTGGATCACCTGCGTACATGCTTGTCTGCAGTCATTACCTTTCCATCAAAGATGTGAATAATGTGAACCTCAGAAGAAAAATCAGAACAGAATATTGTTTGTATTTTTCAACCAAATTCTGCTGTTTTCCTCAATTTCTTTCAGATCTGACTTCCCTTCTGCTACTCAGAAGGTTTGTTTGGTTCATTTCATTACTAAGGACAGATGAGACAAAGTTGTACATGGATTTTTCTATTTGTAAATGAGCACTACAAAGGAGAAGATATGACATAAAATAACATCTGTCTTACAGTAAACAAACCAAGCAACTATACAATGAAGAGAATGACAGGAGCACATTGTATCTGCCAAAATGAAATAGGACATCCATGTAGTAAAAAGTGCTGCTAAGAAAGCCTTTCAAGTGTTTAATGAGAGAAAACAGATCATTACAGTGTGGATTTTATTTTTGGAAAGAACAGTGCCTGCTACTTTTGACAATGGCTCTTGGGTTGTTTGTAATCGATACATTATCGCACGGTTCTTTCAGGCCCTTCTGCAGAGTGCTGTTGTGTCAGTACCTGATTCGAAAAGAAGCTGAACTGATTTATCGATTAACTTTGTAGTGAAATCATCACCTATCGAACTCCAGCATCTAGAGGTCAACAGATAAGTACTGTGCTGGGAGTCTTTGGGGCTTTACCTAGGGCCTGTTTGCAAGAATGAAATGAGAAAGGAGGGGGAGTTCTTGATATAGGATACGTGGAAGTGCATTTTAGGACTAGTGTGAACGAGAAGAAAGCTGCAGTCGCTGGTAGAGGAGAGACAGGACTGGAGTTATATGTTTTTTTTGGTGTGTATACTTGGATGGGCAGGAGCTGGACAGGTGTTTGAATTACTTCAGTCTGAAGAGGGTGATGCCTCCTTATGTTCACAGTCTATCCACAAGCTGACACTGCTATTAGAGCAGGAGAGTGGTGTAGCTGGGAATGAATGCAAATAAATAAAGTTTACCCAGTTCTAATCTAGGCAGCAAAGGATTTACCAGCATCTCCCCACCAAGCCCAGGAAACCAGGCTCCCACATGAGCTGTGCAGCCCAGCAGACCCCAGTGGTCAGCCTCATTGCCCAGCTCTGTGTTCAGCAACCAGCTGCTTCCAGCTAATGCTGCAGACTGACAGAGGCATTTTGCCACTTTGAAGGAAATTCTTCTTCCTTTAAACAAGATTATTTTGTGCCTTTCAGTTGTTTCTTTGTGGCATGGAATACATCTTTAGCTAATACTGCTCATTATGGATTTCCTTAATTATTTGGTTTCCCAGCGGTTTAGTAATCTAATATGACTCTAGGGACAAATCCTTGCCTGAGATCACAGCCTAAATATCTAATGTTATATGGGATCCAGAGATTAGCAGAACTAAATCCTAAATCCTTCGGGGCTAGAGAGTGCCAGTGAAAATTGATGGGGAACTGCCAGTATATAGTTGAAATCATAGGGAACAGAAGTCAAATAATGGTGCATCTGGGTGTGAGAATGCACCATCTCACCCTCCACTCCAGCCTCTCCCATCCCTAAGTCTTATTTGATATAGGGTCACAGGGATTTAAAAAGGGACAAAATCAGGGTACTGGAGCACCACTACCGGTCACTTATAGTGGTTGCAAAAGCACATTCATTGTCATACACGAAGCATTATTACTGAGGGTGTGGGAGAGGGAAGGGAGAGGCTCTTTCTGCTGTGCTATGTTGCTATTCTCTCCTGTTTTCTGGCTGCTGAAATACACTCATTATCTCAGGAGCTGTTACTGTTATTTGTCTGATGCAGAGTAGTGAATCACATCCCAGTCAAAGGGAGGGTACCAGGTTTTGATTGACTCCCAAACCAGACAGGTCCTATTATTCTTCTTTTTTGTCTCTTATTCAAATGTGCCTGAATTGTTACAGATTTTAAGATAAGGTTCTGAAAAATATGCAAATTCCTGTAGGATTTCAGGCTTCAGAGATTTAAAATTTGCAAAACCAGCTAGTAGATTTAAACACTGCGCCTGTAACTGGTCACTAAAATGGCCCTTTTTTCCCTACAGCAGTTCCAGTTATAGGTTTATTATTCTGGTTCTGGTAACTTTTATTTTTTCTATGATATGCAATCTGTTGCTTTACTTTTATCCCATCCCATTTGATAGTCTGGAAAAAAATATTGTTTATGGATTTAAAATTTGCATTGCAGTAGTTCTGAGATTAGAGCTCTGTCACCCTGTGTGTATATGGAATAGGTGCAGACCTCCACTGTACATGTATACTCGCTAATCCACTACTTCCCTTGCCAGGAGGTTTGACATTTTAACCATGCTGAGTATCGTTTGTTTTAGTGGTCGCTTGCATCCTTCCAACTCCCGGTAACACAGATGCATTATCTGTATGTGTGCAGCTTTGCCTCCTATAAATGGTTTTGTATTGGAATTATCATTATAGCAACACTAATATTTTTAGGACTATAATGAGGTGCAAAAGAATGGAAAAAATAGCCCCCTCCCACTGTTGTTCTTAGTATAACTTTTCACAGCTCATTCTGGCAAACTTTACGGTGGTCTTAAGATTTCCTCTAGAGCAGAAAGACAATAAAGCATTAGGCACATCAAACAGTACTACCCCGAAGTGTTGCCCTTTCCTCTTGCGTTAAAGGCTTGTTGTTCCTACTTGTTTTGAGAAAATAGGAGTGTTCAGTTCTTCAAATCTACCAAGTACCAGCTGGGACATATTTATGTTTATACAAAGGAAAGTAGATTTAACCTTTGTACAGTGGTGTTCACCCACATCATTCAGCCTTAGGGGTATTCTGCTGAGTGGCAGGATCTTGCCAAGCTGTGCATTGCTTATTTCTGCCCCATTTGTCATTGCAGAGCAAGGATGTCTCAATAAACAACATCTGGAAAGTTACTTGAGAAGTTCCTTGTTAATCATTTATTGGTTATAGGCTGAAGAGCATTTGGTAAACATGGACTGATGCCAATTACCTGGCAAGAATTTTGGTTTGCTCAGAAGATCTAAAGGATGCTGTGATCATTAAATTCTTTCAGTCTCTGCTCTGGGAAAACATTAACTTGAGAGAGGCAGAACTGTTAAGTGAGAAATTTCAACAATTGACAAATGTATGTGGCAGCCTCTTCACAAACTTATCTGCTGAATAAAATGTTTGCACTTTTTATCATTGGTATTGAAAGCCTAGTCAGTAGAGTTGTTTGCTTAGTCTCCAGAGAACAATCAGCTCAGATCAGTTGCTTCCAATTCTTATTTCGTACTCTGAACACCACCTCAGAAATGTTACTGATGCCTAACCAGAAGCGTGGATAAGAATAAAAAATCTGAGTGACATTCCATGAAGGCTGTGCTCATACTGTGTTAGGAACGTTCCTCTTTGGCTTCCCGTGATAATGCCAATAATATGTGTTGTTTTTCATAGAAGTAGGATGTTGCTCTCTGAATCTTAATATTTCTTAGGAAAAGGTATGATGCAAATGCATTTCAACCGTGTCATAGCAGCTGCCTATGGCAGGGTGAACATCAGCTGGAAAGCTCTTAGCTCATTGTGACAAAATGGTTTGCACTTGGGGTCTGTGCTAATCCACTCTCTGCTGCGAGCTTGCATGTGGCAGAGAACTGATGTGCTGGAACCAGGGGCAAACATTTTCTTGCATGACAACTGCCCATATTTTTTCCAAAAGGAGAAAATACTCAGAAAATACAAACAAAGGTGCACAACTGCTGCAGTTTTGATAGAAGTACAGACAGGATAACCCTGATAATGGTGAACCAATTTAAGCTCTTTGAATCAGCAGTTTTCTTAATGCGTGATTTTTAGCACAAGGAATGCTCTGTCTCCATTGGCCTCTGAGGACTACCATAATACAAATAATTACTCACTGAGTGTTAATTGAGAACTTTCACCTTTTTCATGATCTTTGGCCTTTACTCTTCTAATTTATACCAGCATATAAATTAGAAATTTATACCACTGCTGGTGGTGGACTTGCTTGTTGATCTATGCTGAGCAAAGACGGTACACTTGATTTCTGAGAACTGCTCTGTCCTCTCTTTCTTCTTTCCTAAAGCTAATCGGTGGGAAAATATCATCATCAGGGCCTGTAAGTGCATTGCTGGGCTTAACAGAAGATTTCACTGCAACTGATTGCAGAAAAACTGCATTAAAGAAAATAAGAAAATACATAAAGGTTGTGGATGGGGTTTTTTTTGGGGGGTGTTAGTGTTATGTTTATGAGTGCTCTGTAAGTCTTCACTGTGGAACTATAATTATCCATTCAAAAAATAGTAAATTGATCAGTGTCTCTTTAAAATTAAATGAAGAATTGAACTCAGTAATTATTTAAATCCCTTCTCAGTCCTTTCTCTCTTTAGAAATTATACTTAACTGCATGTGGATGCTCCAAGGCTATATCTTAGGTCTCCAAATTACAAGAAGAGGAAAAGAGGGTGGCTAAAACCTAGGGACTTAAGATAGCCAATTTAGCATTGAGTTAGTTTAGCCTAATGCCCAAATGATGCAATTAGGACTCTCTGCTGTCCACTCTTAAGCTATGGAGATATCTCATTTTTCTATAATTAGTTTGAAATGCAGAGCTGTGTGACTCTCCTATATTTATGCGAAGTCATTTTTTTTCTCTCTTCTATAATTAAGACACTGCCAAGTCAAGAGCAGCTTTAGCTTACATGGTAGTGTTTTCCAAGATCATGTGGACTCTGGTTTCAATTTGAAAGTATATAGTGAAGGTAGGAAGGTGGTTTGGAAATCAAGCATTATTTAGAAGTTCTAATGAAATCAGAAACTCTGAGAAATTTGCACACAGGACTTTTCTTTTTCTATGGATTTTTCAAACAAGGAAAGGATTTGAAGTACAACTGTAGGGATTCTCCCAGTTCCTGAATTTAGCAACAGTTCAGGAGCTGCGTTGGTTGGTCAGACTTTTGTGGTGTTGTAGCTCCATTATAGCTGCTTTTATTATTGTTTTGGTTTGCTTTTGTAATCTCCCAGATAAATCATTTTGCGGTAAGTCTCCACACAACAGTTTTGGAAGAATGTTAAGCAGACCTGCCAAGTCTACATTGTAAGCAATAGAGTATGGTTTTAACAGCGCCAGTTAATCATCAGCCTTTTCCCTCCACTTCCACCAGCCTGGGATACTCAGAGGATTAGATACTGCCCCTGTGCACAAAACTTTTAAGTAAGTCATGAATTCATGGCATGTTTTGAGCCCAATGCACCCACTCGGTTAATCACTCTGCATGTAAGGTGGCTGCGTTGAAGTGAGGGGGATTGTGTCTCTCTGGCTTGGATGCCCAGTGGTGTATTTCTGGGGTGGATGCAAAGAGGGGACAGAGGGCTCTGCATCCTCTGCCTTTGGTGGAGTTTATGCTGCATTTGCAGTTAGCTGAAAACAGTCCTATCAGAGACTGCTTACAGTACTTCCTTTCAGGAGCAACTTGTTTGCCTTTGGAAAGGCCCAAAAGGCACCAAAAGGAACTTATTTGCAAAGCATTTCTAGGGAAAGGTATAACAATTCTCCTGTGTTTTCTTCCTTATTCAAGTCAGGATCTCCATCCCACAAAAACAAACAGACAGACTGACAAGTTGCCTACATTCAGCATTTGGCAAAGCTTGATCAGTTGGCCAGATGTTGGTGGCTATTTTCATAGATGATCTTGCAGTGGAGAGGGGATTTTAGTTGTTTCAGTTGACTTAAACTTCATTTTCCGTTGTGGCTACATAGCTATGTAGCTATTTGCAGTAAACAACAAGATTTTCCATAGGAAACGGCGACAAGATTTTGGTGTTTTTGACTGAAGTATTGGCTGCTTATAATAATGTTTTACTCTGTTTGACTGTAGTTTGAAGTGCTCTGATTGCACATGGAAAACACCCTTGACAGGCCCTGGCTGGAGTGGGCAGGAATTGCTTGTGTGTCACAGTCAGGCTGTATTTGAGCAAAAGCAGCTCAGTCATTCAGAAGAACCTTGCAGTGATGTGCAATGCAGGATGTGAGAACAGAGAAGCGTAAGCTGGTTGACAAAGAGGGGTGTGATAGGAGGTGCCTTGTGTTTCTGGCTGCAGCCAATATAGATGACTAGACTTGTCTTGTATGTCTTTGCTTGTGAGTCCTCACTAGGCAATGACATGCCCGATATGTCTCTGGAGGTATAAGGGAAAAAACAAGAACAAGAATTCCCTTGACTGTGTTCTTGCCATACAAGATGCAGTGTGTGTGTATATAAAGCTTCCTCAAGCCTCTGGTAGAGGCTTTTACAATGAAAAATCTTCATGTGAGGTGCAAGTGAACAAGATGTGTGTGTCTGTGACACTGACCCGGCTGTCTGCCAGCCAGAGTGAGTCTGCTGATTGAGATTTCACAGGTCTGCATGGCTTGCAACAGCTGCAAAATCACTTTATGCGGCCAGTGGATGTTGGCTGCTAGAATTCAAGCTCTCTTTCCCTTCTTTCTTACCTAATAAGGTGACCTGTATCTCTACAGCGCTGAATGTGGGTGCTGTATTGATAATCAAGGCTAGAGATTGTTATTGCCAGGCTGCAAACAGAATAGACTATTGCCCTCGGTGCAGATGTCCTCTGACCTGCTGCAGCTGGACAAGCTTCCTAAAGACTGAAGTTAGATCAATAAAATATCTGCCTTGATTCTACCAATTCAGAGTGTTTTCCCATTTTGTGGTTTAGGTTCTCTGTGTGTGCTGTCCTGCCTCTATCAGGAAAGAGAAGAATTATGTCGTTCAGCTTTCTCCATTGAGTTCAAGGGAATTGTAGTAAATTGGGCCAATTAAGAGTCTGTGAAAACACTTCATGTGCAATAAGGTAGTAGCAGTGATTTAGTTATCCCAGAGACCATAAACCTCCCCAGTATAATCACATTTGGGGTAATTCTAGTATCTCCAAAGCTTGGGATTCTGGAAACTGTTGATGCCCTTCTGCATGGGGGACAGGAGGAATACCAAAGTCTTGGTTTTGAGTGCAAGGCACAGTCCCACTAACCAAATGTGCTGTCTGTGTGCCTAAACTTAGCAGTAGCTTTCCAGTCCTTTTGTGTGGACAAGGTTACCTTGAGAAACCCACTGTGATCTATGAGATTCCTAGTGTCTGAGCCTGGTGGCTATGATCACAAGCAATGGTGAGGAAGGAAGGGATGGGAGGTTTTATCCTGCTCAGTCCTTTAAAGTCTTCCACGGGCTTTAGGGTGATGAGGAGCAGCCCACAGACACAGGTAACCTGAAGTCAATTCAAAGTAACTCCACTGAGCTGGAGTCAAGGGTGTTGTGGCAGACTCATGTGGGAAGAGCTGAGAGAAACATCTGTCTCATAAGCAGGAATCCAAATGTAAGTTTACCTCTTCTCTCCAGTAACACAAGCTATTAGACAGAAAAGTGCCAGTTTCTCCATTATTCCCAGGCAGATGTACCAGGTGTGTTAGTGTTTACATGTAGAAAAATAATATCCAGTAATGCTTTCCTATAAAGGAGAGTCAGTCATCAGAGTAAATGCAAGGAGATCACTGTGCTCCAAGTGTGGTACTGTGTTTAACCAACATAGGCAGGTACTGGAGCTGTGAAATTGAAACTGTCATGAATGCTTCCTACCTTAGTCTTTCTAGAGCGGTTTTGTGTACTTACTTAAAGGCCAAAAATCCCAAGGGACAGTGTTACCACCTTTATTACTTTCTTTCTAATGAGATTTTTCAGATTTGTGGCAAAGCCGCATCCCTTACCACAAATGAGATACCAGCCTTTGCTGCATCAGTCAACTTGCCTTACAGTGAAGCAGCAGCTGTAACTCCTGCCGTTCTATATTTTCTCAGCTTTCTTTAATGTGTTTAAACCTTAACACAGAAATGCTGCCCTTTCTGAAGGGGAAAAATTCAGCCTCAATGAAACTGTTACGTCAGTCAGGTCCTCAGAAAGAGGGAAGTTTGCTCAGAATTGTGTTTTAGATAAGACTTGGGACTAGACTGGGCATAATTTGCTTGCAAACAAAAGCCCATTAAAAATAAGCAGGACTACTCTTTTAAGTCAGTACTTGTGTCAGACTGCCCTTAAAAGCTTTAATTCACTATTACTCAACCTCAAATATTTATATATTAAAGTCCTTCACTTACAACTTCATAGAGTACAACTTCATAGAGCACAACTTCACTCACCTGCAGCCTTTGGTACCACTATTTTATTTTAAAGAATATTTAAGGTATGAGTCAAGTGAAGCCAACTGGATCTAAATTCTACAAGGTACAGTAAAGTTACATGGGCATGATGACTGCTTAATATTCTTGGAGGTATTTAGCACAGGGTAGAATGGCAACTTGACATACTTAGAGCCAGGAAAAATATACATTTGATAAGTCCAATTTTTTCCTCTCAGAGAACTGTGTATTTTAGCAATCAATGGTGACTTTTACAAAGCCAGACTGGGTCATTTATACATTAAATACATTTTGATTTTTTGAAGTCCAGTTTTGCATGGCAGATTTTCCAGTGGAATATCCAAATGGCCAGTGGCTTTTTTCCTGGTGACTCTGTGTTTCTCAAGTGTATACGCCTCTTACTCCAGGAAATCTTGCTGCATTAAAAAACCTATAATGGCTTTTGCCTCCTGGCATTATTCAGGACAGCAGGATCAGTCTTGCAGTTTTCCAAGAGCCTCTTTGTCTCACTGCTGTCACCTGCATTACCCTGCTGATGAAACTATGAGAAATCAGGTTGTCTAAGAGCTCAGTTACGGGGCTCTCATGCTTCTCTCCCATGGTCTATCTAAACACTGCACAAGAAAAATGCCAGCCCAACAATACTGAATAAACAAAAGTGGGAGAGCAAGAGAGTAAAATAGTAAGTGAAAATCCTGGAAACAATAGAATTTTTCATTTTTTGTTGTATATGTCTCATGTGAAGTGGACTGATGAAGATGCTGGAACACTGCCACAGTGCTTCCTGATATCTTGCAGAGGTGATTTTGGGAATGAAGAGTTGTGATTCTCCCCACAAGTCGTAAATGTGAGCAAAGTAGGTTGTAACTCTTTTCCTCAGCCAGGAAAGATATCTCTCCAGAAGTCTGTTATTGCATCTGATGTTCCTTCTGTTCTCTGGCTTCCCTCACTGGCTCAAAGGCTGGCACCTCCACCACCCTGCTCCAGCCAGCTGGGTCCACAAAGGACACCGGCTGTGTCTGTGTGGTCTGGGAGCTCCTGCTCCAGATTCCTCTGGGCTCCTCAGACCTTGTACTGACTTGGAGGTACTGTTAGTGTAACAGCGTGGCAATTAGAGGACTGCCTGCTTAATTGGTCCAGTAAATACATGAGTAAGTCTTCTAGTGTCCATGAAATCAACAAAAATGCCACAAGAGGAACATTTGTTTTTAACAGACACTTGGCTGGGGAGGCATTTTGCATTGATCCAGGGCTACTGGATGGCTAGATCTTTTTTCTAGCGTAGTTATCGGTAATGAACTGGTGGTAGCTGGCGTTAGTAGGGCTGAAAAGACTGCAGCCCTCTAATGTTAACTTCACCAACACAGAGAAAGGAAGACCCCAGCACCCATAAATATAGGAAGAGCATGAT
Organism: Ara ararauna; assembly: GCA_028858755.1. NCBI lineage: Eukaryota > Metazoa > Chordata > Aves > Psittaciformes > Psittacidae > Ara > Ara ararauna. The sequence goes on along the minus strand of CM054382.1, from coordinate 18,106,315 downwards.
CTGAAAGCAATGTCTTGTTGCTTAGCAGGCTGCTCTGAGAGACTTCATCTCTGCTTGTTCCAGCAAGGTCCAGTACAGAAGTCTTGTTAGAAGGTGTCATTCTGTAGTCCTCTGAGCTGCTAGGGGAATCGTTCACAGGAAAAAGGAAAAGTTAGAAAAATATAAAGATTCCATGACTGAAAGAAGAGCAGATAATTGCAATTTGTCTCTCTGAGCTTTTGTGAGCAGGTATGGAATAGAAAATGCTTCATATAACTGTATTTTGGGGAGCCTACTTGCAGTTAAAGATTTATAATTTTTTTTGTCTGCAACCCTCCTCCTTTCTTCTGTTTTAAAAGAGGGACTGTCACCAAGTGTCACCCTGAAGAATTGGACCCACTACAGTATTTTGTTACGTATCAGAAAACAAAGTACAAGGCTGGTACACTATTAAGCAACAGCAGTGGAGCTGCCACTCTCAACCTCATTATTCAAGCCTCTCTTTAGTTCAATTATACACCTCTACAGCTAAGGAAGATAGATGAAGGTCATTTGGGAGCTGTAAACCACAATGTATTGAATGCAGAACTATGTTCTTAAGCTGATTTACACCTTGTTCTCTAGTGTTGTACAGCATGGGGCTTCGATTGAAATGCAGAGGCAGTGATTGAAAAACCTTTTTCGTCTTCTTAGCTCCAGGTCCACTGCCTGTAATTATTACCTTGATTAGATGGTGAGAGACAACAGCTCCTGCTTTCCATACCTGGGTGGTGCCAAAACCCAAAATTTCAGGCTTGGGCAGAGAACCCACCAGGGATGCACAATGGTGTTTACATCTGAAATAAGTTAATTCTTGATTGTATGTATTGGTCCAGTGAGGAAGAAAAACTGTAATTGAGAGAAGCAATTTGCCTTTCCAGGAGAAACAAAGAACTGCCATCTTTTATTGATTTACCTCCCATCTATGTCTCAGCATGAGGAATGTTGTGTATATTGAAGAAAGTTACTTAAACAATGCAAATGCACACACACAAAAGAACCCTTTCATGCTATTGACAGGTGATTGTAGGCTTTACTAGTAGGGAACAGAGACATTTCTAAAATAACTTAGTCGGGAGTATGCTGTTCAAAACCCTCTGGGATACATTCTTAAGGCGGTGAATCTGTGGGTAAAACCACTGACAAACATCTCCTTATCTAGCAGTGGCCGGGGGGGGGGGGGGGGAGGTTGGGTTCTGTGGTGTTGACTACAAGTAAGCCTCACTGTCCCTAAACACAGTTTATACAAGGCAGACACCTTACTTTGTATGTTAAGGTTAAATCACACATTACTTAGTGCTTTGCTAAAGTCAGTGGAAGCAGATGTCAGCTCTGACTGAGTTAGATCTAACTAAATACCACCTTGTATTCCAGTGTTGTCTTGGGAAATGTTTTGTCAGTCTAAGCTAACTTTGGAGGGGAAAAAAGCAATTGAAAACAAAGTGATTTGTATTTCTTTCCTGAAATGTGGTTTGCTGAGCATCCTGCATCTCTAGCAACGCATCTTTATTTAGAAATAAGTTTTAATGATAATCATGCTTTTGTTCCTTTAACAGAGAGAACAGGAATTAGCACAGAGCTATATGTATTTTTGATAAAGAAATTAAGAATGCTTTAGAAAGATTGTATTTTTATCCGTAGACCAGAGTTTACTTCATCAGCATTTCCTCTATGCTTATAATAAGGTAGAATATTAGGCACCATGAATGGATTTTTATTTATGATGTTTCGGAATTTGCTTCAGGTGGAGATATTGTTTCCCATATTTTTATTTAGTGGAAATAATCACAGAAGCTCCTTAAAGCATTAATATTGTATGAAAAGGTTTTTCTCTGAAATATTTAAAGTTTTTGTCATAGATACATATGTTTAATTTTCAGAATTAGTCCTCTCAAGTTAAATAACTTCTTTCTACTTTGTCCTTATCAGACCCTTATTTTAGTTCCAGAGAAGTCCGTTCTTGAGTCTCTTGGGATTTCAATACTTTGGCACTGGAAAAAACCCCAATTCTGTCCACAGATATGCACGATGCCCTCTATTTTCACAGTACTTTCACCTGGGGGTCAGGGTTCAGTCAGTGGAGTTTGCCTGAGATTTTATCATTTGCACCACCTGGTATCCTTAAGAAAAGAGTTTTCTGACCATGTCTATGTCAAGTTCTCCCTGCTGAGTTTGGCCTAGGAACAAACATGCAGCTCCAGCTTCTAGCATTGCCCCATTGCCTTATTGTCTCTAATTATACATGAATCCAGTCCTACTGTTGCTAGGGTCAATGGAAGCTTGAGGTTGCTGAAAATTGGAATCTCTGAGTCCACCAGGGATAAATGTCATGATAGATACATTCAAAGACAATAAAATTATATATAATTATATATAATTTGCTACTAACTTAATTATAGATATCCTAAGTAAAGATCAACAGTATCCTTTTCTCACAGGAGAAATGCTGTTTTTGTCGATACGGCTGTTGCATAAAAGCAAGCAGGACTTGGCCCTGATGCACACGACTGCAATTTGTAGACCTTATCTGAGATTTTGCATTGATTCTTTTCTTCACTGAAGATTTGTGCTGCACTATTTTCAATCTCCTATCTTTCCATTAAAACAAATGTCTTTTTAAAGGGGAAAACAAGTTAACTTCAGTGTACTTTAGCCATGGAGATGCATGCTGGCTGTGCTTCCCAGTAATAATTTCAAATGGCATGTCCTGGAACTGTTAAAATGAAACTTCTTTAGTATTTATTCAAAATTTTCAACGTAACCTTTTAACAAAAAGTTTGGGCAGCAATTCCCTCATGTAAATCTAGGATTGTTCCCTGCTAACTGTTGGTTTTGTTTGGTTGGTTTGAGTTTGGTTTTTTTTCCCCACAAATATGTTGTCTTATGTACCCCCCTTGTTTATGACAATGCAACCCCCTTGATTGTGATTTGCAGGGCTGTCTGGTAAACCAGGTGAGGGAATGATCTGGATCAAAAACACCATCAAAAGGCTCCAAAACCTGTGGCATTATGGCAGCTGCAGGAATTGTGCAGGGGTGGGAATGCCTGTTGAAGAATGAAGAGGAAAGCTGGTTAGCACAGTACAGACGCTGACATTTTTTAACCTCAAACTATGTACCAGCTGACCCAAATGCCAGACCAGGTATTCTTCTAGCCACTTTAATTGTGAGGGTGGAAACTACCCACATGTTGCAGGCTGATAATCACTGTTTTTCTTTCATGCTGTTCTCCCCCTCCCCCAGTGATTAGTAATTGTACTCATTAGGCAAAATTAATAGCTTTGAATAATCCTGGCTTTTTCATTCTTTCCTTCTTCTGGCAGCGATTTAAAATCTACCATGCATCCTATTTTGACCAAAATACTGCTCGGAGTCTACACTTGCTTACTGCAGACTTTCTTGGAAAGGGCAAGGCATACCTGTGCTCCAAAAAAGAGAGGAGCAGAAAAGAGAAATAATCACTTTGGGGCACATGCTCTGTACCCTGTGCATACAAATTCCCTGCAGAAAGCATTTCTGGGGAAAGTGGGTCCACCTCATCTTCATGAGTTGACTCCTAGAGATGCTGCCATTCACATTTATTCTCTTTAAAGCAATTGCTGGTTTTATTTGCCAGGTGAGATGACAAATATGATGTCAGGCCTTAATTTTCAGGGGGTGGGAATATGCGATGTCATAAAGATTTCTGCCAGTTCTGCAAACCAGAGGTAAAGACTTTTGCAACTTTGATTTATTTTTTTGCCTGCCTTTTTTACACACCATGAATCCCAACAATGTCGCTCCAGAAATTGCTGCAAGCCGTGTAGAGAAGGCACTGTGTGCATTGCGTAACTGGCAAGTGATGCTTTCTAGAGATCATGCTGGTCTATCAGCACCATATGCTGATCACTATAATGCTTCGACCTTCCTTCTACACCTCTCTTACAAGCGCAGTGCGGACAGGACAAATTGCATGTCCTTTATTCTGCTCTGTCTTTTCGTTCTGTAAAAATCCTTGGGGTTTTTGTGCTGAGAAGAAACCAAAGACTGAAATCACCCTGTTCATTGAAACACATGGCAGGGAGCAGAACTTTTTGCACTTGCACATTTGGACCATGGAAACGCTGTGCATGCCAAGAAGAAATACCTACTAGCCCTTAGCTGGAACCTCCCGTGTAGAGGATATGACAGTATCAGCTAATTCCAAGCACTACTGGAAATAAAAATCTCATGCAGGTGTCTAAGTGCTTAAACAGAATAGATAGTTTTTTATTTCATTTTTTTTTATGCAATAATCTTCCTCAGGAGCAACATCTGATAGCTTTATACAAAATCATAATAAAGTACTCAAGCAGGTTATCCAGGTGGACTGTCAATTAGCTAAGACATCTTGACCTATGGATCTGAATAAAAGGTGCTGAGCTTATTGGCATGACCTTTCTAATAAGCATGAAACTGCCATGGGTAGAAGAGTTACTGAAATCGCCATAATGTAGGGCAGCAATTCTGAAACAAATTTACACCTACTCCGTTTTCTTCTTTGTTCCCTGTACACTACAAGAAGGTTTCTGAGCTTTGTTTAATGATCCCAGCTGTTCCCAAGGAATTCAGAAACTCAGATGCAGATAGGCTTGAACTGAGGCAGTTATAAACAAAGGGTGCCCCTGTGTATCTGTATCATTTCCTAATCAAACTGACTGCCAGGCATTTTATGAGCATATGCATTGAAATGCAGTGCCTTTTAGGCACTAAACAAGCAGTGAATGAGCCCCGTTAGTGAGAGAAGATATATTATTAACCAAAGACATCAATGTAAACTTCTTCTCTAATCAAAATGACAAGAAGATAAGCTGAAAGGTCCTGCCTTTCTTAGTCTTCTCAAGTTTCATCGAAGAGATTTGTATGCACTGTATTGTTTGGTTCTCCATTTATTTTTCTTGGAATGTGCTAAGCTAATCTTTCCAAGGCCTCAGTCTGTTCTCAAACAGCTACACTGTGCTAGTGAAGATCTGTTAATTTGACCGTGTATGCCTGCTTGCATGTATCTTCATTCAAAACAGAGCTTACTTTAATCACCATACCTGGTGCTATCTCATTTTTTTATTGTAAGTTAGACTTAGAATCATACTTTTTCTGGTTTTTGGACTTTTGCTGTCTTACCTAGAGCCAGATATCTTAGAAATGATAGACTTCTATGACAGACATTTATTAAATGTCTTTTTGTAAAGCCAGAATAACCATGAGTTAGGTTTTTTTCCATGTGTCCCGGCCCCAGTTCCTGTTTTCTCTTTGTGCCAATCATTCAAGTCCAATCATCAAAACATGTGATTCTTCTCCAAGTAACCAAGGGCCTTCATAGCAGGCCCCTGCTCTATCCTGTATGTCCTCTGACACCGTAAACTACACCATCTTCTGCTCAGTGCTACAGCCTCTGTGTGGGAATGAAGCTTTCTAAGCCTGTTATTCAGGGATTACACTGCTGTCATAAGAGATGTGAGATCTTGGCTTAACATTCAAGTCCTGCAAGTCCTCTAACTACTTGCTTGCTGTACAAAGTACAGATGGCAGCGATACTACCTCTCCTGACCATGTTTGTTTTTAAAACAAAGACATTAGGGACTCTTTATTAGGGACTGTAGTGATAGGACAAGGGATAACAGATTCAAACTTAAACAGGGGAAGTTTAGATTGGATATGAGGAAGAAATTCTTTCCTGTAAGGGTGGTGAGGCACTGGAATGGGTTGCCCAGGGAAGTTGTGAATGCTCCATTGCTGGAGGTGTTCAAAGCTGGGTTGGACAGAGCCTTGGGTGGCATGGTTTAGTGGGAGGTGTCCCTGCCCATGGCAGGGGGGTTGGAACTAGATGATCTTAAGGTCCTTTCCAACCCTAACTATTCTATGATTCTATGATTTTGTGAATGCTTTGTTCCTTAGACCTGCTTTGAATGTGGCTAGTGGAAGGGACACCTTCTAGAGGGCTGACATGCTGCTCTGTCTGCCTTTGGATCTTGATCAGACTGTTGAGGCACTGGAATGGGTTGCCCAGGGAAGTTGTGAATGCTCCATCCCTGGCGGTGTTCAAGGCCAGGCTGGACAGAGCCTTGGGTGGCATGGTTTAGTGTGAGGTGTCCCTGCCTATGGCAGGGGGGTTGGAACTAGATGATCTTAAGGTCCTTTCCAACCCTAACTATTCTATAATTCTATGATTCTATTTATACAGAATAGTACTTAACTACTCAAGTTGGGTTGCAGAAGCAAAACTGCAGAGTGTGATGTGACTTTCAGGAGAAATAAAGAAGTATGTACATCATTTAGATGTTCCTGTGCTGAGGTGCTGGTTGAGATATTTAAAAAAATGCAGATGGAAGGGACTTCTGGGTCTCATCTAGTCCAACCCTCTGCACAAAGCAGGGCTAACATCAGAGGGCTCTGAGGTTAAGTGCTTAGATCCCACACATTCTTCTATCAATTTCCACAGTCCTTGGTAGACCTTTATTTAAGCAGCTGGGAGGTCCAAGCCCAGCTGTTGAGACCATCATCTTACCTACACACCAGAAAATAGGTGAAATGGGGTATTAACAGCTATGTAGGGTGAGCTTTATGTAATAAAGAAAAGGAAGGATCCTTACTGAGATACGTGGGAACACAGAATTGCAGCAGCATGTGTTATGGATGGTTTTAATAAAGTCATATATTTTGAGGCCAGAAGGGACCATTATGATCATCTGTTCTGACCTTCTTGATGATGATAAGGGGCCACTGAATAGTCCTAATGCTGGAATAAAAGAGTCTGCCTGGCACTGCTTTTTTAAAATGGTTTCTATTTCAACATTTTTCTGAGTTATTCTCTAACCCTTAAATCACTCTTTTTCATATAAGACTGTCTGTCAATCTCCTGCTCTTGACAGCCTCGTCCCCACCTTCCAGTGCCTTAGATGCCTTTTCTCTGCTGTCAAACTCAGGCTAATTCATTTTCAGTTCCCTTAAGAGACCTGTCTAAGCCCTGAAAGATCTGGACTCTCGCTATTTCATTAGTCCTCATTATTTTTCAGTTAATAGTTAGCTGGCAGCATTGGTTTTGATTTTTTGTAATAGAAATGAAGCAGGTTCGTATTTTATAGTCACTCCTCGTCAGTCTCAGGGAGAAAAATATATCTGTCTACAAGGATATTACAGTCTCCCTGAATGCAGGCTTTGTAGTTATTTGCATCACTTTCAGTTATGCACAGTTTTAGTGGGAAAAGTATATGTTAGAGTGCATACAGCTGTTCACGAGTGCTAGCAAATCTAGCCACAGATGCTCCCTTGCTGCCTTTGTTACCTCAATTTTATCAAAATGCTGAAAGGGAAGCTACTGGCAAAGACAGAGAAACAGCACTTAATTTTCTCACAATATCGTATGCTTTCTTATACTTTAAAGATAGAGCTTTTTGGAGTAACATGATTAATTTTGCTACTCTGTAATGGAGCACAGAGAGTTATCAACTTTGAAGTTTCATTGTTCAATCTGGCTTTGCAGTCACCCAGTGCTGAACTTCAATTTTCAAGTAGGGGAGGGGGAGTAATAACATACTTCCCTGATTACCTTTTACTGGGGTTATTAATTAATCAAGCACAAGCTTGTTACAATGACTGACTCAAGAACAATCATACCAGGTTTTTTGTGGAGGAAGGATAAGAGGCTTATAAAAAATGTAACAGTAGCATGTGGAAATATTTTCCTGAAGACAGCAGATTCACAAGAATGGAAAGATTTTAAATATTCAGGTCATTAGCCTGAAGTTTTTTGAAACGAATTAGGGGTCTTGCATCGCCACGTTTTCTCAGCAGCTTTGTTAAGCTCAGCTCACATAAAGTTCATCAGAAAATCAGCTAAGCATATCTTCATCCAGAGCAGACTTCATGGTCCTGTTGAATTTACCTGCATAAAATTATTCTTGCAGGAAGACTTGCAGTTGCTGATCCAGCGAGGAACAGGGCTTTGGAGCCTGAGATTTGGTGAGCCACTAGCAATAGCTGCTGTCTTGAGGAGCAATTGCATATGAGCACCTCCACTCAGATCAAGGTGATTGTCACTTGTGATCATTTTATCAATAAACCGAGTGGTTATCTGTAAAAAAGAAAAAAAAATACATTTTGCTGTCTTCCATCCTGGCCTATCTCAGAATTTATATGAATTCTGGTTTTTATTCATTCTGTTATCATCTGTCAATCTACCACTGACAAACCATCTTCTCCATAACTGAGTTTACATGGAGCGTAAGCCCCATGTAATTAACATTAGTTATAATTATGCAGCAGTGCTGAAGGGGGAAATGACAAAAAATTTATACTTAATGGAAAAAGGAGGAGATTGAGAAAGGATTACAAGAAGTAGAGTTTGATAATGCAGTTAGCGGCATAAAAGAGTTACCCAGAATTAGAAGCTGGATCAGCATTTGCTTGCCTGTTTTTCCCAGAAATGGTTCTGCTAATAAAACAAACACAGATGTGGAATGGTTTTATAGCTCATCCTTAAGTATCCTCATGCAGTGTCTGAAACCTAATCATTACAATGTTTTGCATGGAAGCCAGAAAGTGAGCAAGTCATTATGTTGCTATGTGTTGACATGGTTCCTCAGTATCTTCTCCTGAAATAAATACAGTCTCTCTGTAGATTTGCTATAATTGGATTCTACTGCACCATAATATGTAAATCATAAACTCCAATTACCAGGGCATAAAAATAGAAAATCATGTAAGCATCTTAGGAAAAAATGTATAACAACCAAGAATGTTTAGGATAAACCAAAATATATATTTTTACAGTCATTACAACATATCTTTTTTACAGTCATTGTCACAACCCTGATCTTTAGGGTGGTTTTGTTTGGCTGTTCAGTTGTTTGGGCTTTTTTACCCCAAATGATTTTACCAGTTCTTGGTTATCCAACCAAGTGTGTTATCCAAGCAACTGTGTCAGTTAGCTGTATTCCACACACCTTGTGCCATACTGCTGACCGGAGATGCATTGACTCTGTAGTCTGTCTGTAATGTTTTGACCATGAAATGCCTATCTTTAACAAATAAGAAAGAAAGTGGTTTAATTTGTTGTGTTTAAAATTGCACTTAATGCCAACCAGATTATAATATGAGTGTGGAGGTTATAATCTGAGTGTTTAGCTTGCCTGTTGCTATTCCTATATAGTCTGTAAGGGCTGACTTCAGCAGTTTCTAAATCTTGCTTTTTAATGGTTTGAGAGTGAGGATGGCTAATGCAGCATCTCCTGAAAGTTATGTCAGTACAGTGAGACAGGTCCCCAAGAGGACACTCATACTTATTTTTCCAGAGGTGATATTCCACAGGTGGATTCAGAACATAACGAGGAAGGAACCACAATAAGAAATAAGGAGTCTGGTTTTCTTTGATATAGCATTTCATAGCCCAGAAGTGCTGGTTTCACCACTGCACATCCTGCGGTGTCTTGGCAGACCTCCACTTATGCCAGTGAAAAGGCAGCTGTCTCATGGACCTTTAGCAAGGAGCAGATGCGAACAAAACCTGCAGCAGCTGTACTGGATCAAATGATGGAGCCTCATGCACAAGACATGAGATTTGACTTGCTGACGTAATTAGTCATACAGTTGTTTAGAGGCAGCCAGCAGGAGAATGGGAGATGGGCGAGTTCATCAGTGCCGGCTGAGTTACCAGAACAAAGGAAGCAGTCTTTGCTTCTTCCCTCTTCTATTTTCTTTTGTCACTGAAGCTCACTTGATTTGATTCCTCAAATAAGGAAGACCAAACCTAAATTCTGTTTTCATTTTTTACACCAGCTTGACTCTCTTTGTTTTCCTCAGGCTTTTGTGTTCCACACTGCTCCTGCAGCCTAAAGCTAGCTACTGGTAGAATCATGTTGCACATTTACATTGCACAGACTCTGTGTCAACATGCAGGGTTCAAACAAATGGGCTGTTTGAACATGTCTTAAGGTGAGCTTTATGACTAGTGTCCATCACTGTGTTTCAGAGAGATCATTCCATTACTGTCAAAATGCATTTACTTTACGGATGTAAGTAACATCACTCATTATCACTAAGCCTTCTGTGGTATAGATTATTCTACTTGGAAGTATCTCAGAAAGTTGCAATTTATTTTCTCACCTGCCTAAAGGATTTCAATAGCAAAGAGATCAGGGAGGAAATGCGCATTTCTTCTATCTGCTATTTAATTCTAAACTTGCTTTTTTTATCTTAATGAAATTTAATGTTATGACAAAGAAATCCAGTATTCTCTTGCTATAGAGAATATATCAATTCAGCTATTGTCCTTTGTTCACGTGATACTCAGTGTACGGTTCCAAGAAAGTATTGAGGCAGAAACTTTCAAAGATACCTTGAAAATGTAATTGCTTAATTTTTGTTGAATTCTAGTGTGATATTGGTGTCTGGTTCTTAAAGACTCTCTGATGCCTATGAGCCTAAACAAACGTGTATTCCATTCAGTGTAATGCAAGTTCAAATAACGTTATCAAGCTACCATATTTATCCATTATTTGTTAATGTTAGGTGCTACTGAAGTTTGCACTTTGGGATGATCAACTGCAATACCTTAAAAAAGAAACAACCAACAGCCCTTGCATCCTCAGTAAGAAATGAGGCCAGAAAAGCTTGCTTAAAAACCCTACTGATTTCAAGATGCTTTTGTACTAAAGTGCAGGAATGAAAAGCCCACAGCTACCTTCAGCAGGGTTTACACAAATGTTTAAAGAGGAATACTTTTCCTGTTAAGAATTGCATATCCAGGGAAAGGCCTTTTATACTAAAAAAAATAAAAAATACAAATAAAAATGGTTGTGCAATGCTGGAAAAATCCCACCACTGCTCTCCAGCTAGACCTAAGCCTGCAATACAATGGGATCCTATCATGATCTTTCATTCACTGAGCCCACTATATATCCTCTTGACACAGCAATCACTACTTAATCTCATTAGGATAGATGGTAATGGAGCCTAGTTGTAAAATATCCCTTTGTATTTTTTATTTTGTTTTGAATATATTGCCTTGATTTTTATCACATTTATGTGCGCATTAAAGCACAATTATTCATTGTTAAAGCCAATCTGCAATCAATGTCATTTTCTATATTTTGTTTACTCAGATTAGAGGTTTGATCCTGCTTATTCACTTCAATCAGAGCTTGACTTACCCTTTTCTCCCTCTCCCCTGGATCTCCATTTTACAAAGAAGCAGTTTGTCCTTGGCTCTGGCCTTGGTGCACAATGAAAACAGCCCATGATACAAACTCTTACATCTTCTGAAGAAAGACCGGTGATATTTACCTATGCAGTTGCTGGGGCAGGGCAAAGCGTCACCCCTTCAAGTCTCCCTGGTCTCCAGTAAAGGACAGCTGGAGGACAGGGGCTGGAAAACGCTGGAAGTGTGGGAAGGAGAATGGCAGAAAACTGCTAAAAAATGCTTTAGAAAGAGACCAAGCTATGGCATCCCAGGGCAAAGGCTGGACTGGGCTTTGGTCATCTGAGAGTCTGAGGAACTGCAGGGCTCCTCTGAGCTGTTCTTTTTCACTCAGGGAAGAGTGCATGGCTAAAAAGGTGCAAGACTGTCTGGTGAGCTCTCAGGACAGAGGACTGTGTGTATGGGGATATTCAGTTAATGAAGACAACTAGATGTAGGAAAATTAAATATTCTCACTGCGTCAAGGTGCAGTCTAGAAGAAAGGGCAAGAGAAGTCCTTTCTGACCTTCAAATATGTCTCTGCTTCAGAGCGGTTCCAGTTTTGAGAAACTTTCGGTGCGTTAACTAGAAACCTTCCTCTCTTCAATTGATGAGATATTTGTGCTCTCTACCCTTTCCTGTGACTTTACCACTTGTCATATATCCCCTTCCTTAAGTTAGGAATAAGTATTTTTTTTTCCATATGAGCTGCATTCCTGTTCTGATGAACAAGAAACTTAATGTAATATTAAGCAAAGAAAGAAACACATTTTTCTATCTCTCTAACTTGACTCAGGCTATCAGTTACCCTGGAGTAAAGTGGAGATTAATCTGCCCCATGTGTACTTGCTGTATTTAACAATAACAGTCCACTTGTCTTATCAGTCTCCCTGGGGAAGTTTTGATCACAGAACTGAAGGAAGAATAAGGCTGTGTTGACTCTTCCTGAGGATCTTGACGTTTGGCAGAGTGTTTACCTTGCTGGTTCTGTGCCAAAGCATTACAAAGCACACTGGTTGGCTGTGCAGGAGAGAGGGAAGACAAGAAGGAGAAAGCCCCTGTTTGGGAGTTCTAGGATAAAAACCTGCAGTGGTCAAAGCAGGGTTATCCCTAAGACAGTGGGCCCTGACTGTCAAAGGCACCATGCTAACTTAATCACCATAACTAGGCTGTGATGTTTTCATTATCAAAAATACGTTACTTTTACTGCTCTTGTTTTACTCTGAAGATAGACTGTTTTCTGGCACTCCAGGTGAGATCATATCCTCCAATCATGTATTTCAGTGTGAGGAATATCCAATTAGCTCGGTTCTTGCCAATCTGTCTATACCAGAAGGAACACTCTTTGGGTGATCTGAAAGGTCAGGATCATCTCCATCTTTAAATCCTACCTCAAGAAACCTCTGTAATGTGCTGTATACAAGAGATCAGATGGTTGATGTCTGCGTAGATTAGTGGCACTTGAGATAGAACACATTTCTTAGAGAGTTTTTGTTGAATGATAGTGAGAAGTGTCCTAGAATATTAAAACTGCTAACATTGCACTCCCTCTACCACTGACTTAATTAATTTCCTTTAAAAATACATTTTGAACATTTCTAGGCATTGAAAATGCCTGATTGTAAGTATGTGGAATGTAGAGCTTTATGGGGCCCTAATTTCAATCTGTACCTTGCAGTATTTCACATAGATAATGATTAATAATCTTTGGAAAGGAAGAGAATGTTCTCAACCTCAGATGTGTGACCAGATATCTGGCCTGTTTGTCAGATGTTACTGTGATTTTTCACACTAAAGGGAAACTATTCACCCCTCCCCACTCCTCTTCTGTGCCAATTCTGTGGTCAAGATAATCTCTCCATGTATCACCTGTAGAGGAGCATGCACCATGTTCTGTTATTTGGGAAGGGAGGAGTACAGTGCAGACCTGCCAGGCTCCTGGGTCCCATAGGACCCAAATCTCATAACAAGAAGGGGAAGAAAGTGATATGCAGAGAATGCTGCCTGTTTGTTTGGCACTTCCACAGATGTACCCTTTTATGATAACTCAAGTCAAAGAAGCTGCTTGTACCAGTTTGCAAATCCTTTATTTGGGGAGATGATAAAGGATACTTGAAAAAAAAAAAGAATATATCATTGTTCATACTTATTTATTGCCTGGCAGTAGATTTCTATTCCTTTTTGTTAATTAATACTTACCCTAAAATTCAACATTACAAATGCATTATTTTCATTTCCAGCTATAGCTATTTTGCCAAGTTTTACTTCTCCCCCCCAATTGATTTTATTCCTGTCTCAAACTTCTTTCTATCATTCTGTAATAGAATAAAAATGGGCTAAATCAAGCACTTTATCCAATCGATAACTCTTCATACTTGGCCAGAAATCTCTGTGCCAGAAATAACATTCCACAGTCTGGAAGCGATAAGGATGAAAAGGTCCATTACAACATATTAATCATTGTTCTTTCATTTGTCTTTAGGCAGGACAAGTTCCACTGCTGTTTATTCTGTGACTTGTGATGAGTACCTTTGAAGCTTGCTTTACAACAGCAATGACCTTATGCTCTACTAGCTTTCTTTGACTTTTTAAGCTGCTTTGCCAAAATATATGCCCACTGGTATGCATAATTCACATGTGCGATTCCAAGGTCTGAACACAGAACTGACTGGAAGTCTGCCAGAGGAAGGGAGGTTGATAGTTATACTATGTCTGACCTGAAAGAACAGATGTGATAAATGCATGGTGAAATCAGGTTCACAACTGTGCATGGAAATATTCAGGTGGTAGATATTGCCCATACAGTGGTAGAAGTCAGGAGGTGGCTCTGGGCCGAGTAAGAAGGCTGCTAAATTCCATCTTCCTCTACTTGTTTCAGGAAAAAGAAAATAGGCAGAAAGGATTAGAGATCTAGCGGCGGTGAGAGCTCATCAAAGAAACATCATCCAGCTGCTTCTGTATCAGACAGGAGAAGTAAAACTTGTGCTTGATTTGGAGCAGGGAAGTGGATGCTATGAAAGGAAATGACAAACAGTAAAAGAAAATACTTTCATTTCAAGATGAATGTTCATCTCCTACCGTGCTACTTAGAACTGTTTGTATCATGTCTATGCTAACTAGGAGCTGCAGAATTAAGTATTTGTATAATATACATTAATGTAATTTGCAGCAATCAGTTTGATTCTCTCAAACACTGGTGTAGCTTTCCTCAGAATGGGAACAGATCTAGGAAAATGCTTCAGAGTGGCCACAATGCCTTGGTCTCTCTGAAAGTTGATTGGGAATTAATGGTGCTGTTGCAGAATGGACTCTAAACCATGCAATATGTTGGGCATGGTTGTTCAAACCAGTCAGCAGGAAAATGGGAGAGAAGTGAGTCTTCAGTCATTTTCTTCAGCTGTAGAAAGGCTCTGCAATGTATTATCCAGAGCTTGGAAACATCTCCTGAAAGCAGGAGCTTCTTCTCAGATAACCAAGCAGGGTGCTCTCTCTGTTTGTTGCCTTCTAAAAAAACCCCACCAAGTGGAAGAGGAAAAGTGATGTTGCTCATTCTTTAGTAGTTTAAACAGACTAATCATAGAATCATAGAATAGTTAGGGTTGGAAAGGAACATAAGATTATCTAGTTCCAACCCCCCTGCCATGGGCAGGGACACCACACACTAAACCATGCCACCCAAGATTTCATCTATCCTGGCCTTAAACACTACCAGGAATGAAGCATTCACAACTTCCCTGGGCAACCCATTCCTGTGCCTCACCACCCTTACAGGAAAGAATTTCTTCCTCATATCCAATCTAAACTTCCCTTTTGAACCCATTACCCCTTGTCCTATCACTACAGTCCCTAATGAAGAATCTCTCCCCAGCATCCTTATAGGCCCCCTTCAGATACTGGAAGGCTGCTATGAGGTCTCCCCGCAGCCTTCTCTTCTCCAGGCTGAACAGCCCCAACTTTCTCAGCCTATCTTCATACAGGAGGTGCTCCAGCCCCCTGGTCATCCTTGTGGCCCTCCTCTGGACTTGCTCCAACAGTTCCATATCCTTATATTGAGGAAACCAGAACTGTACACTATACTCCAAGTGAGGTCTCATGAGAGCAGAGTAGAGGGGCAGGATCACCTCCTTTGACTGGCACTGCGCCCTGTGAGTCCGTGCTCATGACAGCAGTGCTGCCAGCTCCTGGGCAATTCTTGTCAAGGGCTTGAGGCTCCCTTGGCAGCTCTCGTTGCTCAGAATGGAGGCTCCTGAAAGAGGGGTTTCCCCTTGCTCTGGGATTGAAGGCTTCTCTCTGGAGCTGCTTACCTCCGCAGATGACCATCATCAATTCCTTCCTTTGCCAGAATAAATTCAGCTGCACATCTTCTGGCAGGATGCTCT
The DNA here is from genome assembly GCA_028858755.1 of Ara ararauna. Classification (NCBI taxonomy): domain Eukaryota; kingdom Metazoa; phylum Chordata; class Aves; order Psittaciformes; family Psittacidae; genus Ara; species Ara ararauna. The sequence continues at coordinate 18,090,728 of CM054382.1, read as the reverse complement.
GTAGACAATTGTGGAGAAAGATATGGTATCCTGAAGAAAAGAAATTGCTGCTATCATGGAGACAGGCTAGACAAAGGACTGCAGCAGCGATCTGGTGTGGATTATACAGAGTGGGATCCCTGCTCTCTGGATTTTCCCAGTGTCTCTGATTCAGTTACACCTTCCCCTCCCCATTCTTTGCTCTTAAAATCATTTTTACAGGGAAGGGTGAGCAGTCCCATTACTCTTGTTCCATCTCAATCATATGAATTTGGGATACTTCCAGAAGTATAACCATGGTCCTGGGAGAAGGACCGGGTTAGGAATTTCCCAGTGGAATGCAGGTATGGCTTGGAATCCCCTCATCCAAAAGGAAATGTGCAGTTGAAGCAGGGCTGCAGAAGAGGGACTTCCTGACCACATGTGTCCTCAAAGTAACTACCATCAAGACTAAATTATATTCGAACAAAGGTTTTCAGGACAGAAATTTTGGCATCACTTGAAATGGAATTTTGGTACTCGAACCCAAAGTTCTTTATTCAGTAGGTGGCTTGTGATCACTGCAAAATTAATGTGTTTTGCAACTGAAATTGGATTTTTAGAAAGAACGAAGTCGTGCTGCTCATGCTAAGTGGTGAATTTTGCCCACAGTTATTTTTAAGCATGCAGATCCTGGCGCCTTACTTCAGATGTTCATTCTCTTCCTCTTTCCTCCTCAAAAATAGTTACACTTAAAATAGCTTACACTCTACTTCCTGTAAGCAGTACTTACAAAGTAGATAAAATTGAAAATTACATGGTATGTAACTGAGATCAATAATTAGAGCTACTTTACATAATCTCAGACTAAGTGCATGGCTGTTGGGTGTTTCTTATTAGAAGGTTGTGGAATGTTCTTGCTTTCTTTTGCTTTATGTTACCTGTTTCTTGGCTTGTTGAAATAAGCCTGCACAGGCTTGTTGGAATAATATTTATTTTTGTGTATTCTGCCATTTCGCCATTGATATGGATCCGCATTTCTTGTCTATTTAGTTAACCAGAAGTTTTGCAATGACTTATGCAGCGCTCAGAATCCAAGTTGAAAGTATATTCTTAAGGGTCATTTCAAAATGGTATGGATATTTTTTTTTAAAGCCAGCATTCTTGATATTGAATCACATGTTATGAAATGGAGATACATAATGTGGTGGCACTTCTATTATTTGTGACAGATCAATTTTGTATGGAAGGTTATGGCAAAAAATGCAAAACAGGCTCCCACAAGAGGTTATAACGGTGATAGATCACAGGTGACATTGGTTTCTGTAGAAGCTACCAGCAGAGAAAACCAAATAAATTAGAATCACAGAATTGATTAGCAGGAGATTAGTAGGAGAATGTTTCTGTTTTGGTGTTGTTAGCGGAGGACCAGATGTTATTTACTTGTTATTTTACAGATAAAGGAACACGCAGAAAAATGTCATCAGAAAATATTTTAGACTCTAGATCATGTCCAAGCTCTTCTGTAATCCTTAGGAGGAAAACAAGCAGTAAGATTTTCAATTTTAAGTTGTGACTTATTAAAATAAAACATTCATGCCTCAATCTTCCATGCTCCTTGCACTCAGTGGAATCTTTAAGGAGCCCTCATCCCTCCCAAACCAAGTCTATATGTGGAGTATAGTGCTGATCAAAGATGGAAAAGTCAGAGATTCTGCCCCTTAAAAGCTAATCCCCTCCCCTATCTATCAGTCAGCCTCATGCAGTAACAAACATGTGAATTCTTACAGATAAGCGGTCTGGGTCTGTCCATTCCTGCCAGGCTGGTGGTAAAGCATCACCTTCACTGAGGCATGGGGTTGGTATGTGCTTTTCTTGACTGGGAAAGGAGAAGAGGAAAGGGAAACAAGTCCCAGGCAAGGAGGAGAGTTGGAGAGGGTGATGCTGCTGGGAGGAACAGTATTTGCATGGTGATCTCCCCAGGCTCTGCAGCCCCAGAAGAGTTCCCAGCCTTCTCACCCTCATGCTTTCCCTGAAGACTGTGTGCAGTGGCTGGCTGGGGAGTGCCATGCCTGCGGGTTTTATACGAGAGCAGTGACTGTCTGTTGCTGTGGAGGATGACAATCGACAATTTCACCTCCACATTACTTTTGATTATCAGTTTTCCTATGAGGGGGTCCAGGTTTTGTGAAGGATGTTTCTTCACACATAGTGAAACAGATATCAAATTGATCTAAAGGTTATTTTCTCTAAATTTCCTTTGGGTTCTGTTTTCTTCGGCTAGCTGAAAACAGGTTATTTCAAATGAAATTAGCCTACCATAAATCTTTCACTTCCTTTCCTGCCACAGGCTCTTTATTTCCATGTCAGTGGTCTTCAGTTTTTTAAAATATACTTATTCTAAGATAGACTTAGAGGGATTTTTGTAAATCCTAAGATGACCACCACAAGAGTGTAAATTCAAGTTCACATTTCTGAAGAGCCTTTTGTGGGTGCACCCCACACCTAAGAAGTGTCTTTGCTGTATTGCTTCTATTTTGGGGTGAATAGTAATTTTTAGGAGATCTGTGTGGGGTACCTTTGTCACTGTCAAATTTTCATTATTTTTCTGAAGTAATTCAGAAGGAAATGATTGAGTTTTATAATACATCTTTTAAATGAGCCAGCTGTCCATGAGTTAAGTGAAGATATTACAGCTGTTGCTTTATAAGTCATAAGTGCTTGGTTTTCATCAAAGCCTCAAATGTTAGCCTATTCCAAGGGGTCAACCTTTATATTAGGTATAATATATCCAGGATTAACACAAAATTAAGTTTTAATTGTACAGTCTGATGGAAAGTTGGATTTGTTTAAAAGAGGTAATAAAAGGAAATTAATGTGTTTAATTGAATAGCAGAGTGGGATTGGGTGACTAGAGAACACAATGTTTTTTGAGGGAAAGTAAGGAGGTGAAGGCAGAGAGGGCAGACAGGCACTCTGCTCACTGATAACCTTCCAAGCCAGTGGAATTGTGCTGGGGTCTCCTGCTTGACTGTTGGAGGATGACACTGCCATACGTTTTCATTTAAGCCAAACCTCACAGAGATTAAAGCCATTTAGCGAAAGGCCAGCTAGCCAGCCTCTCTTATATTTTCATTCGGGAGTAAAGCTCACTCTTCACTTGTGTTCTCAGCAATTTGGGGCTTGACTGAGATTGAGTTTGACAGTAAAGGAGATAAAACTTATCTTAGTGTCATGATTCAGTACATATCCCAGAAGATAAATGAGTCATTTCAGAGGTTGATAAAAATGTATTTGTTCTTTTGACTTTATATGATTAGTTATATTTTCAAGTAATCTTACAATAAAAGTAACATCCATTAGCTCAAAACAGCTGTGTGCTGTCTGTAGAGTTAAAAGGAATTAAAGCACATTTGCATTTGAAAAACATATGTGTATTTTCAAATTTCAGCTACAGCTTGGCGAGGTACTATTAGATACTTGGGTGGCCAGAAGAACAGTCACTGCTGAAATGGACACCCAGGTTAAGGACAGGGCTCTCAGTAAAGTTCCTCTTGGAAATTATTCAGTGTGTGCCGCTGGCAGCACAGCACCCAGCCTCACAGTGCAGGTTAACAGCTAAATCTCTGCCTTCAAGAAGCAAAGCTGTAATCCAGGGAGTAATCCGTGTTGGAGCTGGCCTCTGCCTGCCAGCCTGCACATCTGGTACTCAGTCCTTTTGGGAAAGATGTCAAAAAGCCCATGTGAATATGCAAAGATTGCAAGAGAATGGATCTCTGTGAGTGACAGTTAAGCAATCTTAATGGGGCTATGCATTACAAATATCAAGGCTTTGAAGCTTAAGTTAAACCAAAGTGAAAATATTTCTTCCAGCAGGGCTGGAGAAAATGGCATGATTTCTGTCAAAGAGCTCTGGGCCAATTTTTTCGTCTTTTATGCACTCCCTTTCTTCCATTGCAGTTTCCCAGGCTGCCTTACTTAATGGACTTTTGCAAATCCTGCGTTTGCAGAAGGAAAAAGTCAGGTACTCTGACTCCTGTTTTCACCACTGTTAGAATAGGGGACAAGCTGTTCTCTCTCTTGCTTTGTGACTCATTGACTCACTTCGGCACTATTTGCACAGAGTTTCTGAATTGGGACCTAATATTGCTCTGCTAAAACCTGCCCTGACCAGTAGTAACACAGGCCCAAGGATCTCCTATATCTCATCAGAGTAAGAGATGTTGCAGGGTTACAGTAGAACTAACTTTAATCATTGGGAGACTTATCACCAATAAGATTTCATGTTTAGGTCTGCAGAAGCAAAAGTTACCTTAGAATCATAGAATCGTAGAATAGTTAGGGTTGTAAAGGACCTTGAGATCATCTAGTTCCACCCCCCCTGCCATGGGCAGGGACACCTCCCACTAAACCATGTCACCCAAGGCTCTGTCCAGCCTGGCCTTGAACACCACCAGGGATGAAGCATTCACAACTTCCCTGGGCAGCCCATTCCAGTGCCTCACCACCCTTACAGTAAAGAACTTCTTCCTCATATCCAATCTAAACTTCCCCTGTTTAAGTTTGAACCCATTACCCCTTGTCCTCTCACTACAGTCCCTAATGAAGAGTCCCTCCCCAGCATCCCTATAGGCCCCCTTCAGATACTGGAAGGCTGCTATGAGGTCTTCATGCAGCCTTCTCTTCTCCAGGCTGAACAGCCCCAACTTTCTCATCCTATCTTCATACGGGAGGTGCTCCAGTCCCCTGATCATCCTCGTGGCCCTCCTCTGGACTTGTTCCAACAGTTTCATGTCCTTTTTCTGTTGAGGACACCAGAACTGCACACAGCACTCTCAATCCAGAGTGAATCCTGGCATGCTTTACACATACAATATGTGTATTGTATTGTAAGCCCGACAACAATATGCAATTCCTTCAACAGAAAAAGTTAAACTTAAGGTCCCAATTCAGAAACACAGTTAAGGCAGTGCTTAAAGTCTTTACTGATCCATGTCCCAGTCAGCATTTTCTTCCTCTTTCCAATGTACTTATGCTAATAACCTGATGGAAAAATGTTTTACAGGATATATTTTTGTACCTGAAAATAATTTTCCTGCAGGCTGTGAGATGCAGTATGATGCATTGTTCCTGCTGCGGAGAAGTTTGTTCTGAATGTGCTTAATAAAACTGTTATCACAAATGCAGCTCCTTGAAAAAAAATGAGATGACAAATTAGTGGAACTTTTATAGGTTCCATGGAAAATAAAGACCAACATTTGCATGAGCACATTATTTATCTATCTCATGTCTCTGTATTTATGCAGTACTTCTCACCATAAGCTGCTTTAATTATCCTTTCAGATACTGTCCTCTAAGTCAGGAAGTACTGTATTTTCTCTTAGAAGAAATCTACTGAGAATTCACTTGATTTCAGTTAGCTTACAAGAATGCATATATTTTTGTTCTGTTTAAATATCCTTTCCATAGCACGGAAGAATGTTCAATTTGTTTTTCTTGATTTGTTTGCAACTTGGTCTGTTTTCACTTTCTGATCATGGTTTTTTAATTTCATGTTTATCTTCTTCCTGTCTCCTCATTTTTTCGTAATCAGGTTCCCAAATATGCACAAATAATTATTTACAACTGTCGCTCCCATTTTCTCATACAGAGGTCTCAGAGTTGTACCGTATTTTTTTCCCATAATGGTTGATTTAAATACTGGCAAGTGGTTGTCACTTGTCATTGGCAACGTGCAAAGTTGAGGAGAAAACCCTGGTGTGTATTTGGTGGTTATGTTTGCAGTCTGGTCAGTGGTGCAGTAATGCCTGAATCCTGCTGAGCAGGGACAGTGCATTTCTGGGTTGCTCTTCTGGCAGAAGCCCCATCCGTACTCTCCCTCTTCCCTTAAGGCAGGCTGGCTGCAGTTTCCTGCCAGGATTTCTGATACCTTTTCTCTTTTCACATGTTATGCCAACTCTTTTTTCATGATAGAAAACAGGAGTGACAGAACTGAGGGAAGATTGACCTTTTGTTCATCTGTGCTTCTCCTGGATGATTTTTAACCTATTTTTGGATGAAGAGGGATTTTTGTCTACTAAGAAAGGCTCCCATTTCAAAATATTTCTGAGCCATCACTGAACGTTCAAATTTACTTTCCAATGGCTCTCTGCTCTTCTGCCTGTCCCAGATTTATCCAGGCAATTATCTAGATGCATAATGAAGCTCTCTACTTCATAAAAAGCAGGGATTTTTTTTGCTAGTGGGAGAGAGGCAAGCCATTTACTGCAAACTCATTTTTCCTTATTTTTATTGCTTGCACCAGTCTGCTGATCCCAGGTGGGTATTCTGTAATATTCAGGACACAATACACTTGTGCCTTTCTCATCTATGCAAAGCATGGTCTCTTGAATGCTTTGCCATGTAGCTCCTACATGTGTTATGCTCACCTGCAGTGCATCTGCTGGGGAGTGATCTACCTTTTCTAGGGGCTTCATGATGCCAAGGACAGCACTGCAAGGTCATTTGCATTAGCACAGTTTAAATACTGCTTAGCAGTCAGCTAGCTATTTAATGAACTGTAAGCAGCTGACCACATCTCACCTGTATTCTTTATAGAGGATGGACACAAGAAAGAGGGTGTTAGTCCAACGAGGCTTTAATTCACAAATAGCCCCACCACTAATTTTAAAGGAAATGGGGCATGTTTCCTGTGACGCTTTTACCTGTTACATCTTGGTTTTGTATCATGCCTTATGAGACCATGCAAAACAGTTCATCTCCAGCACCTAACCAGAAAATCAGAACAAAACTGATTATGTGTACAACATCCATTAACCCAGGAAAAAATGTACCTTCATTGTCTGTGTTAAGACATAGTATAGCCATCCTCAAGAAAGTACCTATCAGTACCCTTTATGGAAGTTAGTGCTGTCAGGAGGAACACTGCAGACAGCAGAAAAAGGCATAACAAGATTAAATCTGTCCAAGAGCAGCAGCTGATGTCTCAGTGATTTACTGTAATGATGGTGGGGTGGTTGGTTGTTCAAAAAACAAAAACAGGGTCAGGATCATTTCCCCCCAACAAGGTAACCAGCCTCAATTAAAATTAGTATAGAGAGTTAGTAGTCTTGTGTCAGTCGTCCAGTCTGGATGTAGCTACCTGTTTCATTAGGAGCTGTGGTTGACCGTCTTGGATCTTATTCTTAATTAAATCTTTTTTTTTTTTTTTTTTTTAACAAAATAATAAAATAAAAACAGTTCCATGATATTCGTAGACTACTACTGAAGCATATTTTGATTTCTTTGTGAATACAGCAAATTTCAGAAATATGTTTCAGTCCTAGTCTGTTACCATGCTTGGTACCATTTCTGGCAGGTTTTTCTGTGACTTTAAAATATGGATTTGTGATGAAAGTTTCAATCTATTTTGATAATGTGGATAACAAAGAAATGGTTATTGTGATTGTATTCCATGACATTATTTCTGAATAGGCAGCAATAATGATTTTTTCACCCAAAATAGGGCATATAGACTCCATACTTTAATAAAAACATTCAATCCCCCCTCTTCTTATTTTTTGTCTTCAAAACTAAAAAGAAACAAAAAAGTCCCACCTTCCCCCAGTCAGATCTTGGTTTCTATACAAAATCCATCTCAGGCCTTCTTGTAAGGTGTCCCAGCCCATGGCAGTGTGGTTGGAACTAGATGATTGTTAAGGTCCCATCCAACCCAAACCATTCTGTGATTCTTTGCTGTTAGTCTCAAATTCTTGCTGAATTCAATGGTAGCTGCAGACGCAACTTTCAGAAGCACAGCCTTAAAAGAGACTTGGAGGGTCCCACAGGAAAAAGTGCTTTCACTCTCCCCTGCCCCCTACCACTTCTACGTGATGTACAAAGAGGTCTTGAAAAGATTGAACAGGAAAATCTTCAAACTTAAGCCTTTTGGGTCATCTTTTTATATCCTGAAATAAGCTCAGTGGCAGAGGCTTTTAAAGGCTTTTCTTTCTGTTAGAATGCTTTAATGAGAAGTGTATAAACTGACACGAATCTCTTCATGTTTGGGTTTATTACACTGAGACACTAGAGATGTTTCTGGGTGATAAAGTTCTGCTCAAGTGCTCCATAAATAAATGCAGTAATAGAGAGATTTAACTTATGTCAAGAAGATATGCGCTGAGAAGAATAGACAATAATGGGCAACTTTTTCATGAAAACATTGGAGTATTACATGAACAATGGGGTTTGTCGGTGTCCTTTGAACTCAGTGAGTTGTGTGTGGTCTTATTTTGAGGATGGGGGAAATTGGATCAGATCTGAGAGTGACTTTGTAAATCTCTTCTTGGCTCTGCTGTCATCTTTAGTAGATGCTACTAATGTAGATCAATGTTTCTGTTGATGTAAAGTAATCTTGCCATTGGAAGAAGTCTAATTTAGAGGCAGACAAATTTAATTTGCTCTGTTTGGACATGCTGTATAATCTGGTGTTGAAAACTAAATCTTAGAGCAGCTTTTCTTGACTGTACTGACAATTACACAAGTTAAGTGGTTGTGCCTTTTGGGACAGCATGTTCACATCTTTGTGGCAGGTTTATATTTGTTTTATTTAGGTGCTATTTCAAGTCAGGGTTTATGTGATAACCACTCAAGCAGACAAATTAGCTGTTTCTGTTCTAATTAATCTCAAATAACTTTTATTGGAAGCATTCAGGAACATCACTAATGAACATATTCAGGATAGATTACTCAGAAACAAATACTTACGTCTTTATTCCTAAACCATTATTTAAGGCTGAAAATATTATCACATGATTTCAGAAAGTTGTGTTCGTATCCAGTGTAAATGTAATGATTACATTACCATCACATTCACAAGCTGTCAGCTGTCAGATTTTACTGGGAAATACATTGCAGTAAATAGCAAAGTAGCATTGCAATTTCTTATGTTAATATGGTTCCTTAGCTACTAAGCCAGTCTAAATACATAATAAGTAAATAAACCTCAACTTTATATAAAATGCTGATGTGGGAGATGATTTGTTTGCATCTCTGGCAATTTGTGGCATTAATGGACACATGAGGTCAGGACGCTCCACCGGTGGTTGCATAATTAGTTGTCCTGTGGCATGTTACACACCAGTGGGGGATGTGCCTCTCTGGCTCACAGACCTTACATCATATTCTGGGTGCAATTTGCCTTATGCTGGCCTCTTTGAGGGTGTGGATTTCTCTCTTGCAGAGTTTCATGGGGGAGGTGGGATATGGAAAAGCTTGCATTGCAGACATGAGAGAACAAAAAGGCAGTTGGTTTTGTGTTTGTCTAACAAAGAGGAGGAGAAAGTCAAGTTAGCAAGGTACTTTGATTAACATGACTGAGGGCTCTCTCTTTCAGTGAATTAGGAAAATGACCCATCTTTCCCTGACAAACAGTCTCTTTCCATGCTACAGGGATGAGAATAACACTGAAGTGAACAGTAAAATATAAAGTTACAGCATCTTACAGCATGACATACCATTTTTCCTTGACATCTCATAACTTACCCTTTTCTACAGCTTTTTGTTCTGAGCCAAATGTCACAAGTTAACAGGTGAATAAATGAGGACGGTTCTCATCACTTTCATGATATGTTGCAAAATATACACACGTGGTGCTTTAAAGCTTGCCATTTGCCTCAATAACTAAATATCATTTGCATTTTACTGGCTTCTATGTGTGTCACATCCCGCACCTGTTCAAGACCGATTTCAGTAGGCATTATATCAGAGCCTATATTTTACTTCTTTCCAGTGGTAAATAGGTCAGTATTTCACGACAGAAATCTATTAAAGAGAAAGTAAGTGTTCTGTCTGAAAGGAAATATGGCATGTATGAAGTTGAATTAAAAATAAATTGAGTAATAATCAGTCAAAAAAGATAGAAGTGCTGAAGAAATCAGTCCAAACAGGAGGAGTAAAAAACCCCCAAACCAACCCCAACTTCAAACTCTCACGCATTAAATTAATGTTTCCATAAAGCCTTAATGTATGTACTGTAATTTAAATATATGACTTTCCCAGCATTAATCATGGGTAAAGCACACATGCCTGAAGTTTTACATGTCCTTATGTACCTTGCTGATCTCTGGCTAACGTGGTTAAGCTTCTTAAGTATCTCTGGAAAATGTATTTCTGATTAGACATAGAAAAAACACTATTACATTCACAATATTTGTTAAAGATTCTTTAAAATACAGCAAGTTTGACCATTATTAGGGGCATTGTGACACTAGATGCTGTGACGCTTGATGAACAATACCAAGATTTGCTTAAGTAGTTTTTCTGAATACATAAATGGTGCAAAGGACTAGTGGCTTTGGGAAGAGGTGATTTTTAATATTCCTGTCAACACCAGATGCTGTGCATAAGAAAAACTGCATGATCTTTTAAGGTATTATAGCCTATCTGGAATGATTGCTGATGTTTTTCAGCTTGCGGTACTTTAGTAAGGTGCTAGGAGTGGTTCCAGTGCAAATTTGAGCAACCCCTGCCTAAAATCATCCATCATCATTTGCAGACATTTCATCTTGCACCTCTTGGCCCCAGCTAAGAACTTTGAATCAATCTGAATGAGAGTGTTCGTGATGTTTACAGTTTACGTTAAGTGGCTTTTAGAAAAGAAGGAAAGCTTTTACTTCATGAATTAATCTCTCTGTATATATTATTATCATGGTACTAATAGAAGCTAGTATACACAGTCAAAGCAGAATCAAAACACATCAGCTCTGGTCAGGAAAATCAGAGTTTTTAAGAGTTGCATGTACACAAATTATGTTAAGAAATTTGTAATGCTATTAGGTGGTCTTTACAGGCTTTAAATTTACGAAGCAGCACTTAGGTTTTCCAGTTTCCTATTGTCAGTGGGCATGCATGCACAGTGAGAGCTGGAACTGGAGAGAACCAGAGAACAAAAGGTACATGAGCGCAAAAACACAATTCAGCGCACAACTAGAAAAATGAAGTACCAGGGGCTTCAATGAAAACGTGCTTAAGCTTGTATATCCAGAATTAACAATAAACACCTACCATATAGGTGTTTAGATATCCAATCATCCTATTCAGGGGGTGGTTCTGCACCCAGAGCAAGCAGCTGGTTACGAGGGCAAATCCAACATTGATCTCAGTGGAGCCAAGGGGGAGATGGAGCACTAGCAACAAGAGGAGGGCTGGTGCTGCATCAGCCCTGGAGGGCTGCAGAGAACCCTCTAACCTGGTCTTCCTCCATAAAAAGCTTGGCTGGTTTCACATATTTTCACTTTTGGAAACTTATTTTCCACTTGCTGTTTTGGAGGGAGAAGATGTAGTGGTTAGGCTGGGCCTCTCCTATTGATCTGTCAATACAGCTGGAAGGGTCAGGAGTGTGAGGAGCTCAAACCCTCACTAGCAAAAGCTGTAGCATAAAGCTGGGTGTTTTATCCAGACTGTGGTTTCCTGAAGTGTTTGCTGGGGGAATCTTACTTTGCCAATACCTGAATTTCTATCGCAGGGTGACAGGTTTCCCCAGAATCAGCTCTTGCTGTGGATGTTGTTATGACCAGAGGACTTAAATCAGCACCAGAGTACAAATTGGTCATGTAGTGGCCATGGACAATAATTCTTAACCTTGAAACTGAGGTGGACTTTTCTGACACCAATCCTCCACTATCACCAGTAGCTTTACAACAGGTGTCCAGAAGAGTCCTCAGGAACATGTGAGCCACAACGCTCTATTCTTAGCTCTCCTTAAGGCACAATAAGCTGGTATATTTTTTCAGATGAAAAAGTGGAAATAATAAGACTTTCACTCATATGTCTGCTGTTTGTTCTTCAGCACTGAAAAAAATGTATTTCAGAAATGTGTGGCTTTTTCTGCAGGAAAGTTTAGAAGTTGTATCTCAATTAAAATAACAGCATTTATAAAGAAAAGGCAAGGAGAATGCTTTCACAGTATAACATTTTGGCTTTTCCTTCCTGAGCCATTATGAGAAACACAAATATCCATCTGGGACTGTTAAAAATGCTATTTATTGAAATAAAATTACTCTATCTTGGTTGGCTGAACCAGAATCTTAACTGCTGAAGTACATTTGTGCCTACTACAAGAAGGGTGTTTTCTAGCCTTAAAATATGTGCACATACATATATATACACATAAGTTGCCGGTATAGAGTTAGACTACTTTTTTCCTGTTTCCCTGTAGTAGGAGACAGCACACAGCTATGCTGCCCCAAGAGAGTCATACCTCAAGAGTAAAGTCAGGATTATGTGAAAGTTGTGACCATTTTCATCACTGAGTGGTGGAGGTGTTTTAACAGGTGGGTTCCTGCTGCTGGTTGCTACTAGATGGCTATTAATGGCAGATGTAGTTTCCCTCTGCTTTGTGTTATCCCTTTAGACTCGCAGTGTGGGACCCTTTGTTGCATAAGCTGTAGAGGGGAGGTCCCAACTCTGCCTTTCTCACTGAGGTTGGTGCCATTTGCCACAATGCAACCCTCACCGTCACCTCCTTGGTACAATAAATTAATAAAGAAAAACACCTATACAAATAAAAATTATGTGGTGCTGAGCTGTTATTCCTAAAAATACTGTTTGCTAACCCAGACCCACATGTTGGCACTGTCTAGAAAAAGGCATGTGGCCAAGGGTCGCTGTGCTCCACAGCATGCCTTTTCAGTGGTCTGAAAGAGTTGAGCTTTGCAGCTCCCCTTCGCGGTGATGGAAACTGCACAACTGATATGCCAGTCACTCCACTGAAGTTTTTCCTTTAGAAATATCATAGAGTGAGCCACAAAGCACACAAAGTGCACATCAATCACAGCTGCACCCTGCCTCAATGCCTGCCTGCTGCTCCATTCATAGAGCTGCGGTGTGTACTCTCTCTCAGAAGGTATCTGCTCTTATCTGGGTGGAGGAGAGTTGCAGCCTTTCTTATGCACCATGTGGAGCTGTCAGTGGTAAGTCTTCCTGGGAGGCCATGTAGTGTGTTTTTGAAACACCGGGAATGAAGTGGAAAAGAATTCCTTCTGTGGGTGCTTCAGGTTGGGAAAAAAGTGTCACTACACACAGCACAGCAGAAATTCCAAATAACTTTGCTGTCAATCGGCCATGTTGCTGTGAAGTATGCATTGCCAAATACAGCATCTTGAAGCCATCATCCTTTGCTGTTCTTTGTTGCATGATGCCTCCAGAAGACACACCTCTTGGCAGAAGATGGCATGTGCTGCATTTCTGATTCAGCCGATTTGAATTCCTGCATGCACCCCTCAGGCATTCCCTGTAGAGTCAGTGCCTGCAAGTTGCTGCTCAAACATGAGCATTTTCCAATCCATATTTAAGTACCTTTAAAAATAGGCTTTTTGGCATGTAGGGTCATCTCTAACTGCTGCTGGCTTTGAAAAGATGAGTTCTTGATGTTCCTTAAAGTTAGACTAATTATTGACCCCCAAGGTTTGGCGAGCATTTTCAAATCAAATGTGAAATATTTTTCATATGCCTAGACCATATAATAGGAAAGCTATTGGATGAAAGCTAAATCATAGATTTCTAACCACATCTTGCTTTAATCATGGGTATAACTGAGCCAATTCAGAACTGTCCTCCCTTCTTAAAAGAGCAAATTCTGTAAGGATTGTTAAAAAGCAGCAAAAACTAATGTGCATTTTCTTTACAAAACTTGGATTTTGGTGAGTTTCCATTTTCCAAATTGAGTGTTTTTTGTCCCTTCCACCTGCATATTATGGTGTGAATTTTCTGTGAGCATAACTACTGTTGGGCTGCCATGTGTGCCTCCTTGTGTGGAGGCACATGTGTCTTTGGGTGGTATCATCCTATGTACCAAAACTTAGCATTTTCAGAGATTCCTATCATAACAACACACCTGTTCTCATAAATGCTCTCAGATGGAGATGCCAAAATCCTTTGGGGTACTTACCTATTCTTATATTGATGAGGCCTTTCACTAAGCACACAACATTTCTGATGCATTTGTTTGCTTTGAGCAGTAGCCATTGTTTTATAAACAAACTGTTACACCATAAAGGATTGGCATGATTCTCATAGTGGTTAAGTAATATTTTTCCTACTGAGATTTATTGTCTACATTTCTGCATCAGCCTGGCACACTATATAAAGATAAGCCTTTTTAGATTGGCTGTTACAGACTCAGTACAGTGGAATGTGGATCAAACTTTTATATACGCCATCAACTGAGGATTTCTGCACAACTTCAGGCTAGCAGGGAGCTGACGGCTGGTGCAAGTGTGCACAGCTCTGCAGATTGTGCTCTAATGTGCCCTTTTGCTCCAGCCATGAATTTGGCTTCTAGACTTGTGTTTGAGTTGTATACTGAAGGAATGTGCAGGGATATGGGCATTGTTCTGTTGGCATGACGTTACCTAAACTTATGTATGTTTATCTTACTAAACCTATTGGATGAAGTACTTGAAACAGTTAATTTATTATGAGACATAAAGTCAGTAACATGGTAAAGAACTTACTGTGAAATGATGGACAACTTGTATTAGAATTCCTTTACTAATGCTGTGCAACACTCATTTATTATTATTATAAGTCCAAAAGTGCTTTTGGCACAGTTTTGATACACTCTACTAAGACATCCAGTCCAAATTTATTGCCAGAGATAGGTCCCCATAGGAATGGCAAACTGTCCACACTGTTCCTATACTGTCAGATACCACGCTCTGCCAGCTATCCAAACAACTACAGGCAGGGTGCCAGGGAAAACATATTATGGCATATTATAAAACTCTATTTTGACTTGAACCTTTGTAAAAAAATAGGAGACTGAATTTTAAAGTAATAATAATAGAAGAAATGCTTCTGTATTTGGGACTTAGTAATCTGAAGGCAATTCAGTAACCCATCAGGCTAATCACGTATAAAGACCAGAGGTAAGCATTCAGTAATATTCTGCAGCCAGTGCAATGAAGTGAAATGCTCTTACACCTCACCATTAATTTTTTCTTCTCTTTATGATTTAATATTGAAGAGCAATGAAATATGTCATCCATAATGGAAGAATTGGCTGAAGTGATTTTCCAGTAATTAAAAAAAATGTATGGAATCTGGGTCAGTCTCCCAGCAAAATACCCAATGTAAATTGATTCAGAGAGAGCCTAATCCATGAAATATATGATTTCAGTTCGTTATCAGATTTCTGAAATGTTGAAGTACCTGAGGATCTTGTTCGCACTATCTAGGCAGATGGGGAGCAATCCAGAGTTCCTTTAAAATGAGGGGTGCATTGTAGCTTTCCCATAATGGAAAGCATACTGGCCATGATTGCAGTGTTAAAACTTCAGCCAGTTCAATATGTAGGTAGGGGAAAAGTGTGCTAAATCTTTTCCCTGCCCCTTTCCTCAAAGAAATTTTCTTAGCTGCTGTGGTGCTCCCAGTGATGAGCCAATTCCCACTTCCTGTAGCCATGCAGTTATTTTGCTTGAAGCCAATAGAATTCTTTTTCTCAGTAATAAAAATGGTCTTTAGTTGCATTAATTGCACTCATTTTTCTGTATTCATCCAAAAAACTGCCCACTGGTTTCAGTGAACATCAGATGTAGTTTTATAGCTTATTCCTTTTTTACTATGGTGAACTCCTCTTAGCTTCTGAGATGTGTTTTTGGCAGGAAGTCAGCAAGATCATCCAGACTGCAAGTAACTCTCTAGCTGGATATTTATACCTTGTTTTATTCTTTTTATGGCATCAGGAGCTGTAATCTTATTTGAGGCCAGACTGTTGCCCTGTTCTATAGTCAGTAATTTCAGCGAAGTAGATTTTGAGATTTTGTTGTTTTAAACTTAGGTTCTCTGTATTCCTCTTTTATTAGAACTTGTTCAGCAGATTTGTAATAAAGGATTTGAAATCACTCTAATTTAATGGAAGCTCTTTCCTGATATGAATGATAGAGCTGGTACATGACTAATCAAATGTATTAGTGCACAGAATGGAGATTGCATATACTCATTTGTCTTTTCATCCATGTTTTATATTGTCTATATTTTACCTTTTATTTTTTTTAATTTTCCTTTTTCCCTTTAACTTTTCTCTGAGCTTCAACTGGACAAATTCACTTAGGGTCCATTGTAAGATGGTCCCAGAATAGATTACATAGTGCTTAATGGATTGCATTTCTGCAAGACCATTGAAATTACTTTTATTAGGGACTTTAGGTTTATAGAAAATTAATACAAATATGAAAAGTTTTGTGAGATTATATGTTTCTGGGTCCCATAATTTTAAGAGTTTTTATGAAAGCCTCCCATCTTTGTAGACCTAGCAAGTGATAGGTCAAAGAAACACATTTGGACCTTTCTGTAGAGTTTTGATGTTACACTCTGTTCACTGAAGATATTTTAAAAATCAAGAAGTCTTATAAAAGTCAATTAAGTCTTTAAAAACGTGAAGCATAATCAAAGAGTTTTGCTCCATGTCTGGATTTCAATGCTAGACTATTGGCATCAATTGCATGATTAAGAGTCACTCTTCTAATTTAGCTATTAGACAATCATTAGCCTGATTACTACATATTGACTGCTGTACTTAGCTCTCAGATCATACTACTGGAGGGAAAAAAAAATATACCAGCAGAAAGGAATAATTTACTGATGACAGCTTTGCTTAACAGTTCTCAGAGCTGTTTTGGTTTTTAAAACATTTTCCCTTTCAAAGTAAATGCTCACCTTGGCATTTAGAGATGTAAAAAAAGCCTGTCATGTTGTTATAGCAGACTGTGACCGGGGCTGGGTTTCATGCTCTGAATGAGGCCAAATGCTCTCTTTGTATCTTGGGCTCTGAAGTCACTCCAAAGTCAGGCTGTATTTTCATAGTAGGAGAAAGTAGAGTTTTATTCTTCTTCTGAGACCCAGAAAGCTTGAAAGCCACATGTTAGAAACATTTAGGTTCCCAGCTCCTATTGAAATCCTTCTATGTCACAGCTTCCTACTTGGAAAGTAGGAATGATGTTAATTTGGTCTGTCTGGTCTAGTTAGGCTGTAAACCCTTGCCGGGAGGGGCTGTCTTTAACCATACGCTTGTGCAGTGCCTGGCATAGTGGTGCCCCATCTGCAACTGAGGCTTCTGAAGGCAAAGGCAATGCAAACATTAGTAATACAAAGCCAGAGAGGAATTTTTGACTCATGAAGTTAAAATGATACTGTATGATCTGGTGCCTTCAGCTTTGCTTTTCACCAGAAGCGTGATGACAGTGGACAGCCAGTCTGCTCTCCTGAGCTGTGGACCCAAGGACCAGTGTCCCACCTGCCTGCTGCCCTTCCTGGGCACTCCTTTTCTGCTCGAGTCTTTGAGGCATCTCCTCCTTGTGTACAGTCAACCTCCCCAGGAAGAAAGTGAAGGGGAGTCTTTGTTAAAAGCAAGAAGTGAGAAATCTTTTATCTCCCTTTTTCCTGTGTGCCTAAGCATCCTCCTTTGCACTATCCAGAGTTCATCAAAGCCTTCTTTTGCCTGGGACACGTCACCAGGAAACACGTATAGACTGTCAGTGGGATCATGTGGTCTTCCTGGAGCTAGGACAGTCCTGGGCAGAGCTCTGCTGTCTTTGCATCTCTTAAAACATTTGTGGAAATAAGCCTTGACTGGGCCTAGGGATGGAGAGCCAAACCAAGACTGTTAGTGTAGAAATGGGTGTAGGTGAAATCTAATCAGTGGCTTGTGTGAATTTTGGGCAATTCTCTCTCTTCTGAGTTTGTTTTGGCATAATCAGGGTTTTTGAAGGTAAAGTCCTTGGAACATTGCTCTGTATCACTTGCATTAGGGCTGATAGCTGTTGTTAATGACTGATACTTTCATTCTTCCCCATGACCGCCTTTTGTGCCAGCCTGTTTGGTACTGTAATGGAGCTCATCATACCTAGGATAAGCACAGAAAGCATTATCATCCACTGCTTCTGTGAGGCTTGTTCTGTGACTGTGCTCAGCAGCATAGTGAATATCATCCATAGTAAGTAGCTAATTTAGCATCTTCTATCTGAAAACGTAGTGGGTATGAATAATCAGCAAAGATTTAAATGATCAGGAACTCAGATACTTTTTGAAAGACTGAAAGATGAAACTGAGATATTCTGTTATGATATTCTATATCTATTAAATAATGCCAAGTGCCCATACAGGCGTTTATGTTAAAGGGTAATATGAATGTTGCTGGGACTTAACCCCATGTAATGCATTTTGATTCTTTTGCCAAGTAATCTTAAATTATTTTCCTTGTCAAGATGCTTGACTGATCTTGACTGAAGAATCTTTCTTTGTTAAAGAATAACTTTTTTTTATAATTTCCCTAATTAGCTTTAATTCCTGCTATTCCTCTCTGTAAAGAACTGATGTCTGCCAGAAGTAACTGCCCACATAAATGCAGACCCCTTTGAATATTGCCTCACAAAAGTTTCTTTTCCATATCAAAAGACATATGCACCACACAATAAAGCTAAATCGCTTCAGATAAAAAAATGAAATTAAGCATACAAATATCACCTCAGATAAAATACCAACCTATGCAAACCTCTTTGGCATACACAAGCCAGCCGTGGACTGCTGGCACTTGAATGCGCTCTGCTATCTTTTGAGGATGAACCCCAGCTGTAGGGACCCTGGTGTGCAGCATCTCTCCATGCCTTTGCTGGAAAAATAGCCCTGGCTTGTTTACTGGTCTGTGGGTCAAAGCTGCTGGCTGCTACTGGAGCCTATACTTACATCTCAGTCCCAAAGTGTTTCACTTCTTTTCTACTTCTTTCTACTTCACTTCATCTTCTTACCTCACTCCTGAAGGGGTTCTCCCTCTCTTTAGGTGTGCAGTTTATAGCTTCAGAGAAGGGGCATGCAAAAGGGTGGAAGGAAGCAGAAGTGATCGGTTAAGAGGCAATGCCACAGTCAGAGGTGGCTGAGTGCTGGCGCCAGCTGCCTGCAGAGCCCTGCCAGGCAGCAGGGTGCAGCTGAGCCACCCAGTTCCCCCCAGCACAGTTCTGGGCTTCTTTGGGTCATATCACCAATTAGGACTGCTCCTCTGATGGGGTGGTGACCTGCCTGAAACCAGAAAAAAGGACCAGTCTTGGTTTTCTAAGGCTTTCAGCTGTATAAAGGGTTTAGATCAGCTTTGGACAAGTTGCTGAGCTTAAGCTTTCGTGGGGCATGAATCTTTTTTCTGCTCATGTCAATGTGTTTTGGATCAGGCCCCTTGTTGGGATAGGCTGACTCTTTTGATATATTAGCCTGTTGCTGATTAAATGTGTATTCCACTTTTTAATTTTCACTTTTTGGGGTAGCCATTGCTCTAATGGAGACCCATTTAACCATTGGTATAGATCAAAAAAGCCAAGCTTCCTCTGCACCGCTATGGATTTTCCATGGAGCTGCCCATAACAGCCTTGAAGTTATTAAATCCTTTTGTTTTGTTGTCAATTAAAAAAGGGTAAACATCAGTCAAGGAAGGGTGGGTTGGGATTTTTGGCTTGGTAATTAATCAGTGAGCCCTCTCTCTCTGTCCTCTGTGCTTTCCCTCTCCTTTCTGTGCTTCATTTTATGTCTGTCCTGGTTTCTTTCTAATAGTAGCAGGCAGCTGTACAGCGTGGACTTCAGTGCTTTAGTAGCAGAACTCTGTGCCTGGATCAGTCACAGCCTTACAAATTACAACAATCCCTGGTACGTATGTCAAAATATGAAAGAGAATGGTCCCTATTTAATTTTATTTTATTTAACAGTGCTGCTTTGTGCACAGCACACTCAATGTCCTTTTACATTAAGAAATAACTTAAGTTTCCTTGATGGCTCACTTTCTTATTAGGTCACATTTGGCATGACTGTTCAGGGCTACTTCTAATTATTCATATAATATCATCTTACGTATGAGGATGGGCCATTTTCCACTAATTTCTCAACCCTGTTTTTCTTTCTCTAATGGCAAATGACCAGCTTCTAACGTAAAAGAAAAGAAAGGAGGGTGAATAAAAGGATAGGAAAAGAAAAAGAGCTCTGCTGTACAACCAAAACGGGTAATTATGCTCCTCCAAGCACATCGCTAGAGCCCAGCTGGCACAATTAAAGAAATAGCTGATCAGTTCCAGTTATTGATTCTGCTAACATGTTTGTTCACGGTTGCTTCTTGTCTAATTAGTTTTTTCTGCTTTCTTAGTCTGAAAGCATACCTTTTCAGTCAAATCTGTTTTCAGGCATCAGATAGCAATGCTTTATTTAGACCACTTGCTAGCCATTTGTTTTAATGCAACAGTACTTCTGTTCACTTTTTTCTTTAACCCGATGTGCGGCTGATTCTTTGGAGAGGTGTTGAATTTCTTAGAGCTTTCGAGATAGTCTGAAATTTAAGATGATGATGTTTCATAACAGTGAAATGAAGAGATCTGAAAGTCAGGTCTAGGGGATCTCTTGAGAACACCTGAAAACATGGAGATACCTCCTGCCAGTTATAAGAAGTTACTGGCCATACTTGGCGACTAAGGACGAGTGAATGTTACAGCCCTGTGCTTGCATTTAAATTGTGTGGATAGACAATTTTAACTGTTCAGAGTTTGTTCTGTTTACCTGAATCAGGTCTCTTTTTCTCTGTTGAAAAAATGGCTCCTATCTAGAAAATAGTACTTTGACAAAATGTCCCTTTTACACAAAATGGGATCTGGACAAAGAAAAAGAGAGTAGGAACTTAGTGGGAATCCAAGTGTACCGGGTTTTGTCAATTCTGACGTGCAAATGTGTAGCTATAAAATGCTTTTGTTTCCAAATGTGCATTTTACACAAAAATGGAGAGGATTGATGTGTCAAACAAAAAATAATTTACCTCCTGTAGAATTGCACCATATGAAAACATTTAGAGCTGTAACTTCTTGCGCTCATTCAGAGCAGCAGCAACAAAGAAGAAATCTTGGACTGTTTGGCAGGACAGAAAAATCTATTTTCTAACCAGCTCTAGTTCTGGTGTTCCTTTGTGCCGCTGAGTAGCTCTCACACAGCACCTCAAACACAAATGCTTTTCAGTGCTGGATAAAGCTTTATATAATTCAATAAAGAACAAATATATCATTGCAGTCCAAATAACTTTTATGTTTTAAAACACCAAACACCAAAGAATGTGCTGCAGTCTCCATGACACAATGTGTGTGTCTGCACACATGAATGAACACAATAAGTCTAAAATGGATAGTAGTAGTCTGACAGATTTAAAGGTGCAGAACATAGAAAAGACATTGTAATTCTCTAACTTAAAATTGTTGTTCAGGCAATGATTTCTTCAGAAAAGGGAATTGCTTATTGCTTTGTGCAAAGAGATTTGAAGGAGTGCATTATCTGGACTGAGAGAATAAAAATGAGTTTTATGTCTGTTTGAATCCTGCTGTTCCTGAGATTTCTCTTCGGGTTATTAGACCTGTATAAATAC
Organism: Ara ararauna; assembly: GCA_028858755.1. NCBI lineage: Eukaryota > Metazoa > Chordata > Aves > Psittaciformes > Psittacidae > Ara > Ara ararauna. The sequence continues at coordinate 18,069,358 of CM054382.1, read as the reverse complement.
AGGTTGCTATTAACTGCTTTCAGCACACAAGATGTATACATATTTTAGATATTGCAGTAGTTCTTGTCTTTGTGATTGGCATCACTTTTTTCTGGTTTCCCATTTTCTACTGAGGGGGGCAGCCAAAAAGTATTTCAGCTGTTAGAAGATGAAACCTCTACCTTACAATCTGGTTATAATTCCAGAGGCATCTAGCACAAACATCCAAATGTTTTTGACACATCTGGGCTCCATAACTTCTTCCCTGGCCAGAACATTCACTGCAGCTTAATCCCAGCTTGTCTCAGCCTCCCTCCTCTGCTCCCTTGAACTCTGTGTCCCTCCTGCTACCCAAAGCTACCTTCTGCAGGTACACTCCTGCAGCTACACTGCTCTCCAAATGGGTGGGAAGTATAGAGAAGGAAGAAAGAGGTGTTATATACAGCTGGGATAGGTGCTGGAATAGTCTAGGAGCTGCTGCAGAGTACTGGGGATGTGGGCACCTGTAGAAGGTGGCTGAGCTGAGTACAGCGTGCAGGACAGCATTACCCACCACTGAGGGATTTATGACTTATGTCATCTGCCCAGAGTGCAGGAGAGATGCTGGGGCAGTCCACAGAGAGGTCCCCTGTTAAACAAGAGATTTTGGAAGCTGAGGTTCAACTCTCAGCCCTGTTCCACACTGCCGGGGGGTGGGTTTTGAGCAGGTAATCTTTTTTCGCTCTGCCTTAGTTTGCTGTCTGCAAAACAAAGAAAGAGCAAATGTGCTTCCTTCTGCCTGAGGGTGTTTGTGAGGATAAAAGCTGTAGGGGTGTGGTGGTGCAATGGGCAGTGCAGCTCAAGGAGGCCAGGAAGAAGGGGCTGCTCTTGGCAGAGGGTTCTGGCACTGCTGTGGCTGTGACTGCGGCAGTCCGCAGCCAGACGTGGAGGCCGTCTGATCTGTCTTTATTGAAGCTGCAGCTCATTGTGGTGAAGCTTTCTCCTCTTCCTACCATAAAAAAAGATGTAAATTGGAAGGGTACAGCACTTCTCATAAAAACTCTGTGCATTTATATTTAAACATTGAAGTCACACCACTCCCTATTGAAAGGCCCTCTGCTCTATTGTTGCACATGACTAGCGCAGAAAGAGGCCATTATACTCAGTAAAAATGTATTTTCCTTGCTCATTTTCCTGGAAACAAAACCCTCTGAGCTCTGGTGGCACAAATCTCACCAAATGGTATTGATAAAGAGGGAGAAATTGCACATGGCACCAAATCACTGACTCTGTCTGAGAGGGAAGGAATAAAGCTCCAAAACATGGCAACAGATGCCCATGTGAAATGGTGAGATTGCCTTTGTGGCAACGCAGAACAGTTTACCAATAAAGCTCTCTCTGTCTGTTATAGTTGTGTTCAATAGCAATGACAGCTGTCAAGGAGCTCAGGGACTTGCTGTGATGCCTTCAACATTCTAATCACTCCAGCAAAGTCACAGAATAACTGTTCAGAGCACTGTTGTTGCCATACCATGTTTAAAAGGAACCAGTAATTGTTATTTACCTAAAAATTAGGAGCTCTTGATTGTTGTGATACAGCTCTCGTTTCTGTAAACAGAAAGGACAGGTCCTCTCACATATTAATTCTGAGCAGTTAATTGGTGATTTACATAGCCCCTTTTACCATCACACTCTCAATCTTCAGACGATGAACTATTTTTCCCTGAGAAGCTCAACTGACAGATTTTAATATTCCATTAACTTTACAGTTTTGCTATAACATTGCATCTTGGGACACTGGGGCACTTTGATTCAAACTACAGGAAATTAATTTTCTCTCTTTTATTATACCACCAGTAACTACCTTAAAAAAAAAGAAACTTTAAAACTCCTGGTGACATGAGTATAATATGTAAAAATGACAGGAAGAATTATGAATTTTATTTCCATAAGAGAAGGAAAAGGGGGGAGGGGTGTTATAATTATAGTGCTGAACCATTGTATTCTATCTGAAATCAAGATACTTTTCTAAGACATGAAATTTGCATAGTGAAGAAATGATCCTGATGTAAATCTTTGCAGTTGGAAGGCATTAACAGTTGTTCACCCCTTTTGTTGCAGCCAAAATGTTTTGACTGAATATTTCTTCAAAAGACAAAAAAAAAGATATCAAAAAATTTGATATTGAGACGATTGAACTTTTGAATCTTGTCTAAAATGACCACAGCTCTTCCTGGGAGGAAAGGAAAAAAAGCTGCTTCACTTAAATTTACTCTCCCATTTGAATGAGTTCAGTTTCTTGGTGACATGCTATTATAGCTAAGGCCTAAAATAATGTTGAAATACTTGCAAGTTATGGCAGTGTATTAACCTAAATTTTACAAGTGAATATAGAGTATATAGATGAATATAGATCCACCTATATTATGGAGGCATATTTCAATCGATAAGGCTACCTCTATATTCTCTGAGCACTGGCAAACAGTGTTTTGAAGTTAAAATACCTTCAAGTGAAAGAGCAGGTTGTTCTTCATGTCCAAAACAAAAAAAGTAAAAATAAAGATAGTATTTTATGCAATCTCCCCAAATGGCAGAAATGCCACGATGTCAAGAGAGGTCCCAGCAGTTTTCCATGCTCCCTGCTGCTCTTATCTCTGCTGCCACACTCCAACCCCCATACCCTCCCAAAGCCGCCCACAGTTCCCTGCTCATGGTGCCGGGAATTCCTACTGGCATCACTTCTTCCTAGGTGCAATCCAAGCACAGACTCAGCAGTGTGTTATTTCGTCTACTCAACACAAAACACCTCATTTTTCACATGAAATGCTATTGACTGCAGGAAATGTTATAGCTGGAAGTTTATAGCCTGGCTGTATTTTCTAGGTCCTCTCTCTAACCATAATTATTGAAGCTACCAAAGGCGGATTAAAAGAGGGATTTACGCTCAGACCCCAGGCTGGCCTGTGGGGAGACAGGGGCATCCTGAAAAGCTGCATCCTGGGGACTGAGCACCCTGCATGGGGATGCTGCAGCTCAGGTTATCTCTGGTTACCATCAAAGCCCCAGTAAATAAGCAGGGCCTACAGAAACACAAGGAAAGCTTGTACGGGGCTGGGAGGTGCTTTGTCCCAGCTGCTCAGGAGAGGAGATGTGGACAGAGGCCAGGTGGAGAATACAAACCCACATGTGATGCTCAGGTGTCAGGACTGAGGTGAGAGGAAATGGCAGTGGGATTAAAACAGCACTTCACTGGGGTGATGCAGATCTTGAGAAAAGATTAGCAAATGTCTGTCTGGAATAGTATCCCGCGTTGGGACAGGGGTCACGATTTAGACCTCTTGAGATCCCATTTGTCCTATGATTTTTAACAATTCAGTAGTTTAAATGGGGCAAGAGGGATGGATTTAAGGAAACCTGTCTGATCAAGGAAGGACAGAGAATATGAAATAGTTTCTGAAATGCAGTACTGTAACTCATATTACTGGGATCATGGAAGAACGTGTATGGGAGGATGTAAAACATCTTTGTCTTACCTTTCAGATTCAAAGCAATGATTTACAGGCTCCCATGCCATTGAATTATTTTTTTAAGTGGGATTAAGCACATGGAGATTTCTTTCTATTTGTCTTAAATTTAAAGAGAAAGGATTTTCCCATAGAGTATTGTGTTGGGTTGAAAAAGACCTGGGGTGTCTGCATATCATCAAAGATGGTAAATGATATAATTGCTGCATGATTCGCAGCTCAGGTTCAGCAGGCACATCACTCGCAGGGAGAGAGATCCTGCCAGCAGAAAGATGTTAGTTGTAAAGTAGTTACTAGTTATGCTTTAAAGAAAGATAATAGAATCATAGAATCATAGAATAGTTAGGGTTGGAAAGGACCTTCAGATCATCTAGTTCCAACCCCCCTGCCACGGGCAGGGACACCTCCCACTAAGCCATGCCACCCAAGGCTATGTCCAATCCAGCCTTGAACACCGCCAGCGATGGGGCATTCACGACTTCCCTGGGCAGCCCATTCCAGTGCCTCACCACCCTTACAGGAAAGAATTTCTTCCTCATATCCAATCTAAACTTCCCCTGTTTAAGTTTGAACCCATTACCCCTTGTCCTCTCACTACAGTTCCTCATGAAGAGTCCATCCCCAGCATCCCTATAGGCCCCCTTCAGATACTGGAAGGATGCTATGAAAGTCAGATTTCTGGTGTGCTTTTGGAAGGCAGGAGAAAATATGAGCACTGTTTCCAAGGAGGTCAGGATGATTTCCAGTGCAAAGCAAACAAGCACTTGCTCTATGTTGGTGCAATGAAGGCAATCAAGTAGACACTGAAATTACTCGAAGCTTTTGTCTTCTTCTTTTGAAAATAGTAATATTCTGATAACATTGCATCTTCTTAGCTCTATCCTTATGAAATTTTTGTCCACCATCTTAATCTTTTAATGAATTCCTGATAATGCATACTTAAAAAACCTCAGGAACTTAGTTTACTCATATTTCTTGTGACACCTCTATTGGATTAAGGATGATCTGGGAGTTATAGTTTCTGTCTGCTGCTTTCACAGGGCTTTTAGCAACCAAAACCTGCACATTTATATCCATGGGCAAAGGATTAGTCACGTGGAGAAGAACCTGTGCAAAGTAAGCAATGTGACACTATATGCCCTGCTGAGATAATAACTCCACTTTCATGACAGGATGAGTAAAGAGGTAATTGAGATCTCAGATAAAATAATTGCATGTACATTGCAAGCAGAGACTATGGCACAAGTAGCTTTATGCTACCATAACGTAGTAGCTTTCCTAAAACTTCCATGTGCTTCAGAGGAAGCCAAATGGGAATTCATGAGATTTTCAGTGCTAGAACATTGTATGAACATAGTATGAACATATGTGGCTGCTTCAGAATTGCACTGAGATTTTGTAAATAAACTCTGTAAATTTTTCTAAATAAATTTTGGCATTTATAAGCAGCTTTCCCAATGAACTCTTCTGCTTCTCATCCACGTTTCCTATAGCTTGAGAAATTCTAGTGCAAAAGTGTTGATTAATCTATATAAATTCTCAGATGGAAACTGTCATTCATTCTTAAACCGCGCTGTAGCCTCCTGTGGCGACTCGGTATTTATTATTGATATAAGATTTTGTCTGTGAGGTGATAAAGGAGAGCAGAGGACACTCGTCATGGTTGTGTCATGTAGATCTGCTATCAGTCCCCTGCAGCCAAGCCACCACAGTGGAGGGGAATGATAAATGCCAATTGTTTCACATTAAAGAAATGTTTGTGAGTTTAAACTGAATTTTGGGGTTTGAGTTGGTTGTTTTACGCAGCTTTTATGTATCCGTGTTTTTTCTCTCATAATTGAAGATCCATCTAGTCTTTCAGCTTAATCCCCATGAAACACTGTAGTAAATTTAGGCCATCTTACCATAGTGATTCTAAGCCCTAGAAATTTTACTCTTCTGTTCTGCTTTGATACCTTGTGAAGAACCAGCTTTAGCAAAATGGTATTGCATTTTTACTCTCAACTATAAATCCAAATCCCTTGACTCCAAGTGCTAGAGCTTGCCTGTGCTTATGGGCTTGCCGCAGAGCTCCTTCCTAAGCACCAGAGCCAGCACTGTGTGGGATGCCAGTGGGACAACTGTGATGCTTTTAGTATTTTAGTATTAACGATACAGGCAGCTAAGAAGTGGCAAGTTTTTATTGCTTGCTTAGATTTATCTGTAAATGCCTGTTGTGAGGCAAGCCCTACTGCAAAGATGCTTTGGGGGCTGAAGCTTTCCACCACTGACAGTGCTGTGAATGCTGGTGGTGTGGTGGGGAGGGCTGCGGGACAGCGTGCCCCCCGCTCAGCGCAGGGTTCCTGCTGCACTCTCCCCCTGCCACTTGCCTGTTGCCATGGAGAGCGGATTTTGTCATGCACACTAGTGGGTCCCGCGCGTCTCCTCCCTGCCAGGGTAATCTGCTGTCACTGCGGTCATCACATAACCAGTTTTTTTTCTTGTTTTTAATATACTCCTCTCAGCGCCACATATCGCTTTCAGCTGCCTAGATGCATTCTTGGTGTCAGCAGCATGGTGTGCTACTGCCCATTTAAACTGAGAGACAAAACCCAGATGCGCTCTGCTCAAAGAGTTGCTTGGTACTGCTGTGTATTCCACACGATTACTCTGGATGCATGCTCCAAGTGTTTCACCTTTTGTCTTTAAAGTGATGTAGGATGAATGTCTTTTCATTTGAAAGACTGGCAACTGGAAAGGAAAAGGAAGGGGAGAAAACCAAGTAACAAGATCAAAGACATAAATAGAACAAAATATGCACAAGAGATCTCATCTCAGATCAAAGATGTGAGCGTAATTACCTTGAATAAGACGTGCAGAGCTCACCAGAACAAAATGGTTTGTGTGCCTGGAGAATTCCGCAGAAATAAACCACAGAATGAGATATTTATTCTGCATTGGAGGGGGAATAGCAGAAAGCCCACCTTTACAGCAGGGTTGCTGATTGCTGGCTGACCCTGTGCAGGGCAGCAGCCATCGAAGTGGCTCAAAGAAAATCTCCAAACCTTTATGTTAAGAAGATTCTGAACTGAGGATAGAAAACCCCAAGCCCAGCTCTTTAACCCTGGGAGACATGTATTTTTCAGGAAGACATTTTCAAGGGTAAATGTAGTGACTGTGTTACAGGTGCAGCTGGAAGAAAGCCAATTGCTTCTGTTAAAGCGGCTTAAAGCATACAGGAATTGTAGAGAACGGGGAGAATTTCTTTTCACTAACTCTGATCAGTCAGGGACAGCGAACATATTTGTGATTTTTATGGCTGTTACATACATGTGTCCACAAGCCCTAACAGAATACCCTTATAAAGGGAACAAATAAATAAGTTATCTAGAAGAGTATGTAAGGAAAGTTACAGTGACTGAGCTGAAATTGCAAAATGCTGATTCTTCCCTGGGAAAGATTTTACAAGCTATATGCCAGTCATATATACCAGAATAGTGTTTGATATTTAGTGATTACTCCAGATATATTCTCCTTTTCCCGAGAACACATTTTGGACATCGATCAATCCTTGCTGTACTTCCGGATAAGATATGCCTTCTCCATTTATATCTCAAACATAGCAGGACCATGGAAACCTAGGAAGTTTTAGAAGTGATTTTTATTTTAATACCTCTTTCCTTCTGACCGCATGAACTAGAAATTCAGACACAGGCCAACATGTCAGGCTTCTTTCCACTTGCAAGAGGGGACAAAAAAGATGTATGCTGAGCCTACTCTTAAGGCTTTTTTTTGCAGAAACTCTAATGGAACTGTGTTTTGCATGTAAACTGCCTATAGGTTCTGTGGGCTGTGACTTTGAGTCACACACTGAAAGTACAGGCTCTGTCTCAGTCAGATCTCATATTGACCTGCAAAGTGTCTAACCTGTCGTAGCAATCCTGCTGTCCATGACAATAGACTCTCTTCACTGCAAAACCCCTTTCAACTGTCATGGCACAGTACTAAGCCAGCTAACACCTTCTAAGAGTCATTTCTGCATTAAGGACATTTCCTCCATGATAAAGATGTGGTCTGATTCTGCTGCATACAAGCATTTTGCAGGTATTTTAGAATTTTATGGCATGGCATACGTTTAAAAAGGTGTACTTTTTAGCAGGCATAAGATTAGTTCACTTAGAAAAAACACCGCACAGTTTCTTCTAGTCTCTTTGGAGAAGTAGACCCAATTTTATTTTCTGTCATGCCCCCATGATCTTTCTGAAACAGAGACATATGGATTAAATTGAGAGAAGATTTTGCCCTTTTGCAGGAGATACTACTTAACAGGAAGAGCTCTGTCAAGTTTTTAGGCCAAGATGATGTATGATCTATCATCTTAAGATCTTCAGATGCTGTCAGATTAGAGACTGAGGAGAGTTTATTCTCTGATGTCCACTGCTGTTTCTGTTCTCCTGGAAGCCTTTGCTTTGACTTCAGTGCTGTCAGGAATCTGTAAACTCACTCATAAAATGAATAACTTTTTTCCTTCTTCTTTCTTTTAGCTTGCAGGTGTTGCTGGCATTCACAGATACTTTGAAAACAACAAGTGTGGTCCTGGGCAGCCTGCTGTAGGTGATTCTGCTTGAGGTGGGGGGGTTGGATAAGATGACCTCCAGAGGTCCCTGCCAACCTCAGCTAGTCTGTGACTATATTTGTAAGTCCTCAGTCTCTTCATTTTAATTCAGATGATATAATAACAGAAACTTCTGCCCTGTTTTTTTCTATAAATGGGATCCATTCTACAAAATGGGCTGCACTGGAATGGTCACAAATTTTGTGTATGTCTAATATATTTAGTTATTTTCATTAGATAATGTTATGGGCTTTGGTTCAACTAAGTGCTTAAATGTCAAAGGCAGGCACACGAATAATCCTAAGGAAGTCAAGAGAGGTGCGTTTATAGTGAATACTTAAGCTTAAGTGCTTGGCTGAACAAGAGCCATACTCATGATTTTCATTAAAATAGTACTGAGAAGAGCATGTATTTTGTGCAACAGACAGGGGCATGCATTGCGTGCAAGTCTCTACCTTTTACACAATCCTGGAAATTCTGATGCTGAAGCAACTGAAGAGAGGCTCTTCTCCCCATCGGCTCATCCAGCTATGCAAGTATCCAGTCAGTTCAAATAATTTGTTATTACCTGAAAGCTGCTGTAGCTCATGGCAACTGTGAACAGCCTCAAGGGCATTAGAAGGCAGCTAAAATGCATTACAGCAAAAAAAAGCCATAGATATATTCTCTAAATATAACTCCTTTTCTCAACTCATTTAACCCAGGCTATATTGAATTTATCTAAATTGTAAAATTAAGATTATTGTGCCCAAGAGGTGGGCCACTGCAACACGTTGTGGTACACTGCGGACTTGTTCTTCCTATGCAAAAGGGTGGCCAGGACTGTGACTGCTTATCTGCAGGGGCTCATCTGCCTTCTTTCAGAAACACTTTCTGTCTTGCATCTGAGAAGTTCTGCACGTCCATAGCATGTAAGTAAAGTAAACCAGTGAGAGCTGGGTTTCAGTACAGTAAAGTCAGTACAGGCCTTTGATACCAATTATGATCAAGCCTTTCATTTCATGGGTGGCAGTGCTGTCTGCAGCATGGTACCTCCTATTTGAATTGGCAATGTCAAATATGTTTCTCCCCTCTCAAAATATTTTGTTCTGTCTTCTCTCTAAGACTAAAGCCTTCCTTGCGATTCCAGCACTGCGAACAGTTTTACAGTGGTGTGAATATAATGCAAAACTTAGTTTTAGTGGGAATTGGGCCCAGAGTTGTGGATATCGAGGATTATTTGAATTACATTCAATGCTGTTTATGGTTTCTGAGGAGCTGTAGAGCCTGTTAAAAATGAAATACTGCTTACGGAAAGGGGCTTATGTTTTCTATTCTGCTTGAAAAAAGAAATAAGGAGGAAAATAGATTTGTGCCTGTTCAAAGGCTGCCCAAGGACAGCTTTCATTCTTTTGTGACCCACTTACATTAAATGCTTTCACAGGAACTCCCCAGATACTTATTAGGAAAAAAAAAAAAGAGAAACACAGATCAGTGGCATCTAATCTTCACTGAGGAAACATCCAGGCTTGGAGGCACTGATAGATATCTCACATCCCTAGTTACCTGTGCAGAAATGAAACAAAGCAAGAGATGAGCAACACTGGGGCTGAGAAATTAACTCTATCCATGTAAATATGAAATAGCATAGATTGAGATAATTTTGGTTTTAAGAAATAGGACAACCCATTGCACCTTCAACCAGCACAAGCTGACCTTCTGCTCTTGTCTGCTTTCTCCAGTCTTTTTGGTTTTGGCACAAAGTCAGTATTTTGGAAGCTTTCACTGGCTTTTGACAGTAGGCAAACACTGCCATAGTGCATTTACAATGAAAGTGGCTCTTACTGGACCTTTGTCAGACAGGAAAGCAGTTTTGAAACTATCTTGTGCGGCAGGTGAACAGCACCAGTGAGCCTCCGCCTGCTCTACATTTTGAGTCTTTGCTAGATTTATGCAGGAATTCCTCTGCCTATTTGACTCAGAATGGATATTGTTGATAAGCAAAATGTGTTATAGACTGCATCCTACTTACAGCCTACCTAGGAAACAAATATTCCCTTGCTTTAAGGTAAGATAAACAGACCTTTTTCTGATACTTGTTGTTATTGTATCTGTGTAATGGTGTTTGACATTACTTGAGGAATATGCCACTGGAAGGATTTCTTTGGGGTTGTTGCATATTCCTTTGCACCTCCAGGGCTTCCAGAAGGGAAAGTGCATGTTGCTCCAGAGACACTGTACAGCAGTACTGCAGGTACGAAGAGACAGAAAAAACCTTTTGTGGAAACTTAGGGAGTCAAAGGGATGCGTGTGGTAGAATGTGTCCACTTGGGGTCTTTTTAGATATCTTGTTGTCAGTGACTAAAGTAGTAGCAAATATGTTCTTCATGTTATTGCTTCCTAATGAAAAAGAATATACAAACTAATAAAGCCTGTTTGTTGCTCATTGTGATTTGAAGTTAGGATATTTGATATCCACAGTACTAATCCCCCTGAAACCCACGGCAGATCTAACATTCCACCAAAATAAAAAATATATTAAAATATTCAGTGGTTTCTTGATATGAGCCCTGAATTCTTGTTTTTCCTATTATATGAATATTGAGTCATTATATGTTGTGTGTCACACAGAATGGTTGAGATACCAGAGGAAACTAATGATTTGCATAAGCCTCCCAGAGGCGTTTTTTGCTTCCCAGCATGCAGAAGCTTTAGCCTGTTGGCTTTACACAGAGTCTGCTGTAATGCTGCATGCCAGAGATGATAATTCATTTTGTGAAACATGATCAGAAGAACCTTTATGGAGGTGTGACAGATGAGGCTGTAGCCATCACTTGAAGCGCTTTCCCATAACCTGAAAAATGTATCTCCTTCTGATTTCCTTTCTTGATGACTTTTTTAGGCACCATTGAGTTGCAATTTTTCCACACAATGAAATTCCTAAAAGAGTGAGGGGATAAAAAGGTTAAAGTGCCTGCAACCACTGTTTCAGGATTTAATTGGACACTAGCTACTCAACTATGACCATTTCCCCAAAGAATGGTAGAGTTCTTGTAGGCTTTAAACAATGGAAATGTGTGGGTTGATGCCATATGCAGCCTAGGGCTTGTGGAACAAAAAGGTGTTTGAAGAAGAGGGAAATTCTCAGAGATATGGTAGAATGGGAAAGATCTGAAAGTAATCAATCATTATGGTGACATAAATCACAACACACAACAGCCCACAGCCAGAAGATGTCAAATGCCGCCCGCAGCTCGTCAGTCTCTCTGGCATCATCACTTTTGTATGTTGTGCCACTGCTTTTTTGTGGGCCATCAATTTTGTTGGGCGATGAAACTCAAGAATGCTGCTATTCCTCTTTCCTCACTAATGCAAGCTTTATGATTGCGCACCCTAACGTGCTCTTCCGACGTATTCATCCTTTGACCCCAACTAACAATCGATTGTGAGCTGGATGCCAAGTCCGCCAGATGTTGCTTGATCTCATAATTACGTTAGTGCTATTGCTCCAGCGCAACAGCATCAAAACAATACCAGCCAATCTGGGGCACAAAGAGAGTCTGCAACTCTCATGTGGTCATCTGGTCCACGCCTCACATTTTTGCCTAAAGGTCTCAGATGTTAAACTTAATTTCCCTTCCTTGATTATAAGCAAAATGATCTGTGCACAATATTAAAAAAACATTTATCAGCTGGAAAACAGTAAAAGGCATGGCATAACGTCATATAAATGTTAATGAAAGGCAGACAAAATTAAGCAATAGTATTGTGTTCCTCAGGCTCTTACACACTTTTACTTAAAAGATAATCTAGTAGAGGAGGTCAGAACAGGGTTGGAGGATAGGCACAAAAAACATTGTTTTGAAATTTACTCCAATTCTTCTTGTGATTCAAAACATTGGTCTGGAAGCCCTGTTAAATGGAGCAAGCAAATCCTCCTTTAACTTATTCCAGCATACATCATCAGAGCAATATAAATCATAGCTGCCTTTTTTTCAGTGGAAAGGCTCCATCTTTCTGCTTTTGCCTATGAAACCAAGCATGAACTACTATTGGCTGCATAGCTCCTACCAAGAAACTGTACAGAGTAGTAAGGCAATGACTGTGGCAGTTGTTCAATAGCTTCTATTCCTCCGAGTTAAAGCCACCCTATGGATGATCTGTAGGCTAGTCTAAGCACAAGGCTCCAAATCTCAGTACAAAAATACCTGAATGCAAATGACTCAAGCTACCTTACCTTTCATCTTGTAATACTGAGCTGCAATTTGCTAACCTAGAGCTGAAATATAGCAAAGATAACTTAATCCCATTTTTTTTCCAGCCCTCACACCCCCCCCCAGATTCCCATTGGGCATAGTGCCCCTGTCTCCTTCACCCGCCTTTGAGCCTATAGAACTCCAAGACCTGTGCTGGAGTTCTTCAGCCCTGCTGGTGTATGTGGGAGTAGAGATTCAGGGTGTACCACAGCACTGAATAGCCCACTGTAGTTTTCTGCTTTAAAAAAAATGAGGGTGAGTTCTCATCAGCAGCAGTTGCAAAATTACAGCATTTTCCTTCCCTCTTGATTGTGAGCTGCAGCACGTACCTCAGACTAGGCACAAGGCAAATTGGAGCACAGGACAGTAACTGTCAGCTAAAAAGAATGTCTAAACAATACTTGTTGGCTTCAGCGTGCCCTACTAATATTCTCCATCTTACAGTATTTTCATTTCAAATAAGAATATAAAGTTGTACCACATATAAGAGAAATTTTATTTCCTATGCTACTACAGTTTTTAAGCATAATGGCCCATGTAGACCAGAGGGCAAATATTATATCCTAAAGTTTCAAATAATTGCCATCTTTATGCTTCACATCTGATCTTTAATAAATGTTATTTTTTCACAGTGCAATTAGACTTCAGGATGTAAAACTCTGAGGGTAATCCTGAACCTTTTAGCAGAGCTGGGTATTTTCAGGGTGCACTGACATCTAGATTCTGATCTAACTAATGGCACAAATCTGAAGCAATTTCCTCTAAATCAGTACAATTACATCAGCACAAACCCCATAAAGGTGGGATGAGAGGCAGACCTTTATTTCTTTTCCAGTCAGCTCTAGAGATACAGTATTTTCCATTCAGTCAACTGAAAAGAACTGTAAAGGGATTGAAAGAAATGATAGAACTAAGTTTTATTATTTAACATATGGGAAAGTCGGTTATTATTTTACCATAAGCAAATGCAGGAAAAAGAGCTTGTTGAAGTAAAATGGAAAAAAATCACCTCAGGTGTTGTATCATGAAATTCAAGGAAGTGACATCAAAGATTAAACCTAGTCCATTTATTTTTGAGCTATTTTGTTTAAGTATCATATTTTATGTCTGGAATTTTTTCACTACTCTGCAAACTTTTTTTTTTTTTTTTTTTTTTTTAGCATAAAACTGAATAAGAATAAAAAATTATTTTGTAGGCTCAGTACCAACATAAGACCCTTATACTGGGGACTCAAATTCTTTTGACAGCTTTGAGTGTTCTGCATGGAAAAGCTGCAAGCTGGGGTCAATGTACATACCAAATGTGGGGCACTGGTGGGTTTATCCAAACAGAAGGCAGTGATTTGCCCATGGAGAAGCCATGGCTCACCTACTGCCAGAGAAGCCTTTCCATTCAAAGGCCAATCTTCTGGACTATTTGGTCACACTGAAACAGTCTTAATTTTGCTTTAGATATCACCATCTCTTCATCGTTCCTCTTTCTTGAAAGGAGAAGTGGAAGTGCCAGCGTTGTCTGGGCAGTCAGAGTTGCTGTTGTGTCTCCTTTTACCCCATGAAGCACAGGCTGGGGAAGCGGCATCATGGCCAGGGCTGACTCATTCTCCAGGCTGCTAGTCGTTTCATTTGACTCATTTCTCTAGCTCAGAAGACTGAGAGAGAGCCACTTGGGAAACCACAGTAAAACTTTCAAACTCTTATGGGAAAAAGACTTCAGTGGACAAAAATGGTCTTGTTTTGATTAACAGAGGAAATATACCAAGGAGAGGCAAGGTGGGGACAGTGGGAGGGATGGCTCCAAGCTGATCCGTTCCCTGTGACAGCAAGGTGCTCTTGAAGTCCTGAGCACATGGAGGCCTCCTGGGACCGTCCAGGATGGGCCAGCCTTCGTCCCTAAGTTGGGGTGCTATGGAGTATTTACTTGGACTTTCTGAAGACAGGGAAGTTCAGAAGAACGTAGAAAGCTCGGTATGGCTAAGATGTGTATCTGTCATGCTAAATTTTATTCCAGGTCCAAAACTGAAAATCTTTTTGTGGGAAGAAGTTAACTGGAACTGCTGAAGTTTCTTTTCATGGATTATTTAAGCAGTACAAGATGTTGTTAACTCTGAGTTTTCTCCATGTTATTCAGGAAAGTATGTCTGATTATGTAAATTAAAAGTTGCTGCTTAAAAATATTTTGCTTGAGAGATTGCAAAGGCAACACAGTAAATGAATTAAGATCAGAGAGTCTTGCTCAAGTGAGAAGATTGCATAAGTAACCGCATGTGTTATTGAAAAATACATATTGTTTACAACGTATTCTTGCAAGATCCTTAAATATTTCACTTTGAGGTTTGCTTGATATAAAATACTGCATTTGTTCAAGCTGTCACACAGGCTGGGCTCTAAGCTGATTTGCAGCTACATGCAGATTAAAACCACTATGCTGTCCCACTGCAATTTTGGATTTAATTTGGTTACTTTCCTTCTTTTTAAGAGAAACAAGAGTTTTCAAACCAAAAGGCACCGACTGCTTACCTAATTAAAAATGTATCCATCTGCTGGCTTGGTGGCTGACTTGTTATTCAAAGCATGCAGATCTAAGTAGGTTGATTTATTTATGAAGACCTCATGACACTGAGAGATACGAACTCAAAAACATGTAAAAATAAATGTGGCTGCAGATGGGTAGACACACAGATCTTTCCAGGGTTCTGAATAACAGATAGAGAGAATCTGGAAAATGTGCTTTACAGGGAAGATCCTTTTATGTCGCTTCCACATGTTTAACATTTAGAGCTCAAATAACAAAGCAGCCAGCTAACATGTTGTGAGATAACTCTAGTCTAAATATCCTATAGTGCCTTTTAAGTTGTAGTGATTGTTTCTGAAAGCTTCGTATGAGTGATAGACTCTTAAGGAGATGCTACGTTTAAGCAATGTTTTATTTAGAGAACACTTTAAAGTGAATTTTAATTAAAGGAAAAAATCATTATCGCTCACAAACATCATGCATCAGAATCAAGGGTAAATGCTGTTGTCTTATATTTAGTTTCATCAATGTATTGGTAAATGTCTCACAATTTAAGTTTCTTAGTAACTATGCTCAGGCTTTGGAAACCCTGAGTTCTAATGGATTCATTCTCAGTCCTATAAATACCGTTGCAATCCTCAGGTAAAGTTTATGGGCTCTAGGAAACTCGGAGTGTAATGAAACCATCATGGCATTTCCAAGTGTGGTGTGGAGCTGCCGGTGTTAAACCTCACATCATTACTGGTGCAATTCCACAGGCATAAGCTGGTTTCTTAAACTAATACAAACGGAATAATACCTGTGTCTTGTATATAATGATCTCCACAAGGCTGAGTTTGTAGGTGGTCTGCATAGGCCACCTGAGAGGTATGAGGAAAATGGAGAATGAGGTGCCTAGGAACAAATTTGGAGTAGCTTTATGGCCCCAATTTCTGTTTACAGCATGGTTTCTAGTGGGTCCTTCTCAGCTTTTCTTCCATCCATGTGCTTGGTGGCATGTTTGTACGTGTTCGTGTGTCTTTGTGTTCATAGGTAAAACAAGTCACTTTATCCAAAATAAACAGAATTTCTTCCTTTACCTGATCATGTTGGTATCCTCTGAAATTGAAACTGTCTTGCACCAAGTGATAAGGTTGCTGTCAGCGGAAACATAATTTTTACCACACCATGCATTGACAATTGTGCTCAGCTTCACAAAAAGGTATTTCTCTAATCCCAAGGTCAGTTTAAACTGGTTCCCTTGTATATACATTTTCAGATTCCATTTGAATCTCTCTTTATTTCCATGTCAAGACAAGCACGGCTGTTTCTTAGTGCCAACAAAATACAGAAACAGGTTTTGTACGTAGATTTAGCCAAGGAAGATATTACTGAGCTGCATTTTGGTAGGAAGCCATCCTAGCATTTCCTTGGAAAACTCTAGAGATGTTTGAATAATCCTTATACTAACAGATGTCACCACTGGGAATCTGTTTTACAGCTCTTTATTTGAGTATCTTGCTTGAATTTTTGGATATTTTGGAATGGTGGAGGAAACTCAAACAAATCTAAATTGTATTTACTTTGATCTTTCCCAAAGATATATTCTGATGAAAGTTTCAGATAGTAATCGAGGGAAGAAAAAACACAGATTTTACTATGCATGTGCCTTTTGTGCAGAAGGGAGTGGACAAAAAAATGACCAGTGATCCTTTCCTTTTGTTTCCAACTCACTGCAAATGGCTGTTTTCTGCTTTCCTGGTGCTGTGCAAGGCCTTGAAACGGGGGACAAGGGATCACAATGGGTCAAGGCAAATAGTTAGTCACATTCTTCCTTAGAATTGAACCCATTGTTCAAGTAGGGTAAGCGAGTTTTACACTACTAATTTTAGTCTGAGTTAGAAACAGTGGCCACTCTGGTAATCTGAATAAGGATTAATAATGGTGAATGGGCAGGGGAGATAGCTGAGAGGAAAGGTGACATTTTTGTGCCCATAAAAGCTGTAGTGGTTGCATATTTCTTCCCAAACATAGTATTTTTGCTCTTTACCTCGGGATACTGCAAGAGGAAAAAAAATATTGTTGGAAATATCAGCTGTAAAAGTGTTAGGAAAGTCTTACAATTGGCTGTCTCAGTAAAGCCATACCAGTGAGTCATTTCTAACAGAAACCTTGCCTTAAAGTAGAATTCAGAGGGATGTGTTCCTGCTCTTTACTGTTGTTATGGACCTGTGTACAAGAAAATACACTCAGGGTTTGGGGATGACTTCTATTAGAGGAATGAGGTGGCTACTGCTGAAGGAAAACTCAGAGGGGAATGGGACTTGACAAAGAGTGGTTGCAACCAAACTAAAATTGTTAGTTGGTGCCATCAGTGTATGTAATAAGAGGAACTAATTTATATGTCATATATCTAAAAAGTCTTAAAATTAGGTTCAAGCGTGTGTAATGCAGGATGCAGGGACAGACCTGAGTACATTTTTTGTTCTAATGCTACAGTAATGCTCAGATCCCTGAGAATGGATTTGAGATCTGGTTGTGCTAGAAGCTATACAAGGATATCTCAGTATATGACAAGACCCAGTAGATGGGTATAAATAAAAAGAGTACAAGGAAATACAGTGGCAGTGTTGCCCAGGACAACAAAGTACCTTATTCTCTGAAATTTTCCAAGATCAGTAACAGTACTGGGGAAGACAATAGCTGCCACTTTTCTGACATAAAAGCAAGGGGTGTACCTTTTCCATTGTTCTTCTTGCAGGTTTTAATTTCTATGTGTGCTATTTTGCTTAGACGATGTCAATCCAGAATTTGCAATATTCTGCTATAAAATCAGTGCAAACACTGAGCTAGGACACATGCAGATGTGTATACTTACTTTCTCCAGTTAGTGGTTCCCGTAAAACAGGACAAATAATTTCTTAGATAATAAACAACCATTCTTCGGTATCTGTAGCTCCTCTGAAATCAGAACAGAGAAACACAGGCAATGTCTTAGATTCTGAAGTAGGCTCATCATTATTACTTTAAGGCTGGCCAACATATAGAACACAAGTCCCACACTGCCTTATAGATGTTACCAAATGAAATTGTACATCTCCATATTCTTTGCAAGAACGGAGCAACAGGTGCCGGATAGCTACAGATCTCTCCAACTTGATATTAGCATCACTGTTTTACGGTGGACATGTGAGGTAGTCACCCACATCCAACTTCAGAAGCTTTGCTGCAGCGGCTGTTTAAGGAAGTCCATGCAGAGCTCAGAGCAGGGCCTTTCTCCCACATGTAAATTCCCTATCTTAATCTTTCTCCTGTTCTGTGAATGTATCAGTCATGCCTCTATGCATAGAAAAAATGCACAGCTGCATCCACTTTTTAGAACAAAAAGCAAGGTTTTTATATTTAATTAAAAAGACAAAAAGTCTTCCCTACTATTAAAAATATAGCACATACTAAAGAAGGGGGTGGGATTGGTTCTTACTTTAAACACAAACAGTTTTCTTCTAAATGGTTGCAAACATTTTCTTCATAATTACGGGTGGACTATCTTGGATGGGATGGTTTAATCTGAGCTTATTAGGATTTACAGTCTATTAGAAGTGCCACAAATCTTCAGTGCTCTGTAGGGAACCTGTCTCTGGTGCAGTTTGATTGGTACTATCATTGCATGAATAATCTCTGAAAAGATCGCTGTCTCTGAACACACAGAATAAGAATGAATTAGAGCTCTGACACTCTGTTCTTTTGATTGTTTTACCAAAAAGACAATTCAAAGACTGCACAAAAGTTATCTTTACTTATACAGAACATTTAGTGGTGCAATCAAAGTAATCCTGTATTCTTTTTATTTATTTATTTTAATAATAACTGCAGTAAATCATAGCAGAAAACCTAAAATTCCAGCATGAAAACAAATCTGGGGACATTTTTTTCCCTCATTTCCTCTATTTTTTTCTTTTAGATTTATTCTGTTTCATATGAAGGGCTCAATTCTGCCTATTTATTACAGCTTAGAAGCTGCTAATAAAATTCACCCTTACCTTAGCACAGGCCAGGATCTAGTTCAGAAATCTTAAACTGTGACCCTACTAAGTCTGTCTGACTAGATGTTTTTTTCCCACTTCAGAAGAAGGGGGGTGTGCTTTAAAAGCAGTCTGGATGCAGTTTGCTATTTTCTGTGCCTACACTTCCAGTTTTACCCTTCAAATTCAACCAAGGCTCCTCTGAAACTGCCACAGATTCCCCGCAACTTTTCACAGAGGCTATTTCACTTGCATTTGCTTCATTATTAATTGAGCCCTCTCTCGCAGCCACCCCGAGGACGATTTAGGAGGAGCCCGTCTGTGCAGCCTCCCCTTGGCTGGTGGCCCTGGCAGCTGCCAGCAGCTCTCCTCCCACCAACGCCGCTTGCCAGCTCACAAGGCCAGCGCACGCCAGCCCTACATCTTCATCCCACTAACTTACCTTCTGGAAGCAGAGGCTGTTCCCAGCCGATCATGAATGAGTACGAAACACAGCTGCTAAGGACTGCCAGCACAAAGCCAGCTATATTCGAAAGCAGTTTGTAATAATTAAGGTGTCTGTTAACCTCCACCGCTTTAAATAACCTTTCAGTGAAATGAAGGCAGGCACATTCCTCTCTGGGTTGCCAAGCATCTGTGCTAGCACTGCAAACAACCTGCAGCCTTACACAGTTGTTTGCACTGGTTTGTTGGTCACACTTTCTCATGAAAAATCCTGCAGGTTGCTGCTTGCCCCTTGCTCTTACTTGAGGGCAAGAGCCTCACTGAGCTAAACTGACACGTTCATTACAGAGGTGGGCGCTTGTATTTATCGCATTTGATCTGCTTATAGGTGAAAAGCCGTAATACCTGCTTTGACATCCTGGTGCATTTATTTCTCTTTTCTTTGTTCTGTCTGTATTGCTTTTCAGATTTTACCTTTTGTCAGCGCTTTTCAATGTTTGTTTATTTTAGGAAGCATAAACTGCATTGTAGAGGCTCCTGGCTCTGTGAATAGTTCTGGTGGTAGTATTTCCTTTAAGGGACTTGATAATGGCAAATAACAAATTTTAGACTAACTATAAGATTTGAGTTGTGTTGTCAGGAGCAATGTAATAAAAGGTGCTGCTTCAATTGTCATTAAAAACCCTGTTACATTTCACTTACCATTATCTATTTTTCTTAGTACTGTTGGTTAAAAGAGGCAACAGAATCTATGCTTCTGTCTGTCTGTATATTGTCAAGTCACCACATGTGCCATCACAAGTCCTGTAATCAGCATCAAGGCAGTAAGAAATAGGAAACTCTTGTGATGATGATGATCATGATTAAGAAAAGGAAGTGTAAATAATCTGCAGTGCCTAAAGCTCCCTTTTTTTGCAGAGTGGATTTGCAAATGAGCTATAAACCTGATCCTTTTCTTATTGAGATCAGCAGCACAACTCCTGCTAATCCCAGCTGAAACAAAATCATTCTGCCAGCTTGATGTTTATAGAAATGTGTATTAGCTTCAGGTAGATGTTCTCCCACTACGGCTTTTTGTATTACAGGCTGCAACTTCATCTAATGTAAACATGATCTGAGGAATGAAATTGTACTCATATCAAATAAAAAGATGTTATTCTCGAATAGCTAGCCATAAATTTTGTCAAGTAACTTATCAGCAAATGTTTAATACTCACAGGTCCATTAAGAATCAGTAAATCCAGGGAGGGAAAGGCTAGGCACATCTGAGCGCTTGTGCTGGGAACGAGCTTGCTGGTGCCCAGCCTGATAAAGGTGCACCTTTGGGGCATTATTCCTATTGACAATGAGACTCTGTGTGTGTGTGTGTGTGTATGTTAAACTTCCTGGGGTTTTTTTACACTCTTTTGCAAATAGCTGAGTAGGGTGGAAGTTGTGTGGGAGTGGAGTAAATGGGATTGCATTTTTGTCGGAAAAGGCTTTTCAGAGGAGCCGAGTGAATTTTTCCCTGCAGGCTGTGGAATTGCATACTAAAGGAAGGGCTTGTGCTTCCTTCCCCCCTCCCCTTTCTTCTTTTTCCTTTTTCTTTTTCTTCTTTTTTTTTCCACCCATCTAAATGTAGTGCTGGGCCTCTGGAGGCCCATGAACGCATAGAGCTTCCTACTGAGGTTGTCACTTGATTGACAGCAAAAAGCTTCTCAGGAGATGGACGAGCACGAGTAGGTGGACATAGAAAAATGGAGAATGAAAAGATTAAAGTAAAAATAGAACAGAGCGTTCATCAAAAATCACAGCCCTTTCTGGGACTGTAGTGTATTTAACTTAGGAATGTTGCATTTGTGATTGGGAAAAATGTAAAGTATATGTATGTAAATGTATCTGTGTGAAAGACACTTAATATCCATTCAGAATGCTCATAGTAGAAATTATATTAACTACAGAAATACATCCGTGACAAACCATATGTACCAATGCCCAACTATGTGTGCACTCACATCTTCCCTTGGTGTTTTAAAGGGGAAAACAAACTGTGAATCAGCCTGCAATACAACAATCTTTCAGTCCCTACATTTCAAGACAAATTATAGTTTCTCAGACCCCCTGTGTCTGTGTGCTTGTGTACCTGCTTGTCTCCGCCATTCGAGTGCTATAAACATCTCTAAATAATTCAGCTGGGGTTAACCTCTCTGAAGCAGACAGGATCAAACATTTAACACACTGTCATAATTACTACAGTGTGTGCTGCAAGTGAGTAGAGTTTTGCTAAGGAGCTGAGACAAACAGAAGATCTGAGACAAATATCGGAGACGTTGGCTGTGCTTTTCTGAGCTGCATTAAATTGACCTTTTAAATGGTGTAAACTTGATTACGTTGCAAACACGATTAGTTCCCATCAAACCCAAATCACTCCTGATAGTGAGTTACAATAACACAAGCCGGCAGGTTGGCAGCAGCAGGTAATAGGCAGTTAAGAAAAATATAACAGATCCAATGGCTGGATTTTGAGGAATAAATTTTGATGCCAGGTACTTTGTTGTAAGGTGGAGTTACTTGCTGAAGCTGAGAACAGAATTTAGTCCAAGTATCGATGACATCTGCTAAAACCAAGCTGGGCTTTTATGACCCGTTGAAATGACACAAAGTAAGGGAATTGTGATTATTTTGGCAAAGCTTCTTAAAAAAACCCAAACTTTTATAGGAGCCAGAAAGTAGTGGAGTTGGCAGAATTGCGAGCATTTTACTTTATGACATTTGCAGGCCCCTTCCACATTGTCTGTGTTTATTTTATATGAATTCTTTAACAAATTAAAACTGCATTAATGTAATAGAAATATTTTTAAGGTTTCAAAGCATTTAATATTTTTTATGACAACTGACTTTTCTGGCATTGTGACAAAAATAACTTCAATTAAAAAAGAAGGCATTTTGATGCTCCACCATTCCCATAAAGTTTATCCTGACTTGTAGTAGATCTGTCTGCATCAAAGACGTGAAAACAAGAACACTCAGATTGCTTTAATTGAGGGCTGCCTATATTTTTGTGTAAATAATAAAAATGGAACTAATCCTTTTCTTCCTCCTCATTAGGCCAAGAATTCTTGTAGATAATTAAAGTCAGGAAGTACAAGTTTTAACAATTGCATTTACTGTGCTGCACTGTTTTCTAACTCCCATTATCCAAGGAGCCGCTTAGAAGATTTATTTTCTATGGAAAGAAAAATACACCAGCTATCTTTGCAGAGTTACCTTGAAGGTTCTGCCAGCGGGTGCTCTGAAAGAAACCTTTAAGGTGAAGAGAAGGAATCTGAGCCTCAGCCCATGGAAACCTCATTGTAAATACTGTGTTAATCAACCTTTTAAACACTGTTTTTAAAATAAAAAACCTTCTGCCTAGATCTTGACCTAAAATTAAAACAGGTGAAAAATATTCTATATTTGGAAGAAAAAAGGACTAGTAAGTGTGTGTATAAGTATTCTGTTTTGCAGATATTTGAATTTGAGGAAAAAGTAGGGTGATTTACTGATGCACGACAGGCATGTTTCCTGTTGCACAAAATTGTTAGTCAAACTTTAAGATGTATTCAATATATATATTAACTCTAATCGAGCTTCTGCAGGGGTTTTGCGCTAAAACTTAAGTTTGTGGTGGCAATAATTCGTTTTACCCCAGACGGAGGAAAAATCTTTAGAGTCGGGGTGTGAAGCCGGGTTCTGGGATGCAGCTAGGTGCTGGGATGAACCCGAGATGCTAGCACGCAGACGGGAGGATTTGTGTCCTGCGTGGGGCGGCAGATCCTCCTTTCGGGGGGGGGGGGGGGGGGGGCCGGGGCGATGCCAGGGTGAACGGGGCGATGCAATGGTGAACAGGGTGCCGCCGCGTACTCCAGCTGGGTTTTGCCCCAGCAGAGGGGACATCGTGCCCAGGAGCAGGGAGTTAGGGGGTGCACCCACGGGTGAAAAGGCTGCTTGAGAGAAGACTGAGGCAGCGCCACCAAGTACCTCGAGTGGAAGCAGCCGGGAGGAGAGGGCTCGTTGCGAAATGCCGTTTGCGAAGCTTTTCGGAGGGAAAGCAGCTCAGGCTGTCGCGAACAGCGCTGTTGGTACGGGTAGTGCCGAAGCAGAGCCCGCAAGCCGCGGCCGGGCAGAACTCCGGGGGTCAGAGTGTGCAGCCTGTCCGTCCCGCCTCAGCGCTGCCCAGGGAGCTGGCGCTGCCCAGGGAGCTGGCGCTGGCGGGCAGGCAGCGGACAAATCCGGACCCCTCAGAAACAGCGCTTGGCTCACTAACACTGCCTGATACACACCGAGGAGGGCTTAGCGGACTTCTAACAACGACCAATTTACCGTAAACGAGAATTTAGAGAGTATTTTTTAAAAGTCTCACGGTCAAAGCGCCCAGAGCAAAGCAGGGATGGAGCCGCGCACCTCCTGCCAGAGGCGGACCCGCCTTGCCCTGCAGACCGCGGCTGCCACAGCGCTGCCCGCTCCGCAGGCTTCACCGGCGCCGGTCTCCACCGCGGTGTGGGACGCTGCGCGGCCTGGGCGGTCACAGCCTGCAGAGCGAATCGCTCCCATCTCTTTTTTTCCTGACACCCCACCCCGCATGCTGCCGTGGTGCATAAAGGCATTCACGTTTCCACGCTGGCGGCAAGAGGGGGGTTCGCTCTGCGCCTCTGTGCCTGCGGAAGCTCCGCCGGGAGCTCCTGAGCGTCCGCCCGAGCCGCCCGCTCGCCTCCCGGCGCGGCAGGAGGTGACTGCTCCCCGGGCTAGCGCCCTCCGCACCCCCCGGCCCGGGACACCGGGCACCGAGGGCGCGCTGCTCCCGCCAGGTGGCGCTATTGCTCAACAGTGGCGCAGCTCCGGGCGGGGAGCAGCAGCGGGAGGCTCCCGAGAGCCGGGACCGCCGCGGGCTGGGAGCGGCGAAGGTGCGCGTGTGGGGCTCCCCCCGCAGCACCGAGCAGAGCTCGCGGGCTGCTCCTAACCCTTTATTTTTGCCTTTTTATCCCCTCTTTTCAGTCATGCTTTTGTGTTCGGACACTGTCAACGTTAAAGACCGCCCGCGGGGAGCACTCATCCCGCCGAGACCGCCGCCGCTCTCGCCGCTCCCCCGGCCCGGGGCACCGCGGTCCCGCTCCGCGCCGCCGAGCGGCGTAGGCGGGGCGGGGCGGGGCGGGCGGCGCGGAGCGGGCGGTGATTGGCTGGGGGCCGTGACGGGCAGACGGAGCCCCGCCCCCTTGGCAATGTCTACGGGCCGCCGCGCGCCCCATGTAGGCAGTTATTCCGCTGGGATAGAGCGGCCGGAGCGGCGGCGGCATGGCCGGGGTCCCGTTCTGCGCCCTCCTCCCGCTCCTCGTCGGTGTCTGCGGCGCCGTCACCGGCTCCCGGGTCTATCCCGCCAACGAAGGTGAGGCGCCGCGAGCGTCCCGCGGCCGGGATCGCGCTCCCTCAGTGGGGCGCCGAGGGGAAAGTTTCGGGCGAGGGTCCCTGCACCCCCCCGCCGCTCCCCGGGCCGCCGGGACCGCGCTGCCCCGGCCGGTACCCGGGCGTCCGGCAGCCGCTGACCTGCCCCTGCGGTGCTCCAGGAGCCCCTCGGCGGCGGCAGCACAGGTGTCGCGGGGCAGAGCGATCCCGCGGCTCTGCCGCCGGTCTCCTCAGCCGGTCCGGACCGCTGTGCTCCCGCGAGCGGCGCCGCCGCGCCCGGCTCCCCGGGCCGGGAGGGCGGTTCGTGGAAACCGGTTCTCCCGGGAGCTCTCTGCTGCTCCGCGCCGTTTTCCTGGGCCGTGCTACAGCCCGTCCCTCGGGGGAAGCCCGCGGAGCAGCCGGGCGGGCCGGGGGCGCCGCTCCCGTCGGGGCGCCCCCCGTGAGGTCTCCTGGTGCCCGGTGTCCTGGGCCGGGCTGCGCGAGCTCCTGCGGTCCCAATAAGTTGTAACCTATTTTTCCCCGCTGAGCTGCCGGCGCGGCGGGAGCGCCCCGGTCCCAGCTGGCCGGCGCGCCGTCCGCTTCGCCTGCCGGGCAGGACCGCTCTTCGGCGTCGGGGGGGATTCACCGCTCACCCCGCGCTCTGCGAGCGGCTTTATCCCGCGGAGGAATGGATGTGCTATTCCTCAGCTCGAAAGCGGAGAGAGTTTCAAAGTGTACGAGGTATTGGCGCAGTCGGAAATAACATTTAATTTCAAGCTGAAGGTGGATGCGATCGTGCTCCACACATATGGAAGTGCTCAGGTAAACGGTTTGCTTTAATATTCCCTTTTTGGCAGCTGAAATTTAATCTGTTTTATTTGTACTTTTCTGCAGTTACCTTGCTGGATTCCAGATCAGTTCAGGGAGAACTGGGGTGGATAGCAAGCCCCCTGGAAGGAGGGGTAAGTTTTAAACCGCTATCTGATCAAAAGGGTAAAGGGGGTGATTAGTAACTTTCAGAGGGTCCTAATGGCTCGGTTATTGTTGATTGTGGCGAGAAGGTCAGATTTCTTCCCTGGCTTACCCAATGAATTACTCTTTGTTGAAGAAACTCTATACTCCCTTTGGATAGTTCTGTCATGCAAGAAGTGGAAACCAAAAGGGCAGAAAAGAGGTTTCAGAATTAGGAGATTGGTTGAGGCATGGGCTTAGCTGCCTGTTTAAAACTGAAATACCAACAAGAAATGTGATCTGGCGATTGAACTGGCATCCTTGACTGTAATTGTTATATCTATAGGCTGTCTTGGCTGGGAGATGTTCAGGGCAATTGCTGTTCTATTTTTGGATGAAGGAATAGGGATCAATATTCAAGAGAGACCTTTTGGTGTGATGGGACAGTTGCTCTGTTTTAGATTGCAAACACTGTATGTTTCAGTTTCTGACCAGATAAACTGAAACACCCAGTGCTTAATGGTGGTTCCTTGGAGCTTCTTTCATGTACTTTTTCAAAGAGATAATTGTAAGAGAAGACTGCTTCAGTCCACTGCCTGATAGTGAAGCGATGACATTGAGATTCACACATCCATCCTTGGGGTTTAGAGCCCTTTTGCCTAGTGGGCTGCAGGCCAGGTATATCTACTTATTTAGTTTTGTGTTAGTGGATGGGTGCCTTGCTGCACCCTCATCCTGTAGGGTGCCTGTGACCTCTGTGGGGAAACTCCTGACAGCATTGGAGTTGGTGGGGTCTGGTGGAGACTGTACTTTGTGTGATCTCTTGGCTTTTTTTTTTTATTTTTACTTGTTAATAAGCAATTAGAAAGGCTTTTTCTTCAAGTGAACAATTTCAGAAAAATGCCAGAAAAGCACACTAAATATTAATATAAAGAAACCCACCTCAAATCGTTTAAATATTAAATGAGTAAAATGTCCTTGTGTGCTTGAGGAGAAGTAACTAAGTCAAACTGACTGAAAAATGAAAGTGTTGAAAGATCAGGACCTGCTCACAACAAAGCAGTGGGCTCTTCAGGAAACCTACAAATTTACTGTTTTGTGTGCGTTCCCACTTGTAATTAGCAGAAGCAGAGCTAAGGAGACAGAAGTGAGTGGAAGGAATCCAAGGTTGCATTGGCTGGTGATGCATTATGCATAAGCTCTGAATAACCATAACATGGGGGAATGGGGGATTGTTTTGCTCCCCCATTGTTGTTCTGGGTGAACTTGACTACAGTCCTAGCTTGTGCTCCGCCTGAGCACACTGTGCTGTCACCGAGACTCGTTTTTCTCGGTTTTTCAAAGAGTGGGGAGGTGATTGGCAGGCCTCTAGCAGCGCCCACGGTGCACATTTACTGCTGATTGCAGGCAATTGCCCTCATCCTTTGACAGTGTGGGAAGGTACAGCTCTGTCTCAGTGAGAGTCGGGCTTCCTTATTAGTCCTGTACCCTGGAAAGGTCAGCTAATGAGAAGGGGTCTTTCATACGGCTCTCCAAGTGATATCTATGCTGTGTATTAAAATGGAACCTAAAATATAAGTTTTAAGAAGTTGGTAGTAGAATTGATGATCAGAGGACAGCTGTGTATTATTAATGGTTGTTGGATTCCTCCTTTTCCCCTGTTTTCTCAGAAAGAGCCATGAAAGCTTGAGAAGGAAGTGTGTGCTCTTATTGTGGACGTGAGTCGTTTCACTAAACCTACATATGTGTGTTCTATTTTTAAGCCAGTAGTGAAAAATTTAAGAGTACATGGTCTGTCTCTGAGATACAGTGCTTGGAAAGCATTTATTCGAACTTCATATGCTGCAGATTTATTTCAAGCAGCAGAAATGAACTCTTTTATGTTCCTGGGAAGATTCTGTCATTCGGTGCTGATTTTTCTTCAACTTTGTGTACCTTTTTGTCCATAAAAAAAGGCATTATTCTAGATCTACACCACACAGTTCCTGAGGTGAGAGGATTGTGTGGATAAGAAGGGCTGGAGATAGACGTAGTCATTTAGGGGTGATTAGCAGTAAACCAAATGTATAGTAGCCCTGGAGGAATTCATGAATTGCATTATAAATATAATTGATGATTTACTCTTGCATTTCACAGTTAAAAAGTAGGTTTTGTGCCAGAATGTTTTATTTTCCATCATTTAACCACGAGAAAACTTGCATTACAAAAGCTAATTTCAACTTGAAAACAGAAAGTTACAGCTTTGTTCATATATTTAGAGTTACAAATGTTTTGCAGTGGCTGGAAACATGGGGCTGTAGTTACTTTTGTCTCCGGCAGTAAGACACATGTGTGTGTTCATGAAATAAGAAACTTAGCCCTATATATTTGTACTTTTGTTAAGAGACAGGGATTTGTTGAGAACCTGATCTGAAACTTGATGATTTTAGTTGCAGTCTGTCCATTGACCTCAGCGGTCTCTTGATTGAATCCTCTAGCAGCATCCTCCATTGTGTAAATACACTAAAGGAAATCCCATCAACGAGTATTATTTCCCTCTGCTTCTTCCTTTCGCTTGTACCACACACAATATAGGTAGTGTAGACAGCCTGAAGATAAGCAGAATGGAAAGTGATGGATCATAAAGACAATATTGTAACAGTAAACCAGCTTTGTGGCAGATGTAAATTAAAGAACACTGTTGTCTTGCTAACACCTTGTTACACTTACACTGATAGATGACATTTAAAGATTTATTTTTTCCTTTTCTGTGGAAAGGAGTGACATGCTGGGTATTGATTCTGCCCCCCTTCATTTTAATTTGCAGTTATCTCTAGGCAGCAAATAAAATATTATTCTTTCTGCTCCTAGTGACTCATGGTGCTAACTACTGTCATTCTATAAACGGATTCAGCTAAGCTGGAATCTTTTTAAGTAAAAATCACTTGCATAAGAGCAATCCCTGTGAGAAGAATGCAGGATATTATACAAGAAGCCCCTTAACGTTAAGAAGACTTCTGTTTATCAAAGCCAGTAGTTCTGAAAAGCACTTCTGGGGAGTCTCTTTAAAGTTACTGCTCCTTTTCAAGGATAATTTTGTATGGTTCATTTTATTACTGCAAACCCAGACAGTGTATCATTATCTAATATATTTATATATAGGTATTCTTTTTTTTTTAAGAAGTATTTTTTTGATACTCAAGTGCTATGCTGGGAAGATATCTCTCCCTAATGCCCCTTCCTCTTCTCTCTCTACCAGGAGAGCTCTGTGATAAACTTTCTTCTGTCTATGATAATCCTTAAAACAATTTTTTTAAAAGCTGTTGGTTATGTGTGCTTCCCTTTTTGAAGTTCATTATGCTGAACTATTGAATTAGGGTCAGAGCTCTTCTTCTGATACCTTCTTTGGAGTGCCTGTATTGTTGTTTCCTAATTATATTGCCCTTTAGTTTGGCACTTATGAAGATGCTTGAACTTGATTTGAGGCCATTGCCTGCAAGGTCCATACATTACCTGCCTCATCTGCTGTTGATTCTGTAAAGTGGCATGCATAGTCCTCACCTAGGCAAGGGTCCTATGGGCAAAACTGCAGTGCAAATAAACATAGTTGGTCAATAGAACATTCCTGGATTGGTTCAGAGGGCCTCTAAAACACATGCTTGCTCCTGGAGGTGTTACTTGATTTGGAGCTTGTTTCTCCTGAAAAGAGTCTTCTTTTAATGTCCAAGTAGTTAATGTCTACTGGCTACGACTTGATCTGCTGGGTTGGTTGGTTTGTTTGTTTGTTTTCCTGCAATGGAAAAAATACGGTTTCTGCCTTAGTTGTGGAAGTACAGATTCTGTTTGCTGTGATGCTCTGTTGTTCCTTTTAACATTGATGTATTATTCTTTCCCTTTCCCTCTTTGCAGTGGGAGGAAGTGAGCATTATGGATGAGAAGAACACTCCAATCCGCACCTATCAAGTCTGCAATGTGATGGAGCCCAGTCAGAATAATTGGTTACGAACTGATTGGATTCCCCGAGAGGGGGCTCAAAGGGTATATATTGAAATCAAGTTCACGCTAAGAGACTGCAACAGCCTGCCAGGTGTCATGGGAACTTGCAAAGAGACATTCAACCTTTATTACTATGAATCAAACAACGATAAGGAGCGTTTCATTCGGGAGAGCCAGTTTGCCAAGATCGACACCATCGCTGCTGATGAGAGCTTCACCCAAGTGGACATTGGTGACAGGATCATGAAGCTGAATACAGAGATACGGGATGTCGGACCACTCAGCAAGAAAGGGTTTTACTTGGCTTTTCAGGATGTTGGTGCCTGCATCGCTTTGGTGTCTGTTCGTGTCTTCTATAAGAAGTGCCCATTGACAGTTCGAAACCTGGCGCAGTTTCCAGACACCATTACTGGGGCTGATACATCCTCTCTGGTGGAGGTTCGTGGCTCCTGTGTCAACAACTCGGAAGAGAAGGATGTGCCAAAAATGTACTGTGGGGCAGATGGCGAATGGCTGGTGCCTATTGGCAACTGTCTGTGCAACGCTGGCTATGAAGAAAGTAACGGTGAATGCCAAGGTAGGATGAGCCATATTGTACTCTTCATTAAGGCTTAGTTGAATGTGTAATTGAATCGGAGATGAGAGTAAATGGAGTAAAGCCAGTAATTAGCAGCCCCTGTGGGATGTGGTGGGACAAGAGGAGTTTAATGAAGAAGCCCAATAGCTCCAGGTGGCAGGGCTAGGAATTATATAATGCAAAACAAATGATACTGCCATAACCGGCAGAAGGCAAAACACGTTTTCCAGCAGGCGCCTAAATTTGATTTGGCTCACAATAGTCACCAAAACGTGAATGGCTGCAAAGCAGGGCAGTTGAGCTACCATTGTTTAAAAAAGACAAATCTTTCAAGTTTTATCTGAAGTGAACTTTTGTTAAGCACAGGGAATTCTGGCAAACACTCATTTGGATAATGCAGTAGGGTAAGAACCAGTGGGGGGAGGGAAGGGAAACAGGAGTCTTAGCTGGATTACTTTCCCACTTTGGGAAGGGGAAGTCTTTGGTGTTTTACTTGTTGCAAATCTTTTAGCACTAAATACCCTTTGATATTTGACACTGCTGCCTTTGTTAAATATTTTCATTTCTCAGAGAGTCTCTATTGTCAGCTTAATAATAGAGGTGCTAGGATACTCTTAGAAATGCTAAAAGTCTCCACCCCACCCTCCCACACACATCATCCTGTGTGCTGCAGAATTAGGGATTAAAGTCTGTATAAAAGGCAGATTATCCTAAAAAGAAGAAAACCTCAATACCTATGCTCTTTTCACCTCCCCTGTCTGGAAAAACAAGCTGTAAAAGGCTAGGGAAGGAGAGGAGGAAGTTTATAAATAAAATATCTTTAGCTTCAGCTTCTAAACCCTTGCTCATGTAAGCATAAACCTAGATCAAATTTAAATGGATTCTTGCACAGGTCAGTGGGCTTAATTTTGCTGGGTGCTGAACTGAAGGTGCTCAACTTCTCAGTGGATTTGGAAGCATGTCGTTGGAAAATTCTTCGGAGCCAGAATTTGCTTCATATCATCTTGGTGTATTTTTCACTAGGTCATTTTCTGTCCATCTTGAGATGGAGAGCAAGATGGCAGAGCCAAGTAACTGCTGGCTTTTGTGCTAGGCTCCTAAGAGGACAGTGTCTTTTGAATGCCCTACTTGATTTCTTCTAAGTATTAATTTACAGTTGGTATGAAATTCATTATTATGCATTGAAATTAAGCTTTGGCTGGACAGAAGCCTAACTATGAAGTTCAGCCTTAATTTGTATTTCTTTTTTGCTACATGGAAAGAGCCAAAGTGTGCCATATTGGCAACAAAATTACTATGGGCTGTAGAGAGAGCTCAAAGATGAGCATGCTGGCAGGGCATACACTCTGGGCTAAATTACTCTGGGTTGTGTTTTTGAATCCCATGAGATGGACACTTGAAAACCTGTATGTTGTTAAACTTGTGAACCTGTGGCTGTGGTACTGACTGGGTGGTGCTGGGGGGAATTCTTAGTGACTGGGGAGATGCTCTTGCATTCTTGATGTCAAGAAGCTTTGCCTGGAAGTTAACTTTATAACCTGAGTTGAGAGAGGAGGGAAGTGAAGGAGTAGCAGGGAGCATCTTGGTTTATTGCATGTGGATTATTCTGCCTTCTCCTAGAAGCCTAAGAGGTCAGTACTGGGTCACTCTGACTGGCACAGATCTCTCATTTTTTTAATGTCAGTGGCCCAGACATGATGAGTTAATTGCCTAACAAGGGGAAATCTCCTGAGGTTTTTGCAGTTGGGCAGTGGTCATAGTGGGATGCTTTTTGTTAACATATTTTTGTGGTGTTGAACTAGCCCTTTGTGGTGGATGTCAGCTCACCTACCAGCTCTCAGCTGCAAGGAGGTTTGGGCCTAGGAAACCTAATTCTCATGTCTTCTAAGTAAAATGAAGATCAGGTGATGTGATACTTACAACGGAGGTAGAAATGATCTGTTGCTTGGGCTTTCCAGAGTGATGTTGGCTTGTACTAGTCATTTTGAGAGGATTCGAGCCAGTGTGTAATTTGAAAGCACTAAACACATTTCATCAGCAGTTATTTGTGGTTTCCTTTTCTCACATTTGCCATTCTCCAGCCAGAACAGTTTTGAGGGAAGCTCCTCTTCATGAATTCATGAAGTTTACCAGAACTATGGAGCTTGTTCTCTGGTTTCCAGCGAGGCTGCTAAAGCAGTTTGGCCTTTGACACTGCTGAATGAGCCTTCCCCTTTTCTTTCCCCACTCAGCTTCATAGTTCAGCAAACGTTCTGCTCTGGCAGGTTTCTGGAGGGGAGGACGAGTATGAAGTGAGGAGGATTCCTGCGGTTTTGGTTCAGAGGCTTGGGGATGGGGGCAGAGACTTTGAGTTTGGAAAAGTCTGCAAGAGGGTGGCAGGCTGGGACTGGAGCTGGTGAGCAGGTTCCACCTCAATTGTTTTTCGGTAGGTTGACTGTGGCAGGACAAATACAAGGGAAGGTCAGAGGTTGTCCGTTTCCTCATCCATCTTCCTCTGTGATCCTAGGGTCAGAGTTTGGATTGATTAAGATCTTAAATGTTTGACAAAAGCTCAATGGGCAGAAATACTTTAGGCCAGTGGACTGGGGCTTTGCAGTTGTTGGGGAGATCCACAGGAGGTGTCGGACTCCTGCCCTCTCTCGGGGCTTGCCCTTGCTGCACAGCGCTGGGACGGACCAGCTGACACTTGTGTTACCCTAAAAGCTGCTTCAAGTTTGCTTAACCTTCTGATTCTTAAATAATCATTTTCCTTGAGCGACTTTTGCTTAATTTCTGATGTGTGTGGGAAGCATAATGGGAAGCCACTTCACATCTAAAGTGGTTCCTGCAGTGGGAGCTAATGACCCTCTGACCTTGAACAGGGTTTGTAAAAAATCAAGTTGATGGCATGGAGGTGTTGGAATATGGTGACAGAAATCTCCTTCCTCTGATTGCTATTTTTTCCAGCTGACTTTATTGATAATGATTGTCTTACTGAGTATGCGTGTGTGTGTGTATGCAAAAACTCAGGGCAGGAAGGGAAAGGAGCCACGTATTTAATCTGTATTTATTTGGGAAGATTCACAGGTGTGTCACAGGAGAGGTTATGAAAAATTGGTCCCAATCTGTAGAATTATTAGGTGAGCACTGATTCTTTCCTCATAGCTGAATTTGTAGCTGTGTACTTGATGTTAAAAATCCAACAACTTGCTATTGCTTTTTTCTTATTGCTATTTATTCTTTCCCAAATTTCCTCTGTCAATGGCTATCATTTTAGGAGAGTATAAATGTGGAATATTGTCCATCCCCAGCTAATGGCACATCTCAAGGCTTGAGGTAATTAGTGCTTTAGGGCAAAGTTGAGACATAAAGTAATTTTAAACTTCTCTTTTATGCATCATTGTTACGTAAATTGTTTTGTTACATATTGACATAATGTGGTTTGGATTTAGCTATGATTTCTTTTTGATAAAACATGTATCTTTTTAACTTGGAGGAGGGGGGGAAAACAAGCAGGAAGGAAGACAGATTAAAGAAGCAATAGACTCTAGCCATCTGTGACGATTTTGATGCTGTGAAATTACAAATCTCAATTTTAGACCTGCCATTTAGTATAAATATGTGAGACAGTTGAGATTTTTACTGTGATATTGTAAAGGTTATGAGAGCCAACAGCTTTGTCTTCATCTACACTTGCTTTTTTGAGTTGTGAATTGGCCAATTGGCAGAAAATCCAGTGTCATTTAAAATATGGCTCAGTCCTGGTTTCATATCACTGCTGTTTTTAGAATTTTCCTTCAAACTTTGATAAGAGCATCCCTAAGAAGTAATAATTTGAATGATAAGATTCTTTTTATCTTAGAGGCTTTGAAGAGTGGCTGTGATCACTGAGAGCAGCAGTTCAGTGTACATTAGAAGGGTACAGTGTAATTATGGGTTTTTTTCTTCTTTCTGTGATAAGAATTTTGGCTGGTGGGTTTTATTAGGGTGGGGAAGTGAAGTAATTTGTATGTACTTTCCCATTTTAGTCAGAGACAACTTTTTCATCAGCATAACACTGATGAACAGTCTGGCTGCACTAAAGGGTAATCAGAAGGGTGACTGAGGCGGCGCAGAATTGAGATCTCAGAAGGATTTTTTTTCAGGTTGATTATTTTTGGCAGGGGAAAAAAAAAAAATGCACAGACTCAACATGTTACGTTTTAAAAGGAGCTGAGAAGACGGAAGCTTCCAGGGAGAGCATGGGAGAGATACTGAAACACAGTCTGTCTGAACCAAATTTAGTTGATTCTCTGCTGAAGGAGTGATTTGGTTTTGTTATGTTCTCATGTAGCTCAATAGATCTTCCAAGGGTTGCTCCCTCTGTGATTTTTGTACCACCCGGTGTGTTTCAAAATCTCCATTTAAATGTTATTGCAGGCTTTGTATTGCTTTTCTCCTCCCTGGGCCCCTCGGAAGTCAAGCTACAGTTGCCGAGCAATTGTCCCTTCATGTATCCCTTGGAGAAAGGCTGGGATTGCTTCCTTCTGAATTCCTGACAAAACTTCTGCTGGTGCACAGGGGAGCAATATCTGGTCCTTTTTCTGCATGTTACTACTAAAAAGCACAGTCCTTGGAATCAAAGCCAGATGAGCTGCTGTGGTGGTATGAATTTCATGGCATGTCTGGGTGGACTTTTGTGGGGCATACAGACCACCTTCTGTTTTTTGTGTGTGGTTTGTTTGGTTGCTTTGTTTTAAGGGGGCAAACCAAAACTTTCCAGACAACTCATCTTGTGTGTGATGACTTCAGTATTTACATCTCTGCTGGATGAGGGTTATTACCTGTCTAATATTGTACTCCACTGAGCTTGGTTTTTATTGCACTTGTGAGAAGTCATTAAAGAAACGCTCAGCAGTGCACTTGAGTCTCTTGAGACTGCATCAAAAAGCCCCCTAAACTTGTGAGATAAATATCTTATCTGGTTTCATTCTGTTATGCTCTATCCTTTTGTTATGTTTCAAGGAGCAGGTTAGGTCACACAGTTTTGTGAATCAGACACAATTAACACTCCCATGACTAAATGGCCATTTTATGAATATTCAGAACCTGCTTCTTCACCTCCCTGGGAAGCAGACATGTTGGTTCCCTTCTCTTCTTCCTGCTGGAGACTAAGGAAGCACTTTCTCCCGGTGAATGGGGATTGGCAGCTATTGGCTGCTTTGGCTTTTGCATGCAGCATATTCCTCATTTACATCTTTTGTATACACCCGCATGCAAAGTAGCACACCCATTTCACAAAGGAGATAAGAGCTTCCTTTGGAAACACCAGCCAAAATCTCCTTCTGTTTATGCAGAGCTCAAAGATTTGGATTTTATGCAAATGGGTTCTGTTTTGATATTTTTGATCTCTTTGTTTAAGAGATAGTGTAATATCTGCACAGTGGGCTCCTCATGTCTCAGGGTCTCCTCTTGACTATGATCGTCACTCTTTTCCCTGACTCTGCAGCCTGCTTGCTCACTTCAAACTGGTGTGTGGCAAAGTGCTATGCTCTGAAACCCTGACAGCTATCGTGAAGCGATGGCTGAAGGTGCAGCGAGTACCATTTCTTGTGCCTGGTGAGGCTGCAGACCCTTGGGTGTCATCTCCAGATGTTCACCAGTGACCATGAAGCCCTCCTGTAGCTACATCCTCCACTGGTGGAATGACCTGTTTCAGGAGCTGGGAACCCCCCTGTGCTATGAGAGTGCATGCACACACGTGCATGAAAGAACATGACATTTTACAACATTTTCTGTGTGTTGAGTCAAGGACCTTCTCAGCCCTGTTGGTGTGTCCTGCACTTTGCTGGCCTGGCCACAGAAGTGGACTTGGTCCATGGTTTTACTTTGGTGTGGAGGGGAAAGAGGCTGGTAGCACTTGAGTAAACATTCACAAATGAACTGCTGTCTTTATTTATTGAAAGAAAATAATCTGTGAGAAAAGTTCTGCTTTCTTAAGCATCACCATTACACAAGAACCCATATTTTATTTTATTTTTGGTTTTAGTGGCTTTCTTTTCTTTTTAACTTTTCTTTATTTCAAATTTACTTAAAATTGCCTTTGGCTTGGAATAAAGCTGAGGCTCATTAAATGCTCCCAAAACACAGGCTTGTTCAGAATGGATTTGTTGAAAGGTTTATTGATATAAGTTAGAACACATGCTGCATGAATGTACTATATTTCTTTCAAGTACTGTTTTTCATTTTGTGTCTTTGTAAATCAGTGGTATGACATTGGGACCCTGATCATACTGGGGCTACATCCTATAAGAAACCAGAAGGAAAAACAAGGTTGTGAGAGAGGTTTGTGTTTGTTGGATGTCCAATTAGTGTTTAACTTGAAGGTAATTTCACAGGGGTAGTAAACTTCACAGTGTGAAACCTGGTGGCATAATTAAATGGAGGAACAGCTCTCTAAAACAACAAAGGGACGTGCAAGAACTTTGCTTTTGTCCTAATAGTCACCCAGAAGGGGTGGTCCTGCTGTTTAAAGTACAATATGGATGGGCTATTAAGGTTTGGGGAGGGGGGAAAGAAGGGACAAAAGCTATCCTGAACAGTTGGTATTTGCTTTGGCACATTTAGTTATGGATATCTAGAGAAAACTCAGTTTGCTGGTCTACTTTTTCTTAGATGAGTAGGTTTAAATCTCACTAAAGGAATCTGTAAAACCAAGTTCATCTATACAAACACACTGAAAGAGGAGTGCTCAGAAACAGGTCTCCTATTTACTGGCGGCCTGATGCATGCAGCACCGTATAGGCTGCAGAACTGCTGTGGCTTTGGCAGGTTGGGCCAAAGTGGTACTCTTGAACAGGAAGAGGGATGTTCTTCTGTCCTGAAGTGGCTGGAAGACCAAGGGAGGAAGACCAGGTGACTTTCCCAGAGGCACACACAAGGAAGCTGTAAATGTTCTATCCCTGGCAGTGTTCAAGGCTGGGCTGGATGGAGTCGTGGGTGACATGGTTTAGTGTGTGGTGTCCCTACCCATGGCAGGGGAGTTGGAACTTGATGAACTTAAGGTTCTTTCCAACCCTAACTATTCTATGATTGATTCTATTATTCTATGTGACTGGGAAAAGACCAAAGACTGATGCTAGTGTCCTAGCTCTGAGAATAACTTCTCCCCCCTCCATGCTTGTCAGAAGGTATTGGTCACCTTCTCTAATGAGTTACCCATCTTGCATCCTGGAACTCCTTAAAGCATCATTTGAACTAAGGCAATCAATAGGTATTGCTTCTGCTTGTTATATGGGAATACATCGTACAGCCACAGTACAAAGCTGCAGTACAGAGTTTTAATTACCCAGATAATCCTGTTTGCTTGTATTTTTAAACTGTGGAGCGCTGGGTAATTATTCAATTCTTAATAGAAGGCAAATGGCAATGTAAACAATAATTAGGATGTTAGACTAATGCGCTTCAAAGCAAATTGTTTAGTTTTTTTTTTTTATACAGTTCAGCATGAAGTCCCATAAAGCTTAACAATTTAGTGGCAAGGAAACAAGTTCCATTTTGCTCATATTTTCTGGTGTTATCTCTTCATGTCTTGTTCCTGTGACTAAATTTGCTCCAGTGAAGCTGCCTGCTCTAGAGCCAATGTCAGGTTGATAATTAGCTCCCCCCCTTTCCCTACACTCTCCCACAGCTTCTGATGGGCTTTCTGTTCCTTGTAGCCTGGGGTTAGAGGTCAGCAGCATCCCAAATTCCCTCCTTCTGTGGGGGTAGGTGAGCATGGAGGGGGGTGGCTGATGCTGCAGGTGCAGCTGGGGCTTGGACTGAGGGGTCGTGGCTGGGGTCCAGAGAAGGAGGCTGGGCTTGGTGGCTGAGGCTCTCCCTTAATTTGGGGTCAGCTGCTCTTGCTTGCTAACCAAGGCTGACTTAGCCTTGGAAATAGTCACATACTTGAAGGGAAATTCAAGTTTGCAGCTCTTTAATCTTTGAAAACTGGGTGATATGCTGTGGGTCAGAGCTACAACTCATTATCTCCCTTAGCTTTGAGAGAGCTTCTGCTTTTCACAGCCCGTCTCTAGAAGCATGATGTGTGCCACAAACAGGGATGCTAAACAGTGTTCTGTCTGGAAATCTTCTGTATATAATATATTTTAGTACTTCCACCAGCCATTAGTTAAATCCTGTCATTATATCCATTCCTCACATTGTATTTAGCCCATGATTGCAAGACCCTGTGTTGGTAGCGAAGGCATTAAGTCAATAATGCTGCTGCTTTCCAAAATATGTTAATAATGTCTCTGTCACACCAAGGTCTTTGTCTGGCCTTTGCTGTGCATTTTCAGTGGTCTGAAGAGATTGAACAATCGCCTTTCTTTTCCCCATTATCCATGCTAAGAAAGGCCAAAATGTTCTCCAGTGTTGATGCTGCATTATAGAAATTAAATTACAGAAATTTAGTTTTAGCTACATTTTATATCTGCGAAGTGGCAGTGAGGGAAGTCAGGGGAACACTTCAAGAGGCTATGGCTGAATTTTTTTGATACTAATACAGGCTATCTTTATATTAAAGTGTGTACTTAAAGGGAGTGGATTTTCTTATTTTAAATCCCAGGGGCATTTTGCCAGGCCACATTTTAATAGCATTAATTAACAAGTCTGTCTTTCCATACATCAAACATCTCTGTCTGGGGAGCTGAAGGATACCAACCAGCGCTTCTGTGAACTTGAATTCATTTGTTTTCAGTTTTAAGCATTTTCTGCAGTTGAAAAACACACTGCTGCTTTGAAAACAGTTTCCTTTTGAAGTGTCCAGCTTGGCAATGAGTGAAGCAGCCACTGGGCAAATTAGCATGTTAAAAGGACCAGATCAATACCTTCTCCCTGCCTGTTCTCCTCCCAGGCTGGGCCAGGGCAACCCTTGCTCAGGGTCTGGCCAGCTGCACCCAGTGCGTTTCAGGGGAGGCATTAATAGCAGCGTGGGTTGCATCAAGCTGGGAAGGCTTGATCCAGTGCCCAGGCTCTTTCAAGGATGGCAACTTGAAAATGGATTTGGGGGAATTGATAGCTTTGGGAAGATCAGGCAACTCATATAATTATGTAGAGGATTAGAAGGAAAGCATAGGGAGAGAGAGGAAATCAATTGTAGGGCCCAAGTTGCCTGAACTCCTCTTCAGATGCTGGAGTATTCAGTTTTGTGCTTAGCTGGTGTGTATAATAGGCTTCTTAGGGCTTTTTCAAGAGACAAGTAAACACAAATTAAAAAGCGTGTGTGGGTAGTCTCTACTGTTTCATAGAAATGCTTGGGGGCAGTGGCTGCTGGGGTAAGCATAGCAGGAGATGCTTAGATACAACTGTGTTTGCTGACAAACTGAAAAAGGTGGTTCTGGTTTCCCGAGTGCATGGTCTGCAGCCCAAGCCTATGTACCTTCAAGCCTGTGGTGGCACCCCTCCAGGAGCTCCAGATATGATGCTCTCTCATGGCCAGGGCTTGCTGAAATCCTGTGCTCTGATAAAGGGTTCCTTGGGGCCTTTGGGCAGTGCTCAAGGTCTGTGCCTTGGGAGGGGAATGAGCACTAAAGGTTACCCTTGTGCCCATCAGTGTTAAAACAATGAACAAAAACTACAAAAGATTGCAGTTGTCAAAATTGCACTGCAGTAATTCTGAAATATGGACTATTTCTGGAGAGGCTTCCTGTGGTCTTCACACCAGAGATGCTAGAAGATAGCTGAATTCTGTTGCTGTTTCTTTTTAGTGGCTTCGATGTTTACATGTTGTGCATCTGCCAACCTCTTCTTAATCTCTGAAGTACCATAACACAGTTATTAGGTTGACACATTTTGTGCACTCATGATTAGTTCTTGGATTTCCTCATTTATTTTTGTGGTGATCAGAAGTGTCCAGGGTAGAGCTAATACGACAGCTGAAATCAGGACCAGGTCCCTATACACACTCCACC
Organism: Ara ararauna; assembly: GCA_028858755.1. NCBI lineage: Eukaryota > Metazoa > Chordata > Aves > Psittaciformes > Psittacidae > Ara > Ara ararauna. The sequence goes on along the minus strand of CM054382.1, from coordinate 18,029,279 downwards.
TGCTCATTAATCAAGGACTCTGTAGTTAATGAGAGTAATTTCCAGGTAATATTTAATCTCAGAGTAGCAATAGTTACACTTACTGCGAAATAACTTTTTTTGCAGTTTGTTGCTGAAGTCATTCCAATAGCACATTAGAAACTGTCCTCCTGTGCTCATCCCCGACACAGTTCTGTCAGGCTGACCCAAATTTGGACTACTTCTGAAAATCCACAGAAGATTAAAATACCGGATCCAATACTTCAGGCAGAACACACCACTTCAGTGGGTGCTAGGTACACATGAATGCATATAGACACAACTGATAATGTACAGTTTTGAAATGCTTTGAGGTTCAAAGGCCTTTTTCTAGTTGATTACTTTCATCCCCACATAAAGAGGTGAAGTCAGGGTGTATAACTTAAGGTGTGTTGCTAATCACCCACAAAACTATTTCCATCCTTTTTCACTGCATCTACCCATGTGCAGATCCTTTATCCATTCAGTTGATTCACCTTCAAGTTCTTTGTGACTCTTTGAAGACATGCACTCAGTACCCAGTTTTAATGTACCCCAAATTAATGTTCTTGGTAACCTTGAATTCAACACACCCAATAGCTTGGGAAAGTATGCTCAAAGAGTTGTGGGCACTGTGAAAGCACCCATTTATAGCTTTAGGATAGACAGAGAACTTTAATTTGTGAGAGAAAGAACAAAATCAACCTACAGTCACTTGCTGTAGAGCATGGAGTGGCAGTACAAAGAAGCATGGCCACAGATTATGAAAGAGGGGTCCACAGAGGGGCAGGAGACCTTGTCCATTGCAAAAGAGCAGCACTGGCTCTGGTGGATGCTGAAGGAGATGTGTCATGGGTCTGATGCGGCACTGCAGGGAACTGCCCTTGTCTTGACAGGAATGGTGCAGTCCCAAGAGCAGTATGTGGCCTTATTGTCACATCTCCTTCCTGTTAGGTTGCACTGGAACAGTGACTGTGCAGAGCTGTTCCTTTTAATTCAAGGCAAACTGGAACTGGGGTGTCAAAAGCGTGACGGAGGAGGTCTTCCTGCTTTCCTGCTTGGTTGGACATTGGTTTGTCTGTCCATGCAGAGGATTCCTTTAGTTCTAACTTGCACTGAAGTTTCATCAGCTCCCCAGCTCACTGTGGGTATACTGGGAGGAAGGAGCTTTGCCTACCATATTGCTCTGCTGCTTTAAAGGTCACTAAAACTCTTCCTTCTTGGGGTTGTGTGTTTAGCTAGCCCTCTTCAGGGGCCATGGTAGCCTGACCTCTCTGTACACCTGTATTAAGGTTTGGGTTAAAGATGTACTGTAGCAGAGCAAAGGAGAGACTTTTTTCCGTGGGATTGTTGAGCTCTTTGAGAATGCCAAATGGCTAAGTTAACTCTTGTGCAAACACTGCCTTTTATTTGACTTTGTAGTTTGCCCTTTGAAATACAAACATATTTGTGTCAATCAGCAAGTCTCCCTTCCGGGGTTCTGCTTGACCCTGTGTAAAGAAATGTGACTGTGCAATTATTAAAGGTGAGGCCATCGTTTTAACAAATGCTGAGTAATTGCTATTCACTTGTCTCTGCGCCTCTGTCATAAATGATGGTGAACTGCCCTTCAGCCCAGCTAAATAACAGGGAAGATAGTTGTTTGGAAGGAATAACTCTTCAGAAATTTGCAATATGTTAGAAGTATTGTGTCACAGGGATTTGTGAGTAGGGCAAAGAAAAAAGTTGCCTGAGTGCAAGAACATTATTTGGCCTTAAAATTCAGTCAGGTCAAATATACCTATGTTGATTGAACAGAGTTAGTAGAGGGTGTTAAAGTATAGTGGAGGGCATAATTTGCCCATTATAAAAAAACCTGAAGCAAATATGGAAATGTGATACTGTGGCAACTTATTTTTTATGATGAAAAAGATGAAGGCTCTTCCTTTCCCTTGCCACAGTGTTGGCAGATACCAGAAAAAGGCTCTTTATGTTTCTGAGAAGCTTTTTGCACAGTCTTGAGACTTGGACCTGGTTGATGCCACTGCCCTGATTGACAGCTTCTCTGTACAGAATCTGCCATGGTTGTGAGGCTATGGATGAGTTGGGCCAAACAAGTAGAAAATCAGATCTCACAACTTTTGTTGGAGAATAAGCCCTGTCCTCTTCTAGATAACAAAAAACCAAGCCAACAATAAAAAGGTGGTTTTTTTGGGGGGTTTTTTTGGTGGTTTTTTTTTTTTTTTTTTAGTGAAAACCTGAAGAAACAGAACCCTGATATGAAATTAGTTTTATTAAGCATTACTGATGCTCTATAGAGATACTACCAGGATACCCTAGTGCTGATCTGACCTGCCCCTTCTTCCTGTATTAGCTTGTAATTCCTATATTTTTATTGTCTGTATGTGATTTCTCAGAATAAATTGTTTATTGCCCTGAGCTCAGCATCATGAATCTTGCAAGCAGACATTCGATAGCAAATAAGTACACATGATAAGGGGAAATAAATTTTCTTTGAGAGCACTTTGCTATTTGTTTCTTGAAGAGGTTTTTCAGAGTAGTGGATTCTGTTTTGCCTACTCACATCAACTACTGTGTTTTTGGCCTTATTCCAGAAGGAAATAATTGAAATACTACATGGTGTCTTTTTAACTAGTCCAGACCTTGACTGATGGATCTGTAGCCCTCACGCAGGCTTAAGAGACTAAGGCATCCCTTCTGCCTATATTAGCACTTACTGTCCATCTCACTTTAAGGAGTTCAAAGTTTGGATTTGCTTAGAGATGAAGTTATCTTGAGAAGTCTCTTACCTTTCCTCTTTAAGCAGAGGTGTGTAGAAGTTGGCTGTGAAGATGGAGCTGGTTACAAGGCACTAAGTAACTGTCTTAAATTGCAAAGAGAGAAGGTTAGACTGGACACAGGGAGTGTGTGGGGAGATGAACCATGATCACAAAGATCTGTACTGCCAGTGCAGATTGCCCAGGGATGTGGGGGAATCTCTGCATTGGAGGATTTTCACAGTAGATTAGTTAGACACCTAGTACCATGGTTTAAGTACAGGTTATCCTCCTGTGGGACAGGGGAATAGACTAACTGGGGTTGCCTCCAGCTTCATCTCCTCCAGACTCATCTCCTGTGGTAAATGCTCTTGCACAGTTGCTATGGGATCCCCATCGTCTTACAGCTGAAAGGTAGCTCTCAAGGCCTGACCTAGAAATAGACACTTGATTGGGTTTCCCCAAGAGAAACTTTCTCAGCTGAAGAGGTCTTGCCCTGCATTTCAGTTTTCCAGTTAACTAACCTGCTAGTTTCAGCTAACCAGAGCCTTCTTTCTGTGTCTTGGATACCCCTCTGCCAGTTTGTTCCAGCCTACTGCAGAGCCAGAGTGCTACTGAACAGGCCCTGGCTTTTCCAAACAACTGTGCTTCTGCATGAGGTTGGTAGCTTCATTTTTCTGACCTTAGTGTCTCCTCCTTATCTGAGCCTGTGGTCACGATATGGTATGGCAGGGGTACTGTGGAGCAGCAATAAGGAGCTCTGCCTGGAAAGATGAGCAGAAGTGCTGCTCCTGTCAGGGTCCTTTCTGCCCCTGTTTGCAGCAGTATCATCACTGCTTTCATCACTCCAAAACAACACACTGTCTCTAACACTTCAAGAAGCCCAGCATAGATGTGTGTAACAGATGCAGTGCTGTGCGCTTTGCTTTGTGAGTCTGTGCTGTGTTTTGGCTCAGTTTCACATTCCCTCCCACACAACTCAGATATTTGGCAAATTTACTTCGGCTCGTTGAAAGATGGCCTCCCTCATGCAGGCAGAAACCTCTTTGCATCCAGGTTGGTTTTAATGCGCAGTGCATATGCTCACACAAGTTGAATAACCAAGTACCTATGGAGGAGGTATTGGCTGCTCAGGTGCAGTCCTGTATCCGCTGGGATGCGGAGAAGGGATATTAAAATTGTTTACGAGGTCAGAGCTATAGCGAGCCTTGTACCGCATTTGAGTTACGATATCATTACCTGAGCTGCGGGAGCCAAGAAATAAAACCTTTTACCATGAAATATGAGGAGTGCTTATGACTTTGAAGTATAGAGAGGAAGAAAAATGTGCACTGTGTCCTAGTATGTTCTCCCCCCATTGCAGTGGGTTTGATTTTTGCTTTCTAGTAACACATATAGAATAGGTATGGCATTTGTTAATAATGCTTGTGCTAGGAAAATGCTCCTTTGACTAGCTCATTTCTTTTTGGGTCATGCCAGGAAAAATGTTCCTTTGCAAAAGGATTAAATTATTAAAGCTTATTTAAATAAACTTGTTTTTCCTCTCCTTGGTACCTGCACTGTTGCAATTCCAATCACTTGTTTGCTTTTACCACATTGTGCTTCCTGTCCTTTATGTGAGCAGGTTTTTTCCGCCTTGGTGAGGAAGGTATTATTTTGTTTAGGCAAGATGAAAAATTGCGCTAAAATATTGATGGAAAAGGACAGAGATTGCTGAAGCAGTATTAAGCTGGTATTCTCGAATAGATGAGAGCAGCTAGCAGTTTACTTCTGTTATGAGAACCACTAGCAGTTTTTCAAAGACTGAAAGCAGTTGATATCTGTATGCTTTATAGGTAGTGATCTATCAAAACATGTTTTTGGAAGTTTTTATGTTGTCCTGTATAGGTTCTTGTCTCATAAGTCACTTTTGAATTAAATAACACTATTACAAAGTTAAGTATCTGCAGAGTGAGAAAGAACTTAAAAGCCATCAACGAGAAGAATGTGTAGGTGTAAAAACTGTAATGAACGTGCGGTATCAAACAGAAACGTGAGTTGCAGGCGGTGAGAGAGGCAGCAGAGACTGTCCTAGGAGAAGCTGAGAGACAACTGCCATGACGAAAAGCAGTAAATCAACATTCAGCAAAGTTTACTTTTTGTTTCTTCAGAAAGTAGATTTTGTGGTCTTGCTGGCCTACTCTTATGTCAATAGCTTGCATCAAAACTTCCTCAAGTCAGAACATCTGTTGCGGCCAATGGAAAGACTCCCCTTGACTTTAATGTGCTTTGGATCAGGCCCAAAATGCAAATACTTTTTTTCTCATCCTTTGAAGTCTTTAACATTTCATGGGCTTCCTTATGTTATTGGTAATTTGCACCAGAGGTATTTTGCATGCAAATGAAATTTCGGCAGTAACAATGACTGCATTTGTGAATATGCATGTAAGTACACACACACAAATATCAGTAAAGCAAATTTTACTTTTCAGTATACCAAACTAGAAATTTCTTTGTAATAGCAGGTTGCTTGTACTACCTAGAACTGCAATCAAATGCATTGACAAATACACATAAGATTGTATAAAACTGCCAAAGTACGTTTTAATACATCTGTATAGAGCCAATTGATTTTTCTTTTTTGTAGCTTGTGCATGTTAATGCATGTTTTCTATATGAAACTGGCATTTGTCACCAACTTGTTACAGCACTGTAGATGTCATAAATTTAAATATGGTAATTGAACCTGAATTCACTGTGGGTTTATTTACCAGATCAAAGAGTAACTTCAACCTACAACACTCATTTTTGTTTGCTAGCTTAGTGAAGTGCTGGAGAAGGATTATTCCTTTGAATTATGTGAGTGCTAGAAAATCACAGGGTTTTAGTTTTTAATAAACTGGAAGTGTGTTTTTTTAGCTGAGAGATCCTACTGATTTTAGTATTAACATTTTACAGTTTCTTAAGTCATAAAGACAATTGTGCTCATGGGAGTCAATGTGTTATTCTGCAATACCAAGGCAATAAAATACAGCAATAAAATATGACAAGTTTACAGTTACCCTGTTTACCTGATATTAGGACCTCACTCTTATCATGTGAGGGGGGTGAAGGTGCTTTGTCCCATATTACCTCTTCATTTAACCCTGTCTGAAAACCACTGAGCACTTATGGGGACAGCATATTGACATCTAAAGTTGTCTCTTGTCTTGACCACTGGGATGCTCTACCCCATTTAAAAACCAGTCTGTCTTGCTTATCTGTTTAGTTCCATCTTTTTCCGACCCACTCATTTCTGCCCAAGTCCTCATTTGCAGGGCAACCCTCCTGAATCCCAGCAGGTTTAGCTGAAGTTGTGTCCTCTGGGGACTTGTGCTGGGGTCCTTCGTCCCTTCCTGTTTCCACCCTCCCTGGCTTTACCTGTCTTACTGCATGGTGGCTGGCTTGGCTTTACTTCAAGGGCATAGCCATCCAGTCACTGGGAGGAGAAAGGGAAAAATAATTTGGGTTTCTAATTGCTGTAAGATATGATTAGGAACACCTTTCCACAGAAAGATGTCTGCTAAACAGAGTGTTGCAGGAAGGGCTTGTCAGTGCCGTTGCCTGTTAGGAGATCACTTTATGACTGGAAATGTAAAGAATTAGTCACTCTTTTTGTACCCCAGGCTGTTATTTAAATCTTTTGCTGGGAATGTCATTGCAGCAGGGAGGGAGTGGCAGGAAATAAGGGCTGGGGTCAGTGGTGACAATGCTGAGTGGTGAGAAAAGATGTGTCAGCGGAGCAGAGGTGCCAGTGCTGGAAGCCCTTGGCTGAGCTGTGGAGGTGGCATTCACCTGCCAGGCGAGTGCCATGCAAGCAGGGAGCTTGCGGCCCAATGAGATGTTAGCTTCCATTGGTTGGGAGCTGCTTCTGAATTTCTGTGCATCTATTTGTGTAAGAAGCAGCACATAAATAATGAAAAACTGAAAGTGGGCTTTTGTAGACTGACATGGTTACTCAACTCTTAAAAACATATGTCATGAAAAATACTTGTCAATGGAAAAGGTTTAAAGGAAAGAAGTGTCTTTCTGGTTCTCTGAATTTATTTGTGGTGATTTAATAAAGTTTCATTTTGAGAAAGAGAAAAGACAGGGTAAGGGCGAATATATGAGGGGAGGTAATGTTGCAAGCCATATTATGTAGCTGCTGGCTGTTCTGGGACAAAGTAAGCTGGGCAAATTGAGGTACTTAAACTGTTAAGGATAGCAAAGGTATTTAATGCTGTTCCTGGTCTGGAAAATACTGAAGGGAAGGGAATTATGGACCAGGCTTTGCTAAAGAGTGGATATAGAAGCCTCTTCCCACAAGGCTATCCTCTGCCCAAAGCTCCCTGGGGCCTTGCTGAGTCAGCATTTGCAGTGCAAAGAGTAATGAAGGAGGCAGACAGCTTCAGTGGGGGTTTATGGTCCTGAGAAACCAGTGCCAATGAGCACACATAAGAAGCCCGAGGCTGCCTCATTTAATCATGGAGCTTTAGGCTCCTTGAGAAACCTTCAACTTCAGAGGGGTACCGCTCCGCTCTGCTTCCTTCAGTTGCTTGTACTGCAAGGTGGTGCTTGAGCCATGCTCAACTTTCTCTCCTCAGCCTCCCTCCAGGGACTGCTGAGGGCACAGCCTCAGGGGGGTGGGTGGGAAGGGTGCAGTGGCATTCATGCAAATCCTTGGCTGCTTTGAGCTCCTCTGTTCAAACCCAAGCTGTGGAAGTTTCTGATTCATGGGTTGCTCTGTTTGCTTAAGCATCCTGCTTGCATTTTCTGAAGGCAGGTGGTGTCCCAAATTACTATGTAGCATAGACTCTTTAATATCATGAGTTTGAGGGCTAACTTTGATATGAGCTGCATAAGCAATGAATAATAGCTGCTTCATTCCTGGCAGGGCTTGGTGATGGATGTTGGCAGGAAGTACCTAGTTAATTTTTGAACTCCCTTCCTCCATCCCAAGTTAAAAGCTGATCTCAACCTATCAGCGACATCTGGCACATAAACTGGGTTGTTAAATAGCAACCCACCAGATTTTGTGGTTCAGGGGCACTGCTAAACAGTACTGTGTTGCCCGAGCATATTTGAAATTCACCTCACAAACATGCTGCTGTGTTCCTAATTCACTGCCACCCCTCTAGAGAGGCAGCAAGTGACTAGTCAGCGCAGGGAGAGCCATGGCTTGTCCGAATTAGCATTCCAAAATAACTGTGAGGTATTGCCCAATTAATATACTCTGGATTACCGAAGACCATGAACAGCCTCTTTTGTGAGACCCAAAGTTGTCTTTACAAAGAAACAATACAAAGATGTCTTTAAATATGCATGGAATGCATATTGATTATTTTAAACACTAAAAAAAGCCTTGCTTGTTATCTGGGAGACCAAGGACAGTTGTTTTATTGTCTTGAGTCTTACAACATCTTTAAAACTTTTCAGATGGCTACAAGTCTAGAATGAGAATGAACTTTTAGGTCTGAATCACATACAAGTTGTAAGCTATTACTATTGCCAGTACAGAAGGGGGATGGAAGGAGGAGGGCTGTCCTCCCAGTAATGGGACAGGTTTAAAAATACAGAAACTGTGAGCTTATGTGCTGTTCTTTCCCTCTGTGGTTTGGGGTTAGGGTTGTGTGTGTGTTGGGTTTTCTTATAAACCGACTGGAGAATATTTGGATCACCATTCCAGGCTCTTTTCATTGGCAGGAAGGATGCGTTTTGATTCTAAGATGTGAGTGACAGTGCCCATTTAATTGTCTTTAGAGAGCGGCATTTTGATCGAACAACACACAGTGTGCAGCTCATGCAGCAAACTGCTGATAGCTGGCTTCTGGCCCATAAAGTGACACCTAACATAACTACACGGAGATTTAGCGCAATGCACAAATCTGGTTTCTTGTGAGTCTTCTCAGTGCACAGCCCTTGGGTTTGCTTCTCCTGCCTTGCAACTTTTATGTTAGTGAAACTCCACTAACGATGAGAATTTCAATTTGCTACTTAAATTTATGTTGATGTCAATGCGAGGAGACTCAGACTGTGTGTTATTAGGCTGGTTTTAGGCTGGTTTTATGAGAGTAGTGATCAGGCTGTTGAGTCATTACATCTACTTTACACTTTGGATTTTAATTGCTTTATGGAGCTTGTTAATTTTTGTTTAGCTCACCAGTAGCTTATGAATGATAGTTGTCTCTATCAAAAAACACCAGCAGCTTTTTCACCACTACTTCTAAATAGTACCACAGTTCTTAGAAACATGGAGGCAGGATTTTATCTTAAGTAACTATTACATAGTAGCTGCATAAATAGCATTGTGTTTTATTTTGGCTTGTTTTCGACTCTCTGTTACTAGAAGCAGATATGATTCTCAGAACAATGTAAGTAATAATCAGAACTTCTTGAAGATCAACAAATGTGGGAAATAAAACTACCCAGGTGATGTATTTGTAGGCACAGTCAGTAATAAAGCCACATGAGAAGTCATTATCTCCATGCTTTTAAATCATTTGTTGAGAAATAGATGTCGTGGTTTAAGCCTCTGTAACTCACGCAGTCGCTCTCTCACTCACTCCCCCCTCTTTCTTCCCCCCCCTCCCGGAGGGATGGGAAGGAGAATCGAAAGAATGCAACTCCCACAGGTTGAGATAAGAACAGTTTAGTAACTAAAGTATGACACAAGACCACTACTGCTACCACCAATAATAATAATGACAAGGCAAATACAAGGAAAGAATACAATCGCTCACCACCTGTACCCAGCCTAACCAAGCAGTGCACCCCTCACCCTTCCGGGTCTCTGCTCTCTGTTTTACATCCTGAGCATGACGTGCTGTGGCATGGAATACCTCTTTGGTCAGTTTGGGTCAGGTGTCCTGTCTCTGCTTCCTCCTGGCTTCCCCTCCTCCCTGGCAGAGCATGAGGCTCAGAAAGTCCTTGGTCAGACCAAAACATTACCAAGCAGTAACTGAAAACACTGGTGTTATCAGTGCAGTTCTCAGGGCCAAAATCAAAAACACAGCACTGCACCAGCTACCAAGAAGGAGAAAAAAATGACTGCTACTGCTGAACCCAGGACAATATATTACTGTTTATTTAAAATATCCCTGGTACAAAGCTTCTGGGAATACACAGGTAGAACGTGGTATGCAAACCTCTCTGTGTGGGGTTTTCCATAGGCAGCTGTTCTTTGACCTTGCCCTACATGCGGAGTTTCATTTCTGGATTACCCACTGGCCTCTCTTAGTATCTCACATTCACCTTAGCTTTCTGAAAATGCAGTGGCAAATCAGATTGCATTAATGGAAAATGCTGTGGCCTAGAAACAGCTTTTACTGCTGACAGAATGGGCTGATGAAATCTGGGCTGGTAAGGTATGCTATTTTTGACTGTGAAAAGTAGCATTTTCTGAAGGTTTACTGAATGCACTAATATGATTTCATGTTCTTTGTTAGTCATCTCTAGCTGCCAGTGATGGTAATGGATGTTGTTAATGTTAAACATTTAATCAGCTAAAGTATATGTCTGTCTGCTTTTCCTTCTCAAAATTTGCAAGGATTGTTATCAGCTCCATATATTTTGTAAAAAGCCAAAAGCAGCTCAGAGAAGGTGAACAGCGATCTGCTAAATCCATTTTAGAAGCCTGTCAGTGCAAATGAATGATTATGTGAAAAGAATTCAGTCTTCTTGCCGGCTAAGTAACCATTGGCTCGTACTGTCTTTCTCCAAGCTTGCTGTGACCATTTAGTGAGGTCTGATTCAGACTAATTCCCACAATCTGTAGGTTCTATTCCCTGCTGAGGTTGGAATATTTGGATGTCTGTTCAGACATTTAGTTTTCTTTTTAATTAGCACATCTGATTTTTTTTTTTTTTTCTTCTCTGAAGGCCACAACCTCTGTCCCAATCCGGGCAGGTGAAATTTCACAAGCACTTTATCATGGCTCATACCTCAAGCATCCGGACACACCTTTCTAATTGTCATTTATATCCGCCTGTCATTGCCTCTGGCATTTGCTGAGTTCACATTTCCATGTGATTTACTGCAAAAAATTTTGTTTAACAAGTCACTAAAGCACACTGACAAGGAAGTCCCCCTCAAGAAGCTGAAATAATGATAGCCCTCATCTTGGTTTTCTTGAGGTAGTTGCTAAAAAATCAATCTGTTGGTATCAGTACTTTAGACATTGCACATAGGAAGAATTCTTGAAACTGAAAGAAATCTGACCTTGACTCTGTGAGTGCTTTGAATTGCAAATGATTCTTGTCATGGACTCTGTGTGTGTAACAAGGCAAAGGAGCTCTGAGGCAGCATTTAATCCCCAGTTGCAGAATTTTGAGTGCAGCTGGCTCATGAGCCAGCGCAGCCCTGTGAATGTTCAGGTAACTATTAAAGTATTTGGATACTGAGGCTGCTCCTTAACAGCAGTTCTGGGAAACTTTTTAATATACCAGGGCAGCGGCTCTGTCTTCCAGACTGGGCTTCCTCAGTCCCTGTCCAAGGCACCCATGCACAGCAGGGAGGGAGCTCAGCTAGGCATCCCCAGCCCATAGGCTCTCACTGGGGCAGGCTGTAGTGGCACTGCAGGACATAGCTCCAGCACAGAGGCTCCTGTTTCACTTCCATGGACCTGGGAAGCCTTCAGCAAGGGGTCCTCGGGAGCTAGTTTTTAAGGCCATGAGTGAGTCCAGGGTAACTGTTCCAATGTGGGAATGACTTTCCATCTTTCCTTGTTGTTTTAAGGCAATCTGGGTAGGGGATATCTAATTTAGGCCTAGAATTTGCTCTTCTTTAGTTAAATATTCAAGCCCCATATTCCTCTAAAATTGCTGTGCAGCTGAACAAAATAAAGGCACTAAGCAGTTGCAATGTCAAACCTCATTTGTCAACTTAATGTTGACAAATGAGGTTCATAAAGGTCTTTCAAAAAATTGTTTATGTCCCATGATGGGAACTCAAAAAGTAAATAGCACATTCACAGAATGTGAGCAAATGGTGGAATAACCATGTCCCCTCTTGCCCAGTTCGTTGCTCATCTCAAGTATTTGGGCTCTCCCTGGTACAGTGCAAATTTACTAACCCATTAGTGGCTGCTGCTCAGCTCCACCTCCACAAACGAAAAATACGTCTAGAAAATAAACTTGATATGCCACAACTAATTCGTTACAGCCAGCACTTTTCCTCCTGCTCCATTTAAGTCCATCAAGTCTTGATTATGTACTAATTTCGTGGTTTGGTTTTGTTAAAAAATCTTGTGTTTGTTTATCTGAGTGTATATTTCTTAATGAATGAATACAGGCAAGGAAAAGTGCTAAGTAATTGCAAATAAGTAGCATGGAAAACTAATATGCTGATCTGAGGATTAGTTTTCAAAAGAACAAGTTCTGCTGTGTATTTTTGATAGGCTAATAAAGATTTTGGTAATCATGTGACAAAGTGCTTGAAATTCAAGCAAATGGTGGTCTTTGAATCACTTCTGGCTGGGGCAACCTAACAAATTCTCAGTGAACTCTGTCTTGGTGAACAAAGGCGGAGTGCAAGTAGCCCTTCTGTGTGGTCAGCTCAGGGGAGAAGTCTTTGGTGGCTGTAGATACCTGCTGGGACTGCTCTTGATGGTCATCTGTCTGTAGTTGCATGGTGCCTTACTGTGAAACTTGACAGTCACAGAACACCAGGAAGGCAGTCAAGTTTTGCAGGGTGGTTTTCTCTAGTTGAGGGTGAATCCACTGGTAAGTGACTAAGGCAGAGAGAAAATGGGGAATGTTTCTACCTCAGACTCTGTGCTGAAAACAGATAGTCTTGCATACCCAATGATATTTGTTTAACTGGTGTCACATCCCCTTGTCAACAGTATTTTAAAGCCTCATTCTCCTAAATGATCTTAGATGCAATTTGGATGCTGCTAATAGCATTCTGTTAATTGCTGTGGCAAAATTAAGTCTTGATATGGTTTAGTGAGAGTAGATAACAGGAGCACTCATAAGATAACTTATCATATCAGGAGGAGTGCGGGTGATCAGGGCGGACATGAGTCACACATCAGCTTCAGAGCATGTGAAGCCTAGATGAGACTTACAGCCAGATTTCTTTGCTAGAGTGAATTTTTGTGGCCTGGACTGAAGTCAGCGGTGCTTTTGGCCATTTCTAAATAGCTCCATGGTTACCACAATTAAATTCTTTGTTTATTATCTTGCACTGATTTACATATCATGTAGATATTTAAATAAATAGCACTATCATGCCAGCCATGAGGTCCTCTGAGCCAGAATGGGATGTTATTGTCAGTTTTATTTGCCAATAGTTTTGTTGGAAACGGATACTTTTCCAGATTAGGAGCAAAACTGTGTTTGTTTTGTCACTTTCTCCTAATTAGCAGCTGTATGACATCCAGCAGGAATTTGAACGGAAGCTTTTCTTCTGGTGCGTCACCACTGCTGCGGTAAGGGCTCTGCAGGCTGGGCTGTGTCCTGACCTGTATCCCAGCCTGTGCCCTCTGGGTACCTGCTCTGGCGGCCCGGGGCACAGCAGGCTCAGGGCAATGTGGCAAAGCCTCACTGGGCCGGCTCATCCCCTGCCCTGCTAGGGATAGGAGCGGCCTCCAGTGACCTGTGTGGAGAGAGGGAAGAAATCCTTTGTTCCTCAGCAGTGGGTAGCTTTAACCCAGCTACTTGAGTGAGCAGTCATTTGCTTTAGTGATTGGGTCAGCTGGGGGCTTGTTCCTTATGCCAGAGCTGGTCTTATCTTGAAGCTGCATTATCTCATGCCTTAGTTAGTGTGCTTCCTGCAGAACCCAGAGTGTGAGCTCCATCTCCCACAGGAGCAGTAAGCAGCACTTACACCATGTAAGCTTTCAGCCACTGCAGTTTTGCTCTAGTATCAGTATATTCATATTCTGGATGCTTCACCTGGATTAAGCCACAGAACCCCTCCCACCTCCTCTTCTGAATCACCATTTCCACCAGCTCCCTGCTGTGTCTGCTGAGAGCCTCCCTGGCATTGCCTGACAACGGCTAAGGTGCGGGAGAAGAGACCGATCACAACTATTTTTGCTCATGCCTAACATCAGCTTCTGCAGTTCTTTTCCCCAGGATTTTATTTAATGTCGCGTATTTTTTTATGTACCTTTTCATATAAAAGGAGACTTTCTGCAGACCTCTTGAAGAAAGCTTGGTTTAAAGCATTCATCAAATGACTGCCTCCATAAACAAACCTACTTTCAAATTTTACCAGTTGATATGCCCATTGCACAACCGGGCCAAATCCTGTACTTTTAGAGCAGCAGCTGTGTTGTAAATCTGTGGGTTATCTAGACCTCTAAGAAGGATGGGCAGAGCTGTGGTGCAAAGATGCCATGCATCAGCTAAAAGGAATTAGTGCGTGATGTGTCTTGTGAATTCAGGATAGGAAAGGATTTAAAAGCAAAGTCCAGCTCAAATTGTAATTCTTCTCCAGAACTCACAGCAGCTGCTCATAAAACTGGTATCTCTCTGGCTATTCTTTTTCTGAACATCTTGCTTTCTAGGGCCGCTAAAACAGGTTCTCCAGATCAGGCTCTGTATATCCAGTGTCTTTAGTTTGCTCTGCAGAGAGGTGTGATGATGAGAAGAGGCATTGAGTGTGGGCTTGGGGGAGACATCTGCTCTCTGCAGAGCAAGTGCTGATGCACTAGTGTGGTAGAAACCATTCTGAAGAGGGTCAGCAGCCTGGACAGCAAGCGTGCTGCTTTCCTACTCCTAGATTGGCACAGTGCCAGTGCTGGCATCTCCTTCAGGATGTCGTGATAGGCAACGTAACAGGGGGGTTGCTGCACTGGTGTTTCCGCTCGTGACCTAACAGATTGCTCTTCAGTGCTGTGAATGATACACTTCTCCCCAGATAATTCCCTCTCTTGCTTTCATTTATTGGTGATAAGACTGTCACAGATAAATAAGCATGTTCTCACTTGACTTCATAATTTACATGGCATTGCTGAAGGTGATTTATAATTTATACATGGAAAGGATTTGCTGATCTCATTAATAACTTTCCAAACATCTAGATAAACATGCTATCACTCTGAATCAAGTGAGCTTGAAACAGCCAAGGTATTCACCTGCAAGGGCTTCTGGCACTCTGCTCTTTCCCAGACAACAGAAGTTTAACAAAAGAATGTAGGAACTATATGCCAAAACACATTTCTCCTCACAGCCACCCAGATCACCCTAAGGTGGGAGATTTCATCTATTCTTGCTAAATTATTCTTCTCTATTGAAAGGCTTGTTGACAGGAGCAGATTCCCAGTTCTTTGATTTTTAAATAGGGACTGTATTTCACAGCTCCGAGTGCTCAGCCTATCCAGGCATTTCTTTGCATCCTCAAACATCCTGCCAAAGCTTGTGATGCAAAAGTACATGTAAACAATCTCCCCAAGCTTCCTCTACCAAGGCTGTAAAAGGAGAGCTGAGACAGCCCTGGATATTCCCTGCTGGGTTTGCCAGGTTGTTGCCATGAGATTTTGTTTCATCATCAGAAGTCACCTCCTCTCTTGTACAGGTACCTTGTTATCTGGAGATCTCTAAGTGCTCTATATGCATTTATTGCTTAATTAAACCTCACAACAGCTTTAGATATATCTATTGTGAATTTTATTGCCACTTGGTAAATGGATAAAGTGGAGCAAGGATACCGAAGTCCTTATGCTCTGGGTGTCTGGGAAGGTACTCTTCAATTTAGCGCGTCCAGCAGAACAGCCCTTCTTTCTCTTTGGCTGCTCCCTGCTTCTTTCTTGCCATTAACTCCTGTGAGAAAGAGTAATTCACATCTGGGGATCTCCCATGATCCTTAAGGAGATGAGCTGGATGTGACTGAGCAGAGGGTGAGGCTAGCTGAGCTGAAAGGAAATGAGTGATTTTTTTCCTGTTAATACTGTGATACACACTGTGCCTATGAATGCCAGAGGAAGGTCAGGCAGGCTGTTCTCTGCCTGTGTGACACTGCCAGGAATTACACTTGGGTGACTGTTTCAGTCTCCCCTGTAGCCACAAGATTGCATCTCATTGTGAGGCACCATGCTGTAAAAGAGAACAAATGTAGAATGATGGCTTCCCGATGCCTCCCTGTGTATTTTGGAGTTTTCTAAATTAGCCCAATGAGGAGCAAATCTTCAGACTGGTTTTCGCACGTAAGACAGAATCAGGAAAAAAGCTATCTAGTGAAATCCTGGTGGTTTGAGTCTTCCTCTTCCACTTTCAGAATGTCTTTGGTAGTGAATGCCATGCTTAAACAAGAGTGCACCTGCATGTGACCCATAACCTGACACTTTCTGAAAAGGTGTGATCTGTGTAGAATGAAGAAACATACAGCTTGAGCAAATTTATGGGGAAAAGGACAAACAATTGAGCTGCTGTCTTCCTCTCATTGGAATTAAGCTTTGTGCTAAACTTTGCATTAGTAATGAACAAAAAGTGGTCACGAACTCCAAATAGCAAAGGGCAAAGGAAAGAGAAGCAACTCATCAATGTATGACCCTCTCTAAAATGTCATGGGTAATCAAGTGTGAAGCACTTAATGGATCATGATTTCCATGCCACTATTTTGATTGATGTACTACTTAGTAGAGGATTGATAGTTTTTTACAGTGATGATGATGGGAGTCTCTCAGAGGCAGAGGTATTTAAAAGATGTGTAGATGCAGCACTTAGGGACATGGTTTAGTGGTGGACTTGTTAGCATTAGGTTAACAGTTGGACTAGATGATCTTAAAGGTCTTTTCTAACCTAAATGATTCTATGATTCTGTAAGCACCTCTGTATTTTCTGTAGTGCTGGGGAGAGCCAAAGCAGTGTTTGTTTGAAGCCATTGTGTTCCCAGCATCTTTGTTAAACGGTCAAAAATAGTGCAGAGTTGTTATCTTGCAGAGACCCAGATCTCACCAGCACTGTCTATATTTAGGCATCTTCCAAAACCTTTGTGTCAAGCAATTCCCTGGGGAGACCACAATGGCTTTTCTTTCTTTCTTTTTTAAATAATGTCATACAGCCATTTAGTTTAGAGAGGATGTAATGATTAAACCATATTAAGGCATCTTGCTATAGCTCTGGGGATATGAGCTTGAACTCTGTTCTGGGCTGTTCACAGTTAACCCAAGGATAAAAAAAAATCCCAGAAAAACACTGCAGTTTTTAGTTTGCTGGCCTGATGTGGCTCCGTCACTCATGATACAAGTTCAAGCAGTAGCAGAAAACATTGCAGCTATGCTGAGTTCTGCTGCAGAGTGAAATTCCACTTGCACAAAAGAGAGAGCATTAAAGGCTTTATACAGAGGATCAATCCACGAATTCTTGACAATAGACAATTTCTTTAAGGGTGTTAATATAATAATTATTTCAGCCAACTTGCAGTGGCTCATTAGCTTGTATAAAATACAAGCACTTGTAAAATAACTGAAAATAACATGTAGGATGCTCTTTAATACCTTATGAGTGCACTCTTTCTGAGCCTGAGACCCTCAGCTGACACCATCTGATGCTTGTTTTTTAGGAGCAAATAGACATTTTAAACAGCAACATTGGAGCTTGTGTTAGGCTTTTCCATGTCAAACTGCTCAAACTGCTACTGTGCTCTATCTGACTTCATCTAATGTTGGAAGTTTAATTGCTTTTATATAGAGCTGTTAAGGTTTAGGAGATGAGAGATAATCCCAGGTTGGCTGGACAGTGCTTTGAGATAACAGATCTCTGTTCCCATCAGTGCTTTTACATGACTGGGGAGAGAAGCTTGTAAGCAGGTCCCCTGACAAGAGGATTAGTGCCTGTTAATGTGGAGATTCAGGCCAATTAATCAGCTTTCATTGGAGTATAGTGTAAAACTTCAGTAGGGATTCTACACCCTCCACCCCACTCCTCCCCCCCCCCCAAATTTAGTTGCTAAAAGAACAGAAATCATTATTTTCTATGGTTTGATTTGGTTTGGTTGGTTTTTGTTTTGTTTTGTTTTTTGTCCTTTTATTTTTAAATAACCTTAACTTAGGTTTGCTTAAAAAATCCGTTAGTTTTGTGATTTTCCTTGTGCTGCTTCTGTTCAAGGGAAACCATCAACTTGTTTTTCTAATTGAGTAATTATTTGAAACTCATTAGTCTCTTAAATCTCACAGCTTGTATAAAGGTGATTAAATTTTCGGAGTTAGATGAAGACTGTGATAGAGCACAGTGACAGTCTGAGCACTCCGAAACGCTCAACATCTGAACACTTGACTCTGGCAGTAGTATTTTAAAGATCCCCATAGCACTGGCACAAGTGTGCTGGCACTTGTGGTAGTGTGTTAGTACTCCTTGCACTGAAAAAGGACACAGACGTTCAAGTGTGGTCTCTGAGAAGAGGCGTCTTTATCATACCAGGGAATTGCTTGTTTAAGTGTTTAAAATAGTAGAACTAAAAATCCTAGCCACTGTGGTGCCAACTCTCAGCAGTACATCCCTCTTCGTTAAGGCATTTAAATGTGAAGGTACGCGCGGGTTTAATACTGTGCTGAATTGGATCCTCCAGCCGCCTGGAAAGGAAGGGACTTTCCAGGAGGAAAGGAAGGGACACCTCCTGGAGACACGGCAAGGACAAACAGTCCTTTCTGTTTCCCTCTGGTGGAGCCGGCCGCTTCACTTGCAATTGCCAGACCTAGCAAATATCTTCCTGTAGAGAGCAGAGCAGGTTGGGATTTCATTCCTCGTGGAAAGTGCTGACTTCTCACTGAGAAAAGGGCTTTGATCCGGTTTTTTTTCTTCAGTCAGAAATTATTTCACCAAGACCTTGAATTTTTAGCTTTCTACTTTCTAATTTCAGACAAACCCCCAGTGCAGCAGGTATCCTGTCTGGGGGCTGGTTTTCCCTTTACGATGTCTTGAGACTTTTCAGCTGACCCTCCTATCCTGGGGCTGGAGGCAGTGGATACAGGCAGCTTTGGCAGCCTTAATGCAAGATCAGGGCACTGTAGAAGATCAGTAGCCATCATCATGTGGAAAATGTCAGACTTACCCCCAGCTATTTTCCTCTCAGTACTACAGCTGTAGCAAAGATAGGTGTTGCATATAGAAGCTATAAATTCATAGAAATACGAGATTTTCATGTTTGTGAACTTTTTTAGAGGTTTTTCTTTTTAGCAGTTGTGATCTATCAGCTGTGTAGCAAAGTTCAGAATAATTCTTAATACCTATAAGAATAAAAACTTTTTTCATTTTAGGGCTTTTCCATGTATGTGCCTATTGAACTTATTTAACATATGAATTGTGTATATATTTAATTTTTTCTTCTATGCCTTTGATTGTCTAATTTCCTTAGAAAAGAGTGACTGATAAGTAGGCTTCAGCTGTTAAAAGGATTGAGTTATCAGCATAATTGCATTTCTTTTGTATGAGATACAAGTTGGTTTGAAAAGTTTCTGTAGAAGACAAGTATAGCATTTCTCTGCGTAAAATTCTCTTCTATGAGGAGAACTGATACTGCTTAGGAGTGGAACGCCAAAAATACAAAGCCTGTGCCTACAGAGGATTTGGCAGTGTAACGATGGCAGGGGTGCCACAGGTCTGTGCTCACAGCATGCAGTGTATACGGCTGCAAGGTAAAAACGCCTGACTATTGACTTTGAAGACTGTCAATAAAATGATGCCTGGGTGGACAAAACCTCCTTGTCTGGGTTTAATAGGCTGTTCTAGTTCTTGTATCATACACCTGGCAGTTTTGCTTGTGCCTGTAGCATGCTCTTGAACAGATTGCTGTATCAGATGTCCTGTCCCGTTGTCCTAGCTCAGCCCTTTGCTGAGCTAGCTACTTCCTCATTTCTCCTGTTCTATTTCACTGGACTTCACATATATTTAAAGAAATAAAGCCCTGGCCTTCAGGAGAGCAGATTTTGGCTTCCTCAGGAATTTGCTTGTCAGGAGTGCGGTGAAGAAGCCCACGTGGGGCTGTAAAGGACAAGCTGCTGAAAGCACACAAACAGCCTGCTGCAGCTGCAGAAGGCAAAGCAGATACAGCAGAAGGCAAGGGTGGATGAGCAGGGAGCCCCTGGCACAGCTCAGAAACATAAGAGAAGTGCCCAGGAGGATTGTACAATCTAGTCGTTGCCTGAGGATGCAGAAGAGGAGTTAGGAAAGCGAAAGCTTGGATTGAGTTGGAGCTAGTGAGGGATATGAAGGACACCTGCTTCGGCAGGCACCAAAAGGAAGGATGAGGCACGCATTCAAAAGAAGCATGACCAGCAGGTCAAAGGAGGTGATTCTGCCCCTGTACTCTGCTCTCATGAGACCCCACCTGCAGTACTGCATCCAGCTCTGGAGACCCCAACACAGGGCATGGACCTGTTGGAGGGAGTCCAGAGGAGGCCACAAAGATGATCAGAGAGAGCTGGAGCACTTCTATGAAGACAGGCTGAGAGAGCTGGGCTTGTTCTGCCTGGAGAAGAGAAGGCTCAGCTGGGTGCATAGGCTGGGCTTGTCCAGGGCAGTGAGGAAGAGGGGCTGTGCTCTCATGCAGCTTGGTCTGGGAGGGAAGTGGGTGTGAGGTTAGCAGCAGCAGCAGGGTCACAACACCTGCAGTGACTGGCTGCCAGACTGCAGGTCCCTCCTGTAGGAGCCTTCGGAGGAAGCAGGGTACAGCCAGCAGAGGAGCATGCCTGTGGGCTGTGGGGGCAGCTGTTCTTTCTTCCGCTCCTGCCAGGGCTGCAAGTCTCCTGTCATCATGGGGTCAGTCCCTCCCTTGTGTTTAAAAACAACAAACCACAGCACAAGTCGCGGACTTGTAGCCAAGGTTGCGCCACTGGGGAAAAAGACGAAGATGGCTTTTTTTCGTAAACTTGTTCAGAACTGGCTGTGTGAAAAGCCTCACTCAGTTTATGCTGCAGCTTTGCACAGGAGGTCTCTGTGTACCTCCAAGTGTACCTGCATACACAGTTCCCACAGCTTAAACAGAGTTTGGGTTTTGCATCATAGTGCATAGTGCATCCAAGGTCCCTTTATTTCTGTTTTGAACTTCTCAGGTTTGTTCCCAGCCATGGAATAAAAGTGCTCTGAACTCAAACAGTCTAGGCCCTTTCCCTAGTGGGATTATGTTTGCGTTTCCTTGTGTCATTCATGCAACAGAAATACACGCTTAGTCTGTAGAAATACTGTTTTTCTTATCAGAGATACAAGTTAAAGAAGGGGAACTCCTTTTAATTTGTAGCAATCATGCAGCATCTCAAAGAATTCTGAATCTTACGGTCATTATTAACAGGAGGCAAAGATCTTACAATGTGAACATCAAAGGAATCTGACATTATTTGGAAACAGCATTTGGTACATTGCATCAAATTCTACAACTTGACTTTTAAGAAAGGCTCAAGAGAAACCTTTTTTTCTCTCTCTCTCTCCCCCCCCCCCTTTTTTTTTTCTTCGCTTCTAAGGATCTTTATTTATCACCCTCAGGGGCATTACACTGAGTAATTAGATTGGACCAGGAGAACGACTTAATTTTACAAGAAACTCATTAATTCATCCTATTTAAAATCTTCTCATTTCACCCAAAACCCAATTATGCTTGTAGTGGCAATGATCTGGAAAGGCATTGTCTCGTAGGTATTGGGGGGGGCACTGGGACTCCTCCGGTATTCATGTCAGGGAGACAAGGGTGACTCCCTTTCTTTGACTTTTAGGTCAAAAGAACTAGTTGCTGGGACAGCTTGACAATTAGAAAACCCTGATGAGCATTTGGAAGTAAAACAGCTGTACAATAACGGAGGGGTTCATGGTGCAGGGCAGAAAGCTCATCAAAAGAGACTATCCAAACAATTGAGTTCTATAATTAACACACAAAAATCTGCTCAGAAGTGGAAATAACAGTAAAAGAGAGCTGAGAAGATGCTGCCTACTTATGTGGCAGATGTGGTTTTGTTGCCATCTGAGCGAGAAAAATCCATCCTCTTAAAGAATAAGAACAACATTAGAGGCAAAAAATAGAAGTAACTTTTTGTTCCTAAGGGTGCAGTTAAAACATGAGCTTAAAATATTTCTAGACAGGGAAGAGCTGTAGAAAAAATAACCAGTGATGAAAGACGAAATATGCTATCAAAGTATTTTTTTCAAGTCTTTAAACTCATATTTATTTTCTCACTGCAATTTATGAGTCTGACACTGAAATACCTTTTCTTAAGTTCTTTGCTTTGTTCTTCATTTCACCAAGACTGCTATTTTAGAGTTTGTCATTAAAGTTGGCTACTATCATTGACTAAGTTTGCTCTGTTCTATTGTGTGTGGAGGGAGATTTGAGTCAAAATTGCATCTCAAGGAACTGTGAAGTTTGCATGAGTACGTAGCTGGTATGTTTTTCTGCTTCAAAACATAGAAACGATTAAATGCATCATTTCTGCAATTTCAGCTAACTCCACAGATTTTTAGCTATATTATTCACTTGCCTGGGATAATAAATGTTCTCAGTGGTGCGCTGGTCCCTCTTGAGAAGGAGAGGTGCGGCAGGAGTGTGGTTTGTGTTTGGTTGCTGATCCTCTCCTGGTTGAAGGGCCTTTCCTTGCAGAACTCATTTTGAGATCACAGCCTTTAACAGGGGGATCTGTAGGTGGTGGCTCTGCAGTCCAGCGTCTCTGTGCCTCTTTCACACTTCCCCCTGTACAGGTCTACTATCCCACTATGTTTTTTGCTGCTGCTGCAAATAAGCACTTTAGAAAGTCTATGTCAAATTTCGTTCTAATATAAGTTACCATGACCAGTAGGTCGAGTGAGGTGATTCTCTGCTCTTGTGAGACCACACCTGCAGTACTGCCTTCAGCTGTGGGGCCACTAGCACAGGAGAGACCTGGACCTGTTTGAATGAGTCCAGAAGAAGCCATGAACGTGATCAGAGGGCTGGAGCATTTCTGCTATTGGGACAGGCTGAGAGAGCTGTGCTGGACTTGTTCAGCCGGGAGAAGAGAAGACGACAGGGAGACCTTATAAGAGTCTTCCAGTACCTAAAGAGGGCCTAAAGGAAATCTGGAGAGGGACTTTTTACAAGGGCTGTAGTGACAGGACAAGGGGGAATTACTTTAAACTGAAAGAGAGTAGATTTAGATCGGATATAAAGAAGTTCTTTACTGCGAGGCTGGTGAGGCACTGAAACAGTTTTCCCACAGAAGTTGTGGCTGCTCCATCCCTATAAGTCAAAGCCAGGTTGCACTGGGCTTTGAGCAACCTGGTCTAGTGGAAGGTGTCCCTGCCCGTGGTAGGGGGGCTGGAACTAGATGATCTTTATGGTGCCTTCCAACCCAAACCATTCTGAGATTCTATGACATGTTCATCTACTTCACTAGATTTACTTGAGCAAAACCATATTTCTGTGCTTGTTTATTCACCGCATTCTCTTTAGTAGCTCATAATATGGATATCAGTATTGGTTGTGAGCTCTTCTCTTTAGCAGTGGCTGAGGCAGCAGGTAGGAACCTCTGGCCTTCGTCCATAGTTGCCAGGGCTGCTGCAGGAGCTGCTTCCCAGCAGCTGTTAGCTCAGGACTGGCTTGCTTGAACCTTCCTCATCCCATCTTCTGCTCAGAGCTCAGTCAGTCCCACCTTGCTCCAGGGTCTCTTTTCTCCCCGTTTCAGAGTCCTGCTTAGCCTTCTCATTGATGGAAGAGCTGAACACTACCTCCATGGCACTATCAAAGCCTCTGCTTGAAGCTTGCTGGGACTTTTTTAAGATGTGCACTGCATATTTAATGATTTAGGAGCATGTCAACAAAGAGATTGGGAAGGTTTTGAAGCCTTTGCAAGACATTACACTCTTTTTTTTTTAAGAACTATTAAGCATGTCAAGCCTTTTCCAAACTATAATGAAAAGATTCATTGCCATTTCAGCAAGGACAAAGGAACAATTTAAGAGCAAGGACGGGGGGATTTTTTCTAACAACATTAAATTTGCAAGAGTCATGTTTTTAAACATCCAACCCCAATTGGGAAAAAAAACATGGCTTATTCAAAAATAGTTAAAACTAATTGAAGTTATCTATTTTGTTGTAGGTGTGACTGAAAAGAATTCAGTTCTGGGTTTTGGTTGTTTTGGGTTTTTTGTTTTTATTTTTGAGAAAGCCATGAGTCTGAAAATCAGGTTTTAATGGAAATGGGAGTTTAAAATATAGCTTCAGAAAAACTGACATCCGGATTTGACTGAAATTCCATAAATCTTCAGAGCAATTTTTGCAGTTTTAACATGTATCACTCTGATAAATTAAGAAATAAATTTAAAAAGGCATATATTAATGACCATCAATGTTTGCCAAATCCTGTTTCGTTTTAAGAGAAATAGAAATCAAATAGATTTTAACATTAGGACTCAGCATAATTATTTCAAGCTGATGTCCATTTAAAATCAATGTGATTTGTCTTGAGGAAAAACTGAGCTGTTTCATGCTGAAATTATTTGTTTGAGAATTCTCCTTGGATCTAATGCAGATGATTGTTCTGCTTGTGGGTGATCTGAATGCGAGAAAAGATTTTTCTCTCTTTAGAAAAAAGCCCCGAACCTAACAGAAAGAACTAATTAAGGCAAAGCTAAGGAACTGAATTAAAAGTTTGCATTGCACATGTGAACTAATCTTTTTACAATGGTATCTTTCGAAAACTGTGTAAGAACTCCATTCATGTCGGATCTCACATGGCAAATCCTTCCTAGAAAGGCAGCCGCATGAAGATTTGCCATGAGCAAGCAATAAAGACTTTCAGGGAACACGTTCTGTACAGGCTCCTTGTTTGCCTACTAAATCATTAGCTTTCAAAAAAAGCCCATCCGTAGCCTTAGCAGGCACTGGTTATAATAGGTGTGTCAGCAGCACTTCATGCTAAGAACAGCTTTTACAGGATTAGATTTGAGTTTTTAAGTGATGGTATCATGAAGCTTTTAAGGGCAAAGCACTACTGCTTTAATGCAGCAAATTCTCTAATGCCCTTTTATGCCATGTGCTGAAATGTGGTGAATCTCTGACCACGCTAAAATGAAGAAAACCAAGTGTTCAGGAGTAGGTGGGTTTTGAAGGAAAATGGCTGTGTTTGCTTTAGGAGCAGCCACTGCATTTGGAGAGCTTTCGTCACATCTTGAAATATTAATGATCTTTGCTTAATATAGTAGAAAACAAAATACACTGCATGAGGAAGAAAAAAATCCTTGAATTACAGACTGTTGACCTTGCAGTATCCACTGAATCCATCTATTCCCTTTAAACCACCACGTCTGAAAAGACAGTGAGCAGGAGTGGTTGCAAAAATCTTTACCTCTGACATTTTCCTACCTTTCCAACGTCATGAGCAGGATCTCCCAATATTTATCATCTAAGTATTTTAATACTAAAAGGGCTAAAGACAACCCTTCATTTAATAATTTCTGTGAACTATGATGTTTGTGTTAACAGTAATGTTAGTTTCCATGTTTCATTTTAAAAGCCTTGAAGAATAGAAATAGTTTGGTGGATAACAGCAGTCAGCCTGGTGTCTTCTCTTGTATTCTGTTTTTCAATGCCTTGTATTTATATATGGCAGAAAGATATGACTGCCCTGGTCATATACAGGCTTAGGTATATTTTTGATCTGAGCTGTGACAGTGAAAACCAGGAATGATCTCTCAGATCAGTATCTGCCACTTTTCTGCTGCTGTTGTTAAACAGGGCACAAGAGGACTTGTAGTGATAGTACAGCTCACTCACCAGGTACTGCAAATCATATCCAAAAATGAAAGGTAATTTTCCTTTTTAATTTTATTTCTGGGTAGTTCACATCACAAACAGAATAAGATGGTTTACATGAGTTGCCTTCGTGTACTGCGAATGCCTGGCCGTACCCAATGGGTTTGTATTTGTGTTCAGGAACTGATTGTCTCATGTGGGGAGGCTGGGTTTGACCTCTGTGGTTCTTCCTACCAAAGCTGTGGTTTCTGGTTTTAATTGAAACCCCAAGGCCATTTGAAGCATGGCCAAAAAGCACCTTCCAGGTTGAACCTTATCTAATAATGTGACACATGTAAATTCTGGAAGCATAAATCTCAGTCATTTGAGCAGTGTGTTTTTATATCATCCTCTGGTCCAGTGACAGACACAGTGACTGAAAGTGGACTGATCTCCTGGAGCTCTTACAGATGGCGCACGGCACGTCATAAAGTTAGGACTCGTTAAGGAAATTCCATTATGGCTTTAGTTAATAAGAGTGAAGTAACTTGCTGTTTTATAAATGCATTGCTGAAATCCCCCTCCATTTCCCATTGGAGAGCTTAATAAGAGAAGGAGGGAAAGAACAAGGAGGACTAAGGCAAGGGTAAAATAGAAGGAGTGAGCTTCAGCTGTGCAGAAGTCTGTACCCCATATACTGGAGCCTGTGCATAGCAGGAGAACCCCAAAGGTAGTGTAGGTGATACATGATGAGATGTGAGAGTGAATCATGAAGTAAATCCTGTGAACAGCCTTTGCTTTTTTCATGTTTGCATGCCTGGGTATTTTCTCTATTCTCCAAAATGCTGAAAGCCAGTGGTGATGGTGGGCTTTAATCTCTAGCCAATGAGAAATTTCTAGGATGACATACCTGTTAGCCACTATGAAAATGTGTTATTAATGATGATAATGAGTTTTTTCGAAGCGATGTAAAAGTAGCCATTCGTGTAAGCATTGCATTTACAAAGATGATGTCACCGAAAGCTTGACAATTGCATGTGGGACCTGGTGGCAGTGGTGCACTTACTGCTATGCCTTGGCTTCAAGGAGGGGAGAACACTGCTGATTTCCTCCCTTGGGGAGAAAGAGCCAAATGACTTCTGCCTTGCCAGGAGGGAGACGTGCCATTTCCGGGCATGTTATGCTGGGGCCTCATTGCCAATTGCAGTGGGTTCCTGTCCCACTCCCTCTTAAAAATTGGCAGTGTCTGACTGTCAGCTGCCATTCCTTAAGTGGTCATAGAATAAACCAATTGTGCCCCTTTTGTCATGCTCTGTGTGTGTGCCTGAATGCAGGTGGACATGGGTTAAACAGCATGCAACTCCACAGTAAGCACAAAGAGGCAGCTGATTTTCTGGCAGTGCCAACAGAAGAGTATAGGGTTTTTTACCATCTCCAAGCCAGCTTTTAAAATGGCTCTTGTTGGAATTAGAAATCAGTATCCCCTGACATAGGATTACTCATGAAGGGTGTGATCATTGTTAATTCTTCACTTGGGGCTAAGAGGACATCATTAGATCTCTTTGAAATGTCTCCTGCCTTGATTTTGAATAAGTAAGCTAGTAATTTATGATCACAGCCTGGGCAAGTAACACTCTTCCTTCCTGTTCCTCCATCTAGCTTGCAAAATTGGATACTACAAGGCTCTCTCGACAGATGTTGCTTGTGCCAAATGCCCGCCTCACAGCTACTCCATCTGGGAAGGCTCTACCTCCTGCACCTGCGACCGGGGCTTTTTCCGAGCTGAAAATGATGCTGCCTCCATGCCCTGCACTCGTAAGTTGGTCTTTGAACAGTTTATTCCCCTTTTATTACCCATTTCTTCTCCTGTCTTTCTTTCACCATGTATATAGGAAATATTGCCCAGAGACCTGTGTCTCTAAGAAGTGTCCTGCTTCTGAGAGCAGCATTCAGTAGCTTTTACAGCCCATTGCAGGTGGTTAGCATTTTGGCTCACGCTTCTGGGAAAGAAAGCATCAGTTCTCTGCTCTGAATTCCCAACTGTGACATAGCTGCACTGACCCTTGAGAGCTTCTTACAGTCTAAATAAATCAGGAGACTGGGAGGAGACAAAGCTGCAAAAGAGGAGTGGCTTGCACACCTCAGTAACAGAGTTGGAAGTAAAATACAGGTTGGCATTCCAGTGTGAGGACCTGTCCAGTGATCACATCACCTTTCATCTCTTTAAATATTGGTATTTATAGAAATTATGGAAGTTTTTCTCATAATTGTGTGATTTAGGGTAAATGGGTAATATTCATAATCAGATTATATATCTAATTCGCTCAAAATATGGCTGGTTACAGTTAGGACCATGAAAATGCTCATCTGGAAGGGGTGGTGGTAATAAATCTTAAACCTTAATGAAACAAACACCAAAGTATGTTTTATTTTATCCGTTGTAGATAAATATGGCAGGTACAGCAAATGGCATTTGCTTTAGCTCTACCAAAATACTTCCAGCAGGGAGAACAAACAGTGTAGTGCACCGAGCACACTCACGGGGTTGCTGGAACAACTCCTTGTCTTATGTGTTGGCTAATGGCTCACTCAGCTGAAGACCTGGGCTTCCAGGCATGCCCTGGTGTTAAACTGTGATCATCTAGTTCTTCAGTTTTCACTTCTATAGGAGCAGGGCAGTTTGAAACAGTAAGCGAAAGGGCTATATTTTACCAGGGGATATCCATTTGTGGCTTTTCCTGAAAGCTAATGGAAATACTTCCAGATTTTTGGAGTTCAGCTGTATATTTATATAGAGTATGTGTGTGTCTGTGAGCAAGACAAGGCTGAGATATTTCTTTTGTAACATTTTAATATATTCCAAATTTGTTTTGGAGAGATGAGTCACATTTAAATCTTAATTTCTCCCTTACAAGGCAGAAACAAAGTATGTCCGTAACTAAGCCAGTACTCATCCCTTCCCCACACCCCCTTGACTCCAGCTCTTCTTCAGTGATCTCCTTCTTTTCAGCTGTGAGTTTTTCCGGGTGGTGTTTAAGCAGGCCTGGGCATAGCCAGGAGCAGCTGCTTTTGCTTAGTAGGGTAGAAGAGAGGTTCGTATATCCCTTGTCAAAAATTGACTGGGGATGGAGGTCTAACTGTTTGGTGAAACCTTGCTGAAGTGGGTATGTAGATGCTTGTTATAGTATAATTTACGTAAGACGATCTAAATCTTGACTATTTTGATAGGAAAGAGATCTTCTTCCAAACAATAGTTTTATTGTTGTAAGCTATACCCTAAATAACATTATACCAGTCAAAGGTTCTCGTAAAGCCCTAGCCCTAGTGAAAGATATCCTGACCAAATTGAAATCAAATTAGTAATCAACTGGCTGAATTTAACTAGGCATGTGCAGTGAGTGAAGTATGAGGAGACAGCAAAGCACTTCCAGATGGGGAAATTGTTAGCAAATGATATGTATGTTTGCTTGTATTGCAAAATGTACCCCTGCAAGCTTGGCCCTTATTTGTCAAGTCTTGGGCCTGTTTCTGGCACCCTTCTTCATTCCTGTCTTCAGAGGTCAGTCAAAGTTGAAGTCCCCAGTCTTAGTCTTTTACCCTGAAAATATGAAGAGGAAAGAAGAGAAGATAAGGGCCATGGTGCTCATCTCAGTCTTCATCTCTACAGCAGTCCAGGAGAACTTGTCATGCAGCAGCAAGATAACGCCACAATCCCACAAACACCTGGTCCTGGCAAACAGACCTGTCTTTGGAGGTCCCATTTCTTAGCTTTGCATTTTCCTGTAGCTTAAGGGCTTCTTTTTCTGTGATCAAAGATGAAGGAAGACACAGAGGCTATTTCTGAGCTGGCTTGTGGGGCAGCTTTGCTTCCCCACTCACTGCTGTGCTTGCTAATATCCCCTTTTTGAGGTCTGCTCTGGCAGCGTTTGAACATTGCTGTGATGGTGGTACCTGTGCAGGCTCAGGATGCAGCCCTGCATGTGTGGTGCACCTCTGTGTTGCTCGGGGAGTGGATTGCAAGGGGGTTTGGATCATTGCGCTTCCCACACTGAGTAGCCTTCTGCCCACGCACTTGAGGCAAGTGACAGGAAGCATTTAGAGGGCTCTGCTGAAGGAAGCCCCTCCTGAAGAAGCTTCCCGTTTGTCTGCCTTTCCTGACAAGATGTGGAGACAGAAGGGAGCGTAAACATCAAAGGTTCTTTCAGACGGATTCAGACTCTAATCAGTTCTTGCCAGTTGGTTAAACCAGGTGACAAACCCAATTCCCTTGTGCTGACAGCCATAATAATAAGGCACCTTCTTTGTTCATTATGCTCTCTTTAACCCTGGTATTCTCATTCAGGCCTGCATTTAGTAATCGCTCAGTGTGACGGCGCACTAATGAAGAAATAAAACACAGTATCTGAGATCCATTCTTCTAGCAAAAAGATAGACTCTGCTCCACTGGCTTGTAAAATCAGGTTTCTGTTCACTTGCAGAACTATTAGACCAGGTGAATAAATGTAACATTTGGTAATTTGGAGAGGACACCTGGAATGGACTGTGGATTGATCCTTTCTTCATTATTTCTAAACAATTTTTAAGATTAAGAACTTCAGCCTTCTTAGGATGTATTTTTATAAAGCTTTGACCCTTGGCTATTGATTTCTTTTATAGTTCCTTTAGAACTGGCTGTTCTCGTCACTTATCTCTCCTTCTAGGTTGGGGGAGGAAGACTGTTTTGACTTTCCATTAGCCTGATTGTGCTACTGGTTGAAAGGGATTTGGAGGATTCTCCTTCCTTTTCCTTTCTTGCAATTGCCATGGTAAATAATAAAAGCAACACCTATTTCCTGATGCACTGATTTGGAGAGGTGCTCTAGAGTCTTCTCATTACATTATGCCACTCTCTGACATCTCCATTCCTTGCTGAGTTATACAAACTGTGCTTAACCTTCAAGTAAACCAGGCAGCCAATCTAAACAAATAACTCAAGCTCCAGTTTTAGTATTCTGCTCTAATTTAGGTCTGCTAGAGTAAGTAGTTATGTCTGGCTTAAAGCTTGTACAAGTAAGAGCAGAATGTGGCAGGGTGCGAGCACAGGAGACTCTGGAGCGGTGTATGTTGGAAGGCCAGGCATTGACACCCTGACATACATGTTTACTGATGCATTTTTTCCATTGAACTTGTCTCACGGGGATGATCATCAACGTGTCAGTCACCACTGAGGAGCAGAGCGTCCCTGGATCTGCTGCTTTGACCTAACTCAGGAATTTAGACTTTCAGCTCTGAAGCAGAATGGCCTTATCAGCTGTGTGTGCTTGGGCATGGGAATGGTGTAAATTGACCTGTAATACATTTGAACAAAAGCTGTGGAAAACACAGGTGCCTTTCTGTTTTTTAAGCATTACAGATATAACGTTAAGGCAACTGTTTAGACCTTCATTATATTTCCATACTTGCTGAGAGGATGGGTCTTTCATGAGGTTAGCAATCTAATGGAGAATAAATTGCCTCACCAATACACAAATCCATGCAGCTGAAAAGCAATCAGTCTCAATTATGGTCCTCATCCCTGAGTTTCCTTCTCTGTAAGGAGATAGTCTGTGAATCGCAGCCTGGTGCAGGCAGGTGCAGTTCCCACCCAAATTAATGGATGTTGGTCCTGTGTCCCCACTGTTAATGAGTCGAATTCTCTTAACTGTTTTTTAACAAACAATGATCACATTATGACTGAGAACAGAACAGTTTTGTATTGTTTATATTGTCTGTTTGATCCAGATTATTAATGATTTTTAATTGGGAGCCCTTTACAAAAGAGAGATTACCAGCATAGACTGTCCAGCTTGAAATCTGTCTCGGTAAATGACCCTGAATAATTTAGTCTGTTGTGCCACCCAAACAGTGACTGATTGATTGATACTTTGGTGTGGCCTGAAATATTTCTAAAATGTTTGCATTTAAGACAGTTTATACCAGAGAATCTTAGAGATAATGAGAGCAAATTTAGTGAGATACAAGAGAAAAGTGCCTGCTTTAAAAGGGTTTCCTCCAGTTTAGGTTATCAAGAAACTGAAGAGCCTGACTTCAAACAGCAAACATCACTTACTTGTCTTTACGTTTGCCTCTTCTAATTGAATTTAGTGCACTGCTGTATTTCCTCCAGAAAGTATATTGTTTTTAAATTACCATTTCAGTGCTATTACTCAAGGCTCCTGCTTCTAATGCTTTCTGACAGTTATCAGCATAATGAACCATAATGAAATGATGAGCAATCTACAGTGGAAACTCAATGTGGATTCCACTAGAGCTGTGTGACTGTGTTGTTAAGATTTGAATGCACATTAAAATAACACTGTCCTTATTTGTTTCCAAGGTCAAGGCTTTAAAAAAGGTCTGAAAGGTCTAAACACTTCAGTTTTGTAAATGTTGTGGTCTAATATATGCCCTTAGTGCAATCTTCTGTTGCATTTAATATATCTTAGAGATAAATATTTGACCTGCATTTTCAAAAAAGAGTGAATTTACCTACCTAATAACTGTGCTTGCAAATGAGTAATTACACAGGAGCTGATTATTTGAGCATACGTTTATTATGATTGCTTAGACTACTAAATAAACAAATGTGCTCTTTTTCCTTCTGCTGAACTTGTGCCTTTTTGAAATTTCCAGACAGATGCTGATTATCACTGTTCTAGCTTTTAGAGGAATAAGAAAGGAGGGTACAGCGCACAGTCATGTTGGCTAGTATGTTACAGGTAGATTTGCACGGGTGTTGCCGTGCTTCCTTCCCAAGGTTTGCACATTAGTCCTGGCACTACTTCAGTCTGAACTCTGCAGTTCAGTCTAGCCTCTGTTGTTGAACCCCATTCTCTATAATGGGGTTGGCAAACATATATGCCAACACAGATATTCAGAAGTTAAATTAGTGTAATAATTCTTTCACCTCTTTATATACATCTGTATCTTATTTTGTTCATAAAACATCATATAAGGTTGTTCATTATGTA
The DNA here is from genome assembly GCA_028858755.1 of Ara ararauna. Lineage (NCBI taxonomy): Eukaryota > Metazoa > Chordata > Aves > Psittaciformes > Psittacidae > Ara > Ara ararauna. The sequence continues at coordinate 17,996,902 of CM054382.1, read as the reverse complement.
AACAGTATGTCAAAACGCCTTTTACGGTGCAGTACAGCAGTTCCAAAAGCAGAGGGAACAGGGGGTAAGCCGTATGGAGAGAATGATTTTTCTTTTCCACACAGGCTGGAAAAATAGACCATGCATTGCTGCCAGACTGAGAGAAAGGGATTGTGAGTGATGGGAATCTCAAAGGAGAAGGCTGTCTCCCCTTGTCTGTGGTGACGGGCTGAAGGAATTGAGAAAATGTTGAATAAGAAGGGGAGTGGTTATGGCTTGAAGAGAAGAGACAGGAGTAATTTGACAATGTGTGTTTATAATCAGTAGACTTGAAATCATCAGTCCTTTAAATACAGCACCTGTTTATTAGCTGTCTTCTGATTTTCTGGCCAGAACCTTAAATTAACAGAGACATTTACTCAATTAAGTGGGGGCATTGATTTGGTTAGTCAGGACCCAGTTCTGTAGAGTCGTTGAAGTAAATTAAAGGGCTAACAAAGTAACAAATTCAGCAGTTGGCCAATGAGAGAACAACTTACTTTTCTGGCTGGATTTCTTTCCCGTCAGTCGGGTAACTTTCTGGTATCTGCAATGGAATCCTTCTTTTTATCTAAAGAGTGAACACAGGTAGTATTGTCTGCAGCACAGTGTATTAGAGTAGATGTGACAATGTGCTTTAGCATACGTGGCAATGCAAAATGTTCTTATATGGCAGTTTTGGAAGAGAACCCCAGAGCCCACAGGGGTGGCATCTGGAAGCATCAGTTTCACAAACCTCTGCCAGTGGTAACTGGACCTCTTCGTTTAATTCACTTAGCTTGGAGAGAAGAGGAATTGCTGATTGGATTGTCCTCTAGGTAAAAGGAACAAAGCCTATTGTGAAGCTGGTAACCAGGGTTCTTTTGGCAAGTAAATAGGAAATTGTACATGCCAGTAGAATGGACATTTTATCATTGGCGCTGGTCCAAGATCCCTAGCTTGGCAGAACTCCCACTGAAGTCAAAAGAATCTTGCCTGAATAAATAAATTAAGAGTTGTTTACCAAGTCAGTTGCCTTATTAAAACCCAGTCATAATGCTAACAGTGCACAGAAAGGAGAGGTAGAAATCAAGCAGATGACTGATACTTCAAGTGGCTGCTGCATCTGGTGGACTGTTGACTTTGGTCTCACCAGTCGTAAAAACACATAATCTATAATGATAAATGGTCAGGAATAGCCAGGCGGACAAGAGGTGAGGGCTGTCCAAACTGTCAGTACTTGTGTAAATGAGCCCACAGCAACAGGAGACCTGTCCACAACTGCTGAAAGAAACAATTAGTGGCAGCAGCATATACAACTGTCACAGAAAAGTGTGAGCTTTATTTCTAAGACTAAACTTACACAGCCCGGGTGTTTACTCTCTGTTATAACTTGTCTTTCAGATGGTTAAAGATCAACAACAAAGGCTTATCTGAAGGGCTTCACAGCTCACATGCTGAAACATTATTGACAGCTCCACAGTTATATAAGTTTAATGAAGCTTTATGAGATGGAAAGAGGAGGCCAAAGTGCTTTTTCTTTCAGGCTGTGCCTGGCACTGCTTTGCCAGACATTTTAGTGAGTTTAAAGACATTGATTATTTAATAATTACTTTTTTTGCGTCTCCTCTGAAAATAGTAACCTCTCTATTTCACACTCAGCCCTGCCTCCAGGGAGATGAATTTTAGGATCATGATCAAGTTAAAGAGTATTGATTAGAATTGTTAAAGGCTGTCTGAGCAATAACAGCATTATGAGGCCTTGTTGAGAGAGTAGCAGTATGGTTACATCAGTGAGGCTGGCAGCATGACTAAAAGCCTTAGCAGAGCCGTACTGCCTCTTAGTGCCCAAGCTAGCCCCTTCAAAGGTACTTGATGTACTTCCAGTGACATTTCATTGCTCTCTGTAGATATATTCCAAAGGTCTTTGGAGTTGTTCATTGTATGGGTCATTTCTTTTTTGCACCTCTTTATTTGTTCTCTTTATTCTTGCTGTGTTGTACACAAAAGCTGGCTTTCAGATCTTATATAGCAGATGTGCTAAACTTTTCACCGCTTCTGATAGTGCATTTCTAGTTAGGTTTTCTTGCTATTAGACGGTTGGATGCTTACTCCCAGATGCCTGCTGCTCCTATAACTTATCAAAGACTTGACTGCTCCTCTGTAGTGCAGCCAAGGCCAAGTTGCCGATTCAAAACAGGCCAGTTCATACAAGGCTCCTTTTAAACAACAGTTGAGTCATAGCAGCCATCCCTGTTCTACGAATCTTGTTTATTATGTAGCAAATTAGCTCAAGATTTCTGAATACTCTGAGTTCCCTTTCAAATCACCGGAGATGAAGAGGGTCGGTGTCTCTAGAGCAGGCTCATAAAGACGATCCTTTTGTCAGTCCTGGTCCAAAGCCCATTGAAGCCTGCTGGTCTGCCTGATTGACTTTGATTAACAAACACCCGTAGCTGGCGCTGTGCTGCATTTACCAGTATGTTTACAGGGTTTTCTCAATTTGAGGGTGAAGTTGGAAAGCTTCAAACTGCAGCAGGTTATCATATTATTTTTACTGTTTGTCAGAATAATTTTTAATCCTTACGAAGCTAAGGTCTAATTTTTCTGCCTCAAAAATGAAAGGTGATATTTTCCTCAAGGAGAATGCAGGAATGGTTAAAGAAGATTAAGGTCTTTTCTACATGCTTGAGGTTTTCTGATGTCTGGTGGGAATTGCCAATGAAGCTTCCTTCCGATCTCACTCTGTCAGTGAATGCAGACCGAATGCAGGATGACAACCCACTTGAAAATAATTACCCATTGCCCTGGCTGCAGAGACATTTGTTACCTGATAAAGAAATGTGCACACACACACTGAGTAAATTATATTTGTAAATAAATTTTCTCCTTCTAGTGTTCTAAAGCTTCATCCTGTTTGTTACTTAGTCTCATGCATAGCTATTGAAAGCATCTTTCTTCTAAAGGAGGGTACATTTTAAATGCACTGATCTGGTGACTGACAGGATGCTCATAGTGAAGGCTTGCCTTCTTTAGCATATATGCTTGAAATATCTCCATTAGCACGTCCATGAAGAGTGTGGGTTTCAGCTTGCATTTTTAATAGATTCCCTCCCACAGGTAGATCATTCAAGGTAATAAATATTAACTGTACCATAGGTTAGTAGTAAATAGATATGGTTACACTCCAAATACTGATAATATCAGTTTACTCCTGGGTAATACCGCTGCCAAAATAATCCACTACTGCTGTTAGTGGCTGAGGACTAAGCTGGCACAAAAAAAGGAGCTCCTGGTGAGGAGCCCTCTGCCAGGGAACAGGCTGGGGCAGAGAAGTGCAGGCAGGACGCTGTTTGTGCCTGGAGAGCTTGATTTTGGGTGCCATCAGAGTGGGTTTCTCATGAGTGCTAAACTCACTTTAAAGGTGTTAAGAGTCAAAGCCCTGTGCTGAGGGGCTTTTTAGTTTGTTTTGTTATATTTTTGTTTCTCCACCTAAGAAATAGTATCTAATGGTTACTCAGGTCTCATAAAATTGGCCAAACCAAAGCCCACGATTTTATCTTCAGTGCTTTGTCCATGGGACCTCTGAGAAAATAAAAAAAGGATTTTTTTTATTTGACTATAGCTTTGGTGAACAAAAGCTGTTTGCCCAAAATTTGGAGCTGCTAGTTGTCTAAAAGTGGGATTCTGGCATCCAGTCAACTTGGAGCAGCAGAGAACCAAGCATCAAGGTCTTCCTTGTTTCTTCTCATTTTATGGGACAACAAAGTCACTTGGGAGCTGTTTTGCTGGGAACCTTTTTTTTGTCTTATTCTTTCACTGTCCTTTAATCCACGCCTCCTAACCATACATGGTTGCTGAACTAAATTAACTGGTTTAGTGAAGAAAGTATTCTTTGTGTCAAACAAGTCTGTCTGGTCCAGTTGTAGAAAACTGTAATTACATTTACTGCATCCACCCACAGAGACTTTTAGAGAAGTACCTTGCTGGGCAGGTCAGTAATAAAAAAGGAAGATGTAAAACCACGGATATTAAAACCTTTGTCATAACCATTTAAGCACTGTGCACTTAGAGTTCTACCTTCAGATCCCAGGGTTAGTTTCCAGAGGTATTTTTCAGTTGTGTAGATTGGTTGGTTTACACCTGTAGGGGGAAAAGGTGGGCTGACATGGTTGGAGTCTATCTGCATGCCAAACAAATCATGCCTGTCTGCCTGTCTCGCTGGAATCCCTCCAGCTCCAGAGCCAGGCACAGCATATTCTTTGACATGGGTTTGTGGTATATCGAGTTTGTTGTGGGAGAGACTCTCTCCATTTGACTTGTGGCTTCATGGTGGTGCTGAACTTGCAGCCCTGGTGCACCCTGGCTAGACCCTGTCCTTGGGCATGCCGAGGGTCTTGGTGCACGTGCTTTCCTTTTGGCATGCATGAAGGGATGGGCGCAACTGATCCCTGAGGACAGCAGAAATATTCACTCAGTTGCAGCTAATTGTTGGATTATAGAATGGTTTGGGTTAGAAGGGGCCTTAAAGCGCATCTAGTTCCAACCCCCCTGCCATGGGCAGGGACACCTTCCACTAGACCAGGTTGCTCAAAGCCCTATCCAACCTGGCCTCTTTGTCTAATCGCCTTTGTGCTATTTGGGTTTGAAATCATTCCTTGTGTTCAGGGTAGACTTTTTTTTTTCCTTGGTGGAATGATTTTGCCGATTCCACTAGGTTGAACCTCCTACAATTGTTCTGGTATTCCCTAGTGGCAGGAAGAAAGAGGCTTTGGGATAACTTCCTCAGCAGGAACACAGACGTTGGAACAACAGGCAAACAACCTATTGATGGTTGAGCTGACAACCTTTGATGGTCACTCAGTATGCCGGGTAGCAATTTATTCTCCTTGCAAATAGTTTACTGAAATATCATTACTCCCAGTGTTAGTCTGCAGCCTGCTTCACTTCACAGCCATGGCCCCCTGCCACCTGTACCCCACAGGTACAGGTCAGTCCCGGGCAGTGAGTTCATTACCGGGTCTTCACTGCGGAAGTTGTATGTGAGTTGCTTCAGTGCTTGGACCAGACTTGATCCCTGGTGTGAATCACAGAGGCTCCTTAACTATACCCACAAAGATCTGTAATCCACAGAGAGCTGACACACAGGTCATGTACAACAGAGATGTTGTGTGGTCTGGAGGGAGCCGTTCAGGTGTTGATACATGCCCTTGTCATGGTTTTCATCAGGCCTTTATCAGTGTTGCAGTGGCATGCAGACTGGAGTGGGACTTGAGTGCTTTGTAGGAAGGGAGGGAGAGAAATCCTGGTAGATGAAAAGTTAAAATGCAGCCTAAGGTTGTAGTAAGAGTGCTAAAATACTTCAGTTCTTTTAGCACAAGTAAGGCTCATGCTGTTAATGCCTTAAAAGCTCTAGTTTTCCTGAATATTCATTTGACATATGATACAGCATTGTCCTTAGGACAGACAGATCTATATCTGTGGATGAAAGAGACAGATAGATGTAATAGCTATAGCTTATTGCAGCAAGCGAAAGACAAACAATCTGCATTGCCCAATATGTTTCAGTAAATCTAATAGGAGGGTTGAGGAAGATAGCAAGATTATCTTGACAAAGATTATTTGTTGCTAAACAGACTCTTCAATGATTTCCTCAGTCCTGACACGCAAGCTGAACTGCTCCACCCAGGGCCTTTCCATTTGTTTCATGGCTCAATTGATTTCGATAGGTTTATTGTGAAGCAGGATTTATGGAGCCCCGGGAAGGAATAAAATGAAAAACTTCCGTTCCCCATGTTCCCACAGAGGAGACACCAGTGCCCACTGATGGTGATGGTAAATGCTCTGGGTGGGGGATCTGGCTTTCAGGCCTCATGATCAAACCGTGTCCTCTTCGCAGTCCACGATGGGAGAAGTGCAAGCGGCTCTGCAGTTCCATCCCTCAGGTTCTGTTGTCTTGAACAGGGGAAGCGAGAGCATCTGGCTTCCTGACATCACAAAATGGACTTGAAAATTAGTTTTTCAAAATAAAAATGTCTCTAGATTTATTTTTCCTGTAGGAACTGTCACAATTTTAAGCTTTCCTGGGCAGTGTGGCAGTATTAGCTCCATGCTTCCAGAGCGCCAAATGGTTCGTGCAATAGCATGCTTCCATCAGCAGGAGTTTTAAGAAAAATGCTGTAAATCATGAGACTCAGAACAAAATCACAGACATTGGTACCATTTTCAGAGGCACAGCTCCTTGTCTTCCCTTTCAGCTGCCCTGTAGCTAGATCTTGCTGACAGAGGACAGGATTTGTGCGAGGGCAGTGGTCTGGCTGGCAGGACGCTCTTTCTGCAGGATCCTGCTAGCTGGGTTTGTCCTGGAATTGCTCTGACAATTCCAGCTTGCCGTGGCCCTGAAGGGGTTTTCATCTCTTCTAGCAGTAGTGGCTCTGTTGTCAGAAACAAAGCAAATCCTGATCACCACTGAAGGAAAGAGCAGATAACCCCGTGTTTCAACATCTGAAGCCAGGTCCATCAATTTGAAACTATTCCCCACTCCTAGTGCCAACAGCTCTATTGATGACTATGCTTCAGAAAGAAAAGAAATTGTTTTTCCCCTCACTGTAATGTCAGCCCACCATTTAGCGACTCCCCCGCATCTTCCTTTTCACGCTGGAGGTGGTGTGCTCATCTCTGTGACCTGCAAGCATCTGCTTCCCTGGTTTTCCACTTCATTGCATCACTGTTTAGACACTGCAATGCCCTGTCCCACATACTAATTACTGACTTTTTGCTTCTGAGGAGCTTGATTCATTCTGGCACATTTTCCCATGTGAAACTAGACCTAGAGCCTTGGAAAATACCTTAATGGACGTCAGAGCAAGTCTGAGTTTAACCCCAAACTGGCTGCTGTGTCTGAGCTAAAAGGCACACCTTTTATGCTGAAACTGTGGCAGTATGAACCTTACTCATGTGGAGTGCCTTGCTTCACGAATATCCCCCTGAAACGAGGGCAGCCCTGGCAGTGCCTGGTGTTGCTCAGGGAGGTGAAGTGCTTGCACAGGCAGCACCTTATCTCAGCCCTCCTGGCTGCACTCCGAGTCGATGCTCTCACTTGTGTGATTGTAGCAAGTGAATGATCTGTAAGAAAACGCCTTTTGCTTTTTCTCACTGTTAAGCTCTTGCTGTTTCCCATAGAAGCAGTTTTTGTGCAGGGCTTGCTGCTGCCAGGAGCTGAGCAGCCTCTGGGAGGACAGACCTCCTCAGGTCCCACCAGCTCCATCAGCCTCTCTGGTGAGGTCAGACCTTTGCTGCGCAGCGCGGACTTAGACTTGCAGTCTGCTGAGGCTGCTGGTTTCCTCCAGAGGCTTTTGCTAGTTCTCCTGCCTCCTTGATAGTGCTGAGGGACTAATGCCACCTTGTGCACCTGCCTGCCCTGAAGAGAGCCCTGGTGTGAGGCAGCTTTTAGGAGTTTTAGGGTAGATGAGTTTAGATCAGTTACTGCTCAGCAGTTCCTGTGCTGCCGCTCGAGTTCATGATTGCAGGAATGTCTTCCACCTCATTGCACTTGCTGGAGTGGCTCCTCTTTTGAAAAAGAGGTTCATGTATTTGCAAGCTAAGCAGAGACTGCTTTCTGCTGCCCAGGGGAGCTGGCAAACCCAGTTTTTGGGGGAAGGAGGGATGGTGATGGGGCAAAGGCACTGGGCTGAGGCTTGAGAGCATTGTGACTGATTCCCAGATGTGCAAGGCACATCTTGTATGCCCTTGTCATCTCACCACATCTTTCTACCTCAGTTTCCATGTGATTAACAGAGATTAAAACCAGTTTCTTTTCCTTTTATTTCCCTGCTAGTTTCTAAGTACTTTTGGAGCAGGAAATGTCTCTTACTGTGTTTGGTAACTGATCTTTGAGTAAAAGGGTTTTGTCGTTAGGAGTCCTAAATGCTGCCAGTGTATAAATAAATGTCATGAATGGCAGCCTGGTGGTGCAGTGAGCAGGAGGGCTCCCTATCACAGGGGCTGGCCCCAGCTCTCTCTTCTTGCAGTAATTCTACGTGTCAGCCCTGATTAACTCAGAGTGCTTCAAAGGTTTGGCAGGAAGCAAGGATTTCCCTCTTTTCAAAACGAATATATTAATTTTGTATTTCTGAAGTGAGTGCAGAGAAACAATCTTTGCCCAGCTACTGTTGCAGCAGAGGCCTTTCATTTAGATACTGATGATAACTAGATACCTTTGACCCCTGTGTAATTTAAGTCTCTTTTTCTAATCTGCCTCTCTTGAAAGAAAAGTTCTGTCTCCTGCTGAAAATGTGTTACATGCTGGCAGCTTCAAGCACAGACCCAAGGACATGCTACAGCCCTCAAAACCTTATCCTCCACAGAGTGCTCAGGTCTCAGGCTTCCTTTTAGATGCACCTTATGAATCAAGGCAACCAGAATTAATCTTCACCATAGTCACCTCTTAGCAGCTTAACCTCTTCAGTGCTACACTTGAGGCGCTTTAATTTCAGCAGAGTTTCAGCATAATGTATTTGATTCCCATTTTACCCTGATGGCTGGTTTTGTACCTTTGGCATATGGCATTATGATTGATTTATTTATATGCTTAATTAAACTATTGACGTTGGTGTATCTTTTTTTTTTTTTCCCCCAGTTTCATAACATTTGACAAATAACAGCAATGGAAAACCTGGTATGAAACTTGCCAGAACTTTCTCTTTCCCTTCCTTTTCTGTCAGGAAACCCGGCTGAACATTTTTTGCATTCAAATGATCAAATGTATTTTGATGAAATTTAAGAAGCTTTCACAAACTCTCCTATTTCTTGAATATAAATTAAATTTGTGACTTTCTGCAAAATTATTCCCAGTATTTTCCTGGTCATAATATTTGTATTTAAAACACTGAGTAATTACTAAGACTTGCTATTTTTACTGTATTCTGGTCTGGATCATTAGGTTTTGCAAGCTGTGTTCTCACTCTTTGCTTCATTTCTATTTGATATAGTATTTACCCTATGTCCTGTCTCAAAGTACTGTGTGTGTAGTCAGAGTCCCCTCATGCTCTACTCCAGAATAGGCTGCCTTTCAATGAAGCTTTTTGTGATGTACAAAATACCCCTCTGTTTCATAGAGTTACTCAGAATCATTCTTGTTAAATTTAAGGGTACAAGAAGTATCTCACCTCAGCTGTATTAAAATCAGATTAGGAGTCACAGGATTAGCTCTTCCGCATTTTCTTATTGGTTTCGGGCCCGTGGGGATCTCAGCATATAAATAAGATTTCTGTTACAGAGTGAGGCAGGGCACTGCTGGAGGCACTTTGCCCAGTCGGGCAGAACCGACCATTACAGTCCCAGCAGGTCGCTGAAGGTGCCTGGAGGAGCTGCCTCCTGCGGGTTCTGCTTTGCCTCTGCTGCCCCTTCCCTGTGCTCAGCTCTGCACCACTCTTGCCCAGGGAGTCCTCTGCAGCCTGCTGGCAGCTCTGTTCCCGAATCCCACAGTCCCTGTGCTGGAACCAGCTGGGAACTGTTTGGCAGCGTATTTAGGAGTCTTAGTGTCTCCTGTCCCTGTGGTGCAAGAGCTGACATTGTGTCCCTGATTCAGCCTTGTTTCCAAGCTTTCTGCATGGTCTCTTGTTCTTGCCCAGTTTTCTTTTGTCAGCTCTTCTTTCAGCTGCTCACCATATTTTCCTCTCCAATCCTTTCACATTCTCCAGCAGTCCCCTATTGTAACCTTTATTCTCTGCCCTTCAAAGCCCTAGTTCTGTGTCCAGCTTTCTACTCAACTCTCTTTCCTGCATCTCAAAGTGTCGTTTCCCAGTTGATGGCTTCAGTCTTCACTGAATGCCATCTGACATCAACTTGTCCGGAAAATACTGCACTTCTATTCTTAAGAGAAAAATATCGGGAGATCAGCAATTTCAATGAGAATCTGCCTGTAGGTAATGGGGGACCTTGAAAATCTCCAGTGAAGAAGGAGTTTTGTGCATTTGATGCTTTTCCTGGGAGGTCATGGAAAACTGAATGTAAAATACGTAAATGTTATGTTCTTCATAACAAGTCCAAATAGTGAAAGTGAAAAAAACCCTGGGCTTTCAGGCTCATTTAGATCTGGAAAATACCGCTAATTGATCAGATGAAGAGATCAGTTTGGTTTACTCGTTAATTTTTCACCTTTATCAAGATCATGGAGAAATAAAATCTTCTGTGGTCTCTGCTGTCCTTGACTTAACTGGGAGTTGCACATGCTCAGTATCACCCAGGAACCTAAGCCTGAAGATACTAAGTAAGCTTTTTGCACATACTAAAAATGTGGACTTTTTCTTTCTAGGCCCTCCATCTGCTCCCCAGAACCTGATTTCCAATGTCAATGAGACATCCGTGAACTTGGAGTGGAGCCCCCCGCAGAACAAAGGTGGTCGGGAAGATGTCTCCTACAATGTGGTGTGCAAGAGGTGCGGTGCTGGTGACCTCAGCCGCTGCCGGTCCTGTGGCAGTGGTGTGCACTTCAGCCCCCAGCAGAATGGCTTGAAAACCACCAAAGTCTCCATTACTGACCTCCTGGCACACACTAACTACACCTTTGAAGTCTGGGCAGTGAATGGAGTGTCCAAGCAAAATCCCAGCCAGGACCAAGCTGTGTCAGTCACTGTGACAACTAACCAAGCAGGTAGGAAACTGAACTCAAATTCTCTTCCCCTCTCTTTTGCCTGTTTTTGAGGAAAGCTGTGATTTCCATTACATTTAGCATTAGCAAATGAATGCAAGGAGTCATAAGATGTGTAACTGGGTCAAACCCCTATTTTCTCATTATTTATATGGATAGTTTAAATTCTTTAGAGCTAGAAAAAGAGGAGAGTTTGACTCCTATAGCTGGGAGCAGAGCTCTGCTACAGGATGCTGTGAGGATGTGGGGAGGCATTCTGCAGAGGCAGAACAGTAGAGCTGTCCTGGGCGGCGCAAGGGGACTGAGCCAGGGTCATCAGCAGCTTGGCCCTTTGTAGGGGAGATCCTGCACGTGGACACAGATATGACCTTGGTGCTCACATAGAGCAAAATGCGCACTTGGGGAGCATAGGATTGTGTTTTTGCCCCCTCCAAAAGGGCTGAATAAGACTGAAAAAGAAGAATGAGCTGATGCTGGCTTGCCTCCATGCCCTCTTTCCTCTCCTGCAAAGTCAATTAGATTCTGTCCCATTGTTAAATAAATACCTTCTTAACCTGCTGCTAACCACGTTTCAATTGATCAGAGCTGACATTGCTTTAGAAATCATATATGAGCCTTCATCTTATGATGGCAGATTTTTGTGTTTCACTAATCTGGGAGAGTGATTTGCTATTTCTGTTTATACCTGGTTATTTCAGATACCCAGTTCTACTTTTTTCAGTCCCCTGTGCTTGACCTAGCAAAGACTGCTGCAGCAGATTGCGGTTTAGTTCTGATGATCATTTGTATCAATTTTCCCTTTAATTACATGAAAACATTTCTTGTTTGCAGCTTGCTAGGGTTTCAAGCACAGGGTTCCAGTTGAATTTTTAATTTAATGCACAAAATGTATCTGAATATGACACTCTTCTATATGCAAATTAGATATCCAGACTGTCAGACTGGCTCCAAGACCGTCAAACCTGCTATCTAATCGCTCACAGCGCTGATTGCCTTCCAGTCCCACAGATGTTGCAAGCATTCAGCACATTAGAGCATAGCTTACAGGGTTATCATTTATCGTTAGACTTATGATGTATGGGACAATATTAATTTTGTGTATTTGGATAGTACTGGCCTATATAAATATTTTTAATTCTGTTTCCTAATAGATGTGTGTGAAAAATAGCTATACATAGTCTAAATCAACAAATTTTAGCTGTAGTCAAGAACACTTCAATATTAACAGTGAGAGATACATCCAGCTTTGCAGTGACAGTTACAAGTGAAATTGTCAAGTCCACGCTGAAGCTGCTTTGAAAATCTGGTCCAGTGTTTTTTGTTCTTTACACATACAGTTGACAGCATCCTTTTTAAATTATGATTCAAAAATTCAAACTATCACTTTGCCTGATGAAAAGAAGGCTAATAGAAAACAGAGGCTATTACAGAGTCTTGGGAGAAAGCTGCGGGAGAATGCTGTCATACACTATACGAAAAGAGAAGGTTGAGAACAGCAGCAGGGACTGTGTTTTTGTGCTATGAATGCCTAGCAGAGAGTATTTCTCACTGATTTTGGCATGTGTAAGGATTAGTGGATGCATATATGCATGAATAAGTGAGTGGGATCCATCTACCGTGTGAAAATTCTACCATCTTATGCTTTAATATGCAAACTGAAATCTGATTGAATATGCAAATAAGAATTGATTTTGTTTATTATCCATGAGTAGCAGTTCTTCACATCAGAAAATTTGTATTTTTGCCAACATTTCCAATTTTGAAACATGCCCAGTCTATCAAATGCTTCAGAGGGCTGGAGAAATCTGTACTGGTACAAACGAAAATTAACTCCAAGGTGCCAGCGTTCTTCCATTCTTCATCCAAGTGTGTGTATTCTGCTGCATAGAAGATCTAAATAAAAATGTGTGGCCTAAACCTACAGATCTCAACTGAGATAAATAGTCCTTACATATGCAAATAATCCCATTGATTTCAGTGAAACTGCTTGCTTGAGTAAAGGGTTGTGAAGTTGGACCCTTGGGTTTTTCGAGTAGTGATCTGTTTAATCATTGTAAATGTGTGTCTGGGGTGCATTAAAATTCTTGTGCCACTAATTTTCTTTCACTATATTTTATTATAAAGAAATCATATTTTGATAGAACTCTGCCACAGGCTTGGTTTTGATCTCGCACCTTTCTTACACTAATGTAAAGCTACCTTGGTTTCTTTGGAGCAATTTCTAAAGTCAGAGCCAAGATCTCCTTTAATAACATCCTTTCCCTGTTTTGCTAATAAAAATGAGATTACCAATGCTGAAAATCTATAAACGACTTTATTGTTTTTGATATCTCATGCCTATGCTTTCCAACATACAATAGAATGCCAGCCCCTATAGAAGGTGGCATGCCTTGGGAGAAGGACAGAAAACAATGATAAACCAGTTACTGGTGTGTTCAGCACTAAACTGAAGAAATGTGTTGCAGTGACATAAAAGGTGCAGCTGAAAGGCACAGGTGTTTGTTTGTTTGCTTTTGCCATTTTACTCCTGGAGATAATGAAATGAGGCAGTTTACTTTCCCCTTTGTTTAGAAACTCTTTTCAGTTTCCAATACTTTAGAAAAATGTTTAAATGAAAATAAGCTTTTGCCATTCAGAGTAGGATGAAAAAGCATTTGAAAATGTATTTTCCCTGCTTCCTTTGAAAAGGTCCTGGGTTTCATAGCTTTTGTTTGTTTTTAAAAGAGAGAAGCTAAATTTTAGGCTTTGAACCAAGTAAAAATTTCCATCTACAAATAAAATACTTCAATGTTGTGACATTTTAAGGCATTCTGAATGGTGAATTCAGCTCGTTATTCTACATGCTTAGTATAATGATTTTTTTGAGATGAGAGCCGATATTCTTTTCCCATGTAAGCTTAAAAAGAAATTAAAGAAAGCAAAGGATGAAACACTGAGCTGTTGAAGCATGGAGCCAGCACCCTTAGCACAATGAGTACTGAGAAATGCTGATATTAAGGGTCTCCACCAGTAGTGGTGGCTTTTGTGGCTTTCTTTTTTTGATCAAATGAAATCAGCACTTTGTCCATCTTTTAAAGATGTGAAATGACTTGTGGAAGGGACGTAAACCAGCAATTCTTACGTGATGCTGCTAGGAGAAGCTAATTTCAGTGAGAATCCTTACCTGACAGTTGACTGAATAGCTCAAAATCTCCATTTGCCTTTTTTTTTTCTTTTTTTATTGCCAAGGGTAATGCTGTGAAGCTGTCCAAAATTAAAAAGCAAATTTCTCACTAAAGAGACCTTGTTCACAGCAAGTAGGAAGCTTTTGTTGGGTTTCTTTTTAAAAAGGCACCAAACAGTTTATATTTGTATTAAAGATCACAGCTGAGCTGTTCAGGTTTCCAGCCTGACAGCCAGGCTCACATCTAAGCTCATCTGTGTGCGTGCCCGAGAGGGCAGCACCGAAAGGACGAGGTTTTGCACAGATGCTAAAGGCGTTCACAAGGCAGGGAGCAGTGGGGAGGGGGGGAAACCTACACAAGCTTTAAATACAATTTTAAAATCCAAACTCATTATGCTGCTTGCTTTGCTCCCTTCGTTTTGTTTGCATTTATGAGGGATGGGTGTCCTTCTGGCTCGTCTGCTTGTTGGAGTTCAAACGGTTGATATTTCCGAATAAACAGACTGCCTGGTGAATTGTTACCTTAAGCTTACCTTGGGCTCAGTGTTTCCTTAAGTGGACCAGCACAGCTAGATGAAGGCTGGGTGTGTCAATTAGGATAAAATACAGTATAAATAAGTAAACTTACTCTTTCTGCCATTGCATCAGACCGGATGTTTTCAAGCTGCCTGTGCTCAGGATCAAGAACTGATCTTTCTTAACGAATATCTCAGGCTCTCTGTCCCACTTTTCCCTCTTTTTGTTCTCTCTCTTCTCCCCAGTTCCTTTGTCTTGGCAATCCCCTACACCTTGCCTGTCTAGCTGTCTGTTCACCTGCCTCAAAGCTGCTTCATCTCAAACGCAGAGCAGTGTGGCTGGCTCTGCTGCAGTCCTTCCCCCCTTCTTTTGTATGCTCCCCTGGTCCCTCACCATCACTCAGAGCCCTGCGGTTGTTCAGTATCCATTTCCAGGCAGGAAATAAAATAGGTCATGGTGCCACCAGGATTTGAGCACTGCTGAGGAGATCCATGTGAATTGAGTATTCTTCTGGGACAGGCTGCAGTGGTGGCAACCAAACTGTGATGAACCCGAAACACTGACATTCAGTGCAGGGAAGGAAAATGTCAACTGTTACTCAGTTTATTTAGTCTTTAGGTTTGTTTGTTGTTGATGTTCTTAATTCCATTACTAAAAGGGAAAAAAATGTGAAAGATCCTGATCCTTTGAGAATGATTGTGTTTTAAGCTAGAAATGGTGGAGGGGAGAAGTGGGAGTTATTTGCTTCCAGATGAATAACAAGTTATGCTGGACTTCTTAGTAGGGGAATGTATATTCCCATTTTGTGTTTTGGTGTGTCTTCTTTGAGAGCCCGCATTTCCTTTCAAATGCTGATTAGCATTCCTCACATGTTGTACAGAACAGCACAGAAAAGGCATATAAGGTCTTACATTCTGCCAGCATGGTTTAGCCTGTGCAGAGCTACGTCTGCAGCCAGTAAAAATTCATGGGCATGCATTGCCCTTGGTCAGCGTGCACTCATATTGACAAAGTAATAGTTGCTCAGGCAGATCAAAAGCAACACATGCCAAGGCCAGGAAACCTAAGGTTTTCAGTATTTTCTTTTTAATGTGCTGCTTTCCTGGATATTTATAACTAATCTCTAAAGAACAGCTCTGTAGTGAAACATCAAAACCCATTGTTAAGTAGATTTCAGTCACAGGGCTTTGGTTAGGTGACTGCCTGAATACCCTTGAACTACTACTGGAAAATAAAATTAACAGATACTCTGAGGATCGATCGATTCATCTGATTCTCTGCACTCCATCATGTTCTCTGGGTATAGTTCTGGTTTCAGTACAAGTAACAGTAAATCATTTCTGTTCACTGAGAGTGAACATAACATTTTTTGATTTTGTATGTGGTGATATTTACGAGCACACTCAGAATCTTATCGATAGGGAGGTCATGAAAGAAGTTAATTTTGCTTTCAGAAACAAGATCTGTAGTTGTTCAGAATGCTGTAGTTTTACGCTCAGCTACTGCAAAATTTACCTTTTTTTTAAATGCAGTCCTGGTGATGAGCTGCTTACTGTTGTGTTGAAACGTGATTTTGAAGGGCTGTGTTTGTGTTTGTGCTTGTGAAGGTTGGGTTTGTGTTTATGATTGTGCAGGGCTTCTAAGGAAGACATCATCTCCAAATAGCCGGGGAAGAAGCTCTGTGATCTTGAATACAGGATTCCTCATACAGTTGCGTGACAGTTTCACAGGCTCTCTCAATAGCGTAAGCCGACAAATAAGTCATTCTCTGTTCTGACATCACCCTTCCCTCGTGCCTGCTGAGGACACCGGGAGGCTTATGCAGATCAGCTCCCCTTTCAAGGCTGGTGGGTTTTCCAGTCCAGCTCCCGCCTGGCTCCCTCGGAGATGCGGGGACGGGGTAGTGCTGGTGATGTTCAGGGCGTTGTGGAGGTCAGGATTAAGGCGCTGGGACAGGCTGTTACGAGGGAAGTGTTTTGAATCAGTTACAAAGTGTTGTGGTTTGCAGCAAGTTGGACAGCCCAGCGGGGAAGCTGTGGATGTGGGTAAGCCCCAGAGGAGTGAGTGGCACTGCAGATGCTGGGCGCAGCAGTACCAGGCTGCAGCTTTCCAGACATCCAGGAGTCAATTCAATTTTATTATTTTTATTTTTTTTTTTTTTTTCAAAGCTCTTGCTATCAGCATGGTCCCACCCTTTCCAGTTACTTGTTCCCTGCAGCCAAAGGATACAGGAGTCCTATTGCAGGCACACAAACCCGAGAGGAAACTCGTGCATATAGTTGGGTGTGTTTAAACAGTCACAGCACCCTGGACACCCAGTTCCCCACAAGCCTGATTTAAAATAATCTCTTGGCAAACATCTGAATGCATGTCAGATGCCCAGAGTATGGGATGTGTGTGTGATACTTGTAGCTGCTGCGTTCTTGTTTTTCTGCAAAATGTCAGGGCAATGGAACAGGGGAGTTGCAAAGAGGTGTTTTGCTTTAAAGGTGTTTGTTACTCAGGATGATGGATCAGCAGTCTCCTTGTTCCTCAAATGGAGCTGTGGCAAGCGTGAATTCAGCAGGGAAAGAGATTCAAAACTAGCAGGCAGGAACTTGAAAAAGGGGTGATCCATAAGCGTGACACTCTGGGTGATTTGTTGCAGTATCTTGCAGAATTCCAGGCTAATTTTATGCAACTTTCTCATTTTGAATCTAAACCAGCATGGTTTCTAAGGCTTCACAGTTGTCTGCTAGTTACAAACAGCAATCCCCCTCCACCCCCTGCCCTGTACACATTTTCAAGCAGAAGGCTTGAGACAAGTTGTGGGCTGTTGTAGGGTTTCACCTTCTGTAGTTGGTGAGGTGACCTGTGAGGTTGTGCAGGACAGTGACCTGCCTTATTTTTCCCTCACTTTGTGTCTCTGAGGGAGTTGTGTTTTGGCTTTTTTTTGTCTGAAGATTTACACTGGAGGAAGTTACTGCGAGGAGTTCTGAAGCAAACCAAACAGTGTATTTTGGGAAACCACAGACCTTTCAGATACAAATGCAGTGGGAGATCCAGAAAGAAGATAAGTGATCCCTGCACAAGAAATCTGGGAATTGCATGAAAGCAGACAGGAATACTTTTGAATGGGCAAATTTCTCAGAGCCTCAGAGATGTCATGTGTTGACCACTTTAGATTTCTTCTTCTGCATGTTAATTATGTGTGTAAGATAATGTGTCTGCGTAAAGAGCTTCTCCAAGCTGACAGATGCAAGTGGGAGTTTCTTATTAACAACCCTGTGTTCTTGCACAGGCTTTAACTGATGGTCTGTAATGAATGCGTACTTATAAGCATACGTGCTCCAGTCTTAGAAACAAAACAGGGAAAACTATTGTAGGGAGGGATTAAATTATTATTTTAAGGTAACTACAGCTTTCCACAAAGAAATAATAATTAAAATAACAACTGCCTGCTTGCCGGCAAATCAGCCTGCACCACCCATTTCCATGAATTTGTACTCAAGGTGGGGGATACAAGTCTTGGTCGGAAAGAAAAAAGAAACCATTGCTTTCTAAAGATCCTTTAGTAAATAATCAGCTTCAGGGTTCAGCGAACAGCTTAGACAAGTTGCATGTTGGATATAGCCAAGGAGAAATTGCAGCATTTAAATAAAAGTTTGGTTACATTTTTTGAAGAGATCTCATGGTTTCCTGTGGGAAAAGGAGGTTAGTTACATATCCTCCTGGAGAAAAAAAGTGTTTTATTTCAGGACTGGGTCGCATTGACCATATTTAAATTGCATAAATCTGCTCTTAGGAGGCATCAAATCAGATCAGTGATGTTCCCAGTGATGCTGGTACAGATGAATAGTTACCAAACTGGCAGAGATGCAGATAGGGTCCTGCAGCTTTTGTTTGCTCTGGACTATTTAACTGCATGTTTCTTTTCATTGGCAGCACACACTGATGTTTCACATTTGCAAAGCTTGCTGTCCAGTCTGAGTGCTTACCTCAAATGATTGTGAAGGAAATATTTCCATGTGGAAGGAGATTTTGCCAAAAAAAAAAAAAAAAAAATGTTTGTGGCTACCAAATGTTTAGATGGGCTTCTAAATTTTCTAGTTGTGTCTGCAGTTTACTAAATTAATTGGAAAGCAGCCACAGAGACAGCAGAGTCCAGTCTGTAGTTGAGCAACAATAAAAGGCTTTGGAGAACTTTATCAAAGCTTCCATTAACCCCCTGCTGATGTCCTCAAACAGGATTTTTTTGGGAGATTGAAAACACAAAAGCCAGGCTGCACAACTGCCCCTGTGTGTCCATTCAAAGGTTTTAAATGCACACAGTTACTAATTAAAATGCCATGCAGAGTAGCACAAATAAACATCACTAGTCCCTGAAGCCCAAGGTTTCTGTGCTGGCTTTTAGTTTGGAGGGCAGGATGCTGAACTGCCCCCATAAGGGTGGATAAAGCGGTCCCCTTTGGTTCAGATATTCTGTCCTTGTGTAAGAGTTGCAAACCGTGTGTTGAGTCCATCCATTGGCATGAAATCACACTCCCAGAGTGCTGTCCCAAGGCAGCGTGATATGCTTTATTTAGTTTTGTTGCATAGCATTGCATTAAGCCATGAGGGCTAAACAGAGCTGTGGCATGCCTGCTGGATCTCTGTAATCATGTTTGCCAGATTTTGGCAGACATCAAAATGCTGAGCACACGAGTGAATACTGCTCCTTTCATTGAGAAATGTCACTTCAGATTTAGCCCCACGTGTGAACTGGTGTGCAGGGAGCGCTTTATTAGTATGGCAGGGCTCCAGTGGGCTTCCCCTCCCAAACAAAGCAGGCAAATGTGTAGCCTCTATCTGCATCTACTTGAAGGATTTCATGGCGTCTCCTTAAATTAAGATAATCTGCCTTCATTACTAAATTCGAGAAGCAGAGTTCCAGAGCTCTTAGTACTGCGCTCTGAGAGAAGGGATTCAGGGTCTCTGAAAGTTGTGATTTGTAAACTGATAATAACAAAAATTGATTGTGGTTTTGGATTTATTTTATTTTTTTTTAATACAGTCTAGAGAGATGTGGGAAACTCAAGCATTGCTATTTTACTCCTCTGGTCATTTGCATTTCAAAACATTCCTTATGGAAAAGTGCTAGTGTAATTTAAAAGGAAATGATAACTATTGTCTCAGCCTTCTGAACCGTTCCTGCAGAATTTATGAGGATTTTATCCCTGCTATCGAATTCTATCACCTAGTCTTAAAAAGGTGATTGAGTGATTTTGATTTTTTATTAAATATTTCTACTGTTCCATAAAATGTCTTTGGTTTTGCCTGTATTAAAATCCATTGAAAGTATCCTTGGATTATTACAGACAGAAAAACCCTTAAGCTGTCATGTGCTTTGGATATAAATGTCTTTCAGGTCCGTAGATTACTGAAGGCTAAAAGGAAAGCTCTGAAGGTTTTAATTAGCTTTTTATTATTTTTAATTTTCTATGTGCCATGAAATGGTCCCATCAATAAATAATAGTGTAAGACAGTTCTGACCAAGCAAAATAGGAAGGTATAGTGGACTGGAAGAGGCGTCCCATATATGAATTGGGTTTTGTGTGGTGCCAGTTTATTTTAGCAAACAAATAAAGGCATGATCTCAACACAACCCACTACAACGGCTCCCTGGGAAGATTGCGCTTGTCTTGGTAACATACTGCATTCTTTAAATCTGTCCTCTGAATCAGCCTCAATTTATCTTTCTTAGCATAAAAGGGAATGCAGATGGAATGGCTGCAGCCTCCCTTCTACTTTATCAGGATATTGTGCCTGCACATAAATAAGACAGAAAGTGACTGGAATATGTAAGTGGCTGAGTGTTAAATCCCATGTTTTTCAAGCTCCCTTGGCACTCTGGGACAGGGTGGCCAAGGGGAGTTCTGTAGGAGCTGCAGAGGTTTGTGGGCTCTCTGTCACACTAGAGACATGATGTGCAGACCCAGTGGTGCCTTTCCAAGAGTGTCTCAGCTGTTTGCTTCCACTACTGCCCATGCTGACGGTTAAAACTGCAATTATGCAAGTACTGATTTGAAGAGAATGGACTGGGCTCAAAGGGAGACTTCTTTAGCACTGCTTACATGTGTGACTTTTTTCTTCAGAGAATATTTTTGTTTGTATTTATTACATTGACAAGCTGCAAATATCACAAGTTAGAGGGGCTTTGTAGCACAGGAATTTCCTGACTTATTTTCAGTCTGACTGATCCTTAACTGGAAGTTACCAGCTTCATCTGTATCAAATGACAAGATAATGAAAGTTTTGGACCTGTTGATGACAAAACTGAACTGAGAACAAAACTATGAACCTTACAGGGGAGGAGATGTGAGGTGGGAAAATGTTTTCCATGCTGTTGGAAGAAGAAATTGTTTTTAAATTTAAGGTTCTGAATGAAGATTATATTCTTCATTGCAGTTTCCATCCTGTGCGCTTCTCAGTTCCAACCTGAAAGTAGTCTTTGGGTCTCTGTCCTCAGAGGGGAGGAAAGACCTGCCGCAGAGATCTCATCGGGAACTGGGGGCAGTGTCCTTCTGTCTACTATGAATCTGGGACTGAAAGTGAAGGTCCAGACTTGGAATACAGACTCATTTATGTGATTACTGAGCTAATTGAGGATTACTGTTTTCACTGGCTTTTATTTGCCCAGACTGTAGCTCAGTACTCCTCCAGGAGATAAACATGGCTTATTTCTTTGTACAACTCCAAATCTTCATGAAGTTGCTTTTTTTTTTTAATTTATTTTATAGGATTTTTATTTCTATAGGATTGAAATTGTTCAGACTTTGTAATGGCACTTGCATTGCACAGGAAACTTTACCAATTAGCTTTTGTCTGTTTTCCACTGAGGCAGCCACCTTGAATTTTTAATTGCTTATTCAAGTTGGGGTTTTCTAATTGACACAATTTTCAATTAATAACGCACTACTTTTCAGCATCCAGCATCAAACCAAAATAATGAAAACCCTTTATAAGTTTAATTATGTACCATCTATGGTGTAATGGGTTGCTGACATCATGAACTAAGATTTTAATTTTAAGCTTTTTGTGTTTCATGAAGCTTAAGGCTCTTCCTCAGTTTGTCCCTCGTCACTTTGTTTTTTTCTTAAAAAAGTCATGAAACTTGAGGTAGCTTTGCTTTTTGCAGCAACACTGTGCAGAATGTAGTTTTCTCTCTCATCGGGTCTGTTAATGATTTTTAATTTCCTGAAGAAATATACCTGTTGTGGATGAAGGAAAAGGGGCTTGATTCAGTATACCAGTGAGAGGTAGAGTGTGAAAGCGAAGTGTGCTGCAGTCTGATTCTCTTTTCCAAAAGCACAGTGGACCTTTTCACCTGACATGGTCTAGTGTGTGGTGTCGCTGCCCATGGCAGTGTGATGGAAATAGGTGATCGTAAAGTCCTTTCTAACCCTAACTGTTCTATGTTTCTATGATTCTAAGAAGAGGAACTGTGGTGGTGAGTGTGGCAATGTCTTGTAGCACCTTGGAAGAACTGAGGATCTCCAAGTGCTGTCAGACCAGTGGCCTTCATAAAGTGCTGCTAGCTTGAGCACAGAAAACCTAAATCTTGTTTTATTCTCAAGAGTTTCTCAAGAGCCCAGAAGCAGAGACTGTATCATGTTAAAGCCATCTAACCTTTCTACAGAAGGTGCTTTACGGGGGTTCCAATTGAACATTCTGAACATCAACTGTAATTAAAATTTATATATCGTTCAGCTAAAATGTAAATATAAATGCAAACCTTCTGCACCAGCCTCTTCTGTGTGATGGAGCTTGAAGTGGATAACGGTGAAGTTCCTTAACTTTGGTGACTTTGCAATTTATTACTCTCAAACATTAAGATACGAATTGTGGGGTTTATTGTCAGGTGAATCCTTGGTTTTGATTCCTTTAGGTGCTGCAGGCTCAGGAGGGCATGTTTGAGACCCAACCTGCAGTTGCTGTTGGGACTGTGTATCACATTTGAATTAAAATGTTCATAATTTTATTATCTTTTCTTCCTCCCAAATTCTTGCATTTGTGACTTTGGGTGATTGATCTGAGAAACCCCAATGGCAAAGTCTAATTCTCTGCTATTACTGTAGCGCTTCAGAAGCCAGGATGAGACAATGTGGCCAAATCTATTTATTAAAATAGTAAATGCTGCTTTAGCAAACTGAGTCATAACATTTATTTATTTTGTTTAGAAGATGCTTCAGCAGTTCCAAAGCATCTAATTGGCATATAGGGCAGAGGCTTTTATTTGTCTGGATTTCAGAAAGGCTTTTAAGCAATTTTTTACAAAATCTAATATTCTTAATGCTGAAAGTAAGTGACAAAGGAAGTTATTTAGCACATCTATATATCATCTAGGCATCCATGTTTCAAGCAAATAAACAGTAATAGTTTAAGAACCAGAGACACAATAGCATTAGGAGATGTGTTGCCTTGGGTATCAGATCACACATTTGCCCTATTGTGGGTTAAGCTTTATATTGTAACTTAGCGGTAAGTATAAGAAAGGACCAAAGAGCAGAAGTGAGGCTTTCTATTAGAAGCTAATAGACATCGGGTGAGTGTTGTCCTTTGCAATATGAGACAAAGGGTTGCTCCTTGGGGATGTTAATAGGGCAGGGTCAATAATTTTGACCCGATTGTTTTATGGATTGTTGATACACTATTGTAAGTTCTTCAAAAGCTGCGCACAAGAAGCGGTTTGCAGGGGACAAATTCAGTAAGTTATTTTGTTGGTCCTGTACAGCTCTACCCTTCTCATCTGTTGGCTCATGAAGTGTATACAGACATGTCTTAACTCCTCTGACTGTGGGCAGGAGGATGGGAAAATGGGAGGAGTAGCTAGATGGTTGACTGACGTGAGCAATGGCATAGAGTATGGTAGAGGGGGACTTATTTGGGGGCATCTGGTGTATATTTGAGAGAAGCTTTGATTTCCTTCTGGAGGGGGAGTGGAGGAGCTTATTTTGAAAAGGCAGCTCAGCAGCAATATAAAGGTGAAAGTGGCTATTTCTGGGGAGGAATTAGCTATGGTGGCTACCTTGGCCTTCTTGCAATGAGCAGCAAGGTATGTGGGTGAGGTAGAGTTGACCTGAGGGAATGATGATAAGTGGGTCATACTGCTCCAGACTAACCATTTTGAGTAGTTAGGGGATGCCCTGTTTCCAGCATTGTTATCTGTTTTAATAACTAGAGGTTATGGTCTCTAATTTCTCATTCTGACTCTCCCAGAGCTACTGTAGCCTGGGGT
Organism: Ara ararauna; assembly: GCA_028858755.1. Taxonomy (NCBI): domain Eukaryota; kingdom Metazoa; phylum Chordata; class Aves; order Psittaciformes; family Psittacidae; genus Ara; species Ara ararauna. The sequence goes on along the minus strand of CM054382.1, from coordinate 17,973,319 downwards.
GCTACACATTGTGTCCCAGCATCAGTGGTTTTTGGCGGTCTGTGCTTGCTGGACCAGCATCTGGGAAGTAAGAGAATGATTACAGCACATGCTTCCCAGGAGTGTTTTATCCAGAACTGGGTCATAGGATCCTACCTCTAAGCATGACTGGTCTGGGCCCTGAGAGGACTCCAAGAGTTACAGCAGTCTCTGTCTGGAGTGCGTGGCCCATTTTCTCTGCTTCTCGCAATCCAAGCAATGAAGTGAAGCATCAGTGTTGGCTTCTTCAGGCTACAAAATTCATTGTTGTTTATATTGGGTCAGATTCTAACCTCAGCTAGAGGGAAGAGTAACTGCAACATGACCTGCTTTGTGACCAGCGGCTGCAAACCTACTCAGGTCAGACAGCTGCTGACTAATTCCCCATCTTAACAAATTGCTTGTAGCTCTAGAATTTCTTAGAGCAATTCATAGTGCTAAGTACGCTCACCCTTCTTGTGTTAATCATTCTAGTTTAAGTATTTAGAAATGTTTCCGTGCTGGTGTTTTCTAAGTGGCTGTAATGTTCAGACAGATTTTTATAAATTGCCTTCAAACTGAAAGACTTGTTTTCCTGTTTGTTTTAAACTGGCATTCATACATACAGGAAATAAACAGTATTCTGCCATGTTTCTGTTGGCAACTATTAAGTTATCCTTGTCAGAACATGCCAACAGGATTTCTTAGCGAGCTAGCAAAAAGAAAACAAGCAGTTCTCAGGCTAAACAGACCCCATGCTTGCGTTGTAACACAGATCTCTTGCTAAATGCTATGTAGATGCTATAGTCTTTTGGTTTAAGGCAATCTTTGGGATTGCAGATTGCAGATTGAGATCTTTGGAGTTACTCCAGACCTGCATTGCATTAACTGACATCATTATTTGGCCTTCAGAATTGGAGGGCCAGTACCTGAAAATAATGCATTGTTGTCAAGAGCTTGTCCTCAGAAATTAATAGCCAGAATAAGCCATCTCCTGGATGTGCAAAATCTTCTTTGTCACCCCTGTCTCATTGCAGTTCGTGATGTAAACCACAGGAACTGTGGTCAGACCTCAGCTCATATAATTGGTTTGACTGCAGTGAGAGCAGTTCTGGCATGCTGAAGTCATCTGTGCAGAGCTGGACATGCAACCCAGAAAATACATAGGCTCTTTGTGGATATTAAGCAGCTATTGCATGCCAGTCAGTCTCACCTTGTTGCCTGGCAAGATCATGGAGCAGATCCTCCTGGAAACTATGCAAAGGCACATGGAAAATAAGGAGGTGATTGGTGACAGCCAACATGGCTTCACTAAGGGCAAATTGTGCCTAGCAAATTTGGTGGCCTTCTATGATGTGGTGATGGCATTGGTAGATAAGGGAAGAGTGATTGATGTCATCTACCTGGACCTCTGCAAGGCAATTGGCTTTGTTCCTCATGGTATCCTTGTCTCTAAACTGGAGAGGCATGGATTTGACAGGTGGACCACTTGGTGGATAAGGAATTGGTTAGGTGTTCACACTCAAATTGTTATGGTCAACAGCTTGATGTTCAAATGGAGATCAGTACAGAGTAGCCTTCCTCAGGGGTTGGTATTTGGACCGATGCTGTTCAACATCTTTGTCAGCAACATTGGCAGTGGGGTTGAGTGTGCCCTCAGCAAGTTTGCTGACGACACTAAGCTGTGTGGTGCGGTCAACACGCTGGAGGGAAGGAATGCCATCCAGAGGGACCTTGGCACTCTTTAGAGTTGGGACAGTGCAAACCTGTTGAAGTTTAACAAGGCCAAGTGGAAGGTACTGCACTTGGGTCGGGACAATCCCAGGCACAACTACACGCTGGGTGAGGACTGGACTGAGAGCAGCGCTTAGGAGAAGGACCTTGGGGGTGTTGGTTAATGAGAAACTCAACATGACCTAGTGGTGTTAGCTTGCAGCCCAGAAAGCCAACCATGTTCTGGGCTGCATCAAAAGGAATGTGACCAGCAGGTCAAGGGAGGTGATTCTCCCCCTCTACTCCACTCTTGTGACATTCTCTCTGGAGTACTCTGTCCAAGTTAGGGGCCCCCAATATAAGAAGGATGTGTAGCTGTTGGACCAAGTCCAGAGGAGGGCCACAAAGATGATCAGAGGGCTGGAGCACCCCTCCTATGGAGTCAGGCTGAGACATTTGGGCTTGTTGAGCCTGGAGAAGAGAAGACTACAGGGAGACCTTATAAAAGCCTTCCATAATTAAAGGGGCCTACAAGAAATCTGGAGAGGGACTTTTTACAAGGCCATGTAGGGATAGGATGAGGAGGAATGACATTGAGCTGAAAGAGGGTGGATTAAGATTAGATATGAGGAAGAAGTTCTTTACTATGAGTGTGGTGAGACACTGGAACAGGTTTCCCAGAGAAGTTGTGGCTGCACCATCCCTGGCAGTGTTCAAGGCCCCGTTGGATGAGGCTTTGAAAGAGAGGTTAGAACTAGACGGTCTTTAAGGTTCCTTCCAGCCCAAACCATTCTGTCTCTATGATGCCGCCAACAACCGAAACTGGAGTAGGGTGATAAAACTACAATACTATTAATTCTCTACTACTACTATTTGTTGCTGCTAACAGCCTGGGTTTTTCTTCAGTCTTTTGGTTTGATGCAAGTCAGAGCCAGCTTTTGTGGTTTGGCAAGATTTGCAGCACAGGTTCTTCTGGGAGAGGCAAGAAATGAAAACTTTAAAACAGAGGAAATGTTTGAAACATAATAGTGCTGCTTTAACAGTCTTTAAAATCTCATTCTCCAGTCCCTTTCTTTATGCACACATCATTACAAATATAACTGATGTGAGCTGCTCCCTAGGTTTGTCACTTGTTTTTCTCAGATCTCTTTAGCAGTGACAAGGTTGTGGAGCCTGGAGAGAAAGGGAAGATCACTTGTGCCTGTCATTTTGGGATGAAGGTGTCTTGTGAGAGCACCATGGTGCTTTTCCTGAGCAGTGTAATTTCTAGTAACAAGTAGGGAAAGTTTTAGTTCAGAAGTATTATGGTTGATTGAAGAGATTGAGAGAAGGAGGCCAAGTTCAGCTGTCACACTGCTTCACGTTACGTTAGCCAAGATTTCCAAGTGTGGGTGGATAACCTTGGGCACTTTACTCCAGTGGCGTAGATTTAAAGTCTTTGCTTTAAACACTAAAGCTTGAAAGTGCTGGCCTGAATCTTGGCGCGTCTCTGTTTCCAGGCTGGGAGGAGTTTTCTTGCCAGTCGTCATTCCTGGGGGAGGGAGAGGCAGACGGTGGGAAGACAGAGGACTTGGGAATGTCTTGGGAGGCTTCCAGTGGCTCAGTTGAGCAATCAGGGCCTCTAGATCCTTGTCCAAGTCCTAACTGGGCCCAGTCATCACTAGTACAAATGTTTGCTCCACTTGCACAGAGAGAATAATGAAAGAAAGAAAGAAAGGGAAGGAGGGAGGAAGGAAGGAAGGAAAGAAAAAAACATGTGGTTAGTTTTTAGAAGTGCACACCCAGCCTGCAGACTCTTGCTGGTCCCTAGGAAAAAGGCATAGTTGTCATACTGGCAGTGAAGAATTGGAGCACTACACTCTAGCTCAGTTCTTCACACATGCACAGACATCTAATTTGTGTGTGCACATAGGTTCACCTGTGCAAAAACCTTTCCTGTGCTTTTTCTTATGTACATACATGGTTTAAATGTGTGCTATGCATGTGTTTGGAAATTTCATCATGCTAAAATGCACTCTACTTTGTTTGCAAAACCTTTGCCAGGAGTTCTTGGGGCACAGGGGTTGTGTTACTCGGAACATTTCTGCCTGGAATAGAGAGGTGTGGGTAAAAGGACCAAGGATCCGACAGGAAGTAGAACCGAACATCAGCATTATAAGAAAGAACACAACTGCTTTCATTTTAATTTATTCTGGTACTTTTAACTCTATAGGGCTGGATACTTCTCCTTTTGCTTGATTTGAAGTCAGTGCAACAGCTAGTAGAGCAAGTTGTTGTCTTACGTGAATAAAATTGTCCGAATCTGGCCTAGAGAATATTGCCTTTAGAAATTATTAAAAATGTTTGATTCTCTGTGTTTTATATCCTTTTCCTACTGTGAGATTATTTAATAATATGATTTACAAAATCCCATATAAAACCCCACAATATTGTAAGGTAAATATTCAAAGAGAAAACCTGATATGTGCCAGGTTCCCTCAAATGTGTTTTGTCCCAATTAAGAGAAGATTTTTATTCTCTTGTTTTGATTTCAAAGAGGAATTTTCTTCAGTGCTAGATTCTCAGAAATTCTTTTTTTTTAGTAATTAGTAATGGAGCAGGCTTTTAGTATCTACACTGGAAGGTAAAAATGCTTAATCACAGTAACATCATTAGTGCTTTCAAGCATTTAATTTTGATGCTTGACAAAGCACATAGCCGTTGATAAGAACAATAAGTGGTGTTGTGCGCAGTTAAAGGAAAAAAAGAAAAGCATGAAAACTCCTAAGCTTCAAGTAATTAAATTTAAATATGTTATTTGAATTTAGCTGAGACAATGTACAAACTGTGGGTATATTTTTCAGTCAGTAAAAGACCCCTTGAGTAAACATAAGCCATTTAAATTCAAATCATGGGGAGTGGAAAGTAAACCCTGCTGTGGTTAAGAAGGCATCTTCAGTAAAACACTGGGCATTGTGTATCTTTGATATCTGAGTACTCATGTGTTGTAGTTTTATAAAGGGCTGTTTTCACTCATGGATGCCTACATGCCCTAGACTTTATTGCATCTATTTATTTCCTGGGTTTTTTTTCCTCTCTCCCCCTGCTCCTAATTTGAACCAGTAATGAAAAACTGACACTCTGCTTCTGTGATCCTTTAAAGTGCCTCAAAACTGTTACAATTCAGCACTTACTAGCCTTGGGATATGGCTTTATGGCATTTGGGTGAAGTTTTTGTAGTACATCTGTGCTCTTTCCCTCTCTGTAGGCCGCATGCTTAGAACCGCAGTAATAAAACTACTAGTAGGTGTTTAATGGCAGGTTATTGAGGAAGTAGATAAAAGAAAATTGCAACATTCACATCAGTAGGGAGTGGGGTTTTTAAGGGACAGCAACTGCTGAGCTTTGAACTAAGGAAAGTTACACTTGGCGCTTTTGTTCAAGGGGACCCTGTTTTAGACACCAAAATACCTTGTCATTCTTCCCTGTGAAATGGGCTGTTCTGATAGAATCGGTGTTTGGTATATGCAGTCTGTGCACGTGTGGCAGAAAAAGTTGTTGTTTAAGCAATGGTCATTGAGAAGCAAGTTTTTGCTTAGTGTTCCTTTCCAAATACCAGCAAGTAGGCAGGAGGAAAGTACAAAACGTGAAAGAAAAAGTGATCACCCACTCTCATCCAAAAAAATTATGTGATGTTATTGCAAACATCTTAATCGTACATTATTCTTTTCAGTCTAGCTGTCCTCAGTATGTTTTTGGTAGGAACGTGTGTATATCATGAGCAGTTAACCCGCGCACATATAAGAGAAGATTCTGTCTTTTATTCTGCTTATGATCAAAGCATCATTTTACAACCTGTTACATGTTTATCTTCACATAATCCCTAAGAGGCAGTTTAAAGGCAAAAGAGAGAAGAACAAAGAACGTAAATATTTTGCAGAAACTCACCCTGTGAAGGCTGTGACTGCTGCCTGTATTGCCATGATGAGCTGGCAGTGGTGATGCACTCTTTGTCCTAAACAATATTGACAGGACTCTTAGGCCCTTTGGGTAGTATATGTCCAAGAGACCCAGACCTGTTGTTTTACTAGAAGCCCTCTCAGGTCAGCTGGTGGATCCTGGAAAACAAGGAAATAAATAAACCTGATTCATAGAGCTATTTGCAGAACTGAGAGAATTGGTAATGGAGGATTTTCTACATGCAGTGGGATAAGCGTAGTACTCCCCATGGTTACTGAGCTCAGTTCCTCAAGATCCAGAGGGCTGCAGATCACCATCCTACTGCGTAGACTCTTATAGGTCTGTGCTGCAGAGATGTCGAACAGCTCATGGACAGCCTCTTACAGTCATGGTACTTTGATTCAAGTCCTGTAGTTGGACTTCAGCACTCTTAGGATTTCTGTATTGCGTGTGGGGAGACAAGATGTACAATCAAAACAGAAAACCTCAGAAACAAATTGCTCATCTACAGAATATAGGACAAAAGAAGGGATTAAAAGTTAAGTAGGATGAATTTGCATGTAAAGGACAGGATGCAAAAAATAGAGCCATTCTTACAATTGTAATCATAAGGAGTAACAAAGGAATAGATGTACAAATCTCTTTGATCCGTCATATCAAAGGAATGGATGTACAAATGCTTCTGGCCTCCTGTCCTGGCGGCCAGGAGCAGGTTGTTTATTCCAATGTGGTGTAACGCGTCAGATCAGCTGTCTATTTTTGAGAGACATGAGAAAGCACTTGTTAAATTATATAAAGCTAAGCATCTTTCACAAGAAGCAATAGTTAATATATATTCTTCTGCTGCAAATAGCCATTTTACAACACAGAAGAAATCCATTTTCATGCAGCATGTATCAGCCCAATATTGAAGGACTCACCAAATTCCAGAAATGAAACAGAAAACCAAGGAGGTTAAAAAACAGGAATGAAAGTGAACTTTCTATCTACAATTCCTGAGGTCAGACCAGCATGTGACAGATTCTCAGTAAAAAGAATTGCCTGTCTGCCCTTCATGAAGCATCAATTAACTAAGCAGATTTCTCTCTGGTTGGTTTATCAGTAATGTCATGTGTGTGTGTTTTAAGGTAACAAATGTGATTTCTAATTTATTTGCTGAGCAGTATTCTTACCCAGAGTGGAAAAAAAAAGTCTGAACCTCCTTTGAGGAACATGAGGTTATTAAGCAGGTTCTCAGTCATGCCACAGATATAACTTGATGGAGCACACCTGGATCCTCCCTGTTTATAGTCTCCCCTGTCATCCAGTATTTGCCTTTGTATGTGAGAGACAAACAAGGGAAAAAAGAGATAAAGGTTCTGGAGGCATTTCTAACAGAGATGCCAAACTGTCAAATCGAGAAGCAGCTCCCTGATGGTTTCACATCAAGAGGAGACACCCTTTTGTGACTGTTGCGGGGTATACTGGTTATTTTCACTTCCATCAGAACTGTCTGATATGGTCAAGTAGGTTTGAGGCTTTCAACATTCAATTTTCCTTTCATTTATTGTGACTGTTTTATTTATTTGTCTTTCTTGCTAGTTTTCAAGGATATATGTTTCAAGGATACTTTTTACTTTCTAACATTTTCATGGGTCGTCATCCCAAAGTTAAGGGTAGAAAAAGAAACAACAAGAAAGGGAAAGGAGGGGGAAAAGAGCAACATGGCTACAGCTTCAGGGGACAAAAGAAGAAATATATTCAATTTAGGAAGACCTCTAATCTCTGGTTATACAGGACAGCTTTGTTAGATAAGATTAAAAATTTCATGAATGTCCCTTTTTATCCCTGGAGACTCCACCATTTACACCAGCTATTGTCAGCATCAAAACAGCTTGATAACAGCTGGCTAGAGACGTGACCACACAGCAACACAACAGCAAGAAAGGGGCAGCTGGGTTCATAAATCTTCAGAAAAACCATTCCCCCAGCACAGCCATGAATCTGCTGCTATCACAGTCAAAGGGAATATGCATTGTTCTCCAGCCAGTCAAAAACCTGAACTTCAGCATTAGCAGGGGCTTTATTGAAAGTGTAGGGTGCACAATGAGATGTCTTCTATTCTCTTCTTCATTGCAGCCCTTATTACTGCACATAGATACAGTTTAAATGGTCTTTGGGTTTAGCTTGTTGCTAGGTTTTCTCCCAGAATCGCACAGCCCTTACCCATGGCAGTGTATTCCAGCTTTTCCTATTCATCGTATCAATATAGCCCGAGAGGGGACAGGGTCAGATGAAGCCAGCTTGGTTCACAATGGACCAATCTCTGATATCTTCTGTCTGGGAAGGAGCTATCAGAGCCAGAATCTGGCCCTTGGGCGCTAAGCTTCCCCATTCTCCAGGGACTGCTCACAGACGCGGGCATAAGCAAGGCGAGTTTAGGAAGCACAAATTGGCTCAGACTCTTGAAATACAAGTTTCCTGGTTTTCATGGGAGGGTCCAAATTCATGTATATTCAGCTTTATTCTCCTCTTACTTAATTCAGTGGCAATATTTTCTCAGCTTTAGAGAAAACCAGATTAGTCCCTCAGGAACTTCAGAGTTCCTGTAAAGTGAATAGCTAACGAAGTAACGTCAGTTAATCTTAGGAGGTGGAAGAAGAGAATAGCTGTGGACCACAACAAAAGTATAAGTTTATGCACTGTGCCTAACAAAAGGCAAAAATAAGGCAGAATGTTTTAGTAGCTTAGCCTGTTATAGAGGTTTGTACCTGGGCGCCATGAACATTGCAGTGTTTAGACAACTGTATTATTACTTCAAAACCCACCTGTATAGTATTGCCCAGAGTCCAAGAGCGAACTATTAGAGAGGATTAAACGTGATGCTGTTAGAGAAAACAGGAAAAATACTTAATACTTCTAATCTCCATATCCCCCCAAGAAAAACAGTTTCTGAAAGTGTTCATATTGTGAAAGCTATGATTAAAAATAAATGTTCCTCATTAAAACTAAATTATTGCTTATAATTTTTTCTTGTTTTCTTTTTTTTTTTTTTTTTTTTTAATTCTGGCAGCTCCATCACCAATTGCTTTGATCCAGGCTAAAGAGATAACACGGCACAGTGTTGCCTTGGCTTGGCTGGAACCTGACAGGCCAAATGGAGTCATCCTCGAGTACGAAGTCAAATACTATGAAAAGGTACTGTTCAAAAATAGACAAGCAAGGAGGGTTTTTTTGGGACTTGGGGAGAGCTTTTGACTTCATTTCATTGTGGTTTATTTCCAGATAGGATTCCATCATTTGAAACCAAATAGATTCAGTTTGATAAAATCCAATTAAAGATTTCATGCGCTTGAATGGTTGCTTGAAAGAGTAAGAATCGTAGGCTGTTCCAGCTGTATGGCATGAGTTCATTTTTTTCTTACCTAGGAGCTGAGCTTTTGTAGCGAGCATATTTATAATGAGAATCAATACTGTTGTTTGGAAGTGAGACAGTAGCTCATAGAAGTATAGCAATGAAATATATAACACAGTCATAATAATAATAATATCTGTTTGCCGATAGCTTCCTCTTAGAGTGATAGTGTGGGCTGGATGGCTTTTAATAAAGAACAAGGAAAGAAAATGACATTCTTCATACTTTCCAAGTTAGAGAGAGATGTTATTCCTGCAAATAACTTCTCAAGTATGGAACTATGAAAAGAGCTATTTCTTCAAAGGTTCTCTGTAAAAATGAACAATTACAATTACCTGCTCTTGTTTGTGTGTGCCATCTCTCACATGCACATGCATATTTCTGCATTTTTTTAATAATCACTTGTTTGCTTACTAATACATACAGAAAAAGTCATCTGATTTTCAGGGAAGCTAGATTATTATATTTTCTGATGGATTTTTCTAGTCAAAAATAGGACAGTTTTTAAGGTTGGGCTTTTCGGAAGACATTTTCTAAGTCTTCTTTCTTAAATTTTTTTTAATTATTTTTATCTTTTATATGGCTTCTGACTGGTAGGAAACAAAAGAAAGTGCCAGCAAGTGCGGGTAAAATGTTGCTGGTTCATCAAGAGGATCCTGTTTGAACGCTTGGCTATTTTCCAAAGGATTTCATTGTGTGATTTCTTAAATAATCAGTGATATATGAGCATCATACCTACCGCCTCATCATCCTTATTTGGCTTGCTCAGAGCTCCATGCCGCACGCAGTGCTAGGGGTGTTGAGCAAGGCAAACAGCAGAAGCCTTTGGGATGTAGTTTGAGAATTCCATCATTGTTACTCACCTTCTTTCATCATGACAGTTTTGGCAAGGAAGTGGGGTTCCACAATTCACTGTGCAGTGAGGCATTTTTACTTGATCACCACGGTGTTCTTTTGTTGTTAGGACCAAAATGAGCGCAGCTATCGCATTGTGAAGACAGCCTCCAGGAATACTGACATCAAAGGCTTGAACCCTCTGACTTCATATGTATTTCATGTGCGGGCCAGGACGGCAGCAGGATACGGAGACTTCAGTGGACCATTTGAGTTCACAACTAACACAGGTAATGGCATGCCCACTGATTTCTTTTTATTTTCCTTGAGCAAAGAGTGCATGTGTAACTGACCTGTGTGTTTGGAGTTCCCAGTTGGTTCCTCAGACTGTGGTGTGTCTGTTATGGGAAAATGTTCTTACATGGCCACATGACTGTTAGTGATGCCATGAATGTGACCCAAGACATGTATTGGGTATGTTGTATTCAGATTCTAGCAATGAAAATACTTCACTGTGACATAAGGAGACACCCGTTTGCACATATTTTTGGAATGTCTCATTTGTAGGAGAACAGAGCCTTCTTACTCCCTTTTGCAAGTTAATGACATAGATCAGTTAGATGTTCTACATAAACTCAAATAGTTGAACTTTTCCTTAGGCAGTCATATAAAGACAGACTGTTCAAATTATGTTGTCAGTACAGCATTTCACTTTGCTCAAGGAAATATGTAGCCTCCAAAATTATTGCATTTTGGTGGCAGAAAGGCAATGTGACCAAGCCTATTTTATTTTGGACTTACATGTCTGCCTAAATCAATCTAAGGTCATGCCAGTTAGTAGCAACATCCTTCAGAATGTTAAAAGCTGAATATAATCAATCCAAGAGGAAGACAGTGGACATTTTCAAATAACTTTTTCACTTTGTGTCAGCTGGGGAATGATCATCTGGTCCCACTGAGAGAAAAAAGGAGGAAAGAAAAGTGGAAAGCATTTAGAAAGGCAAAAACCATAGCCATTATACCCTCTGAGCAACACCAAATGGGAGAAGGAGAAGAAGTCCTTTTTCTTAGTGAACTGAAGTTCCCCAAGTCATTATCAAACATCATGTCTTCAGCTCATTAGCACCCTGTTGGAAAATTGTGACAAATGACTGTATAATAAAGGCCTGAAAGTAGGTTTGAGTGCTACTCTAAACTGCCTTCACAAGCCAGAAAGCCTCACTGAGTGCTACCTAGGTTGATTTTTTGAGAGTGTCTGACACTAATGCTCCCTTTTCTGTTTCCAGTTCCTTCTCCCATCATTGGCGATGGTACCAATCCCACAGTGCTTCTTGTTTCAGTGGCTGGCAGTGTTGTTCTTGTGGTCATTCTCATTGCGGCCTTTGTCATCAGCAGGAGGTAAGAACTTAAGCTACTCTAGCCCTCTCTTTCTTTCATGAGGGAGCTTTTTGTCTACTCCAAACAAAGCTAAATTCTTTGATTAGCATCATAAACAGTACATTTGCATTACAAGCCTTCTCCCATGTAGCTTTGATCTTCTCAACATTAGTACCAGGCAGCATGTGATATAATGCCAATAGTTCCAGCTCTATTTGCCCTTCAAATGCAAAGCTGGTTCCAATAACTGTCATTGAGTAGCAAGCCAGTTAGAGATTTGTGGTTAGTGTAATTTGAAGTTAAGTTTAATGGGTATGGGTACAGTAGATTTTCTTGGACTGACTCCTGATAGGGAATAAACCATTGCGCTGTTGTGAATTAAGCAATCAGATGGCAATTCTTGTGGGTTTGTTGTTAGTCTGTATGAGTCTGCATTAGTCTTTTGGGTTAGTCCTTCCAATGTGAGTGGGTATGACTGTAAAACAGAAGCTACAGTCGTTCAGCATCATATGCAGCAACACAGCAGACTGCATCTATGGTTGTTTCATCAGAGCAGGACCATCATCTTCTGTGAAGTACTTATTCTCCCAAATTCAACTCAGGCATCAGGAGCAATCCTGCAAATGCAAGGATAGTGTATCAGAAATATAGTGTGAGTGTTTCTGTCTTTACTTTTGTGTTTAGTCTCATTTAAAAAGGTTGGCATGATTTTGCTTCTGTGTAAAAGTGATAAAACTGGTTGTATCATTACTGCATCTGAAGCCTGGTATCTGAGGGATGCACGTTTTGTCAGTCTCTGTTGATCAGTTTAATGGTATCAGTCATAAATGTCCACAAATTCCTCTTGATTTGTTCTCTAAATTGTCTTAAAGGGCAGTTAAGTCACTATGATTGTAATATCTGGAAAGTAGGCATGCATTGTTCTAGCTTTCTGAGGGTGTTAAACTCGGAGCCTCCATGCTGGCAAGAATAAAGAAGAGCAAACCACATGAAAATGTAATGCGGAGAGACAGGTTTATTAAAAGCCATTGCTAACAGAAAATAGCATCATTGAGCTTGATGACTTAATCTCCTCTCTGCTTTTATTGATCACTTTATTATTTAAGGCAGGATTGATAGCAGGATACATTGGATTTCTAATTATGAGTCTCCGCCTTGGAGAATTGAGCCTGTCGAGCTGCTTTGAGATGATTCCTTTCACTCCACCCCCTATAAAAAAATGTCACTTCCCAAGGCTGATAAACACAGCTTGGTGATTAGCCCTCAATGGATCACTTTTTAGAAAATGAAATGTCAACCCCTTGCCCTCATATTGATCCTCTTTAGTATCAGCCATAAAGCTGTCAAAGGAAAGGCTGCCTGGAACCAGGTAGCTGAAAGACTCACTGATGCAGGTGTATGCTCAGCCAGGTCTTCTGACCACTCAGGCTTTCTGTTCAGTTGTCTTGGCCCACAAGGTTTCAAATTGGACAAAGGCAAGACAAAGAGCAGGTGGGCCTTAGGGGCCAAAGGCTGGTCCAGCCACTGATGGGAATGGAGATAAAAGTATCCTGGTGGCCATGGGATCAGAGATGCCCCATAGCTCTGCACTGGTAGGTCTCAGAGGGGCCATGGAATGGGAAAGACATAGCAAGATGAATAGAATACTAGGACAGTGAAACTGCTCTGTGCATACTAATGCATGGTGCCTTGCTAATTAATACCCTTCCTCAATACACAGCTCTCCAATAGCTTTAAGTAGCTCTCAATAAACAGAATCTACTTTAATATTCACTATTACTCTAACAATGTTAACCATTTTACCAATGTAATTTAGAGGTGTGGGCTTTGGGGATATTTCATGATGTTCTAGCCCAGCAGAAGTTAATAGCAAAATAATTATACTTTGTTCCAAAATGACTTCAGATAAGAAAAAGCTTTTCTGTCTACAGAGTCCCCATGAGGAGGTTTTGTAATCTAGCTATGACTTAAAAGTTATGTTTGTGCAATCAAACCTGTGCTTTGGCCTGCAGACATGGCCCTTCTGCATCTGTGAGCCAAATGTGGGAATTGGGCATATGCTGCAGTCACCCGCTTTTGAACCATCAGTTATTACTGCTAATTTAGCATTGCATTTTTCAAGTCATTGCTCAAATCCCAAAATTCATCTTTACAACAGAATTTGTCAAAAGACTTTTCCTTCAGGCATCTGTAGCTGTTTGGTTCTGTCCTGCAACCACAGTGTTTCTGTTAACATGAGGACTAATCTTGCCTAAATGTTGGTTAAACTTACTGAGGTTCAGATGAGCATATCTGTAGAGCAGAGTGCAGGAGGTGGCATGAGTGTTTCTAAACCCTGCCCTGCAGGAACCACTGAGTGAAATTGCAGTATCTCAAATAGAGTTTAAAAGTATTTGGGAAAGTGTAAAACAGAAAGACCCACTTTCTAAAGGGGCTTGGGGTAGAGTAAGATGGCCCTTCAGAATCCTTGGTCATCTAAAAGTTTCTGTTAGAAATTCTTCCAGTTGATAGACTGATTTGTCTTCTGCTCCATCTACAGCTGAACACATTTGCTCACCTTTGCTGGTGGTGTTGTATCTGGCGCTCCACCAGTCTGTGCCTGAGCACTGCAGCATCCCTACCCCTCTTTTATTTGGGGAGAAAGGGGAGCAGCGCTGTGGCGCCAGGTCTGTACTGTTTCACTTCAGTGCCTGCTAACACCCTCCGTTTCAGCCTCCTCTTCATCACCAGCTCCCACCTGTAAATTTGCCTGTGCCTCTGACCTCCATGGTTTCTGAAAGCTTCTCTGTTCTTTTCCTGAATGCCGTCTATTTAATCACCACCGCCAAAATCCCTATAATTACGGGGTTCAAGCCTGCGACAAAGGCTCCCTTCTGCCGCTCAGGTGAGCTGCCCCGAGAGGCAGCTCCAGCCCTGCGTGCCCTGTGGTGCAGGGCTCCTGTGCTGCTCTTGTGACAATGGCACTTAGGAGCCTCCTACCCCCATCCAAGCAAGAGAGGTCAACAGGTGACACAGGGAGAAGTGGAAGTAGGTAGTTAGTTTGGAAGGTATTATTTAAGCTTAATAAGCTACAATTATATTGCTTGAACAGTAATCCCTTTGTTTCCCTTTGCTTTTTGCATGTCTTTGGGTTTTAGTGGGGGAAGGTTATTTTTTTATCTGTAGTTAGGGTGATTGTACATTCAAAAATAAGATAAAAAGCATTTTTCCATACCTGAAATGCATTCATGCAAAGACTGTTTCATGTTCCCCATCTGTGCCTGAACATTAATAAAATTAATTTGAAGGAATCCTGCTTAAAATGCAGATATTTTTTTTTTGTTTTCTATTTTTTTCTTTTCTCTGAGAGAAGTTGTAAAATACTTGAAACAATCTTTGCAATCCCCTTAGCTGCCTTGGTCCCATATGGCACTGGGTGAGATATGTGCTGCCTCTTCGCTCTTATTCAGTTCAGTAACTGGGAGCAGAACGTAGTCCTTTTATTTACCTCAGCACTGTTATACCAGTGCTGTAAGTCCTCAGGCAAATAAATGGTTTAAATTGATGTTTGGATCCAGTGTGGTTTTTAATAATGCTTTTCTTGTGATTTGGAGCCATTTGCGTTTAATTGACTTTCATCAAGAAAAGAAACTCCCAACCGTTTATGGTTGGACATGTACCTGCTCTTTATTTCTGAACACAAGTGCTGTTGTTGTTGGGAGCTGTGAGGCTTGGTTCAGAGATCAGGTAACCTTCACATGTCAAACAGGATTTTATTTTTCGCCCCCTTCTCTTTCATGGTTAATTTATAGTTTTTATTATTGGCATAGTGTGTTTAACACCCGGCACTGAAAGGCTGTGAAGAGAAAGGCTGGGAAATGGCCTTTCAGCTGGCAGCAATGGGAAGCTGCCATTCCCCGAAGGCCAGGCACAGAGTGGGAAGTGAGATGCTCTTTGCTAATGGGCACAAAGGTTTTGCTGGCAGAAGGGGAATGATGAGACTCAGGAAGATTTGCTGCAAGTGAGGCTCTCAGTCATGTGTTTTCTTCCTGTTATCCATGAGGTTTTGACCCTTTTAACTCATATCTGTTGACAGACCTTTCTCTCACTCACTCCCATTTTTGTCATCTACCCATTCACCGTTTTCAGGCTTCTAACCCAGTCTCACCCCAGTGTCCCTGGCAGGCCTGGTCATCTCCTGCCCTACTCCAGGCAGCAGGTTGTATGTTTCAAGCAGTGCCAGTCTTGCCTCCTGTGCTCCAGGCTTTCTCCTTCTGCCTTCCCTCTTCTTCACTCTAGTCCAGACTCTTCCAATTAGCTAGCCTGGGTCTGACATGCTGGGAGACTTGGACTTCCATAGGAACAGGCAAACTGAAGCGTAAGCAACCATCAGTGCTTCTCTTGTGCAACGTCTGTTCTTATGTCTGGTCAACTTTCTGTGAATGATGGGTAAAAGCCCACATTAAAGCTCTACATATATATACCAGTAGATGCTGGGGAGCTTTAAATCCCGGTATTTGACTTAGCTGACTCTTCAATGTCTTCCCTAACAGACTAACTTCTTGTGTTAACTTTTCTTAATGTCACTTTTCCATTGAAGTTTAAAGCTGCATTAATTAGATATGTAACTGGATACAATATCATGTGTGTAGGTGTAGAAATTGTGGTCTATAGAATTAACATACTATACTACATTATTGTCTCCAATTAGAGGGTTAGTAGAATAGCCCTGCCATGGGGAGTTCTTTGTCCCCCATTCACTTACACAGTGATTAAGAGAATAAATAAAATCCTTGGGATCTGCATTTTTGGTGGTCAGGGAATTTTATTTTTTTATTGCCATCCTGATTTCTGTGTTATTAGACTCGTTTCCAGTTTTAAATATGCGGTTAAGTAAGTATGCTGGTATTGGTATTTGCCTATTTGTGTTCGAAAATCAGTCTACCAAAACACCTTTGTTGTAGCATTTAAATCCATATATGATAGGGCTAGAAAGCAATTTGGCCCTTTTTTGCACAGAATTGCAAATATATGTTTGAAGAAAAGGTAGCCAAAACACAGGCTTTCTTTTCTTTCTTTAAATGCAGAGATGCAAAATAGATTTGTGTTTCCCTTAATGCTTTGTTGATGCCAATAACACTTAGAGCAGTTTGAGGAGTCTCCTATCCCTCTGGTAAGTGTATGTTGTGTCATGGGCTGTTGTAGGGGAGCTGCTGAGCACAGGTCGTGGCAGGTGCAAGTAGCTCAAGTCTCAGCAGGTCAAGAAGACTGAACTTGTCTCAAAGTAAGATACTTGGAACTGTAATGCTCTGTTTTGTTCCTACAGGCGCAGTAAGTACAGTAAGGCTAAGCAAGAGGCAGATGAGGAGAAACATTTGAACCAAGGTAAAAGGCAATGGTGCTTGGGTTCTTTGATTTGGTTTGTAAAACATGTCTCATTTCTGATGCTTGTGAAATAAGGGATGAAATTCCTTTTGGGATAATATGTTTCTGTTTGCCTGTCTTACAAACATCCTTCTTCAAAAATATATACTTTAGTAACAGGAAAAATTGGAGTATCTGGGTAAAAAGTTTTGGGCGGACAGACAGGACAAAGGTTCATCAAATTTTTCTATTGTTTCTTTCTACTGAGAAACATCTGTTCCTGGCTAGTGATACCTAAGCTTGATTTTTTCCCGCAATACTCTGCTAAAGCAGTTTTGGATGGGTTAGAGGCAATCCTGCAGGAAAGGGAATGTGAACATTGCTGCCTTTTTTCCAGGACTGAATCCTACTATTTTTTCCATCTCAGTCATGCAGCTACCAAACCTAGGACCGAAATTTAGAATTCCTTGGCTTCCAAAAAGGAAATGGGATGTGTTTTAGTTTCACAGGTCCATAGACAGGCTACTGGCCTGTTAGGGATGGCAGTGATTTGTGAACCTCATTTATTGGCAAAAGCCTGATCCCTTACATCAGTATTAAATATTAAATATTGATGTAAGGAAATATTAAGTGTTTACATTTTAAAAAATCACACTGGAGGAAAAATACATTAAGTCCTTCCTTCGTCAGTCATTCCTGGCTTACAGTACATTTTTATTGTACACTCTCTTTGCTGTTGTATATCATTAAGGCTTCAGTCTCATATGTTCTGTGTTTAGCAGCATGTAGATCAGTGACTTCAGATAAAACATTTCTGCCTTGCAGGTGTTAGAACATATGTGGATCCTTTTACATATGAGGATCCAAACCAAGCTGTGAGGGAATTTGCCAAAGAAATTGATGCCTCCTGTATAAAGATTGAAAAAGTTATTGGTGTGGGTAAGTGCCAGAAGTTTTGCTTTTTTTTTTTTTTTTCTGTAAATACGCATTTAAATTTGCTTTTAGAAAACTTGGGATCCTGTGATTTTTGTATGACAGTTCCCCCAGATGTACTGACATAACAGTTTGACAACACACAAATGCATATTTTATGTTCATGACCATGGATTCTTGTGCCTTTTTCCTTAAGGGGAATTTGGTGAAGTATGCAGTGGACGTCTCAAAGTACCAGGAAAAAGAGAGATCTGTGTTGCTATCAAGACTCTAAAAGCTGGTTACACTGATAAACAAAGGAGAGATTTCCTGAGTGAAGCCAGTATCATGGGACAATTTGACCACCCCAATATCATCCACTTGGAAGGTGTAGTTACTAAATGTAAGTAGGTCATTTCCATGGCAAGGCCAATTTGGAAGTCACTGAGAAATAAGCCTGCGATGGTGTGTGCTGGTTCTTTTTTTCTTTTTACCCTCTTTCCTGGGAAATGACAGATGGAACAGATCCACTGATAGCTAATAGGAGGAAATCAGTGCAGGACAAGTCATTAATCTTGTTGTCAGCTGTAAATGGGTTTATGGTTTCAACTGATACTCTATCCGTAGGAAGCTTGTATGTGATTTTGTAGGGGGAATTAATACTCCAGGGGTTGCCCTTTTTTTTTCTGTTTTTTTTTCCTGTGCCAAGCAGGCATCTTTCACATCTTCACTAGGCTGAGCTGATTGTTACAGGATAGGCAAAAGCAGATGGTGAGCAAAGAATTTAAAACGGTTGGAGGAAAAATACCAAAACAAAAATATGGAGTCATATGTTTAAGGTACAAAGCACAGATGTGAGGAGAAAGCCTTTGAAATGAAGTAGGCTATTTTAGTGTGAAACTTGCTTATTTGTTTTCTCTGAGTTACAGGTGTGATAATTCCACTCTGTAGAATTTAGCTGGCCAATCTTTTTGTTTGTTTGGTTGGGGTTTTTTAAGTCTGTTAGCATGCACTGTGCCATGAACCCTGCCTTAGAAAGAGAATGACAGTGCTTGCTGTATGCTCTTGGTAGGCTAGAACTGAAAATACGCCTGTGAGAGAGACGTGCTTGGGTCTGACTTGATAAGGTGCCGCTGCAATAGTGTAGTTATTGTCCCTACTCCAACTGCCTACATACCATGTTGGCAAAGCCTGGAAATCTTAAAAGACCATTTGAATGTAAAGGCTCATTCCCAGGGTAGCAAAGAAAGCAGTCATCTTGTGAGCTGCTGTTAAAGGGTAGAATTTGTGAAGCTTACATTCTGCAGCTAATGGTGTACTATGAACGTGAATGGAGGGTATTAATAGTGTGAGGAATTGAAATTAGATATGGATGCAAAGTTAAAAATAAAATACTAATGTAAAGTATCTCCCATACGGGGTTGTCAAAGCCATCAATACCACTGAAAAACCCTGTTCCTCTTGAATGTCAATGGGAGCAGAATGCTTACTCTGTCACTCGTGTTTTTAGAAAACTTTCCCTTGTTCATTTGACCATCATTTACTGAGGGCTTCCCTCCAAACTGAAATGAAAAGATAATAGTTTCTTTGAATTTTTAAGGTCTGAGTCTTTCTTTTTGTTGCTGTTGTAATAAAGGGGCAGTGGTTGTGGTCAGGCCACCGTGTTTGCTATAGACTGTAATTTTTCTAGTACCCTTGTAAAAGAAAGGCAACAGGGAAGTCTTTGTGTTGAAATCCCATTGAGGCTGGATCCCCCTGTGCTATTACAGCTCTAGCAGTTATGAATGACTATATGCATCTGCATAATGCAGTTGTCACTGAATTAAAATGATTTAAAATTTTCACCAAGGAGGTGGTAGCCTGACCCGAGAATGTTTCATTGCCTGGCTTGCAGTCAGTGATGCTTCTGCAGCAAGTCATCTTGGTTACCTCAGAGCTGGTGTGTTTGGTAAACAGGGCTACTTAAGAAGACATTTATCTCAATTTCTCCATAGGTTTTCTGAATGCTGTGATAAATGAATGTATTTAATAAACCGAAAATTAAAGTGTGAGATAAATAGTTGTGTAGATGGAAGCTGGGAGAAGCAGCAAAAACTCATGAATGCATTATTGGCTGCTAGTCAAGTACTTTAATAATTGGCTCACTGATGGTAACTTCTCTCTCTATCCCCCTCCCCTGCTAAAGAAGTGCCTGAGTAATGAAATTACATGTTAATGCACTGAAAGAGTCTCCCTTTCTTCCTTACTACGTTGACATAGTATCTTTTGATTGAGGGAGGTTAATTAAAACTCATTTAGCTGTATTTGTTCAGTGGAAGGGTTCCGGTCACAGTTGCAAAGGATAAATGAGGATATATGCAGATTTGGTTGGAGATTTTCTTTCTGCCAAAGAAGGCCCCCCAAATGTGAGTTAAAAGGAGAAAGATGTTTTATCACATCCCTTTCCTTAATGGTGCATATACTCATTCAAGGTTACTAAGCCCTTCATCCAGAACAGTGTAATTTATGCAATACCATCACTTCTGTGCTGTGCTCATGCAAATCAGAAGGGGTTCAGTTGCCAGACTGGCATTTCACAGGCATACCAGTTTGCATGGGACCAAAACAGTAACAGTTTTGATATCAGTTGGGAAGGGAAGGAGGACGAGTAAAGGCCTGTGAAGAATAAGCTGCGACTGAAAAAGGTGTGAAATAAGTAACGATGAGTGAAATAAGTGATGTTTTGAGCATGGATGTTGGCCTAAGTAAAATTATGTAAAATTTTCAGTGCAGTCAGTCAGTATAGGATATTGTTTTCTAAAAATAATAAAAAGAAAACAGAAACAGATTATTTCAAACCCGTAAATCCCTGACAAATGAAGAGAAAAGCATCTTGGTGAAAAACATACTGATGTGGAAATGATTAGGAGAACTTTCAATGCTGCAACATTTCATGGTCGGGTAATTTTCATATCTGGTTGTTCTGGAGCAGATACTTGCTGGTGACAGACACAAAGAAAAGTTGAGTAGTTCTGATAGCTCTGGTGCTAAGACAGAATTGGGCTATCTGCAGTCTAGATGACATGTCCACTGAACCCTTCTTTTCCCATAATGTTTTGTTAATCAGAGCTGCTCCAGGAAGTACAAAAGTAGAGTTTCTCCGGGACACTGGCTTTTATTTAGGAAGAAATTCTATAGTTCCTGTAGCTAAAGCATAACTGGGAGGAAGGGTTGCCATCCCATCCTGGCACTCATTATCAGGTGCTCCCTTGGCTTCAGGTGGGCATAAAAGTGCTCATCTTGGGACCAGGCTTCTGCTATTTGACCTTTGATAAAGTTGTTTATCTACAGCTCCCAATGCTTACTTTTAGAATGGATATGATATTGGACCTTTTTCTGCAAATATCTATCTAGGTGCTGAATATCCAGCTTGATTTAGCCCCATGAAATAGTTAGTGTTACTTATATGTACCTAAATGTTTTCAGTTTCAATGTTGTATGACTTTGGAAAGCTCTTAAAGGCAACATCAAGCATTATTTATGTATTTGCTGTTGTTTTACACAGGAGAGTGCCCAGAAAGCATCACCATGTCAGTAACATTACATTACATTTCCCTTCAGATTGCCCAGCTTGGCTTTCTGTATTGCAGTATGGAAAGCTGAGTGCTGCTGAAGCGCTATGCCTGTGTGACACAATTCATTGAATCATTTATCCTGTGGTTGACTTCATGAGGCAAATGGCTTTGGCTCATTTATAAATAACAAGAGACACTGAATACAAATTCAGGACAGAAAGTTGAGAGGATCAGCCTGTATTTTTCATTCTTGAACCCAGTTGTCTTGGAATACCTTGTAGCTGCTGACGGCTTCTAACTCGCCTAAAGCGTTGATCTTTTGAAAGAGGCAGAGACCAAAGTATTCACAAATTCCATTTTGAAAGAGGAAGGCTTTCTAGTCTGCAAGCAATTTAATTACACTAAAGATATTTGTCAAGTTTGAACAGATCTTTATTTCTTAGCTCTCAATTATCAATTCATAAACTCCTTAGAGAACAGGAGCCACTTTAGTTAAAGACCTTGTCAATGAGCTAACTAAAGGGTTAACCTTCCAGATGGGGCCCTTTGACTGTTTCAGTCCTATAATATTTCTTCTCTTGCTCCCCACAGCTGAGACATAAGCTTGGTGTTTTTCAAATTAAATTAGATTGTGTAAGCCAGGTGTCTTGGCAGTAAAATCATGTGCAACCCATTTTTATCCCATTAACATCGGTGTTCATCAAGGAATTGTGTTTTTCTTTCTGCGAACTCTAGGTAAACCGGTAATGATCATAACTGAGTACATGGAAAATGGCTCCTTGGATGCCTTCCTCAGGGTAGGTGATTTCTTCATAATAAGCTAAGGAGATTTTTATACTGGGAAACATTTTCTGGTTTTCATTCTGAGTTGGTATTTTTTTGCAGAAAGATACTGAAAATTCAGCATTTTTAAAGGAAATTACGTTTGAACTTGGGAAATTCTGTTTCCTGGTGTTGCCTCCCTCTGTTGAAAGCCAGAATAAATGTAAAGTGAAAGAATATAGAATAAATGTAATTTTTAAAATAGCAGGGTCTTAAATAATCCATGTTTAATGGGAACAGTTCTGATTTGCTCCATTTTTGAAAACATTGCAAAGCCATAGACTCATTAAAACCAGATTCATTGCAAACTGGATACTATATCACTGGAAGCTGTGGCAGAACCTGAGTTTTACTTTACTGGTGAATTATAGACAGTAGTCAGGAGACTGAAGAAATAGCTTTGTATTTTATTTGAGAGAAGATGGGAATCCAGAGATATGCTCTTTGCCAATTTCAGCAACGGCAATAATATAGCTTTTAGCTTAATGCTCTGTGATTTTCTTCCTTTCCCCATATGCAGAAGAATGATGGCAGATTTACAGTCATCCAGTTGGTGGGGATGCTTCGTGGCATTGGCTCAGGAATGAAGTATCTGTCTGACATGAGCTATGTGCATCGGGATCTAGCTGCTCGAAACATCCTAGTCAACAGCAACCTGGTCTGCAAAGTGTCTGACTTCGGCATGTCCCGGGTCCTGGAAGACGACCCTGAAGCAGCTTATACCACACGGGTAAGGAGGGAAAGAAAACGTCTAGTGGGTTTTCTTACCTACATATTGGTTTTGTCTGACTATGTAGGAGGTGATGATGGTTTGTTTAAAATAATCTCAGTCACAATGAAACCTATATCATGACCTAAAAATAAACATTGGCCCAGCTTGTCTATATTAATGTAGTGGTATTGCTGCAACATCAGTGGCTACATTGGCATTTCTTCTGTATGGGACCCATGTATTCCTCTGGTTTCTTCAGTGTGCTGGAGTGCGTGACAGGAACCTGATGCCAGAAATTAGAGCTTAGGCTTCTATTCCTTCTGATATCTACAGACGTATAATGATTTCCAAGTGGCTAGTCCCACTGAGGTTTGATACAGCAAGTGTATAAAACCCCATAAGTCCATCTTTTCCCCATTGCAAAGCTAGTCATAAATTCAACCTAAATAATTTGGACTGGGAAAAGTGTAAAAGCTGCTTTCCCATTTTTTTGTTTCTTTCACATTTTATGTATATTTCAGTATCCCACTGTTAACTAATTTTGCTAAAGCCATTTTAATATGCTGCATGTGAAATAATACTAATATAAGTACCTCTGGCCACAAAACAACATCCTGACTTTTACCAGCCTTTCTACCAATACCTCTGTAATTAACATGCACATGAAGGAAAAAAAAAGTTAGAGTTTATAACGTCTCCTTTTTTAATTGCTTATTTTTTTCAGTTTTAAATATCTGCCATTCTCCATCTGTTCTCCCTAGTGCAGGGTTTGTTTGCAGCACTCAGATTTTGCAGTTTAATCCCAACACTTATCCTTTAATAGATTCACAGTTCATTACAGGGAAGGATAGACTCCTGTAGTATTAAATGCTGGCCAGCCTTGGTATTTCTCACTCATAAGGGTGGCAAGTGGAAAAAGCAGAAGTTTGAAAAGCTGTATTCAGGGAAATCAAAGTTTAAACAAACACACAAGGGCAAGACAGAAATGATTGAAAAGCTTCCCTTTGAATTTAGTGAGTGGAGATATAGTATTATGTTTGCTCTCAAGAGTAAACTACAGGGAATCAATGGCATTTACTTTACAGTGCATTGTCTTCATTTGGTATCAGTAATGAAGGAACAGGAAAATTTGGATGAACTCCACTGTACTTGAGCAGCTAAGTAAAAAGAGCTTATTGACAATTTTTAGAATGACAACCACGTATAAACAATGTCCATGCATCTGTGTCTGAAAGGAGGAATAGAGCTTTTTCATAAGTAGAAACGATGCAATAGAAAGCAATTTTTAAAGTGTCTGTTTTTAAGAGATGGTGTGTTCTGCCCCCCATTAGTAGTTTAACTCATTAAAGTGAGAGCATCCTATAGCCACACAAGGCAATACTGCATCAGCCTGATTCACCAAGGGCCTGATGCAAAGGGCAAAGAAGACGTGAGAAGGACCCTTTTTCATTTCACTTGGCTTTGGAACAAGTCTGTATTAAACATTTGAGAGAGATATTAGAACAATAAGCCATTGAGTATGTACAGGCTGCATTTAGTTATGGATAAAAACTATCTAGAAGATTGCTGAGAAAAAACCTACCAAAATAAACTTAATCAGAAAAGCATAAAAGCAAATGAAAGAACCTTAAAACCTTTGTTCAGTTTAAGTCGGTCCTCAGATGGAACTGCAGGAAACCAAAAGCTCAATTAAAAACACCTTGTATATTAGCATAAACAAAAGGAGAAATATCTGGCCTGTGATCACTTAGCTAAGGCAAAATCTGATAAACAGAATGGAGTGAGTTCCTTTTAAAACAAGGCAAGACCTCAGTGGCCCAATTCAGATGCCCAAGTGTTTTTGTTTAAAAAGAAGTATCGCAATGAGAGTCTGCTCTCTCCAACAGGTATTAAAAGCAGCCTTGTGCCATGGTCTGGTGTTAAGCTCCTCCCATGGGGACTGGGAGAGCCCAGAGGCTTGCTTGCTGTCTCACGTCTCTGGTAGGAGTTGGGATATTGCCCATGGGAAACACCACAGTATTCATAAATCTTCCCAGTTTATACTCTCTTTATTTTACCTTTTTGAAAAGTAAAACGTTTATAATCCCATTTTTCTGAAACAGGCCAAACAGGTCAGACAGGCAAGCAAGGAAATAGTAATTAACAGCCAGCATGTACTTATTTGTTTTGTCAACTAAATCTCTAATATATACTTTGTAAAACCCCTGGCTTGTTCTCATGCTTCATCATAGCCCTAAGCAGAGATCTCTTAGAGGGCTGATAAAAATACATTTAACAATTTACTGGTTCACCTCCTTGAGACTAAAGAAAACAGATGGGCAGCATTGCCTCCTGGTTGGATCTGACAGTTTTATGGCAAGAAGAATTAAAAGTGGGTGCCTTTTCAACAAGGATTCTGGAGTTGCATGCAGAAACACACTTTGTGTTCTTCATGGCAGCGTAGAATTGTGTCACAGGCTCACTAGCCCGCGATTTCTTTTATTTGTGACAGGGTGGCAAGATCCCCATCAGGTGGACTGCACCAGAGGCAATTGCCTACCGTAAATTTACATCAGCTAGTGATGTGTGGAGCTATGGCATCGTCATGTGGGAAGTGATGTCCTACGGAGAAAGACCTTACTGGGATATGTCCAATCAAGATGTGAGTCTCCTCCTGAGCTTCCTCTTCTTTTTCTCTCCCTTTCCGCCCATGCCTTTATCTTTGTCCTTAGATGTCTGCCGATGTGTTTCAACTGCTATATGGTTATAAGACATTTACTCCAGGCTTTTAGAAGAATATAATTAGGGGAAGATTCCTGTTTTCTCAGAGAACTTCTCTGGAGCTGAGACTTCTTTGAATATTTCAAGCTTGGTCTATAGTCAGGAAATAGGGAATTCTTAAGTTAGGGTCTGTAACATGCATCTCTCTTTTCTCCTTTCTTTTTTCTTTTTTTTTCCCTTTTTTTTTCTTTAATGTATATTAGGAAAAATATTACAAGCAATTGAAGTAAAAAAGAAGAATGAAGAAAAATGAGACAAATATATGTAAACTGTCAGATCGTAATACTGCCAAGAGAGGGAAGATTTGAATGTTGATATTAAATCTCAACTTTATTGAAAGTCTTTAAGAAAACCCACTTTAATTTAATGGGGCTTCCTATTAGTAGTTAATTCTTAAAGCCCCAGTGCACTTGTAATTTCTTCCAGATGATTTTATTTCTTGTAGGATATCTAAAACAACACATATGAAATCCAATTCTGATTATCAGTCAGAGCATCCTTGTGACAATTGCATGGCTGCCCCCTGAGGACATTAAAAAGCAGCTTTCCTAAATGACCATTCTTAAATTATGCATGTCCTGTTTAACCGTACCATCTGGACTACTTCAGTGTATTCCAAGGGGGAGCATGCACAATGGCTGCTATTCTAGAAGAGTATTTAATAATAATGCTAATAAGAGCTTTTGCTAATAGAATTTTTATTAAATAAAAAAAATAAATCCCAGTGAAAATGAGGCATAGATTATCCATAATTCTTTTCCCAGGGGATCTAGAAACATAAAAAGGAAAAAGAAAATGTTAATCTGAATATATGGTCATGGGAGTGGTTAAGTCATTTTACAAGTCATCTGCTTTCTTATGTGGAGCTGAACCTTTTCAAAGAGTGTCTAGATGCGAATGGCATTTAATCTAAATGGGGGATATAACTTTAATTTCCTTCTGATGTGAAATGTCTCTTCTGGCACCCTGTCTTGCCTTCCTTTGCTGACAGGAAGTCATCAAGATTTAGCAAGAAAATAAAACACCAGATGTGTCTCAGTTATATCAGGCCTGTCTACACTGCACAGTGGAGCTCAATGCAACAATCACAAAGCTAGCATATTAGGCTGGTATACATTGCTAACATGTGGTGCTACACCATGTTGAAAAGCTGACAAACAGGACAGTGAAAGCAGGTATTACTGTCTTTGCATCCTCTTTGGTACATGGCACAGACATACCATTTTTTTCTTAATGATGTTGAGAGCAGTGTTGTTCACAACAAAGCAGAAGTGAATTTCAAGTTATTCTGTGTCTGTTGAATCAAGAGAAATCAAAAGGATCTTTATGCTTTCTGGAGTAGTGAGAGCCACTTTGTTGGTAGTCACTGAATAGCTGCTGTTAGTACAAGCATATCCCTCACCCTGTCCTCCCAGTGGATTTTAGCCACTAATTGGACAAGAGCAGAACAGCAGAATTTAGTGCAATTCAGTGTCATGGTGAATCCTGCCAGCAAGGTCATATCGATTAATTAAAAACTGAAGGCTTCTCGGTCATACCAGAGTTGAGTCCTGGTCACATCCCATTCTCCTGAGAGGGCTAAGAAGCCATTAGAGTACTGAGCTCTGGAGCCCTTTTCGGAGGGTTTGAAATTGCTTCAGCTTGTGAATTTTTCTGGTTTCTATTAAGCATGAATTGCATAATTCAGTTGCTGCGTTGGACTTCTGAACATTCTTGATCAAGCTGCACAAAAGGGTTCCCATCTCTGCATTTCTTGGCTCAGAGCATAAAGTGGTGAGAAAACAGGTTCAAGGCCTATATTACTGACAGAGAGGAGAGGGACAAGGGATTGATCTGCTGTGTCCTAAAAGTGATGGGGAAAACTTCATCTTCAACATATGGCACCCAGAACTGTTGCTTGTCCAGCCCTCTGTCCAATAAAGATAGTTGCTTAATTCTAACCTGGGCTATTTTGTCATCCTTGTATCCCATGTGCTTTCTTGTAAAACACTGTCCTGCTGTGTGTCTGTTTTGGATGCTGTGCCCTTTTAGTTTTGAATTGCTGAGGAGAAATGACAGTTCTGAGACCACCAACTGCCTGAGCCTGAGTGCCATTTTCCATGTTGTTTCACTTAATTGTGAATTTGTTTCCATACTTTGTATTGCCTAGGATAAATGATACTCAGCTGGTGGATTTGAGTAGTGTCTGATGTTCTCTAATGCCTTCCTAATTGTGCCATTTATAGGTTATTAAAGCCATTGAAGAAGGATATCGGCTGCCACCCCCAATGGACTGCCCCATTGCTCTCCATCAGCTGATGTTAGACTGCTGGCAGAAGGAACGCAGTGACAGGCCTAAATTTGGACAGATTGTCAACATGCTGGACAAACTCATCCGCAACCCCAACAGCCTGAAGAGGACAGGCAGTGAGAGCTCCAGGTCAGCTGTGCTTTTGTAATGGAGATGTATGAGTGAGCATAGTGGAAATGGCAGGCAAAGCTGCATGTCACCTAAGCATCTGTGCTGGGCTTAAAGGGTGCTCTGCGGCTCTGCAGAGCCTGACTGCACAGCAGACATTGCACCATGCAAGAGGGGCGGGGGGTTCGTGCTGACACCCTGCTGAACCCCACTGGGTATCCCTGACTCTTGTAGCTCTGTGAGAAGGAAAATGGAATAAGCAGTGTTCTTCCTGTATCACACTGGGTTCATAGAACAGTCTTAAACAAAAATTCTGATGCAGGCAAGCTCAGTTTGAAGACAAAGTTTGCTGCATCTTTTCCCCCTCCCCCTAGTGAAGGGGCTTGGAATGGTAGCCTTAATGCAGTGTAGCTGACAGGAGTGATGTGGTTTTCTGCAGGAAAAGTACATCATCAAGTTTTATAAACCCTAGATTTGTGTAGGATTTGCAAATGAGCATTACGGCATTACAGCCAACGCCTTGCGGGCATTGGGAAGGTGTGGATTAATTTTTATGTGAATTTGAATTTAATTTTGTGGAAAGCCAGTTTCATGTCTCCACCGATCCCGCATTACATTGGTGTTTTGTTTTGTTTGCTAAGCACAGTATGCCTGCTACGTGCGAAAGAAGCGGAGTAGGAAGGAAACTCCCAGAGTTGTAGGGTAAAACCAAAATATCTTTGTTGAGACAGATCAGCAGTTTGTTTAAGCTGGTGAAACACTGCTGAAGTAATAGGAGCTTGGCTAATTTACACGAGGTTTGTTCTGTTTTTTTCAAATGCCTTTGCTTTGTCAGGTAGATTTACTTGTAGCAAATATGGAAAAAAGCTTGAAAGAAAAGAAACAAGAGAAAGATAATGGGAAAATATTTTTCAGTAGAAGGGAAGGTATAAAAATATCCATAGGGCAATACAAGGTTAAGTTTCTTGAATCAGTGAAGGAGTAAGACAAATTCTGCTTTAGCCTCCAACAGAACAACTTCCTGGAAAGAGGTATTTTTGTTTTTAAAGTTGTAGGTCCCTTTGTGAATTTTCCTTACAATGTAGAATATCAGAAGAGGGACTATTGACCCTGTGAGACCACTATCACCACATTATCTCCAGATTGCCCTAACTGCATTGGTAGCCTGACAAAAATGTATCCACCCTTGAGACTTAAATAATTTACATGGTGAGAATCACAATATGATTTGAGAATCACAGCATGATCTCCTCCATTTTGCTTTCTTTCCAATTTACAGGTGCTCTTTGAAAATACATAGATTTTACGAAAAATAATAGCCTGTTCAAAATCGTTTTGTCTTCATGGCTATTTATAGTTCTTTATTTTTCTTCTCATTGGAATATGAATTTCAAATATACATATACCATTATTAATATGCAACTTTATGTGTGAAGCATATTTTCATATAATTAGGTTGCCATCACTGGTCTTGTGTTAGATAGTACAGTAAAAAACTTGTACCAAGTAGTACCAACATGTACTGGGTGCCTTAGGCAAGACATAACTATGCTGTTGCACATCTAATCTTTGATAATGTGCATTTTCAAATAAATTGCTAAATTATATTTGTTTTGGTTAGATAGATAGTAATTTATAATGGTTTAATGAAACTGTGATTTACAATAGATGTAGAATAATGAGATACTAAGAAGAAAGTTTGGTAAAAATAATTATTCACAAATCTGTGCAAGGGAAAATAAGAAGCACATTCCACAGTGCAAACAAAGATCAAAGCTTGCATGATTCCCGCCACTTCTGGCACACGCACTGGTCAGGAATGGATTGATTAAAGAGGGGATTAACTCCCTGCTGTCCTGAGTTTGATTGAATGCCCTGAGCTTGCCTGCAAACCTGACTGGAAACAGCATTTATCTGAACCTGCCCTGAGTTTTGCCCTCCAAACCAGTCTGGCAGGTTGTGAGCTCCCAGTTCCTTTGCACATACTTCAGTAGTGTTTCTATAGTTGCCGAGCTGAGGTCTGACACATGCGGGATTGGCAAAGTCTTGCATTGCTGCCTGTGAGATACAGACTCAGTAGGCTGAGCACCTTCCAGCATTGCCATCTTCTTTGTTTTTTGAAGTAAAAGCATTTTCTATGAACTTTGTTGTATCTGAGGTGGAAATCGTAAGTGGCATTGTGGTTCAAATTAGATCTGAAAGCAAAAATAGAAACCTAAGGCTAAATTCATTCTTAGCAAAATTTGGCCTATTACTTTGCATTTTGTGAAGTTTCTTGCTTTGATGTACGTTGCGGTACAGAGAACCACCAGTTTCACTGAGCACACTGTCGTGTCCTTACTTTCTCTAATTGTTGAGGATAATTTTTTCAGAAACCAAACTTTTTTGGGATTCATGATCCAGTTGACACCATTTCTCTGTCCTTTCACTGTTTGGCATCCAGACCTAGCACAGCCCTGCTGGATCCCAGCTCCCCTGAGTTCTCAGCGGTTGTTTCTGTCAGTGACTGGCTCCAAGCCATTAAAATGGAGCGATACAAGGATAACTTCACAGCTGCTGGCTATACCACCCTAGAGGCTGTGGTGCATATGAACCAGGAGTAAGTACTCAATGATATAATAAAAAACTGGTAAATCTGGATTTAATCAACCTCTTTTCCTTTGTGCTGCATATCATTGCACTCATTAAAGGAATGGAATGCCTTTCATTTGGATGGAGAATAACTTTAAAATGCCTCCATAATGCCCTCCCTTATTTAATTAAACATTTCTGTACATCTGCCTTGCTTTTGCTATGTTGCTTGTGGTTGACTCTTAATATTCTTCTCTGCACCAGCATCTAATCCACAGTTCTCAGCCCCCTACTTCTCTTGCTTTCCACAGTGACCTGGCGAGGATTGGGATCACTGCCATCACACACCAGAACAAGAT
The DNA here is from genome assembly GCA_028858755.1 of Ara ararauna. Classification (NCBI taxonomy): domain Eukaryota; kingdom Metazoa; phylum Chordata; class Aves; order Psittaciformes; family Psittacidae; genus Ara; species Ara ararauna. The sequence continues at coordinate 17,942,634 of CM054382.1, read as the reverse complement.
ATTGAGCAGCGTTCAAGCAATGCGCACCCAAATGCAACAGATGCACGGCAGGATGGTCCCCGTCTGAGCCAGTACTGAATAAACTCAAAACTCTTGAAATTAGTTTACCTCATCCATGCACTTTAATTGAAGAACTGCACTTTTTTTACTTCGTCTCCTCACCCGTCGAAATAAAGATCTGCAGTATTGCTTGATGTACAGATTGCGGAAACCGAGCGTGTGTGTTGGGAGGGGAGCCTCCAGAAATGACAAGCCGTCATTTTAAACCAGACCTGGAACAAATTGTTTCTTGGAACATACTTCTCTGTTGATCAACGATATGTAAAATACATGTATCTATATAAATATAAAGTCACATTCAAATTTTGATGCTATGTTCGCTGCCAGATACTGTGCTTAAAAAACAAAAATGAAATTACTTTCCTTCTCCCTGTGACCTGTAGGATTACAACCATAGTGTTTTATTTGTGGGTGAAACCACCGTTGTGCATCTTTCACTGGAATGAAGAATCTGCCCTAGGATATTTTTTGCAGACTTGATGCATCACTAATACCTTGCAGAAACCTCAGTGAGAGTATCATTGGGCTAATCAGTGCCTGCCAATTAGTGATCTACTCATTTATGGGCTTGAGACATGAAATGACCCATCTCGTGGATTACTGGGCAAAACTGGACTTTTGGGGAGTTTATTGGCTGTTGTTGTGCCGTGCTGAAGCCTACCACTTAGAGACATTTTGTGAACATCTTGCCAGTAGTCAGCTGTGACAATCGTGGCTGTGGAGCTTTCAGACTTTTTTTTCTCTTTCAAGAAGCAATTCCCTTTGCCACATGAAGAAGGTCAGTGGAAGTACAGTGTACAACATGTTCATGGTGCTTTATTTCTTAAACTGTACTAGGATTTCATCACTGTTGGGTTAAAAAAAAAAAGAAAAAAGAAAAAGTGCTGTGGTATGTATTATTTGGGGTTCCCGACTAGTTTGTATGAACCTGTGCTGGTTTCCCAGACTAATTGCTTAGTGTTTCCCATTGTTTGCTCTATTTGATGACAGTGAAAATTGCACTTTTTCAAAACCTGGTCTTGCTTTCAAGCTGTTGCATGTTAGGATGTGCAGACAAGGTGTAGGAGCGCATCTTGGGGCTCACTCAGTTCAGTGCTGAGCTTAACCCCAGTTTGCACTAAGAGCAGCAGGGATGCTCTTAGATTTTTTTGGGTGGAAAATCCCATGCGTATAGATTGTATGGAAAGTAAGAATAACCTTGTAGAGATATTCATAAATGTGCCAAAGATCTAAGGACTTTTCCTGCCCTCCCATGAAAAATAGGAGAGCCAATATTTATGTTTTAGAAAAATCAGTCTCAGTTGCTGTGTCAGTGGTTTTATGGGAGGGAGAGCAGAAGGAAACGGGGTTATGCATGCAGCCTTCCTGGTTTTGCATAGTTTGGATGTTGGGCATGGTGATAGTGCTATGTTAAGCAGCAGTGTTGTGCTTCACACACGGTGATTCAGTCTCACCAGCTGTGGGAACCAAGTTCACTTTGGAAATCATCCCTGTATGCTGGATTATCAAGGCAACCGTGGGTGTGAGTGCCAGGTTAGGCTGCATGGCTAAGGTCTAAGGGCCTCTCCTTAAGTATGGCAAACAGGATGGGGCATGACCTGCTTGAAAAGCTGCCCTCCGACTCCTACAAGAAACAGATGGAAAGTTGCATGAGTGAAAACATCTCCTAGGTTGCTAGTTGGAGGTGACTGCTGTAGGAATGTTTTGTCCTCATTAGGTTGCACAGGATAAAGCTTTATCTGGTAAAGCTCTGAACACATTTAAGCTTGAATTTTATTTATATTAAAGATTTTATTACTCTTTTTGAACAGAGTATACAGATTAGATTCCTTTTTAGTACTGTCAAGTGATGAGATAACCTTAGAAAAGAGACAGAATCAGGCCCACTTGTACTAGGTCGAGGAGGATTTTAATGACATATCCTCTAGAATAAACGTGTTTTAGCTGTGCCAGGCACAATGTCAGAAAGGTGAGATTTGTTTTGATGGCTCTAAGGCTGGTTCTTTGGTCTGTAATAGTTTTGTCCCACTCTGCACCTGACAGCAAATTCAGAAATCATAGAATAGTTAGGGTTGGAAAGGACCTTGATTTAGTGACTTTGTATGTCAAGGGTTTTTAATAATTGCATTTATTCTAGATCCAAAACAGCTCACTCACTTGGACGAGTCACACTTACTATATCGTCACTCGCATCATTTTTTGTCACTTTGAACAATAACTTGCTGATTTTAAACACTAACTCTCCGTCACCCCCAAATTTATCAGAGAACAACTTGTTCAGAATATGGGATGCTAAATTTGCATCCTGTCAAATCATGACAGCTGAGTAAAAACGATTCTGCAGTATTACTTGTGAAAGCTTTTCAATTTCAAAGAAAAAAAAAACCCAACCTTTAAAAAACTACTTAAACCAGCATGTTTTAATGTCATTTTGCCAGGCAAGGTGAGAAGTGGTTACTCGTTTTAAAGACCTGACACTTGTACTTCCAGCAGCGGAGAATTCTGTTGCTTCTTAAGTGCAGAGATACTTTCAGTTTCCTCTTGCTGTAAATCCATTGCATTCTGTTGAGATTTGGTTTTTATATAAGAATAAAATACACCCAATTTTCTGGCCAGATTGTAAAATTGCTTTCTTGGAGTTTAGTAACTGGAATTCAAAACACTCCAATATTTTCCACACAAAATGGAAACTGTGTCCCTATGGAATGAAAACTGTGAAGGCAGCTGAGATTCTGGGTTTTTGCAACTGCCATTGATGGTTGTGTTCCCTGTGATAAAACACAGCCAATGAGGGGGCATCCACTTCCATGTGATTTTAGCTGCAGGAGAGCAGATTAAAACAATATATGTGGCACCATGGAAGGAGGACTTTGAATCAGTGTGAGGGAAAGAAAAGGGGAAGGAAGGCAAAAGGTTCTCACCATCTGAGAACTGCTGGCTGTGTTCATCTTGCTTGCCCAACATGGGTGATCTATCCAGTGTAGCAATGCTCTGCATCCACCCGCATTTGCCATTCTGCCACCCTTTCCTGTGAGAATTGCATCTCTTGCTACTTTGTCCTCTGTCCTTTAGGAAATCCTTCTCCCCTTTATAGGAAGAGGTTTTATTCCATGAACCTGCTGCCAGGTCACCTCTTCACCAGGGCAGAGATGAGTTCAGCTCTTTGACTTTGATGTGAATCAGCAATTGCAGCAGCCAAGGAACAGCAGTGCTTCATCTGGGAAATCTAAGAGGAGGTATTCGGGCAGGTCTGCCCATCTGTCTTGTTGCATATTGTTTAACATATTTGTGTTTTCTTTTTGTGCAGGGCAATTAGATTTTGCTTTCACGTCCTTATAGCCCATCCTGTTGATCATATTGACCACGGAGGAACATAGACTAGCCTTCTGCGTCTACAGTTGCGTCTTCCACAGCACTGATTCTGGAGAACACATGCTGAACAGTCAACAGTCGCTGAAGAGAGTGTGACTTTTACTTTCTCTTTTTTTTCCTGTGCCACCCGCTCTAGGTTTTTTTCTTCATTGAGAGCTAACTCATTAAGACTCAGCACCCAGTTGTCACTTGAGGAATGTACTGTGTTAAAGCCCTGCAGACTTCTGGATGTTTTGGTTTTTTGACCTCCCCTTTTGCTTTCTCTTCCTACCTTTATTTTTATTTATATATTTTGTTATTTTCTCTCCTCATCCCCCTGGCTGTCACTGCTGCATCTCCAATGGATGCAGATGACGGAGCACTACACATCTTACCATGGACACCAGACTAGGTGCTGCAGCAAAGAACCCAGTTCCTGTGAGCTGCCCATATACATTGCTGAAGTGACATTTTACACAAAACGTGCCATTGCAGTGATATAAATTTATTTTTTTTCTTGAATGGATAGTGGATTAATATCTCCTCTGAAAGGTGCGTATGTGTGCTTGTGTGTGTGTGTTTGCGTGCAAATCACCTCCTGTGTAGAACTGTTTGTGAATGTGCCGAAAACATCTCTGGAGGCGCAGCAGTCCCCTGTTATAAGAGAGGAGGCCAATAGCTTGTGTCTGCCATGGTAGCGAGAACACACATATTAAAAAGATGTTTAAATTTCTCTATCTACAAATGTATTTTTTAGCTGCCACGCTAACGTTAATGAGTAGTTCTACAGCCTGAAACAGGCAATTTCAAGTTAGTTTTGGAGTTACGGATTACGGGCTCCATAAGGGTGCTAAAGATATTCTTAAATGTTGTTTATTTGTATTTAATGCCCTGTTTGTGATCAAGACTGACCAATTTCTCAATGGCAAGGTGATGGAGGCAACTCCTGCATATCCATCCACTGGTAACCCTGAGCCAAACTCTTAAGTAGCCTTTTTTATCTTCAAAAATAGGATTTTAAAGACTTGTTGAATGCGAACAAATATATGCAATTCTTCAGTTCACAGAAGCACCTTGCTCTGTGTGCAAGCTGTGAAAACTTCTAACGTAATAATCAAAACAATTCATTTGCTCTCAGCAAAGTTAAAGAACAAAAATGCAACAAGACTTTTAAGGTTACAGTAGTTAGCAAGAAAGTTGTGAAATGTGTCCTGTTCCTCTTGTGGATGATGAAGAGCTGGTAAAGTGCAGTCGAAGGCACTCTTTCTTCCATGGCCTGAGAAGCAGTGCTGCAATTTACTGGTACTTCCTGAGAAAGCTTTCTGTGTTTGGAGAATTCACTGTCAATGTAAGGTAGCTTGAGTAGAGCTGTGCCCCAGAGCCCGGGGAACATTATGGCCACTGGGGATTTGGAGCAGGGCAGGTAATGCTCCCCACTTGCTTCCTGGCCGTGGGGAGCTAGCTTCTGCCATGGTACCTGGTGCAGCACAGCCAACTGCAATGGGACAGGGGTTCACTCCAGCAGACATGGGGGAGGCTGAATCCGCTATGTTAAAAGCAAGTGCAGCCTTGACCAGAGCCTTAAAGTGGTGTCCCAAAGTCACTTCAGCTTTCTCCTCTTTTCCCTCCTCATTGACCCTCTGTGCTCACTGTTAACTGTAGTTATGCCTGCAGGGTCATGGAAGGGAAGTGAGGTGGCTGCGCTGTCGGGCAGAGCCCAGGCACGGTCCAGGTGCCAGGAAGTGCCAGCTATGCCACTCAGCATGGCCTGTGGCAGACTGCTCAGAGGGAGCTGGGGACAAAAGGAAAGTGAGTGCCATGGCACTGCTTCACTTGGGGGAGAGGAGAGGTCAGCACCAGGACTGTCTCGCACGAGAAGCCTCTGTTTGTTCAGAAATTGTCCTGCTTGCACACCACTGGTTGATGTTTGTTCGGGTTTCTTGCTGTACTAATTTTGTGGATCTTATGTATTAAAAATATATATGTATAAAATACAACAGGCTGGTAAGTAACCAGTAAACGGGACTTAAAAAGCAGTATTTTTCTTTTATGTGACATTTTCATAACCAGAAAAAAAAATCTGAAATACTAATCAGACAAATAAAAAGAGAGTGCATTTATTTTTTTGTATCACTGCAAGTATGTTGGAATATGCAAGGACTGTGGTTATAATTAGAATGTATGAGGCATATTATAATTTAGTTCAAACTGAAAAAATCTAACAGCATTTCTTTGTTCGTGCATTTGAACGATCTCTGGGTTAGATATATAGATTTTTCTATTTTGTTTTAATTTGTAATTCCCCCTCCCCCCTCCATGAATTTTAGGTACACATAACTTATGTCATTTATTTATGGTCTTTTATACCTAGTTTGTAAAATTGTAAAATAGCAAACAATGCAAACGTTTGCATTTGAAAATAATAAAGTAGTTGCTGTACAAACCTGAAATGGACTATTTCTAGTTACTGCACTTTTTGTAATTTAGTGTTTATCAAGAACAGATACAAATACAGAACTTGGAGTGATAATCATGGTGTTTGCCCCAAAGGGATTAATTCTCTTCAGTGGATTTCACAGGAACACAATCCCAAAGGACATTTGAACTGCGTAACTCCCGTGCGTACGTTAAAGCACGTTACTTTTGCTACTTACCATCTGGATTGTGTTCTGTGCCGAATATTTGTAATGTGGGAAGGATGCTGCAGTCAGGCTGACCTTATGAATGATCTCAGTGCTTTTTCCTTGGAGACCAGGTATCATCCATGGGCACTATGCCTGAGAAAAAAATGCAAGATCATAATGTTGTTTCATTAGCATGCCTGGGGTCAGCTGGGAATAGTTTTCCTCCCATCTCCTGCTGTCTGGGCCTTGCCTGGGGCCAGACGTCACCTCAGCAGAAATCCTACAGTTTTCGCAGCTTCCTTTGAGCCAGGATTTTGTCTCTTTTGGGGAACTGTGACCTTACTGCTGAGTTACTGCACCTGTTGCTCTGTGGCCTACGTCTGCGTGGGTCAGTGGGCTCATGTTGGAGACTCGCGACCAGAGAGGGTAAAAGGAGCAGGAGAGAGGGCAATGAGAAGCTGAGGGACAAAATGTAACCCAGAGGTGTGAGGGTGTTGGGAGCAGCAGAAAATGGAGAGGGAAAGTTTCTGTGACAAGGGGCTCGATCCAGAGACAAGTGAGTAGATATTGTATAAAGGATACTGCTGTGTAGTGGTAGCAGATGTATGTACACGTGCTGCATATTCTGAGTGCCAAGGATGTAATGTCCTGAACTGTCACTTCTTTACAGCACTGCTGCTTAGTTTAGGATATACAGGCTTTTTGGCACTTTAACTGTGTGAATTACGCATGTCCACAGTTCACAGGTACCACGGGAAGGATTGTGGCTCCTCTAGAAATTTTCACAAACTTTTGACTTGGCTATTTGAAAAATACTTTGAACCAAATTCTTGGAAAGATTCCAGTGATGCCAGGGGAACTATATCGTATAGTGCTTGTCCCAAGAGAGTCCCAGTGGCACTGGGTTATTGTATTTGAAAAGCAAGTCCACTGTGTCCTTTTGTACTTGGGAGAGCAAGCCAGCCCACTAGTTGTTTCTCTGGTGCCTGTGTTCAGCTAATTGGTGTATTAAGAGAGAATGTGTCATAGCTGGCAAAGCATTCCATTTCACACGTTCAAATAAGTTTTACAAATTCTTTAGTTTTATTATGAAATGCAATGAAAACCTTTAAATCTTTTTACAAAAATACTATTTCAAAATGTCCAGTGAGGACTGAACGCGTGAGTACTCTCCCTTCTCTTTCTGACTCTGCTCTTTTTCCGTTTTAGCTCCCAAATCTAAGAAGTCATTCCATCAAAGTGTTCTACCTCCATGGTTTAATTTTCTTCCAAGTATATGAGTTCTACTGAAATATTTCCTTACCAAAAAGGCATTTGTTCTCTCTCTGCCCCTCATTCTTTCTGCATATTTATATAGGAGCATGAGGCAAGTGAATCATTTTACGTATAAAGCGTATATATTTGCATCTCAGTGGCAACGTATATGGCTGCCCATGAGCTGTGCATGGAGTAGGATGAAGAGCAGACATGGTTTATCAACAGACATTGGGGCGGTTGTAGACAGGTCAAGAAAAACAAAATGGTTTTTGACAATTGGGAAGAAAAAAAGTAAAAGCATGTTATGCTCTAAATCAGCAACTTGATTAAAACTAGAGCTGCATTTGAGGCCTTGACCTTAGTTATTTTACCCTTTCCCTTGCAAGGAAGTACCCTTGGGCCATTGACTGATTCTCTGTTGAATGGGCTGCAGACCTCTGACATATCTTATTTCTGGAAGTGGCCCTGAACATAATTCTTTGTTTACAGGAGCCTCCGAGAAAGTTACATGAATATGTAGACATTTTCTTCAAAAAATGAAAACAAAACCTAAAGCACTCCTTTCCAATCAGCTTAGTAAAATGTATTCTCCATGGGTGGATGGAGATAGTAGCTACATTAACTTACTTTTATATACATTTATATAGAGAGCAATTATATTCCAGTAATCTGCTGTGGATTACTAGCCTGTAACCAAACCAACAAAAGATAATGAAATCCTTGTTTTTATAGTGTTCTTGAATTTACTCATGATTCTGTTCCATAAACACTTGTAATGAATTAAATGGGCTGAGGCATTTTGGCATTCACTTTTTGAAGACTGTTTTTAAAATACAAAAGAAGTGCTGGTCAGCAGAACAAAACCACCATCAGGAGCCCGGCTCTCCTCCCATTTCTGCCAAGGTAACCTTCCTCCCCTTGGGTCAATAACTAAGATCTTAGGGCCCAGCAATACAGGGCTGTTAGGCAATTAGAGGTGCAGGTAGGTGCTTACTGCCAACTTTTTAATGATGCTTTGGAGCTGCTTAGCCAAGAGGTGCAGCAGCTCACATAATGAGCTCCCGCTTCGCAGTTGGATTTTCAGCCTTGCATCAAGCGTCTTGCTGACAAAGCTCCTGAAACATCTCCATCATCATCACTGGGGGAGGGGAATTTTTTTGGAAGTCAACTATCACAGCAAGAAGCTGTGTAAGCTAAGAGAGGTTGGAAAGCTATCGAGGGACTTGCTGTGCTGCTCTGGTGTATCTCGCCTCGGAACCAGCTGCAAACCTTGTACTAAACCAGTCTCCATGAGAGCTGCCCGAGGCAGGTTCTGCCTTTGCAGGCCCTTCTTCATTCCTGCCTCTCATGGCCTTCATAAGCAGTTCTGTCACAACAAACTATCAATCACTGGGATGGTGGCTTTCACAGAAGTTATCTTTCCACTTGGGCCTTCTGTCACCCTGAGCAGGATCGAAGGTACGGGAGGGTCTTTCAGTGGGAGAAACAGTTGGTGCATGTCCCCTATCCTGGGAGACGCTCTCTGAGCTCCTGCTCATTTGAAGGCTGAAGGAAGGTCATTAGCTCTGGGACAGCATCAGTGTTTAGGCTGTTCAGCAACTGTGGCTGGCCAGGTCATATATGCTTTGAAAATACAGACATATGGGAGCTGGGTGAAATAGAGATTTAAGTGGGTTTAAATCCAGAAGTCCCTTAAAAACTCTGGCCTCAGATTTTCAGGAGTGCTGTGGAGCTCGGTGCCATCTCATTGCCGTGTGCCAATAGGATCACCAGGAAACTCAACACTTAAAAATTCAGCATGAGAATCCCCAGGGAAGTAAGAGAGTGCTTGGTTTATCTGCTTACCTCATTAATCTGTGTCTGAGAGCTTACCTGGGACCTTCCAGCCAGCAGAATTGCAATATATGACAACTATTAAAGAGCATTTATTTCCACCTTTCTGAAAGGTTGGCTAAAAATCCCTTGGAAAAAAAATGCTTCTGGAAAAAAATGCAAGGTTAAAATGGACTGATGATGCTCTTCTGCACTTAAAGAGGCTGCTGGATTGATTAAAACAGCATGATGTGAGAGGCTTAGCAAAGGGACGCTGACAATAAGAAAATAAGGACAAATGAGTTGATCTGTTTCCACGGGCGGTATGAACTGATTTTACTGGGACTGCCCTGACTTGCATCAGTTTAAGGATCTAGTCCTTAGCTACATGAAACTTTAGGTAATTTTTATTTTTTTACCAGAAAAAATATATTCTGAACAGGTCATTTTGTCTATTGTATCTTTTTTTATGTGGCCATTATTCATATTAGAAGTACATGCTTAACAATGCAAAATTATGGTATCCAGGAACAGACAGGAAGGTTTCTATAGAGTCCCCGAACTTCTCTGTCGGCTTTGTTTTCAGGTTCACATCATGACAGCAGATGGGTTTTGTTTGGCCAAATGGTTAGGATTGCAACACGTCCTCAGAGACCGTTTTTTGTCATTCTTGCAGACTCTCTCAGAGTGCTCCATTAAGGCTGTTGAAAGGCAGGACATCTATGTATCATTCAACTATTTTTGATCTCTTACATCCACAGATGGAGGAAAGAAATGGAAACCTGAACAGCCCCCTCATGACATTAAATGAGTTACTGACTGGGCTGATCCCTCACAGAGGGAAAGCAGCTTAATAAGCTGGTTCTTATCCAGCAGTGCAGTTGCTGTTGTGTCAAGATTCACCCACTACGATGCTGTTCTACACCACGTGCACTTTCCTGGTAGCTCCTGCTGCGCTGGGTGAGGCAGGGATGGGAGGCCAAGCCAGTGGCTGCTGCTGAATGTTTGCAAGCAGCATATCTGCTCTGCCTGTGCCCAAGGATGCTGTTTTCCTCAGTGTGACCAGCTTCAAAACCTGATGTCTAGAAACTTTTATTACACAGGTGTTGCCTCATTTTCCACCTGCTTTGCCTTCACACCAGGCTGCAGCCTGCTGAGAGCTACTTTTGTCTTACCCAGGGTTTTGGAGGTGACTAACTTTGGAGCTGGTCAGTTTTGGAGCCAATTTATCATCCTGAACAGGTGGAAGAGATCATCAAAAATTTTAATCAGCTTTGAAAGTGGGTGTAGTTGATCCAGGAACAAAAAGCATTCACCAACTGCTAAATCCAATCAACCCTGGGTGACTGATTACTTTTAGCTTGCTTAATTGATTGACTGTGGCATTTCTATGCAGGAGCTATTCTGAAACCCAAGGAAGTCCACATAACTGTTTCAATTCTGGGAATAACTTGTAAGTTACGGGTTAAACCTGTGTTTGAATTCAACAGGATTGAGAATTGTAAGCAAAATATACAGATGGGTGTGCAAGAGCTGTGCTGTATTAGAGTGGGTGTTTTTTTCTCTTGCTTAGTAACAACTTAAATGGTAGGAGGAATAAGTTGATGGATCCTTTGAAAAGAGTTTGAGGAGTTTTTTCCAGTAACAAGTTCCTGTAATATTGCCTGGTAGCATCCAGCAGTGGAGGTTTCAAAAAGAGGCTCCTTTCATCCCAACAAGGTAGTACAAACTCTTTGTATCTTCATGTGCATGAAATTGCCTGGTATACACACGTGCATGAAAACAGCTTTGTTCCTGCTGCCTGTCATGGAGCAATGCTGAGCAGCACGCTTCCCCTCTCACCTCCAATCCACCCGTGTCTCTGACAGAATGACTGCTGAAGATGACTGCTGAAGTTACGTTTGGCATTGCACTGACATGCCAAGTGTGCCAGCGTGCAAGAGCCTGCTCTGGAGCATATGACCGTAAGCTCACTGTATGCATGGGCTCACCTGTCCCAGGACCACCCTTAGGAGACAATTCAGATAGGCTTTGTAATACCCATGTCAGCTTTTACTGTTGTTTTTACTTCACTGTCAACTGCTTTTACTTGCACAACTGAAAATGAACTTGTCAAGTGCCAAAGTATAATTTCCACAGCAAGGCTGCTGCCAGTGTGTGTTCTAGGGCCAGTTATTAATGTCATTATTGTTTATTTTCAACACAGTAAGACAACTCCAGCTGGCAAGGAATCTGCATAATAAACAGGGATGCTTTTGGTATGATACAGCACAACATGTCAAAAGGTGACTCAGATCCAAACAAAGGTACAAGCCCTCATTCAGCAGGACTCACTCATTACTCTCAACTTTCAGGCATACCTGGTGATGGGCCCTCATGGGATCAATGGAGAACATTTTAATAAATGCTACTGAACGTGTAGGAATATTTGCCACAAGTGAGCAGAGACCCAAGGAGCAATCACTTCCCTGTAAAACGCAGACTTCTTCCTGGTTCAGCCTCTTTAATAACAGTAAGAAATGTCTTGGGAACATTTTAATTAAAAAAACCAAACCAAACAGAACCCCAACCTCGTTTTTATGAAAGAACGTAAGTAACGCCCATATGTCTCTGAGCTTGACTTGAAGAGCTTGGGTGGGTCCGATGACAAACTGATAGGGAGTTAGTTGGTAAAATTCTTTCTCTGGGGCCACTTGTTATCCATGCATAGGGCTAGTCTGGTTAAGAAGAAAAGACACATACACTGCTGCCGTTGCATCTTTCTGCTACTCTGACTCCAGCTACGTTATTTTTGCTTCAATCTGTGGTGAATGCAGCTGGTTGTCTCCATCATGACCTTTGCAAGGTAGATAAAACCAGCACTGGTCAGTGTGCATTTAGCATTTGCCAGCTGTGGAAATTACCCAAGGTGTATCTCAGCTGCTGGGCGTCTCTTTTAATTGCAAGCCACAATTGCAGTGCTGCCATGCTCTTCACTCCGTAGTTAAGCAGTAGTGCTTGGAAGGTGAGAAAGAGCTCACAAGGTGGCAGTTCCCTGAAGGTACAAAGCAATTTTTTCCTCTGTGCTGGGCAGCAGATCTGGGAGTTGTTATGGCATCAGGATAAACAAATGTTACCTCTATGTGAATTAACTGTAGAGGCAGTGAGAACCCTTCTTGACCACAGTGTGCTTGCAGGCTCAGTCAGGGATGGACCTGAGTCCTGTGCATCTTGGGGTTTCCTGAGGGACAATGTTTCTGGGCTTAGAAGCTGGGAAGTACCAGATCTGATGGCTTTGGCTGGTGATTCAGTGTTGGTTATGTTTTGTATTATAGTAAAACCTTTAGTTGGTCATTTGCTTACTGAAGGGCTGGGGAAAGCAGCGAACAACAAACAAGTGTGGCTTAAATCAGAAACACCTACAAAATCATGCTAAGTGCATGTGCATGTATTTTAACTGGAAGCAGAGGCATATTATTTTTAGGTTATAGTTTTGCAGTTTGCTGAAAACTGATACAGTCTCCTCACAAAGTTAATTGTTGTCAAACACTGAGACAGTGGAAATAAACTTTTGTGAAAAGCTGAATGGACTTGGTTAGTGCTTCAGAAGCAAACATGGCCAGTTCTAAGCCTGAGATCAGATTAGTATTTGTTAATCAAAGAAACCGGATACAGCAATACATAAAGCGAGGACCTAGTCCGGACTGTCAGTAGAATTGCTAGGTATACTTAGCAGGCTTTATCTGAAATTCTCCTCTCTCAAGAAACGAGCACATTTTCATTTGAAAATTGCATTAACTGGTTACTAATCTGCATAGTGTTATCAGCTGTGCCAGTACGGGGTTTCTTCACCTGTGCTTGAGTCCTCAGTCCCTCTGTGCTCATTCTTGATGCAGACAACCTCAGGTCAAAGTTTGTCTGATACAGACCTGGTTCTTTATTGTTTTGTTGTTTATGGTTGGGTTGGTTGGGGTTTTTTTAGTTTTGTTTGGGGTTTTTTTGTTGCTATCTTCCTATGCTTGTCCTAAGTGATTCATGTTGCCAATTCTCCAGCTCCCATTTATGTCATTTTTTTCTCTGCTGTCATTAAACCTCCCTCATCCCTCACTCTTAAATTGCCACTGGTGAGGATTTTTCATTTTCCCAAGTCCTGAATGTGCTATGATTTCCTGGCAGCTCTGCTGTCATTACAGGACTGGAGAGGCTCATGCTTGTCATAATGACATACATCCAGAGAGCATCACTACAGTATCTAATGCAGATATAAACATAATTCAAGTATAAATGAAAAGCAGCTCTACTTAAATTATCGAGGAAATCAAGACAATGTGCTGTAGGGTGCTGGAATGCTTCCTCCCTTTGTTCACAAAGAAAGCAGTTGTTCAACATCATGCACGTTCCTATTCGTGTGCTCTGTGTTCTGAGGGTGAATTTGCCCCTTTGTGTCACTGAGAAGCTGTATGTGGTATTGTCAATAGACACCGGTCTGCCCAGGCAATTCCAAGGGTTCATGTAATCCGAACAACTACCTAGCACAGGACAAGTCACCAGATGATTTCTGTAACACTAAGTCTTATTTTCCTGCTGGAATAGAAATCTTTTGTTCATCAACCCTTGTTCTGATTTTTATTGACTGTTGAGCAAACTTATGCTAATGCTAAGCCCTTTCTGCTTGTATTAAAAAGGGATTTCCATGGATGTACAAGCTTACCTTTTTGAATCAGAATGACATGTTGGTTTATCCCATAATCTTTAATATCTCATTATCAGCGGGAACAGCATATGGAATCTCAAATCGAGCAACTGGGGGTCTTGTTTGTGAACAAATTGTGTTCATTGTAAAGTTTGAGCCTGTGCAAGAAACCCATGCCTCTTCCGTATTTAACTGCATTAGCTAGCATTCATCCCTGCTGATGAGGTGACTGGCAGTTGAGTATTTACCTAGGGCAGTATTGGTGGGATTTGAGCCGTGTTGCTTCATTTGTTCCATCTTGCAGCTTTTTCTTTTTGACATCAGTGTTGCATTCTGGGGCTTTGGTTCGAGGGGGAACCAGTTAAAGCAGCTGCATTTCAGCTGTGTTCTCATTTGTAGATAATATTCAATATTATAGTGTTGCTCTTTTTGTTTATATATCATTTTGTAATCCAAACTGGATTGTTTTAATGGATTTGCTGAAGAGTACAGCCAAGCATTCAGCTCATGAACTGTCCTCTTTGATTCATTGCTTTTTTTAAATTCAGTGTGTGACTGGGCAACTGAGTTCTATGGGATTTTTTTTTTATGTTGCCTGAATCAATCAAACTTTCTCAGCAAGAAACTGCCATTTAAAAGAAAAATGCACAAAACTGAAAAACCCTGTTAATATTCTATGGCCCGGATTTCTAGAAGTACAAAGCAGCCTTAAAGATGGCTTGAGAAGTCAGCTGGGGTTTCCTTGGTGGGAAATAGCACAGAGCTAGTGCAGTTTGTCTTACAGCACTTTAGTTCAGACCAAGCATTGTAAGCAGGTATAAATCTGTTCAGCCCTGATGAGTTAGGAGGTTGTCTTTGCTTCAGTCTGGGCTCCAGGCTTTGAAAAGCTTGTCTGAGAGTAGGAGGTGGCTGGGGCAGAGCTGCAGCCAGGCTGAGAAACAAAAAGGAAACCAAGGAAGAGGAGGAGAAAAGGAGCAGAGAAAACACTTGTGACACAAAAATGTGGAAAAAAGCATGTGACAAAATTTTTCAAAGAGGAGAATCTGCTCTTTTTTAGAGTTGTCAGAAGGAAAAGTGAAGTCACAAATTAGCAGTGTTTGTTTTGTTCTGATGAGTTAAAAATGCATGACTGTATTTACTAATCATCAAAACAGAAAATAATCTAAAAATGAAAAATTTGTTGTGTGATAAAGAGTTCAGAATATGGACAGTGGACCCAAGACATCCTGGGATGTGGCCCAAGATGTGGAGCAGATGTTTGTAATGCAGTGCATATGTCCCACCATGCACATCTGATTTGGGGCTGGCAGTCTGTACTGTTACTTCTCTAGATTTGTATATTTTAAAACCCTCAGCTCTTTCCTTGCTGAAGATGAGAAGATTACTTTTTATCTTTGTTTTAATTGGACATGAGTAAAACAAATTCCTGACAAAGCAAAAAACCAAGTGTTTCTCTTGTATTACTTTTCAGAGAACAAATGTTTTTAAGGGTTCAGAGGGCTCTGAAAGTCAGGAGTCAGAACTGAGAAATTGAAGAGGTGGGAGATGGAGGGGAAATTGTGGTGAAGAATGGCAGAGTGCTGGCTGGGAAAAACAATAATGGATATTATTGCTTTCTTGGTAGAATGAAAGGGCTGTGCCCTTGGCTGGTGTTAATTGGCCTAACTCCTCTAAAGTTGGTAGAGGATTGATTCACAGCAGCGCTAATCCTCACGTTAAATCCCAGGCCCACTGGGAGATTTATCATTGTCTTCAAAAGGAGAAAGATTTTTAACCTGTGTGTAATTTTATTCAGTCACCCAGTGAATCCCTTAACAGTAAAAGAACTCGGCTCAGCCAGTGCTCCCCTGTGGGAGGGATGGGGTTCGGAGTGTTTGATGAACCAAAAATGTGGAGTAAACTCTCTGGAAATATTGTCAAAAAACTTCTGAACAAGCCTTTGTCTACTTTTCATAGTTTTTGTGCTATGACAGATATTATTCAAAACTGATGAATTGTCAAATTTTTAAATCCATCCCAACTGGAAACTTCATGTTTCAGCTTGTTTTCCTAAGAAGGGTTCGAGTCTACGTTGAACCTATGGCAATGAATAATGTGTTCTAGCAAAGTCAGGTAGACAACAGAGCTACTGTTAACCAAACACATGATCACATGCATAAATCTCATTTTTACTGCATGGCATATACAGGACACAAGTGTTGAACCTTGCTTATCACAGGATAAGTTCAAGGAAGCCAGTCATTACTGTAAGGTGTGAACCAGGCCAGCTGACTGGGGGTGATGAGATTTAGTGACAGGAACGACAAGAAGTACAGTTCTAAGTTGGGGTAAATCTCCGCCTGATGGAGACAATATGGATTGGCCTTTAGCTTGTCCCTATGCACACTGATGTGATTTCAGAGCTGCCACAGCCACACAAACCCTAAGGGACAGGAAACTAGCAAAACATCATCAAGCTCCTATTTTTTTGTATCTTTTGTGGTTTTTTCATGGTTTGCAAATTCTGAACCATCAGAAATCCTGAATAGCAGCCAAAAGGCAGCTTGGTTTTGCAGTTTCAAACATTGTCTGCTCTTCTATTTAACTATGTGGAATTGTAACCTGTATTACATTATATTGTAACAGAATATTGACACAATCACAAATATCTCATGCATACAGTAAATTTAAGATACTAAATGCAACTTCCCTTAGGAATAAACTTGGCTTTCTTACTCAGGCTCTGAATGAAATAGTTCAAGAAGCATCAAAATCCCACTGTCCACACCATACAGATAAACACAAAGCCAAGATAAATTTGCCTTCAATACAGCAAACATCTGTACACTAATGTACAGGAAGTAGAGATGGAAAAGTAGTATATATGTGGCTCAAAGATGAGGATATTCATGGTAAGGACCAACTTACTTGCTCTGAAAATCTGTGGGGTTTGGATTGGATTGGGTTGTTTGTGGGTTGGGATTTTTTTGGGGTTTTTTTGGTTGTTTTTTTGTTGTAAAGAAATTACTGGATAACAACTAGCTCTTTATCATAGAAATGTAGTCTCTTTAGGTGCTGTTGTCAAAATGTTGAACTTTTGGGGATATCTTGTTCAAAAGCTGATGTAAAATTAGAACATCAGATTTTGGTAGGGCTTCACTTTGGTTTTTATTTCTTGAAAGTAAGCCAGCAGAGTAATTGCTATGCCAGAATAGGGGTGTTTCAAGGGCTTTCATAAGGCAAAAAATAATGGAGAATCTGTATCTTTTTGCTTTCTGCATGTTTTCTCTTTTTTTGTTTTTCTGTTTTTATTTCTGCCAATGAACCTTTCCTCTGAAATTGTTTCTAACCTTCTACTTCATGCAGTTATGGTCTTTTCATCTTTATCTTTAGTTTCTGTTTTATTTTCCTTTCTTTCCTGTACTTTATAACTAATTTTTTATTCCTTTCTTTGTCAGACTGCTGCCAATCCCTATCGTATCCGAGAGCTGTAGTATTTCATTCTGTGATTGTTTTCTGTAATTGTATACCCTGTATGCAATTGTATAGAGGCTGCTGGTTTATTTTGTAAGAAATGAACAGTGGTCCACAGCCATCATTATCTGAAAGCTTGCTATAGACTGCATAATATTGGCAGTGTTCTTGTAGAAGTGCTGTTAGCAGAGGGGAGGGTAAGGCTTATGTCTCCAGCTGTAGCTTTCTACCTCTAGCCATGTTTGTGGGCAGGGGAAAAATGGGGACTAGGCTCTAGCAGACCAGTAAGACAAATAATTATGGTGGGGAGAACTTGGTTGGGGGTGTGTATAAAGGACAGCTTTCCTTTTGGCCAGCTGGAAATGAAACCTGTTTTCTCTGTCAAGCAACATCCCTTCTCCCTCACTCTAAGGTGAAGAACCCTTAGAGTTCTTCACTACTTAGTCTATTCTCAAACAAACAATTATTTTTCTGCTTGAATATTAATATAAAAATTAAACAGCAACACCAAATTGATACATTCATTTTCTACATTTTATTCCTTTATGTGTATGGTCAAATTCACAGCAACCCTAAGTTTGTGAATAGGTGAGCTGAAGCCCCAAAGTTTTCTCTTACTTGCAAATTTAAATAGGAATTTCATTTAGGAGTTATTATTGATGAGAAGTTTGAGAGGCTTTGGCTGAGTAATGCAAGTGCCTGAGCATCAGATTAACTTGGTATGGGGAGGCCAAGGTTGAGAAGAGAGCAGTTTCTTGTAACACCCTGTCCTTCTTTTTCTGTCATTCCACAAAACTACCCATCTGCATGGGGCTAGCGGCAATCTGGCAGAGAAGCAATTACACAGAGTCTTTTTTCTTGCAATTTAACATAAATTAGCACCGTATCCCTGACAGTAAACATGGGCAACTGTAGAAGTTGCAACCAACAGCAAGACAGCTCAGGCTACAAATGCAAAGAGTAGAAACCATTCAATATTGAATTACCACAGACTTTAATAAGGACAAGCACAGAGCTGGAGTCAAGAGGCTGTAAACAGGTAAATAACTGGGCACGCAGATACTTCTCATGGCTCTCCTACTTAGCTGGCTCTCAGGAAATGGGTCACCAAATGCAGTGAAGACTGCTGCAGCTATCAATGCTAGTAAATAGCTGAAGCCCATTTAATTTTGGCCAGTTTAAGGGAGTTAGAAATTCCATCACATCAAGCCACGGCTTCCTTTTTGCAGTGTACAGGCACTCCATAAATTCACACAGCTTTCTCCCTCTTATCTGAATCGCAATGCAGTTATTAAACAAATTGTAAGTCTATTTCATATCCTTTTTACTACTTTGAAAACTGCACAATATAAGGCTTAATAAAAGCTGAATGCTCCAAAACTGCTCTTAGAACTAAAAATATGAGTACATCAAAAGACTTTATAAGGGTAGGATTTTAATGGCTGAATAATACTCTGGAACGGAGCAGTAATTTCTTCTCGAATGCTGGGATGAATTATTTATGCTTTGACAACATTATGTGTCTCTAAAGCAGCTTTTAGTTATTCGCCTATTTGAGGGCACAGCTGATCCTGCTGCCCGCTCTTGTAATTACATTAACCTCTTGACACTACATGACAAGCTTTTCCTGTGAACTGCGATCAATAGCCCATAACTGCTACCTATTTAATAGGGCCGTGGTTACACTTCAGTTCAGATATAATTAGCTCTTTTCCCCCTTCCTCTTTTAACAGAGCATGAAAAAAACCCCATGTTGTTTAAATTAAAAGAAAAAAATACACACAACGAAATAAAGGCTGTTAAGGAAAAGAATAAAAGCATTCAGATCACTGAATAGGCAAGTAGTATGTTCCCTGAGTTTCTGCTCAGAAATGTGCAGCCCTTCCATTTGTCCACATCTGCATTTAAATGGAACTGGAAGCCATAGCATATGAGGACTTTTAGGAATCAATAACAGAAGTGTTGGTACAGGTGAGCAAGGCTGTGACATGATACAGTTGAAGCACAGACTAATAATGAGCTAAACAAGCTTCATTTCCAGTCTGTTTTCACCCAGCTTTAATAGAAGCATAGCATTTTGTTGCATACCACAGGAACTACTTTTTCTCACTGATATATTTAGATTCACATAAATACATACAGGGTTTGAAATGAAGATGTTTGACTAATTGTGTTAAGTTTTAAACAAGCAATGCTTTCTTGCAGCTAATGTTTTTTCCTGTTTGGATTGTATTATGGACTATCTGAACAGACTAGTAATTA
The DNA here is from genome assembly GCA_028858755.1 of Ara ararauna. Classification (NCBI taxonomy): domain Eukaryota; kingdom Metazoa; phylum Chordata; class Aves; order Psittaciformes; family Psittacidae; genus Ara; species Ara ararauna. The sequence goes on along the minus strand of CM054382.1, from coordinate 17,923,143 downwards.
TAATATGAAAGAGGATGACCTTTGCCTTGATGTAACAGAAATTACCTGTCCATTAGCCTGTAGACCAGCTTTCCTTGATCTGTTGGTAGATGGCCATGCTCATGTCATTGGCTTAAACAACGTTGCCCTAGTTGTAGTTTAAGTTTATATTCCCTAGTCCAAATAATTCTTGGCATTTTTGCATGTTACTTTGAAAAATGGCCATTGGGAAGCAATGAGGTTTTGTGGGATTTTTTTTTTTTTTTTTGGGGGGTGATTTTCTGTTTTGGTTAGAGAGTGGATTATGCCTCTGCTCGTTTCAAAAGGACAGGATAAGCACTTATAATTAAGTTTAATAACTTTACCTAAATAGGCTGTTTGCAAGAGTTATATTCTTTCATTAAAGATCCAAAGAAATTGAGTCCATAAGACACTTTTCAGTTCCTTCAAGGGATGTGCACCGTGAACAATTAATGCTATCAAAGCATTACAAAGCAATATGGGTAGTTACAGAATCTAGAAGGTTTATCTCATCAGAAACATGCATTTTTAGACCTATGAACAGTTCAGATTGCGTGTCTCTAGGGTTCTTAGGAGCTTCACTTGAATTTCAAACCTTTTGGGATAAGATGCTTAAGCTCATGTTAGATCTGGGTCCTAGGTCTTGCTTCCTCTTCTGTAAAATTATTGGAAAATACTCTTTACTTGCTTGATTTGATTGGCAGAGGATGGTCTTTTTTAAGCATAACTGTTGCGGCGAGTTTTTTAAAATGCAAAAATTACAGACTCTACCTTCAGCTCAGAAGTAATTATTCTCTAAAGAAAATACATAGCTTTTGTTTACTATGATTCTATTTTACTTTCTTAGATGATGCTAGAGATTGTAGACATTGATGAGGCCACAGAAGGCTTCATGGAACTGATAGTGCCTGGCACTTACTGAAACACAGCTTCAGCTGCTCTATGACATTGATTCACTGGCATGAGCATTCATAGAATGGTTAGGATTGGAAAGGACCTTAAGATCACCTAGTTCCAACCCCCCTGCCATAGGCAGGGACACCTCACACTAAACCATGTCACCCAAGGCTCTGTCCAACCCGGCCTTGAACACTGCCAGGGATGGAGCATTCACAGCTTCCCTGGGCAACCCATTCCAGTGCCTCACCACCCTTACAGTAAAGAATTTCTTCCTCATATCCAATCTAAACTTCCCCTGTTTAAGTTTGAACCCATTACCCCTTGTCCTATCACTACAGTCCCTAACAAAGAGTCCCTCCCCACCATCCCTATAGCCCCCCTTCAGACACTGGAACGCTGCTATGAGGGTGAGGTTTGATTAACAACATGCCTTCCCAGGAAGGCTTAACTTTGCTTAGTAAATATTTTACTTCCTATTTCAAGACTATAACAAAGCCACAGTTTTACCCAGCCCTCAAAAACTCAGAATAGAATAATAGATATGAAAGCATATTTCTGCTATAAAACCTTCCATATCAAGGTGTGCAGTTACTATCTGAACACATTTTTTTTGCAGCATAGATGGATTAACAGAATTGTTAATGCCATTCTGAATTAGAGTAATAACCCTGTTTGAGATGGTAGCTAGACACTCCTGGGAGTAGCACTGAAGTAATGAATTGTAAAGCATAGGTTCCAAGGAAGCTCTGAAACACCTTCCCATTTCTCCCAAGAGACAAAAGACAAGAAAGAAAGAGCTGAATTAGCAGTTAATAATATATGAGTTAGAAGTTTAAAGTTTATGATGATTCATAATTATTATAAGAAACCAGTTTGTCGATTCATGAATTCAGGACAAGCTTGTTTTCCTGCGTGGCGCCTATTGCCACTTGCTGTAGTTGTGAGGTGTTGCGCCACCTTTCAACAGAGCTTCATTTTTGGAAACTTTTCTTTCCTACAGCATGTCTGTCAAGTAAGCAATGGATTTGGCTAGGTTTGCTGTTCCTCCTCCTCAAATAAATAAATAGATGCCAGTCACATTTTCAAAGATATTTTTGGTAGCAGCTTTTCCCTCTCACAGATTTGTTGATCCCAGTAGTTGTCAAGGTGTGTTAAAGCAAGTTCTTACAAAACTGCTGTCCTAAGAAGAATGAAAGATTATCTGCTGCTCTGCAGAAGGCAGACATCTTCTTTTTACGACTTCTGAGTGCGTCAGAAGCTCTCAAATGTGAACCTCTTGTAGCCTTGACATTCTTGAAAATGGAGCAAAGGAGACACAGAAAAGAGACAAGGTGAAGGACCTGAGGGGAGGGCAGGGCGAGGAGAAGGAGGAGGAGGAGGATGACTGGTTCTCAGAGCAGGAGAGCAGCGCAGAAGCGAGCACCTCAGCAGCAGAACGCATCAGTCCGCCTAAGACACTGACATTTGCGAATGCATCAAATAAAAAAAGTCATTTAGCAGCTTACTAACTTCCACAGCTGACAACTCCTCCACCCCAGATGAAAACAGTGATAATTTTCTTACTGTTTTTGCAGGTTAGTTCTATTAAAATGTCAGGAGATCTCAGTCTTTCTTTGAGGCTCCACTATTTAAACATGCCAGTTACAGTTTCTCTACTGAAGATACTCTTGTATGTTTATGAAAAAAGGGAATGTTTCGTTATCCCCAGTTTACAAAGTGGGAGTTGAGGCACCCTGAGAGGTAGCTACTTTAGTAAAGGCCACCCAGGCAATATGTGACAAAACCAGGAGCAGAAGTCAGAACCTTAAGATCTGTTCCTTAATCACAAGGGTATCTTTCCTCATGCATTTTTACTGTTTGAAATGTGCTGAGAAACTTTATGACTGTGGATTTGTTTAATGGTATTACAAGATTAGCACTAGTCATCTGGCTGGAATTTTCACTAGCAGGTCATATCACTATGTATTTATTTAATATGAGATAACCTTTCGTTTTCCTGCCAGAAAATATTTTATTTCAGAGATACTAAGCTGACTAAACTTACAACTTGTATGAGTGACATGGAATTTGAAGTTAAACAGCAGCCTGTTTGTTATGGTTATAACTGATAGCAAGAGGCTTTTCAGTTCATAATTAAAAATAAAAAAATCAACAGATTGTCGGTATTAAAGTGGAGGAAGCCTGCATTGGGAAATTCATTGCATAACTCCAGAATTTGCGCACCTACTTAATTTCTTGCACACCTATGTGATTAATCTGTGTGCTATCAACTAGACTTCCAAGCAAGGATTTTTCTCAGCCCTGTATTGCCCAGAGTAAGGCAGGTCCCAGAACGAGTTGAGAGCTGCCTTGCTTTTCCTGGACTTTTTGCTATAATAACTGGCAGATTCTGGATTGTTATGAGCAGGGTGTTTCTCATCCTGCCAGGCTTTTTCCTAGAGCACCTGCCAGTTTGACCTCATAGTGGGGTACACTGGTCTTTGAAGGCTGAATGAGCTGAGAATGTGGTTGGGAGTAAGAATGTGGTTTTGATTACTATCTTTAAGTAGATTTGTCACCTTTATCTGACATGGGGAAGTGGAAATGAAAATCAAACCTGGAATCACCTGTATGGCAATGCAAAGCACTCCTGCTAGGTTGGCATAGACAAAATATTGCAGGACACATCTTGCATGTAGGCATAACTCCATTAAAGTCAATGTTACCCTAGTTCAGGAGCTGCTTCTCCAGAGGACACTGGTTTATTCTTTTCTCAGCCTGGGGGGTATTCAGGCATCTTCTAAAAGCACCTAAATAAATAAGGTCTTTGTGTTTATTTGAGAACCTAAATAAATAAGGTCTTCTTTTGTTTCACTGAGGCAGCAGTGGAATTTATAGGAAAAAGGTATTTTTCCCCCCATCGAACAGCAATCCACCAATTCGCTTATATGTTATTTGACAATGGTCACCTAAGAAGGGCAAGAAAGTGGTATCTTATGTCCCCTTTGAGATGTTATAGGAATAGTATTCTGTTACAGGATATAGTATCCATAATGGCTTGAGAGATATGTTCTCTGTATCCAGTGTCCATTTTAAACAGAGAAGAATGGTAACATGATTACCCTATCCGTACACTGGGATTCAGGATACAGCTGGGATGCTTCTGTTGAAATAAAAGCCTTGAATCTGATGGAAAAACTTGCTTCAAAATTTTTCTACTTCATTATTCCAGAAAGTATTGTTGCTTTAAAACAGGCTTTCAGCTGCAGCAAGCTAGCTATTTAAGTCCACCAGCTTGTTCAGGTAAGCAGAGTACAGGCACCCTGAAGAGAAATTTGGAAATCTGGGCCTTACATCTGGAAATAAGCTTGAGCTGCCTTCGTCCAGAACAGGGTTCGTTCCTGCTTTCATATCCCAGGCAGGAAGCAAGGTCAAAGAGAGGTAGTTGCAGGATGCCTGCAATGCCAGCACGATCAAACTAGCTGCTGAGCATCAGTGTGCTCCTTGGCATGATGGCACTTGGCTGGGTATCTCCTATGCTTAGAAAACTCCATGTGGTACTGCTGGCCCAGACTTCCAGTAGGATTTTCCTCCCATCTACTTCTCCTCACACTTCTCATCCAAATGAAGTAGATCAAATTGTTATTCCCCGGTATTATCACTTCATACCTCAGAAGTCTTCTCATCAGGTTGTTGTCTAACACTGTAGAGCCCAACTTAACCCCTTGCAGAAGAAACTATGCACATCTTCAGGAATAGCATCTTTCCTATATCTCAATATTTTTTTTCCTTTCCTTTTCACAGTATTTGTATACAGTCTTTGATTATTATTAAAAATCTTATAATTTAAACCAATTTGATTAAACATTTAATGAATTTTGTTTGATCTTTATTTAACTATTTCCATACTTAGCAGTCCCTGTCAGGCTGTTTGTTCATTTTGCATCCAGTCCTGTAGTCAAAGTAACTAAATTCCATACTTGTCTGCATGGGTCTATGCCCCAGATTGCCACAAAGTGTATGGCATTATTTTTACCTCTTAAGTAGATGAACATAACCCTCCTAATGATTGCTGTGTGAATGATCATGTACAGAAAGTTAAGACTTGCTTTCTCAAGCATTCAGAGAAATCTTATGAAGCTCTGTTTCAATGATATTTGTAGGAAGCAAAAGGTATTGTGGATGCTAATATAACTGGGAAGTTTGTGTTTAATATGAATGAATATTCTTACAAAAACACGCAAGAAATAAATTTTGGATTGTCTTCTCCACTCCACTTATGCTTATGGACAAAATCTGATTTGTCAATCAAAATTCCACAGATTTGACTCTTAAGCTGAAAATAAAATGAAATACACTGTGGAAAAATGCAAACTAATATATGTGAGAAAAAACCTGTTCTGCATCATGCTCCAAATTGAGAGGGATATAGCAAGAAATTATGTAGTAGCAAGTGTTGGGTTTGATTGTTTTTATAGAATTACCTTTGATCTGCAATCTGATATAACAGGAAGAAAGGCTAGCACAGGTTAGGGCTGCATTCATTGGAATATGTCCTGGAGCGAATAAACCGTAGACTGGGTCTTGCTTTAACTGCTTGGAGTTTTAATGCCATCTATTTCTCCCCAGATTAGATGCCCTCAGACTTTCATAGTGGTATTGCATGACCTCGATATGCCCGTATGCATCCTCATGTGCTTGTGTTTGGGATATCTTGTAAAGACATCAGTGATCTGAAAAATACTGATAACAGAGAAACAAAGTGGCCTGAAATGGCCACTTTATAGAGGTGAACATAAAGAGTTCTGGTAAATTTTATATGCTTAGGAGGGTACCATCTAAGGGGCAAAATAATGCAAAATAACATAATTGATGTATATGGAAGAAAACCAAGGATTCAGTCACACCATAGAAGCTATGATATAATTAGGAGCAGTAGAATGAACGTAAAAAGAAAAGCTAATTTGAATATTAGAGGAAATATTCTGGACTGGCTTCAGCCTTTCAAGTAGCACCCCAAGTGAGGTTGTGAGGGATTCTTGAAAATTGATCCTATAGGTATTAATTAAAGAACCGATAAACCTGCAATAGACAGCAATCTTATCCCTCCTGGAGGGATTGCTCAAATGATCTGTGCAATATTTTTTGTTTCTACCATGTCTGGCTTATGCAGAAAAAAGAGCAAAAGCAAAGGAAACATCTCCAGCACAGTGAAATACCTAGTCAACTGGCCCTGTAGGTGCCAATTGGAAAAAGGTAAAGAGGCATCTGGAGGGGAGAAGAGCAGAAGGCATAAGCATAGTGCCCTTCTAAGATGTGTGCCAAGGAAAGATGGCAAAATGGAGCAGATGTAGAGCGGGTGCAGGGGACTGAGCCCTGGTGACTGACCATTTTTTTTTGCACACATCCCATTGCTGCTGTTCCTGTCTGCTCTTTGGCTTTACCTGTCCCTTCAATCAGAAGTGAATCACAGATTTCGGAGATCTTTTCTGCTCTCAGCTGTGCTGCCGTGACAAGCTTGCCCAGGCAATGCATTGGCAAGAATATTTCTGCAGGGCTGAGGCAGTGGGGTCAGGCTGTCCTGGGGAGCCCAGCTGGGGGCCCTGCCATAGCCCCCCCTGGTGCTACACAAGTTGAGCATCTGCTCCCTGCAAGCCCAGCGGCTCCACAGCAGCCTCCCCTTACAGGGGCAGCGCTGGCTGGGCCATGGCAAAGAGGGACAGAAGGACTGATTTGACAGAAAAACCAGGAGGATTTGGTGGGATTGAGAGAAATTTTGTTCTATCCTAAATAAACAAAGCTGAAGGTGGGGGTTTTCCAGTCAAGAAGGCTATGGTTGGTGCCCTCAGCTGCCCAGGCTGCCCGTGGCTGCTGGCCTACACCTGACGGTGCAGTAGTATGCTCTCCTGCAGTATTATATTCTCTTGTGAGCTGGGTAATCTTTTTATTTTGGGATTAACAGGCACAGTGAGTGCTTTTGTTAAAAACCTGCTGGGGTGCAGGAAGGTGCTTCCCTCCAAAACGTGCTTCCAGCACGGTGCAGCACACAAAGGAAAGGCAAGCAGTGATTTCATCTGCACAAAGCATCTTTTTCTTTTCCCCAAGCCTGATAATTTTTTATTTTGTATTTTTTACATTTTTTTTAAACATTAATGGCTCTTTGGGAGGTTGTATTATTACAATTAATACCACAAAACTGACCCAACTGGAAATCTCGCAGCAGCCCTATGGTAAAACAAACAGCAGCGCTTGGGAACAAATGGTGTTCAGCAAAGTGCTTGGGTGCTAACTGAAGGTAAAGCGGATGATTTCCTTCCCCATTTTCAGCTATTTTTGCTTAGTAGGTACATGGGCTGCCATAGAGGAACACTGGACTCCCATATCTGCCCATCTGCTTCTGCTGGGTCATGGGGTACCACCCAAGCAGTAGATGCTTCTCCTCAGGCTGGGGACTTGTTCCTGTTTATATTCCTCCTAGGATTTGATAAGAGCAGTGTTGAAAGTGAAGAGCTATTTTACAGATATGCATACCAAACAAATCCGTGGATATATGCACATATGTATTTGAGGTAATCAGACTGAGAGGACTGAAGATAAAAGGTGTTTTCCAAGGGTGTAATAGTAAATCCAACAAATATATTTCTAATTGTTTTATTAAGTAAAAAGCAACAGCTAAAGCAGTCATATCAGCTACCAGTTAATATGTGCTTTGGGCTTCAGTGTTCCCAATATCATTGAAAGGAAAACATCCGTTTATCCAGAAACCACATGCAGCAGCTAAGGCGGCTACTCTGATTCTCCATCTGCATGTCATGTGTTCTCTTCTGTCTCTGCAAACACAGAAAGCTGCAAGATGTCTGTATCATAACATGCAGCATATAGCTTTTTCCTGTTCAGAACTGGCATTTTTCTCTCTCTTGAGAAACAAGAGGTCCACACAGGAGTTTCTTGGCTCACAAATTTCAGGAACTCCAGGGACTGGGGAAGGGATTGCTGTTTTTTTGTCTGCGCAGCTGAGCCTGCTCATGTAAATTGCTTGAGAGTGCAAGAGGATAAGCATCATTTTGTGTAATAACCAAGTGGTTTATTTTGTGAAGTGATCTGATTTCCTCCCTCTTCAATACTGAGTTTCTTGGGAGAAAAAAAAAAAAAAAGTGATTTAATCTAATTTTAACAATATGTAAAGGAATTTAAAGTGTAGCACTTGTCATTCACTGCTTGAAATGCACAAAAATTGCAGCTGTTGCTTTATTGCTTGATTAACATTGTGGCTTTTCTTGATTTTTTTCAAAATCTTACTGTCTATTTAATGTACCTTTGCTTCTGTACAGGTAAGTTGACTGTTATACTGTTTTCTTGTACTGAAGCTCCCATTAAGTGAATGGATAATACAAAGATGCTATTACTCATGCAATATGTTTTTTTTTTGGTTGGTTTTTCCTTTTTTCCCCTGCACAATTTTCTTCTAAGAGATGGACTCTTATTGATACCATTTACCCTTGTAATCACATCGGCAAGTGTTCTAAGGTGTGAAGGGAAAGCTTTTAAACATGTGAATGCTCCAATTGATTATGAGTACCAGTAGTGGAAGTGCTTTTGAGGTCATGCAATGATAGCTCAGCAGTAGTACAAAGTACCTTTTCTGACCAGGCAGCAACTAATTAATGTTACCTGTACAGTAAGAAATGACTTTCCACAGCAACTGATAGGAATCAATCCATAATGTTGAATCAAAGAATGCTGTGAATTTGCCAAGCAAGTGAAGATCACACTCTTCACAGGCATTTTGCAGCAGAAATAAAGATTCCATTTCTTGGATAAATGACCTTTGTGGGTTATTCATCTAGGTCTCATCAGAGCGGGTGTTCTAGGTTTCCTGTCTTGATATTCCTCAGAAGAAATTTGCTTTGTTTTTCCTCTATCTGATTGCTATATTCTTTTAGAGGATATTTATTGTTAAGCCACGGCCTCTGTTATTTCCTCTGCTGCCTGAGCTTAGTCAGAACTCTGTGCCTCAGACGTGCAATAAAGCCCAGCAGCAGAGGAAATAACAGTGCTGTTAACCTCCTTAACATTGATAATAAATAAGTGCTAATAAGATATGTACCAGGGTAGCAATTGCCCTGACATAATGAAATGTGCTAGCTTAAATAAGTGGTAGCTGGTATCATCATGCTCTTCAGTAAAGAAACCTATGCAGGCACTATATTTTCTAGGTAATTACGTGTCAGATTTTCGAGGCAGCTCAGCTGCTGTTCAGACATTTAGTCCGAGTGTCCCACTTTTCATAAATTCTTGACACCGAGCAGAACCCTTTGTTTTCACAGGTGCCTATCTTGGATCTGAGCTGTTTCTTTAAAAATATTACCCCAGTTGGGGGTGCTGAGCATCCTTGGAAATCTGGTCTTTGTCTTCTTCCTCTTTATTTAAACTGCATTTCACTGGAATAAAGCCAGCTGGTTGAGAATTTCGCTTTCCAGTTGCTACAGTGACTCTTGATGGAACATGGTATCCCTGCTATCAGTTTACATCCCTGCAGATCAAATGGCTCTCTTCATCTCACCCTACTGACTAGCTATCATGACAACCCTGTGGTGAATATACACACTCCAGAACAGGATGAGAGGTTTGCTGTATTGCAAAGCAGTTCTTCAGGGTGGCTTAGTGGCATGTTTCGAAGGAAAGACTAAGGTTCCATTTAAAGGAGGCCTAAAGCAGGAAACTGCAAAAATCTCCCCCTCTTCCCATGCCCACCCCCATGTTGAACGCATTTCACTATCTCACACCTTGGGCACTGCTTAGAAGAACTCATTGAATTTCAATACCTAAAAAAAAAAAATATATATATATATAAAAAAAGGTAGTACTGAATAAGCAGGAGATGTTTATAAGTACCAATATTAATTAGAGAGTCATGGCTTATAAAAACCACATGAGGGTATGGTTTGCGAATCGTAACTAAGTCTGAGTGATTGTGCTAATTTATTGTGATTTGGAAACAGAAATGTAAATTTGTAAGCCTTGCTCCTCATTATTATGATGATTATTTTTTTTACTCCAGGGTTGCCCTGACACTTATTGTGTTACTAAAGACAAGAATTATAATACCAGAAAATGGTCATGTTTTATCTCTGTAATATTGCTGGCAAATTGAGACAGCGTGGTAGCAAAATCATAGAGGAAGTTTTCTCTGAAGTGCCCACGTCTTTGCTTTATGGAGCTTGTCAGATTTTTGTCATTGCTTGGTTGCAACAAAACATCTGTTCCTGCTTTGGGGAAATATTTGTAGCAGTTTTACAGCAGGATTTAATTATTGCCAGTGAATGGTGGTTGGGTGCCATACAGTACTAACAGACTTTTATCTATACTCCTTTATATCTATGAAGTGCAAATGACAAATAGTAACACTATTTAACTGTGACTTTAGTAACAGAGGCTATTTGCTGAAGAACTATGTGGTGAGAGAGTTCAAACGATAGGCAATGCTCGAAGGATTTGGTTTCAGAGTTGCTCACAAAGTAATATGATTTGTTTCTTCTTGAGCTCCATATCAGAATGCAGCTTGCTAAATCCTAAAACTGTTAGCCACAGGAGAATCTCTAATATGAACCTTGAGTGAATCTGAGATACTGGGAACCTTCTGAGCAGCTACAGTTATTGTTGCTCATGCTTATTCAAAGTGCTCAATCGGTTTTGGCCCTGAATGCTATGCTTCTGATGGAGCTTGTTTTTAATAAATTATATTCTTAGGTTTCAGTCATCCATATGCTGTTTGGGAAACAACTTCTTAGACATTTATATTATTGTGAAGATAACAGTCTGATTTTTACACTGTCCAGAAAGGGGGTCCATCTTGGACAGCTAGAGATATCAATGCATAAATATGACTGATGGCATTCGATGATAACAATTTCTCTGGTAGCTGGAGGGCAGTACAGTACCTGAGGCAGCTGTAATGCCAGCTTTGGCTCTTTCCTTTTTCTCCCAAAGGTTATGCCGTTCTGATTTTTGGAAGCCTGCTTTCTTCCTGTTCTACTAGAAAAATAAGCCTTTTCCCACATCTGATTGCTTCCCTTATTTGAGTTGTCTGAGAGTTCTCTGAACTCCTTACCCTTGTCAATTGTATTACCTTTAGAAAGAGAACCAAGAGCAGGTCTTGCATTCTTTTACACAGTGTTCATCTTCAGCCTAATAGCGAAGAGAATGGTTTTACAAACATGAAGTCAGTGGTTGTCACAGATGTTGGTGAAGTTCCAGTTTGGCTTGGGGAACCTTCCTGCTGTGACTCCCTGCTCTACTCACACCCTGTGTTTTGCATTAGAAGGAAGGAGCCCAGCTTGGCTGGTAGGGGCAGGCCTGGGAATTTGTGGAGAAACTCATCAGTGCTTATATACGGGACATTATATATGGAAATCATGATATTACAGCTTATAAGAAACATTTATATTAGGGTGGCACCCACATGCTCTGCTTTACATTTATGTATGCAAATAAGTGACAAACCATTTGCAGTTTGCAACAGAGAAACTTTTTTTTTCTGCATTAATCTGAGTCCTCGTTCAGTTCCTGCAGTGACCTAAATGTGACAAAGGTTCAGACTGTGGTATTAGAAAACAGCTTCAAGCACTTTCGATGTGTTTTAGCAATACTGGCATGCTTGCACAGGCAAACAGACACAGACTGGACCTTCTTTATACTAGCAAAAAAGTGCATTTGCTAGTTAATCTTGTCTATGTTTCTGGGATTGAAACAACTAACAGCCCTAGGGATATTTTACGTGGTGTTCATATGGAGCTCTTGGCACACAAAATCAGGATTCCAGCAGACACTGTTATGCTGGCAAAAGTTTCATGTGTCAACCTTTATTTTCTTTAAAAATTCTTGGAATTCAGTAAGTAGTCATCCTGTCTTTTTCCTTGCTTTTGGCTGCTAATGCTTTGCAGAAGGTTGGGTGATGGATTGGTTTGTCTGGGTGTTTGTTACACACTGACATGCAATAGTGTATGCAGGGTTAATGCTATGCGTTTCAGTGAGATGGAGAAATCCTCCTTCAGCTTTCTCCTGAGTCCTAAGAGCTCATTTCACATCTCATTCGTTAGGCAAGCTAGCTGATCTGAAAACAGCATGCAAAACATTCCAGATTACTCCGATGCAAAAGTTTAGTAGCCTGATCCCCTCAGGAGTGCCAATAATTCAAATTTAGACCTCAAAGAAAACCTGATTTTGAGGGCCCAATTTATAATGGCTCGAAAATGAATGTAGGGTAGTGTTTGTGAAGAACTGTAAGCTAAAGACAACATGCATTTTGTTAGTTTAAAATGGCAGGCCTGCCCCCTCACCTGTAATCTCTGAAGATTACCGGCTCCTGCTACACTCACAACATTGACAATGTGTTGTTCATAGTGTGCTGGCCTGGGGCAGATTCATAACAACTCACATTTCTGTTCAAGGTATATAATTTTATTGCTTTGACACAGGCAATATTTATAATAGGAAAGGGTGAGCTTTTTGCCCTTATCTCAAATGAGCGACAATTCTTGTATTCCCTCTCTCTCTGCTGGGCCTCTTGCTATTAATTCTAACTTGATTTTTAGTCTTGCATGTATCTGTTTACAAAGTTAAAGAGAGATTTCCTTGTATGGGTGTAGGCGACTGATGTCGAGGTTTTCTAGGGTGGTATTCAGCATAAACACCCTGAATTCAGACAGGTATACATAATGTGAGTCACTGTCAGTCTACAAAGGGAAATGGTAATTTTTTGGTATTTTGGATTTTTTTGTTTTCCTACTCGGTCTCTGGAACTTCACCCAGGAATTAATTCCAGATTTCTGAAGTAAGAGGAGGCCTTCTTTAATGTGTACCTGCCATTGTGATGATGTGGGTCAGAACACCCAACCTAGCAATTTTGGCATGAGGATTGACACTTCAGTTTGAGTGATACTGCATCTGAAAAGACTTGTACGTGGGGAAATGTATTGGAAACATATTCAACTGTAAGCAGTTCAAAGGCCTAAGTGACTGAGAAACTAAACCAGTCCTCTGGTAATATCTTCTATTGACTTAGTTAGATTCTCTATTCAAAAATATGCATTTTAGTTATAGTTTGAATAAATTAAATTACTGATTTCTAGCTATTTAATTTCTCTATTTAATTTCTTTCCCTCCCCTTTGTTATTACCACAAGATGGCTTTGTCCTGTAAGCCCTAGCTCGGGTATGTCTATGCTTGCTTCAAACTCCTTCGTGTTTGTCGTGTAGACAAACAGTGCTTCCTTTCTAAAGAAGCATCAATCTTGGCAAGCAAACACAGTATCAGGCAGGTGGGGCTCCAGATGCAGAGAAGTTGGAGACAGCACATATATATCTGAAAAAAGCTTGGAACCAAACCAGGCTCTATGCTGTCAGCCTGAGAGCTTCGCTTTTGCCCAAGTAATTTTGATCTGTTCTAACACAGCAGTCTTTTGCAGATGAGATGCCTTGCCTCTACTTTTACTTTCCCTCCACTATCACCTCTGCTGGTTTTGCCACATCTTTTTCCTCCTTTTCTTGTCAGTATTTTTCAGGGAGCAGTTGCACAAATTCCTAAATACACCATGTATTTCCTCTTCTAATTAGAAAAATACATCCAAAACCAAACTAAGCATGAGTCTCAGGTTCCTTTAGTCCCACCCAAAGCCCTTGTTTTCTCCAACAGACTGAAAGAAAGATAATTTAAAAGCATTGGAAGTGATGTTTTTACCCGTTTAGTCCCTCAGGTTAATCAAATGCTCCTAAGATTCATGAGGTTTGTAGTTTTTTGGTGCATTTGAACCAATTTTCATAGAGCAAACAATCTAAAGTTCTTGACCAAAGAGACAGATAACATAGCCGATGTCTGTAGTATTTAACAGCCTCATCCTGCACTTGCAAGAGCTAAACATTGGTAAAAATGTTTCCCTGGTTCTGTGATGCAAAAGGACACTTGTATCAATCAAGGAAGCACTTAGCCAGCCGAAGGTAATGCTGTAATTGAAGGATTTCCCCCTGAAATTCCTGCTGCAGAAGAAAGTACTCTAAAATAAATATGCCGGATGTACACAGAGAGGCCTCTTAGAATGATGTCATTACATTAAAATAATAGAAATGCACGGTGCAGTCTGTCCCTTGTTACCCCAGTGTAAATCTGGTACCCTTCACCTGGCTGTACAGAGAACCATTCCAGCTTTTTGCCAATACACGTGACAGGATAGTTTGCCTCCTGATTTCTTAGTATTACCTAGGAAGGATTTAGTTTTTTTTAATAACTATATATTTATTGCAAACTAACTTTTTTTTTTTTTTTGGTGGGCAGAATGGGAACTCATTTATTCCCTTGAGAACTGTGATTTGAAGTCAGGGCAATTGAATTCCAAGCTATTGATTTCCATAGGTTTAGGTATAACCTAAAATCTGGTGTGTGGCCTGTGTATGAATTTGAAAGAGAGAAAGGGAGGAGGGGTAGAAATGAATGCATCTGGAAGAGGTGGTTAGTGTAGGAGATGGTCATGTAAATGGAGTAACCTTGCTTGATCATCACAAGAGAGCAAATTCTCCAGGGACCAAGGAATTACTGTGTCTACAGAGGTCCAATATGGGGGAAGGCTGAGCTACTCATTGTGTCATCTCAGCTGTAATTCTGAAGCCATAATAAAACCCTGGTATGTTATTAATTTAGCTGTTCTGGTTGCTGTAGAGATGATAGTTGAGTACTGCTGTTAATTCATCTTTTTACTAATATATTATTTCCTACAGGGATTCATTGTTTTAACCCTCAAAGTGAATTAGCCTGTGGCATGTTTCAAAGGTGTCCTCCCAATTAAACCAGTCTAAAGATATCCACATTGCATCAGAGTCACTAGCATTACATTAGCAAAGACAAAAGCCTCAGTCAAGAGGGCAGAGTATTTTTAATGGGACTTTATCTCTAATACTTGATGTTATATGTATGAGAAGCAAATTGTGCTTGGGTATTCTCACAGAGATCATGCACCCTAAAATTGCCTTCAAATGCACAATCACTAACAGCAGTATTTGTAACACTCATTGCTCATTAGTTTAGACCAGAAAATTACTTCTGAACAAACATTGATTTGCTGCAGAAAATATATAAAGCAGTAACATGTAACTGAAAATGATCATCAAACTCCAGCACTGCAGAACTTGGTTTTTGCACTTGAGAGTGATGAAGGGTTTTAGCTAAAAAGAAAATGAGCGTGCAGAGACAGACTGGAAAAAAGCAAAGTGGAATGAACACCATATTAGAACAAACTGAGCAGGAGCTAAGCAGCTTTGGTGGACCTGAGCATAACTGGGGTCTCAGCACCATGTTCTGAAGACCAGGAACAACCGGCTGATGCACTGGTAAAGAAGATCACTACTGGTGCTGCCAGAAAAAAGCAGCGGGCCGTAGTAGTAGGGGACTCTACTCTGAAAGGAACAGTGGCACCCCATCTGTCAGCCTGACCCAGGCTCAAGGGAGGTGTGTTGCCTACCAGGGGCGTGGATCAGGGATGTTGCAGAGAAGCTGCCTGCTATAGTCGGTCCCACTGACTATTACCCACTTCTAGTGATCCATGTGGGTGCTCCTGATATAGATAGCAGTAGCCAGGAGAACATAAAGAAGGACTACAGAGCTCTGGGAGAGGTGGTTAGGGGCTCTGGAGCTCAGATTGTCTTTTCATCAATTCTCCAGGATACAGGGCAGGACCTCAAAAAGGCTAGGAGGATTGGCCAGGTTAATAAATGGTTAGAAGGGCGGTGCTGTAGTCAGGGGTTTGGGTACCTTGAACATGGGACTCAGTTTAGTAGGCCAGGCCTACTGGGGGGTGGTGGAGCTGGTCTGACAAAGAAAGGGAAGAGTAGATTTGGTAGGAGGCTTACCAGACTGGTCAAGGAAGCTTTAAACTAAATGTGTTGGGGGAGGAGGGCGTCATTCCATCTCAACACACCCAGTCAGTTGCCAGCACCTATAGTAAACGTTCAGAGCAATGTAGAGATATTCCAGCCACTCCAGCCAATGAGCTGGCTTCAATTGGAGCTTGGCTCAGATGCCTCTATACAAATGCCCGTAGCATGGGGAACAAACAAGAGGAATTAGAGATGCGTGCATGTCTACGGGGGTATGATATAATAGGCATCACAGAAACATGGTGGGATGGCTCCTATGACTGGCGTGTTGGAATGGAAGGTTACAGGCTCTTTAGGAAAGACAGACACAGTAGGCAGGGAGGGGGAGTTGCTATTTATGCTAGGGATAGGCTGGAGAGTATGGAACTCTGTCTGGGGACAGGTGAGCAGTCAATAGAGATTTTGTGGGTCAGCGTTAAAGGGAGAACAGCGATGGGAGACATTATTGTGGGGATTTGTTACAGACTGCCTGACCAAGAGGACTCGGTGGATGAAGCGCTCTATAGACAGGAACAGCCTCATGCTCGCAGGCCCTTGTTCTCATGGGGGACTTCAACCACGCTGATATCTGTTGGAGGGATGGTATGGCCTGGCACAACCAGTCCAGGAAGTTCCTCGATTGTGTGGAAGACAACTTCCTCTTGCAAGTAATAGAGGAGCTGA
Source organism: Ara ararauna (assembly GCA_028858755.1). NCBI lineage: Eukaryota > Metazoa > Chordata > Aves > Psittaciformes > Psittacidae > Ara > Ara ararauna. The sequence continues at coordinate 17,906,677 of CM054382.1, read as the reverse complement.
CAAGGAGAGGTGCCATGCTTGACCTCATGCTCACCAACAGGGAAGGGCTGGTTGGAAATGTGATGCTCCAGGGCAGCCTTGACTGTAATGATCATGAGATGGTTGAATTCGAGATCCTCAGGACAGCGAGATGAGTGTGCAGCAAGCTCACTGCCCTGGACTTCAAGAGAGCAGACTTTGGCCTCTTCAGGAAGCTGCTCACTAAGGTTCCATGGGATACAGCCCTAGAGGGCAGGGCGGCCAAAAGCTGTTGGTTGATATTCAAGGATCACCTGCTGCAAGCTCAGGAGCGATACATCCCTACTAGAAGGAAGTGCTGCAGCAGGGCCAGGAGACCTCCTTGGATGGATAAGGAGCTGCTGAGGAAAATTAGAAGGAAAAAAGAGACTTATAAAAGGTGGAAGCAAGGACAGGCGGCCTGGGAATAATACAGGGATGTTGTCCAGGAAGCTAGGGACCAGGTTAGGAAAGCTAAGGCCCAGTTAAAATTCAACTTGGCTAGGGATGTTAAGGATAACAGGAAGGGATTCTATTGGTACATTGCAAATAAAAGGCAGACTAGGGACAATGTGAGCCCTCTCCAGAACCTATTGGGAGAACTGACTACCCAGGATTTGGAGAAGGCTGAGGTTCTTAATGACTTCTTTGCCTCAGTCTTCACTGGCAAATGCTCTGACCACACCACCCAAGTCCTGGAAGGCAGACGCAGAGACTGTGAGAATGAAGACCCTGGGCCCACTGTAGGAGAGGATCTGGTTCGAGACCATCTTAGGAACCTGAACGTATACAAGTCCATGGGACCTGATGAAATCCATCCGTGGGTCCTGAAGGAGCTGGCAAATGAAGTTGCTAAGCCACTGTCCATCATCTTTGAAAAATCGTGGCAGTCAGGTGAAGTTCCCAATGACTGGAAAAAGGGAAATATAACCCCCATTTTCAAGAAGGAGAAAATGGATGAGCCAGGGAACTACAGACCAGTCAGACTCACCTCTGTGCCTGGCAAAATCTTGGAGCAGATTCTCCTGGAAGGCATGCTGAGGCACATGAAAAACAACAAGGTGGTTGGTGACAGCCAGCGTGGCTTCACTCAGTTCACTAAGACTGCCTGACCAATTTGGTGGCCTTCTATGATGGGGCTATGGAACTGATGGACAGGGGTAGAGCAGTTGATGTCATCTACCTGAACTTGTGCAAAGCGTTTGACACTGTCTCACATGACATCCTTGTCTCTAACTTGGAGAGACATCAATTGGATAGGTGGGCCACTTGGTGGATAAAGAACTGACTGGATGGCTGCACACAAAGAGTTGTGCTCAATGGCTCAATGTCCAGCTGGAGACCAATAACGAGTGGTGTCCCTCAGGGATCGGTGTTGGGACCAGTCTTGTTCAACATCTTTGTCAGTGGCATGGACAGTGGGATTCAGTGCACCCCCAGCAAGTTTGCCGATGACACCAAGCTGTGTGGTTCAGTTGATATGTTGGAGGGAAGGAATGCCATCCAGAGGGACCTTGACACGCTTGTGAGGTGAGCTGATGCCAACGTGATGAAGTTTAACCATGCCAAGTGCAAGGTCCTACACCTGGGTTGGAGCAATCCCAGGCACAGCTACAGGCTGGGCAGAGAAGAGATACAGAGCAGTCCTGCAGAGAAGGACTTGGGGGTGTTGGTCGATGAGAAAATGAACATGAGCCAGCAGTGTGCGCTTGCAGCCCAGAAAGCAAACTGTATCCTGGGCTGCATCAAAAGGAGTGTGACCAGCAGGTTGAGGGAGGTGATCCTGCCCCTCTACTCTGCTCTTGTGAGACCTCGCTTGGAGTATTGTGTGCACTTCTGGTGTCCTCAACATAAAAAGGACAGGAAACTGTTGGAACAAGTCCAGAGGAGGGCCACAAGGATGATCAGGGGACTGGAGCAGCTCCCGTATGAAGATAGGCTGAGAAAGTTGGGGCTGTTCAGCCTGGAGAAGAGAAGGCTGCGTGGAGACCTCATAGCATCCTTCCAGTATCTGAAGGGGGCCTATAGGGATGGTGGGGAGGGACTCTTCATGAGGAACTGTAGTGAGAGGACAAGGGGTAATGGGTTCAAACTTAAACAGGGGAAGTTTAGATTGGATATGAGGAAGAATTTCTTTCCTGTAAGGGTGGTGAGGCACTGGAATGGGCTGCCCAGGGAAGTTGTGAATGCTCCATCGCTGGTGGTGTTCAAGGCTGGATTGGACATAGCCTTGGGTGGCATGGTTTAGTGGGAGGTGTCCCTGCCCATGGCAGGGGGATTGGAACTGGATGGTCTTAAGGTCCTTTCCAACTCTTAACTATTTTATGATTCTATGATCTTAAGGTCCTTTCCAACCCTAACTATTCTATGATTTTATGATTCTATATCGTTCATGCTTTTGCATTATCTACCATAACCAGGCTTCCTGCTACTCTAGATTACGGAGAACTGTCTGTGTACAGCCTTACCACTTAATTTTTCTGTTCCATGGTCAGCAGTCTGAATGTTTAATTTTTGCTTATTATTGCTTGCAGAAACTGGGCTGAGAGTAGTTGTAAGCTTTGTATACCTAAGCTATTTGCGTGTCTGTCCCAGATTCTCAGTACATACCTAAGCTATTTGCATGTCTGTCCCAGATTCTCAGTACACCTCTGTCTCAGTCTCTTACAGTTGAAGTACTTTCTGTTAGTGGTGGTTTATGAAGAATATAAACTATTCTTATTGTTCTAGAAATTATGGAGAAACATTTCAGAATATAATTTATTTTCATGGTATTAGTACCTGTTTTTACTCTACTGCCATTTGCAAGAATCTGACACTGCTCATCTGCAGAATTAAATAGTATTGGAAAACAGCAGTGTGGAACATAAAGGCAGGATAGATTTTTAATAGGTGTTATACCACACTGGGAAGGCATTTAAAACACAAATAGGTAACATGTAGCACATGTACTTTTAAGCTTTTACAGGGCGTTATTCCACTCCAGGGATACTTCTGGTGTGAAGGCAGAGAAAAACAACACAGGATACAAAGAGCAAGACAGATCTTTATGGGAAATTATCCCACACTGGGAAGGCTGCTGCTTTGAACAGAGGAAAGGAAAACAAGGCAGGAGATAAAGATGAAACATTTTATTGGCTTTTACTTTTGCCTCTGTGATCTAAAGTAAAACTGGTAGCACTGGACGAAGAATACACACAGAAAACTCATCCTATGTTCTCATTCTGTTTTCTTGTTTGCTAATTGTGAAGGTCCAACTTGGCAATTTTTCCCCCACAGAAGTCGTTCCATGGATATTTTGTCTCGGTCTATAGGATAAAATGGCAAGTGAGGCACTAGTGAATGTACTCAGAGCAGTTCTTTTCAAAACCAAGGTTTTTCAGATGCTGTGAAATAGAGCTGCACAAAAAAAAAAGGCCAGTGGGATTTTGCTGAAACAGGGAGTTCAAGGAGAACAAAAATAGTTGCTGAGTTAGGGTCAAAATAAGCAAATGGTTTCAGTCAAAAGTAAGTACAACCTCAAAGTGCCATTTTTATTGTAAATTTCAATGTGAATAAGAAAGCGTGTTCTCTTAAAATCAAAATGGTTATTTTCAGCTTGACACAAAATATTTTGATCGTAAATGGAATTTTTTATTTTGTTGGTGAGAACTACAAAATAAAAATACACTACCATTTCAATTTTGGGTCATTCTGAAACAATTTTTTTTAAAAAACTTTACTTGTTTAGGCACCAATTGCAATCAGACAGTGCTAGCAAAGCCTCATTCCTTATGCAGTATGACCCTGCAGTTTCCCACACAAGTGTCTTGTGTCACTCTTCATTCAGTATCTGAGAAGCACGAATCCTTCTTATGGCTAGGCATTTATAAAGTTTCTGCGCATTCCCTGGTGTCTAATAAGGAGACAACATGATGTGGCCTTCCTCAGAGTCAGGTCTCATGACATTCTTCTGTTCTCAATTGAAATCTGCAGGATTTCTTTTCAGAAATCTTTCTGCTACAGCAAATTTAGTTGAAATGACTGGCATAAAACTACAGCAGGAAACAAAGCAGACACAGCATGTTCTTGTAGCCCCTTCTCCCAGAGCAAACCAGATAAAGGCTGATCATTGAGTCAGCTTCGGTGGGTAGCACTCCCTATGCCACTCTCCAGTGGCCCATCACACAGTCTGTGGGGAGATGGAGGTGTCTTCGGAGCCCTGTCAAAGGCTGTCTGCGAGTGGGGGCACAGGCCTGTCAAATAAGGTCACTGAACCATCTCCACAAAACCCAGAGTGACAAATAGCCTTCCCTGTATTCCTAACAGCTGCTGCATTCTCTTTTATGTATATAGAGCTATATCTCTCTTGGCTGCAAAACAAGGTTATTCGCTTGTTATATGCCATGTTGTATGCTACAGGTACAGCTGTAATATTGATTATAAGATGCTCAGATATTATAGTAAAGAAGGTAATATAAATTGCTTTATATGGTATAGTAGACAATGCGAATGCTTTAATAGGCATTGCAGGTCATCTGTAGCATTTAATAGGCTACTGTGTCCTTGTGAGCCTACAATTAAAAAATCTCAACAAAACAACAGGACCATACCCAAACAAGCCAATCATATAAAAATCAGACCTCAGTTTTTCCTGTTAAATTCTGTGATCTAACAAATAGCTGGTTTGGTGCAATGTCATGGCTGGTAAGTTAACTCTAGGAAGCTTTTCCAAAGAAAGGGTGACTGCAGAAAAACTCTTTTTGGGGACAAGGAGGAAAAAAAATTAAGTACCTGAATGTCACAAGGGTAGGAAAAGATAAAAGTACGATCAAAACAAACAGAGGACATAAAGAAGATGACTTTTACAAAGAAGTTGAACAAAGTACCCAACAGTTAAGAGAATAGTAGCAATAGGATAAAGAAATGTGAAGGAGGGTGGAAATGAAAAGGAAACCTGGAATGTAGGAAACATCCAATGGGTGGGGAAAGATCAATTGTTATGATTTATGTGCTTTGGCTGCACAAGCTCACCAGTATGCAGCGGTTAGTTTCTAAGATTCCAGTGATACAGTAACTTTTTCGTTTTTTTGGGGGTTTGGGGCTGGGGACAGCCTCAATCATAACTGCACCTTGAACAATGAAGGGAATGGAATATGCTACGTATAGAAATGAGCCAAGAACTATATTTCAGTATTCATTTTTATTAATATAACCTCCCTCTGCCCAAGTGTTTATATGCTCAACAGTGTTTCTGTTTAGGCCATGTTAATGTGCAAATAATTTGTTCTGCTCTAAATGGATGCTATTTGCCTCTAAGTATCTGTTTTTCTTCCTTTTATATATGCTTGGGTTTTTGTTGGGTTTTTTCTTTTTTTTTAATGTGATACATGAATGGATCCCAGGAACAAGACACATGATATCTCTTCCTTCATACAGACCAGTAGAACCTCCTAAAGCAACCTAGTCCTGAGAGGTCACCAACAAAGAGTATATGCCATTGTCCTAGCTAACAAACCAAACAAAACAAGGAGCTGCATCTTGCATTATACCTTGTAAGTGGTACAATTTAAGCTTTGTCAGGATTTTTCTGGGGTCAAGGTCCAAGGGACTGCTATTGAAAAAGAAAAGCTTTCCTTAGCCATGCATAGCACTGCTCACGGTCTGGGTGAGGACAATTAGAGAATTCCCACCTGAATTGGAGCAGCTACAGGGCAGATCCTGCCTCCAACACTGATAAATTCAAACTGCTGAGAGCTTTAGCTTGAGTTCTGGAATGATACAAAATGAATTGAATGTAGAGTTTTCTCCTAACTCTTCTGTTACTGACTTTCAAGTGTAAACAAGAATTTAGTAAGTTTTGCAGCTGAGTAAGTAACTACTCTTTTGAGTAGACACATTATCTGCGGTGGGACTACTCACAAAAGCACCTACTTAATACCCTCATGGTCATGCTCTGTGAATTACATTTGCCCAAGGAAATGCCAGAGTATCTGGCAGTCTGGCCTGCCTTCATCGATGTGCTTTCGCCTTGAGACGGAGTGAGAGGCTGTCAGCAACCTCTGGGGGCAGCTGAAGGCTTACAGAGGAAAGACACTGAAAAAGCTGTGTTTCTGAAAGCACCTACAGTTTTCTTCTGTTGCTGCATGAAAGTGCTTTACGCTAGAAAGTGTGTTTACTAGTGACAGTGAGATGTGTATAAAACCATTTGCCACTGCATGGTCATATCTTCTTTTCATGCATAACTTGTTCATACAGCAATTGGTATCACTGCAGTTCTCAAATCCATGCTCCTTCTACTTAGAACAGCTAGATGAAAACTCAAACCCAAGTCACAATGTGACTGAAGTATACCTGATGTCCAGCACCATCTTTCTATATCTGCAGCTGGTACAAACCAATTTTTGGTTTTGTGAACCAGTGACTGTAATGAGTGATAAGCTTTCTAACGTGTTGTAAATTGTGGATCTGCTGTGTTGTCTTTGAAGCAGATACAAATAGTATTTAGTTCTTAAGAAAGAAAGAAAAAAAAGCAAGCAAGCAAGACAGACAGAAAGGAAAGAAAGGAAGAAAGATCCTTTTCTGTTACTTTTCCTTACCGCCTGTATTTCTGCCTGTGTTTCTTCCTTTCCGCCTGTCTGTCTTTCTGTCTTTCTTAAGAAAGAAAAAATAAAGAAAAAAAGGAAAGTATAGTTCTTTCTTTCAAAGAAACAAAAAAAAAAAAAAAAAGAAAGGAAAGAATATTTTTCAAGAAAGAATGAAAAGAATCTTCCTTCTGGCAGAATGCAAAGAAAAAAGAAAGGAAGGAAATGAACAAAGAAGCACATGAATCTTAAAGAAAGAGAACAAAGAAAGGAAAGAATGTTTCTTGAGAAAGAAAGGAAAGACAGAAAGAATCTTACTTTTGAAAGAATGCAAAGAAAAAAAGAAAGACGAAAAGGAAGGAAGGAAGGAAAGAAAGAATGAAATAGACAGTACAGAAAGGAAAGAATCTTAAGAAATAAAGGAAGGAAGAAAGGAAAAAGAAGTAGATGAAAGGAAGGAATGAAAGAAAAGAAAGAAAAGGAAGAATCTTAAAGGAAAAAAGAAAGGAAAGATAGCAAGAAAGGAAATAAAGGAAATGAAAGAAAAAAGAAAGAAAGGAATTAATATTAGAGAAATAAAAGAAAGAAATGAAAGAAAGCAAGTATGAAATAAAAGAAAGAAATGAAAGAGAATTTTAAGAAAGAAAGGGAAAAAAGAAAAATCTTTCTTTCGAAACAAAGGAAACTGAAAAAAGAAAGACAGGAAAGAAAGGAACAGAGGAAAAAGGAGGAAAGAAAGGAAAGAATCTTAAGAAAGAAAAGAAGACAAAGAAAGGAGAAAATCTTGTAAAGAAAGAAAGGAAAGGAAAAAGAAAGGAAAGTAAAAGGAAAGGAAAAGGAAAGGAAAGGAAAAAGAAAGGAAAAGAAAAAGAAAGGAAAGGCAAGGAAAAAGAAAGGAAAGGAAAAAGAAAGGAAAGGAAAGGAAAAAGAAAGGGAAGGAAAGGAAAAAGAAAGGAAAGGAAAAAGAAAGGAAAGGAAAGGAAAAAGAAAGGAAAGGAAAAAGAAAGGAAAGGAAAAAGAAAGGGAAGGAAAGGAAAAAGAAAGGAAAGGAAAAAGAAAGGAAAGGAAAAGGAAAGGAAAGGAAAAGAAAGGAAAGGAAAAAGAAAGGAAAGGAAAGGAAAAAGAAAGGAAAGGAAAGGAAAAAGAAAGGAAAGGAAAGGAAAAAGAAAGGAAAGGAAAGGAAAAAGAAAGGAAAGGAAAGGAAAAAGATAGGAAAGGAAAGGAAAGGAAAGGAAAAAAAGGAAAGGAAAGAAAAGAAAGGAAAAAAGGAAAGAAAGGAAAGGAAAAAAGGAAAGGAAAAAAAGGAAAGGAAAAAAGGAAAGAAAGGAAAGAAAGGAAAGAAAAGGAAAAAAAGGAAAGGAAAGGAAAAAAAGGAAAGGAAAGAAAAGAAAAGGAAAAAGGAAAGGAAAGAAAAGAAAAGGAAAAAAGGAAAGGAAAGAAAAGAAAAGGAAAAAGGAAAGGAAAGAAAAGAAAAGGAAAAAAGGAAAGGAAAGAAAAGGAAAAAAAGAATCTTAAAGAGAGAAAGAGAAGGAAAGAATGGAAGACGGAAAGACAAGGAAGGAATAAAGAGAGAAAGAGAGGAAGGAAAGAAAGAAAGCAAGCAAACAAGCAAGAAAGACCAGAAAAGAAAAATTCTTCCTCGCTTCCTCCCTCGCTTGCTTCCTCGCTTGCTTAAGAAAGAAAGAAAAAAAAAAAAAACAACCTGTAAAGAAAAGAAAGATTTTTTCCCCTTCCTTGCTTTTGTTCTTGTTTCTGTTTTTCTTTCTTTCTGTTTTTTCTTTCTTAAGAAAGAAAGAAAAGAAAGAAAAAATGAATGAAAGCAAGCAAGAAAGAAGACAGGCTGAAAAAAAGGAAGAAAGTTTTTCTCCTCCCTTTCTTCCTTCTCCCTTGCTCCCTCCCTCCCTTTTTATTTCTTTTTTTCTTCCTTTCTTTAGTCTCTTCCTGCCTGTCCTTCCCTTCTTCGCCTTTCCTTCCCAGAAATATTCTTTCCATGATTTGCCTTTCTTTCAAAAAAGAAAAGAAAAAAGTAAAGAAAGAAAGACTTTCTTTCAAAAGAAGGAAAAGAAAGTAAAGAAAGAAAGAAAAGAAAGAAGGGAAAGAAACAGAAAAGAAAGAAAAAAGGGAAAGAAGGGAAAGAAACAGAAAAGAAAAAAAATAAAGAATGAAAAAAAAGGAGTTTCCTTGCTTTCCTTTTCTTTTTTTTTTTCTTTTCTTTTTTCTTTTTTTTTTTTTTTTTTTTTTTTTTTTTGTGAACTAGCAATTTAGGAGGTCATTACAGGAGCACATTAAATTAGCTGTTATTAGTTGAGGAAATGTTAAGATTATTAAGATAATAAAAACCAATTAAGGCAGGTTTTTTTGTATAACGGGTCTCATACAGAAAACCTCTTATGCAGGAGGCACTGCAAATAGTTATAGGATATTTCAGATAGAAGCCAGGACTTAAGGGTCTTAAGCTTTTTGCACAATTTGTGAATTATGAACAATGTGCTCTTTGAAACACAGTGATATGATGCTAAGATTAAAAGAGCAGTTACCCCAAAGAATTTCAGGTAGTTTGCAAGAAGTCAGTCCATTAGTCTTCTACACTTTGGGAGTAAGTAATGGCAGCTTGAAGAAGAATATAATTTGTTTATTTGTTCACCCAATGATGGAAACAACTTGTCTGCCCATATTATAAATGTTTGATATCATTCCTGGAAGATTAAAGCATCTGAGTTTCTTCTGGTTAAGTAGTAAATTAGAACTATTTCCATTGACATGGTGTCGTGGTTGAAGCCCAGCCAGCAACCCAGAACCATGCAGTTGCTCTCTCACGCCACACCTTTCCCCCCCCCGCTCCTGGAGGGAGGGGGAGGAGAACCAAAAGAATGCAACTCCCACAGGTTGAGATAAGAACAGTCCAGTAACTAAGGTATAACACAAATCACTACTGCTGCCACCAATAATAATAATGACAAGAGAAATAATAATGGAAGAGAATACAATCATTCACCACCTGCCGACTGATACCCAGCCCGAACCGAGCAGTGGTCTAACCCTGCTGGGTAACTGCCCCCAGTTTATATAGCGGGTATGACGTGCTGTGGTATGAAATACCTCTTTGCTAGTTTGGGTCAGGTGTCCTGTCTCTGCTTCCTCCTGGCTTCCCCTCCTCCCTTGCAGAGCATGAGGCTCAAAAAGTCCTTGGTCAGAGTAAACATTACTTAGCAACAACTAAAAACATTGGTGCTATCAGCTCTGTTCCCAGGCTGAAAGTCAAAAACGCAGCACTGCACCAGTTGCTAAGAAGCAGAAAAAATGACTGCTACTGCTGAACCCAGGACACATGGAAAGTTTGACATCACTGTTAGGATGGCAGAAAGAAGATGAGAATCACTTCCAATTGGTATCTCAATAAAGGATAATACAGTTCTGTAAAATTATTTATAGCGGGTGGTGGAAGATGTCTTTAATATCAAGTCAATGCATTTTCATAGCTATTCAAGCTTCTCTGACAGCTTGTGTTTTCACGTTGTTTTAAGTTTGCTCCTGTGGCTGTGATAAATGATTAGAATTCTATCACCACTTCAGGCACAAATTATGCAAGGTCAATAATTTCCCCATCAAAACTTTATGACATCAGACACCCTTATCCTTACATCACATTCACTTAGCTCTTTCCTTGCTCATTATCTGAGTCACTGCTACTGATTCTTGTTGGACAGTTTGGTGTGTCCAAACCCATTTTTTTTCAGATTAGCCTCAAGCTGGAGCCAATTAAGGGGACCTTCCTGACAAGTGTGTTTCCCATCTGGAACTTTATTCAAATGTTCCCTCCTAATTTACTAATCCCCCATGCCAGTTCTTCATATGACAAATTTTTGTCCTTCAGAATTACCTTCGTCCCACAAAGCTTGGCCTCAACCTAAATTCACTTCATTCATCCATGTGATAGATCTCGTGGAGATCCTGCATCTAGCTAACATGGTATGACCTTAGTTCATCTCCTTCTTTAGGAAAAAGTACAAGTGTTTGTTTTGACATGATCTATGGGCTGAAGATATGATAATGTCAGCTTTGCACAGAAATGTATAATTGCACATTCTTTATATGTATCAGGTTGCTTGCGTGTTGTTGGAGCATTTCTATACGACATCTCACCTAAGTGCTCTTGGAAATGAGCATATTTTTTCAAAGGCACGTAAATTTCTGGTCCTCATACAGTATCTGTCTGCTGTTTTCTATCCTGGACTACAGATTGTCATATCTGTCAAAAAATCTGTCAGTTTGGTGGTGGTTTTGGGGGTTGATTGGTTGGGATTTTTTTTGTTTTTCTCTGCCTCTCCCAAACATCCTGAAGTTTTGTATATGTCAGGGCTCTGAGTGCACCAATAAGCCTTAACTGTCCTGACCAGCCTCACTTCACCCCTCACTTGTACATCCAGGAGCCTTATTTAAGCTCAGACCTCAGCTTTCAGTCCTGGTTTGATAGCAACTGTCCAGTCATCATCATGCCAAAGTAAGGCAACACGTTTGGTCTGTGGTCAGTGTGGCAAGTCTAAGCAACAGCATTTCAAGCACAGGAATGGGAACAGGAACACTTCTGGCATAGCGCAGGCCAGGAGCGAGGGCCTAGGATGGAGTCTGGATTATATACCTGGATGTATGGGCAGAGGGTGTGGGTGCAGGTCCTGGGCAAGGCTGGCTGAGGCAGGAGGGCTCTATTAGTGCCCTTTGGGGCCCTGACTATATGTAGTTAAGATGTGTGTTTGTGTGAGTTTCTGTGAGGCTTTAAATGTTAAAAGAGCATCTTTGTCAGTTCTAAAGGCAATCTGAATAGGTGTGTTTCTGAGTCCCAATTTTTGCAGTTTGTAGTGTCCAGTTTTATCTTTTTACTTTCAGCCATAAGATTTCTGAAAAGGAAGAAGATCCTGTGAGTTTCACCTGGTTTTATCTGGGAGAAAGTTATTTAGTACTAAACCATTAACCAACCTTTGTTTTATTTAAAAATTGGACCAAATTCTCTTAAGAGAACAAACCTTACGTCCACCTTTGAACAAACCAGGTCTGAGCTTCATGCTTATAACAAAACCTGAAATGAAGCCAAGGCTCTCAGCATTTGTTTTCATTGCCAACATCTCGCAGCGCACCATTACATATCTGTGTATAGAATATCTATAGTAGTCATTAACGTGGGCTCATTACAGGCTGCCATCTGTAGTGGTGACAAAATGAGCTACGTTATTGCCTCGAAATGCTGTGATCTTGAAATGATTTTGCCCTGCATCTTCCTCAAAGCATGTGCAAAGCAGTCAGGGAAATTAACAATACAAGGAAATTTTCTTTGCATTTTCTGCTGTGTTCTCTTCACTCACTCCAAAACTCGCTGTAGTTTTAAATTCCCCTCCAGGTAAATATAAGGAGATGTGTTGATCGCTGTCTCTTTGTAATTTTATTTTGTTTGGAGTTTGTCTTTCGTTTTGTTGGGTTTTTTTTCTGGCTGTGAGTGACAGATTTTATTGCCATCCTTTTTTAAAGTGGTGCTAAATGTTGCTGAGACTTTGAGTGAAGAGTGTACTATATGCCTTTGGGTCAATACCACTCACAAGAGAAAATACATTGTAAACCCCTGCTCAGACACAAATAATGATGCATTTGTTCAGAAGGGGAGAAGACATGAAAGAAAGCTAGGATAAAGATAGAGACAGTTTCTGGGCATAAACAGGTAACCCAATCTTGTAAGATTATGAAAGATTAGTTTTCTATCAAGGAGCAGAAAATTCCTTTTGAGAGAATAAGAACAATAGATTAAGCACAAAGGTACCTGTTTCTGGTTGTGAATGACAACAGTGTTAAGGTTCTGCTGAACAGCGGAATTATACAAAGAGACAGTTTACACTTTCTTAAGTCTTCCATAATTGGCAGCATTGCAAGCTTCAGCAAAACCCTGGCTACCTCAGCGAAGTTTCCATCCCCATTGATCAGGGGGGTGCCTCATTCTGTCATAGTTTTGCAAAGGAAAAGTTTCAAATGCAAAATTTTCCTAAGCATTGCTCAGAAATTATGAGAGAAGGAAACTCCAGAAAACTTCACTAGGCCAATCAGTGCCCCAGCTTCTCTCTTCTATTTTCCTCCTTTCTTTCTAGGGGAAAAAAAAAAAAAAAATCCTAAATTTTTTGTTTCTTCAGTTCTAGGCTTTATTTATTATCAATATTATTATTATTATTATAGTCAAAAGCTCAATTTTGTCATCTTACCACTGTTGTACTGTCTTGTTTGCCTTTTCTTCAAGCAGATGCCTCTCAGTCCTGGCAGCACTGCTGCTTTTCCTGGAAACTGCTCTGCGCTTAGCTGTCTCACTGCACCTTCTGCTTCAGACCTGACCACTAGCTATAAGTGCAATACCCAGAGTTTTTGATGGTGCTGCGATAAATTGTAAAAGAGGTAAATTCACTTTGCTTGAGCTACGCAGGAAAAGGTTAAGCTTTGTATTGTCATAATAAGAAACTGATAAAGTGCAATTATGTTAACATAGCCAGTGTAAAAGTATCAGCTTTAAGTGGCCCTATTTACTATGGCTGCTACTTTTTTTTAGTGGAAGTTGTCCATTGGCCAGCATCTGGATATTGTAAACTCCCTGCTTCTAGAAAAGTATCGAAGTTCTCAGATCTCTTATAAGGAAGAAAAAAAAGCAGTTGAGTATTGTGCTGTCTCTCATGGCTCTGCTTATAATGTAGTAACAAAGAACTGAGAACTGAATCAATAAATATCCTGAATTTATGATTACACCACTTTCTGTGTACTTACCCCACAACTCCTGGAAAGCCATTGACATGTATGTGATTGCAAAATATATTGGCAAAGGAGATACAGTAAATGTGTAAAAAGGTTAGAAGTTACCTACTTTGGATTACGATCAGATTACATCCTACTTTAACTGCCTAAACTTCACTGTAGAGCTTGTCAAGGTCTGGATGGAGTGGATGAATCATTACCATAATAACCTTGATTTGAAAAGGTTGAGTTTTATTCATCATTATTTACATGAGAAATAACTGGGGCTTTAGGAATGCTTCTAGGATTTAGTTCTGAACTAGAGTTACCTTCCTTGGAGCGCTTGTTTCTCTCTGTTAATTACAAGCCATTTTTTTCAGAAGATGAAAAGAATTGAGAGAGACAATCAAAGCTAACTCAGAACTGATTTTGAACCTTTTAAGCAAAGAGGGATTTACTTTAAAAATTCCCCCACCTCCTTCCTCTGGCAGGATTATAATGACAACTGGAATGTGTTTGTCAGTGTAGTTAGTGAGGGGTGGCAAAGACTTGTGTGCTTGTAGGAAAGCACTCCAATCGTATATGTGGTAGGAGATAAGACAATTTTCTAAACTTCAAAACAAGCTAAATGTGAATCTTCCATATGGCACTGGTTCATTGTGCTTTTAACAGAAGTGAGGGGTACCCTCCAAGCAGAGCAGTAACCAGATCTGCTGACTTTTATTGTAGTCTGGATAATCACTGTTGATTGACCATATGCTTTTAAAATTTGTGTCTTTTGGCTGTATTGGAATGTAATTAAACCTGTTTCATTGTCTTGAATCTAGAGACAGTTATTGGCTGAGTTATGGGGAGATGTGTTATGATTTCAAGACAAATATATGCAACCATGCCATTTATCTATCTTCCAGTTCAGTAGCTTTGGAACTCACTGGATATTTCCAGCCAAATTTGATAGAGGGATATTAATTCCAAAGGTATTATGCATAGGTTAGGTGCTTCAAAAGTGCATTTTGGTAGCTTTGAAGAAGCTGGAGTCCACGTCCCACCCTGAAATAGAATGATTATCACCTGACATCATAGTCATTCCAGAAAGCAGCAGACATCTGGACAGTCATCACACATGTAACTAAAGTTCTCTGGGAACTAAGGGAGAAGATAGGAGTGGTATGAAAAGCATGTGGAGGAGAGTAGGAACTGCTTAAGAATGGAGGACATAAATGGGTAGGAAACTTGCTTTTCTTAGTTGCGGTACCCACAGGACAATTGGCTTAGCTTTTTTACTTTCATTTGTTAAAAATATGTGAAAAATTGCCTAGACCTGGAAAGGGTCTGTTGTGATCTAAGAAGAAAGCAGCGCACTGAAAATGCCCTTACCAGATAGAACATCTTTAGCAGCAAAGGCAGAGTTTGAATAGAATAAATTGCAGTAAAACCTGAAAGGAGGGATTAAAACAAGGATTACAGTATATAATTGAGATGAAACCAATATTTCCTCCTAAACTGGATAGAACAAGTGTGAAAACTACTTATGGGGCCATTGATTGGGAGTGCTTAGCCTGCTACAAATCCAGTGGGCAGAACATTTTTCAGTACAGTGGTGAATGGTCTCATTTGTGACAGGACACTTACTGTTTGATGTTAAGTTGCCATAACTACAGAATGCTCAGAAACCCATAACTTTTCTTTTTATGTTGGTATTGAGGCTGGCAGATTTTATATAAAACCAAGTTTTTGCATGTTTCATCTAGTCCTTTGTGGAATGATAAATTGATGGCAAAGAGAGACGTACAGAGAGGATGCAGTGGTGTTCATCTCTATTCACAGCCTTTCTGGGAACTTTCAGCTGGGTTGCAGGATGCATGTTACAGGAAATTATTGTATTCACAGACCCGCTGAACTGGTAGTAACATCTCCTTCAGTGACACAGACCATTTATTCTTTCTGCTCACTACATAAGGCGTTTCTAAAGAAGCGCCCAATATGTTACCCTCTGGTCCATCAAAGGCGGAAAAGAAGGAGGGTGATGGGAAAGGGAGCAAATTTTTCCTGCTTCTATGCTGTCTGGTTTTGGAAAAGATAAGAGCCCTGGCTTGCGAAGGGAGCACTGAAATCTTGCCTCCACCAGAGACCTTGTGAATACTTTGAGCAAGTTATACAGACTCTTTGTGCCTCCTGTTAGTGCAGTTGAGATTATGCCACCGCTTTACTACAGGAGTGTAGTGAGGGTAACTGCAATTAAGGGTTGCTGGGTGCTCAGTTGTTCTGATAGTCAGAGACAACTGATAGCTTGGAAGGTAGAACCTCTCAGCTGCTCCTGTGGAAAGTGGGGGGTGAAAGTTAGCTTTCAGGCTTTTACGGTTTCATAGGAAAATTTTCTTTCTGTGATAGCATGGATAATATCTTCTGCAAGAAAGGGTAAAGGAACTGGACTGCCATATGGATTAACTATTCATTTAGTCATGATCACTGGCTCTGCAAATCAAAGACTGCATGCCCTGGATAAAGCTATACAGAGCTATCAGGAAAAAAATCAACGTCATTTCTTTCTGACTGAAACAACAGAAATTTGCTTCAAGGATAAAGTATATGAAACAGAAAGAGAAAACTAGAAACATCTTTATTTTAGCTGTCATGCAACTTTGATGCTTAAGAGAAGTATCTGAAGTAGATTTTTGTTTGCCGGATCTAGCCTTGTGGATATATAAAAGAGAGTGATGGATGAAGCAACCCACTTGTTGCAAGCCTCCAAGCTGACAAAAGAGAGTAGGGAATATGGCTCAGACAAAGACTCTATATGCCAGTTCTTTCATCTATATTATTAATGTGCTGTGTTTGATCCCTGTGGAGAGCTTAAACTGAGACAGAGACAGGATGTGCATCCAGTGAACATTTCCTATGATACTAGATTCATAAAGGTTTTTTCAATAGTCTTGAAAGTTAACTCCTCTCACCCCTTTATCTGTCTTCTCTTCCCAAGATGCCCCAAATGTTTGGTTTGCCTTGAATTGGTTCCAGCACCAGTCACCAAATATTTCACTTGTACTGAAAGAAGGAAGACAAAAGCAATGCTCAGGAGGAAAATGTAGAAGAAAATGTGAATTATTAGAGCTATTGCTGTCTAAAGATTTGTGAATAGTTTGGGAGTTAGTTTTGAAAAAACAGAGGTAAAATGTAGGCTTAATGGAAAGGGACTTGGGAGTGAGTGTCCTCTTAAATCCTCAACTTGGAATTTTATTTTGTAATCTTGTTTCCATTTTTGCAGCCCACCTTCAGTATTCAACTTTTTTTGTTAAGATAAGCTTCTAATACTTATAGCTTTAAACTGATGTTTAAATGAACTTAGTGCTGACAAACCCAGGGATCTGTCTTGCTTGGAGTAATAACATCGTTGGTGTTGTGACCCTTTGGAAAACTTGAGTGATCTGAGACACTGGCCACTTGACAAGCTGAAAGTGTAATTCCAAACTGCTGTGAAACTTGGCGTTGGATGCCAGATTCTGTAGAGACAGTGAAAGATCAGCCCTAGTCCAGCCAGGAAAAGTAGCAAAGCGACAACTCTTTTCCTCTCTGGTTTGTCACACCCCATTAACATTCATACCTCTCAATCCCACTCAGGAGTACAGTTTCTTCTAAGATCCTGCAGCCAGGATTATTTGGTTTGTATAGCCCAGAAAACTGATTAGGAGTTGGGTGCACATTTTGCTTTTGAAAATGTGGATTAGATGTTAGAGAAAAAGGTAACTTCTTACACTGCATCCTTAGCATATATTGGACTGAATGATAGAGTTCAGAGGGTTGTAATCAATGGAGTGGAATCAAGTGGGGGGCCTGTCAGTGGATCCCCAGGGAACTATACTAGGTATCCCCAGGGATCTATACTAGGTCCAGTTTTATTCAACTTGTTTATCATCAACCTGGATGAAGGGCTAGTGTTGACTATAAGCCAGAAGTGTGCTATTGCAGCCAGGAGGTTCAATAGTATGCTGGGGTGCACTGGGAGGAGTGTGGCCAGCAGGCCAAGGGAGGTGATCCTCCTCCTCTATTCTACCCTAGTGAGGCCACATCTGGAGTGCTGTGTCCAGTTCTGGTCTTCTCAGTATAAGAAAGACCAGGGGATACTGGAGAGGGTCCAGCAGAGGGTCCCAAAGATGATTAGGGATCTGGAGCATCTCTCTCACGAGCCTGTTCAGTCTAGAGAAGAGAAGACTGGGAAGGGATCTCATTAACACATATAAATATCTCCAAGGTGGGAGCCATGAGGACAGCACTGAACTCTTCAGTGGTACTCAGCAACAGGATTACGAGCAACGGCTCAGGAAGTTTCAGCTCAACATGAGGAATAACTTTATATTGAGGGTAGCAGATCACTAGAACAGGCTGCCCAAGAGGGTCGTGGAGTCTCCCTCTGTGGAGACATTAAAAAACTGCCTGGATGTATTCCTGTATAGCCTGCTCTAGGTGACACTGCCTTGGCAGGGGCGTTGGACTAGATGATCTCCAGAGAGGTCCCTTCACAGCCTAACAATTCTGTGATTCTGTGACTTTGTGTGTTTGGTTTGGATTTTTTTTCTTTTTTTGTTTTTTTCTTGTTGCTGCTCACCTTTGACAATCACTTCCCTTCCCTCTTTACTAATATTTTTACTAGTGTTGATAGGATCTAGCAACAGTGGAAAACTTCAACCAACAAAATATGGCAGGGGTTTAAAAGGCTTTTGAAAGGCCTTTGTTTGATAGAAGTCAAATCTCTTCAAACAGCACTCTGATATTACAAACTTATGTTTCAGTATTTCTGCACCCTTATGAATGGCCAGGTTATCTCTGTATAAATTCTATCATATGAACTCTGCTTTATGACAAGAGACTGGATCTTTCCAGTTTAATGCCAGTGCATCCTGCTGTATATGTTTTTGCTGAAGCCAACCATTACTGTAGACATAGATTCTTCTCTGGCTGCAGGTAAACTGGAAGAAGACAACCAGCCTCCAGGGGGCTGTCTCTATCCCCCTGAAAGAGTACTCTGTCATATAGTATCTAGCAGCTGAGCTGCTTGTGACATTTTCCTTAACCCTGTTGCAGTCAACATGGACTGGATTAGTGTTAGCAAAGATCTGTTATTAAGCTGTTTATGCTAATCAGATTTACTTTGGCTGAAACAAGCACTTGAAGAAGTAGCTTAGCTAGGAGGTCTGAGAGAGCAGCAGCCAGAGGGTGGAGGGAAGCTGTGATGAGGACATAGGCTGATGGGATCTCTTCTGCTGACACAGCTGGAGCTGAGAAAGAACTTCTAGTCACAGCCTCAAGCTTAATTGGAGGCTGATGAGACTATGGCTCCACAACTGCAAACACAATCTGTATTTTTACAGGGCAGTGAACTCTGTCCTCTCCTACGTTGGAACATCCCCCTACTTAGGTGCAGTGTATTGTTTCAGATTTGCTCTTCCCAACTTCGGCTTATCTCCTGTGTTTACTCAGCACTTTTAATTAAGGAGCAACTCAAGTGGGCAGGATACTCTCTCCACAACCAGCCTGACCCTGGGA
Organism: Ara ararauna; assembly: GCA_028858755.1. Taxonomy (NCBI): domain Eukaryota; kingdom Metazoa; phylum Chordata; class Aves; order Psittaciformes; family Psittacidae; genus Ara; species Ara ararauna. The sequence goes on along the minus strand of CM054382.1, from coordinate 17,887,820 downwards.
AGGTAAGGCTTGTTCTGCAGCCATCCTCAAAGAGGAACATGGTACTCATTCTTTATCATCAGCACTAGGCAATGTTTTATAACTGGGAAAATTATTAATTTATTAAAATTAAATTAAAGAGTGGAGAGAAATAGAGAGTGTTTAGGGTAGAGAGGACATAGCTATCCAAGTTGGAACATAGCCAGGATACTTAGATTAAATTCTGCATTCTTTCACAATATTCCTTGGGATCAGTAATGAGAACAAATGGCCATTTATGTCTAGGTTGTCTCTTTCAGCCTGAAAAGAAGGTGATCAAAGAATCCATATTGCACGTGGGCTCCAGAGTTTTACTGTCCTTGGAATATTTCAGCTCAGCTCTAAAAACAAAGATCTGACTATTCAAAAGTGCTTGCAGCTCTGATAAAGTGTTACTACTAACTGGTAAAAGTTAGTAATGGAGCAGCTCATTAGTCAACACTACCTCCCTCTGTATATTAAATGAAGAATGCTTTTCAAGTAACAGGAAGCACCTAACAGTATCTAATTATAGAGAGTAGTTGGTAACTATGTCAGTTTTAATGGCACAATCAATTTTATGGATGAAAGTTTGAATTAAAACTTAAAGATAGTGTAGTTTTAGGCAGACAGCCAAACTTGAATTACTATACTTAGTGACGTGAGGGGAAAAAAAAAAGAATGTAGACGCTTACCCACATCTATATTTTTTAAAAGCAGCTCTTGATTGCTTTTGATTTATGTCTCTTTGGTAATATTGACAGGAAATCAGATGATAAATAATAATAAACTAAATGGTTTAAACTCAAGTGGCCAGTACTGGGAACATATGTGGATAATCTCAGAATATATGATAGTCAGGACTGTGGCTGGATTTTTGAATCAAGTTATCATGGTTTCACATGATGGAAAATATTCAGACCGACCTCTTAACAAGAATGATGTTTAGGGTTTTTTTTTCTCATTTATTCTGAAATTGTTTACATTTTTCTTCTATTTATTCTTTTAAGCTTTTCCATAGCTTGAAGAGGTCATTTAGACAGGTGTGCTGGTTGGTTAAAGCTTGTGTGGTATCTCTGTGAAATCGTAGACACAAACCTCCTTTAACTAATACTGAGATTTAGAACTCGTATTTCTCTGAACTTGGAATTTTGTGCATGGTAAAAACTAGGTCCTTCACTAGTTCTTTCTGTGGGGAGTGGTAAAGGTATCACTGAGGTATTTTATGTCAAATAGTGCTTGAGCTGGTTATGAACCAAAATATTAAAACAATGTTCCATATGCTAAAATCTGTCTCTTCTCAAAAAGTTTTATAATTCAGAACTGGCTTTTCCAGTCGATCTAAACATTAATTTGTGTGTGTGGTAGGGAACGGGTGCAGAGGGGGTGGAGGATATTGTTTGCTTGCATTTAGAAGAAGTTTGTCTTTAAACAAGCTAAACGTCAAGGTACTCTACAAAGTTCTGATTTTGAAAAATCCTTAAATGTCTAAATTTTTTTTGTAACAAAACCTGCTTAAGGATAACATGCATAATTGCTGCCATAGGAAATGGAGGAAACATTCTAAATTGAGGTTTTTTAGAAAATAGATAATTATTGCAGTACATGGAGGAAGAGATTGAGATAATTCTGTCCTCCTGTGTACTGTGGTTCTTCGAGATACATACATAAATAAAAGACCAAAACTGTCTCTCTCAGGCTCCAGATAATTATTTTCAATCAGTCAAAACAGAAAAAAAGAAAAAAATCAGAGATTTCCAGTTTTGCTTACTGGTCAAACCAAGGAAATACATCATTGAGCTGGTAGCACTTAAATTAGTCTGTGCTTATATAAATCACAGAGACTCAAAGCTCTGCATATGCATTCTATATGTGTATGCTATAATTGTACTGACTAAAGGGTTAATACACCTTTAAACATATGCTATTCCATCCCTGGTAGTTTAATAATATTTTAGGATTACCAGTAGTGATTTTTAAATATGTTCAAAGCTTGCAAGGTGTGCATTCCAGGCTTTCTGGTAACAGCTGGAAATCCCTAATTGTAGTTCATAGGTTACACATTCATCTGGCAAAATCTGTAAATAAACCCTGAAAGTCAAGAATTCCACTCCCATTGTTAAATTTCGAATGCTGCAGATTCAATCACCAGGGAATGGGAAATCATAGAATCATAGAATAGATAGGGTTGGAAAGGACCTTAAGATCATCTAGTTCCAATCCACCTGCCATGGGCAGAGCCACCTCCCACTAAACCATGTCACCCAAGGCTATGTTCAACCCGGCCTTGAACACTGCCAGCGATGGAGCATTCACAGCTTCCCTGGGCAACCCATTCCAGTGCCTCACCACCCTTACAGGAAAGAATTTCTTCCTCATATCCAATCTAAACTTCCCCTGTTTAAGTTTGAACCCATTACCCCTTGTCTTGTCAATACAGTCCCTCATGAAGAGTCCATCTCCAGCTTCCCTATAGCCCCCCTTCAGATACTGGAAGGCTGCTATGAGGTCTCCACGCAGCCTTCTCTTCTCCAGGCAGAGCAGCCCCAACTTTCTCAGCCTATCTTCATACGGGAGGTGCTCCAGTCCCCTGATCATCCTCATGGCCCTCCTGTGGACTTGTTCCAACAGTTCCCTGTCCTTTTTATGTTGAGGACACCAGAACTGCACACAGTACTCCAAGTGAGGTCTCACAAGAGCAGAGTAGAAGGGCAGGATCACCTCCTTCAACCTGCTGGTCATGCTTCTTTTGATGCAGCCCAGGATATGGTTGGCTTTCTGGGCTGCAAGCACACACTGAAGCCGGCTTATGTTCATTTTTTCATCAACCAACACCCCCAAGTCCTTCTCTGCAGGGCTGCTCTCAATCTCTTCCTCTGCCCAACCTGTAGCTGTGCCTGGGATTGCTCCAACCCAGGTGGAGGACCTTGCACTTGTCATGGTTAAACTTCATCAGGTTGGCATCAGTACACCTCACAAGCATGTCAAAGTCCCTCTGGATGGCATTCCTTCCCTCCAGCGTATCAACTGAACCACACAGCTTGGTGTCATTGGCAAACTTGCTGAGGGTGCACTGAATCCCACTGTCCATGCCACCGACAAAGATGTTGAACAAGACTGGTCCCAACACCGATCCCTGAGGGACACCACTTGCTACTGGTCTCCAGCTGGACATTGAGCCATTGAGCACAACTCTTTGTGTGCAGCCATCCAGTCAGTTCTTTATCCACAGAGTGGTCCACCTATCCTATTGATGTCTCTCCAACTTAGAGACAAGGATGTCATGTGAGACAGTGTCAAATGCTTTGCACAAGTCCAGGTAGATGACATCAACTGCTCTACCCATGTCCGTCAGTTCCATAGCCCCATCATGGAAGGCCACCAGACTGGTCAGGCAGGATTTCCCCTTAGTGAAGCCATGCTGGCTGTCACCAAGCACCTTGTTGTTTTTCATGTGCCTCAGCATGCCTTCCAGGAGAATCTGCTCCAAGATTTTGCCAGACACAGAGGTGAATAATATTGCATTTCAGTATGCGAAAGGATGAAAACATCCACCTCTTGCCAGATTAAGAAGGGATTATGAGTAGTATTTATGAAATGCACAGGTTACTTGTAAAGTGACAATATTTTAAGTACTTGGATGAATTGTACCTAATTGTTGATTTCATGGCATGAATAAAAGATAAATGAAAGTAAATCGAGCTTCCACCTAACAACAGATTTGACTCTTTTTTGTACTTATTTCATGAGGGCTGAAATTTTCTTCATTCAAAAGACAAAGCAGTGGATCCAGAGTGATTGTAGACTGGTGCAAAAATATCTGTCGTCTCTGCTTCCCACCATACAGGGGTGACATATACTTAATTTGAGCTTAAAGGTGGTCTGGGAAATGAGTAGTTGCTTGATTTCTCACTCAGGCTTGCTAGAGGACTGGTATCACTAAGGTTTTTCAGAATCCAAGTACTTAGGCCAGAAAATGTGATTAGGGAATCACATTCTAGTGAGAGGCAATAATTCAGTGTCCCATTTGTTCAGTGCTTGACCGGGACTAGAGGTAAACTGATAGCTGATTACCAATCTCTCGAGCCATCTACTCTCCCATACGACACTTAATTAAAGTAATGAGAATGGTTGCAATTTTAAGGCCTAGGAATAATTTCCCAAAGCAATTATATTTCTTCTTAGGGTTTTCAATTCAATCAGTTCAAGATGGTTTGCTCAGACTTCTCAGCAGTTTTCAGACATAGGTATGTAAATATGTAGAGCCAAGTGACATAATTGTACCATTCAGTGACAATTAAAATGGCTTAACTTGTAAGCTTCCATGGAGATAACCCACCAGTTAGAGGACTCTGTGATTGTCAGTCTTTTGTAGAACTTCTCTGTTTGGATAAAATGCATTTAAACAATTTATTTATACACTTAACACAATTTAAACCAACCAGAAAAAATGTAATTTGCCTATGATTGTCACATATCAGCCTTACTGGCATTAGTCAGTCTGCATGTCCTAAGGCACTAGCAGATGTAATGTCTGATAGAAAACTGTTTTACTGATTTCCTGTTCCACAAAATATAGGTCTTATTGCTGTGCAACACATGATGTTCAGTTGGATATAAAGATAACTTTAGGGTGTTAGCATTTATAAAAGCATGATTTAAACTGCATTGATTTCTTCCCTTTTCTCTTGCATTTTTAGAAAAGACTGTTATCACTTTTCTTCAGAATTTGTCTTCACTTAATGAGACTGAAAATATTGCATGCTTTGTCTGTATTTCTGATCTCTCTTATGCCACTGTAACTCCACTGATTATGAAGGATGGGGAGGCCATGGGGGTGTTATGTGCTTATAACTTCTGAAACTGAAACAGTACTTATGCCTCTGAAATAGTGCATCCAACAATTAAACCACCCCAAATTAAAACTGCCTATGGAAATACATTTCTCTTGTCTCAGTAAACTCATTTCTGTGCAGAGGACCTGGACAATATCTGTTCACTGCTGATGTCTGTCATGTGCTTGCTCAAGTATGAATGCATTACTCTACCTATTTCAAAAAACAATATCCATATTTATGATGTGTTTTTTGTCTCCTGTCATTAAGGAGTGCATCTTCAAAGACAATCTGCTTTTCCTTTGTGAAAATATTGCATGGACCCTTGGTAATCACTGATTACAGCAGGGAACATGGGTGGCTGGTTTAGCTAAGTTGAAGCTAGCAGTAAGGAAAAAAACCCATATTCCCAGACACCAGTATGGAGCATTACTTTGCAGCCTATGGAACTCGGCTGGCTGCAGAGGTGTCTTCACCAGTTGAGATGCAGAAGTTTCTGGTGTATATAGTGACCTAAGAGCCCTATAAACTGGCCAGGCTGCTTAAAGGTTAATTTCCTTTCCATATCTTTGAGGTTTATTTTTTTTTTATACAGCACATTGATATTGTGTATGTTCACCACAGCATCCTAACCAGACACAGTGAAGAAGAATGGTGTTCAGGTTCACATGGCAGGAGAACAGTATTTTCAGAACACTTAACCTTGTTAGTGCCTAGTTTAGTTTACAGGTTGGCTGATACACTCCTCGCAGTGAATGGGAATGTGATTCAGACCCAATGTAGGTAGTATAAATGTGTGAAGCTAATCAATATGGTCCACTCTGTATTTACCTGCCTGTTCTCTGGGACATGTGTTCTGCTGGTATAGACTCCACATGGGACAAGTTGGCTGAACTTATGATTATCCTTCTTATAACTACCAACAGTAGACTGCAAACCTCAGTCTGTGTGTTAAAATAGTCTAATGAAATCCCACCAAAGATGTATGCAGAGGTGTTCACAGCACAGAACTCCTGTGGGACAGCTCTCCTTGCCTCACAGCCATAGACCAGACTGCAGTCATTATTTTCCAAGTTAAACTCATAGCACTAGTGGATTAAGAGATCATCCCCAAACCTGAATAATCTTTTTCTGAAGGGGAGGAAGGGTGCTTACTGCTGCCTTGAACTGCGCATAAGAAATGCTGCAATAGAGAATGAGGGTTTACTTCATTATGTCAATCACCTTCCGGCATTTGCTATTTATTCGTACAGGATTACATCCTGCTATATTATTTTATTCAGCTGAATGAAAACCAACATCTTCAACTACTGGTTTTTGTCACTTGCTGTTTCACATTTGTTATGTCTGGGTCACAATCAAGTAAGTGTAACCATTCCAAATAGTATGGTGGACAACATTCTGTGCTTCACATGTATGTGCTTTTAACTATTCTTATTGCACATCATGTATTACACACATTACACAAAATTAGGAGCGCTATAATTTATCTATTTTTTTTTTTACTGTAGAGTGTTTCTTATGTATATTCATATGGAATGGAAATTTCTCAATTTGTTGTGGTCATACATTGCTCGAATTATTGAAATGTACCTTGCTGTGTGTGACTCATTTGCTGCAATTTGTTTTGTTGCTATGAGGGATTTACTGAGTAATCAAGACGAATGAGAGAAACGTGAAATTTAATTCTTCTGTGCCAAAGGAATGCTTTATCACAGGACAAAGGTATATGCCCACATAAGGAGAACAGGTGTATCATGTGAAAGCACATGGGAAAGTTCAGTAAAGCAGAGGAAAAATTATTTTGTGAATGGAATTTATTAGCAGATGCACAAAAACATTTATACCCCTTTAATTTACAGCTGTAAAACTAGTTTACAAGTGAAGGTACTGAAGACATACAGTTTTAGTGCATGTCACTTACTGTTTTTATGTTTATGAGCCAAACATTTCCACACATACAGAGAAAATCAAAGCAATATGGTTTGTAGCACACTATCTGGTGTACAGTAAGCTGCGGAGGCCTTTCTAGTTGGCACTTGATAAGAGTCGTTTCCATGAAACAGGCATCTTCTCTTAGTTATTTATAGAGTTACAGGAGAAGTAATGAATTGGGAAATAACATTTGCTTTAGGAATGCAACCCACCTGTGTCTCCCAGGTAATAACCCTTATGCTGATTTTGTGTTGCTTATGCATGTGCAAATTCAAAAATATTCAACAGAGAATTGCATAGAATACTGAAACCCCAAAACAGAAAAGTTACACTTCTGTTCAAGAACACCTTTGAGACAAACTGGATTTTGCTGGTTTTGTTTTTTCACCCTGTATGCAAGTTTCAACAACCTCTGACACTAGCAAAGCAAATTGCAGTGAGGAGATCTGGGAAGTACAATCTCTGAGCAAATACATGTAAAAATGTCCTTAAATATCAGGGCCAGTACCTAATTCTCTGTTATACCGGTAGAACACCAACCCCCAAAAACCCAACAAACAAACTGATTTCAGTGCAAGTCCTATCTTTGTGCAGGACTTTAAATGATATTTTTATTCTTTGGGGGTGTGTGGGTTAAAAAGCATTAAGACCCTTGGATATTGCTATATATAGTCTTTAATCTTTTAAATAATTCATTTTGATACTTGATTTTTACATGGCCATGTGCAACTAATCTGAGAATGTGAAGAATTGCTGTGCTATAGAGACAGCAATTCTCTTTAGGAGTGCAAAAGTGCTGAAAGAAACAGAGAGGAAACAGGGCACAGATACATTTAATTCTTGTTCCTGTCCTAGCAAGAAATCCTGTCTCGAGCTAAATGGCTTTAACCTAAATGTAGTTTAAACTGGAAGAAAGGGCAACGTGCTCTAAACTTAAGAGCTCACATCCTTATGGCTTTATAACTTATTCTCTGAAACAGAGGTGCGCATGAATCCAGCCTCTGCCATTATCCAGGCTTTCCTCTGGTACTGTGGGATATGCTTTTTGCCATTCAACTGGAGAAGTATATATCTGGAGAGGTTTTATTGTGTGTTGACTGTTAACATCACTGCTCTATTGGGAAAGGAGGATGTCAATTTCTATCTGCAGCATTGATAAAAAAAAATTTACACGTACACAAAGCTTACATGAGGTCATACATGTGTGTAGCTTCGGCATTACGAATGAAAGATATCTGCTGTTGAAAGGGAATTCCTCAAAGTGCCATGGGGGTGTAAGCGTTCAGCTGGGCAGGACAGAAATGAGTATTTCACTGCTTCAGCTTAGGTCTAGCAAATAACTGAAGTTATTTTTGAACATGGAGGTGATTTATTCCAGTCTGATTTCCTACCCAGACAACCCTGTTGCAGGCAGGAAATAGGCCTGTCTCTTTGTTACAATGATGTGCTTTCCAACCTTAAAACTGAGACTTGTTAAAATTTTTTTTCAGTGGTTTTTTTTCTTTTTGGTTTTTCTTTTCCTTTTTTTTCCCCTTTTTTTTTATCTGAAAACAAAGCAAAGCATATTGATTCTTAGCTTGTGTGTTGTAAATGATAAGCCATTAAAAACGCCCTTGAATTACCTGCTGTTCTGTGGTGAGGAAGGGTCAGTGACTGATGAAAGCTCTTCTCCCTGATGTCCTCTGATACCAATGGCTGTTTAATTCCCCATCTAGAATGCTTCTGGAGGTGTTGGTTGTACAAGAAATGTCAGAATATCCTGGTCAACACAGACATGATTGTTTTATTTTCAGCACCCAATGGACAGTCAATACAGTGGAATGTCCACAGGAAAGCAAGTGAACCTTTTTAAAAAAAATATATATATTCACATGGTATTTCTAGTAAATTATTCTGGATTTATATTCTTTTTATTCTGCATTTTTATTTCTTCTTTTTCTATGTGGTAACCTTTGAATCAAAGTGTTGTCACACCACGAGGCAATGTGGTGCCATCACCAGAGACAGTATAGCAGATAGCAGTCCGGATCAAAGAATCACCACAGCTTTGAAATTTTAAATTCACCTCACATGTTAATGAGACAAATTTGTAAAATTTGAAGGTTTGTTTCTTCTTTTTTTTTTTTTTAATGTGGAAACCTGGAGGTTAGAAGGCTTGTTTGATAAATAGACAAGCTCAGGGACTGTCCCCTTCTTGCAACCCATACACATGCTAGCTTATTGGATGCTTCATAGAGAGAGTCGAGCACTTCTAGGAGGTGATGCAGCCTACTGCAATCTGACTCTTTTTCCATAGGCGTCTCCTGAAAGTGCTCAAGTTCATTAGACTTCTAAATTGAGCTCCAGTTAATTTTGGATTCATCACTCCTCATTTCAGATCTTTATGTCTGTGTACAGCACCTAATACCATGGAGTCTTGCTCTCATTTATACAGTCTTTTATAGTCTTACGTAGTACAAACTTGCACAGTGTTAACTTTGAGACAGAATTTCTCCTGGTATTCTGTACAGTATTGCTCTCATTTATACAGTCTTTTATAGTCTTACGTAGTACAAACTTGCACAGTGTTAACTTTGAGACAGAATTTCTCCTGGTATTCTGTACAGTATTTGAGGTCAAAACCAAACACCTGGAATTTGGGCTAAGACTGCCAACAATCTACCAACTGTGCTAGTAGAAATGTAGGTTGTGTAAACACCTGCATTTCTAAGTAACTGGTAAGAAATTCATTTGTTTTATATAGGCTACCAAGCAACCTTCAAATAGGAATTATTTTTAACCATACTGGTCTTGTTAGGTTTTGATATGGTTTTGTGCCATGTGTTCGATTTTAAACTTACAACTTAAGTACCCGTATCTCATTTCCAAACACCTGAGCTATGCAAAAAGCTGGCTTTACTTTAAACTTAATCATTTTGCAAAGCTCTGTCGCAGAGTATTCACACATCAGAAATGATGCAACTTGACAGTCATAAAGTGGAATTAAAGAGAAATGCATGTACTGGTTGAAACAAAACCATCTATGTCATGAATGAGAACAACAAAACAGATGGAACTATGTCCTTGGTCATGCATCAGAAGATTTTCAGACTCTCCTAATATAGTATAATTTAATAAAGGGGAAAACCTTTCAATATTCATAGAATCATAGAATCATAGAATAGTTAGGGTTGGAAAGGACCTTGAGATCATCCAGTTCCAACACCCCTGCCAGGAGCAGGGACACCTCACACTAAACCATGCCACCCAAGGCTATGTCCAACCCGGCCTTGAACACTGCCAGCCATGAAGCATTCACAACTTCCCTGGGAAACCCATTCCAGTGCCTCACCACCCTTACAGGAAAGAATTTCTTCCTCATATCCAATCTAAACTTTCCCTGTTTAAGTTTGAACCCATTACCCCTTGTCCTCTCACTACAGTCCCTCATGAAGAGTCCCTCCCCACCATCCCTATAGGCCCCCCTTCAGATACTGGAAGGATGCTGTGAGGTCTCCATGCAGCCTTCTCTTCTTCAGGCAGAGCAGCCCCAACTTTCTCAGCCTATCTTCATACGGGAGGTGCTCCAGTCCCCTGATCATCTCCGTGGCCCTCCTTTGGACTTGTTCTAACAGTTCCATGTCCTTTTTATGTTGAGGACACCAGAAGTGCACACAATACTCCAAGTGAGGTCCCACAAGAGCAGAGTAGAGGGGCAGGATCACCTCCCTCGACCTGCTGGTCACGCTCCTTTGTAAAATGTGATTTTGTAATCATGTTGGAATTTAGTATCAATAACTTCTAAATAAGGAGTGCATTGAGGAAATGACATTAGAATTTAGGCAGAACATACACATTGATTTATGAATGATTGAACTGATATATCCTTCAGTTGTGGTGTCACCAGCATGCTGACAAAGTGGTTTTGTATTAGCACACACCATGGTAAAAAGAAGATTATAGTGCTTAGTGAGTAGAATTTTGGTTTAAAGAAAGGGAAATGTCACAAGAACTTTGAACAGCCTGTTAGCTCCATCTGCAAAACCTCTCAGTGCTCAAAAATGGTTCCAAACATGCAATTCTTCACACATACTTTATCCTCTAACACCATGAAAGATAAAGCAGTTTGGTGTAATGATTTTTCTAGTGTGAGTTTGAGCCACAGGGAAGTCAGCAGTTTTCATTTTTGGAATGTAAAAGCTTGAGGTCACCAGGAAAACCTTATCCTGCCAGAGGCAGGGAGAGGTGCACATGTACAACAGTACTGTTTTGTAACTAGATGTGGAGAATGTACATAAGAATTCATTCATTGTGAGGTGCAGATTAATCAAGGTAGGGTTATGGACTTTATATGTGTAACATATGATGCTGAGTTGCAGATAGTTTGCACAGAGAGATGATTGTATTGGACATCACCTACTTATGGGTGATTATAGAATCTGACTCATTTCTGTGCTCTGTATAGTCTGCCTTATTACATTGCTTTGCTGGGTAATCAAAACTTACACTGGGTGTAGTATGCCAGTACCCCTTTCAGATCAGAGTAACAAGGCAATATGTGCAGGCGATAAACACCTCTGAACTTAAAATATAGCTTGCAGAGTCACTTCAGACCCATCAGTGGCAATATTATCCAACATTTAATATACAAACATTTTTGTGCTCTTTTCCTCTTACAATAATAAACACAAATAGCAACAATATTTTCTGTAACAGACAATTTAATCACAGTAATGTGCTCAGGATCCAGGAAGAGAAGGTCTTAGGCACCAGAAGTCCTTGGGGACTTTTATTACTAGAAATGGGATCCTTGCCAAAAACTGCAAACTATCTTTATAGAAAAGACAAGATAAATTGGCTCTTAGTATGGGATTGTGCCAGACTTCTAATTTTCAGGAATCTTTTTTTTTTTTTTTTAACCTAGCACAGGGTCAACGTAATTTGCGAATCTATTGAAAAATGAAGAAAGGAGGGGGGTGGATAAAATAGGTGACATTTTAAGCTATAGGAGCTTTTGCAGAAAACAAATTTCTCTTGGCAATCAAGATAACTTAACAGCCATAAACAGGTTGTCAGAGGTAAAAATTACATTTTGCTGTAACACAGATCATATATAGATGACTGATTTCTCTTTCAAGTTCAAGCACAAAAGGGTTGTTTATATATATTCAGCATCTGACTTAGCTCTTGAAGAGATGAGGAATGGTGGCTAAAGGGCTCTCAAAATGTTTCTTGGCAAGGAGTACAGGATAACAATCAGTGTAAGTATAAATAGCTCAGAATGTTGATAACAAAAGAGAAGTTGTTCCTTCAGATAATTTGTAATGCTTGCCCTCTTAGATGCAATCAGAAAGTTTTTGTTACAGTAAATTATATGTCAGCTGTGAAGCTGCTTTGGATACCCACCACTTTCCTTTACTTGGGATGTGCTAGACGTACCCGTGTCTATAGAAATCTAGAGACTACATGTTTGCATAAATAAGGAATGTACTGCAATATGGGCTCAGTTTTTTTAATGCATCAGATCCTTGTGCAGATAAGTGTTCTCTGTAAATGGTCTGGAAATCATGCTGATGTAAACAAAAACTTCAGAATGTGATGTGTTAGTTTATATAGCTTCTTCCTAATCTAGAGACCGTAAACAGAAAGTATCTCCACTTTTTCTCCTATTAATTAGTATAGATGTGACCAAAGGGACTCTTTCAGCATACTCAGTTTCAGTGATTTAGTGCTCAACTGTGGCAACTCTGTTTGAACTTGCATTACCTACCATTCCCAGGTGGTTTGTATCCTGTACTGCATTTGTCTTGAGTTGTTTAACTTTCCAGATCATGCAAAATCTTGATGTGTTCAACACAATACAATTTATACTAAAACGAAAGTAATTATGTGAAATGTATAAGGCGATCCTCCTACCATTATTTTCCCTGAGGCCTTGTACTTTCAATGGTGCTACACTGACATTTCCTTAGCTTTGACTTTCCTTTTGAGTCTCCTTTTGGTTGTGTTATTTGCTAAACTAATGTAATGTGCTGCCTTAAATGGACTTCCCCATTTAATTTTAATGAGTGGAAAAGAGGCAATTGTCCTTAATATGTCCTGCTACTGCTCATCCTGCTTGCTTTGCAGGATTGTGGGTTTCTTGGACAGTGCTATATAGACAAACCCCATAATAGTGAAGGAAATGGCTGTTGTGTGAATTTGACCTATCTCCTGCAGAAGGGTCTTAACTGATGGGTTCTTTTACTCTAAAATCAGAATTGTAATATTGCTGTAACCTTGTTATAACTCCACGATTTGATACAAACATTACGGACCGTATGAATGTGTGATTGCTAATATTACTCAGCTGCATGTAAATAAATATATAATTAGAAATTTAACATATCTTGATTTTTTTATTTATTTATTTTTAATTGGGAAACCTGAATTCTACCTTCTACCATTTATCTATGGATAAAGCTTTTAAAGTAACATCATTCAGTGATCTAGTCTTACTGGTTACTTCATGCTTCATTCCTGTTACAGAGATAAGAAGATGACAGACTAAACTTTGAAAAGTGTAGCACGGTCTGGAAACTCACTGTATTATCCAAGTGGGATAAACAGATATGGACCAGCCAAGGAATATGCAGGATTGCAAACATTCTTTTTCTCAACTGAGTAGCTGTTCCTTTGACTGTTTTTGGGGGGATGGGGGGGTGGTGGTCGTGGTGTTTGCGTGTGTTTAACATTATATGATTAAGGACCCTAAGTCTTATTTGGTTGATGCCAATGCTTTAAAAGCAAGCTTGTGATTTGCTAGTGCCCTGATCAAATTATGTGGCTTCATGTGTTTCTGTCAGGTACACTGCAATAACCGTGACATTCTCTTTGCAAAAAAACCCACAAGAAATTTTAGACTATCTAACTAGAGACGTTTTGAAAAATACAGCTTTTCAGAACATTTGTAGAGTGCTCTCTGAAGGTTGTCTTTTAAGCTGAACACTGGAAAATGCAGCTTTTCTTCACAGACAGATGAAACATACATGGCAAGCGAGCTTATTTGTGTCCCCTTGGAAAATATTAATTTTTTAGAGTTGAACAATGCAATGTTCATTGTGTTTCTGAAGAAAGGTCAAAACAGGAAGGCTTCTGAGCTTCACAGAGTTAATCTTCAGGCACTTCTGAAGATTTGCATTTTTAATGAAACTCTGTTTTGTAAAACATGCAACAAACAAACAAACAATTTTGAATGTTAAGGCAGACACAACTGAGCTCCTTCCTCCAGGCTACTTCCTAAAGTATTTTCTGTTAAGAATACTTACACCTTGGTTTTAGTTTGGAAGAATGTTCTCTGATGAGCACTTAATAATTAAATGCAAGTTTTCCCTATATCTTCAGATTGGTTTTACTGTTATTTAATACTACGTCTATTAGTGATTTTTTTTACTGGAGGCAGAAGATTGTAAAACACCTCAAAAACTGAGAAAGTTTGTCACAGCTTATCATGACACTGAAGTAATAGGTTTTTTTACTGTATATGTGTTTCATCCTATTCATCAGTACATATTAAAAAATTTTCCTGTGTACCACCAGTAATTTCCTCATTTTTTAAAGGATCTCACAATTTCAGAGTGATCTTGTCTGAAAAAGATGGCTCAAGTCTGTGGCATGAGGAAAGGTGCATAGACATTAGAAATCTTAAGAACCCATTAAGCTGCTTGATCTGTTTTTTTTCTGTCAGTGCAGGATTTCACCATTTATGATCTGGTCAGTGCCGTGGCAGATGAGTCAGCTACAGATTTCCAATGAATAAAAAGTAAAGGACCCCACTTTATAGATAAGACAAAGAATTATACCCACCAGCAACAGCAGCTGAGAGAACTCAAAAGCAAGACTGAGTTAAATGAGCATGTAAAATAGTCTTGCTGATGAGACATAAGACCAAGTGTCTGATTGCTTATGGTTATTAACAGTCCAATGGCTCTTTTTGTTGGATAAGGCATAGTAGCCCCAGTGTCCTGGCCTAATTCCAAATATACATTCATTCTCTTTCAAATCTCCCTGAAGTATCAATTGGATATGGTATTCTCTTTATTTCCTCTCATAAATGAACAAGTACTGGGGCTACTGCTTCCCAATCCAAAAGCAGAACTTGGGGATTAGTCATAAACCTGTTATATAAATATTAAGGGAATTATTGTTATAGTTATTATAATGTAAGTTAAATACTTTTTCAGTGAAAAATGATACCAATTCAGCCCTTCCTAAAGCACATTTTCCTTGCATTTATGTGAGGAAATGTAATTGCTTCAGTGTTCATCTCATATACTCTCAAGACACTGGAGGAGGTTGATTTGTTTTGAATAACACTCTTTTGTTTGTTTCTCCTTCCCTTTCCTGGCAGATAGACTTTTGAACTTCTTACGGCCACCCTTTAATTCAGCATAAAATACCCCATTTGTGTGTGGTGATATCCCCCCCTCCTTTGTTGCTGTACAGGTACTCATTATTGATGAAAACCCCTGTACCTCTCTTTTAAACGTGGAGATTGATGTGTATAATTTTAGGGTCTATCTCATGCCTTGAGATGCAAACCAAATTTTTTACCTTGGTGTCTATCTTTTCCTTGGGATGCAAGGCAAATATCTATCTTGGTGTCTATCTCTTCCCTGAGATGCAAGGCAAGTTTTCTCTGTAGCAGGCCAGTCACTTTTTTGTCAGCCATCGCTAATGCTGTGAGAGGTGAGAGAAGGAGAAATCCTTTCAGGAATACATGAATTTGGAAAGAATAAAAAAAAGGAAAGTTGAGAATAGAAGCAAACATCTCTGTATAACAGTAGTGTCAGTGACTCCCCATGGGAAGGCCTAAACTGCAGGGGGCAACCTAGAGTATCTGTCAGGTTGTTCTCTACAGTCCTGATCCACCGTGTAACTCAGCTCTAATGCTTAGGCACACTGGGTCTGCGCATGACATTTGCTTTGGGTGAGGCTGTCTGCTGTTGAATTTGGTTCAGAGACAGAAGGAGAACATGGTGCACTCTCTTATGTTCAAAAATGGTGAAGTGGCCTCTTCAATTTGCTGATAAGAGAGGAAAGACGATGCAACCTGAAAACGACTGTAGTAAACAGAGAACCTGATTCAGTATCCTTAAATATGCATAATATCAAAAAGATCTGTGTATTGCCTTCAGAATCCTAATGCTGTGTTTTTCTGCCAAAGTGGTAAAGTTTCTACTTGTACTCGGATCTAAATCAGTCTTGCTGAACTGAATGACCCTTAAGTAGACATGTTACTGCCTTATGAACTATAAAAAGTAATGTACTTTTAGTCTGTTTATAGACTTGTTACAACAGCTAGTTTTTAAATTTAGTTTTAAAATAATATATTATATGTTCTATAAACGTTAGTGAACTCTTTGGAAAAAATACCTGATTTTTAATTCCTTTAAACAAACTTGAGCTTGCTTTAGTTTTTTATAATTCCAGCTTTGATGCAACAAAATATTATTGCAGTTTCAAATGCCATCATCCTGGATAGCAAACATTAGTTGACTCTGGGAAACTGTTCCATCGTTCTTCCTAAACTCAGCTTCTGCCTGATAACAAGACTATTTTCTTGATTAATTTCCCCAGAAAACTCAATACAGCCATCATTTCTACCACAAACTGAAAAAGAGACTTAGTCTGGCTTCTAGAAATGCAGAAAACACAGATTGTATTAAAATGAGAGAAATCCGGAAAAGTGTCCCACTCTTGTTAAAGTGAACATCTCCTTTTTCACAAGCTAACAATGCGATAAGACTTCTTAAGAACTTCTGAGAATCTTGCTTCCTGCCAATTGATCCTTTAGGAAATATACCCTACAAAATGCTTTGGAAAAGAGGTCTGTACACTTTTTTTACCTGTGTAATATGGGATGTGATCTTTGTTATATAGTCTTTGTGAGACCTGACAGCATAGCTGAATGGAAAAGATGATTCCTTTTAAATGATCATCTTTATTAAAATTTTTTTTATATAAAGATATATATGTTATATTAATACCTTAATGTATATTTTTCGGTTAGGAATGCCATCTTATCTGTTAGGCTGGGGCTGTTAGCACATATGTATAACAGTATCTGTATAAGGCACTATCAAAATGGGATGTCCAGTGGGAGATAACTTGTGCTCAACTCAGTGATCTAAAAGCAGTGTTTAATGCCATTTGAGATGTCCCAGTCATCCAGAGATTGTCCATAAAGCTGGCAGGTACAATAGCAGGACCTACAGGAGACTCAGGCACTGCTAGACTGTCAGTTGGAGACAGGTAGAGTCCCCCAGGGCATCTCACATGCAACTATCAGCTACGTTTAGGCAATGGTTAAGTATTCTATTTCATTCATATCAGTGGCAAATTTTTTACTGACTTTCCTGGGACCCTGATTTTATTTATAATGAGACTTAAATAATAGCAAATTAAATCTCACAATTTTTGCACAGCAGCTCCTGAAAATCATTATCCTGCGGTAATTTCTAGGTACTGCTGGCAAGAGTTGAATTAGAAGAGGTATATGAGAAATCACGTGAACCTTTCAGTATTTTCACTGTTTGTTTGTTTGGTTTTTAATAAAATAACCTGAGTCCAACTTTTTATCAAAAAATAAATAAAATAATGTTTGAGTAATGAAAATGCTGCAATACTCCCAAGGTTCCTGTTTCTAATGGCTGGGAAAATGTATTACTGGACTTTCTGAATTGCTATACTTAGTAAGCAGCAAACACAATTAAAGCCAGAATATACTGCATCACAACAAGTACTAAATTAATTTACCTTGACAAGTTTCATTTAGTTTAAATAATTCATAGTGTACTTTTATTAAAATTTGAAAGGAAAAGTAATGAATTCTTGGTTGCATGATATCTTACTGTAGAACTCTTACATTATTAAAATTATAAATGTAATCACTTGAAACTATTGCATTTTTGGAAAAAAAAAAAGCTGTTTGAGGGGACTTTTTGTAATGAATGATCTTATGAGAAGAGCTGGAATTAGAGGGATTTCTTAAATGTGATATTGCTAATTATTTGTTGACCATACTTTGCTCTTTATAAACCTCAATGCAGTTCACAAGGACAGTTATTATTGTCTCTACTGTGTACAAACCAGAGAGTGGAGAAGTGTAGAGGGGTGAAAGAACTTGCACACATCCATCCAAGGAACCAGTGGCACAACTGGAAATGAGATCTTAAAACTCTTCAAAGGCAAATTCTCTCTTTTTTCCCTGCCCCTGCGCCCCTACATTTCAATAAACTGATTTTGTCAGTACATTGCATTTTCTTCTTCATGGCTTTGTCTCCAGTGGCTTTGTTGACCACCATTGTTCCTATCTGTGATGAATGTCTTAATCCTGCTTTGTGATCTACAAACTGAGAATGTAGCATTCAGTGACTGAAACTTCAGCTTCTAGCAGTGTGCAACAGATAAAACTGCTCATGTGTTTGAATTCTCTCCCAGTTCAGGGCTTCGGACATGCTCAAACTAAGCACTCTTTTAAAACCAAAACAAATGTTTCATGATACTGCTGATTTATGCAAGTTGCAAAGAAGGACCTTCAGACCATTTCTCTTCTAACTGCTGATTGTGTGTTCTCACAAAAATGGCAAGTGTGCATTTGACATGGCACTGATTGCCAGGGCAGGGAAAGGAGGAAAAAAACCCCTACGTCACTCTGTTTATATCATGCAGTTCTCTCGTTCTTCCTTCTATTTCTTCTAGTCTCTTTCTTTTTTTTCTTATGACTACCTAAATGACTTTGCCCTCACTGTATTTCCTTTCACCATGTCCCAGTTCCCCTTTCTTTGCATTCTTCCCATTTAGTTTAGAGGTGCTGATTTTAGCCTTGTTACAAAACCATTGCAGGATCCAGTGTCATTGGCAGAAATTCAAGAAAGTCTCCACAATGCAATAGTTGGCTATTTGCAGAGGACGAATCTCATAAAGAGATGTTTCCCAAAAGACCAGAGGTTCTAGCCTTTTTAATAGTCTGTTCATTTTCATGGACACCAAATTCACATGCATTTACGTAGTGTTAAAACTATAGTAATAATGTACATGTAAATCATTACTAAAAGATGTGTACGCTGTAAATGTTACAGACTCTACATCTAACAACATGAACGAGCTTGACTGTAACTGTCCACTAAAGTATAAACTGTAGTTTAAGTATTTTACCTTAACATGGAAGACTCTTTGTAGGATTGGCCTATAAATATGTGGGAGATTTTTCTTTCCTTCAGGTTCCCCTTTAGAGATTGACATCCATAAAAATCAGAGTTTGACCCTAAAAATCAGCTCGTATGTTTGCTACTGAAAAGTATCAGGACATTCTGATGAGCCAAAACCTCACTGAGGAGGTCACATCTGCAAGAGCTGACGAACACTTACAGACTTTGCAGATTTTGAGTAAGTAGAAAAACTTAGCAAGGCTTTTGTTCTTATTAAGAAAGGAAACCAGCTAAAAAATCCCCTTTGCCTACCCTAAGGTGCTTGGTTGCATGCACACATACAGAAATACAAGTGTTACTCCAAAAAGCAATTAAAAAATAGGGATTCAGGTTTTTACACTTGCTGTTGTTACAGTTTAAATGCTATAGTGATGAGGATTTAGCTAGATCAGCAGGCTGGCAGAAGTGAGATAGTAATACCTTTGGGGAAGAAAAGATTGAATAAATAAAAAATATTTATTTTTTATTTTTAAAAATAAATTATGAAATAATTTTTAATTTTTTTTTTAATTTTCCATACTATTTTTTACCCATATTTTAAAATTCATTGTACTTAATATTTATTTTTCTTAATGACCTGAGGTGTTATAGTCTCTACACCATCTGTAACGAAATGACTGATCTCTGATCTTCCAAGTGTTTCACCATTGACGTAGACATAGACAACTCCAGGATACAACCTGAGGTTGCTGTTTAATGTTCTATAGATGTTGTAATGTAAGAGCTTGACAGGATAGACAGTTTCTTTTCAAAGGTCTTGTATTGGTGATATGATCTCTAGCCTGCAAATTTCCATCACATCCATTCTTGTGATGCTGGCTCATTTCTGACTACTAATCAGCGTCTCACAAACTTGCTAATTTGTTTCTTCAGATGCTTGGATACAGTGCACTTCTTCCAAGTTTGAGTTTTGTTTTTTCCTTAAATTCGTCATTAATTTTCTTATATGCAGTTTTAGAAATGTTCAAGTCATACCATGAGTATGCCTTTGAATGAGTTATAGTTCATCCTTGAGAGTCTTTGTGGCCTCAGAAATGTCCATGTGTTTTGCAACATGTGGACTAAGTAATGATTTTCCTTTGGGAATGTAGACACCTTAATTCTTTGGGATGCATATTTCTTAAATTTGCCACTTATCTGTTCATTTTCTTTTTAGCTGTGTGGAGAAGCAAAAGAATGACAAATCCGTTTATCCACTGTGGACAGAAACATGTTACAGTTAAAGCTGTATTCATATTGCTTTCCTGGTTGGACTGAAAATTGAATCCCCATTGTATCAGTCAGCAAGCCGCATTTGACCTTAAGCACTTCACACAAGAAAAATCACTGGCTTAGTGAAGTATTTGGGTTAATCATGCATCAGTGTTTTACCTGTAGACATTTGTAAGCATGGCTTGGGCAAGTTCATCAGAACTGATTTACAGCTAACTTGGTTGTTACAATTTGTAATCCCAAATGCTGAAGATCTGAAGTGGGGGGATAGACAGTCCAAAACAATCTTGTTGGTCCATTGGTTGAACTATTTCAGTTCAGTTTTCCAGATAGCATGCTTATGCTAACCTATGTTTGTCTCAAGTAAGCCTTTAAACAAGAAGAGAAAAATGTTCCATCCTTGTCAGTGTGCAAGGCCAGGTTGAACAGTCTTAGGTGACATGGTCTAGTGTGTGGTGTCCCTATCCATGGTAGGTGGGTTGGAACTAGATGATCTTAAGGTCCATTCCGAACCTAACTATTCTATGTTTCTATGGAATCTCTTTTTTATTTTATCTCTAATAGACTTTCTAATGTGTATCACCAATGTGTAGGGAGTTGATCTTCTCTTACATGTGGAATTCATTCTGATCTGCAAACAGAAACGCCTAGCAACACTATCAGCCTTGTAACCGCTAATATTTTAGGGTGTTTTGGAACACTGTTAGAAAACCTGGTTAAAGGTGAAAATAAATTAAAACACTTTAGTCATCCTTAATAGAATAGATATATTTTCCTACTGTACTGTGGTATGAAAACTATTTCAGAACAAATAATTTGTTCAAATATTTGCCCAACTGCAGGTTCTTCATGGCTCTGAATCACACTATACATAATGTTGATAAAGGCAGTAGAGTTAGCAGGAGTTTTTTCCAAAATTCCTCTGGCTTTTATTCAACAATTTTTTGAAGTTAATTCCTTTCAAACATTCCTGGTTATGATTAGCTTCTTCTCACATATTTTCCAGCAACTTTTTTCTAGTTAGAAATTAAGTGATGCATTTTGATAAGCTGTTATATGATTTCAAAGTACCTGTTTCTGAAAAGAAGGCTACAAACTTACATTCGGGTTTTCTGTTTCAGCAGTAAATTTAATGCATTTTGTAACATAGATTGGTTTTCCAGAATAATATGGAGAGAAACCTACTGTGTTACTCGATGTACCTAGTAAGGAGTACCTATCTAAAGTATCCATTACTTTTTTCAAAAGCAACTATGACCTCTTGGGTATGTGTGTATTAGAAAAGTTAAACTGAAACTTTATCCATTGGAATTCAATGTGGATTGCCTAAATGACATCAGTTCCTTTCCCCAGCCCTCAATCAAAATTAAGATGGCTTTAATTTAGGGTAGACATGGAAGTATGTTAAAATATATTTGGTTTAGTTTATATTAATTATAAAGGAGAACTTCTACATGGTAGTTTAACCTAATTAATTTGGAAAAATACTTTCAAAAATGAAAACATGACAAAATCCAAAGAATTTGAGTTACTCTACTTCATGATTTAACAAAGCACATGTGTGTACGTTTAGTTTTCTGTTAGAAAAAATTAAACAAGCAAGCTTGAATGACATTCATGCTTCATTTAGCTAGTAAAGTTGGCTTTTTTCAAAAAGCATCAGATTTTTGTTGCTGATGATCTAAACAGAAGATAAATTTGACAGTCCTCTTTGCAGATAAAACCAGAAAGCGGATGTTATGAAAAAGAATTATGACAACATCTGCTACTGCAAAAGTTAAGAGAGTGTGCTAAGAGCCAAACATCACCTGAGCTATTGTTTCCCATATCAAATATGTCACCAAAGTGCAGACATGTAGGCAGCAGTTTTGGAGGAGAAAAACAATTTGCATGGTAACAGATGGAAAACTGATATACTGCATTGGTGCACATCATTCATATGCTATCCTTGATCAACATGGGGTTTTTGATATTAAAGGATCATTTCTCTGAATAAGAGTGAATCTTGTCCTCAGTGGTAATGGTTATTATCTTGCCTAAGTCACATAATACTGCTCATTTTATGCAAGAGTTAGAAGCAATACAGATCCATCCCTGGCATTATATCACCATGTGTCTTGCAACTTAATATTGAAGTAATAAATAACTGCAGTGGACAAGTGTTTTGTTGGGTTTTTTTTTATTGATGTCAGATTATGTACATAGAAACAGATTTTTTTAATAGCTGTAATTACCCAAATGTTGTCTGGTCTTAAAAGAACAGGCTATGGAGTTGCAAATTGGGATGCATTTGCATTGATAATGTAGACACAAAAAAGCAGCTAGGAAAGCCAGTTTAGAAACTTTTGCTATACATTTGTCAAAAAGAAAATGGCACTTACAGGTAGACTGTTTTGCATTCTCACTAAGTTTAGTGAATAGGAATAATAACCTTGCCAGACAGGCTTAGCGGAAGGTCAGCCAGGCCAATAACCTCTTCCCAATGGCAGCCTCTAGCATATTCTTCCTATTTACTCTGAGGATTATATTTGCCCTATTTATATACTAGGCCTTGGTGTCACTCTGTTCTCTATGTTTTTTTTTTTTGTTTTTTCTTTAAGTTGCCTATGACTTTGGCATACAAAACACAAAATCCTGTAGCAAGGAATTCAGCAATTAAATTATGCATTGTGTGGAAAAGGACTTCCCTTTGTTTGTTCTAAACCTGCTGCTTGATAATTTCATTTGATGCTTGCTGGTGTTTTTATGCTTAAAGAATTAGTGAATAAGAAGTCTGAAACTTCACAGAAACCTAGCATAAAAGAAGATATTAAAGATTATTGATATGAACTGTGCATAGCTGGCTTCCAAATTCACTGTCAATGACACAGTTTTGCAATAAAAAGTATATGATATATAATTCTTATTTTTATAGGAATCTGTTTTGTTTGGTACTGTCCAATGTAATAAGGTAATATCTGTCTTCAAGGTCATTAATGTGGAGCCTTTTTTATGTCCATTTTTAATTTTCTTTTTAATTTAGGGTATATTTGAGTTGCACTTTTTCTGCATTTTAAGAGAAAGAACAGACCTACTTTTTCTTCAGGATGATTATAAAGCATCTATAGTATCACATTCGTAGTTCTAGAAGAATACAAGTAGTAAACTTAAAAACAATGTATTTGAAAATTCTAAGGTTATAGAAGTTTATTTGCATTTCTAGTAGCTATTAGAGTTAGGAACCAAATTTGTATAGTTAGGTTTTGCAGTGATCTGAAAATTTCTATCTTGGCTTACTGCTAGATTAACGCAGGCAGAGGAGAGTATATGGATATATGAGTGAAACAGGAGGTTAGTTTTAAGTCCTGTGTTGATCTTTGCTCTGCAAAATTTATTGACTGGAATTATGCCAAGACAGTTCCCAAGTACACCGTGCCTCTGCATCATGGATAATTTGATATAGAGGTACAGAGGAATTCTGAATGTATTCTTTCACTTTAAAAGATGCAGGTCTCAAAATGCACATCCAGCCATTAATTGCAAACTGTATCAATATCTTGCTTATTGGTTTTAGCTAATCACTTTTCTATATGTAAATTTATTTTATTCAGAGCTTTCAACTAAAGACTGTCCTCAGCATTCTTCAAGCTGAGGCCCAAATACAGTAATGCACTTTGTGCAAGAGCTTGAATGGCCGCAAACCTGACTGGCATATATGGTCAGGATGAAGCACACTGCAGAGAGAGGGCCTCTGCAGACAATACTTGTACAGGCTTCACTTTTGGACCCTTTAGGATCCTGAGGGCAATGTAGTGGTTGTAATCTTTGCCTCTGTACTAGCCGCTTTTATATCACTAGATTGAGCTGAGCTCGATTTAAGCAGATTATGACACTTCAAGCAATGTAATACTGAGTTTGGTTAATTAGTCAAAGCTTAAAGATGGGTAGTTTCTGAATATAACCTGGAACTGACTGCTTAGCCAAAGGTTTTGAGCTGAAGAAAGTTCTGTGCTTAAAAGGCTTAGAGCGAACTTTCATTTAGTATTGCATACAGTGTTAATATTATTTCAATTCAAAAAATTGAGAGATGTATGCATTTTCCATTAACTTTAATTGGTCATGGGAATCCTGCCTATGATATTTAGACATACAAATATGTGCTTGTGGAAATCAACCAACAAATGATAAGCTTCAGTGTAAAAATGTTGCTTCTAGTGTGTCGTGGTTTAAGCCCCTATTACTCACACAGTCGCTCTCTCACTCCCCCCTCTTTCTTCCCCCCACTCCTGGAGGGATGGGAAGGAGAATCGAAAAGAATGCAACTCCCACAGGTTGAGATAAAGAACAGTTTAGTAACTAAGATATAACACAAATCACTACTGCTACTACCAATAACAATAATGACAAGGCAAATACAAGCAAAGAATACAGTTGCTCACCACCCGATACCAAGCCCGACCACGCAGTGCACCCCACCTTTCCGGGTCTCTGCCCTCTTTTTTTTCATCCTGGGCATGATGTGCTGTGGCATGGAATACCTCTTTGGTCAGTTTGGGTCAGGTGTCCTGTCTCTGCTTCCTCCTGGCTTCCTCTCCTCCCTGCTTCCCCTCCTCCCTGGCAGAGCATGAGGCTCAGAAAGTCCTTGGTCAGACCAAAACATTAGCAAGCAGTAACTGAAAACACTGGTGTTATCAGCTCTGTTCCCAGGCAGAAAGTCAAAAACACAGCGCTGCACCAGCTACCAAGGAGGAGAAAAATGACTGCTACTGCTGAACCCATGACATAATGTTACTTTGTCAGAAATCTACAGCTGGAAAGCGGGAATTGCTCACTCCTTGTGAGTATGATAAATAGAGGTTATTATTACTCAGTTAGTTAAATATTTTAGTAAAACATAGTAACAATTGTCAAGGCTTGCCAACACGCTTCCTGAGATGCAAAGCCTCTGCCATGATGGTTTGAATGTGCAAAAGCAGTACTTAAAAGTAACTTGTAAGATCTGTACTTTGTCCTTTTGTTACGTCACTGTGTACTTATCAGAAATAGAGAAGTGGCTTGGCAGACAGAGCACGCAGCAGTAACGCATCATTAAGCCTGGAATTTTTATGTTTGTAAAACATAAGGCACACATTCCCTACCGTTATAGACCCAGTAGAAGGTTTAGGTTTTTCCCCTCTACTCTTTTGTGAGGAAATGCAAGAAATGGTGTTGGAGTAGAGCTCTTCTGAAGTCCTGAGCTGGAAATCATGTCAGTGGCTCATGGCTATCACAGCAGGCTTGTCTTCAGGGAAGCATGTACTAATGTTTTTTTGCATGCAGCCAGATGGTGTTGATATGTACACCTTTACCAAAGAACTGGAAAACTTGTAAAAGGAAGTGCAGTAAGGTTCAAGGGGAGAGAAGATCAAAGAAACAAATAATAATGAGTAAAAGACCTGCTGGTTCCCTGTGAGCAGGGTGGAAATAAGAGGAATTGTTATTTTAGTGGCATTGATTGGGCATATAGGAAGCATTTTGCTGCTGCAGTACTTAACTCTTAATTGGCCAGAGTTTTCTCAGAAAAATACATAAGGCAGAGTTTGTGTTTCATGATTTTAGAAGTAGCTGCAGACCATCCTATAATATTAGTAGCTAACTCTACGTTTGTTTAGGATTGGATTTTGAAGGAATTCTTTATATTTTCAGATATTTTCAGTTCTTAATCTCAAGATTAGGGAATAACACATTTTGGGGTGACTAAGGCCACAAACCATCTATTCAACTTTTTCTTAGTACAAAGGCATTTCTAGACTGCAGCATCTAGTAGCCATATCTAGAAAGGTGGTGAAGGCATGCATTGTTGTTTTAGCCATAGTAGTTTTTAAAATGTTAGAATTGCAAAATTTCTTTTAAAAATATGAAAGCAATTTCAAGCGAGAGTATGTTATTTTATTCAAACTATTTCATCTTCATTAAAAATTATGAAGTTGATGCATGAAGTAACTTTTTACTGTGATAAAGAGTTTGAAGCATGAGGGTAGCTTCAACAGGTTTACAAAATGTCACTGGAAGAATGATAGAATGCTTTTTTAAGTCTCTTAGACAGAAATTGTTCATTCAGAGGAGTAAAAAAATGCCTCATGAGTACTAAAACTACTTTTATATAACTGGGAATAAAATTTGTCACATAACTATTTCTTACAGAGTTTGAGAAAATCCTCTTAATTGTGGGAAGTGCTGTAGCAGCTTGCTAAATACAATCGAAATTATAATATCCATTCACAAAATATACCATGTTGATGCTGGAAGGCTAAATCAGGACTCACTGACAGCAATTGCCTTTTTTTTTTTCATGCGTCCCAGTATTGCCAGTCTAATACTGGTGAAGAATTCAACAGACACAAATTTTTATGTCAGGGTCATATTTGTGACTGAAGGGAGTTCTTAGAAAAGTGGTAATTCCAGAGTGTGAGCGGCTTTTTGCAATAATTTCTGAGGGCTTTTCCAACATTTTATTCTTCACAGAAAATGCCTGCAGAGTTGAATAGAGTATCATAACCAGTCGCTGAGATTTCTGAGTCATTTTGGGAATTGTGGCATCAATTCTAGTAACAGGAGCTTTGTTATCAACTTTAATGGGCCTTCATTCCTCCTATAGAATAGTTCCTTAAATTTAATAATGCTAGAATAAAATGAAAGAAATAGTTCTCAACTGAATTATTCTGTTTTGGAGGGTAATTTTTTTAGATCCCTATTAAAAGGTAGGGAACATTTCAATGATGGAAGTTTATCTTGTTTTTCAATAATATTAAACATAAAATGTCTCAGGGGGTGTCTCCAGTGAATAATGCTTACTCAGTCCCATAAGAAGGAGGAGTATAGCAGAAAAACATGTAATTAACTTGGGTGCTGCCATACTCTTCTAGCAGTAGAGTTAATGTGTCTTTCTCAGTTGAACTGTGTAGACAGTCCAGCTTGAACAGAACTAGGTGAGGCATTTCTACGAAGGCATCAGATTGTACAATATAAAAATGTCCTGAAATCTTACCAGTAGCTCTTTTTATGGAATTCTACTGGGAAGAATGGAGGATGCTATAGTAAGAATGCCAGTTCTCAAGCACTGTTGTTTTAATAGGTATACTACTGAATCACCAGCCTGTTTAATTTGACCTATAAAAGTTATTTAGTAAGGTGTGCATTGGGGCTTGGGAGAGGAATATCAGGAGCACAGCATGTCTGGAAAAGTGTCTATAAAAATCCATCTATAAAAGCCTCTTACTATGTGGTCTAATTAAGGTCTGGGTACAGTACATACATTACTTACAAAACAAACAGGTTAGTTTCTGTTTGCTGCACTTTATTTTTATAACCTGATTACAAACTGAAAGAGTTTGTTAATTTAGTCTTAGTTTAGGTATACAGCAGAAAGAAGTGCTTGTCACTGGTTTAGATCAACCCTACTCAAGGCATTCTTTGGAAATAAACAGAACTGAATCAAGTTGTATCACATAACTGCTTTTTCAAATCTCTAATTTGCTTTTTCTTGTTCGTAGAAGGTTAGATTATAAACACATCAATGATATCATGTTTTTGCCTAAGGGTAGTTAGCACATGCCCATGTCTGGAAAAGGGAAAATAAATTCTAAAATGTTGAAAACTGAGCTGTAGAAGCTTGATGGTTAAACCATCTCAAGAATATTTTGTGTTGCTTCTGCATTGAAGTGTGGGATGGTCTGACAGAGTGGAAGAATGGTGACACCAAAATTAGTGCTACAGCATTAATTGCTATCACATTAGTGCAGTAGAAAAATACATTTCAGCATGAGCTTGCCACAACTGTTGTGTTTGTGATCAGTTACAACAAGCTAAATATAAAATAATCCTGAAGTCATGCTATTGCCACCACTTACAAGTAGAGTCTTTATCATATATAATGGAATTATTTAAACTTTTTAAGATGGTTAGCTCTATTTTAGGTCCTCTTGTCACTAGGATATTTCTTAAGAATGCCCATAAGAAATGTTTATTTTCCACGACGCAGTGTGTTCAAACACTGGAACAGGGCACTAAAAGGCTGTTGAATCACCATTCTTGGAGCTATTCAGAACTCAGCTGGACAAGGCCCTGAGCAATGTAACTCTGAAGTTAGCTTTGTTTTGAGGGAGATGTGGGATTTTAGGGCCCTTTCCAACTTTAATTTTGTATAATTTCATATTATAGAGCCAGTGTACATGGCCAGCCTACCAGACATAAGATGTACTCAGTATAGCTGATAAATAGACATAGTAGAGAGCAGCACTGATTTCTTCTATGTACAGGTGGTGGCTGCCGTCAATTCCAAATAGAAAAGGAAGTCTCTGTAGCTGTTTTGGCATTGCCATCCTTGTTCAGTAATCTTCAAGGGTCATGAGGTTACAATGCCCAAACCATCCCAGCTTGGCTTCCCAAAAGAGTAACCAGCTGCTTGTATTGAAGGTAAACTATCTGGTGTGTGTCTAGTGTACGGAGTGTAAATAGCATCTCAAATACCATGAAATGTCAATATTAATGCCTGATGGTATTGCAGAAATTCATTTTAAGTCAAGCAAGTCTTAATCTAACTCAACTGATTTGTTTTTATACTCAAGCACTAAGGAACAGTTATACCATAGACCTTCCCTAGCTTGTTTTAGTACGATCGTTCCTTTATCTCATATATGCACCTCCTTTGCTGCACTGCTCTTATCTGCTACAGTAAAGTCTAAATCAAACATCTCAGTAAGATGCCAGCTGTCTCAGTAGCTTCTCAAAGAGAATGAACAATGTGTTATGCAGGTATGACATAATACTACTTCATGGAATAGAGAGAAAAAAGGAAGAATTGTAACTAAATCTATTTGTAACAAGCTTCATAAATAATGGGAATCAGAGGGTGGTAGATTACTGGGTGAGCACAAGTTTATGGCTTAGGGAAAAATAGTCCTAGTGGGATATAGTAGGATTATTGGAAATGACAAGATACAAGGTTCTGCTGGGTATTTTTTCACTACAGTAAATGCTGGTTCTGGTTAAAAAGATGGTCTATCTGGCCCTACACCAAAAGCTTGAGCTTTGCTGGTTGAAAACTTGTAAAATTCAGAGGCAGAAGAAAAATCAAGAAAAAATATGTCTGTTTATTCTATTTGCCTGTCTTCCCTCACTCTTCCAGCTTCCCCCAGAAACTTAATGGCTTGCAGAGGTCTGTTCTTTAGAGAAAAACTGTTTTACACCAATCAAATTCCTAAATCCAAGCAAGTGAAATTTTCATCAGTTTTTCCCAGCAGTTGCCATGTCACTTTTCTCCTTGTGTTCAAGATGTAGCTGCAAAACTTAGTAAGAGCGAACTAATGCTGTTGCCACATGATATCCTGAATGCCTCAGTGGGCTACCAAAGATAAGTGTAACTTACGTTCTGATCGATGTTGGTGCTGGCATTTGGGACTGTTAAAGAAGAGTTTAATGGAGCTGTGCTGATTTATATACGTCAATACAGGGCCTTTCAGATGCCTAGTTTCTGCTGGTTTATAGCTACTTTTTATTTTATTGCTGACCAGCAACCAAAGTGAATTCTTTTCATCTTTTTCTGGCCAAAGTTGGAGATCAGTGTCGCAGGTCCTAGGAGGGGAACATGCATAATGTCACTTGATAACAAAGCCTTAAGGGCCATGGCAGGGGCATGTGTAATTTCTAGTAAAGCTGTGCACAGGGAGCAATGGGCTCTCTGGGTGTTGTATGGCAGCCCTTGCTGAGAAAGCCTGTTTATCAGGGTGATGAATGGCAGAGCAGGCTGAGCAGCTGTGTGTGGAACCGTGTCGTGGGTCATGGGGAGAGGTTGCAGCACTTAGCTTAGACTGGGTTTCGTGGGGGTGGTAATGCTTACCCTGAATGCGGTGAGAGGCTTCCCAGGTCTCTCTCACTCTGGTTTTAACCTATCTTAACTCCCTTGGATCCCACAGAGACTACTTCGGCTGCTGAAAGAAGTGACTGAAGAATTGGGACCCTTTTGGCTCCACCATTTTCAGTCCTATTTTCTTTTATTTTTCCAGTCTTCTGCTTAACCCTCATTGCCAAAAGCACTCTTTGGTAACCAGCAAACTAATTGGCTGGAGGAGGTGTCATCAAAAATTCATCTCAGATAATTAGACATTGAGCTATCATTATCCTTGAGGTTCAGATCATTTTTGTTTTCATCAGCTGTGTAGTTCCCTGTGGTAGATATTTCTGATAATTTCTTGACACTGAGGGGTTATGAGTTCTCTCAGATGTGCTTATTTTACATGTCCTTGCTTACCTAGCAGCAGTTGGGGGGAAGAGATGTATTAGTCATGCTGCATACTCACAATTTTATCTGTTATATAGGGCATCTTATGTAAGAAACAGAGGTTTCACTAGACTTTGCTAGATAGCTGGCAAATTCAGTGCCACATGGTATGTGAAAGAGCATTTCTGTTTTTCCAGTGTTTTCAGATAAATGTCATTTCAAGCAGCTATCAATAGCAGTAAGAAATTCCATTTGCATTTTATGTAATGCTAATTACATAGTAATTAATATATGATACAATGGCAGATTAATATTAGAATGAGGTCCTTGAGGTTTTGTTGGTTTATGTGAAGCAGCACTCTCTTTGTTATGAGTCCTTACATGTGAAAAGAATATAAGCAGATTTCTGCTAGCAGAGCCTTAGCACTTTTACATATTTTAATGCAACAGTGAGATTTGGGGAAAAAAAAAGGTAATTCCATAGTGAGGAGTAATCTGTCTTTGTCTAAGATAAATTAACTTTTTTTTTTTAAGCTGCTCTTCTATTGTTATAGTAATAAACAGTTCTGAGTATTCAAGTCAGCAAAACATGGAATTTGGTTTGGTTTTGGTTTTTTAAATCCTGATATTTGGGAATTTGTTTTCATTCTTAGTGAAAAGCTAGACACAAGAAAATATTTCACAAAATACTTCCCTAAAAATTTTCTTGTATCAACTATAATAGTTATGGGAAAGGCATTTTGAAAGGAAAGCTGAAATGCTTTGTATGATTGGAACAAAGTTAATTCAGGATCAATATATTCTTAGAAGTTGCTGAAAATTAATATTTTAATTGAAAGCGTTTTCACTGCAAGTATTAGTTATATTTTATTATACACATGATATCCTGGGAGTGTAATGCTGTTTGACTGCATTTACATGTTTAAAATTTAAAAATATTTTGCATGCATTTAAAAAATGCGTTCATATTTGCTTAATGCCTGCATATTCAGCCTTTCATAAGGCACAGAAAATTGTATTACTTGTTACCTGCCTTTAGAAAGTTAGAATAATCAGTCAACAGTAATTATTAGCCCTGATTCTATTGATTAAACTGTTTCATGGCTTTTCTCTCTGGCTGTTGATTACTTCCTGCTGAGAGAGGAGCCATGGTGCTCTTCATACCTGAGAGACGAGGAAATTGCTTGCAGATAGCAGTTGATTTAAAGCTCGTCTGCCTTGTATACATACATCTTACAAATTTAACGTTGTATTCAAAAGGCAATGGCACACAAGTAAGTTGTGATCAGGTTTCACCCTGTACTTGTCATGAATAACTCACATTTTAATTTCACTAGGAAAGCTGTATGATTGTTTGTAACAAAGTGTGGGCTGAAGCAAAGTTAAGTAAACAAAACCCTGCAGTAACTCTAGAGTTCCTGTTTCTACTTAATCAAATCTGGTTTAGTTTCTTAGGCAGAGATCTGCAATTTAATTTTACACAAACATTTTGATGAACAGAGAGCTGGTAGGAAAGATAGGTGGGGTCATTAAAAACAAATCCAGCTCAGTGTTACGCATCTCAAGTTCATCCTACCTTTAGCTAATTTCTGTTGAGTACTAGGCTTCTATTGGCATGCTTGTTGCCTTTGACTTCAGTGCAAATCTGCTGATGTGTACCAGCTGGAAATGTGGCTGAGGAAGCTGGCAGCTTTCTAAAGCTGTCTTTATTAAGATTACTTATCTTCCTGTTGTCTCTAGGTTTTACTTCTGAGTTATGAACCAAAAAAAAAAAAAAACCACATACACTGTGTAGGCACCTAGATTTCCCAGTGGTTTTATTTCACATTTTTCAAGCATATCTATTTTTTTTTCTTAAATTGTAGACTCTCTTCTCCATGACATGCTGCTTTATCACATCCCCCACTGGGGGCAAGTGTGTTCTTCTGTACACTAAAATTGTACGGAAAGATGATGAGTACCATTGTATTTCTCCTCTTAGCTAAGGAAGCAGAGTTCCCCTTTTGCTGGTAATTTGAATTTAGTTGAAACTTCATTCTAGTGTATTAGCAGGTAGGCTGATAATTTGGAATGTCAAATTCTGCCATCAGTATTAGCATCTACTTTTGTAAGTCAGCTAATGGTGTGAAAATATGTAAAGGAGCACCAAAAGAAAAATAGTGTGAAGGTTGTATATTTTCACTGTCATTTTGAAACCAGGATGAAATTAATAAAAATATATAAACATCACCAAATAAATAATATCTCTACTTTTAAAATGTTGCATCTACTTTGTATCTTATGATAAATGCAGTCAATAGAGTGAAACAATGCTGAAGAATTCATGGGCATGTTCTGTGTTAAATAACATGGCAGAAAGACATTCTGACCTTCATCTTTCTTTGATAAAGTATTTTTAAAATGAGCATCTTATCAAATCAGAAAAGCTGGTAATATTGGCAGATCAGCACAACTCAGTCATGTCAACCTGACATTTGATCATAAGTAACGTACTTTTGGTAAGAAAGACAAAATGAAGGACAACAGAACTTTCAGATGCAGTGTTCCAAACTCGGAAAGATGGTATTTTAATATTTTCACTTCCCAATTCAAGTACCAATCCTACTTGTAGATCCTCATAAAAGGAATTTTATATTTGCCTCTATCAGTTTCCTAGATCTAGACATTAGACTCTGCATCTGAAAGCTCAGGAAAATATAGGACAAGAAAATTTTGGCTCTTTTAAAGGTCGTTGCTGTAAAGAATGTACCTAAGCTGCAGATTTAGTTGACTGAAAACTTTTATTAATTCTTTATCCCGGTGAACTGAAATTTAATTCTTTTGAATGAATACTTGTCTTTGAGCATCTTACAGTAACTTATTAAACTTTCATGTCTGATATCAATGCATGTTGATTGATAAATGAGTGAGCCCCTTCCAAGGTATTAATTTCATTATTGTTTTCTTACATTAAAATCAAGTTTCCTAACCTGGTACTCCTCGGAGCTTGCTAGAAAATAATCATTTTAAGGGTGTTTCCTATGTAAAATATATGGTATATCACATTGGAACTTTTCCTGTCCCTAATTTTATCTATCCTATGGGACACAAGTCAGCTCCAGAGCAAGTACTTCTGTAGTGGAATAGATTAGACATAAGCTAATATATAAGGCAAAGCAGTCCAGCTCTACTGATTGTAGCTAATCAGTGGCTAATTTATGATTTCTGGCTTTTGGCTGGCTTGCAGCATAGGTGAGGCAAGCCTGCATTTACCCGCAGTGTGCATTGTAGACCTACTTTAATTAAGATGAATTTCTGTGGGTGAGGTCAGTATAACTTTTTTGACAGATTTTTACTGAAAAGGTAGTATTTTGTCAGAAAACATGAACCTCTGCCCTTTAACTAGGGTCCAGTTTACATATGCTGCATCCACAGGTATTTATAATGAGCTCATTTATTAATACACCTTGAATACAATGAGTATGCACATGATTTTATCAATTACAAAGAAAATGTACAAGTATCTGCTGGTAAGACCAATCCATTAGCTAACATTCTTGCTTCAGTGGCAATGACTTGATTGGCTTTTAAAACAATTATGCACATAAATCTTGCTCAGACACAGTCTAGAAGCCCTGTGAAACAAAGCTCCCTATGATGTTTCTCCTTCTATATGTGAAAAATTGTCTTTTTATCATATTTGCTTCAGGATGAAACCAACAAGAATGCAAACATGTACTCATATTATTTTAAACTTTAAAAGGATATTGTTAATGTTATTGTTTTTATTTTTAGGTGTTCTGCATTAATGTGAATGCATTGGTATATGGAGCCTTTGAAAATGAGAGCAACAGCCATCAACAAAGGAGTTAGACTTTATAAATTCATGTATTTATATAGTTATCCAAGACCCCTCTGAATTTCAAACTCATCTACAACATCTCCGCCTCTTTAAGAGATCATCCATTTGTGAAGTGAGTGTTTCCTTTGGTCATTTCTCAAGTCCTTGGGGCCAATAAATGGACTGCCCTTGTGGCATGCAAAACCCATCTTTGCTTTCTGCTGCGCTCTGGTACTCAAAGAGTAATACAGAAGCCCTCATGATTGGCTTCTAAGTTACATGCTTGAGCATTTTGCTGAGCCAACTTATGATGATCTGAAAGTCGCGCGTTCTTCCTAAGGTCACTAAGTAGTTTGTTTCAAATGGACTGTTAAAAAGCAGCAGCAGCAAGAATTGTGGGAAGAATAAGTACTTGTCTTTACCAAAATACATAGCCTTTGAGATGAAAATGGTAATAACTGCCTGTGAAATGTTTGTAAGTACTCTTGCGTATCATCTTAAGCAGGAAAAGATATGGCTCTTGTTCAGATAATATGTGTTTATTTTCAAAAGGCAGAAAAATGAGTATGGGATCAAACATCTGTGATGCTCAGTGATGGCAAGGTGTAGGGCAGGATGGGTTTCAGATATTCATATCAGGGCACTTTCTGAAGGTTTTTGGAAACCTTTAGCTGCAAATCTGGTGCTACTTCTCAATAAGCTGGAAGTGCACACAGAGAATAGCATAAAAATTGGCATTTGGTTTGTTTTGGGCTTTGTTTTTTCCCTTTTAAAAAAGAGGGATAATCTGACCTTTGCTGTAGAGCGAAAACATTTCCCTGATCATTGCCCGACCATCTGGCATGATGTAGTAACAGGTAGTAACAGATCAGCTTTTCCAAATACAGGCATTGAAACCAAAGGAATAATTTTTTGAGGATTAGGCCATTGTCATCCGAGTTTACAATATCAGCAGAAGACTAGGGTAGTATTTATTATTGAGAGCAATTCTACTGCTATGTGCTAATCCAGCTAAGTTGTTTAAGGTGTATTCCATCATTCTTGCCAACAGTTTTTATTACATGCTAATTACTTTATATTTATACCTACCTTAGGAATTGTATTCTTCTAAATAAAGATTGTTGGAGCATTTATCCTGGTTGGCATTTTTAGTGAGACAAGTATGGCTATAGTTTTCTTTTTTTGGCTAATATTTGGGGTTTCTGCTGTTACCTCCTCTTTTGTCTGAATCCTAGGCACAGCCTACTGCTTCTCTGCAGATAGCAGTTACTTCCTCTCTTTTCAGCCATATGATCTGAAGACACAAGTAGTGCCTTTTAACCATAACTGTGAAGAGATAGAAAGATTTCTTTTCCCTGTTTTCCTTAGTGGTGCTAGGGGAAGAGAGAAACTTTGCCACCAAACCTTCTTCCTTTAAGAAAGATTAAACTGCCTGAATCAAATGGAATGAAAATTCACATCCATTTTGTCCTTCTGGATAAATACCCATATTTACTCAAGTAACAATAAAACTTCCGCAAAAAGTAGACCAGTAAGCAGATGGGAAGGAAACAGAGTTAAGATTTGAGAGAAGGTAAGCAGTAGACATAAAAGAATATTTGGACTCTAGCTACATGAAATCTTAGTTTAGGCATATCAGAAGCTTTTGACTTAAAAGTCAGGAGCTAACATATTTAGTGCAACTGGGAGCTTGTTATACCTAAGGTAGATCAAAATAAAAATTATGTTTGTTTTGTAGATGTATTTACTTTATTTGTTAGAATAACAAATATTTAATTCAAGAATAGGCTTTAAAATGGAAAAAAGAACATTATATCCCTTTCTCTGACAAAAGTGGTATCTGATATTTCTAGTATATCTTTTCTAATTGTGCCAGTGAGGTTCTTATATATGAAACAAATGATCTTGTGGCCATAATTATAATACCACTGACTTTAACTTTTGGCCCCATATAATTTTATAAATGTAGTGTCACTCTATTACTGTTT
Source organism: Ara ararauna (assembly GCA_028858755.1). Taxonomy (NCBI): domain Eukaryota; kingdom Metazoa; phylum Chordata; class Aves; order Psittaciformes; family Psittacidae; genus Ara; species Ara ararauna. The sequence goes on along the minus strand of CM054382.1, from coordinate 17,851,566 downwards.
GTCACAATGTATGCTTGTCCTGAGCTAGATCACACTAATCTGCCAGACCTTGGTTCATTTTTGAATGCTTGCAGTCATCCATTTGCTGTTCAGCATTCCTAAAGTCTGTCTCTGCTGTTTTTCAGTGTCCTGGCATTAAAACATGTCCTCAAAAATATAATGATTCTAGAAACTACTGTATTCTACACATGATTCTCTCTTTATGCATCTTCCAATTAATTTTAAGATAAAATAAACTAGGATTGGCAAGAAATTGTTTTTCTTGTTTCTACACCTAATTTCTTTTCTGGTTTGGATAGATTATGGAGCAGATGGATTAGTTTGATAAATAACATGGAGGAAGAGAAAGGAGATTATTTCTAAAACCAAAGGCAATTGTTTTTTGGGGTTTTTTTGATTTTTTTTTTTTTTTTTTTGTAATACAGGCAGGCCTGGATATGGAATGAGTCAGACTCGAAATGAAGAAAAAGGAAACATTAATATAAAGGTCACATGCAATTAGTGAGAAAAACAAATTGAGAGTTATTTTTATTTATTATTGCATCTTTCAAATGACCACTGGGAAATGGTTCCTATAATTCTTGTTATTCAAAATTGAAAGAATGAGGCGCATGTTAAAATGTTTTTAAAAACACTCTGAAGATCTATTGTGGGGAAAGAAGGTGGTAATTTGGGGTTTTTTGTCCAGTCTGATGATAAATGCAAATACTATTTTTAAAGAACACTGGAGTCATTCCTGTTCAGTAGCATAGCAGTGTTTGCAATTTTGTGTCTTTTCTCAGCCTACAGTTTGCTATTTACAAGGCATATTTAAGAGAAGTGTTGTTTCCATTCTTTCTAGAGAACATTAAACTTGAAAATTAGAAAGGACTCTTGATAGGATAAAGGGAACTCAGAGATACTAACTTTTTTTTGACTATCTGCAGTCAGGAAATCCCATCCTACAAACCAGCTCCTATCTACTCTGTAGCCCAGTGTTGCAAAATGCAGGATGATCCTGCATGGAACTCTAGCAGATCTCCGCAGGAAGTGGAGTTGCTCAGCACTCAGAATGATGTTGGGTTCCCTGTTGTTGCAGTCCTCAGCTTAAACCACAACAACAGCACACAGAACTTTAAATAGTGCCAGTGTTTTGAAAGTGCCTACTCCATTGTTTGCAGTACAGCACAGCTGTTTCTTTTGGATGGCTATGAGTATTTGACTTGGCCCTCGAAGTCTTAATCATCGCTTCCTTGGATATCAGGTTATTATAAGGAGAAAACATATCCTGCAGAGTAAGCAACTACAAGACAGGGATAGTTTAACATAATCCCTTGGTGTACAGGCATAACAAGGCTTTCAATTGAAATTATCAAATATACTGTATATGTTGAGGATTTTTTTTCTGATTAAAACCTAATAGGAAATATGAATACAAAATATTACTTGTCACTTGCATCAGTAATTAATTAAATAATCACAGACTGAGCTACCTTCAAATAGCTGGTTCTAAATAAACTCGTTGATATGATGTCAGCTTGAAAAATCAGCCAGATTTGAAATGCATATCAAAGATGCTTTCAAAAAGTCTATTGCAGTAGTAACTGTGTAAGATAGAACTAGGTGGATGCACTAATATTTGAGCTGTCAGATTTACTATACAATTTACATGTCAAGTGTCAACCTGATGGGCTATCTTGATAAATGCCTACAAACTACACTGCTACTTAGAGCAAAAACTTTCTTGCTTGACAGTCAGATATAGAGACTGCTAGCTAGCTCTTTTTGCTTTGAAAATAAACACAGGGCAACATTTTACAGCATTAAAAAGTCCTCTTTACACTTATGGACGTACTCTGGCAGTTAATAGCTGAATTGTAATCTATGGTAAAACTGCACCAGTCAGGGATCTGGGCAAAGGGAGGAAGTGCAATTGCACTGAGCATCCCGTGGTATGAACCCCTTGCTTCTGTTAAGATTACGTCTTTTGTTACATGCATTGGCTTTAATGGCAGATTTTTCCATCACCTTCAGTAATGGCACTGGCCTCTAGCAAAGATGAATGTGGGTTTTAAGATGCTTTGCTTAGCAAGAAATCATTATTTAACTTTTTCATCATAAAGTATAAGTGTCTCAGGTATTTACTCTTTGCAGAGAAGATTCTATCCAAATTCTTGTATTGTTGCATGGAAACAAAATTGTTGTCATCACACCGAACAAAATCTTAAGAGGATATAATGTGAGAGGATACATATATCTCTCCATTGGTTGAAACTGCAAGTGGATTAGTAATAATTTGCTATTATTTAGTTCATATTACCAGCAATATGAAGGACAATTCTGTGTTCTAGATCAAAAGACCATGGCTATGCTTTCTTTTATGTCACAGGGTATAGCTCTTGTCAGACTACAAAAGCTGAAATCCTGCATCTTTTATTAACAAAATTATTCTCTTTTTAATGTGATATCCTTGCTAAATATTAAGCTTCAAATATAAAAGTCTTCTGAATTTTCTGCTGTGGCTGTTAAAGAGGTGTAAAAAAGAAAAAAGCGCCTATATTTTAATGGTTAGTATGGGTTCTTTTTTTTGGGGGGAGGGACTGATATTTTGGAATATCAAATAAATGGCTAGGTAAGGTTTATTATTTTAGGAATGAATTTATATAATAAATTTATGCTTTACATGTCAATATGTAGTTGTGTACATGGCACCACTCTTCACATACCTTGTGAGTCTATGCTTTTTTCATGCATACTGTTGAACCTCATGTATGCTCTCTAAAGAGATAGATTATTACTACCAAACATTATTATTAGCAGGGATGAAAAAAAAGAGGTATAGCTCATGTGTTTTTGGAAACAGAAGTAAGTTTTTTTTTAATGACAAGTTTAGTTCCCCGCTTTGTGAGAGAATTCCTAACAGACTAAATCAGAAAAAGAAGTGAAAGGAAAGGAAAGGAAAGGAAAGAAAAGTCAAAGAAGGAGGAAAGCAAAAAGAAAGGGAAAATAGGAGAGAAAAAAACATGAACAATTATCAGAGTGCTGAGAGTGGAACCTGACATCTTAATCCGGTCTAAATCCACAAGTTAGTTTAACTCCCCCTATCCTCCTTATGTGCCTCTAGACATAGAAATTATTCCGCTTTGCCGAAATCCTGCAAGCTCTGACAATTCCTGCTTTTGTGCATGACCATGACTGCCTTGCTTTTGCAAGCATCTTGGAAACCTCCTGTGCTTAAGGCAGACCAGGAGCTTCATTCTAAAGAATTCTCTACCTGTGTCCCCTAAGGAGCTTGTTGTGTTTGCAACATGTAACAGATAGCCCAGGACGGGGGACCACACAAAAGACAGTGACAATGATCCCTTCCATACAAAGATATTGCCAGAGCATGAGTTAAATGTAACTTTCAGGTATTTTAAATGCTTGTTGCATTTTAGAATGCAAAATGCGTTGGAAAAGAGTGTGGAGGCAAGATACAGTATGGTATTCTTGGGTAGCATGGTTTAGTGGGAGGTGCCCCTGCCCCTGGTAGCGGGGCTGGAACTAGATGATCTTAAGGTCCTTTCCAACCCTTACTATTCTATGATTCTTTGATTCTGGCTTTCTCCTCTTCAAACGAAAAGGAGATGAGGATTGGAGTTCTTTTGATAAGACAGAACTGAACTGGGGTCTGTTATGTTCAGGTGAGTGCTATAATTCCAAAAACTCTGTTGTGACCTCTTGGTACTGTTCCAGTAATGATGATAATAATGGTGATAAAGTGATAGCTGATTGTGTGATATGGCTAAAGTGATAGCTGATTGTGTGATATGGCTCTGTCTACAGTTATATCCTGAGAAAATTTATACCTGCAAACAGAGAGAAGTGGGACTGCAGAATTGTTTCAACTTTAGTTTCTACTGTACCAAATTGGGCACAGACTGTTCCTCTACAGGGGATAGGATAGCTTATCAGCCACTATATTACTTTGGTATCTCCATGTGCCAGCTGGTTTTATGAACTATGAGAGATGATGGCATATCCTTAATATTCTTTGAAAGTACAATATTTTTACTTAGATTGTCTATTCCAGAATGATGCTTCCCTGATAGAATGGCCAGTCAATCTCACAGCATGATAGAAAACAGATGCAAGATTAAGATGCAAAGTAGTTTTCCAGATACTTGGTCCCAGCATGCTGTACAACCCAGCCCTAGAGTTAACCAGCCAAGTGCTGACACATGTCTTGTAGCAAAATATCACTCACAGCCACAGTTCAAAGGCCTTGCTACCCTCCAGGGCAATTAATACAGCATCACATTCAATGGTGCTTGAACCAAATCCATTGAACTCTCAGGAGAGGAATAACGAAGCAATCTCAGAGCTCAGACATCAGCAGCATGCTGCTGCAGCTGAAGTTTCAGTCCCTAAGAACACAATCCTTCCTTAAGAATATGTGACAATGCATTATAAAAAGTAGATTCTTCTGCCATTAAAATTTGTGACAACACTCTCATTAGTGTCATTAAATAAAAGTTCAGACTCTAAATGTGGATCTCCACTTTTTAAACTATTTCTCACAAAGGTAGCTCCAAATATCTTTCCCTAAGTATTTGGAATTTGGATTTTGAATGAGAATTTTAAAGACGGTTTAGAACAAATAAATGAAAGTTTCTACTGCATATGCAATTTTTTGTATTAAGTTGTACATATACAGTCAAGTGATTGTGTTAGTAATACTAATAGCTAACCACAATATCTTTTGCTTCAAGTAGGTACCCGAAGTGATCACATTTCATTTTAGAAATTATGGGCAGTTTTGAATACTAGTACTTGTATTATGCAGCATTTATTCAACTAATGGTGAAATTGACAGTACTGAGGCATCTTATAGTATAATTTAGTACTTGGTGAGAAAACAATTTGATAGCCACCTCATACCTGGGACATCTGAAATTAAATATGTCTATTACATAAATGCATTACACTACAGAGTGCAATGCTTTTAACTCCTGATTTCACTTCAGCAGGTCCCCCTTCAATTTCTATTTACTAGTGTATGAATGATGGGCTCCCACTGATCCTTCTATTGTGGTTATGATAGTTCAGAGCAAAATAAAAGCTACGTGTAGATGTGCTTTACACTGCTGAATGTAACTTGAATATTGAATTGAGTATTCTTACTCAGGTAATTCTTGGGAATTCCCAGACTGGTCATGTCCAACAGAAACCAAAAATGAGTCTAAGTTCTGTTCTAATTAAAAGTAGCTTATGAAAATGAACAAATAAAGGAGTAAAATTTAGTGCTTTTACTATTTAAGAAAATATATATTTTAGTGGTAGCTCCATGCCCCATATACTTTAAGGAGAAGCTGGTCAATTCTTAGGAAGACATGTTTGCATCCTGTCCCACAGGGAAGTGTTTATGAGAGTTAGTGTATAGGTAATCTGTATGTCTACATTTATATTTTTGTCTACTTACATATATATTTAATAGGTAAAATGTATAGATAAGAAAGATGAATCTCACCAATCCTCTTTTTCTTGTTTCAGATCTGCTTGGTCAGTTCCACATCAGATTCTCCATACCACTTTCCTTCTCTATTAATTTCTCTCAGGTATGTATGTTTTAAAATTCTCTTGTAACCATGCTTGATTTCTCACACTTGCATGTAGATGTCACAGATGTAGACAAAGATGTCTGTTTCAGACCTCTCTTTATAGCATAGGTTCTGGGATTTCAGAAACCAAATTCAATAATACATATAATATTACTTAGTCTTGGTAGGAAGGAAATGACAGTGATGTGAAATCATAGCTAAAGATGACAGGGTTTTCTTTTAGATCAGTTTAATTAACCCCTTGAATACGTACTGGTTATTAAGAAGAGCTATCTTTGTATTTGCAGATATGCTAGGGGAATTGTATATAGATGATTGCTTTGGTTGCTCTACGTATTGTAAAATGTCTTGTCTAGTAAGTGTAGCCAAGGTTTTTGCTTTCCTCCAGTAGGATATTTTCTGATTGTTTGATTGTTTCGGGGTTTCTTCTTGTGTGTTTTGTGGTGTCTTTTTTTAAGACACTAACTTATCAGAAAGATACTCATGCTTACTAGCGCTGTCCTGAGAGAAAAATATAAAAATGTACAAAGATTGAAGATGCAATGCAAACTTACTTTTTAAATAATAATTAAAAAATTATTTTAAGCTGTCTTTTTAATTCAGACTTAAGAAAAAAAAAGTGAAAATAACAGAACAAGTCAAAATGCAGAGGAAAATATTGAAACTGACAGCTTCAATATTTTGAAAATTTGCTGTAAATTTCGAAACAAAATTTTTCTATTTTGAAATGGAAAAGCTTTTAAAACAAAAGAATCTCTTATGAAACGTGTAAACATAACATTCCTGGGCGGTTTTAAGCTTCCTTTTTGGCCTGTTGCTACTTCATCTTAATAGTGACTGAAATGGCATTTGTCCCATGTGAGGGGAGGTGAATTTTGCATTTTTTCTAGCTCTTTCATCAAAAAGTCTGTATGTTGCTTTGTTTGTCTCATCTTTCATAGTACTTCATCCAGATCAGTGTGGGAGTACAGCAGAGAAGCAGTTTGGGCGAGATAAGGTGCTGGTTGCCATCTGTAGTGCATCTTTCCTATAAATTATTATTTTGATTATCTGTGCTGTCAGTTAAGCAAATTCATCTCTGTCTGCTCCCTCTAAAACAATACTTTGAGGATCTGTAGTCAAGTGCTTATTTATCTTTCATCATCAAATGTTAAACACTAAGTAATACAAAAATAATTTCTTTAATGACTGGCTGAGAGCAAGTAGGATGACTAGTAGAACAACGGCTAGAAACTGCTGGGTAAGACTTTGTGCAGTGTCCAAACATATTGAAATAGATTGTATAGCAAGGTCTATAAGCAGCTAAAAATAATCTAGGAAATCACAGTTTTTCTAAAGAAACTAGCTTGAAATTATTTAAAAAAAATTAAAAATGTAAAAATTGCACTTTTTTTCCCCTTTGCTCATGTATTGTCCTTCATTCCCTGTAACTGATTGTGTTTAATGGGCCTCCAATGCCTCCCTTTTATATGATTTTTCCTTTCATACCTCATATTGCTTTTATTGCTTCTCTCTAGATCAAAGGCATAGGAAGAAGAAAAAAAAAAGGTGACTAAGAATGATGCCTGCAATTTCCACATTTTACCATTATTTTTCTAAATATTCGTACCTTGATTTAATGCAGTTTTGCTCATTAGAATTCTAGGAGTCACTAGATAATTCTTCACCATCACGGGTAACCCAGCCTTTCATACATTTCTAGAGGTTAGTGCTTAGACAGCTCTAGTGATAAAAATTCAAGCCCAATATAATTAGAGATTCTAAATACATTTCAGTTGCTTTCTTTAAATTTTATTTGCCATCTGGCTATGTGAGCTAGTATAGCTGATATTTTCTTGAAATTTCTTTTGAAACTGTGAAAGCTCGAGGCATGACTGTTTCTCTAAAAGAATGCCGAACTATCACATGGCTACAGGCACTGATGACTTTAGAAAACCACTAAACTTTCTGAGGAAATAGTAGCCACTTCCATGTATTCATACACTGAATTTCAGAAGACTAGTGCTTGGTGTCTGCCCAGGAATGAAATTTAATGCCTGTACATTGTGGGGGTTTTTATCTTGCAAGAACTTAAATCTACTCTCTGAATTTTATTCACTATTTTGGGGAAAAGTTTATCGCCTTTAAGTATAGAATTGTAGAGGTAAGCAACATATGTATATTTGTAGAAATTAACCTCTCAGATTGTACAATTTTTGACAGGGTACAATAACTCTAAGAGAAACTGAGGGAGCTCCTGCCTTCTATATGGATTCCACAGACTGCTGGTAGCTGTGGCTGCAGTTCTCACAAGGAGTGACTTTGTTTTGTTGTAGGTTCTAGTATGAACTTCTCCATGGTGCTGTGATATCTTTGTCTTCCCTCTCCTCCCGTGCCAAGCCTTTCCCTCATCCACAGGTTTGGTCGCTTTCAATAGTGATATCCTGACTAATGCAGTGAAAGACTTTTGATGGTATAATTCTTTCTTGTAATGACTGCATATCTGAATATCATCTGCCAGTAATTATCTTCATGTTTACAAGTAATAATAATAATAAAAGATACTTAAAAGTTGGATGAGCTTGGAAGATGTAATTTTAAAGTGAAATTGTACATCATCTAAATTGTTTGAAGGTACAAATTCTATAGACCAAAGGGAAAATGGTCAGTGGAAGACTTGGTTTAGATTTTATAAAATCTTGAAAAATGTGGCTGTTGTGTTTTCCTCTAATTTTCAGCATACACATTGTCACAGGTACTTGTGGCAGCAAAAAGTGGATCAATTTATGTAATCTACAGCACTGCATAATTCTCAAAGAAATGTGAGAAACTTTCAGAAGTGCAATTTCAAAGCAGCAGTTCATTTCTGCAATTAGTCAGACCTAGGAAAAGTCATGGATTTTGATGTCTGGAAATAGCCTGAATTATCTTCTAACTAAATAAAGCAAACTGTTTCAGGCTTGACCTCATTTTCATATATACATTAGGAAAGCCAGTGATTGTAAACACAGATGGTCTAACACAGCATGTCATGCTGCTGCCCTTGTGTTGGAACAGGGCTAAATCTTGCATTGAGAATGAGGATTTTTATGTCAAACAAAGTACTTAATTAAGAACAGATTTCAATATTTAATGACTACACAGTAGCTTATTAAAATATTTGCACTAGTGTTTACAATGTTTGGTGAATTAAATACCAATATATTTGTTAACTGTAGAACAACTTTTATTGCTATTGCATCAAATCCGAGCCTTACCCTCGTGATGCCACAGTGTCCCTATCCTAGAAAAACAGATTTAAGGAGAATCTGAATGGACAATTTGGTACTCTTTCTTGTAGGACTGCTGCATCCCTAAATTGGAAACAACTGTGTAAAATCTCTTTGTTTCCAGCCTAGCAGAGCATCTTCTTCACTATTTAGCATTTGGAAGGTTAAAGGCGTCTGTAGAGATTCCCACAGCCAAAGTAGGACATACATATGTTCACAATCTACTGCAATTTATTCCCTGAAATAATAGATTGAAGCCATGGGTGGTTTCTTTTCCTGAGTTTAAGGTATAAAGCTTATGATGTCTGTTACATTTCAAGCTAGAAGCACACAGTTGCAATTTGAATAGATGGATTTGCAATTTAAATAGATGACTTTTTAACTTAGACCCTTGAAAGATTCACCAACTCTCTCCCACTTTTAAATTGCAAGCAGGAGAGCCATTTCCTTCTCCTGCAACATATATATTGTCTGGGTGTATGGTGAAGATCCCTTTCTGTTTTCACACCATTGGCTTGTTAAATGATAATAATAGTAAGCCACAATGTCTCTTCTCTTTCCAGGATGAAAATGTCTCAACATTTCTTTTCTAGCAGCTCATTTAAAAATTATAAACAAACATCTCATCACTCTTTTCCTTTGGGACCTTTTCCTCCGCATGAAAGAAAAAAATTCACCATTCAATTCCCTTGATGATTCTTTTTCTGAGGAAATCATTGTGGCTTCAAACTCTTACATATGGCATTGTACATACATACTTAAAGCTATGGTCCTGTGAGAGATGTTAGCAATCTATACCTACATATGCAATAAGTTATGGCCACCTGCATCAGTTCAACCATGCTGTTAATGTGTAAGCCCTCCTCCATTCCTGCTGCCTTCCTAGATTATCATTTATGGAGGGAGCCTAGTTCCTTTAGAGATTGAAGTAAGGCGGTTACTTATTACCTTCCATGAGAAATGTGGTTAATCAAGGGTGCCATCCACCCCAGCAGAATGGGTGGGTTAACCTTTGGGGGAAAAGTGTGATCTCTTGGTGATTAATTTGGTAAAAGAAGCATCAATGTTTGTAGTCTGAATGACTTTGTACAGGCTATTCAGAGAGCTCTGCACAACATCATGGTTCCTTTTGTGCTGTAGGTTTTTGTATGCTCTGGTAGTAGAGCTGCTAGATGGGGCCTCTGTCTACAAACTTGTAGCAACCACTTGTCATGCATATTTCTAATTAAATCTAAATTAAAGTTTCATTTGAAAGAATTTTAAATGTTTCAGCTTTTTACCGCCATGTGTTAACATATCAACAAATATATATTTTAAATTTCTACAGCAAGGAATTAAAAATTTGATGGAATGATGGTTTTCAACAACATAAAAATTTCATAATTTAATTAATGAATGCTTATTAAAACACTCCTTACAGTATTACACTCTTTATAGTGTAGGTTTTCTCAGTTTCTGTTTTCTGGAGTTAGAGCTGTCTCTGTTTATTTGATTTTTCCCTCTGTCTCATATTCAAAGGAGTAAAAGACGTTGCTGTTGCTCAATGCAAAATCTTGTTTTTTGCATTTCCACTATGTCTTCCATACAAGAATCTCAAAGACCTTTGATATCAGTTATGCAGTTTTGCAGCACCCTTACAGACAGGCAACATCATGATTGGTGTCTGACAGTAAGAGAAGACAGGCAAAGAGAATTTGAATAAGTTAACAAACAAGTTTCTGGCATGGACAGGAAAAGAATGCAAAGCTATCCTTTGCAGAGGAGAACTGTTAATTCTTTTATTTTATTTTTCCCCAGCAAACAATGCACCGTGCAATGTAGCTTCAATCATTCTGAAATAATTTGTGAGTTGGACTGATTGGATTTATCCAACAGTTTTATCTAAAAATTGGGAAAAAAATTAAGCTTGATTGCTCAAATTGCTTTCATTGCTGAAATGAACATTTTCACTCTCTTATTTAGACTTATTTTCAGCATGTCCACCCCTGAGGTGGTAAGGCCTCTACATATAAGCAGGAGACAAGGAGGGCTGTGGAACCTCGTGTGCAGTACCAGTGAAGGGCGCATGCCTGCAGGACTGCAAGGTTCCAGGCCTCTCAGGCAGGCAGCACAAATGACTCTTCCTATTCAGTCATGTACTATTATGTAAAAGTGCGACAAGAGATTTGTTGTTGTTGTTTGCTGCTTTCATTTTTAAGAAGACTTTAAGTCTGGATAGGCTGGCTATGAAACATCACTAATAAAGTATTTAGGCTAAGCACCAGGAAGCTGGAGAGAAGCTTTAAACTCTGTCAGGCAGAGGAGAAAAAGAGATATAGCTGTTTGGTTGCCCAAAAGATTACTACACTGATTTTGTTAACTGAATACAATTTTCAGTTTCTTTGCTTAAAAAAAAAAAAGTTTCCACAGTTTTTCTCCTAAGCTTTAGTCATATGTATTTCCCTCTCAGAAAATGCTGGATTTCCTTACAGCTTTGCCCGGTTGCATTATCCTTAGAAACATATGCTGGGGTTCTATGAGTTGGTTTTGTTATTATTTCCTAAAAAACTAGACGTAAAATTTTTGACTTAAGTCACCTCATTGGTCCAGATTATTCTGCAAAAGTGTAAGCCACAGTTATTTCAGGGTACATCTGGAAGGATGAGACAGGTCTTGCGCTTCACCTGCTGCTGGGCTGATAGTTCTTCACCTGCTTGGAATCTTGAATAATTTTTCAAAAACACAGCTGTGAATAATTCTTCGTGGATAACCTAAGCCAAGATATTTGGGAAATTGATTTAACTCTGTTACAAGGAATAAGAGAAAGGCATGTTTGTTCTATTGTTCTGTAAATATTTGTTGTATTATCGGTTGTTGCACAAGTGGAAGTAAACTCATGAAGTTCACTGTCCATTTATCCCTAATGGTATAGCTAATCATTATAGTCATTAAATATTTTCCCTATTTATACCAGTCTTGTTGTGAGATGTCAGTTTGATTTCTAGACCTTGCAGATTAGTACAAGGTTACTGAGGTATGTATGAATTACTTTGGAAGTGTAATTATTTTTCCTGCTCTAATTGTCGAACATGCTGCAGTGCTGAAATTGGGGAGCATTTCACAGCAGATAATTTAACAGACTTTTATCCTTTTCCCTGTGCAAATATTTCTACCCTCTTTTTTCTGCAATTTACTAGCCTACTTTTTCATATTATGTAGCTATTTCTGTGTGAAAAAGTTCAGGCCAGCTGATTTTTAACAATCTGCTCCATGTAGATCACTTTCATATTGTTGGTTTATTCTTTTTACCAAGAGTGTCTGGCAATCTGCTCTTTTCTAATTCTAATGTAGCAGTGTAAATGCTTCAGTACAGGGTCTTTGTTCTCTCAGGCTAAGGGAGAAAGAATGACAGAAAGAAAAAGTAGAAGATTAGTTCATCTTGGAAGTTTGACATTAAGATTTCTCCTTGGCCCTATCATAAGAAAAGGCACAGGACATACAGACCCAGGGTTCAAAATTTCCTAATCCTTTTCTGACCCATGGAGGAAGATACAATTTAGGCTTGCTAGCTTTCAGGAAACTTGAGAGCTCTTTCTCTGTTATCATTGATTATATCTGATTGCATGTGTGCTCATTCACATGATCTTGTTCGGAAGATTTGACAGATCTCTGTCTGGTTTATTTAATTCCCCTGAGCTTTGAATGTGAGTATAATTTTGCTAATGTCTGTAACCCCAGATCGGCAGCACAAGACATTTCAGATCAATGTCTTTTTGAATGCTGCCTTCTTGAGAACAGCTATGTTTTTTTAAAATATCTCTTTCCCATTTCAAAATTATTAAAACTGCTTTTGTGGGCTTATGAGCAACCTGAAATGAATTCACTAACCTACCTATTTGTAGACTGTAATGTAGTGCTTGCATCTGGCGTAATAGTTCCTTCTTCAATGCTGATGGAACGTTTGCACTCTCCTTTTTTTGTGGGGACCATTCTTATGAAAGTTTAAAATGTCCAGCACTACGGAGAGAAATAAGATTCAGAGTGGGTACCAGCAGTATTTTAGGAATTTTAAGACAGCCTAAATTGTAAATTACGTCTAAGGGCTACTTTTCTTAGCTGAAATCTTAGTAAGTTCAGGTTAGTAACTGCGCAAGGTGCTGCTTGACAAAGAAACACTGGGGAAAACACAGATGTCACCAATTTCATGCTGTGGTTCTGAAGACTTGTGGTTCAGAGGTTCTAGGTTGGGAAATAACTCAGGAAAAGTTTTTTGGAAAGTTTTACTAAGATTCTCTTTTGGTGTGGATAGAATCCCAGTTTTTTTGGACTAGCCCACAGAAACTAGATCAGTAGTTAGAGGAAAAAAAATGGATGAGTACTATGTTTCTACCACTTTGAAACAGCAATAATTGTTTATCTTGTCTCAAGTGGCTTGCAGTTTAAATACACTATCCAGAAAAGGTTTGTTTCAGTTCTGTAGAGCAGAAAGAGATGTTTATAATGAGGGGATTTGTGTTTAAAGTTCATGCAGAAAAGTGGTGGCACAGCTGGGAACTGAACTCTGAGCTCCTCATTCCTACACTAGTCTTAACTGCAAGACTGTTCTCCGTGTGTTTACAGATCCTTCACTGATGCAGATAAATGTTATGGTGTGAAATACAATTCAGCTGATTTACATCAATAGGGAACTGACCTTTTATAAGAAGACAACAAAACTTCAGAGTTTGATTATTCACTTGAAATCTGTTTTGATTTTTTAATACAAGTACTATAATCCAGAAGAGAGCATGTCTATTGCAGATTAAAATTCATCTTGCTTCATTCTATATCTGTTCTGTCTTGTAATAATGTTATACAGAGAGAGGGCTACTTTTTATTTTTGTAGTCATGTAACAAACTGATGGGTATTTGGATTCCATGCCTGTGATGTATTATACTGGCATCTGTTAACCCTGCTAAGCCTATTTCTTGCAGAAAGACACACTATATATGATTATGGGCTATGGGAAGAAAACGAACAAAAACACTGCAAAATTAATTGCAGAATTATGCTTACTGAATAGAATTGATAATGAAAAATATGACATGGAAAGAAAACTTAATGAAGAGAAGGACAGTAGCAGAATGACATCTAAGAAAAGGTGATATTTGGATTTGATCTTTGTGGTTAAGAACCAGTTGCTGTTACTATTTATGATTCAGTAATATCGAGGTTCAGCTATAAGGGAGGTTCCTCAGTTTTCCATGTCTGTGAAAACACCATAAATAAAACCTGAACTACAGGGACCACTGTATGTATTTTGGAATCTTTTGTAATGTATATGATTTATCATTTGGAGCAGCAGCCAGGAAAATATCTGGCTGAATTGTAAGGTGGGAGAAGACCTTTTCTTCTTTTCTTCATTCTCCCCACACACACCCACACCCCTCTCCCCCCTTCTTTATTTTTCTTTTTTCCCTTTTTGGTTGTTAATAATGATCACCAGCCATATGCCATTGCTAGTGAACTCTTGACTCTTTCTCTTCTGGGAGCAATATTTTTTATGACATTTTGACATGTTTAGCTGATTCTTCACCCAACATTTCATTAACTCATTGGTCTTGATTTTTCCCTTACAGGGATGAAAATTGAGAGCAGCATATTGGTGTGCAGCTAGTGTGAATGAGACCAGGTTTGAATTCAGTGACAGAATCCTCCCTCCCACCAACCTACTGCTCAAAACATGCTAATGTGTCTTTTGGGATTCTGAGACTGCAGCTAGAATTTGGCTAATAATACAACCCATGTAGTCTTCACCCTTGTGTTAACGACTGCCATTCTAGTACAAGCTCTTGCACAACAAAATGGTGAACCTGATTGGGGAATTCATTTGGCTTAAAAAGAAACTGGCAAACACCCCTACTTTATTTTTCAGCTAAATAATTTTCTGTTCTGGCTTGCTGGATGGCTGCCAAATGCTTATAATGCTCTGGTACAATGGGTAAGAGTTGTGATGTGAGATTGTCATTATTTAACCCTAGAACTGCTGTGGAAAATTATTGTGAAAAGGGGGGAGATGCTTTGAGATATTTTGCCTGTATTGCTACTGCTAGGTGCCAGAGTTTAGTATTCTTTAAACCAAGTGGAGAATGCTTTCGTGGTCTGGAAACCTCAGACATTTTACTCCCAATTTTGAAATTAAAAAAAAAACAAACCAAAAAACTTGAATTTTTTTCTAATGTTGAGCACTTTTGTAATTATATCCCAAGTGTATTTTTTCTCTGAATTTCTTTGTTTGCCTTCTCTGAGATTTTGCAGATTCCTTTTAACACATGGTACACTCAGGGAACATGAAGAGATTCTTTATTGTATAGGAAAAAAATGCATTTGGCAATAATATTATATATTTCATGGACATCTAAGTAGGCCAATCCTGACTAGGGTGGCAAGAATAAACTCAGTTTCTAGTGAGGGGAAAAAAGAATCTTATGTCCTTCTCAGTGATACATAATAGAGTGGAAAATAAAAAAGATATTTTGCTGTCCTTGATAGCTACTGACAGGAAACTTAGTATGATCCTCTTTTTCTTCAGTGTTAGGCTAGAATAGTTGACTGCTAATGAATGCAACAGTAACATAAAATTGGAATGCATAATGGAGAAGGACACTGATTTTTTTGAGATTCTTTTATTCTTTTTCACTGCATGCTGCTGACCAGGGGCAAGGCCAATTGCATGTATCTACAACTTGAGCTGTGGGTCATTTCCAGTTGTACAGTCAGTCTCTAATCCAAATTCAGATTTCATGTTTTGACTTATATTAGGAGTAGATGAATGTTTTCATTTTTGATGGTCATACTAACTCCTATAATATATATTTTTAAAGCCTTCCATAAAGACTACTGTCTTTGGCCTGGATTCTGGCACTGTCTTAAAATGGATGTTACGCAGTTAAGAAGGGGGTGCCAGTGTTTGGCAATACCACAAAAACGGAAAGCACTCAAGTACGACTGAATGTTATCAAGATTTCTGGCTCTGTTCAGAATAAGGCAGAATTGTCCTCACTGCAAATTGCTTCACACTTAGACACTCTGCCAGCACACAAAATTGGATTTTTTTTACCGCCGCCAAAGTATTGTATTTACATTATCTGAGTGCATAATTAAGCCATTAAGCTGAAAGTTTCTGGGTTTGAGCATGCAAGAAGAACATTTGAAAAGAGTTAGAGAGATTGTATAGGGCTAAGACACTTTAGACTGTCTGATGGGTGCCATCAGAATGGGCTGAGCTCAGCCATAAAGCTTTTACAGGGGATGTAGGAATATCAGAAACTGCTATTTCTACCATCTTATTTTGACCTGCAAGACACAATGTCATGATCACAGGTGTAGCTTGTGTGCAGGACCATTTTAACATGTAAATGTCACATTTTAAAACTCCAGAACAATGGCAAACAAGGTGTGATATCAGCTGCCATACACAGCACTCCACTTGTGAATCACAGTTCTCTGCCTTTTTGTCACTGCTTTTGGCCTTTACCACTGATAAATTACATGTCTGACTGCTGGGCTAGATGAAGCCTGCCCTCTCCTCTCGTTCTTTGCCTGCTGTCTGCAGATGCCCTAGGGAGGGAGGAAGTAAGGAAATGGACTTGAAATGAGGAGGGAGGTCAGGAAAGAGGCTCAGGAAATAACAGTTTCCTCCTACTTACACAGCTCTGTAGTTGTGGTCAATATTTTCATTAATGACTCAAGTGGTAGAATAGAAGTTTGTTAGATTTAAATTAGAAGTCAAAATAATCTGGACAGTTTAAGATGTGAATTGGAAAAGTCAGGATATTGTCCAAAAAGGAGAAATGGAGATTCAAGACTTTGGCAGAACTAATTGATTGCTTCAGTATCTGCTGTATGAATATGGGCTATAATACCAATTTTGAAGAAAAAATCTAACTTGGAGTTATAGCTGAGTATGAGTTGGGTTCAAGCCAAGGGCCTTGTGATGCTGTGACTAAAGCAAACATGACTGTGTGTGGAGCATAGCCTGAAAGGTATGCGGTCAACTTTCTACTCTGTTCTTTGCAGCAGTCTCAGGCTGCCCAGTTCTCTGCACTGCATGTTGTGAAGGATATTGGCCAGCTGGAGAGTGTACATCAGAGGGCAAGGAGAATGAACAGTGACCTGAAACACAAGGAAAGTTTGAATAAACTGAGGTTATTCAGACTAGATAGAAGACTGATACTCATTTAAAAGTGCCAAAGAAGATG
This sequence comes from Ara ararauna, assembly GCA_028858755.1. NCBI lineage: Eukaryota > Metazoa > Chordata > Aves > Psittaciformes > Psittacidae > Ara > Ara ararauna. The sequence goes on along the minus strand of CM054382.1, from coordinate 17,834,519 downwards.
TTGCAAACAGGGAGGGAATAATCTGCCCTCCATGTCTAACAGCCGGAACAATAACTTGTGGAATTACACTGCAGAAAAACAGATTTAGATACTGGGGATAAACCTTTCTCAGCAGAATAGTGAAGGATCAGTATAAGTTACTAGCAGAGGCTGTTGAATCTCCATTACTCCGCAGAGGAAATCTTAAGAAAAGCAAATTACAGACCTGTCAGGAATGGTATAAGTATCATGGTTCTGCTTTGTGGAAGAGGTATGAAGGATTTCTCAAGTCTGCCAGAGAGACAGATGTTTTATCTTTTTTTTTTTTTTTTTTTTTTTAACCTAAGTAACTGTGTTTGACTTCTTTTTTTGTTTGTTTGGTTTTTTTTTTTTTTCCTTCCCCTCTCAGCTGGGAGACAGAGATTAAAAAGTGGAGACAATAAGAAGCATAGGATCACGAGCAAATTCAGGTGGGAAGGAACCTCAGGTGGTCTCTAGACCAACCTTTCTCAAAGCAGGGACAGCTATGAAATTAAACATGGTTACTCAAGGCTCTATCCATTTGGATCCTGAAAACCTCCAGGGACGAAGACACACAAATAACTACTTTTGCCACTGACTTGCTAGTGCCTCCCTGTCCCAGATGATCCCTACCTGATGAATGTTCCTTCTCTTCCCTGTCCCAGTGCAATCAAACTTCCTGTCTCTTTGATTTCCCTTTCTAACTCCTGAGTGTGAAAGAGGCTTCAGATCTTGCTTGGAATAGCTTTATAGACACCTTGTACCATGAAAGGGAGCAGAGACCCTCTGGCTGTGGTTCACTGAGTCCTAGCTGGTATCCCCACAGAGACACCATCCTTGTTTTAGAAGCAGGACTTTTCAAAGGAGTTCAGGAGAGTTCAGCACTATAAACCAGTGCCCTCCTTTAGAAAACCCCACACCCAAATTTATACAACATTTTTAGAACAGATGTTTTTGTTTTAACCTCCGTTTTATGGATGTTTTAGGAGGCACTGGATTGAAAACAATGCTTGTCTCGCATAAAAGAATTGAGAAAGCAATTCCATGGAGAAGACTGAAGTAGAGGAAAACAAGATAAACAGGTCCCTTGGGAACCATGGATCAGTTGAATGAGTGGGAAGAAATGAGCATGAAATAGGACATCATGGCTGACTTTTGTAACAAAGGAAGAATGATGTATATTTAAAAATAATTTTCTTATTATTTCTTAATCACAGTGCTTATTTGTCAGCTTGTTCTCCAGGTTTTTATAATTTTTCTAATTGTTTTGTAATAGGATTGTTATGAACAGGTGCTCTTGTTAATATACAGCTTACTCTAGCTTCCTCCAAAGACGAGGAGACATTTCTATTGATTTCAGTGGGAAATGAATTAAGTCCATTTTCTTTAAACTTGGCACCAGTTGCCATCACTTAGAGCTATTGTTCATAAGATGCTAAGCAATAGAAAGATGGGAACTAGTGTTTGATCATGCTGTCCAAAATGTGCACTGGGCTAGATCCAAATTAAATTCATATTTGTATAAACTGTCCAACATATCAAATTGTCCTTGTTCAGCAGTTTCTTCTCTTTGCTTGCTACCATTCTGAACTATTTTGTTTGCTTTACCTTCCCATCTGGGCCTTCAAGATCTATTGGTCCTCACTTTGCCTGTGGCCCTCAAATTGGAGATGGAGTTCTCATTGTGCAATGGGTTTAATAAGCACCATATGTCCTCATGATGTTTTCCTGTCTAGGCCAATCCTGTTCTTCTGCTGCTTGGATGATCTAGTTTCCTTCTTTATCAGACTGCCGAGTTGAAAATATCCATGCAAATGGTCTCACTCCTGTGAGCTCCAGTGTTGGAGGCCTATTTCTTCTAACAGTTGGCTGTCTGTCATTGTAAAATTGTAAATGCTCAAAACTTTTGCTCCCATTCCCAGGGGTTCCCCCATTAAATTATTTTTCATTCACTACCTGCCAACAGGACCTGTAAGGGAGCCAGAAAAGCAGCAGATTAGGCATAACTATGAATTCTGAGTGGAACAGAGGGGTAGGAGATTGAACTTTTAGTTAAAAAAAAAAATGGGCTTTTCATGAGAAACAAAAAACTAAGTACCAAGTGCTCTGTGGGGCCTTTGTATTGAACTGTAGTTCACAATTAACACCTCTGCTGTTTTCTCACCATGGGAATAGAAATTCTCCAAAAAGTTGATTGTGTTAAGACTCGCCCTCCACGTTTTGGATATCTTCTTCCAGCCAGATCCTCTTATTGCTTATTCCTGTAGGCAGAATAAGTCATTGTGACTTTCTCTTTAAAAAGAAGCTGGGTATTAACTGCATCGTTCCAGTCTTTTCCCTAGGCTTGTAATCAATGGATCTAAAGTTTTAATCCTTTCGTTTTTACAGACCTGCAGAAATAAGTAATGAGAGAAAAGCCTCTTGCATATTTTCACCTCTAAGGGCCCAACTTTTCAGTGTTATGAACAGACCAATTGTATGGTACAACAGATGCTGCAGTTGTTCATCCTTCATAGCAAGGAGTTGAAAAATGTCAGTTACACATTTGGAACCTGGAACTGTTTTTTAAGGAGTGAAGCCATCTTTCTATAATGAATAATTATATTATGGTGGTTTCAGTTCTTAATTACCACTAAAAGCATATCCCTTCCATTTTTTTTCTATAACCTACGCTCTGAGCATAACAATTTGATTGTTCTTGTGATATTATTTGTTGTCTCATATGAGCTTGTGTTTCTACTAGCACACCATTTCTTACAATTTACCTGTTTTCTTTTCTACTATGATAACTTGTCCTGCATGATAATGATTGATGCTGATGTTGAAATGTGCCACTGTTCACGTTTTGTTAAATCAGAATTATTATACTTTTTTTATTAGTGTTTTATATAGCAGATGCAATGTATTTTTGTTTTACAGGTGGAGAGGACCTGCATTTTTTATGGAAATTCACTTAATGTTTTGTACTCTGATGTCTTTGGATCTGTATGTGGTGCTTGATAGTAGACAGCTGTTAGGCAAGAGATAATTGAATACTACTTTGGTGTTGTGTAGCTTTATGAGATCTGACATCAGTATATGAATATGGAAAGAATATTTTGGTGGTTGGCATAATGGAAGAATAAAATTCTTAAAACCAGGCAGACCCAGGCAGACAAAGGCCAGTGGTAACCCATCAGTTTAGCATTAACAAATGCTCCTAATAGACATATTTTCAGCGAGAGTCCATAAAAAAGAACCTGAAAGGAAAATACCCCAAACTAAGCAAAGGCAAGACAATATTTTCCTTTCATTTTTGAAGAGACAGAAACTAAAAAAAAAAAAAAAGAAAGACCAACTCCCATTCGCTTTCTGGTAATCAGTCTATAACTAGTAGCCAGTGCCATAAATAACAGCTGTATAGCTGCTGAAGGGTCTGGAAACTGAAATGTGTGGTGATGTATGATAGAACATTAAGTGATGACTTTAAAATATTAGTGGTAATACATTTTCTCTTTCTTGACATAACTCAGGAAGAAAATACAAAGGCCAAAAATAATTAAAATGGGCTTTAGAGATGCTTGACTTTTTCTTAAAGTGGAATTGAAATGGGAGCTTTATATATATGTATGTATTTTTTTTCATTATATTTAACATCATAAACTTTGAGTTCAACATTCTATATTGTGAGTAGTTGTCGTGGTTTAAGCCTTTGAAGAATCAAAAGAATGCAACTCCCACAGGTTGAGATAAGAACAGTTTAGTAACTAAAGTATAACACAAATCACTACTGCTACCACCAATAACAATAATGACAAGAGAAATACAAGGAAAGAATACAATTCTCACCACCTAATACCAAGCCCGACCACTCAGTGCACCCCCACCCTTCCGGGTCTCTGCTCTCTGCTTCCTCCCGGCTTCCCCTCCTCCCTGGCAGAGCATGAAACTCAGAAAGTCCTTGGTCAGACCAAAACATCACTAAGCAGTAACCGAAACACTGGTGTTATCAGTGCTGTTCCCAGGCCCAAAATCAAAAACACAGTGCTACACCAGCTACCAAGAAGGAGAAAAATGACTGCTGCTGCTGAACCCATGACATTAGTCTAATATTATTCTTTCAACAAGTGAAAGAAAACATATCAATATGATCACACTGAAATATTAAAATATTGCAATTTTCAATCAAATATTGATAGCAGGATAAAATATCATAGGCATTTTCACTGACATATTTCACTTCCTGTTCTTCCAACTTCACAGTGCTTGACTTGAGCGGTATGCTAAACTGTGACATAGCCCATTGTTGAGGTTTGGAGATCTTGAGAAGAGCTAGACCATGCTACAGAAACAAAAGAAAATATTTTTTGTAACAGTTCTCAGGGGTAATTCTCAGATCAGAGCAACATTACAGGATGCGGATGCACATGTACATCAGAATACTTGTCAAAAAAACCCAACCCCTGAAATAAGGGAAATTTCAGAAAAAATTCCCAAATTGTTAGTTTCAGAAATAACAGAAAAACTGCAGAATAAACCCCATAATTGTTCAGAAATATCACTTAATTGTAACACTTAATTGCAACTTCATATTTGAGTGCATAAAAGACAAGAAAAAGTTCCAGTGTTTGTCTTTTACCTGGTTGCTTTTGAAAATTTCATCATTATTTCATAATTATTGCCATGTTTTGGGACAGTCCTAACACTTCACTTATAGTGATAGTGGTCTCAGTTCTTGAGCTGTACATGCATTAATTCATGTTTGAGTTTGTTGACTCCTGAATGTTTACCTTTCCACTCAAGAATCAGAAAGGATGATTGATCACAAACACTATTGCTGCTCTTCCAGATACATGATCATGTACTTGACATGTTTCATGCTCCCTGGGGGAAGAAATGAAAATTCCAGCAAATGTGACCTTCCTCATGCCATCACAGTACTATTGATGACAGACGTGTTTCTTTTATTTGCTCACTTCTACCTTTAGAGAATGAAAGTTAATCTGTTGGTGTTGCAAATCCTTCCCCTGCCCAGTTCTTGATATTTCACATTTTTATGGTAAGCTTCAAAAAGCTAACCTTTTTGCTTAGACAGTAACCTCTCATAACAAACCCCATGCTACCCATTGTTTTTCAAACAGTAATAATATATCCAGCTCTGTTATTTCTCATTTTTTAACTAATCAAGGAAAAAAATTGATATAAAGTTCATTTTATTCTAGATTTCAGTAAAGATTTTTTAGCTACATCTTTTGGAAGTAATTTTAATCTATAAACCTATTCTTATAAATCACAAAGATTTACACATTTTTTTCTAGTTTTTTGGGTTTTTTTCTGTTCTATATAAATCTTAAAATTACATTCACATTTTATCTAGGAAAAATATAAATGCTTTTTCTAAGTTACAGGCAGGCTGGAATTAAATATAAATAAACCTAGAAAGAACAGGTACAGAGGCCAGTGTGACCTTTCACAGCTTGAAATGCAGCTTTGTCCTTATGTTTGATCTGCACTGATGTAGTTTTATTAATAATAATCATGAGATTGTCTTTGCCATCAAGAGAAGTTTTAAAACAATATGGTTTTACAGCATCTTGTTTGGTGGTTTCTATACTTTTGATAGGGTTCTGCTGCCTTATGCTATCAAACTTTACTTAAAAGCAGAGGTAAATTATTTTGAAATCTGACCTACAGATACAGTAACATGACCCTTGCAGATGGGGTTTTGGAGAAAAGAAAACCAAATATTGTAAATACTCTGATGAAATTGTGGTGCTGACAATGTTATACTCTCTGATCAGTCCATCTTTTTTTTTAATACACTACCAATTTATAATATGGAGGTCTTGTATGGCAGTAGTGCTTAGACACTTGATATGAATAGTCAAGGGATGGAACCTATCTGGTTGTTTCGTATGAAATTACAAATCTCAGTTATAATTATGGGTCTTAGCTGGTTTTGAAACACTGACTTGGAGATTAAATGAATAGCATCTGCTACAAATTTTTATTCCCCCCCAAAAAAAAAGAATGCCAAGCATGTCCTTTTTTTGCAAGCTATTTCCAGGTCAGTGGTATGATTTCCTGCAAAGATTTCCAGATGATATCAAAAGTTAAGTAACTGGCATCTTCAAGCATTTTTTTTTTAAACTTTAAAGTTGTTTGTATCTTGAAGGGGGTAATTCAAGAAAATAGTGATTTATTTTCCTTGTCATGGGTCTTTTCATCATCCCTGCCGTCAACGGCTGTGATATGATACCTGCATGAGGGCTTCCCCTCAGCAGACAGAACATGCCACATATATATGTGGAGGTCACTCATGTAGCTTTATCTGGGCATGAATAGTGCAGCTGTGAAAAGAGTAAGATCCTAATAGCTGCAAATAAGATGTTTGAGCACAGTGACATTCCAGAGATCATCAAGTGTAGCTGAACTCTAAACACATTTACTGCTGAATTGGTCCTTGAGAGGGAAAGAAAACCATCAGGAAAGGTGGATAATGTGGTACAGACGCAGGGGATGAGTTATGAGCTATAATTCCTAACATTTCATTTCTAAGAGCTCTACTTTTCCAGTAGTGGTAAGCACTTGTTTTGTTTGTTTGTTTTTTTAATATTAAAAATAATTAAAAATAATTTTTTAATATTTAAAAAAAGAATAAAACCAACAACCCCAAATCCCTAACCATCAGCCAAAATAAAAACAATGAAACAAATGAACAAACAAACAAACGAAGAACCCACAGAGGAGTCCGTTTTAACTTCACTTTCACTATTATTTAAAATCTCCACTCTGGCTCTACCTTGCACCTCCCTCTCTCACAAGTTCTCTGCCCCTCTCTCTTCCTCCCCAATGGACTTTGAAGGGTGGGCAGACATAAACTGTAGTCCACATACTCCCTCCGTTGATATCCTTGTGTCCCACTGACATCAGAGCTGCTTTAGTACAGCTGAGAAATCCTGTATTTCCCAGAATCAAACAGCAAGAGTCTTGATTCCATTCTTGGCAGACCAGTGTAGGACTGAACAGGTTTTTACCCTTAAAACAGATTTTTGTCCTTAAAGCCCTTAAGCAAAATTTATACAATGTGCTGGCAGTTTTATTTACTTTGTTGCCCTGTAAGAGACTTAGACTTTACAATATCTCTGTCATGTGAATAAGGTACAAGTCTGAAGCATTGATGTCCTCGAAAGATTGGAAAAAAAGTCTAAAATCTATGGAACTGTAAGTGATGGGTTTAGAAGTGCTGATTTTTGAAATATCACAGCAGCTTTTATTTTTTTCTTACATATTTCCTGTAGTTCCTATTACTTTAGTAAGACTGGGGTCTTTTCTATTTTCTACAACAATAATAATAACACTTCAGAAGGACTTTTCATGTGGGAATCACTAAGTATTTTACAAATACCTATTAAATCTCTTAGCATTACTTGTCAGATTAGGAAGATATCTATGGAGTTGCATAGTAAAAGCATCACCATTGTACCTAGCATACCATCAATAATTACTTTATTTTGTAGTTGTTTCTTTCCTTTCAAACAGGGCAGGCACTTCATGCATTGTTCAAGATGGACAAATCTATTGAAGATGAGACTTTCTTCAGTTTTATTTGTGAATAATTTTTAAGTTGAAAAGAATTCTCAATTTCAATCAGCTGCTTCTCTCTGACTTCCAGATGCCCAGGAGGAAATCAGATGAAGGTATTTCATTTGGGGAATGTCACATTTTGGAAAAGATCTTGGAGAAAGTTGTCTCGGGATTTTGCTGCAGAAACTTTCAGTTTTATCTTTTTTGGATGAGGCATATGAACAGTTTTCATGGAGTTAAAATCTAGTGTTCAGTCAGGTCTTGTTTCTGTCACAGGTTCTCATGGAGGTTTTCAGTATGATTGTGAGAATCATCAGAATGTATATATCTGATATAAGATTCTTCTGGTAGCCTTAATTCTGTCGTTGTTTGACTTTTTAAAGCACAACCTTAGAAAATTGGTAGCCTTAATTCTGTCGTTGTTTGACTTTTTAAAGCACAACCTTAGAAAATTCCTACTTTATTGTTGCTTTATCTGTAATTAGAAGTTGATTATGTTTGAGGAACTCCTTGGTTTCTGGAATTCATAATCCACTTCCATGTCTCCAGAGCACACTGTTCCCTGCAGAGCTTGCATATAAATGCGCTCTCAGCCAATCTCACCACTCCCCAAGGTAAAAGTGAGTCAGTCACTGTCATAATTGTATTTTCGGTGTGGGGAATGAAGCTTCTGTTTGCTGCTGCTGTTGGGAAGGGTTGGGTGAGAAGACTTGAGTGGGTGACAAACTAGCTGGTGTGAGGCAGAGCAGAACACCTTTTTCCTGGCCAACTTCATTCTTGTGACCATTTTCTTTTACCAGCAGCATATTTCAAGCAAACGTGAGATGTAGCTAGGCTACAATTTGAGGACTTGCAATAGATGCCAGGTAATCTTTAACGCTATTTTCATCAGAACTTTGAAATCTGAGGGTGAGGATCATATGAGATCTGTCAAGAATCTGTCCCTTGCAAGCACCCATGAGTCAGAAAATTTCTGTCCCAGTAGATTCCTGCCAGACGATACTCAGAACTCAGTAAGAGTCATGTGCGCTCTCTGTGCAAGCCATTTTGTTCATACTTGTAGACAGACATTTTCTATCATAAAACTGATTAAATCGAAACATTACAAATTCTTAAATTGCCTCAAACAATAACAGCTATATGTAAAGCAGGACATTAATCGGATGCATTTTCAAGACTTGTTAACAGTCTTCTCACTGATACTTTTTCCCCTTCGTCCCTGAAGTCGTATTTTGTCTGTATGTTTTGTTGGGTGCCTATAACTCTAAAAATAAAAAGTTATAACTCTGCGTTTGCATTTTCCTTGATTAAAATGCCATGTAAATGTATTGAAAATGATATGCAAATGATATGAAGGCTCCAGGCATATTTTTTCCATCAAGACCCTCTGCACTGCAAAGGTTATTAACAGAGCAAGGAATATGTCTAAAAAAAAATCATTACTGGAAGCAAGAGGACAATTAAGGAGACCTCTTGCAGTTATAAAATAGATTTAGAAAGAGGAGGGAAGACAGGTGGGTACAGCATTCACTGTTTCCTGGTGATGATCATAAGAAATTAGCTATATTCTTGGGTCTTTTATGAAGGTTTGTTTCAGATGTGCATCCTGTAACCTACATTATATTCTCTACCAGTTAGAATTTATGTATTAGGATGGAATTAGCTGAACTATGTTTCTGAGACATCAGACTTAGTAACATTCATAGAACGAATTTATGGCTTCAGTGGTTTTTTTGCCTGCATTTTGACATATCATAATTTAGTGGTACACTAAATTGTTATAGGAACCTTTATGCTACAATTTTAACACTCCGGGTTATGAAGTAAGAGCCAAGAAAGTGTCTTAAAAATGTTGTACACTATTCACAGATCTGTATTTACAAAGGAGTGGGCACAAATGCTCTTATCATGGGGTTTTACCTTTCAAAACTACACTTTCGGCTCTGTCGATGTCATACATAGATTCTTTTTGAATCCATGTTGTCTTGTTTTCTCTGATATGTGTATGCATGCACACAGAAGGGTGCATGTACACATGCATGTCAGTATGAACAAAAAGAAGGGCAGTGACTATTTTTGGATCTCTAAGCAATGGAAAACCAGACACTGCTGAATTATTGCATTTAGAAAATTCCTTAATGGACTTACAAATAGACATAAAAATACATAGTAGGATGAGATTCTCTGGTTCATTCTGCATACTGTACATCTGTTCTTTTAGTTTCACTGGCTTTAGAGATGCTTTTGGTCACTGATTTAGTATAAGGCACCAGGATTATAATACTTAGCCAGTTTTGCAATAGTTTGCTGGAGGGGGGAATGGGGATTTGGCCTGAAATTTTCCAGAGGCACTTTGTTGTTAACAAAGAAGTCAAAACTTGGTTAAACCTTCCTAGCTAGCACAGAAAATTCTCATCAACATAATATCTGTTGAAGGATTGTAAGTCTAAGTCAATTATGTACAAGAGAGCTGAAAATCAGAATGAAAAACTTTATCAGGTATTTTTATTTAAGCAAGAACAGAACTGTGATCCTGTTTTTAACTTTTGCATATTCATTCATTTATCTCACCACTGGGCTAAATATCTAAATATTGCAGTAGTAAGAAAAGGAGCACATTTCTTTTGTAGATCTGGAAGATTTAGTAAGGTTAGATGTGACCTTTATGATATCTTTCTTTTTGCCCACAGAAAAAGACTCAGCAGCTCTGGAATGCAAAAGGGTAGGTAAGTCAGACACAATGTGCTATGGAGCTGGTCAAATCTTGTGGCAACTGGATGCACGGGTTAAGAGCTGACTTGGCAGGTACTGCTCCCAAGGTAGTTAATTGTTTCTCAGCAGCTTTTCTTTTATTTGCTCTTTTTTAAGAACAGTTTTCCAGGGTGACAAAAAAGCCAGTGCAAATATGCATAAAGAGTACTGATTTAGGTTTCATGAAAGACACAGGACTTCTCTAACAGTTATGTGAAAACTCAAGCCATTTCCCACAGCTAAGACTGAACTGAAATCAGAGCTGTGGTAAGATTTGTCTTTACATCTGAATAAATGAACCCACACAAGAAAAAGCCATGTTATGTGGCTTCTTACATCTGTCACCACTAACACAAGAGATTAAGAGAAATTCCTTTTATGATTGAGTTAGGTATTATTTTTTTCTCTCCTGAATGCTATCTTGATTAAATTAACTGTGGAAAAACTGCCAAGGTCTTTAAGACGTATGAAATAAGGTACGCCAATAAAGTCAAAAGGTATGTTAGTAAAGTTCAACATGTTTGTACTAATAAAATCAGTGATTCAAGAAACTCACGCTTCAGTAGCCTTTGAATGAGAGAACTTGTTCACTAGGTGTGAGTGAGTCACATTGCACACATGTCCAGACATGTCACTGTTTTATGTGCATGAGGCTAATGTTGTTAGATTGCCACTGAGCTCATAAGGAATACAGAGAGGAAAGGAAAAGAAAAAAATCTTTACCAAGCTTCACATATTTTTGGGAGGGAAGGAAATCTGTAGAAGAATTCATCAAATATCACCAGTATATTTAAATTACTTGCAGTGATAACAGAATGAGACATTAATAACAGATAAAGGGGTCCTCAGTTACACATTTAAAAGCTTATTTAAAGAGCCTAGATTAGATCATAGATCAACAGAGCCTCACTGGAAAGAGCAGTCTTGTCTTACACATAGGGCTCCACACTGCAGCACTTAACTGAGACTTTGGTGAGATAAAGCTGTTTGGCTTTTAAGTCAACCTTGAGATGACTTTCCCTTTAAAAAAATCCTCTTTGATTATGTATTTGGTTTGCATGTTAAATAAGCTGCTCTGCTAAAAATACACCCCTGCAAGGAGCTTATGTCATCTCCCCCCAAACGAGCGACAGATAGTGAAAGACAGAGAAGGCAGAAGAGGCAGTATAAGAACCCAAGTTTTAATTAGGGACAAGATGAATTGGAAAGTTTGTATTAAATTATCTAACATGTAGAAGACAAAGACATTAGCTTTTAGATTATAGTGAGCAAATCTATAACAGCTAGAGGCCAGATCTACAGGTACCATAATCATGCACAGGCTTGGTGGACTTTGTTCATTCTATGCTATTTTACACCAGCTCCTGTGTAATTAAGCCTCATAACCTTTCTACTTATTCTAAAATATACAGTAAAGTCAGCTAGAAAACCTACCGCAACTGAGGCTGACTCCCTCATCCCTCTCCCACTGTGTACCTTCAAAACCAGGTGCAAATTTGGCTGCCCTGGGTAAAGAGCTGGATCTTCAAAGATCCTCTGCGCAGCAGAGCTGCTGGCCGAGCCAGTACCCACATACAGCGCACGTTGTGGAGTGACAAGTACAATAGCTGTATATTTCTTCCTGCCCTCTTTTAAAAGGTTATGCCCTCCAGGTAAATTTAAGCACTGTCAAAACTGACACCTTTCTCAGGAATTAACAGGAGGCAAAGCTCTGAAATGCCAGATTCCCAGTAAATTCTCTCAGCTTTTCATTATTTCTCTGCTTGTAATTACCCCAGGAGACCTTAAGGGGTCTTTTCATTGTTCTAAGGAACTTGTTGGAGTAATTTAAATAGATAGAAACACTCTGTCCTCTGGATGGGAAGTGAAGGAGCCATGACAGGGTTATTATTTTACTAGAAAGTAAAGGATGAAAAATAGGGAGTGTTAAATTTAGAATTCTCCACCACTGATCAAAACTCCAGCTCTGCCCAAGGGCTGTGGCGAGGAAGGCAGTTTTCGAAAGTCTGTTCTTTTTGGTTGACTGCATTGTGGCTTTTTTTTTTTTTTTCATAATCTTCTCAACAAAACAGGGATCAGAAATGGAAAAGGAAACCTCAACAATACAGCCCAGCCCCTAGGGAAGCAAGGCTGATTAATGGGCAATTTTATGGCTCATTTGTAAAAAGGGAAACTAACAGAGTACTCTGTTTACTTTGTCCATATGATTCATATCAGCATTTCCAGAAGGGGGGAAAAAATATGTTTGAATGTCTTGAATAGCTTGGGAAAATAAGCAAATAGTTTATGGACATTTGCAATGAAGAGTACAAACTACTGAAGGATTTATTACAAACACTGCATGTACTAGAACTGTCAGACTCCAGATTTTCCTTTAAACTCATATATTCTTTCTATCAATTTATTCCTAAATGATACTTTGGAGATTAGGGATGAGTTTCCCTCTAAGAGGAGCAGTGTTCACAGACCTAAAAACATGCAGCTGGTTTGGAGGCTTTAATGACTCTTTGGAGTCTTGTATGTATATCCTTGTATGTATGTCTTTTGTGCTGGAGGTACTATGGTTCGATTTGCAACACTGTTGACTAAGTCTGTAATTAGAGCAGCAGCAACCGGCAATTCAGCTTTTCTGGACCTCAGTAAGTAAGTTGAAGAGGCTCTCTCTTCTACTTTCTGAAGTTCTGATTCATCCTTACCCATTCCAAATCGCCTATCCCCCACCACTCCCCCCCCACCCCCCCCGACCCCAGCTCCTCCTCCAAAAAAAAAAAAGGGGGGGAAAAAAAAAGCGGGGGTCGGAAGGAAAACAGATGGAAAGAGTTAGATTAGCTTCTGCCAAATTGTGCACAGAGTGGCTGTCTTTGGCACTCAGCTGATAGGCCTGTGACTTTTGGATTGTTTTCAGATGTGTTATGGTTATCATGAGATGTCACCTGACTGGGAATCACACACCAGGAAGAATAACAAGTGAAAGAGAAAAATCAGAAACAAAGAAGAGGTATTATATGAGGAGGAGTGAGCTGGGAGAATATTGGTAGAAATGAATAGAAGTATCATATACCTCTCAGATTTTGCCAAAAAATAACAAGCAAATTATCAAAACAACAGAGGAGCATAGTCTCTTTTAAAGTACACAAAGATCTGTATGTGAATGTGTACAAACATACGTTACATACATTTGGTGAGGCTCGAGACAGTGGAAGTGCATTGGAGTGAAAAGCTGCATTGAAACTTTTCCACTTAATACCGCCACTCCCTGAGTCATGGATGTTACAGTTAGTTTAATGTTACAGTTACCAGTCATGAGATTTGCTTCTCTTTTGATCTGTACACCTGAGTTACATTTACTTTGGTGAGAAGCTGGAAAGTCCTCAAGGTAAATGTGAAACCTGTAGTAAATTCATTCTTAGCAAACGTACACAGAAACTTTCCACTTTACGGATTACTTTATTTTTCATAGATACTGTGGTATGTTTTTACAGAACAGCGGAGGTTGGAAGGGGTGTCCAGAGATTGCCAAGTCCAGCACCCCTGAACAGCGTGTTGCTCTTACAATCATCTTTGCGGCCCTTTGTTGGACCTGTTCTTCTATGTCCCTATTTCTTGTCCTGGTGAGCTCACCATCAGGCACCAGCTGGTCAGGCATGATTTGCCTTTCATAAATGCATCTGATTTCAGAAGGGGCTATTGTTACATTGTTAATATTGTTAACATAGGAACTTTACATCAATATTAAATTCTGGCATATGGACTCTTTACCTGAAGCTCAAATTAGTGGTGTCACCCATAGAACCTCGTATGACAACAATCTAAAAAAATCTAAGATACATGTAACTTTGACTTCATACGCAGCACAATTGAGATTTCATACCTAACTCTTGGATTTCCACAATGTGTTTTATTTCAGGGTGTTAAGAGAACATGACCACTGAGATATGCTACCTTTCCAACCTTTTCATGACCTGTTTCCTCTGCTCCTTGAGTTTTCGGGCTGCCTTACCAATTGTTACTTGTGATATTTTCTTTCTTGTAAGACTGTTACATCTTACTAGACTTGTACACATTCCAGTTAGCCTAGTTTTGTGTATGTTTGAACTGTGAATTCCTTAGTAGCTTGGCAGACAATTTAATCGGTTGATTGAGCTTTGTTACTTTTTCATGCAACAGTCATAGTTGCCTTTAAGGGGTTGTCCTTGTCTGTTGTACAGTCTTGTACATTGTGGAGATTTTGGCATTGATAAAATGCTTTTGGTCAGACTGGATGTGTGTTGCTTACTCCTATTTCTTCAGAGGCAATTATTCAAAGGTTGACCGTAACATCAAACAGAAATAACCAAATGTACAAATGCTTCTGATCAGCTTGTAGCTGTCTGACAATGCTGGGCTTAGTGGCATGTACATGTTATTGGGCACAAGCCATGGAGCTCTGGAGGGGATTCAGAGACAGAAGTCAGTAGCCTAAATGGATTGGCCAGGAAACAGGAGCTAAGCATGTTGAATTTCCATTCAACAGTGTGTACTGTGAGTGTCTGTGAAAATCTGGCCCTCCATACATTCATGCGCATTTTAATGCCTTGGGGTGTCATTTCTCAGAACAAAACAGGAAGCCTGTGCTTCTCATCATCTTTCCATTTCTAGATATTGGAAGTATCTTGAGGACAAGATCTCCTGTTGTTTCTACCTCATAAGGGGCTTCTGAAGGCAAACACTTTCTTGGAAAAACATGGACCCATACACAAATGCAGCTATTGAAATACTTTGCATTAAGAAGGTTTCTTGTGGAATGTTGTGTGCAAGGCTTGTTGAATAAGATCCCTTCTGGGTGGCCTTTGTCCATCTCCCAGTGTTTTCATGACAATCTTTTACCGCAAAAAGGAATTAAAGGCCTTCACCTCAGAGGTTCAGGAAGAGTGGAAAGAGGTCTTGTCTGAACGATGATATGCCCGACACTTTTGTTCCTATCACTTTCCTGATAAGCTCAAGCTGTTAAACTCCAGCTAACCAATCACTAGAACAATTTACTACCTCTGTGTCATTTTAAGTGGGCTGTCTGGCTCAAGCAGGATATATTCAAATGAAAGTTAACAAAGTATGTTTTTTTTGAGGATTTTTCTGCTACAAAGAGCTTGAAGGGAACCTTTGAACTGGCATTCTCATCCCATTGCAGCTGAAATATCCATTGTACCTCCCACAGCTTCAATAACTGCAGTTATTTTCATTTCCAGCACATTTGGAAACAAACAGTGTTGAGTCTATTTTATTTGATGGGAGAGGTTCATAAAGAAATGGCAAAGGGCTTGCATTTTTTAAATATTTGGCCTTCAGATATCCTCTCCTTTCCAGATCCTTTAAG
This sequence comes from Ara ararauna, assembly GCA_028858755.1. Lineage (NCBI taxonomy): Eukaryota > Metazoa > Chordata > Aves > Psittaciformes > Psittacidae > Ara > Ara ararauna. The sequence continues at coordinate 17,818,849 of CM054382.1, read as the reverse complement.
CCATGCTCAGGTGACCCTTACAGGCTGAGCAGCAAAACCCTGCTGGGAGAGAGGGGCCCAGAGCAGCCACAGTCTCCCTTGTGGTCCCTGCCTATCAATGTCTGCTCTTATTCCACAATGAGGCTGGACTGTCTTGGCAGGGAAAGCTTCATGGGATCAGGTATAATCCCCTGAGGAAAACAATTGTACACAATAAGAACTTGAAAGAATGAAAAGATTTTCAACTGCTTTAAGCAGAGCTTTATTGATAAAAACTGTGTCTGCCTGTTTTCTCTAGTTAGTTTTCTATTATGATAGAAACTGTAGGAAAGCAAGACTCATGCTATTCCATAAATGAGCTTGTCTAGTAATTGAAAAATAAGTTAAAGTTAAATTGGTCTAAAATCCTAATATAAGTTTGAAGGCTGCATTACAGGGTATTGGTTTTCTCGTGAAGACTTTTCATATTTTTTCCTCCCTTTACCCCAACCCATCTGTAGAAATGTTTTTTCTCTTGTTACCTCAAAGCCTGAATATTATAGATTCTGGGTGAAAGACTTAATTCAAATCCTTTTTTCTCATTTTTCTGTAGCAATTCAAGACTTGTTGGTTCAGAGAACATGGGCTCTTCTTGTCTTTTCTTTGTTTACCTTTCAGTATGGTCGTGCTGTGGAATTTTAAACCTCAGTGAGATGATGGTGAAATGCCTATTTACCTTTTCTGTGACTTGAGCAGGTTGTTTTCTTAATACAGAACATAGAAGCCAAGCAAGCTACAAGTATATTTTTTCTCTTTGTTGATGAGACAGCCCTTGAGAATATTCTTAAATAGCACTTTATAAGATAGCCAAGCCCTGCAGGCAAATGTTACCCATGAAAAGAGAACATTGCACTTGTACCATATGTACCTGAAATGCCTTCCTGTGTGACTGGGATGTCAATAGGAATTTCCCAGACACCACACAGAACTGCAGCTAAAAACAAAGGTACTAAACTGACCTTTTGTCTCCTGTGACTGCCTTGCAATTAACTTTATAGATCTTCATTTTCTTTCCCTCATAGCGCTTAGCCTGCTGTGCATGAACAGGAGAAAGGCAGCTGCCTGGGCTCCTCTCCCTGATGCAGGGTGATGGGCAGAGCCAAACTGTTCTTGCCTCCTTTCAGTGTGAGCCCTCATGTACAGCCTTAGAGAGTATGTATGCTTCAAGCAGGTCCTGAGCTTAAAGAGCCTTAATGTTTGGTCCTGTTTCTGCCTAATCTTTATGCAAGCTATCTTGTCATCTCCCCACCATCCCCCCCATGTGAAAAGCTTGCCAGTTAAATTAATGGAGTTTTTAATCTCCTCAGAAGACAGAAGATGAAACTGCATTTTGTCTCTCTCTGATTACCAAAGCTTAAATTTAAGACTACAAGAATGTAGAATAGATGTTAAAATCCTACCTTCTTACTTCCAAAGACATAAATGAGCACAAGGTGCCATTAGGCTACTCTATTTAATCTCAGCTGTGAAGAAAGATTTCGGTAAGAATGATGGTTTTGACGTCTGTCACTTGCACGATCACCTTCCAGTGCCATCAGAAGAAATCCATTACCCTTTCTGATTGGAGAGTGATTTTAGTTCAGCAGAGTTATAGGGTGATACCAGCTACAGTGACAGATATACATCCCGGAATGCTTCCCTGATCCTGCTGTGTTTATAAAAGGGATACATTCAAGACAACGTTAACTTTTTATAGGCACATTTCTGGGAGGAATAAAACCCTATAAACAAACTGATCATTCTTCCCACAAGTAATATTTTTATATGCATGTTTAAATTATGTTGAAATTACAGCTACTAGCTGCTAGAGGTAACAGATACACAGTAGTTTCACAAAAAAGAAGGTGCTACCATGTGTTCTGCAACTGAGTCTTTACTGAAGCCCTGAGAACTATGAAGTGACTACCTAATTCACTCAGATTGCAGAACCTGCATATGCATACAGAAGTCAGATGATATTTCCTGATACTACTATAAAGATATTTGACTAGCTTTATATTTTCCAGGTATTATAAGAGTGTGTAATTGCTTATTTCCTTTGATTGTCAGTAGCAGCCTTTTCAAGAAGGAAATTTAGAGAAACTCTTGGAGGAAAGCTTTGAAACTGTGGAGCAAGGAGGCTGAACTAACGTTTTAATATAGGAGTATGCTGTTCTATTTCCAGCCTCTTCTTAGCCTAAACAGCTTCTAAGATCAAATGATTTTCAAGTGGTCAGCAACAAAGATAATGAAGATTAGGAGTTTAGAAAATAAAGAATTGACCTTAGCAGAATAGTGCTATAAAGCAGTTTGTTCCTCTTCAGGGATTCTGCTAAAAGTTGGCTAAAACTGTTTGGGCTTTTTTTTAGGGATTCTTTGTTGAATACTAAAAATGTTGGTTTGTTACTGTGACTTTTCCTTCTTTATCACTGCTCTGAAACATGATGAAGCCAATAGAAGGATTCCTGTTGTGTAAAATGAATTTGAGATTGCACCATATCAGCTAGGTGTGGGAAACAAAGGCTGTCTCTATCTGGTACTCAAGAATGGGGAAGAGACACCTATAATGTGGGTCTCATTCAGTTGTGGTTTTCATATCCTTTTCATACACTCATTCTTTATTTTCATGTAATTCACCATGTATCAGTAAAGGCAGCTGCAATCATGCAAATAGTGATAGAAAACCGTGAGGAATTAGTCCCCCTAAATGGTAAATATAGATTAGAAAGAGCAGAATTAGAGAAGGCTGGAAACATTGTTTATGCTAAAAAGACCATTTACTGCTGTAATCTGTGTTTCTTATTGTTAAGTGGCAGGGAGCCCAGTGGCTCTCTGGCTTTGGCTCAAATAAAAGCACTGCTGTACAGAAGGCAGATCGTCTCCCTGTTAAATTAAGGGCATGCTATCTGCTGTCTACAGTGAGCATGGAAATGGCACAAACCTCCAATGACTGCATTCAATGGGTAAGTTTAACATTTACCAGAACCATTTTTCCAGCTCAGCTGCCGAGTTCTCAGTCTGCCCTTACATTACTTTTAAATAAACTCGCTATATTCAACAAGGTGAATCTCACCATTCCCTTCACTCGCTTTGTTAGTACATGCTCTATGTTAAATCTACTGTGAGGCGGTTTCCTGTTCACATGGTAAAACTTGGGCTGTGCTAGGCACAAATTAATTTTTGTGGGACCTGGGGAGCAACAAAGCCTGAGAAACAAAGTTATGTTTTTCTTTCTTCAATTACATTTATTGTGATAGTGAGGACATGGTGGGAATCACTTGAATAATTTGATCCTAGGTTGTTTGGCAGAATTCGTCTGTGATGGTCTCCACTGTATTTACTAACAGTTTGGAATGACATGGCGCTGCAAAGAGCCACCACAACAAGTCTGGGACAACAGGAAGAGAACAGATGAGTCAGGTTTGCTTTAAGTGTCATAAGGACAAAGAGGGGCAGTTTCACATTGAGCTTCATGGAGAATCAGCCTCCCAGAACACTGGCCATTAAAAAGCATTTCTGAGTAAAGTATCATTTAAAACAGCTGGACAAAGCAGGAGGCAGGCTATGCCAGACAGTCAGCAGGTGCAGAGGACAGCAGGAGGGCAACAGAATTTGTTATAAAGCCTGCAATTAATGATAATTTTTACTAGTAATTTTATTAGGGGAAAGGGGCTTTTTATTATTGTTTTTTTTCATTAGAAAGAATAGTGCTTGTGTGTGAGGCACATTTATATATTGTACCCTAGGACCAGATTTGCTAAGTCTAAAAGAGCATATTGTGCACTACCTAACATGTTTAATGCTTTCAGTTGCATTTTGCTGCCATCTCAGTGAAGTGTTTCTCAGTTGGAAAAACTGACTACCCTGTGTCATTTACCTACACAGTAAATTCTTTGACTTTTATAGATCCAGGGCTGAGTTTTGGAAGAGAAAGAAGTGCTGTATGTGACTTCTGTTTGTTTGTTGGTTGGTTTTGATGGAGTTTTTTTGTTCAAATGATGCTTCAGGTGTCACTTTGGCAGAATAGAAGCTGCCAAGTTAATAAATAAATAAATAAATTTCTCTATGCCAAAGTCCTGTGGAGAAATCCTGCAGGATTAAAAGGGAGTTAGACATTTCCTTCCTTCTTTTGCATTCATGCATGTGGCCACACACATACACGCATTTCTCTCTGCCAGCGTTTCTCAGTTTTTCAACGAATCTTTGCTGAAGTTTTGCAAATGGCTGCTGCATTTTTCAAAATGGTTGCTCCAAATCCAAGTGTTTGCCATGTAGAACTTTACCAGCTGGATGGTAAAATGTGCTTTCTTTGCTGCTGCAGACAATCTGTTTTTCATTGTACAAAGAAAAGTCAAGCCAATTAATATGATGACCAAGACAAAATAATTTCTTACACCTGTAGTCAATCCCAGTGTAGACTCTCTTATGAGTAAATTATTAATAATAAGTTTGTTGTGGGACTCATGTCATCTCTCTAGGAGATACTTAATCCTAGAACTTGGATCAAGAATCTCATTTGACTTTAATCAGACAGGATATAACTTTGTGTATGAGAAAATGCTGCTTAATCTTTTTGCATTCTGATGAGGAGGCTGGGAATCCAATAGCTATTGTAATTTGAGGACTCATTCAGTGTTGGTATAAGTGCGCAAATTCTGTATTCCAGAGGCTTAGCATGACTCCTGTGGTTTTTCTTGCCTGTCCTTTTAGAAAGTGTTTCACTTAGATGCTCAGAAACAATCTGAAGAGGGCATGCTGTATGAAGGAGAGTCTTAATGGGTCACAAGCCAGCTGCTATTCCAATTCTGAGTTGTTTTATGTTACAGATTGACAGCTTAGCAGTCCACTGCAGGTGCAACTTAAGGTGTAAATGCCATTGAACATGCAGTATCAGATCTATGACTATCCCAGACACACCTGTGCCTATATATTCCCAAGGCTAGATCCTCAGCTGCAGTCAATTGGTATCTCAATCACTGTGTAATGCCAGGACTACACTGGCAGGTGACAGCTAAATGCAGAGGAGGTTCAAAGTGGGAGAGGATTAGTGAGAAAAGGACTTCATGTATGTGAGACTGCAGCTGATTAACCTAAGCTTGGGCTTTTTCTGCCTGTTTCTGTTGGCAACTCAACAACTGTGTTCAGTAAAAGGAAAAAGTAAATTAATTTCAGTGTGTGTTTTTCCCTCAAAAGACTAAGATGCCCAGATACAATTTTACACAAAAAAAAATCCAAAACAACAAAAAACACCTTCCAAAAAACCCCAGCACCTCATCCCCCCAAAAAAACCCCAAACAGCACCTCCAAAAAAATCCAAAACAAACTGGGATTGATTCTGAACCCTGATATCTTGGTGTAAAATAAGAATAGCCTAAACATTATCACTCGGTTTTTAAATCAGTAGGAGAACAGGATCTGACCCACTTAGACTTCATTTGCAACATGTGGCGGCTGCTAAAATTCTACCTTAAGAAAAGGCTAACTATAATCTGCCATTTAATCTGAAGATTCCCTGCAGCAGTGAGATTCAGGTAAGAAACAATTAATGATAATGGTATTAATGAACATTTACAAATGCACATTTCATTTAGCTACAGCAAGATAGTTATCTATGACATACTGAATATCAAATCAGGTACCAGACTGGTAGACTAATGAATCAGATACATAGCTAAATATATAATCTTTAGCCTTAATTTGAAAGCTGTACAATAAATACTAACTGGTCATCTTGGGCAGAAAATGTTTAAATAAACACTATCTGTAGAATTAAGCTAAATACTAATCCAGGGGGTTTTATATGACTTTAACTCTAAAATGACTGAATAATCATATTTGGTCACCCCTGTAGGGGACATACTCAGGTGTAGACTGAAGGAAAATGTTGCCTTTACTTCCTCTGCCATGAGCAAATACTGAGCATGCTTGTAAAATAGAGGTTATTATCAAGATACATGTACTGTGTCATAAATGCTCCAACAATATAACAGAATTTACATTGAATTACTAAAGAAAAGACTCATAGCCCAGTTTTGTGGCAGTGAATCCTCTGTTTCCTGCCAAATTATTTTTAATGAGCTTATTATAATTCCTTCTCTATATACAGCCATTTTTTCACAACCCTGGCCAGAGGATAAGAGAAAATAATGTATTCTTTAAATCATACCAGACACAGTTATTTTCTAGTTTCTCAAGGGCACATTTATAGTAATTGTAATACCAAATAGCTAAAGAGCCTGACTGACATAGCAGGTTCAGAGTGTTCCTTATGTGGTAAAGACCGCTTATCCATGTAAGGTGGGTCTGGACATGGCACATTACTCAGGAAAGACTGGTAAATGTTGTACCAAGAAGAACAGAGAATCATCACCACAGATAACCCTGGAAAAAGGATAGGAGGGGAGGTGAACAGAGAAAATAGGGCTCTTTAACTCAGAAAAGGTTGACCATTGCAGACAAAATAAAAGAAGTGAATGCTATGGAGAGCATGTCATGTATCTCAGATGGTAGTCATGCATCTCTGCCTCCCTTCTGACAAGTCACACATTCAGTTGAGTTATGTATATGCTACAAGCATCATTAGATGTCTCAGCATTAGCCAGGGAACACCTTCTAATGCTGCCTCATCTGAGGGATGAAGGCCACATAAAACTGTTGGTTGTGGCAATGGCAGTCAAAATGGCAGCTCAAGGTGGAGGACTTATGTCTTTCTCGTTTCCCATTCAACTCAGCAACTCAGCCCTCAGAAACCTCTAAACTTTCTGTCTTGACAAATGAACTTTCTACCCTGCAAATAAAAGCACTCTTTACTAATTTCTGCTGCCACTATGTCTTTCTTCTCACTCGGTTGCTGAATATTTCTAACACCTCAAAGGTGCTTAGCCCTGCTACACACCCTATCCCAGCTAAAACTTGGGATACCACTAGTCAGTCATAATTTATACATATAAAAGAAAACAAACACAGAAAATGAAACCTGCAAAGGATCTTGTTCCTTAAGATGAGAAAACTCTCACAGAGCAAAAGAATTCTTGATGGCTGATTAGATGATTGGCATGATGCTGTTAATGGCAATCAGCAGTTAAGGGATGGGCAGTGCTGTGAGGTAATTCACGCTATGCTGGTTCCCAAATAAAGTGATTTCAAATGGTTAATGCATGAACTTGAATTGACATCTAACTGATACTGAACCTGACCTCTCTATGCCTTGATTTTCCATATCTAAAATGGGGACAGTAGCTCTTCCCTGCATCAGAAGAGTGTGGGATGGAAATAGTATGTAGTTCTCCAGTACCACAGTAAGTAGGATTGTAACCAGCAGTAAGCAGATATACCTAATGTAAGAAGCAGTCATAGAAGAGTTAATAACAGGTTTCATTTTATAAAAGCAGCAGAACAAATTGAGATTTAACAGATATAGGCTAACAGAAGAATACTTAATTCTCTCAGTTGACTGTTTTCCATTATATTCTCTGCAGGTACAATTCAGAAAAATTCCAGTAAATTTTATGAAGGAATAAATATAGTGACTGAGAATCTGATTGGTCTTTCAGTACAGATTTTATATGGCCTACATGAAGGAGCCTTGACAAATAAATGTATCAGTATCTGTCAGTTATCTATGATATTAATTTTGAAATATGTAAGTTGGTGTAAAGTTCATTTATGACATTAATTCAAAGCAGTGATGAGGAATATTCCTATCTTAAATTCTTATTACCAAAATGCAGCAACAAATGACTCTGTTTAAATGTGATGTTGTAATAAATGGCTTACTAGACTTTTCAATGGCTTTTTTGATTAAGTTCTGTAGGTGATGTAGTCTACAGGGACAAATAAGAAAAATTTTCTTAGGTATTTGATGTGTGACCCGTAGGGAAAACTTAGTTTGATACAGCCCCTTAAAATGAGACCAGGAAAAGAGTCCTATTTACACTTTGAGAAGATGCACAGGGGAAAAGAAAGAAAATTAAAAATAAGTGGTTTAAGAAGGTCTACTTTGTGGCTTCTAAGGGTGGTAAAAACTTGTAAAAGCAAGGGATGCAGTAGTAACAGAGAAAGATCTTAGATAGCCTGAAGCAAGCCAGTGCTGGTGTATCTCAAAAGCTGTCTGTAGGCACAGGGTTTTTAAATCCCAGGATGGAGAAGAGAGAGACTGGGTTGTTTATCTTGCAGTGGTAAACAGAAGCCTAAAACATAGGAGAGGCAGAACTGTTCTGCTGCAGGAGCAAGGAGAGAAGGCCTGAAGGTGAATGACCAGGACTGTCACTTAGAAGACTTCATAAAGAACAGAATTTGGTTGTGCAAAATTGGAGGACTATATTTGCGACATGAATGGCTTTGTCACTGTTATCTCAGTCAGCGAGAGACTGAGAAGACCCATCTCACCTTCCTGTTCAGGATGCCTTATTTTGCATGAGAAAGAAAACAGGCAAAATATACAAGCCAGCACTCTGAGCAAGCAGTTGCAAATCTGATCTGTCAGGCAGCAGTCTTGATGAATGAAAAGTTCTTTATATTGATTTTTGTGGACTTTTAAATCTCATATTCATTCATGGTCATTACATTCATATTTTCTTCTCAAGTTCAAAGACTAAGGACAAAAGGCTTATAGGGAGATCAAGGTTTTGCTTTTCTGTCCTTGTTTACTTGATCTCTTCTGATTAGAAATGACCAAGCCATTTCCATTCTCTCCTAAATTATTTATTTCTGCCAAAGGTTTGTGGCAGACAACAATGCTGCATTTTATGCAACGGATGAACTTTCCACTTTATATCAAAACAGACTCAAAAGGGATCCATGCCTTAAAAAAAGGAGCCCCCTTGAAATGTACTTCCAATAGCAAAATATTATCCCACTGTTTTTAGCTAAAATACTGTAATTGTTCTGGCTGCAATATCAAGACAGCTTTTCTTGGATGAAGGTAATAGAAATTCACTGTTTGTTATGAACACTGCTATGCTTTAGTGAGTTTCTGCTGAACAAAGTACCTGAGAACAAATAAAGAACACCTGAAGAGGAAGATAGTTAATGGTGGGTTTCAGGTATGGAAGAATGCCTCTGGCACTCAGGAACAAAAACTGAGTACAATGTCTTGTAATTAGCATCAGTGGAGGTGGGGACAAAGCAAAGGAATGGTTCAGTAGATGGGATACTACCAATTAGATGTTTTTATGCACTATCTACTTCTGGTAATGAATTCTGCCTAAACCTTTAGGCCCCAGGCACCTGAAAGAGAAGACACATATAGTCTATGTGGGGCAGAGAGCTGGTTGGTAACAGGACAAATTTCATTGGGACATCTTAGAACTAAACTGAATCAAATGGCATGCTTCCATGTCAATGATCTTTCATGGAATGCAAATAGGTCTGTCTAACATAGAAAAGATGCACATAATCCATTATTGACTTAATTAGGTTTTAATCAAATATTGGTACCAAGCAGACCTTGGAGAAAGATTCTGATATTAAAGCCTTCAAAGCTTCTTTGGAAAACTCTAAATGATTTGTGTGGTAGTAAGTCAACTTACCAAGTGGTGACTATAAAATATGAGTATCTTGGCTCTATCATGGTCTATTTTAAAACTTAAAACAGTAACAGGTGAAATGCAATCTTTTTATGAAAGAAAACAGTAAGTGAGTCATTCTGTGAGTCACTCTGAGGGAGATGATCTCTTTTGACCATTGGCTTTTAGGATAGTATTAAAAAGAACTATCAAGGACAGTATGCAATTAAAGGTATTTTAATCCACATTTAGGGGCTACAGTATATAGTATGGAATTATTAGTAAAAAATGTTTAGTTGCAAAGCAAGGGAAACAAATATGAAACTAATATTATATCTATCAGTTTTCATAATTATGGTTCTGCGTAAGTGACCAGATTCAGATAGTTTTATGTTTTATGATTTTGGAAAAGGAAGAGATACTTTCAGATTATGGATTACATGGTATAAACTCCAAAATTAATTTTGTCCCTGGGCAATGTGCTGCCTTGTTCGTTAGATACCCGAGCCTGTCCAGCAGGCTATTTCTGAGCACAGTTCAGCTGGAAGTTCAAAGATTCTGTGAAGGACAGTCATCACTTGTGGATCTGTTTTCCATTTTTAGAGTATGAAAAAGATAGAGGAGGCAGGGGCCGAGATTTGTCAAGAATGATAATTATGCTTTAATAGGAAACCCTCTCCCATGTTTCTTTAATATTAAATCAAATTACTTGTCAGGGCCCCAGGTGCACCAATAGGCCTTGATTGCCATGACCAGCCTCACCTGGGGCCTCCACCCACACCCTCAGAGGCCCATTCCTCCAGTATCCCCATTTATGATTAAGCCTTGAGTCTATTTCTGTGCTGTTTCTGAATAGTTATTTGTATTTTCTTGTTCAAATGTTACTTGTTACTTTGCCTTTCCCATCAGAAGATGCTGTACACTGCAGTCCTACAAGGGACCTCACAGTAGCAAAAGAGGGAGCAGCCTGCCTACTTCTGGATCCTCCCCTAAAAGTAAGTGCAGGAGTGGAAATTGGGAGGGGAGAGAAATTGAGGCAAAGTCCTTCTGTTCCATGAGAAAAGCAGAGCTACCTTGAAACTCTGTTTTTGGCCTTGTATATGTTGTTGTGTTTGCATCACTAAATCCCTACTGATGGAAATAACTTGGTGGTTTTTGGAGCATTTACAAACTAATGTCAGATTGTAATTTTGATCAATATTAAATGTTTCTAGAGAAATCCTAGGTGTTCATGCAGCCTTAAGTGGAAAAATCACCTTGCTTCCCAAGGTGCTGTCTGTGAACAGAGAATTTTAGATATGGCACTAGAGTAATGTTTGAATGTTTTGGTTTGTTGAGTAAGATTAAAAAGTCTTGGTTTGGATTGTTTTGTGGCTGAACTTCATTTCCCTGAACTGATGTATTGTCTCATGGGAGACATCATTCTATTGCCTGTTTTAGGGCTCAGGCTCTTAAAGCCTGAGCTTGCTGGCCAGATTGTGTCTCCCACCTTTATTAGAAGCTGGTGTGTAAAGGACTTGGTGTTTCTGATAGCTGCTTAATGGTAAAACCTAGGGATTTGGTGCTGAGCTTACTGAAAGAAATGAGAAAATTTAAATTAGCTGCACTAGATATTCCACAGGGCTGTAAGAAAGCAGATGCTGTACATGGAGAAAGTCCGTCTATTCACTTCAGTCCTAATTTTCAATTTGATGTCCAAGCTATAACTGATATTTACTCAACTGTATTATTTGCTTTCGCTGTTAGTATTAGAGGTATACGTACTCAATTAGGCATCTTTAAATAATTCAAACTCAATGCAAATACTTTTTCTTTTTTTTATGGTGTGCAGATAAAGCTTTATTTTATTTTTTTTTTTTTAGGTTGAGCTTAAGGAAAGGAAGGGGGATAAGGAAAATACTGTGTGGGCTGCCAGCTAGCTGTACAGAAAGATGGCATGCTTTGTTGTGAACAGTGGGAATTGTTTACCTTGACTGCAACAAAGCTTTTGACACTGCCCTCCATAAGATCCCTGCAGATAGTTGATGAAATATGGGCTAGATAAATGGACAGTGAGATGGACTTAAAATGACCTGCACTGCCCGGGTCAGAGTTGTGATTGGTGGCACAAAGTCCAGCTGGAGACCAGTCATTAGGGGTGTATAACGTGGCCAGAGCCAACACTAACATTTTAACAAATGACCTGTATGGTGAGATAGAGTGCACTCTGCAGATTTGCAGATGGTATGCAACAAGAAAGAGGGACTGATCTTTAGCCAGTTGGTTTTAGAATGCATAACAGAGTGAACAAAGAAGTTATGCTACTATGTCCAAGACATGCTTTTTCAGAGAGGATTTTTTTTTTTTCCTTCTAAGAATGTGTTTGTCATAAGAAGGCTGAATATGGAGAATTTCTCCTCACTGTCAGCTATTCCCAGTTTGTGCTCCTTGTAATCTTTTAATAGTCCTGAACTGTAGCAGGAGCTCTTAGAAGAGCTGGTCTTCATAAACAGATGTGTAAACACAACAGCAAATGAGGTCTGTTGTAAAACTTCATTATTCAGTCTGGATCTCAGTTTAGGAATCGGTTCTGGTCTTGCAGTGCCCACTTATTCCAAAGTTAGGTTGTCATTTGCTAGCAATGTAGACTTGAAATAAATACAGGTTTCAGCAGCGGGGATCTCTGAAATGAAACAAACTTCAAATGAAAAAGAAAAAAAGTCTGCTTTTATCTTGTATCAGTGGTGAAGGCTGATTGGCTGAACAGTATATAGATGTTTGCAGCTACTGTTTGTGCTAAATTGTGGCTAAGCAATTTGTCCGCAAGAAGTGTTTATTTTACATCATTTAAGCTACTGTGCATACTTAAATACCTTCTTCGTATTTAGGAGATTGCTCATTAGTTTGCCACTGTCCCCAGCAGAAATGTGACAGGCTCAGTTTATTGGGCATTGTTATGAGTTGATTTCCTGCCCTGCATTGTTTTCAGCAAATTGCTCCTTATGAGGACATGGGCTTTAACTGCAGTCACAGCAAAAGTAAACATCTTGAATTAAGACAAACAAAGCTTGGTTGTTAGGAAGAGAACCAGTCAAGCAGGAAATGCCAAGAAAACAGCATTCTTTGGGTGCCTGATATAAATATGATTCTCAAAGCCTGTTGGGTTCTGCTGTCTGGGGCTTACCGGCACTCACTAAAGACACAAAGAAGTGCAGGGTTAGTGATCCTGGCTGAGATGAAGAAATTCTCATCAAATATAGAATAAAAATCTCAAAGTTTATGTTTATTTTACACTGATGCCACCTTTAGCCTGCTCTAAAGAGGAAGACAGTCCTCTGCAATTAGGACCCCTAAAGCTGGTCTGGACCTGCATGTTTGTAATGGTGGCATGGCCTGGAGTCTGCTTACTCAAAAGCAGCCTGCATGACCTCACCACCACTTTGTAACTGTGTGCTAGTGGCTGAAGGGTTTCTTCATCTCTTGAACCCATGATCAGTTATGGAATTTAGAGGGAATTGTCCCTTGTTACCAACTCAGAACAAGAAAACCACATTATAATGTAAAGTTAATCAACTTTTAAAACTTAAATTATTTGCCAGTTTCTTGTTTTTCTTCTTTGTTAGACAAAAGCTTGATGGTGGGGTTTTTTGCTCTCTTTTTTGCTTTCTGATTTTTAAATTTCTGATTTTATGAAGTCATACTGTGCACGCGTACACTGCAGGAGTGTTTTCTGAAAGTGAAACCTGGGATCTTCATGCGGTACTCTCTAAGAAAATGTCAACATTGTCAGAAATCTAAGGGTTTTGTAACTCACCGTTCTCTATGAAATGGAAGAGGTACAAGTTAAAATGCTTTGAGCAGAGTGTAGATCTCCTGTACCACATCATTCTTGGGATATTTCTGGAAGTTTTGGAAATGAGAATTCCCAGCAGCTAAAACATGAACTGTGAGCTGTTTCCATTTGAAAAAATGTGATGTACAGTTTTGAATGTAGCCTTCCAGTTTGCTCTGGAAAGTTTGCTGTTTTATTGTTAACTGTAAAGCAGTTCTACATGGGAGACAGAAAGGATTTTGAACTATTTGCTTGCATTCTGATACACTAAAAAATTTCATAAGACTAAAGAACACATTCCCACCAAAATCGATCATTGGAGAGATGAGGCAGGAGTGCTTCCAATTTTTATGGAAATATGAATTTGGGTGTGTTCTGATTTGATCTGACTTGGTCCAGGCCAATATTTTTATTAATAGTAGACTGTAAGATTGCTACTGATAGGCAACATACCTTATTGTGAGAGGCATTGAAGGCAGTGGTAGTCTAGCTTTATATATGAATAGAAAACATTTTCCAAAATTTCTGTTTGATAACTTGTTAATGACATTCTTGCTAATATGATTAAAGCTACTTCCCCCTGCTGGTTGTCATATTGATGATGGTGATTTCTCCTTAAATTAGTTGAGTTATAATAAACAGAATGTAAATAGAGTCCCAATTCAATGGAAGCACAACCTGTACATTAACACTAATGCTTCAACTATAGATGCTCTTTATGCTCTGTAGGCATAACTTTGAGGCTTACTAAAAGTAAGATCTACATCTTTGCTCTGAATCTGGCCTCATAAAGTTTTGATAATGTCTGAAAGTCCAATCTGGTTAGACATTCTGGTGGCCTTTATTTGCAGATGGGCACTAACGAGGCTTGGCAAAACTTGTGGGAAGTTGTTTTTTATTAAACTTTGTTTTTAATTCCTTAAGCCCTACTTTTTTCAGCAGTTAGTTATCAGTTGGCTAGACTGACCTAAAAACATTCCTGACCTGGATTCTGGCATACATTCTTGTTCTAGACCTTCATTTCCTCACCCTTGCATTCCCTTACCACCTTCCCGTGGCCAAACACAGATGCATCTGTAGTGGGAGGCTTTGAATTTCACTTTAAGTTCCCAGGGCTTAACTAGAAATCTTATTTATTCTTCTTTCTTATATTTTACATATATTTTAATAGCTGAAGTTTCAGATCAGCATATTTTTTCCTTTAATAAACATTTAAGTTTACAGCCTTTAATCTCTTTTTATTTAAAACCACAAAGAAATGTGCAACCTTTATGAATTCAAATTAAAAATTAAGTGTGATGGAAATGATTTACAGTCGCTGTAGCTTAGCAGGGAAAATATACAACTCCTTTGCAGTACATCATGCTCTGTTCCTTTAATTTATGAGTAAGTTACAATGTAACATATTAATCATACAAAGAAAATGTAGCTTCAGTTTGAAAGATTTGTTGTAGTTGAACTTCACACACCTGCAAATTAGTTATTCTTAAGAAAACGTGTACCACACACTGTTGCGTGCACCACACACTATTGCGTCCACCAGAAAAAGGAATATATTTAGAAATATCCTGCAGTAATTTTTTTTTTATATATATATATTTTACCTTTCTTCTTCAACCGCTTTCATCTTGCTTGAGCTAGGCTTCCCGTGCTCTTCCAGTCAGCTGTTCTGTCCCCTGTGGAAGCTAAAGGCTAGACAAAAATGAGAAGGATACAATTGCTACTTCAGCCTTATGTCACAGATTCCTGTTAGAATGGGAAGAAGCTACCTGTTACCCTATAGAAGGACAAATAAGGTCTGAATTATTAAAACATTTTTCAGACTGATGTAGAAGGGATCACTATATTCACAATTGATTCCTTCATCAGTTAAGGTAGGCAAGAAGATTGGCAGGGTGAAAAGCTATACTAAATAAATGTCTCAGCAAACATAATCAAGCTTACTGTGCATACATTTAATATCTGACTGATACTAGTAGGAAAGGGGGGCTTCATTATAGTGTAACATGTTTGCAAATGCCTACTTATGAGATGACCATTACTACAGAAATGCAGCCTCCTTCTCTTTTAGGAATAGAATCTTGCAAGCAAGTCTAGGAGACTTGCAGGCATGGAGTATTTAGAGCCTGATTTGCTTAAACAGCAGGCAGATCCAAAGGGATGGGGTGATTGGGCAGGTGACAGCCAGCGCTTCGAGTCTGAAGGTGACGTGGGTATCTGTGATGTTACGGTTTCTTTCTGCTCTTTAGGAACCTGCCTGGCTTGAGGCACCAGGGTATCTCAGGGTATTGTTCTTTTTCAGAGCAAAATGATTTTGGAAAGAGATTGTGAAGGAGGGAGAAATCATGATAGAAATTTTGCCTTTTACCTCCTTTCCCAACCTGAATGGGAGAGGTACTTGGAAGATGATAAACAGAGAAGGGAATAACAAGGAGTGAGAGGGCAGTGGCGAAACTCCCAGAGGGAATGGTGAGTCTTGTTCTCACAAGTCAAAAGGCCTGCAACAATGAACCACCAGGGCTAAGCAAAAAGAAAAAGCATAAGGTACAGGAAGCCAAGTGCACTGCCTTTGGGTGTGTAAGTTTGTGTAGAATGTGTGTGAGGGAACTTCTTTTAACTCTTACATTCTGCAACACTGCAAGGGTGAAGTTTGCTGCATGTATTCCCTTGTGCATTCAGAATTCTCTTTGCTTTACTGAAGTTTTAGAAACATGGCTGTTTTTTTTAAGCATGCCAACTGGCAGGAGGTGTGGCAGAAACCACCAGTTGCTCTCACAGATTTTCATCAGGCTTAGGTATTATCATTTCTGTGAGGACAGCTCACTGCGCCAATCTCTGCTGTGGCTTATTCCGATTGTCTTAGAGGAAAGAGTAGCTGATAATATATAATTGGAGGGCTTAAAATTAGAACTTTCTTGACTGAACTTAGTGTAGATCTGCTATCTGTCCCCATCAAATTTAAACATTCTTTTTTTTCCATGCAAGCAATATGCCTGTGAGAGTAGAGGACTTGTGACTCTGGAGTCTTAAGGATTAAAACTGCCAGCTGAAGACCAAGGGAAACTGAATGACTTCCTCTGTTCCCTGTTGCTGTGTTTATTCCCATAGACCTTGGTGCAAAACTAATATGTTAAATGGGGTAGAGTACTGAGGAACTAAACTAAACAACAGTTCGATGAGATTCATAAATAAAGCAAAAGTAACACTAGCTCGATTTCAGTGAAAACTCATTGCCTAATACAGTGAGTTTTAGAAAAATGGGATGTGTTAACTTTGGCACAGCACGGTATTAACATGGTCATGCGAATATCTGATCTGGCTTGGTCAGAGGTAGCTCCCTGTTTCCATTAGTCTACATGGGTAGTGAATATGGAGAGGCTTGCCACATGCAGCAGCACCTGTGTGGTGTGCGCTTCCAGGGCCTCATGTGCCTTGGCTCCGGTTTGCACTTTGCAGTTCAACCTCACCCTGCTATATAGGATTATGCCTTGAAAGCATGTCCCGGGTCTGAAGTAGCAGCTGGCTGGAGCCCAGCAGCTCATGCCAAGTCTGAGAGGCTTCGCTGTGAGAATGGGGAAGCAGGAAGAGAGAATGAAAAGGAAGGAGGAGAGCATAAAAAGACTGGGTGCATTTGCACAACCTAATTGAGGGATTCAGAGACCTGAAGTCTGAATGCTTAATCTGAGAGACAGTATATATTAAAACAAAACCAAAACCCAAACCACCACCACCAGAAAACCCACATCCCCTCAATGTTTTGGAGTACGTAGTGTCTGGATATAAAGAGTTGACAATGTTTTTACCTCTTCTGCCTTATTGTGCATCATCCCTCACCAAGTCCACTAACACTGAAACATTTTGATCCAGAGCAATACATTCAGAATCTGGAGATGTTTGCAAATCCAGTGGTTTCTTTCCCAAGGAAAATGAAATTGTGTAATCCTCCACATAAAAGGAGGATAAAAGGCCTAAGATATAGGTGATAACTTTGTTGTAGTGAGAGATTCAAAACTCTATTATTAAAGCAGTTTATTTATTAGCAAGCTCTTGTAATGAACCCAGCATAACAGATGTGGGCAAAACTCTACTCCAGCAGGTACAAACTGAAATAATAATGACGGGAGGCAAATAGCTTGACATTCAAATTACTGGTTAGACCTGCTATTAGCGCTGTCTTAGCTCAGTCTCTAAATGGAACAAAGCAGGTTTGAACTTTTTCTTCACCTTTTCTTGAGGAAAGTTAGAGATCCCTTAATGAAATAGCTGATAAAACTAACACTGATTTAGTTCAAATTCCTTGGTGCTGAAACCACATTCTGGGGAAATTGTGGCCTTTTGAGTATAACAAAAAAAACCCCAAAAACCAAAAACATAAAAGTATCCTTCATTCATAAGAAAGCTTCATTTAGGACATCACTCTCTCAGTCCTTCCAGACCCTCTCCTTTACAGGTGCATGTGTAGGTTACAGATGCCTGCTGATGCTAATTCTCATACAGTTGCCCTGTCACTGGGTAGTGTGCTGTGCGGTGTTTCTGCTGATGGCTATTTGCAGCTACAGTTTCACTTCAGATTAATGCCATTGCTCTTGTTAGGATACAGAGGGGATTTTGTCAATACATTGTGCTACCATCTCCTTTACAACACTTGTCTTAATAAAGAATAGTGCTTGCTGAGTTTGTTTAATTTGTTAGGGCGTTGTTAATTGGCATACAAAACACTGCAAGTTAGCATATGTTTGTAATTTTTTTCTCTTAGTGCTCTTCCCACAATAGCAATTCAGATCCCTCCTAAAGACCTCCTGAAATGATGACAGAACAGTTCACCTATTCATTTTGGAGTTTTTTTGTGTGGTGCTAAAAGCTAATTATGTACGGCTCTGTCTTATTTTTCATTTGCTGTATGATGTTTTGGGCTTTCTTTTATCCTACTAACAGCTAACTAAATTCGGAAACAGGCTTGAACGTTGTCTTTTTTAAAAAAATGTGAATTATTGTACTTCTTGATTATGGAGAATCTGGAGAAACGTGTATTCCCCCCCCCCCCCCCCTTCTTCCTCTGTGTTCTTGAACTTCAGATCCTTCTTCATAACATTTCCATTTTGTGTTGGTGCTACGATGGCTGACTAAGCAAGTTGAAAGGTATTTATTGCTGCTCCCTGACAATACTGTATGGTATAAGCATGTATTTGAAAAGCTAGCAGTAGAACTACCTCAGAGAACAAGCTATGAATCAGGTCAGATTCTGACTCATTTTCTAGCGTTGAAAAGATTTCACTCTTTGCACTTCAATAGGGCTTCTTCCTTGAGCAAGCATTACTCATGGTGATTAAAGGCACAGTTTTCTTGCCCTGCGTTATGTAATTTAATTATGCAAATAATCCAGTTATCCAAGACAATGCAGGTTGTAAATGGAAGTCAATTGTACATTTCACAACTTGAGTATCTTCAGAACACATATCTTATTTGCTGAAGAAATAAATGGAACAATTTGAAATAAAGAATATGTTTTATACTCTAACACTTGTTTGTGAACAGAAATAGACAACTGGTTCTGAGTAAATTATTTGTCCATTTCAAGGATGGCTGTTCATCCCCCCTGCAGTAATGTTTCTTCTTGTAGATTGCAGGTTTTACTGAAGGAGTTATCAGCAATCCGCTGTAGAGACCTTCCCAGTCAGTAAAGCCTTACTCTTCTCTGGTCCTTTTCCACAGACAGATGATTCAAGCCTCCTTCCCTTCCCAGCAGGAGAGTTTAGTTAAATACTTCTCTGTAGCACCTTGCAACATTTATGAGAACTGTTTGCATAATTCTGAAGGATTGCTGTTCTTTGCTCAGTGGCAGTTAGATGTGCCTGCTGAGAACTGGGTAACTTGTCCATTAACTGGCTCCTCACAGAATCACCCTAATGAGCCAGGATTTCAAAAAAAATATTACTGAATCAGTTCTTGCTTCTTGCAATGCTGTCTGCAAATGAATGAATGTCTGATGTCGTCTCAGTAAACTGAAAGATGCATGGTTTTTGGTCATCTTGTGTTGTTACTAGGGGTGGGAAATGGAAAGCCTAATGGCACAAATACCCTTTTCTTTCTTTTTTTTTTTTTTTTTCTTTTTGAATACTGCTTTGAGAAAAGTTGCGTAGTCAGTGGAGCTTTGAAATAATTCAGAAGGTGCATGGAAGTTGATAGAAAGATTCTATTGACTTTACTGGGATTCGGATCAGGCTTGTCAATGTGAATCAAGAATTTATGGAAGTCTAAGCAGCAGTAGGCAGGAATTTAGTGTAGAACCTCTTCAGATTGCTAAGTTAATTAATTGGGCAGAACATCATCTTGAATGATGCTGCTGAGTAAGACAGAAATTTCTATAAACTGTAAAATGGAATAACATTATCTGCTGAATTATCCAAACAACCAATGCAAACTGATCTCACATATAAAACATTAGTAGCAAAATGGAAGTATGACATAGTTCTCATATATCCCTTTTGGAAGGGGTATTGAAAGGTACAGCTCCACTTTCTTAATTTCTTAGATAGCTTTCCTCTTCCATTCCTGAATCCTCTACTGTGCCACCCCGAAATCTGCAGGGAGGTGGGGCATGGTGGCCGTGATCACCATAAGGCTCCTCTTTGCTGCTTTTTCCAGCTTGTGTTTTTCCCCTTCTCCAGTGTGAGGCCTTCTCATGGACTGCAGTCCTTCAGGATAAGCCTTCTTCTGCATGGCCTCTGCCATGGGCTGCAGGAGATTCTCTGCTGGAGCCTTCTTTCCCTCCTTCTTCACCTGAGTTTTAGGTGGGCTGTTTTTCACACTCTCTTCCTCACTCCTCACTGCTGGGCAGTGTATGGCCCTGTCTTAAGTACGTTTTCCCAGAGGTGCCAGTGGATCCCCTGATGGACTCAGCAACAGGCCTGTGTTGGAGTGGGCTGTGTCTGGCTTGGGATGATCCCAGCCTCTCCTCACAGATGCTGCTCCTGCAGCCCCTCCTGCCAGATCCTTGCCACCTACATATAATGCAATTTAGGAATGTGGAAGGAGGTGGGTAAGTATTAGGGTGGTGATTGTTTTTTTACAATGGATTAAAAGATTAAACAGTTAAACTCTAAATTAATTGAGGACTGAGAAAAATCTGTAACTGACAAAAAAGAAAAGTAGGACTTTAACCCAAACCAATATTGTCTTCCATTCCCTGGAGAAGGAGGGGCTCATTTCACAGTGACATTAAAAATTCATTCCCTTAAGTGAGGTGTGTCACCTTGATGTTTTAACTTGATTCATTAAAATAATGGCTCATTAGTTATTCCCTTGTGCAGTACAGGATTTGTACGTTAAAGGCATATGCATTTCATGTGCTTACTACAGTCGGGGGATAAATTTCTAGCCATCCTGTTTGAAAGAAAAAAGTGTAAGGTTTTTTGGTTGTGGTTTTTTTTTTTTTTTAAAGGTAGAAATTCTAGTTGCCTGCCCCTGCTTCCCCTCCTAAGTCTTTTCTAATCTGCTCAGATCCTTAATATTTCATCTTAGAAGCCCAAGCTTCACAGATCCCATTGAGGTAGTGCTAACCTCTTTCCAGGCATGTCTAATATGTATTATCTTTTGTGTCTTGTGTGGTGTAATAAGACTTTTCCCCTTTCTTTCATTAGTCTTGCCATGAAAGTTATCATGTCTGAGTTGAGAAAATACCTCAGATTCTGGGCAGAGAGGAGCTCTGCTGTTGTCTGAATGAGAACACATCTCCTGGGGAGTAGGGATTTGCAATTACCTTGTGCCAGCCTGCTTGCAGAAAGGCACTCCAGCCAATTCCAAGCATAAGCCTCTCCCGTAAATGGATAGATCCTCCCGTTCTCAAATAATACATTTTCAGCCAAAAGCCCTGTGGTATAATTCAGAGAGAAAAGGGGGTGTTTTACCATTACATGTACTGTGAGAAAGCATGGATCAAAACAGAGGAGAGCACATGTGAGGGGAGTAGTCCCTTTCCACAAGTGTAGCAAGCACTCTGTTGAACTGGGGAGGAAAGGGCGATGCCGTGCAGCCTTCCTGCTTCCCCTGCCCTCTCCTCAGCTCAGACCCATCTCTGCAGGATCTTGGTAAAGTTTGCTGTAGCACTGGAAGGACCAAATCTCCTAGAGGTTTTGAGGTGTAGAGTTAGGTTCTTGAACCTTGCTGGGTGAACATAAACAAATTCAACACGGGGGAGGAAATCTCAGCTAGAGACGGCCATGAAGAAAAATATGAAAATACATTTGTTTGAAGAACTAAATGGAGCAATATGGGAAAGATATTTGATCCTTTTATGTAACATTTAGGATCATTCTAAACCCTGGCTGATGAACTGCTTCTATATTCTTGGAATTTGAGGGCAGAGCTGTTGTTCATTTAGCAGTAAATACTAGGACTGCATGGAAGGAATGTCATCCCTAACTAAAATCAAAGTCTAATCCTTTGGTTTCACTGGTGACTCAGATTACAATAACGTAATACGGACAACCTTTACTCCCCCCCCCCCCCCCCTTTTCCTTACTGCATTACAAATGGCTAGTAAAAGAAATGTAACAAAATGCTGATTCTGCTTAAAATGCAATTAAATATATCCACATTCCATCGCCTGTCTTGCTCTGATTTTCTTGTGCAAGAAACAGCACTTTTCTTACCTTCTCAGCCTCTGTTCATCAGCACCTTTTGTGCTTTCAGGATGCTTGTACTGTAAGCCAGTTTTTCAAAACCCCAGCAAGAAACTCCCATACAATTAAATTGCATACACATATAGCTAATGTCAGTAAAGCTAGAAAGATATACTCATAAAGACCCAGTCAATTTATTAAACATCCTGCTTAGACATTTTATTTGCAATCAAAGCCTGTTGTATAAGGCAGTCCCTCTTCCCTTAATATTTTTTTATCTCAGTTTACAAATTACTGCCTTTCTCTTTGTATGCCTTATGAAATACTGAATTCATTTGTGTGTGTTCTTTGAATACAACCTTTCTACTTCTTTTTAAAAAATGTTTTTAGACAATGAATTGAAAGTATATACAAAAAAAAAAGTCTATGAATTCAGCCCTTTTAACCAAAAGAAGTTATATCAAAAATTTAACCAAATTAAAGGTGTTACTGAACACTGTCTTTTGTTAACAAGAGGCTTGGAAACATGGCTTACAGAAACGTGCGTGTTTTACTTACTATCTTACATTTCATTATACCCTTTTTCCCTTATAAATATACACAGGAGGAAATGTGCACAGCTCTTTCTATAGTTTTCAAAATATGGCTGTTTGGGGACAGATGAAAAGTACAAGCTGTTCTGACAGAAAAAGAGAGGAAGAGAGCTTACTAGGTACTGAGATTCAAGCCCAGCAACTCATTCACATATTTGTTATGAAAGGCTACTCTTGAGTAGTGATACAGGCAAATCAAGCCTCTTTCAGACCCCCCAAAAGATTATCTCTGACTTTCCAACTCTATGCTCCACAGCTTCTAAATTGGCCCTCAAATAATATTATGGAAACACTAGGAAGGAGACGTTCAATCAGTCATCTACATCTGCTTGTGTTTGTCAAGGAAAACCTGGGATGGATGTGCAGCTTCTATCTGATTGAGTCTGCATCTGTGAGCAGGTTCCAAGAAACTTTATCTGGCACAGGAGAATAGTAAAGGCTTCCCTTCTTGTACCAGATCTGGTCCAGAGATACTAAATTCCTCCATGATAATGAGGTGTCCAGAATAGTAATAAGAGGGCAGAAGCGTGCTTTTGGTTTAAACTGTGCTGGAATGTCTGCTGACTGTGGCTGACTGCAAATTTGCACTGGTGTACCTGAGGAAACTTGGCCCAGAGTGAACAGTGAAACCTTATCGGGTGCCAGATCTCCTGGGCTATACGTGAGAGGTATAGGATTACTGCATGTCTAGCACAGCTGTGACAGGCAGAGTAAGAGAAGACTGCATGACAGATAAATAAAGCTATTTCTCTTCACAGTATTGTAGTTACTGATTATAAGGCTTTTTCCTGGGCTTTAATGCTGGTGGGAAGAAATAGTTCTGTCTTCTCTTCTGCCACATTTTGCATGCAAAATACTCAGAAAACAACACTTCTGTGCAGGTGTAGTTAATATGGGTACTGAGTAGCACACAAATAATTACCTCTCTGGCAAAGTGGATGGAGAAATACTTCCCACTCAGGTCTCTGATAGGTGGAGAATGGAGCTGTGGAAATTCCCTGGACTGTGTCATTCTAAGTTTTGCAGATGTTCTCCCTGTGGCATTTTCCTCCCATCTCCGGTTTAGCCACAGCACGAAAATGTTTTGACCAACACTGCAGACTAAGAAAAGGTCATACACGTACCTTCCCGTGACATGTTTTTCTAACCTCTCTACCTGCTGTGGGTAGTCTGCAACCTCCTGCGCTGACAAGTCTGTGATGGCTAGGGCTATGATTAATGGGATTTCATTAACGCTTGTGCAACTATCCCTGAGAACACTCAGAGGTGCTTCGGCCTCCTCCTTACACTGTGAACCCTGTAATGACAATACATACAGGCAGGTATGTTAGAGATTTTCTATCCAAAACTTTTCCCCCAGGCAATATGGGTAAATAGTTATTTGTATTGGAAAGGGTAATGCATAATAATTATGGCTACATTATCCTAACAAGAAGGAAGAGTAAAACATCCTGTTATTGACATCCTAGTATTCCACCTTTGGGGAGAGATGCATGGCAGTGTTTTAGGATTAGCTGAGAATCCTTCCTGCTCTGAGCATGGATGGGAAGGAAGAGAGGGAGAAATATTCAGACTGGCCACTCAACAGCTATTTCTTCCTCAGTGGGAGAAGACAGTTTAGTCTGCAAAGGAAATGGAAGGATTTAGAGCAATTTTTAAGACAGATATACAGTGCTGGAAGCACATGGAAACAAATATCTTCACTGTGCCCCTCATCTGAGCTAGCAGACGAGAGTAGTCCAAAAATTCCCCAGTTGTGTTAGCTGCGCCCAAGTGAGTAACATTCTCCCCCTCTTTCTTCTCTGGTTTGCTCCTATGCATATTTTACACTGTGTCATGAGGCAAATATCTAGTCTTGGGTTTTCCTTGAAATAGTTATGATCAAACTGCTACTGCTATATTTGCCTGGTGTAGTACCTCTCAGAGTATAATACATATTTAAAGGGATTACTACTGCTGGAGTGTATTCAACAACAGCAATAAATTGGGGGTGTATTGGGGAAGGATTTACTGGTGCCTGTGATCTCCTTGTTACTTTTTTTTAATTATCCACTACAGACAGTCTGACACAGATCAGCCTTTCTTATGCTCCGGTTTGTTACCTACAGATCATGCTGCCAGCTCTTTTTCTTTAGATTATTTGAAATGACTGGGTTTTATTTCAATTTTGGACTCTTGTACTGTGATAACATGATATGTGAATACACCTAAGTATCTTGTGCCACGTTGCCTTACAGTTGGAGCTGTGGCAGGGCAAGGTATCAATGACAGTGTGAGATATAGAAGGCTGAGTAACATGTTATTCATCTAAAACTGCTAGAAATGGAAGAAGAGCTCCTGTAGATTGTCATGGTTTTTACAGGACAGCATGCATTTCCATTATTCAGAGGTATTTATACATATTAAGGAATAAAGATAGGTAAGGTAAAATAAACTGTCATCACAATTCTTGTGTCCCGTGACTTTGGAAGAAACAGTAATATGTGGTCTGCTTATGGTGAGAAAACTGGACAGAAGAGTCAAAAATTGCTCATGGATCTGACAACAGTAATGCATATAGCATATATGCATGTATAGCATGAAGTCAGCTCAAGGATTCAAGCAGTTTGCCAGAGTAGAGACTGCAAAATGCAGCTTTGTACCTGTCCCATGGGAGAGGAGAAAGACTAACATCACAGGGGCTGTAGATCCTAGATTGATGAGCTGTCTGTGTTTCTGGTAGGTATGCGCTGATCAGAAACTGTTTAATATAAAAGCAAGCTATGTAGCTGGTTTAAATACAGTTTCCAATTTCCTATGTGTAGGTATAGGAACAAAAGTCCAAATACTTGGTAGGTGTAATTGTTTGTTTAGAAGATGCAAGAATCTATGACAGAGTAAGTGGTCAGGAGGCAGATGACGGCCTGTGTCAGAGGGAGCTATGGGTCATCTCTCACAAGATTTCTAAGTTATGTTCTCAAATTCTTAAAGTAGTGAAAAACGTTTTTCGAGCCCTTTACTTTTAAGCAACCAAGTAATTTTTTTTTAACACATTTTTTCTTGGTGTTTTTATGTTTTGTTTGTTGGGGTTTGATTTTTTTTGGTTTTTATTTTTTAAGTATCTTAGCACTGGGAGGAAGTTTATATTACTACTGCCTGCTGCAGTTTAATTAATATTCATAAGATAGGGATAAAGGCTTGAAAATGAAAGCAACAAAAAGGGCAAGACAAATCCTTAATTCTTTCAGCTTTTTGTCTGGGGACTTAAAACATTAAATATAACATTAAAAATTCTCTAGAAAAGCTAAATGTGGTGATGAAAGTACCTTCTACTTTTTTTTTTCCTAAAGCTTTTTCTGACATAAACCAATAATGCTATGACATTTTATTAAGACTAAGGCAATAATTTCAATCAAATCTTCCAGTCCCATCAAGCACTGCCACAGTCTATGAGGTTGGAAGAAATCTCATAGGCTCATTGTGCATATCCAAGTGTAGCAGCAGGTCAATTGTTTCCTCCCTACCTGACTCATCCTGTAGATTAGGATGACCTCCACCTTTTTTATGGTAGGAAAGATCTCATGGAAGACAAAAAGCTTAAAATTAGCAGACAGAAAGAGCTGATTTCTGTCTCTGAACCTCAAACTTTCAGTAATAGGCGTCTTAACTCAGAAACATTGATGCCTGGGCTTTCAAGTTCCTAGAAAGTAATTCACCAGAAAGTGCTTTAGAGGTGCACTTGTGCGCTCTGGTGTTTAAAAACTAGAGTTAGTTGAACAGCTCTGAAGAATAATGAGAAGAACAGAAGAAAATGAGATTTGAGGGGTGGATGGGTGTCTTTTTTTTATTAGAAAATGTATTTTTCTTGACAAAAACTATTGTTCAAATGTTTTCTTCAAGACCCTTCTTTCCCTTCTCTGGGATGAAATTTGTGAGCGTGCTCATGCACTCAGTCACTATAACCCCATTCGGAATAGTGGTCTGATAAGAAATAGCTGCTTACGTGGTGATTATGAAGTCACCCAAGGGACGGTTAAGAGAATAATTCCATGAACTTGGGCACTAGCCTGTCAATGTGTTGCTCTCCCTTCACTCCCTCGGAGCCACTGTGTTTTAGCAGAAGTAATCAGTTTCTAAGAAGTCCAACAGCATCCTGGCCTGTACCAGTAGTAGTGTGGCCAGCAGGACCAGGGCAGTGATTGTCCTCCTGTGCTGGGCACTGTTGAAGCTGCACTTTGAATACTGTGTTCAGTTCTGGGCTCCTCACTACAAGAAAGACATTGAGGTGTTGAAGAGGGTCCAGAAAAAGGCAGCAAAGCTGTTGAATAGTCTGGAGAGTAAGTCTTATGAGGAACAGCTGAGGGAATTTGGGTTGTTTAGTCTGGAGAAGAGAAGGCTCAGGGGGGACCTTCTCACTCTCTATAACTACCTGAAAGGAGGTTGTAGTGAGGTGGGAGTAGATCTCTTCTCCCAAGTAACAAGATATAGGAAAACAGGTAATGGCCTCAAGCTGTGCCAGGGGTGATTTAGATTGGAAATTAGGAAAAATTTCTTCACAGAGAGGGTAATCAGGTATCGGAACAGGCTTTCCAGGGCAGAGGTGGAATCGCCATCCCTGGAAGTATTCAAAAACCATGGTGATGAGACTCTTAGTGATATAGTTTAGTGGTGGTATCGGCAGTCCTGGGGTAATAGTTGGCCTTGATGATCTTAAAGGTCTTTTCCAATCTGGATGACTCTATTCCTCCTTAATCCCAAAGGTAAAATACTTGTCTTAGTTTTCAGGTATTTATATTCTAATCCTTCTTCTGCCAGAGTCAAATCAGTAGCTTTACAGCACCTCACAGCTGAATGTCTTATCTTCTTTTCTGGTTTAAGTATTTCATTATTTGATGAGAGTAAGGGAGAAGTTTTGGTTTCATTTTCAGTTTGTCCTGATGTGAAAGGAAAGTTGTCATGATCATTGTGCATCCTATGCCATTCTTATGAATATTTTAATAGAATTGTCCTCATTTTCCTCCTGATGGTAATATCTCTGGGTTTTTTGTTTTGTTTTGGTTTTTTTTTTCTTCAATCTTCAGAGCAGTTTGTTTCATTTAGGCTATAGTTGTTTATCTTATGATGCTTTTAGCTGACCATTTTAAGAAAGTCTGGATCGCATGCAGGATTATCAGTCAACAGTCTTTACATGTCCGCTTGTTTTTTCAGATGAGTCACTATATTGCCATGCAGAGTTCTATGCTACTTCAGTACTTCCTGCCCCAGAGAAATAAAGAGGAATTTTCACACAGGTTATTGTGTCACAGGAATGGCTGGGACCTGCCATAAAAACTCAGATTCATTTAGAAATGCTTGTAGGCCCTGCCCTGAATAGATCTCATTTCATATGCGATAAGCAAATACAAATAAAGAGCAAGTGCAGTGGTCACACTGGTCAGTACAGTAGACTTTGACCTGGGGATTAGAGTTATGACACAAAATACATGATGCATGCTCAGACATTCTACATAAAAGTAAACCTAGATCTTTAGATGAATCACACAGGATAAAGCTAGGAACCATTCTAAAACCAACTGTTTGGGAGTTTTGCTAAAACACAGTGGCATTTAGATCCTTACAAAGAATTTATGGTGGTCATCATCTATGCTGTTTTTTTAAATACATTGCCTCAGTTGTATGTTTAGGGTTGCTGTGTTATGATTTTATACTAAAATTAGAGATTGGCCTAAGATTCAAGGTGTAGAGGTGTGCAAATCAAAATGGTGGGGCTGTAGCTTGCTGGTTGGAGCCACATATAATGCCCTGTTCATGCTTCCGCAGCAAACTTGAACATTTTAAGCTGAGCTTAATTTATTTTACATGTGCTCATATAAAAAACAAACAGGGGTGGGGAAGGCCAAAACTAGGTAGGTAGCCATGAATGCAAGTGGAAATGAATGTGAAAGTTGTTCTAGTTCACATTGATTAGCATTCACTGCATTAACCTGTGTTTTCACTTGACCCTGCAAATGCTTCTAAACAGCTGAATATATAGAACAAAATCTACAGCCAACATTAAGAAATTGTAATGCCAGGTTCTTAAGGTCCTTGGTAACTGTAAATCAGTAGAGCTGCAGAAATCAACTGAGTTGTGCTGATTTACACAAGCTAAGCATCTGACCTTTAGTATTCATTAGCATCATTAACATTTCTTAAATGACGGCAACTGGAATGTGAGAACAGTACCAAAAATAAGATAAAAAACCACCTTTGCACCTCCCCTAGGTGAAATACAAAATAATTTGATAGGTAATTAAAATTCTTGTAAAAATTGTGACTATATAGTTTGTTCTCTGCAGAGAATTAGAATAAAATCTACTGATGTCAAACAATATCTTCCAACATATGCCAAAAGGACTCCTTGTTAGGGGTAAAAACAAGAATTTGGAATGGTTTCCACAGTTGTGTCATAAAAAAGTCTTATGATATAGCTCTTTTTATTTTCCTCTCCTTTAGACTGCATTCAAACACAAACAATTTGTGAGCCAGAAGAGCTTGGATACCTAAGGAATTCTAATATGCATATTCCCACTTTGAGTCAGGTACTGCTTTCTACATTTTATAAGAAACTTCAAAGCACTCCTTGGTTTCCCTCAAGCCAAAATTTTGGGGGGCCGCATACCATTTTTTTATCTGCCTTCTTAAGCCAAGTCTCCAGGCTTGATATATGAACATGCACTTCCAATTAAATCTATTCAGACTTGTACAAATGTACAGCAGGCCGATACTGTTGTGGTTAAATTTAGGTTACTTTATTTTGGCGTTGCTCTGATTCAGGTTTCAGAAAATGATGAGGTAATGAAAGCAGCAGCCTATTCACCAAACTTACAGCAAACGTCTCTAATTGTCAAACTCCAAGACAAACCGTAACATACTATGAACCAATTTCACTCTTCCTTAAGTCTGCCTACATAGAAGAGGGTTTTTAGAAGTGGGCAAATTGAAATGCAGGCTACTGGCAGCCTTCTGAATCACTGTGAAACAGCTGTTGTATTTAAAACCTGTTTAGATATTCAACTTTTTTTTTTCTTTTTTTTTTTTTTCCTTGGGAGCTTTTTTTTAGGAAAGATAGAAGCACTTCTCAAAGCTTTGTATGTTAGTTATCTGTTTTGTGCAACTTCTGTCTGGCAGGTGGAGCATAAGCTAATCACATCTATCCTCATTTGAAACTGTGAGCACTACTATAGTCCTCAATAGTGTGTACTTTCTTAGACATTGATTGCCTTGCTTGGAACTGGCTTATGGCAGATTTAAGGTAGTAGTAGAAATGTGCTAAGCAAGCTGCCTTGCTGTGGTAGATGACTTTACTATGACTGGATGTCTTTAGTGCAAAGTGATGTTTTCAAGGCGAGAAATCACTGTTCTGAATCAAGTATTTTCTTGTTATTTTGGCAAATGATCCAGGCTTACCAGACCACTAATGAAAGCCACAGTTCATTTATTTGAAAACTCTTTTGTTAGTTATGGAAATAGTTCCACAGATCAGGTACAGCTCTGCACATACAGAATTTGCAAGATGTTTATCAGTCCTTTGGAGTAAAAAGCAATTTTTTTTTGACAGGAAATAGTTATGTTCTGCTCAATTAACTTAAGTTTTTTAAAAATCAGTCTTTCTTGCTCTTATTTATGCCTTTGGATTTGGTGGTTTGGCATTTCTAAGTAATAGAATATAATGTCATTGTTTCTATTTCTCAGTAAGCAGGGCAATAATAACAGCAATGATGATGATAATGTAAAATGTTACATGTCTAATGCCTACTAATGAATTGGATTTAGAGTGTGCAGGATTCCTATCTTGCCCATGACAATGCACCATTTGATGAGGAATCCCCTGGAAATGTCTGGAAATGCAAGGAAGGAACTGCTATATGGTGTGATTAGTGGAGAAGAATTTGACCTGTAAAATATATCGGCTGTTAAAGATTTTTTTAGTCTGTGTTTTAGACTATGACAAAATTTTGGAAGTAAAAGCTGCTTTTCATTACCATTAAAGCAATATGGGAGGATCTTAAGAGCTAGACTGAAATTGTCATTTTTTTAGTAGCTCTTGAATCCACCTTCGGGTGTGAAATACACCTTCTAAACAGATGGCCAGAGATATTTTTCTGTATTCCCTGATTCATTCTGTGAACTTGTTATTGAGAATGAAAGCAGTGAGAAATCACAGCCAGAAATGAAGAGGCAGTCTCAGAGGCAGCTTGTCCTTGTGTGTAATAAGGCCATTGATGTGATGAGGATTCAGCAGCAGTGCACAACAGTCATTCCAGCTACCTCATGTGTTCTTGCAGCAGACTGAGGCATAAGGCACTTAATTCACAGGACAATAATTTTTATGATGCTTTGGGATTTCCTGCTCAAAGTCTAGTTAGTTGTTAGGTGATCTGCTCACCTTTATGACACCAGTGTGGCAGGATGGGTACAAAAGGGAGACATAGCCCAGAAGCTGCACATGAATTGCAGTATTCAGAGATGCCAGATGTTTACTGCAATAGGAGATGAAGGCATGTGCACAGCACCTGCAGCCTGCTTCCTGTGTATCTGGTTGGTCCTGTTAAGCAATGAATCCATGCGTCAGATGAGAACTTCTGCATGCTAAGTCAGTCCCTGTCCCCTGTGTCCTTGAGTCGTAATGAATGCTTACATTGTGCAATGTTGTGAGCTGGGTCTGGAAAGTTGACTGAGTCCAAATAGGAGAGAAAAACCCCAAAAGTTCCTTAGCTGCAACTCTTCTGATCTGATCCCTCTTAATCCTCCTCTGTGACAGAGGTGTTCCACTTGTCTCTGCGCTCCTTTACATCCACCGAATTCTGCTAGACCCTATGTTCAGCTGTTTATCAAATGCACTCTGCCCATGCTATAAAACCAGTCTTTCCGCCTAATGCGTTCTTGGTGTGGCAAAGCTCAGTGCAGAGCACAGAGAAGTCTTGAGCATGCTCTAGTTCAACTTCTTCATTCACTCTTTTGGTGGCTCAGGGCCTGGTGTTTGTCTCTGGTGCAAGCTGAGGAGTGGGCACAATCTGTTGATGTCTAACACAAGGGAGAGAGTAAGGCTGAGCAAATAGGTTTTCCTGTAACATCTGCATTTCACGCCCTGTCCCAGGGATCCCACGTGTCCCAGAGACATCACATCTGGCACTTTGCTGGCAAACAGAAGATCAGTAGGGACTAGAACTTAGATGGTGGCTGATTGGCGACTGTAATTACTCTTCAATAAGAGTTGCAAGGGCAGCTCTGGTGATGTGTAGAAATATAGCTGTTCTCTGGACTCTGTGTGCTGACTTCTGGCAATTAATCAGTTGCTTTTTCTGAAGGGGCCTGCAAAGAATGAGTCCCAGGCTGTAGCAGTTAACACCTCCAAGAGGTCTTTGTTGCATGCTGTTTTAAATATCAGTACTTCCTTATGAGTATGTTAATTTTGATTTCACAAAAATCACCGCTGTACATCCAGAAACAAGAGGGGCTACACTGTGGCAGGTTGGTGGATTGGTTTTTTTTTTTTCTGAATGATCAGAAGGAGAAGCAAGAGCAAATCTAATGCCTTTGTGTAACATACACAAGGAAACATTCGTAAACTGCCTGGAGTTGGATTTTGCCTTGTGGTTACAGCTAGCCTGTCTAAAGATCATATTTAGGTAGTTTTCCATATATTGAAATATTGTTTCATGGCTCCTTTATTTCTCCCTGTTTTAACCCGTGATATAATCGAGTACCGGGTGTGCTTAAGATTAAAATCAACAGTCCAAAACAAATAATAAGGCTATCTGGTCAGATTCTATCACCAGTTATGTCAGATTTGTACAACCTGATTAAATCAGGGCATATTCAACACATTTAAATATCACATGGCCTGGCAGAGGGAGAGGTACCAGAAGGTCACAATTCATTTCCAGCAAACGAAAATGTTCAGACCCATGAATAAAAGATAGACTTCATTAACAGAGAGATTCAGCTAGTCAACCCAATGCTACACAGCCAGCATCAAAAGAAATTCCTGGGAACGAGTTAATGAATTTACCTTAAGTAGCACCTGAATCTCTCCTGTTGCCCATTAATTATTTCTCTGTTTATCCATCACTGTAGAATACTGCATGAAGAACTTGTAGTGTACGGCACAGATACTGCAAACCATAATGTAAGCATTCAGCTTTGCTTGTATGGGAAATCACATGTATGAAGGTTTGTGGGATCAGGATCAAAAATTACAATATAATAATGAAGGAAAGAATGAAACATGATGTTATTCTTTCTGAACTAAGTCTGAAATATAGGGAAAAAAAAAAAAAGCAAGGTTTTATTTACTTTGCACATCGGCACTTGTGATTTAACTTGTGCTTTGAGGAGGTGAAATAAAAGTACCAGAAAATGTTTCTTTACTGTATTTCTACTGTGGCTCACACACTTCAATCGGGGGGTTGGTTAAATATAATGTGTGCTTTTTCACTGTGGAAACTGTTACCAAGCGTGTTTTCTTGAGACAGTCCCTTCCCATCTTGTACTCATCATTCTGTAAGCCATTATCTTAACTTAAGCTTTTGTACTTATTCTGGATAATTCACTAGGTCTCTAAGGACATTCTCTCCTGACTTCTTTGTTGCTGAAAACAGATTTAGTACTGACAGGCAGAGTCCTGTGTAGGTGTGGGAAGACAGACACACCTCATACAGATAAAAACCAGAAGTTCTTATAGGTTAGGTTATGAGGTAGTAGGGGATCAGCTTGGTGGGGGAGGGGTCTTTTCTATTTGCTTTGAAAAAAATACAAAGAATCCTGCAGAGGTTTAAGATAAGACAATATTTTCATAATTCATCTACTAAAGTATTTACACAACACTTGCATCTAAGAGCTGCATGCTTTCTACTCCAAATTATGGCCATCAGCTTCAGTTTCCAGAAAGTCCTTGGAAATGCCCACCAAACTATAACATTTTGAGGAGTTTTTCTGTTTCACCAAAAGAAAAATGTTCTATAGGAATGTATTGCCTTTGAAATTTGGCAGGAAAAAGTGCCTTCATAAATAGTTGTAAATATATTTTAGACTTTGTTATGATAAGATAATGAATTATTTTGAATTTCTGCTATATTAAAACATTTTGTTTGTGCCTGTTGGCTTTCATATTTATCTTACTGAAATTAAACATTATTTACTATCTGAAAAACTATATTCATTCTGATTTGGACCAGAAGGGAATGACCAAATTTTAGAGCTTCAGGAGAAATGGAAGTTCAGCTCTGCTGGAAAGTAGACTGGCCTTGACAAGATAGATTGCTGAGCTATTCAGTACTTGAAGCTTGTGACCACTTGCTTATGAAATCATCAGACTTTCATGTCTTACTTTTGTAAATTCTATTCAAACAATTATAATTGCAATTACCATGTGCCTAATTTGTATATGCCATTAACACAGACAGAGACATGGAAGGTGATGTAGTTGCCTAACTTGTGTAAGAAAACAACCTCATTCCTGGAGTTTCTTTGTATGACATATACAATGAGCAGAAGTAATCCCATGGACTTGCCTCCAGATTATAGGATGACTTTTCAGATTAAGTTGGGAAAAAAAAATGTGGGTGATTTGTCTCCACCACTTATTTTTAAAGTAATACAAGGCAAATGAATGGATTTTTGTCTGGCTGACACAAGGGTAATGGAGAAGAAAGTGAAACTTTGCCACCTTAAAAGGCTTTTTCTCCTAATTTTTCTCTAGCTATTTACAGGGCATAAATTTAATTAAAAGTTTCTGATCTTTCAATTCTGTAACCATAAAACAAATATCAGCCAAAAAAGAAAAAAAAAATCCCAACAAAAAAACCCCCCAACTAGACAGCTGTGCTACTATTTTGCATGTGTTTTTTGAATTTTAGGGTGATTCTGTACTTTGTGCATTCAGTGACACCTAAAAAAACACCTAAAAATGGCAACAAAAGTCAGTGGTCTATCACTGGATTCATTGCTCCCCAGAATTTGAGAAAGTAGTTTTCTTCTCTTGACCAATCATCATGTTCTTCTTCAGTTCATCCATCTGCAGTCTGCTCCTTCTGCTTTACATTGGTGATGAATTATACTCTGCTTCCTCCATCTAATCCTTTTCATTTATTTATATTTTATGGAGGAAACATAAAAGAGTCCTCATAAAAATCCAACTGTTTTTGATCAACCTTGTCATGTGCAAATAATGGAGCCTTGTCAAGCATAAGCCTTGCTGGAAATTTATGCTTTCTAATAATAATAATTGGAGAGAATCAGGAACAAATAATGAATATATTGAATTGGATTCAAAGCATGTTTATGGTTTTAAATTGGTGGCAATAAAGCTTTTTTTTTTTTAATCCAGAAGTGCTTCTACATGTTAGTGCAATTCAAATACCATGTTGTGCTTGAACTTTGCAGTATTTAGCCTAGCAGAGCTATGAAAAGCGTCTTGTACTATAGCACAGTAGAGCAAACTGACTTCTCTTTCCAAGGTTTTATGGTGAGAGAGGAAAAGATATACCTGAGTTATCAATACAAAAGGAAATAAGCCAGAGTTTGAAGGAAAGAAGAAAACTGGTGGTCAGCTGCCTCCTGTCTGTGGGTTAACAAAAAATGACAGTGACACGTAGGTTAAAGAAACCTAATCAAAGGCAGAGTTTTATTAGAATATTAATTTTTCTTTATCAACAAGCTTCCTTGGCCAGATGCAGCTTGTCAGAACCAGAAACATTTGTTGCTGCTGACTGCGAAGGCTGTGGATACCCTGAGAAGGCATAGGGGCAACCATTCATACACAGGTAAAGTTAGTATCTAAGGAAAATACGATTGCCTCTTGTTGAAGTCTTCAGCTGTCTCTGCTTTATGACATTTTATTTCATATTATAATTTTTGCTTTGAGAATAAGACTGAACAGAATGTTAATCATTTGCTGATGATACCAATTAGCATATTATAGCACTTTGCAAATGTCAGTGAATGAAGGGGATCTCGCAGGAAGAAAACTTTGTGTTCAACTGGCAGAGTTTAATCCAAACATATGAATCCTTTTAATGAAGAGGTTTCTTAGTAGCACAGCTAGTTCTGTGAATATATTGTCTGTGCATCTTCACAGAACTGTTATTTATGCTCCCATGCATGTTACTCTTTACATGAAATACTTGCTTTATATCTTTTCAGGAGTGAGAATCTCTGTAATTCCCTTTCAAGTAACATATCCAAGCTGTCATGTTGAACTACTGCTAGAATTAATGCTAGAAAATGAAGAAACAAAGAAGAAAAATTATTTTCCAATTTAGAAAACTGGTTGCCTCATACTAGCTACTATGAAGGAAATTAACTCTAGCCCAGCCAAAACCAGCACACTCATGTAAGGCCTGTGTTCAAAGTTGTGTTTTGTGAATATTGATGGTTTCACTGAGACAGGCATGTAAACAAAACTTATTCTAACTTTCAGAGGATACTAATGCTTAGTTTAGTTTCATTTCGGTGTAGAACATTCTTTCTGCCCCTTCTCCTATCTCCTCATTTAAATCTTTCTGAGCAGATTGGGCTGGAGCTCAGCCCTTGGGTTTTGACTTTGCAAAATAACACAATCATTGCTGAACTGGGCAGTGGCCAATCAGTGAAAGAAATAAGTTAACAAGAAATCAGGCAGATTTAAGGGAACTGGTTCTTTCACACTTCATCAGTTATTGTTCTCTATAAAACAGTGTGATTTTAACGATCTCTGATAAAGATATTCTGTCATTGTTTTTGTCTTGCTCCATGTGGCATCAGTTGTAATGCATTATAGGGGACCAGATGTCAGGGATGAGCCAATTGATTTTGCAACATTGTCACAAAATCGTGACCTTTACAAGAAGAATGCCGAAAAAGGCCACAATTTAAGCCTCCTAGTTGACTTTACAAAGGAAAGTTCAAGTTTTGCAGGTATCAGCCTTTATAATGATGTTAGTGACGAGCTTCCAACAACATGTGACTTATGATAGGTCTGGTATTTTCTTTTTCAAAGGTTTGACATAGATATATGTATTATTCTGTTGCCAAGTCTTCATCTATGGCATGTATAAATATAACTTTTATATTGCCTTCAGAAATGATTACGTCCTCCCCACCACTTTCCTTCCCACTGCAAATCCCTGAAATAGCACACCAGTGTTTAAATAGAACTTGGTATAGTTGGATGTTTCACAGTAGTATCATTTTCATAATCCTCAGGATGGATTTGCATTTCTCCTCACCTGAATTACATCAGTAAAATTGAAAATGGAATAGAGAAATGGTGGATTTTTTTCTGAAGTATTTTAGTCCAGGTCAGAAAGTCCTTCTTCAAGTCAGAAAGTGAATTGCCAGCTGGGTGTTTGACAACTGCCATATATCACTTGTGCATGATGGTACGTGAAGCATTACTTAAGAAAAAGAATTATAATTCTGAATGACCTATGTGATTTGGTCAATGTATACAAGCTGTAGATTTCTTGCTGCAGAAGGAAATTCATCAAAACCAATAATTTGGACATGATCTTTTATATCATGACAAATAGATTCTATATTTACATTCTCAATACACAGAATGGTGGCTAGCGAGCAGCATTGCTGGTTTTATTTCTGTTTTATTAATATATTATTTTTTGAACGATTGCTATCTTGGATCATTTCTGATGATACTTGTGCATGGATGCACCAGCCCCTTCCCAGTGTCTAATGAACAGAATCTATGACATCCTGGGAAATGCAGGATTAGTAAGGCTAAAACTAAAAATTTACAATTGAAAAACCTGTTGGGGTTTTCTTAAATTTTTTTTTACCCTTCACGCAGTATGAGACTATGAATACACATATCTGTCACCTATATACATATATGTTCCATAGTCTGAGGCTTAGATATTTTTTATTGTATAATTCAGAAATCTGATAAAGGTTTATTCCCCCACACATAAAAGGCACTTAAAAAGACAAGTTGCATCAAGCTGCAAGGAGCAGCAGCTGCCTTAATTTTGTTCATGACTCATAATACATTTAACATGGAACATCCCAACAACTAGAATTTAGTAGTATGATATAGTCTATCTGTAGTAGTGCTACTTATGAGTCAGAAGAGCCTGTAAAAATACAATAATTAAAATTCCAGAAAAAAAGTTAAATGTGATAATTCTGAATCTGTGGCAACTTCATATATTTTACTGAAATAACAATTTTAGAGCACTTTCTTCTTTCACCCCAGCAATCACTGCCTTTCATGGTGCTAGAAGTGTTTGGTTAGAGAAGATTCTCTTCCACTTTGGCCTCAGTTACAATCCGCCCAGCCGGTCTAGGTTAGGCAACACTATCCTAGACACTGGGGTTTTAAGCTCCTGTGTCTGTTTCGAGTGTTTGTGATCAAAACCTGGAAGTCAAACAAGAACTTCCCAAACGAGAGACTGGATGTTTCACATAATCCTTTAAATGCTAAAGTTTATTCTTGTGAGGTATATACACATAAGATTCAGGACATTAAATATGTTGTTAATCTCATTAAAAAAAAATTCTTTTGCTCATCTGTAAGGATTTGAACATTATGTCAAATGTCCAGTTTGGAATTAGATCTTCTATTTTCTATACTGCATATATTATGCCTTTTTGTACAGCTGCAAATAAGATATGTTGCACTAATCAGGTTTGAGTAAGATCAGAGTCTCTCAGCCTGAACCCTGCTTTTCTTTACCTCCTGCAATACTTGGCTCTAATCATTCATGGAATATATTCAGTTAGCTTTTTAAATAATGTGTGTTCCCTTCCATCATTCATAACATGAGATGATGAAAAACACTGTCACTAATTTTATGCAACATAATGAAATTAAAAGCTTTTGGTATTACTGTTCTGCAAGTATGAATCTAACTAAATGTGGTGCTGGAGAGAGGTGGACTAACTAGGTAAGCGCTGGAATAATTTAAGGTTATTCAGCATAATCTATGGATGTCTGATTTCGTTTCTTCATAAATATCATCAAAATTGCATGGTTAGTATAGTCTTTAAGTGTCTGAGCTTGTAGTCTTCTACTGCCTTTATTCATTACTTAAGAAAAAGTAAAGCTAGTGGAAAACAATCAATTGCAGTGAAACTGTAGATTTTCTTACCCATCATAGCAAAATGTTAACTTATGTAACATTTTAGTGTCAAATTAACTTATGTCAGACACAGAATTTCGACATATACGCAGACAAGTTTCAGAGAACTGTACAACATCTTATATATTCTTATATTTCAGTACTATCCATCAACTTCTATGTGTTTTATATAACCTGGATATTAACAAGAATGTTGCTTGAGTTCTGAAGGTCTGCTTTGTGCTTATACAGAAACATTTAAATGACTTAGGAAACATGTAACTTTTTCTATTTCCCTTATGCATTATCATTTATGTATTCTGGTATGTACTTCTCCTAAATACATACCTTACCCCTTAAAAGCTTTGCTATTTCTACCTTTCATAATATGATATATGATATTCTCTCCGTTATTTCTTGTTGCACTTCAAATGAATCATCAATCATTTTTATTGTATTGGGCTTTACTCCTGCAAGTCAGTTTTCGTATGCATCTTTTGTTCAGTTTATGCTATACAGTGTTTTCTTGATACCAAGCAGCATATGGAAGATGTGAAGAAGACATTTATGAATGAAAAGGCTAAGAGCATTTTAACAGTGTTTCAGAACAGAGGATGATGTTGATTTTCTTTACTCATTACCTGATTACATTGCCTCTTTTATCTTGGAACTGGTTATTTAAAACTGTGTGTTCCAAACCTATCCATGTTGCCCTGAACTTTATTGTATTGCATTTACAATTATTTTCCGTCCCTTCAACGAGCATTACGTGTTATCATCAGTTATTCAACTGACATCATGTTTCTTAAAGGTTTAGCATTTACAGGAAATCTTTTCCTCAATTAGCTCTATGATTTTTCCCTTCCCAACTTCCTCTCCATTCACCCCTCCCCTTGTCTTCTCTTAATGCATCTGAGATATGAAGCATCAACTCATTTTCCAGCACCTGCCTTGGTGTACTTCCTGCCCCTGTGGGAAACCCAGGGGCTGAGGTACTCACAGTGTTCCTGGGCTAGCATCAACGGCCATGTACAGGAGTAACATGGGTGCTCCGCAGACACTGTCTAGAGTAGCCCTGAAATCTCAGTCTGTCAGCAAGAAAATCCTCTCTGGTTTCTTTACCCAGGGTCCTATTCAGTCCTCCCTAAATAAAGCTGAGAATGAAGTTCTAAGATGGTCCTTTCTCTTTGGTTTGAATGCTAAAAAGTTTTGAAACAAGTCTGATAGTTTTGCCTAAGGCTGGGCTCCTGTGGACAGGCACAGTGCAGTCTTTCTTCCATGCTTCTGCACATGCATGATTTCAGTATGTTAATGCCATTATTGCTAGCATTGGCTCTGCAGCCCTATGCACAGCAAGTAGACCTTTTTAGCGTTCATTTATCTTCTAGCATTTTCCTTTTTCCCTCCATTGCTCTATCTCATTCAATTTCACCCAACATTTCCCCCTTTCTTATTGCTGGCAAGTAATTCATGTAGTTATGAATCTTTGCAATGATGGGAGTTTTCTGAGCAATTCCTTCTCTGCAACAGAAAACTTTAAAAACTTTCCTGATATTAAATGCTCAGTCAAGTGCACAGTTATCTCTTTTGGGCTGTGCAAACAGAAAAGAACATTTTTGGGGTAGAGACAGTGGAGAAATTTCTTTTTAATTCACTGGTTATTTCAAGGTATAATGGATACAGAACACAAGAAATCTCATTGTGCCAAAAGAATGTATTTTAATTGCAATTATTATTTTAAGTCAGTGTTTTGAAAAGTGTCACATTTTAAGGCACAGAGCTATTGAATGATAACTCCAGGAAAAGCAACATAAAGCAGCTTCACAGAAAGTTGTAGGAAACTCTTTATCCTGCTCTTCAGTTTTATTTTCAGGTTCTGGTTTTATTTTTATGCATCTGACATGTATTTCTTTTAGACATTATTCAGTTAAGAAATAAAACTTGCAAGTCTTGAGAACAGTTGGTTTACGCCTAACTATTTTGAGAGGGTGTCTTCCAGTCAGCTTTTGGCAAAGCTCTCTAGACAGCGTCATTCTCTTTCTTAGTCAGCTTTGGTACTCTGGCCAGAAAAATCAAGGCAGTTCTTAGTATCACATCACTATTAGATCAAGGACTTTTATAGGACATTAACAGGACGACGGAACTGCATTTATTTGCTGTGTTAACAAGCTCTCCTAGATTCTTAAGCTTTCTATTATATGCATTGTTGTGCTTGTTTTCAGAAAAGAAGCACCGTTGTTTTCACGCTAGTATTGATATCTCAGTTCTAAACTGAATTTTGCAAGGTGAATTTTTATGATTCTCAAAAAAGAGATACCAATAGCTAGTTTCAGGGAAAAGGCTACATTGGGCATTTTTTGAAAATCAGGGTCTAGGATGAACTTAATGTGTCAGATTAGATAGCTGAGGATTAAGTAAACCATTCTTCAAGATAACACAATCCCTGTTTGCTGTTTCACCTGAATGTGTTTTTCATATCACAACCCATTTTAAGTTGGGCAGTAGTATGTATTATTAAGAATGGATGGACAAAACCTATTCTTACAGTATTGTTAGGATCAGCCAAAGCTGATCCTATATGTATTTTATCTATATAAAATACACCTGGCAGTATATTATTCCTTTGTGCTTTTGTGGGGAAGAGACAGTATTCAAAACCGAAGTCCAGAGAAAGACAGTAGGAGTATGTCAAGCTTGTTTTGGGGCATACTGGGAAGCAATAAGTGGATCCACTGCTGTACTCTCTGTTAGCTCTGTTATAGGCAAGTTGAATTTTCAGTACCTAAAGTGACTAGTTTTGAAAGTTGTGATGTAGTAGTTACAGCACTATCTTTTACCATTACAGTCATGAGTTTACCTTTTAGTGCCAATGATGTTATTTTGCATCAGTGACCTAGCCAAAGGCAAGAATGACTTTATGAGCACTGCTGGAACTGCCTGACTGCCAGTGTTTCTGATGCTGACTTTGACACTGAATAACACTGTTCAGAAAGAGGTATTTCCATGAGACTTCATTATAAAAGTGTTTGGGACGTGGTGGTTTCTCTGCTAGCATTTTGTAGTAAATACTCTTCATTGTATCTTATGCAATTTATCACTGCTGTTGACTCTTCCTTCTGCAATTCACTATAGAATGTGCCAGAAGGAGAATTAAGCATGTAAAATTTACAACAAATATACGTAGAGAATGCTTATCTGCATAAATAATGCCACCTTTTCATCAGTATGTTCAGAGTACACTGTGACCAAATATGACCCCTTTTATCTTTAAATATATTTCAGTAATAAGTTTGAAGACACTTAAAGCATGTCCGTTTTGTCTTGCCCCTGCTGCCTTATTCCCTACATCTAGATAATGGGCTGCCTGTGTCAGTGTCTTGACTGTTTTCTCAAGTTCCTGCTATGCCTTTTAGTTATCTGGTAGGCTGAGTGTGTTGGATTGGCAAAGATCTGGAATGTGTGCTCTGCAGGGTAAAGAGCATAATCAACACATTGCATATTCTTTAGTTTATGAATTATATTTTGATTGAAATATATAGTATGAAATCTCTATTTTAGTGATACATGGGTTTACCCAGTAGGTAGAGGAACTTGGTGGTTTTATATGGATAACTAAATACTAAAACCCGCAAAACTTAAACTTGTCAGTCAATGGAATTCATACTCAAAGACTGGGATCACATATTGGTTAATATTTTAATTTATACAATGAAGTACTTTAACATTCATGCACTATATACACTGAAGTGCTTGTATTTGGTAAACTTATAGAGGTCTTGGTTTATTTTGTTTCCTGTGATGACGCTGAGAGTAAATCATGGTATTGCTCATAACGTATCAGGCTGTTGTTTTGCAACTTCAAAATACAAAGAATTACCCTCCAGAAGTACTTGATTAATGGACAGGGACAAGTTCCAAGCCTAAGCTCATAACTTTTTTTTGGTGTTCCTGGAGTATCTTGAACTTAGAGTAGGAGAAGAATTTCTTGTTTCTAGCATAGTTCATATTAATTTATTTTCAGCAGCAGTTTATTTCTTTTTCTTCTTTTTTTTTTTTTTTTTTTTTTTAATCAGACCTTGAGACTCACTAAGTAATTCAATGTGAAAACCTGCTCATGGTGTTCCTTCCAATCCTTGGTGAATGAAGCCTATAGAATCAGGAAAGATACGTATTTTTTTTTTAAACCAAGCGATATTATTGAAATCAGAGAGGTGCACTCAAGCATTAATAGGGTGCCTTTTTTATTTTTCCCCAAAAAATATGGTTTAGCTTCAGAAGCATTGGCATTTTCTGAATTGCAGTTTGCCAAAAAGGCAACACCCAAATTAAGAAAAAGTGGGTGGTTTAGGCCATGTGTCTTCTCGGAAGCAGTCTCAGCACTGACCTATAGCTGAAAATCCTCACACAATTTTGTATGGCAGAGAACAAAGCTGCGTCAGAGAGCATACTAGCAATAGGGCTGATCAGCGATCCAGTGCTGGAGCTTGCTTCCCCTTGCTTTTCTGTTTACTTGTATAAACACAGGTTTTCAGTTTGGATGCAGACAGTGGCTGTAGTATGATTTACCCCAATATAACTTAGTGCAATACCCTGACTGCTGAAGTGGAATGCCACCATCATTTGGAAAGAGGAGGGCATTTAGTTTCTATTATATGTTCCCTGAACTGTCAACTTCAGGCTTGCACCTTCATGCTGCTCTTTTTTTGGCATCTGCATCTCCCAAATTCCAGGAAGCTCACTTCCTGGAAGTGAGTTGTTCACTCACCTGACTGATTTTATCTGTCATTTTTCCTTAAGAAAAATAGCAGAAGTAAGAAAAGAGCAGAAGTAAGGGCCCCACTGGACTTCGTAGAACTTTAGATCTTCCTAATAATTAGCTGTGTTCAAAAGCACATGAAGCACCATAAAACACAATCCGTTATTCTTATTTTAGAAGAGTACAGTGTTTTCTTGCTGAGTGGTACATGAAGCCCTCATGATTGACTTCTATATTAGCATGGGAAATGGGCCTTCATTTATTCCAGTGGAAGTCAGCAAAATGGTATCAAAAAGACAGGCTGAGCAAGATGAGTCAACTTCCATCAACAAGTGCCTCGTGAATTCAAACAATATTTTACAACTGCTGATAATTAGCTATGAGTTCATTAGAAACCACATAGGTAGCTGAATGTGCATATATTTTGTCAAAGGTAATGTAGAGATTTTTCAGGTATCCTGAAGTTATTTCATGACAAAAACATTTACTGAAACACTCCAAGTACTCAAATTTTGTACCAATAGACATGTAAGTACTATAAGACTATTCTTCTAGATGGGTTGTGAATAATTTTCTAGTAACCATTACACTAGCATCTCTAAAACATACATTTCAGATCTGTTATTGCTCACTGAATAAAGAAAAAGGTTGTTCTGGATTTTTAAAGTGTTTCTGTTACAATTTTGTAGATCGGCAGGTCAGCATATATGGTACACAAGAGCTATCTTACGCCTTAAAAAGTAGTGCATGCTAATTCCCAAGTAAGTGAATTCATCCTAAGTTTGATACATCTTCAAATTTTTTTTCCTCTTTCAAGCCAACTTTGGAGCAATGTGTATCTGCAGTTGCTTCAGTACTTAATTAAGCAACAGATAGAAAAGAGAAGGAAAACAGTTGCAAGGACACCGTACTATTATTTGGCACTTTGAATAGATGAGTATAAAATCTAAAGAACAAATAGCAAAAGACCACTATCCGACTATAGCAGGAACATAAAAATATACAAGTCTTTCTGAGTTGTGTCGATAAATGAGCTTGACGAATGTGCATTATGTCATGACAACTGACAGCTTTAACCAGACAGGAAAACACGAGCACTTTTTCTCTGATAATAGTTTGTGCATTGATAGTCTTTACTGCCCTTATCTAAAGAATAATAAATGCTTCAGTTCCTCAGTTTGTCCTTATTACCTTTTTGGATTGATTTTTTTATTTCCTTTTCAGTGACAGATTCCTCAGATAATTAAGGAAGAAAAAAAAACAAACCAGCCTTTCAAACTGCCTAAAGGGTTGCCTGAGACAGCTGGCAGCATGACACCTTCTAAGTGCTCTTGGTTTAAAGTGCGGGTTAAGAAAGGCCAGGCACTTTATAAGGCATTGTGAAGTGATGACTCTGTTAGCACTGATGCTAAAGGGATGCAGAGCAGCAGCTTTTATCAAGGTGAATCCCCACTGTTCAAAAGATGCCAAAGAAACAGGTATGTGCAAACCCCAGGGTTATAGTCCGGACACGTGTA
The DNA here is from genome assembly GCA_028858755.1 of Ara ararauna. Lineage (NCBI taxonomy): Eukaryota > Metazoa > Chordata > Aves > Psittaciformes > Psittacidae > Ara > Ara ararauna. Next base: position 17,773,972 of record CM054382.1, on the reverse strand, counting down.
TACTCTTCCTTAACATCCCACCTCTAGCACACAGCCTAGGTGCTTCCCACTCAAAATATACTATTTTGTGCAGTAATGACCAGCAGAAGCTTTAAATAAGAAACAAACTTTCTAGAAATTCTAAGTTAACTTGGGAACTAAATAAATGTGAGTGGTTGTCTTGCAAACAGCCCCTTCAAGTTGGTTTGACTGTTCAACTATTGATACAAAATGTCAGACCAAAAGACTTTTGCTTTCTCTAAGTCCTAAAATGCTGAGGCTTTTAGGCCAAATTCCAAAGGACACTGTGACAGTCATGCTGTCTTCAGGAAAGCCAAATATTTACTGGTGATTTCACTACCTTTACTGCATACAAAACAGCAAGGAACTGGATGGTCTCTGTATTATGTGCTTCTATTTTTTATTTTTTAAAAAATTGATCTCCTCCAATAAATAAACAAAAATACTTTGAAGTAATTTAAAAATATTATTTATTATTTAACAAGTTCCTTTGAATCAATTGCATAAGAGCCACAACATGAAACAAATACAGATATTAAAACACATCATAGGCTTCATGTGTTAGCTTAATTCGGTTTCTTTGTTTACAAAATAAACATCAATATAAATATTTAATACTATAGCTGCACTAAGAAAAAGGACAAACTATTATTACTGTGAGAATGCTGAGCACAGTGGAAACTGTCTTTTAAATTACAACTTTCTCTTAGCTTGGGCTAGAGCCTTTTTTCATAAAGGAAAAGTCATAGTGCATTAATGTCAAATATCCATCAGGAAATAAAATCTAAAAGCAACTCAGAGAAGCATATTGCTCTGAGAAAGATGGCTTTGCATTTGTGCTATGTTTATAAGAAGCTCAATACCAATATCTTGAAAATAACAGTAAATATTTAACCTAAGGAATATTTCATATGATTGCAATAAATGTTTAATACAGTGTAACTTTGCAGTACTTCAGAAACATATTGCTGCAAATATTTATCTCAAATTCTAATTAAATACATGTATAATCCATGAAATAAAATACCTTACAGCCTTGATTTAGCAAGCTGCTCTGCAGAAATGCAGGGGGATGTCCTCATGCAGTTGTTCTCTGTGACAGAGCCCAAGACTATATTTGAACTCCCAACCTTTACTCTGCCTGCAGATCTATCAGTGTCAGAATTATCCCTCTTCTAACTTCTCATATACAAATTCACTTACTAACAAAATCAGAGTCCAAGGTACACAATGCTCTACAGACTTAAGACCATAACCTTTGTCTAGCACTTCTTGCAGTTAGATGATACCTTCTGCTCCCACAGCCAACCAAAATGGAATCATAATTGCGTTAGCCTCAGGAGATATTCTCCTTCTGGATTGCTTCCAGTATGCTGAACATCCAGCCTTCCTTTCCAAGGTTTCACTATATGTGAAACAAAATAAACGTCCTTTCTTCTGCTGGTACAGGAGTAAATTTGATTTCATTCACTGTACTGGAAATAATGGTACATTGAAACCAGAGAAGGGCTACTACAAATGTTTGTAGGCCAACGTGGGGAGAATTTTCTAGCTAATAACCTGTATAGCATGAGCATGTGGCCTTGTGAGGTCTCCAGTAATGTAAAATTTCTGACCATCCTGTGCACCTTTTTAATGCATCCTCACATCCTAAGGTCACCTAAACGCACCTATTTTCCCCAGATTGGATAAGTTACTAGAAGTAATATAAGTCAGCCTTATGTTTACTGATTTTGTCTGGAATGTCATGCTTTTTAAAACCAGAGGTGAGGGATTATTTTTCTACAGATTTTTTCCTGATTCTAAAGCACTTCTAAAAAATTCTGAAACACTTTTTAACAGTGCGCTATTGCTGCAGGTCTGGAATGAAATGCTGGTGTAGGACACAACTTTGTCACAAGGATCAGTGCAGCTTGCTTTAAAAGGAATTGCTTGTTTGCTAGTTCAACCACTGAACAACAGGTCAATAATTAAAAAATGCAGCTTTAATGCTGTTGTAGAAATAGATCTTGTATTTCTGGAAATAATGTGATAGCAAAGCAACGAACGTTTCCTTCTTTATGTAACTGGTACTGCAGTAGTCTGTGATCTCTTTGCCTGTTGGAATGATTTTCAGTGTAAAAAGCATGCTTTTGGGGGAGAGGTAGAGTGAGGAAAAATTAAGCAGGGAAAAAATTATCTGCAACTTGAGTCTGTTTTCTTCTTTCTCTTTTGGAATCCATAACTTCATTTCCTGTTTCTGTATTGTGGAACTGGATATGAAAACAAGCAAAGAAGCAAATGCTGGTGGTCTATGTTTTCATCCATTTTCTTCAAGTCCCCTTCATTAGATTAGCATTTGCAAAACTTTATTCATCCTTTTGCTCTTTCTAATGCTGGAATGAAGACACAATGATTGAAAAGTTGAAAATATGGGACTAATTCTCTTCATTTGACACGTCTCGTAGTGATGTGACTGCAATTTTTTCTTTTAAATTGCTTCTACTCAGTGTAGAAATAGGCCCTCAGATGAAATAGAATTGACATGTTATAGCAGTAGTAAAAGATTTCTGATGCCACAAAGGTACTGCAGAAGGCAATAGTCAGATTAGTAAAAGTGGGCAAAGGTTATGATGAAATAGTAATGATTGACAGAGCATCTTATTTTCCTGGATTCCTCATGTAATATAGGTAATGATTGTTATCTAACCAGAGACGGTAAGGAATGGGTACTGAGTCATGTAATTAGTGTATTTGAATGCATAAGTTCACAAGTTAAGTAAACCTGCTCATCCAACCCATGAAGCTGGCCATCAGCAACGTTTGTTTGCACTGAAGAAATACAGTGCCAGGGACCATTAGCAACAACAATGCCCTAGATCCTGTAAACAGTAATCATCTGAGCAATTTTCTAGTGAGCTCACCTAAGTGTGGCAAGAAGAGGAGAACTCCTTCTTTTACAGTTTTAGGAAGCAGCAGGTTTGCACTGATTTCAGTGTGTTTTAGATGAATCTCTAGGACTCCACATAGGGAAAGTGAATGATGTTGTAAAAAAAAAAAGACTGAAGATATTTCTAGGAAGACCATCCTGGGGTGGCATGGTGTAGCGGGAGGTGTCCCTGCCCATGGCAGGGGGGTTGGAACTAGATGATCTTCAGGTCCTTTCCAACCCTAACTATTCTATGATTCTATGTTTTGTGGCTTGTAAGTAGAGGTGACCATTGATTCTTTTTCCATTGATTCTTTTTTCTTTAGCCATAAATATGTAGCTGAGCATGTTGTGAGACAGGTAAGGTGGTGCCAGAGCTGAGTGTGAAGTTCCAGCATTTCAGCTACAATTCATGTCGTCTGAAAATAATCTTAAGCAAAAAATCCAAGGAATAGTTTTCAGTCTTTAAGGCTTTACATGACAACATTACGTTTTGTTCTCATTGAAATAAACTTATTTTTAAAGCTGATTTTGGAAGGACAAATTCGGATGTTAGGGACCTGCACGGTCACTGGACAGAGCATAACCTCCCCCAGCATTTCCTTGCACAAACAGACTCTCTCTGTTTCTCAGGCTCCTGTTTCCTATCCTTTATAATCTGCACTGAAAGATACCTACCCATCAAAGTTCCTTTCAAACTGATGACTATTTTGAAGCACCCCATCCTGAAAGGACCATCCTCTATAATTGCTTTTCAATCTGCACCATTTATTAGTTGCTCATTTGAGCAATCATCAGCAAATGCATGCTACAAGTAAAGGCACTTCTGAAGCCATATTTTGATGGTGCTGAATAGGGAGCCCTTAAAAAATGCCTGTGTTATGTGATGTGCTTAATAAACAATCAAGTATTAAGAGAGACAGCAGGACACTGTATGCATAGAAAAGATTTGCATCACAGCTTGATAAACTTGAATGTTTCTCAGGTTGAAAAATAACACTGTTGTAGCTTGGGCCATTAGTTATTCCATGGTGAGCTCTGTACTCTTTTTGTGTGGCATACTTTGATAGAAGCATTCCTTTCTTTTCAGCTGTGCAATATTTGTCATAACAGAATAGGATATTGTAGGTTGTTGTGAAACTTAAAAATGACACTGTCAAGTTAATAATTTTTAAAATGGCCTTTTACTCACTGTATAAAAGGATAACCTTGAAAATGTAACAGTGAAGGCAACTAAATGGCTTTTTAGAAGACAAAATTGTTTTAGATTTTTTTCAGATGACCCAGTGATCTGTTGTTGGTTGTGTCCTGTCATTTAGAGTTTCTGCCCCTCAGCAGACTTTGCTGTCCTCCAGCCTGGCTCAGTGACTGTAGTGGTATGTTACAGTAGACCTTTCTGCATGTCCACTCTCCAGAGTGACCATATGCTTTCTCTCTGTCGCTTATGAGACTGGCATTTTCCAAACTACAGTACATTGTGCAAAGGCATGAAACAAGTCACCATTATATTTGCAGTATCAAACCAATGCTAAATGAAGTTGGAAAGAAATTACATTCATTCTTGTGAAGATTGTAAGAGGCACATTTATAAGAAAAGCAGTTTCTCCAAACAATTAGGTGAGTGGCCTACGCACATTCTACCTATGAAGAGCAGAGAATTCGGCTGTACTTCCTTGTGCTTATATTGAGCTAGGTGGCAATCTCACTAACAAATACAGGGAAAATGTTTGCAAGACAGTAATATTTTGTTCTATGTCTGCAAATACTTTCCATCCAGAATAATTTCTGGAGAAACTGTCTTTATCTGAGCAATGTTTAGAAATCTGGGGGGAGTCCATGGCACAAGCCTGAGGAAAATCTGCACAGAATATTGCTGACCCACATGTACACTCTGAAATGCTATGCCTGTGATGCACACATAGGAATGAAACTGCATTGCTCCCTAACCCCCTGCCCCCCAAGATCTGTCTCACTCGTTTTAGAGCACTGGGAGGAGAGTCCCGAGACCTTCCTCCCACAAAAACAGATCTATGTGAGAGAGCTGGTGAGACTGCTCTTCAGCTGGGTCCATGCCACCTTTGCCAGCAGAACCCCAGCAAGGTAGTACAGACCCCACCAGCCTGCTAGGACTGAGTTTGCTCTACTATTGTGTGACCTCGCATCCTAAAGGTGTCCCTGACATGATAGGTCATTATGCTGACACAGGCAGTAGGAAAGGAGATGCTTGAAAGACCTGCAAAAGAGGCAGCAGCTGTGGATAAACACACAGCCATGCTTAATGTCAACAGGAACTGCTTATGGCCAAGCGCTTTTGAAAATTTGTTATGCCGCTGTAAGATGGCTGAATAGGTGCCAGAGTCTGCGGAAAATCAGGACTTCATTGTGAGGGCTAAGCACTTCTGAAAGGCAGCCTGCAGAACAGTTGCAGATGGCCTGGCCCCTTCTCAACAGGCACACAGATCACAGTGTTGAGAGCAGCAAGAAGGATTGGGCTTGTGGTTTGCAGGGGATGAGAGGCAGGCACTAGCTGCCACAGGAGTGGCTGTGAGGTACAGCATCTGTCCCGTTCGCCATGTCAGGATATTGTTCTCTCTCTGATCAAAGTAGTGAACTTCGCTTTCTCTAATTGTATTTGCAATGTGTTGACTATCATAGTCCATCTTATACTTTTGTTTGAGGGTTGTATATTTCTGCTGTTGGAAATTGTGCTTGCTGCTAGCTGAGGAAGAGAATTTAAACTCAGAATTAACCACAGCCACCTGAGACTATTCAAAATCCCCAAAGAGAGAACTCAGCTGTAATCTCTTGACTCTCTTGTTCCCAAAGAAAACAGTCTACCTGATCCCAAAATTCTCTAGGTTAACAAAAGTGTATTCTGCCCCTCTTTTCTTTGAGACAATTGTGTGAGACAATTTATTGATTGCCTCAGCCCTTCCTCCCCCTACCTGAATCCTTAGGGAAATGCTGTAGTATTTCAGATGCTATAAATCTTATAAATGTATTCTGCTTTATTTATTTCCTTTAGGAAAAACAAAAAGATGTTAAGCTTGTGACATGTTCCAAATATGTAGTTGTTGTCACCCAAGTAACCTTAACACTGAACCTAATTGGGAAACAGGAAAATTGTGTCTCTTCAGCTTCCTGCTTCCTCAAATGTAAATCACTCCAGTAGGTAGGGAAAACATAGCTGGAAGTGAGAACAATATCTTATACAAAAGGTTTGCAAATATGGACACAGGGAAGCTAGTGTAATGAAACCATTGCACACTGTGGGTGTCATTTTGTGGAGAGTTAAAGGTACAGTCTAGAAACCAAGTTTCAATAGTAAGGACAACCAGTAATATTATTGTTATTGAAAGAAATGGAAGTATATTGCTGTGCTGCAGAACTGAATAGAGACCTCATGCAATCACAGGAGAAGTGGTGATTAAAAGCTTGTAAGAATAATGAAGTCAAGCAGTTTAGCAGCAGTTAGTTAGTTAAGCTGTGGCAGAGCACGCCTCTACCATACTTCTAACTCTATCACATAGAAAACATATCTTCGCATCTGAACTTTAATACTACAAACCGAATAAGTCCTGTGGTTTTGGATAAACCACATGTATTCCAAATGTCTTATAACACAGGGTATTTTGCAATAATTTCATATAAAAGAATTTAAATACTGAAAGGACTTCAAGAGTATTGAAGTGATGGGATTTTGAAAAGAAGATTGACACAAATTAAGTTGAAAGCCTTAATTAAGACAGCTATACTCTGTTCATTTGAATAGTCAACTAGGTTAAAGAAAGAAATTTAAATATTTCAAGAGCAATAAATTTTGAGGATTCTGACTTTTTTATTGTATAAATGAATTTAAGTGTATATGTTAAATTTCTGCAAGGTCATGCTGGTCAGTATGAGCTGACCCAATGTCACTCAACACTTTTATTGCTTGAAGTGAATGTACTCCATGGAAGTTGGTGATTTCAGAGGGAAAGGCTGTGTGGTTTCAGAGGGACAAGGCACCAGTCCAATAGTAAAGAGATGAGAAACGATGAATTTCTCATCAGAGCTAATGACATAGACAGCTGCTCCATTGCAGAGTGCTGCGTTGACATGTTCATTTATGGAATATCTTCCTAAGGAGATTATTTTATACAGTGGCATCTAATTCAGAGGGGATCCTGGTCTCTGGAGCTTGCAGATTATGGAAAAGGGTCAGAAAAAAAATAATTTTATTGAGCTATATGTGCTATTTCTATCACCAAACTCTACTAACAGCAGAAAATATGCTCTAGAAAGTGGCTACATAGCTGAAATAAGGGTGCAATATTTACAGTTATATCAGATTGGAAGCATTGAAAAGCCTAAAATAATTTGCCAAAAACTGACCTACTGACCCTTCTGGTCAGTTTTTCTATAAAGCAGCCATTAAGACCAGACTATATCTGTCTTTCTCAGGTACTGTTTTGTTGCCCATGGCGGTCTCTTCTCATATAAAAATATGCTTTTTTAAACCTTGATGTAATGAAGATAATTCCTGCTATTTTAAGATTAATCCCCAAGACCCCAGATGCCATGGCAGAGTGGGGTTTTATAGATGACTGGCAAATTTACCTTGTACCAGAACTGAAATGACTACCACTTTACCTACTTTTCACACTAAAGGCAAGATCCTTAATATGACAAGTTGTATCATGCACATAGTTGTTTATTTTGTTGCCTAAGTTTTTTTGAAAAATGTTTTAACCTTGCCTTGCGTTACCCTTCAACAGCAGTTAATCATAATGGCAGGATCATCACTGTGCAAGCAGAAAAGCATTGTTCCTGATTGCAGCTCTAATGATTCAAAGGGTGTAATCTCATAATTATGTATTTAAAAGCTGTTTACTTCACTTGACTTCCACAGGATTCAAGGAAGCACAGTTACTATGGGTTAGTGTTTACATCTGCTGATGGTATACTTCAAAATTCTACCCAGCCTGTCCCCATCTAATGTCCTTGTGACTTGAGCATAATTAAACTTTGGAAAATTTGGAATCCATCTGAACTGACATTTGATGGTTATCACCTAGGCATAACCTTCAGTTCCATCAAGCAACCTAGATTGAACAAACACAGAGAGCTTACATATTTTTCAAACCCACAGTTTATACAGAGATTATTTTATGTTTAGATATCACTCTCAAGCAACTGGGACAGAGCCAGCTGCAGATCTGTATAAACAACAGATTTTACACATTAGATGGTTCTTAAGGATCTGGTTTAGTATAAAGAGTAGTGAAAATTGAGCAGTTGAAATCCAGCCCCACCCAACAGATTTTTTAATTTATTTCTTCCCCTCCCTCCCCCCACCAAAAAGCAATAGGGTGGCATTTAGACCAAGAAAATACTGAAAGCAAATTGGATATATGCACTGCTCTGAATGAGGACTTGCTAGTGCTTACAATGATTGCCAGATGTCAAATTCCAAAATGCTTCTCTTTTCACAAAATAATCGTTGACTAATAATTCACTTTAAAAGGCTGAGAGTCCAGATCTCTGTCAGAGATGTATTTCAGCTGTAACATTTGATATGGGATAGGGGAGAAGATGCAAATATGGCTGTAATGCAGTTTGCATATATAAGTTTATATGTAATCAAAGGAGGAAGAAGAACAATCTTTGTATTTTAGGACACTGGGCCTCCATAAAACGAATTAAGAACAGCTGTCAACAGCAACTCAGCTTTCTTCTACCAAAGAAGACACGGTAGCTTATGACATTGGTTAAAAAATCATGGCTAGTCCAGATTCATAGATTTCCCTTTAAAAAATTCTCGTGTTGTAAGAGGAATAATTTCTGAGGAAAATGTGGTATACTTCTACATACATATAGATAAGTACATACATACATAGATACCTATGTTCTATATGTTTGAGAGTAAGTGGAAATTACATCTGTTTAGGAAGTTTCAATTTCTATATTTAATGAGCTTTTTATCATATCCAGAATTCAGTTTAGTGCATGTCTCCTATACAGTCAAAACACACCATGTGTATGTATTGAGATGTATATAAACATCTTTGCAAAAGCTTTTCCTTAAATTTGAGGTATCATCACAGATTAAAGAAGGTCATTGCTGCACTGCTTATTATTGTTGAATAATGTAATCTATGTATTTGGAAGAAATCCATGCAGCAGTGGTTAACAAAAGCAGTCCAACTGTATAAAATCTTTACATTGTAAAAGACTTTTGAGGAGTTTAATAAGAGACTGGAAGAAAAATGAAGTCAGGGAGTCAAAGTACAGTAATTCATTAAAAGAAAGTGAGACAAAAAATAAGAGTAGTAATAATAAAAGGTGAACTTTCATTTTGGGAAAACATTAAAAGCAGAAATCACGAAATTTTGTGCTAGGACTCAAGTCGACCTGGAGAAGGAGGATAGTCAGAAAACGGACAAAATCTGTTGTTTTTTTGAAAGATTAGAAGAAAATTTTAGAGAGCTGGAGAAAGCTGGTGTTATAATAATGTCAGATCACGTTGTTTTTTCTGGAGTCAGTATAAATAAGAAAAAACTTAATGTGTTAAAAACATCAAACAGTTCTATGATGAGTTTAATAATTTTTGCCATTAAGCTATGGTTGCTGTTCAAGGAAAGAGTAAGAGGCTTTATTAAATGCTTCAATAATGCTTATGAAAATTAAGGACCATTACCAGCAAGGACCTGTATTAGGATTTGATTAAAATACACTGTATGCATTCTCTAGCACTGTGTGCTGGTATTAGGAATTATAGTTAGTCGCAAGAAGGCATTGGATATAAGTGGGTTGGTTGCACCTTCTAATTGGAAAATATCTCTCTGTATTTTTATGTCAACTTTTAAACAAGAAAGAACATTAAGGTAGATTTTTTTTTCAAGGATAGATACAATTTTTCTTAACTCTGCTGCTTTAATTATATGCTGAGCCTGAATAGCAAAACAGATTTCTTTTCCTGCTCATTGTAATGCCTTGGTGGCCCCTCAGCCACTTTAAAAGGATTGTGTGCTGCAATGATTTATGGATGCTACCTCTGGACCCTTCAGAAACATATCTAGTTTTGTGATGAGTTCTGCTTAAATTTCCCCCAGTAATCTCACAAAGAAACCTTTCAGTTAAGCATTAAAGTCAGGGAACAACGTTAATTCTATCCCCACAGAAAGACCTGCAGCCCCTCTCATTTGTAAAACCAGAGGCTTTGTTGATGAACCAAGTGCTTAAAAATGGCCACTAAATATTTGCTAATATGCAAGCTTTAAAATGTTACTCATATTAATTTGTTATTAGAGTACAACACTTTGTGCTCTCCACAGGCACCAATCCTGGCACAACTTACAGAACTGTGATTCTTGTGTGAGAAAGTAGGAGTAGAGAGAGGTTGGAACACCCTTCAGCCCCAGCATACCAGGCCAGGAAAAATGTGGTCCCTTAAGATCACATTATTAGAACAGCGTCAGACAGACATGATACAAACACTAAAAAACTGCTGCCTTCTATTCCAGCAAGTCTGTAAATTAAACTGAATGTCATGTAACTGGGAACGGTAGTGATGCGTGTGGGAGGAGTTGATCTCTGTTGTGGCATGCCATGGAAAAAAGTTATTTTGGGTGAAAAGAAGTACAACCTGGAGGAATTACACATGTATAAAACCAAGACTACTGTGATTCTTTTATAGGTGACAATCGTATTACACTGACCTGGTGAGGCAACTGAGACTTGAGACTATGGAGAATAATTGTATGGTGCACAAGTTATACTCTTACTTGTACCTTTCTTCAGCATCTGGTTCCTATTCCTTCTCCTACTTTTCTGTTGTGTAGTTCTGCGTGTTTTTGTCCATACTCGGCAATAACAAGGCACTGTAACACATTCAGCCAGCAAAGTAATTAAACCAAAAAAAGATTATGTCAAGTTTAGTTACACCCAGCCTTTTAATGCTTCCTGTAATATTTTTCTTTCCATTTTATGTTAATAAAATTTTGCTCTGGTTTAACGTCTGTACAGTGGGGCTCAAGGTATATACAGCCAGAGCCAGAAGAAACCTGAGGAGGAAACCGGCTGATTTGTCAGGAGAAAGCTAGACAGGGACTTCTCTATGATGTGACTTGGCTCTAGATCCTGCCTAAAAAGAATACATGGTTTAACAGCCATGTGGAAGTCATCTGCAGCAATGGATCATGTTTTGTTCAGTTGCACGCCCAAGTCCACCATGCCTGATTGTGTCTCACTTGGATTCTTCAGAATCCTTTGTCTGACAGAGCCATGTTGGATGTTCCCCTCTGAGAAGCATCTTTCTATCTGACTGTACCCTTCTCAGTGGAGAGGTTTGGCTGATTCTTTTACACATAGTCTGGGAGGGACCTCACTTAGGCCCTGCTTCTCCATCCTGTGTTAGGCACTGCACAGCAATGTAGTGTGGCATCTACCTCTGACCTTGGCACTTACCCTGGCATTGTTTTTATTTTGTTTCAGGGAACAGAAAATAGGTAGAGGTAAACTGTAGGATAGTGCAGTTACAGGCAGGTGTTGGTGGCCTTCTTCATAGTCCAGAAGTCCAAAGACCCTCCTGCTTTGTGTATGTTATGTTGTTGCTCTTTGAAAGAGCATATTGCTCTAGGAAGGCCCTTTGGAGAGTCTTATTTATTGTATCAGTGTTGCGCCACTAAACTTTTCTCTTTTTTTTTAACATTGTAATTTCTGAAGAAAAAGAGGTTGGTTTTTTTTTCCGACTGTGCTTTGTCTTGCTTTTCTGCGTGCGCGTGCGTGTGAGCGCGCGACAGGGAAGATGCAGAAGTGGCTGCTTCCATTTACTTATTTTTTTATTTTAGTACAAGTCAACACTTTTTCAGCAATGATTTTAGCATGGACTAATCTGCATGATGTCCATAAGACATGCTATAGTTTGGAATAGCATTTCAGTGATGTAGCTCACATGTATCAAACCCAAGATTAGCCAGGCAGTGTTTTAGCAGCTGCATTTAATTTTGCCAGTAAGTTAGTCACAAATGTGTCTATTCATGTTTTAACCCACAGTGTGGTACAACTGACAGTTGTGGAAAACATCCATCTCCTCTATTATTTTTATTTTTTCTCCAGAATCAAAGCTCTTTCAGGCTGTAAGAGGCAGTCTTATTTCCTGCGGCATTCAGTTTTTAAGCAAATTATCTTTTCATCAATCCATAACCTATTTTGTTCTCTCTCTCACACACAAAAATAATGAACAATAACACATTAGCACTAAGTTACCTTTAGGAAGGTCAATGGGGAAAACCCCCACACTTTAAAATAGGTAATTTTAAAAGATGTATCAGAAATACACTTGTATGTTTTTTTTTTTTTTTGGCACAGTCACCCACTCCCTGAACAGTTTTGCTATGCGCAGCACCAGCAGTTCAGAAGATAGATACGCAAAATAAACTCCATTATTATATTAGCAACTGTTCATATTGAGTCACAGTGTAGTTTCCTACTAAACTCTTAATATTTTACAGGCATTTTTTTGCCATGTGGTTAGAGCACAAGACTGCAGTTTAAGAGATCTGGTTTGATTCTTAGCTCTGCCAGAAGCTTCTTGTGGTGTTGTGGGGAAATATTTTACTTCCTCAATGCCTATGTTCCGGATCATAAAGTGATCATAACAAGGTTTTCTTTTTTCCATCCCTTGTCCTTCTTGTCCATTTATACATTTATACTGTAAGCTCTTATAGGAAGACAGCATTTCTCCAATTATATGTTCAGATTTTTCCAGTCTCAAGATGGAGTCTTAACAAAATATACTATAGTATGTATTTCTATATTGTAATAGAATATAAATACTACTGTTTGTATATTATACATGAGAAGTAAATATAAATACATATAGATTTTTCAGTGATGCTTTCTTTCACAGTAATGTATCTGAAGAATTTAAAATTTGTCACAACTGCCACCACATCTGTGCATTATGAAAATACTGATAGTAAGATGCTATTACACATATCTCAATAAGAAAGAGCTGTATTGTAGAGTGTGACATTTAAATTCACAGAAGTCAATATGTGCTTACTGTTCCATGTCCCTGGTACTTTTAAATAAATCACTTCTTAACCTATATTTGTCTTCTATGAGATTCAGCTGGTGAGCTATTTTCAAGAATTGTAGTTCATTTGCCAAGAAACAGATGTTAGTATACATGAAAGATCATTCTTAACTGGTTTTAAGGTGCCTTGATAGTTTTAGTTATTACAAGTTAATTGGACTAGAAGTTGATGATAAAAGTTAATCAAATTGGATTCTGTTAAAGTGACTGATCATTGCATAAGGAAAGGCAACAACAGGTGAGACTGTCCTATTATCACCTGCTTAATTTTAAGGACTAGATCCAAGAGCTGAAAAGGATATTTGGTTCCTCATAGATGCCTGTAATCAGTGCCTGGACCTGCAATCTTTTTGTAACTAATTGCATATGGGAGGTGCTACCTGAGTAGTGTTGGTGCAGCCTCAGGCAGACTGATGCTGTAAATTGTAACAGAAGAGCTGTATTCCCTTTCCCATGCAAAGTGACCTGTGGAGGAAATATTTTTTAGCATACTTGTCTTGGGTTAAGCGGATGTTAATGAGAACACCTGGGACACATGTGAAGCTGTCAGGTTTCCTCTGCATTGCTAGAGCTTCCAAAAACATACTACCTATTCAATGCTTCTTTATGTGCCCAGAAATAGTGTGCTATAGGTGGCGAGTTAGCCAGTAAACCTCTTTTCTAACCTGCTCTCTATCAAAGTCTCCAGTCTTCTTCACATTTAAGCATTTACTTGGGGCTAAATTATTCAAAACACAAAGGCCAAAATTCAAAATAATGAAATTATTTTAGTTTTTTGTTTTGTTTCTTTTCCCTTCTCCTTTTATTAGCAAAATAAAAAAGAGAGGGAAGATGTAAAACCTTGAAGTGTTGTTAGGTGAATAGGGAAAATGTTTCTTTTTAAAAACTTTCTGCGGAAAGGATGTTTCTCTCAGAAGCATTCCTTTTACAATACATTATATATGCATCTATGTGAAAATTTTCATTTTAAGGTAGTGAAGGTAGTGTTTGTTTTCCATAATAAAATCACGTTGACTTAATTTTTTGCTTGGCTGAATTTTAAGGTTGATATGATCTTCCATGCTGCCCAAGGGATTTGGCTACTCAGATCCCATTAGCAAAATCTCAGTCTTTATTCCAGTATTGACTGGAGACTCATTTATATTAAGTTCTATTATAGGTTGTTATCTAACATGCTCAGTGCTGAGTGGCAGGAAGAAAATAATAATGTGTTCACCTAGGGACTGTAAGACAAATGTTTCATGTGTTTTGTGGACTTCCGTGAGATGACATTATGGTCATGTTACGCGAAATAGGCATGTCTTGTTTTTCACACGGAAAAAAGATTTTCAGTTACTGGCACATGCAGATTATTAAAAGCCAGAAGATCACAGTTTTTCAGTCTGATTTTTTGAGATGAGTGCATTTTCTTGACATATTTCTAGAAATAGTAAATTTCATAGAGCTCTAATCTGACATTACGTCAAGGAAATCAGTATTCTTTTTGCATTATAAAATGGAAATCATAATTACCACTGTGTATTAAAATTTAACATTATGTAAATTACATAAAGGCCTATCTCCTATTTTTCAAATGGCCACCTGTTCTTCATGTGATACCAAGATTTTGTTTGAAAGTTACAGAAATGTGATTTCAAAAGAAATCTTTCCTTTAATACAGAAGTTTCATAGAATCATAGAATAGTTAGGGTTGGAAAGGACCTTAAGATCATCCAGTTCCAACCCCCCTGCCATGGGCAGGGACACCTCCCACTAAACCATGCCACCCAAGGCTATGTCCAGTCCAGCCTTGAACACCACCAGTGATGGAGCATTCACAGCTTCCCTGGGCAACCCATTCCAGTGCCTCACCACCCTTACTGTAAAGAATTTCTTCCTCATATCCAACCTAAACTTCCCCTGTTTAAGTTTGAACCCATTACCCCTTCTCCTCTCACTACAGTTCCTCATGAAGAGTCCCTCCCCAGCATCCCTATAGGCCCCCTTCAGATACTGGAAGGCTGCTATGAGGTCTCCACGCAGCCTTCTCTTCTCCAGGCTGAACAGCCCAAACTTTCTCAGCCTATCTTCATACAGGAGGTGCTCCAGTCCCCTGATCATCCTCGTGGCCCTCCTTTGGACTTGTTCCAACAGTTCCATGTCTTTTTTCATGTTGAGGACACCAGAACTGCACACAATACTCCAAGTGAGGTCTCACAAGAGCAGAGCAGAGGGGCAGGATCACCTATCTATTCAGTATTTGGCACAAAAATGTTTTGCTGATTCCATTTAAACCTTCAAATTAAGTGCTAGCTGATAACCAGGCTAGTGATACTTGACCAGGGGAGGACAGAGTCTGTCACCTAGAAATCCTTTCCACAGCCCCTGTCTGAGTGATTGGCCTCTATAACATGCTGCAAAATGTCTTTAGCCTTGGGCTTATCAGCACAACAGCAGCTTTCTTCTGTTTAAAGTGCTTACATTTCTTACCTTTAACATTTCAGACAGGCTGGGGATGGAAATGCTGTTTGCTTTCTTGTTTTCATAACTGACCTTTTTTTGGGTACCTTTAATAACAGCATGTTTCCTATAAATGTGATAATGCTTTGGGTGTGACATATTATTACTTGCTTATCTCAGTGAGGTTTGAAGGGTTTCTTCTGAAATTGATAGCAGAATTGTAACAGCTCTTATAATAGAAAAACAACTGATTCTTCTGAAAAAGAATTGATATGAGGGCATATCAAGAAAATCAGTAAGATCTTAAACTATAAAAAATAATGTAATGTTCTTGTAAAACTTGTGATTCTGGGCAGACTTGGAATGGTTTGTCTCTTCTGTTTTTCTTGGATGCTAAAAGCGAGTAGAAATATAGTATTATAAACTTCACAGATGATCAAGCTTCTTGAACTGTTGGATTTCTAAAATAAAATGTAACTTAAGAAGATATTTTTCAGTACAACTGTAATTTTCAAATACCAATGCATTCTCTGTGATTATGTTTCACTGACCTGTATTTCATCTCTTGTAAATACAGATCATTCCCCTCAACTAGCAAAGGTGACTCCAGTGAAAACATTTTAAGTGTGCTTCCACCTACTCACCTTAATGATATGATTCAAACTGAAAATAAAGAAGGCTTTCAAAGGCTTATTAGGCTTTTTCTTTAATAAATAGTCTCAAAGGAAAAAAGAACCATGAAGTTATTCATAAAGTACAGTAGCTTCATGGCTGTGAGCAGAAGAGCACAAAGATTCATATTCCCTTGTTGCTTCAGTAGCTCTTTTCAAGATGTTTCCCATTTGACCTTTGCCACACAGATGAGGTCTGTCCAGAATCTCTGAAAAAAAGTAAAACAGCATTATGCAGAGATGTCTCAATATGTGCTTTGCACAAAGCTCTTTTCATATATACCTAAATGCAGTGGACCATGGCAAATAAGTTGTGGACAGGACCACTCAAGCCCAAATGGCCCAGAGGGACAACATTTAGAATGACCTTTTAACATCCTTTGTCAGTAATCTTCATAGATGAAGTCAATTGTCTAAAAGGTTTGTCCTTGTCTAGCAAATAAAGGACAGTGAATGTTTCAGTAGTGGTTTAATCTCATTTCTTGGTGCAGAATTGATGCAGAACAATTGCTCTAAATTTTCAGCTTGCGTTCTTTGAGATTCTAGAAGCTTATTTGAATGAAATGGCAGAGTTGTTCATCTTTATCTGTTCTGAAAAATAAATTTCAATTGTAATCTATTTCATACTGATAATTAATAAGAAAAACTAAACCTGACTATGAAATTGTGCTGATATCTTTGTTTTTTCACGTATATATAATTCTGGTAGAAACTGTCTTTCTCCAAAAACATATGCAAGAAACTAAGAAGTTCCGCTAAAGTCCAGTTTTAGACCTGTATTCCTCTTAGAGTCAGTCTTGATGAAAGTATAACATTAATAATTTGAAAGCCATTCATTTTATCTAAACTGAAAATGAGTTCAAAACAAGAATTTTCTTGTTTGTTTTTTAAATATTTCATTGCCTTTCACTGTTTAATTTTATGAAAAATTCCCTTCTAAAAAGTTTTTTAAAGACTATTTCTAAGTATGCTATTTTTGGACAATATACACTGTGGAAAGGTCGCAGTTCTTGTCTGCAGAGTAATTGTATTTTGACTATGTGATCCAACTATCAAGACTAACTGAAAAGGAAGGTAAAGAAGCTAACCAGCCTGATAAAATCTCACTTTTGTTGGAATCAAGCATGTGGGGGCAACTCAAATGAACAAAGCTGATTAGGGATCAGCTAACTAAATGGTACAGGAGACAATTAAAGATCTTTAATTAGCTGTTTGAGCCAGAACTTCAGATAAACTACAGGTGGACTTGTAAACAGCACAAAAAAGGTTCTCAATAGGGATTTTATTGTGGATTACAAGACTGGTGAGAAAACAAAGGAGAGGGAATAATGAAGAATGGCAGTTCTGGGGCACCTCCCTCTTCCTCTTGTCATGCATCATGCAGTCAGGTAAGACAAATTTTTGAATTGCAGTAATTAACTTTAAAGTCTGTCCAAGAAATAAAAAACAAAAACAAAACACACACACACGAAAAAAGAAAACAAACCAAAAAACCAAACAAAAAAAATAAAAACCAAAGCAGAATCCAGTCTGCAAAGGACTGGAATAGCAAAACAGCAAATAGGAAAATTTTGATTGATACCAGACTTAGAGAAAAGGGAATTCATTCCAATAATTAGGCACTGGTGAGGCTGCACCTCGAATGCTGTATTCAGTTTTGTGCCCCTCACTGCAAGAAAGACATTGAAGTGCTGGAGTGTGTCCAGAAAAAGGCAACAAAGCTGGTGAAGGGTGTAGAGCACAGGTCTTACGACAAACAGCTGAGGGAAGTGAGGGCTTGGCAGTGCTGAGTTAACAGTTGGACTCAATCTTTTCCAACCTAAATGATGCCATGATTCTGTTTGTCTGTGGAAGATTTATAGGAAAGGCTTTAAGCATGCTCATTCAGTCAAGGAACCATGTGGCTGATTTGGCCAAAACCTAAGACAACCTGAATTCAGAATATTTGGCCAATGCTATGAAGCTTTTGTTTTCCATGTACCAGTGTGCATTTGAATAATTCACAGCCTGCTTGGAAGAATTCCGTAAGTATTACATCCTGAATTAAGTTCTATGTTAATGATTAATTCATCATAAATACTGATTAATTCATCATAAATACTGATTAATTCATCATTATTACTGATTCAGTGGCTCTGGTCATGGCAATATCTACTCATATTTACCACTCCTAAGAAATTGATGTATTGATTTATATAAATGTATATGTACAAAGCTTGTAATGATTCTAAAGCATTTCTGCTATACAGTATATTCCTTGATAACCAGCAACGTCCATCAGTGAGAGTTGTACCATGGATTTCAGTGGTAACGCAGCTGGGTCTTCATATTAAAATCTAAGGTAGATTGATGAATGAGTTCAGCAGCAATCTAGCTATTCAGCATCACAGAACAATGAGAAATAAATTTTTTCTGGGAACAGCAGGAATTTTCAGCACTGGGAACTAGACGATTCTAGATATGTTGTGCAAAATCTAGGCTTCATAAAAAAGGAGAAATTGTGGCTGGACAAACCAGCCTTTGCCCAGTCAGTGATTTTGAAACAGGCAAATTAGAAGTTGTCTAGGAAAAGAGTGTAGATGAAACTCCAAAACAAACACCTGTGTTCCTTGATTATATTCATAAATGTCTGCATATGCTTTATATTTCTACAATAAACTGAATCAGCCTGGGATCTCAGCATCCCTGTGTTCTGAGGAAGTCAGACCCCAATCTGATATGTGCAGCTTGGACATCTTCCTAATCTGAAACAGAACTACTACTGCCCCATGAAGCTTTTGAAAATAATTGAGGTCTGACCAAAAATATTTGGTGGTTTATAAGAAATTCATTTATTTCCTCTTCCTTTTTTCTATGGAAATGTTCTGGCTCCTGGGTTTATGGAAGGGAAAGTATGTTGAGAACGAGTGGTTTTCTTGATACTGCCTAATGATAACTGTTTAATATCAAACTTTCCATTGAGACGTAGCATATTCCTAACTCCTAATTCATGTTACCAGAAAAGTGGAATATCCCAGACTTAATAGTAATATTTGCAGTCTTTCAAGTCCACTTTACGCAATTCATTTTTATTTTTGTAATACTGAAGGGAATACTACTGAAAAGAACCCATAATTGTATGTTTCTTAATGATCTTAACTGGCTGTATTATTACTGGTTTTACAAAGAACAAAAAATTGCACACTTATGACATATTACTGCTTTATTTTGAATATTTTGTATTAAATATTTGGAAAGCTTTGCCTGCTTTGTCAGATATCCATGAGTAGAACTCTAAGCCTTGGTTGCGGTTATAGTCAATGCCAACTGACTCTCTCATTATGTCATAGTTTTTTGGTTTGTCTGCCCTTTATGTACATAAACATGTATCAGCATGTACTAAAAAAAGTTCAAACTTTTGGTAACAAGCTCATAGAAGATCTTGAGGGAGTAAAAAAGTTGCCACATGAAAAAACTCATAAAAATCTCATATGAGTCTTAAAAAATCAGAGTTCCTGTCAGTAATGTCAATTAACTGATCTGTTCTCTCTTGCTTTAGGCAAAGAGCTACTACTGTGAGCACACCATGGGACCAGAGATACTTCTTTAATTAGTATAACTGAAGGAAAAAAATATGATGATGATGGAACTGGTGATTGAGATCATGTCAGAGAAGCATGAAGATCAAGATGGAAAAGAACTGCTGGTGTTGAAGTCTCCTTGCAATTTTAGTAAGTATAATCCTTAAATCTCCTCTTGAAGTTGAAAACTTTGTTAAGCCAAATGTGCAGAGTTCGAAAAATTAGGAATTACTTTAAAAGTGCTACTTGAAGGCAACATGCCAGCATCAGACCAAAATAAGGTTATGACCTGGTACATTACTGATGCCCATTCTTCAAAACAGAAAGCATTCCTGACTTCAGTGGGTCTGTTTTTCTAGCAGCCAAAACAATTATTTTTGGATGCTATGTTCACACAAGTCAACTCTGGCTGAGCTCCACCTAAGTTTTTGAGTCAGGAGGCTGAGCATCTCAAATTTAGATGGGAATGCTCTTATCTGGCAAAGCCAAGTGAATTAAACCTTGGACTAGCCGCTTAAAAGACTATTTCTTTGCCAGCTCATCTATATAAATTTGCTTTCATGCTGGTATGATAGGTATTATGAGCAGAAAGTGGAACACATGTTTTTGTGTTCTAAATAAAAGCCTTTTGTGGATGGATCATTACATAAATGATCTTTCTCTTTGATTAGGGTCTGGGGGAACAGAGCTTATATTTGAAAGATCAGGAACATTTTCACAGGTCACTGAGTCTGCGTGCAGGCGAGTGAGTCTGGCACAGTGCATGGATCAAAGAGAGTGAGGGCAGACAGTGACAAAGGTGGTTCTGGTAGAGTTTATTCATGGTGTTTTAATGTAAACTTCATTATATAAGGATGGTTTTAGCTGGTGTATCTGTTCAGCTTTAAGAAATAATAAGGGCATGAGCAGCCTTTCCTTCACTGTTAAAGGCAAGCTGTGAGTGTAGTTCAGCCCTTCTTCTGAAAAAGGATCTGGCCCAGTATGAACCCTGAATATTGCAACAGAACACCCACTGAAAAAAGAGAGAAAAGAGAGAATCCCTGCCAAGTAGGTATTTCCAAGTAAGGGAGACTCATTTTGCAAAGCCTAATGAGGGTTGAGAAACCATGCCTCTGGGATCTGTCCAGATTCCATGAATAAGCCACAGAGGGACTGATGAAAGCTAATAATGCTTCATGGCTATAGTCCCAAATTCCTCACTCAAATTTGTGTTTGTTGTAGTCTCACAGTCATTAGGAGAGAAGCCACCTTTGCTCTGAAGCAGTGTCCCATCCCATCTTTAGCCATTGTTCCTGTTGGCCACCATCTGCCATTAAAATTGGCTTGTTTTTACAAAAGTTGTCCTTTTACTTAAAATAATTTTTCTGGTTCCTTGGCATTTTTTATGGAAGCGTGTTTGAAAAATTACTTTGTAGAAAGCTCCACTTCTCCTTACCCTGCAAAGGCTTTCTGATGGACAGTTTGCTAAATTAGCCCTACCCTAGTTTACAAAAAGCAATTTGGCAATATAGGAAATTACAAGATGTTGGCATTGCGTGGCAAGGCTGTGAGGGTACGTGCGAATGCGGCTGAGAGTTTGCTGTTTAGAACTAAAATTCACAGGGTCTGTAGTTGATACATATTGAAGGGTTTATCAGGAAAGCTCACACAGAAAGCATAACTAATTCATGTCAGGTAAACCCCTGTATTTGTTCAGGGAATTAAGTGTTGCTGTTAAATGTCCTGTATATTAGTTTCTCACAGATTCTTTGGCATATGCTTTAGCCTAACAGTATTGATCCTGCACAACTTAAATCAGTGTGGACCTTGTGACTTGAAATGGATAGAGGATAATTTTGAAGAGTCTGTAATATGAACTATTTGGTTGCTAAGTCCTTGACAAGTAGCTGTGGTTGGCCTAGGTATTTTCAAAATTACTTGGATACCTTGAAGAGCTCTTAATATCCCTATCACTCATTTCCTCCCATCTGAGAGCATAATACCAGGAATCACTTCCGAAAGGGCAAATATGTGCAAGTTATATTTCTAGGAATTATTTTCCAAAACTAATTAGCTCTTGGAAATAGGCTGAACAAAAGGGGAGGAGTGAAATAAATAGAAAAATAACTAGCAAGAGAACCTATAACTAAGTAAGCTGTTTGATCCTGTGTGCTGTGGGCATAGGTAAAGCACATCATCTATGAATTTACCTACAGAATAGCGCTCTGCTGACTTGGTGAGTTCAAGTGGAATCCATAAATGGTTCAAGGCAAGTTAATACAAATTATTCTTTCTAACTGCTGATAGCTTAAGTTTGCTGTGTGTTAAAAGAAGCCAAGTATGAGTGCAGTACATGATTTTTGCAAGAGTTTTCTTTCAAGAATCCAAACCAAGCCAATTAATAACACAGAAATAATAGCAGTTTTTGTAAAAATTTGGACAAAAAAGGGACCGTCTATTTGTCATGTTCAGCTCTCTTTTGTGATTACTTAGGATAATAGCTTTCTCAGTGTAGCAAAAAAAAAAAAAAAGAAATCAGAAAAGAAGTATGTGTGCACTATCAAAGGGATAACAGCACACTTCTTGCTCCAGGGATTGTAACAATACACTTAGAAAGCATCTGGAAAGAGAGAAGGACAGAATATATGTTTGGTTTCAGTTATTCATATGTATATCAGCACTGGCATGGCATTAGGATGCTAATTAATATTTCTCCAGTTTTTACTTCTCTCTCAGAAAACTAACCAAAGACTGTAATATCCCTTGAGGGTTTACAATTCTAAGCTTTGCAATCTTATTACGCTTTTCTTCCAAAGCTAAGCTTCTAAAAGCCCTTCTTGACAGGTTTGTTGGGGTGGGGAGGGGAGGGTTTTTTTTTCTGTATCTTTTTTCATGAATTTCTATGTTCTTGCTCTTTATCTCTTCCATCTTCATGCTCTTATTTCACTAGCACCTTTTCAGTCCTCTATTTGCGTGTGTATCTGAGATGGAGTAAGTATTTTTCAACTCACTAGCTGTTGCTTTGGGGATTTCTCTCTTTTCTTGGTCTTCTATTCACTATGTGACTAGGCAAAGACATGTCCCTTGCAGCTGGACTAGTGCACTCTTGGAGATCTCCTGAGGTTCATGTAGGTGCAGGTGGTTTGGCTGTGTATTTACTGAACCCTGTGTAGGAGTTGCAGCCATAGCTCATTGATATAGGGCATGTCAGGAGAGCAGAGAGGAGGAAGTAAGAGTTAAACCCTGTTTCAGCTACTGGAGGATGAACGTGGGTGGCTTGTGGTTTGGGTGGAGTTGACGTTGTGATGTTTCCTCACCTTTCTTGCTCCTCTTGTCTGTTCTGTGCTTCTCAAACCTGTCTGATAATCTTCTTTCCCAGCTATTTCCTCAAATTGGGAAACACTATTTAACAGCTGGTACAACTCTGTGTGTCTTCCTGCAATACACTTATCAGTGGAAGTGTTTTGTTTTCTTTTGGCCATTAGTCATAAAGGTTTAGTTTTATAAAACTGGGTTGCTGTACTTGGTGTTGCATAGCTGAAATGACGTGAATGGCACAGTTCAAATTTCAGAATGAGAACTTGGGCAAGGCTGAGTGAAGCAATGTTTAATCCATTTAAATGCTTGCGCTTATCTCTTTATAACCCACTAACATGTTGAAGAGAGGCCTTATTCTTGTAAACTGGCACAACCTCATTACTCACAGCTTTTCAGTGAGGGTATCTAAAATTCAAAATCAGAACAGTTTTTTGCATTCACTTTGCACAGATGTGACTTCTTGGAGGACAGAACAGTGCAACTTAAAATTAAGTTACACGTATATTTGTCTTTCCCAGCATGAGAGTTAGTAAAAATGTTTAAATCTCAGCCAGGGGCAAAGCCATCTGTGTCACCGGGAAAGTGGAAGTTTTCTGCTCTGTTTCAGGGTACCTTAGGGAAAGGCATGATATGTGCTCAAAAATATATCTGTGGTGCTTTGACCCTGGTTAGACCCCAAGTGCCCACCAAAGCCAGTCTGTCACTTGCACTCGGCTGGGCAGGGAAAAGAAAATATAATGAAAGGCTCATGGGTCAAGATAAGGACAGCGAGAGATCACTCCCCAGTTACCATCACGGGCAAAACAGACTTGGCTTGGGGAAAAAATTACTTTATTATCAATCAAATCAGAGTGTGATAATGAGAGCCCACCTGCAACCAAAACTTTGCCACACAAAACTCAGTACACCATTGATTGTATCTTGCAATTTATTTCTGATGACCAACATCAATTCTAATTTTGGAATAACTTATTTTTTCCCCTATTTCAGTTCTGCAACATTGATCTTTTCAACAGTTTAACCTGGTTTAATTCTAACCAAAGATCATTGGAATGGGAAAAGCGTAAAAGTGGTGGGGACACACACATACCATATTTATTTATTTTTGTCCAGTTAGATTAGCATATAGTGCTTTTTAGAATACAGACAGAAAGGAGCTCAAGAAATTTTTTAGTGGCTTCCTTACTCAAGCTCTTCCTAAGACTGTGATGGTTCTGGTTGACTTGGGCCATGATAAAATGCTAGGACTGCTTTACAGTAAAGTGGGTGGGAAGGATTCCACTTCTGCTTGACCTCTGATGACTTCGACTGTGTACAGCTGCTTACTAGGACATTGCATGCACAGTTACACATATTCTCTCATAAAAAAGATGAATGGTGCGTTGTAGCCTAAGTGTTACACAGCATTTGACTTTTAAAAAGGGGGTTGTGAGTGTAGGAGTGGAATGTGTATATGTGAACCACTGTATGATTTCAGGTCCCTTCATGATGACTGGATGACCTGGTGATTGACCAGAACTGTCTTGGCATGCTTTTTTGCCTTCCCTCAACTTGCTTGTGGAAGAAATGTATCTACAGAATCTGTAGCAATCTTTGTTCAGGTAAACCCACAATTTAGACTATTTTCATTAATGGATCGGGAAGTACCTCCAGTCTGCATAAAGATTTGATTCATACTTGGTGGAAGGAAACTTTGAAGGCTGTAAGTATTTTTTCATTTTTCAATGGAAAAATTTGCTGTCTCTTAGTTAATAGATTTCACATTATTTACTTCCTGCCCTTTAATAATGGCCTGCTCACTTCCCTGGACTTATTATTTCAGAAGGCTTCATTTAAGAAAGCTCTTTCTGTAAATTAATGTACTGCAGATTTATTCTTCAGCATGTCCACATTTGATATATATAGTATTTAAGTTTGTATTCACTTAGCAAAGCATTTACTCCATTATCATGTAATCATTTCCAGTCCAAATACAGAATCTAGAGATTAATGTACTATAAATTTCTTCTTGCAGCAGTTTTATTGCTATATTAGTTATTAAGTTATGTTTGCATTGAACTTAAAAAATAGGAGAGATAGATAAGAGGTTTGTTTATGTTTTAAATTGAGTGTTTTATAGTCAGTTCAGACTGAAAGGTGAAGATTATGACATACACACTATCTTTACAGCTGGTTAAATGTTGCCAATCAAATTTGGAAAAGTCAGGAAGATCTCTGACATGGCTTTGTGCTTTTTCCATTGTAACAAATGTTTTTCCTTTGCCTTGTGTTTGCTGTGATGGTGTTAGATTTTTATTTTTTTCCAAAGGCCACTAAAAGCATGACTTTGAAAAAGTAGAAAAAGCATTGTATTTCTTTTCAACTTTTTCTTTTTTACTAGCTCATCAATGGAAAATATTGGTATCTAACACTTACAACTTTTTCACTGTTCAAAGGGTCCTAAACTCCCTCATGTCAAGGAGACTGTTGTGGTTTAAGCCCAGCTGGTAACTCAGAACCATGCAGCTCCTCGCTCACTTCCCCGCTTCTTCCTCCCCCCACTCCCAGTGGGAGAATTGAAATAATGTAAACCCCACGGATTCAGCTAAGAACAGTCCAGCAAATAAGGTATAATACAAAATTATTACTACTACCATTAATAGTAATAATGATCAGGGAAGTAACAAGGGAAGAGGATACAAAACTAAAAGGGGAAGGAAAAAACCCAAACAATAAACACAATACAACTGCTCACCACCCACTGATTGATACCCAGCCTGACACGAGCAGCGATCTGGGCCTTCTGTGTAACTTCCCCCAGTTTATATACTGAGCATGACATGTTTTGGTATGGAATAGTCCTTTGGCTACTTGGGGTCAGGTGTCCCGTCTCTGCTTCCTCACAGCTTTTTGTGCCTCTCCTCACTGGCGGAGCATGAGAGACTGAGAAGTCCTTGATCAGGGTAAGCATTACTTAGCAACAACTAAAACATTGGTGTGTTATCAGCATTGTCCTCAGATTAAAGTAAAAAACACAGCTCACCAGCTACTAAGAAGAAAAATAACTGTTACAGCTGAAGTCAGGACAGAGACTAAGCAGAAAATAAATAGCTAAGGTAACCTCCTAGGTCCTAGAGAAGCTTGATCACCTCCATGTGGAGCTGGTCAGTAGCTCAACATGAAACATAAATACTTAACAGCAGCTTAAGACCAGGGCACAAAGGTTTTTTTGGATTCAGTAAGTCACAGCTTCATTGTAACTGAATCATCCGTAGGGTCACTATTTTCCCCATGAAGCAGAATGCTCTTAACTGAGAGTCCCACTGGTATCTGCTCCATTTAAGTATCATGATGAATTTGTTGTACTTGAGTAAAGCAAGTTGCTGAAGTCGCAGTGCAACCTGTATGGAAAGCTTAGAAATTATAGGGAAAAGAAAAAGAAATAGGTTATTTTTAGCATTATCATTGGTCAACATCTTTGTCGGTGACATGGACAGTGGGATTGAGTGCGCCCTCAGCAAGTTTGCCGATGACACCAAGCTGTATGGTTCGGTTGATACGTTGGAGGGAAGGAATGCCATCCAGAGGGACCTTGACACGCTTATGAAGTGGGCTGATGTCAACCTGATGAAGTTTAACCATGACAAGTGCAAGGTCCTCCACCTGGGTTGGAGCAATCCCAGGCACAGCTACAGGTTGGGCAGAGAAGAGATTCAGAGCAGTGCTGCAGGGAAGGACTTGTGGGTGTTGGTTGATGAGAAAATGAACATGAGCCAGCAGTGTGCGCTTGCAGTCCAGAAAGCCAACCGTATCCTGGGCTGCATCAAGAGGAGCGTGACCAGCAGGTCGAGGGAGGTGATCCTGCCCCTCTACTCTGCTCTTGTGAGACCTCACTTGGAGTAAGTATTGTGTGCAGTTCTGGTGTCCTCAACATGAAAAAGGACATGGAACTGTTGGAACAAGTCCAAAAGAGGGCCACGAGGATGATCAGCGGACTGGAGCACCTCCTGTATGAAGATAGGCTGAGAAAGTTGGGGCTGTTCAGCCTGGAGAAGAGAGGGCTGCGTGGAGACCTCATAGCATCCTTCCAATATCTGAAGGGGGCCTATAGGGATGCTGGGGAGGGACTCTTCGTTAGGGGCTGTAGTGAGAGGAGAAGGGGTAACAGGTTCAAACTTAAACAGGGGAAGTTTAGATTGGATATGAGGAAGAAATTCTTTCCTGTAAGGGTGGTGAGGCACTGGAATGGGTTGCCCAGGGAAGTTGTGAATGCTCCATCACTGGCGGTGTTCAAGGCTGGATTGGACATAGCCTTGGGTGGCATGGTTTAGTGGGAGGTGTCTCTGCCCATGGCAGGGGGGTTGGAACTGGATGATCTTAAGGTCCTTTCCAACCCTAACTATTCTATGATTCTATGGTTATATATATATATATATATATATATATATATATATATATATATATATATATATATATATATATATATATTTCTTAATATCCAAATTTCCTTCCAGCTTCAGCAATATGATGTAGGATTGTTACAAGAAATATACATTAACTTCTAGATTTCATCTTTACACTAGAAAGCTTATATAGTAGATAGCAGAATATCTAGTTCTTTGCTGGATAAAAACCATGTTGTGTATATCAGATTTCAGAAGAACTCTGCAGTACAAAAGGTACTTACATCCTTTAACCCATACAGATAGTGACAGTATCTGTATGGGTGATCCCGAGAAGTATTTTGCTTGCTTGATCTTTTCTGTTTCTTCCTCTGAGTTCTCTAATTTTAGACAAGGTGCTATATATAAAAATTCTTTAAGCAAAGCTTTGTAAGCACACTATATGTTTTTATATAGTTAAATGTATATAATATTAAAACATGTTATACAAAATATATGAGTTGCTATACACAGATTGAGGTATAAGCATGTTATGAGAGATGCATGCAATTTCATTGTCCAGAATAAATTTCTAGCCCTTTAAAATACAAATTAAGCACAAGTATGCTGGGGTGGTTGAGAAGAGAATTTATATTCTCTGTTTCACTTCCTGTCTGTCATCCCCATCCTTTTTTTCGTGTTATTAAAATGCGCAAAGCCACTTCTGCCAGAACACTTATCCCCTGCCACATTGAATCAGCATTTCCACAAAGAGTGTTTCCTCTGAGCTTGGAGCTGTCACAGATGGACTGGAAGAGCTGCTTTCTGGTGATGCAGTGCAGCAGGGGACACATGCTCAAATGACAGCAATAGTGTACAATTAACATAGGCTAAAAAAGCATAAAGGAAATTGTAAAGCAGAGTGAAAAGCTGCAGAACCCTTAACTGTAACTCACTCAGGGTTTTTTCAATTCTCTTTGCAATAAGGCAAAAAAGGCAAGTTATTAAAGCACTGAATATTTTTGTAAGGCAAACTATCACCCTATGCCCTATTTTTTTTTTTTTTTTATAGGATTATGATGCATCAGTGGACTAAAGCTACCTTCCATATGAAAAATATTCTTAGGGAGAATTTGTAGAACTCAAATGATGAATTGTCTCGGATTTGCCATTATTTTATAAAAATTTACAAAACACAACTTCAGTTTCCTTGATAACTTTAATACTTTAAAAAAGAAAAATGTTCTCAAGTGATCTTTTCTGAGAAGTAGGTTTTATTGTGAGCTCCCTCGTACTGCCATGCTAATCAAAAGTTGTGACTGATTGCTCTAACTGCTTCATAAAGTATAGGACTGAAGCGCAGAGAGTTTTTCAAAACATTGCTCAGCATCTCCCAAGAGGGGAGCAGCCCTTCCACTTGGATATGATGGGCTTATTCCAACCTTTGCTTAGTGCTGTGTTTTCATGATCCTGCCTACTGGGGCATGAAAACCACCACACTATCTAAAGTATCATGCTGCCTCTCCTCCTCCAGCCCTGCAAGCATCACTATAGCATCCATTTGCTGGCCTGTTAAAATAAATAGCACTAATGATCTCCCCAGCAGCCTCTGCAGACTCTTTGGAACTTCTCCATTTTCAAGGTCACAACTCTGCTTGAGATTGATAAATTCATGAATTAATAATACTCAGCACTTTTCATCCATGAATGTCAAAGGTGAGAAACTGTTTTTATACCCATTTTTATCAAGCAGGAAATTGAGCTGTAGAAGTGACATATATAAAATTGTTTTGGAAGCCAATGACAGATGCAGGAAAAGAACGTCTTTTTTTGCACTCAGCTTGCGTTGTAGCCATTGCATCACACTGCTTCACAGTGCCCTTTGTGCAACAGCGTAGTCTTATTTAAGTTGAGATTTAAGTCCCACAAGAGTCAGGAAATTAAACTCTGCCACACAGTGTGTTCATTGTACATTTTTATTGGACATGGCCTATACATTACCAGTGGTCATCCTTTTTCCAAAGGGTAACTTTCAGGGGACCTCATACTAGTAAGTGATGCATATTTCATTGTCTTATTTCTTTTATGCCACAACTGCAAAACAAAACAACATAAATTTTATTCTAGTTTTCATGGCTGGACTAATCAGGACTGCTGTATTGTTTTAGCTTTTTAAAAATTATTTAAGAAAATGCCATAAAATAGAAATTAATGTCTTGTTTTTAACAGTTTTCTAGGGCAGTCCAAGGATGATTCAGACACTTTATAGCTCTTGTGGAACATGAGAGAGGTAATGGTGAAATACCCTGGGTAAAGACCATCTGCTTTTGGAAGTGGTATCTTGTCATTCTTAATTTTGACATTCCTCACAAAAATCTTTTATTCAGCAAGGATGTTCTGCCTTTTCCATCACCAGCCTCATTTCCCCAAAGGATCTCTTGACTATCTATTATAATTCTTGTCTCACTCTCAAAACACTTTCTTGAAATGAGTACTTCTAATAAGCACCTCTATTCAGGTAAGCACTCCAGAAAATCCTCTAGATGGTTAAGAGGAGATGCTGAAGAAACACTTAGAGCTGTCAGAGTAATGCTTTTCTCTCCCTGAAAATTCTGGGAGAGTTATTCTTGAGAAACACTGAACACTGCCAGGCACTTCAGCTAATATTTAGCCCTTTAACTACTGTGATAGCTTTGGGTACAACCCCATGTCAAATATAAAGACAGAGCCTATTAACCTGGAGCTGAGACAGGCTGCTTTATTAACAGGCTCTGGGAAGGTACTCCTTATCAGTTTGTTAACATCCTGGAATTGCTTCTAGGAACCAAACTGTAAGATTGCCTTTCTTTCTAAAAATGGGTTTAAATATAAATTTATTTTATTTTGTTCTACACAATTTCTTTTGGTAAAAGGCATCCATCATGTAATACACACTAAAATACCTGTACAGGTTTTACTGATGTGATTTCCACCTCCTCCCCTCCCCCCCCGCCAATCTTAAACTCTTCTTTTTTCTAATCTCAGCAGTATTGTCACTGAACTACTTCTGTGTGATTGTCTCTGCTGCCTCAGACTGTATAATTTGTGTATTTGCTTTGTAAGAGAATTTTACAGAGGAAGGAAAGAAGTCTGAGAAAAGTACCATAATGGCGACATAGTGGCTGACAAAAAGTGGCAGGTTTATGGAGCTGAGGATTGAAAGATCTTGTTTATCTCTGTGGCTGCTACAGCACACTCCTTGACAACTTCTTCACAGCAATCTACTAGTATACTCAAATCTGAGTTTTAGACAAAGTGACCCTCTATGTAGGAAAACTGGGTCAGCTTTAATTTTGCAGCTTTCACAGTCCATACCAGTTTTCAGTTACTGGAGGACAGACTTTGTAATTTGGTTAGGGTTGTACTTGCTGCTTTTTCTATTTACATGGTTTGTCATTTAGAATTTCTTCTACACTGTAAATCCTGATTATTTCATTATATCAAAAGACTTACCTTGTTACTAACAATATATTTTTTTCCTCTCCCTACTTCTAAGGACTGATGCATCTAATTTCCCTGAAAGATCCCAAATAAAATAGCCCAACAATGTGGCAATTTTCTGTTAACAAATAGCATAACTGGAACTACCACTAGAGGGCTTTAAGTAGAATCTAAATATTACCCCTGTTATGTCCTTTCCAATCCGGAGTAATCAAATGGAATATCTAGTTGTTCATTTTTCTCTAAATTTGAAATACAGGCTAACAGCTGGGTTGTTTGTTGTTGTTGGTTTGTTTGTTTGTTTTTTCAATTGATGTTGGACTTAATAAATCTTGTAGATGATTTGCTTCCCTGAAGTTCAGTTAAAAAGGAGACAGAAATTTTCAGAGACAGGCCTTGAAAATGAAAAGATTTTCTTAATTGTGAAGAACCACTACTCTTTAAAGCCATTTTGCAGACTGGTCCTTTAAATGTCTTTAAGGTGACTCTGTTTAATGACAGAAACTCATGGTCTAGCACTTTGCTAAGTGCTAAGGAGGGGGACTTGGTGGCCAGGGTGCTCAAGTGGGCCAGCAGCCAAGGCTTTGCATGCTCAAGCACCAATACAAAGAAACAAAATTTCTCTAGGGTGTAAAATTCATTTAATAATACTTAGCACTTACCACTCTGGGTACATCTTCAAAGAGCTGAACTAATAGCAGCTAATTTAATCTTCAAACAAGCTGAGTGAGGAGCATTATCATCACTGTTTGAGAGCCAGAGCAAAGGAGTAACACTGCACAAAACCAGAAACGTATGTCTCTACCCAGGTACTTTGTGCCTAATAGGAAATGTTTTTAGTGGATTTAATCCTGATAGGTACTTAGGGGTGGCTGCTGACTCTTCCCAAATTCTAAGTATTTGTTATTTTAAAATCTAGAGGTGAAGTCAAGGTTATAACCAGGGAAGAAAACCAAAACAAAAGCTCCACACCACCAGTGACAAAATCCCCCCACATTCCCTGTTACAGGAGGTGGATAAAGTGTCACAGAGAATAGACATTTTATTTTTTTTCAGATCTGTGATTCTTAAGGGTCCCATTTACACTGTTTCCCCTATGCTGTTTTAAAACGGAAACTCAGTGTATTTAGCTGGGCACCTTGCAGGGTCCCTGGAAAGACTGCCGCTGTTGCGATACCCCACAAGTGCTTCACCTCCCCAAGCCACAGGTAACCGAAGTAAGCACAAAGTGGTTTCCTCTTCATTGACTCCACTTTGCACGGTGACATCCTGAGGGGGCTTAAGGAGACAAGGGGTAGTACTTTAAAATGGGGAAAATGTCAAAACCACAAAATAGATACATAAAGGGACGTAGGAAGACAATGTCTAATGTATAAAGGAACAGTGTGTTTGCTTCTACATAGGTGAGTCCTGACTGGAGGTTTGTTTGCTTTTCTGCCATTGCAAATCCAAAGCCAAACATGGAAACACACAGACTTTAAGTAAGTACTTACGTACATACATGTATGTGTAAAATTATTACCCAGTTTAAGCAAACAACCTAGCTTAAAACCAATAACACCTAGTTTCAAATGCTCACACACCTCTACATATCGATATGTTTAAGTGTTCTGGTGTTTCAGGTTTTTTTTTTTTTTTTTTTTTTTCCAGAAACTGCAACAATGGTAAGATTGAGATGATTAATTTAAAGATTCTATTAGCATTTTTGAGGATTTTTTTTTTAGTAAAACTGAAAGACATTTGAAAGAAAAATTATTTTGAATGAAAGAATTAAAACTCCTTGCTCTAAGAGTGTGAAAAA
This sequence comes from Ara ararauna, assembly GCA_028858755.1. Lineage (NCBI taxonomy): Eukaryota > Metazoa > Chordata > Aves > Psittaciformes > Psittacidae > Ara > Ara ararauna. The sequence goes on along the minus strand of CM054382.1, from coordinate 17,741,374 downwards.
GATGGGTTTAGGTTTTAATCTTAATATTTTTATTATTAATTTAATATTAGTATTCAAAGGTGATTTTTATTTAAATGAATAGCTTATTGCCCAACTTTTAATACTGAAGAGAGCAAGTAGTATTTCATTGCAATGCTGGGCAATTTGCCATGTTGTTCATACTCCAGAACCTTGCCTCCAAACTCCACTTCTCCCTGACAGTGACTGGTCCAGCAGAGCAATGTGTCCTCTTGTCAGCCAAGTGAGCATTGCTGCAGTGTGTACTGGTTGTCACTATTGCTCCCTTCCTGTCTCTGTTTCCTTGCAGTTGCACTTCAAAGCATCAGGAGGCTCAGATTCCACAGTGATTTTAGGACTTCAGAGCTTAGGGGATATGATAACAAAAATCTTTTCACCTCTTCTTTTTGCGTATTTATTCTGTGGTGATACTAATTTTATGAACGCTCTTTGCATTACACAAAGTGGTGCACACCAGATTAACAAGAGTATTTTATTTTTTAAGTTGGCTCATTTTTGCGGCCTTGTCATGGATCCAATTCAGGAGAAAAAGAAAACAGACACAATACAGTACTAGCCATTGCTTTGGAAGGTAGATGGAGGGCAGAAATTTTGTGTGCCTTAGGTAAACAATAATAGGTTACCTGCTTAAGGCACTAACTCAAAGAGCAGCGATAACCCCTTCTAGTCTACCAAAAATGTTCTTAAGAGGTGTAATGTGATCACATAGCACTCAGCAACGTATTCACTGCTCTGCTTTGTCTTTGTAAATCTTTTCGAAGTTCAGCAGGACAGCCGTGCTGCGGCTGCTAGCTATTAGGGCTGCACACTGCTTTTCAGATTTACAGCTGTGTACTTGTCATTTCCAGATGCAGTTTTACCAAGACAGTCACTCAGAAAACGTTGTGAGAAGCAGCAGGTTTCCAGTAAAACATGCCCATAAACACCATGGTTGCTGGCAAAATAAGACTTACACCCAGATGCTTTAGGAGAAAAACAGTCTATTCTTTGTTCACATTTACCCTGAGGGTTCAATTTGGATCCATAAATATGTACAATGGAGCAGCCCATCCAGCTTGGCTGGCCGATGGGACACGTAATTCCCCATTTCAGGCGCTTCTGCTATTTCTGTTGCATGGGTCTGTACAAGGAGTCTAACTGATGAAAATAATCCAGAAAGCTGTTTCAATAAAAGATTATAAATTATGTGCTGATTTTTGTTCTCAGTTCAGCTATGGCTAGTTGAGAACTGGAATTTAGCAGAGAAATGCAAGAATCCAGAGAGTGAAATGCACAAAAATCCTGCAGTTTCCAAACTAAACTATCCTGACACCACCCATTTCCAGTTCCTCTGGACTCTGGGAAGAGCAGAGTGCAGCACAAAAGTTGCAGAGAATTAACTGGCACCCGAAAAAGGGTAGGAAGGTGGGAACAACAGGCTGCTCAGGCATTGCTGTTGGATGGAACTATGAACTGGGATCTAGGGTTTCTGACAGTGGGCTCCATGTGATTGCTGGCCTTTTCAGAGAGAGGGCCAAACTTTGATTTTCCAGACTGGGGCAGTGAAATCGATAGTCTGTAACATGAATAGAGAAGTTGAGAAACATCTTATACAACTTATATTTCTCAGCATGCATATTGAGCATATCAGTAAAGCTCCAAATACCAGAGACAGCCACACTTTGAGAACACTTTTCCTCTTTTTTTCTTACTGGGTCTCATCTGTTCACTTCTTCACATATTAGCAAAAAATTAAGAACTATTCGCAGTTGAGATTTCCTACATCCTTCATTTTTGCATGCTATATTTTGCAAATTGGGATTATAATTGTGACTGGTAACAACATATCACGACGTTTTTTCCCCATTTATTTCTCCTAGATATTCTTCTTAAGTGAAAGAACGTCCGAAGTCAGTTTCCACTTGAATGGTGACCAGCGTCACATCAGGACTAGAGACTGTATGTATCTGCGTTAATGTTTGCATCCCTGGGCGTTAGGGGAAGGGTATATCATCTACTTAAACTTGGATGGCTGGATGCAAAGTGACTACCAAAGTTGCTCTGTCACTCTCCTCCTCAGCTGGATAGGGGAGAGGAATTACAATGAAAGGCTTCTAGGTTAAGGGCAGTGAAAGTTCACACAACAATTACTGTCTTCCTGGGCTTAACTTTACTCCCAATTTTCTCTAAGTCCTCCTGCCCAGCAGCGCAGGGTGATAAGAAACGGGTTTGTGCTCAGTTCATCACATATTGTTTCTGCTGCTCCCTCCTCCTCCAACGTGAGTCCTTCCCATCAGCTGCAGTTCTTCACAAACTGCTCCAGTGTATATCCCTTCCATGGGGTGCAATTCTTCAGGAATAGACTGCTTTACTGTGGGTTGCCCCTGGGGTCATGAGTCCTGTAGCAAACCTGCTCCACTGCAGGCTCCTCTTTCCACAGGGCCACAGGTACTGCCAGGAGCCTGCTCCAGTGCAGGCTTCCCACAGTCACAGTCTCCTTTTGGGCATCCCACTACTCTGGCGTGAGGTCCTCCACAGGCTACAGGGTATTTTCACCTTCCTTCCTTCTTCACGGACCTTGGGGTCTGCAGAGCCATTTCTCTCACATATTGTCACATTTTTCTTTGGCTGCAATTGCTGTTGCCCAGGTTCACCTGCTCCCCCTCCTTCTTTAATATGTTACCCCAGAGGTTCTACCATTGTCACTGATGGGATCAGCCTTGACCAGTGGTGGGTTCATCTTGGAGCTAGCTGGCATCAGCTTTATCCGACATGGGAAAGCTCCTAGCAGCATCTCACAGAAGCTACCCCTCTAGCCCCCCTGGCTGCTGCCAAAAGCTTGCCGAGCTGGCCCAGTATAATGGTGCAGCATAAACAGAGAACTTTATCTTTCTCCCTCATCTCTGATGGAGCAGGGTATTTATTTTTCTGGCAAGTGTTGTGTTTTCTTTTTAGCCTGTGTACCCCCTCTGTCGCATAGAAATAATATCCTTATAGCTGTTTTTACAGGGCAGGGTAAAAGTTGATGTATTCATTACCAAGGCTCCCCAGGCATTATTTTGCGCATTTTATAGAGATGTACTGAATGAAGGATATCTGCTGCCAGCTTGTCAGCCAGAGCATGGGGCTGTGCTGTTCTTCCCAGCAAGTGCCTTGTCTTATGACTTCTGCCTGCTTTCCAGTGGCTTTGAAAAAAACCAAAGGGGACTTGAGAGCCAAAACAATAGTGACAAATTGAAATGTAGAAGTGATACTTCAGAAGATCTCCTGCCCCCACACACATGGTGTAGAATGATCTTTACTCATTGAGATGATAAGTCCTTTTGTAAAATGTTTAAAAAAGAGGGTAAAAAGCAGCTCTCTTTCCTGTATTTGCACCTACTGTGTGTAAACCTGAGCTGACACTTCTTGCAGGAGAAAAAGTATATTTCCCCAAGGAAAAAAAAAAAAGAAATTAAAAATTCTGATATAATCTGCTTAGAATTGTGAACAGAGAATACTATTCCCAGCCAATGTCAGATTTTCTTCCTAAAGGACAACGAGCTTAATCACAAATGAAAATCTTTATTGTCTTAGTAGCTTCATTTGTGATCTGGCTTCTTTCACTCTTTCTGCATAAAAATGTTCCCCTGTGAATGTTTTTCCTTTTCACAGTTTATTTTTTCAGGTGTGCTATAGATTGAAAAAAGTACATAAAATATCAAACTCTTTGGAAGCTTCAAAATAAGATTTTTTTTTTCCAGTCTATAATAGGAAAAATATTTTCTTCTGTATTCTAATGTAAATTTATTTGGGTTTTAGGTTTTCCTTACTTATTTCTTTCACTCTGTGCCTTTCCATTTTTTTGCCACTGAGCACGAAATTGGCAGAATACCCAGGCTTCATTGCATTTCTATCTCTATTTTAGATTTCAGTTTTACTTTTTATTTTTTCCTTATCCTAATTTTAATTCCTCTTATCCATAAAGGTAAGTCTGCAGATGTGATATTATTGGAATATTTCTTTATTGATTTATGGAAGTTTGAATTCCTTTATATAACTAACACAAATGAAGAGATTTCAATCTAGTCTTGTGTTGGGTTTTCTCATGTCTCTTCTCCCATGTTACTGTTCAGTGAGGTACCACAGCAAATAGCATTCTTTGACATACTAACACCTCTTGCATTTTCTACCCTCTTCTAATTTTGTTAAAGGCTGTGTGATCTAGCATAGCTTTGGAAATGAGATCCTCCAAAGCTGTTTGAAAAGCAGTGGTGAACTGTACTTCAAATGTGTTCCTATGTTTTAATACAGCTTGGAATTCCCTTATTTTCTCTTAACTGGGATATATAGCTTCAGTACAAGCAAACTACATGTGTAATGGAGAAAAAGATGAAGAAATGGAATAAATTGAAAAAAGTAATTACTGTAAAAAAAGAAGAAGGTTTGCTGTCTTTTAATGACTGTTTTTTTTTCCATTATCAGAGGGTGCATCTTCAAGTCATAAATCAACAAATAGCAGGATAAATGTTTGAGTGTGAATAACAAGCAAAAGGTATTAGTGAAGTTTCTCTGGAAGCACCTTTCAGTTTAAATTGAGTTCTGAGCTTCTCCATATGCTCTAGAATTATACCTAAACTTTGACAGATGATAGTGTTAACAGCTTGTCTTTTGAATCATTAATTGAAGTATACACTTAAAAGTGATTATGTATTTAGAAAGATAGACATTTACAGCTCAGAGAGAGAAAGACTGTGGTTCTTTTTCTCTTGCATTCTATTTTCATGGATGGTGTTGATTACATCATTCAGGCAGGGAAGGGTGAAGCACAGTGGTTAGGTCACCTTAATGAGGGCAAATAAAATGTGTTTCTTCCAAAGAGGTGGAGAACCTTTTTAATTAGACATTTGTGGAGTGCTATTATTTTTTTATATGTTATTTTTATTGTGGTTGTTTTCCCAGGAATCTGCACTTAACAGAGGGATGTTTTATGTGGTACGTTCTGGTTTTGTGCACAGAGGAAGAAGTTTTAATGTTGCTTTTTTGGTTTGGTTTTTTTTTTTTTTTTTTTAAATGAGTGAGGTATACATATAACATACATTATTTATACCTGGTCTTTAGATATAGCATCCTATTTTTTCTCACTGAAATAGAAATAGCAAGCTTTTTATATACACCATTTTCCACAGAGTATATGCAACATGACTTTTGGAGGATCTGTTTGGTTTTGCTTTGTAGTTTCATAGGTCTAGCACTCAGGAAAAAAAAAAAAAACAACAAACCTCTATATGTCTTTATCATTATTTTAGTAGATGAACCTTTTTCATGTAAAAAATGTCTGTCTAAAACACAAAAGTCTCCAAGCTAGTGACAGCCTACTGCCTCCGTACATCCAGTGTGTTTTGAAAGTAAGTTACAGAATTTTGGAATCCTGTAACGATTTTGAAAATCTTTCAGTCTTGAGTTTTCTGTCTGAAATAATCTGGGCTACAGCAGCAAGGGAACCTGAAGTGGCTGCTTAAGACCAAATGTTAGATAACTTAACTGCGGATACCTGGCCACCTTGGGGAAGTAACAACTTCCAAAATTGGCTCCCTCAGGGCTGCGTGTAGATATTTGAAAGCAGAGGAATAAGAACTAAAGAAGCTTTTGACGTGATATACAAAGAACAGGCTTGGGTCTTAAATGTCTCAGTAATGTCTGTCAGTGATAGATTGGAGAGTATGGAACTCTGCTTGGGGATGACTGATGGGCCAAATGAGAGTTCGTGAGTCAGGATCAAAGGGAGAACCACGATGTGGGTCTGCTACAGGCCACCCAATCAGGAGGACTCTGTAGATGAAGCACTCTATAGACAGATAGGAGCAGCCTCACGCTCGCAGGCCTTTGTTCTCATGGGGGACTTCAGCCACCCTGATATCTGCTGGAGGGATGGCACAAGCAATCTAAGAGGTTCATCGATTGTGTGGAAGACAGCTTCCTTCTGCAAGTAATAGAGGAGCCGACAAGGAGAGGTGTCATGCTTGACCTCGTCCTCCCCAACAGGGAGAGGCTGGTTGGAAATGTGGCGCTCCAGGGCAGCCTTGATTGCAGCAATCATGAGATGGTCAAGTTCAAGATCCTCAGGACAGCAAGAAGAGCATGTAGCAAGCTCGCTGCCCTGGACTTCAAGAGAGCAGACTTTGGCCTCTTCAGGAAGCTGCTCACTAAGGTTCCATGGGATATAGCCCTAGAGGGCACGGAGCCCAAGACTCCTGGTTGATATTCAAGGATCACTCTCTCCAAGCTCAGGAGTGTTGCATCCTGACAGGAAAGAAACGGGGCAAGAAGGCCAGGAGGCCTCCATGGATGGATAAGGAGCTGCTGGAAAGCAGCTTTAATAAGGAAACTTACTTAGAAGGAAAAAAGAAGCTTATAAAAGTTGGGAACGAGGACAGGTGGCCTGGAAAGAGTACAGGGAGCCTACAAGAGTGCTGGAGAGGGACTCTTCCTCAGGGACTGCAGCTTAACTTAAAACAGGGGAAGTTCAGGTTAGGCATAAGGAAGTTCTTTACTGTGAGGGTGGTGAGGCACTGCAATGGGTTCCCCAAAGAAGCAGTAAATGCTACATGCCTGGCAGTGTTCAAGGCCAGGTTGGACAGAGCCTCAGGCGACGTGTTCTGGGGTGAGGTGTCCCTGCCCATGGCAAGGGGTTTGGAACTAGATGATTAGGATCCTTTCCAACCCTAATCATTCTATGATTTTATGTTGTCCCTTTTCAGTACTTTATGCTTGGATACTAGAAGGATGTTCAGATGTGACATTCGGAATTCCCATTCCAGCTTCTGAAGTTGGATTTCTAAACCTTTTCTTTCAAAGCACAACTGCCATGGAGGAGCTAGTGCCCTTATTTAATATAATAACTCTGTGATTAATACATCCTGTCAGCATGTGGGAAACCTGAATTCAATTTCCTCCTCTGCCTGAGGGATTTGAACTCCAGACCACACAAAGTGACCTGAGCAGCCAGCTCTAGTATTTTGTGAGTGAGGAAGAGTCATACTTTCCAAGATGTCCAAGCAACACACAAACCAAAGTATTATGGAGGCTAATTGCTCTGTTGTCAGGTGGTTAGTGCTCAGAAAACACAGGGCACTGAACCCAGCTTTTTATTACTCTGAACAGGAACTTTATTATGATGCTGGATATCAAAGGTGCCTGAATTTATCCTTGTGAGCATGGACTGTGAGCCAGAGGGTATTTTCTGCGAATATGTGTCTTGAGCCCTGCAGATCCTGCAAATAAATGTGTACCCAGTCACTGAATCTCATAGGACTGTAGAAGCAATTGTGTCAAGTTTCTCCATGCTGGGAAAATGGCAAGAAGCATACCTTCAGGGAGCAAAATGTCTTGAACGCCCAAAATGGCAACGTAGCCATGGATATACACCTCCCACTAAACCATGCCACCCAAGGCTATGTCCAGTCCACTGCCAGTGATAGAACATGCACAACTTCCCTGGGCAACCCATTCCAGTGTCTCACCACCCTTATAGGAAAGAATTTCTTCCTCATATCCAATCTAAACTTCCCCTGTTTAAGTTTGAACCTGTTACCCCTTCTCCTCTCACTACAGCCCCTAACGAAGAGTCCCTCCCCAGCATCCCTATAGGCCCCCTTCAGATACTGGAAGGCTGCTATGAGGTCTCCACGCAGCCCTCTCTTCTCCAGGCTGAACAGCCCCAACTTTCTCAGCCTATCTTCATACAGGAGGTGCTCCAGTCCCCTGATCATCCTTGTGGCCCTCCTTTGGACTTGTTCCAACAGTTCCATGTCCTTTTTCTGTTGAGGACACCAGAACTGCACACGATACTCCAAGTGAGGTCTCACAAGAGCAGAGTAGAGGGGCAGGATCACCTCCCTCGACCTGCTCGTCACGCTCTTTTTGATGCAGCCCAGGATACGGTTGGCTTTCTGGGCTGCAAGCGCACACTGCTGGCTCATGTTCATTTTCTCATCAACCAACACCCCCAAGTCCTTCTCTGCAGGGCTGCTCTCAATCTCTTCCTCTGCCCAACCTGTAGCTGTGCCTGGGATTGCTCCAACCCAGGTGGAGGACCTTGCACTTGTCATGGTTAAACTTCATCAGGTTGGCATCAGCCCACTTCACAAGCGTGTCAAGGTCCCTCTGGATGGCATTCCTTCCCTCCAACATATCAACCGAATCACACAGCTGGGTGTCATCAGCAAACTTGCTGAGGGCACACTCAATGCCACTGACATGTCACTGACAAAGATGTTGAACAAGACCGGTTCCAACACCGATCCCTGCTAGATGATCTTAAGGGTCCTTTCCAACCCGAACTATTCTATGATTCTGCAATATGTTGAAGTCAATCAAGTCTTTAGAGGACTGTAATTTTGGCATAGCACAGGAGTCTGCTGGCAGATTTTTGCAGGTTCAAGGCAAGAATCATCCTCCCTTCAAAAGCTGAAGGAAAGGATGCAATTTCTTGATAACTCTAGTGTGTTTGCAGGGCACTACCATGATTGGCTGACTGCATTGGGTATGGTTGCCTACTATTCCAACTTGCTGTTGTACTGTTACTTTTTATTGGTTGCTCAGTTATTTTCATTCCCAGTGCCACTACAGTTCTGAAACCAATTGTGGACGTGTGTAGGTCAAGGGGAAGGAAATTTAAGGGTCATCTTAAGTTTATACAGTGGTGCTTTTTCATTTTCTATAAAGCTAGCTACATTTAGGCTCCCTGACGGGTAAGCCTTTTTTTTCTTGTCTGTGATTTTCAAAGAAGAGAGTGCATATGACAGTCTGAGAATAGCACCAGCCTGAACACAGATGGTAGGGATTACACCACACTGAGCCTTGACCTTCAAAAGCCTGCCGTTTCTTTTCAAGGTTTCTCTACTTTGACAGGTGGACTGGCTTTTGTCAATTACGTTCATTAATGCATTTTTTTCATTATGATCAATTACCTGAGCTTTTGACCATGTCTCAAAATTACAGCAGAGCAGGTTCCAAACTGAAAAACTGAAACTGTTTCCCATCTTATTTTTTCCCTTCTGTTGCACCAAAGTACTCTGAAGCACTGGAAGATTTAACTCATAATGGAGAAATATTGCCCAGTTTCTACTCATTTGTATCAGTCACTTGGTCTGATTCTGGCTAACACACAAGGTATAGGTTAATCCATATAGCCACAGATCAGGTTTGCAGGGGACTGTATTTAAAAGGTATTATTTTCTGAGATGTTATAATAAAATATTGGAGCAGAAGTTAACACTGATTTTATAATGTGGAGGGAAACTGCATAAACCAGATACAGCCATTCCTGTAATGAAATGGTACTGTAATATAAACCTCAAATGAAAATCCAGGGCAAGATCATTGAAGTCAGTGGAATGCACACTGGTACAGATGAAAGCAGGATTTAGCCTTTTCTTCATTAGAGATACTGACAAGCATGTCAGAAATTCAAATGCATTTTGGAAACCTCAAGGCTTGAACAGTCAGAGCCATAGTAGTCTGCAGAACTGGGCTGCTGGTGTAAGACCAGGTTCTCTAGGGAGTTTGGTTTTACTCTGTTGTTTTGGGGCTAGATGAAAATACCATAAATGATTTTCTTCAGCATCACAAAGTGATTTCTGTGACTGGGAGAATCATGCAGTAACCTATTGACTGTTGCTGATACCTACGTTTCTTTCACAGTTCAGCATCTCAGCAAAAATGTCTGGTTTATGTTTGTTTCCAACAGACATTAAAATTTCTCTGTCAGTCTATTGGTCCCTAACCTGAGACCCAGGTTATAATGAGGAATCAGACCATAACCTGCCAGATTATGACAATAAAGCAAAATGAAATTCTTCATCTCAATCCTTTACCTGGCCTCCCTGTTCTCTACATCTAGATTGAGGGGCAGAAAGGCTGGGTCTGATTTGGCCTTTTTGTGCAGTGCAGTTTGCCCTTATTCACGCAGGAGAGCAAAAAGAGTGCACATGGTTTGGCCTGGGTCCTCTTCCCCATATGACTGGCAGCAGACGATTTCTCAAGAGCAATAGAGATGAAGAGAAGAATTTGTAAAGAATTGAAATGTTTTTCTGGCTTGGTGCCTCCTTTTACACAGTGTTGAAACTGAAGGGATGATCTAGTCCCAAATCAAACCTTAAAAGGTGCTAATAGACAGGAAAGCCAGAGGGATAGAAACTCCTCATGGTACACAAGGGAGATAAGCAATTAATGCACATTAATGTTAATAAGTGTTACTGCATAAATCTTCAGTTTCCTGGACCAAGCAGAAGAAAGTCTAAAACCATAATAAATCTGTCTCAAATTTAGTAATATTTGTTCCAACTACAGTATAATCACTAGAATAACATTGTGGTGCTATAAAACATGTTGAAATATAGTGTTACATCATCACTGCTATTTGTTACTGTAATTTTAGTACAATAAATTATGGTGCAACCCATTCTTTGGGATTAAAACCACAGCTTGAATGTGGCATTTTTAGTCTAGATAATATGCATGGTCCAGGACAGTAAGAGTTTTGATCTAAAATAAATAGGTGATAAAAAAGCCACATGAGATTAGCCTTTATTTTAAAACCTCATTAAAAAGGGATTTATCATTAGCACCAAATATGAGAGGAAAAATCAAAATCTGAAATGCTCCATAAATTGACTCAATTTTTACCATGTGACTTAGAATTCAAAGGTAGCTTAAAAAACACAAGGTACTAATTTCAAAAGCTATGCACTTTGAAAGTCACAAGCTACTTAAAAGCTTTATTTATTTTATTATTTTATTTTAATACTGAACAATGATTTTCAGACTCCTGAATGAGAATTTGCCTCAAATTCTGGTAAAAGTAAGCTAGGTCTTTCACTAGTATTACTACAGGGAATAACTCAGAGAAGCTAAGCTAAATATGAGCAGGATTCTGATTTAGGGATTTTGTGGGGTTTTTTGGTTTTGGTTTTTTTGTGTTTGTTTTTGGCATATGGTACATTTTAGAAATTCAGATATCTATAAAGAATTTGCTCAGGTGGAATCTTCCTAAAATTTATTTTACTACTTACACTGCGTCTTATCCGTAGGTCTAGACATGGCTTTAGCAGTCACAGGAAGCATTTGTCTTACACATAAAGGTTTCGGAAAAGGGGGTTTACATCATTTTTTTTCTATGCATACCACCCCTTTGAAAAGGATGCTGAAATCTTTTGCAGATTAAAACCATGGGAATAATTTCATCACTGAAATGCTGCATTTTAATCTGCAGGCAAGTTAATTCACGTCCTTCCTTTGTAAGACAACGACTACAGAAAGAATCAGCCTGTATTTGTACAAGTTGCTTGCAAACAGTCAGAAAACCTTACTACTAGCTGGTCAGGTTAAAGCACGCAGCAAAATGTTCCTGTTTGCAGGGCCACTGAGGAATGGGTCTGAGACCATAAACCCAACCTGACTTCCTTCAGTGCCTATGGTTGCACTCATTTTACAGAGTGTCTACCTCTGTGTGCCAGGCACAGGACAGAGCCACCTCTAGGTATGCCGCAGCCCCTCTGACTCTTCAGGTATATGTTGTTTAGTCTCTTCTGCAGGGTACCTATAAGTGACACCTTCAGGTTCTTTCCCTGAGTCAGTGAATTCTCATAAAACTAGTACCTGGTGTAAGTGGTAAAAAGTTATCTGTGAGACTAATATTTATGTAGTGGGTTTGTGCTTATAAAATTATGTGTTTATTGATGACATTTTGTAGAACAAAACCCCACATTACATCAAAAAAACACATATGAAACCAAAAATCTTTGTCTAAGCAGTTCTATAAGCACTTACCAGAAATATTACTATTCACTGCCGAAAGTGTACCTAATTTGAAAATGTGTTTCACATCCTGTCCCTCACCACCAAAAAGGTTGACAAAAAGTTTTCAGAAAAGTATTTTTGCTTTATGGTATACAGTTTCATGTTATAAAACCCTAGGTTTTTCCAAGGAGAAACATTCTGTATCACTAGTTATAATATTTTATGATTATTCTCTGAAATTACCTATTTTGCTTGTTAATTTGTGCTTAAATTTGGAAAACTCCTTAGGCATTTGTTTATCGTCAGGCATGTGTTTAGACCTCATGAAAAAATACATGAAAAAAAAAAGAAGACTAAATAAATAGGCTTCAATGGAATTAAGTTATTCTGAGCTATGCAATGAAGTTTATTATGGATACATTATTGCTTAAATTATGCCGAAATGGGGATGACTGAGATTAATGCTAGCAGAAAAGTAACAAATAGTCAATTACAAATGTGAAATAAATTATTTTGTTCATCAGACCAGTCTTATTGAGATGAGCATGGGTACCTCTGAAAGATACATTCACCAAAAGTTGGTTGAGTAAAATTTGCACAAGAGTTTACAACTACTGAAGAGCAATAAACTGAGCTCTGAAATGGAAATCTATTGAAAACTTCAGTTCATATTTATAAGCACTTAACAAGCATCTACAGATGTTGAGATCTGCCTTAACACGCTACTGGTGTGAGAAATTATCCCAAAACTTTGTGCACACTTTGTTCTTTCATTCAACACTTTGTTCTTTAATTGGCAAGCTCTTAAACATCATATCATATGTCAAATTAAAAGTTAAATAATCTGTTATTTTTCTTATTAATGACATAATTATATTGCACCACTATGAAATTGCTTTCAGTCTAATTATGTCTAGGCAGAGATTACTGGTAATTAATATAACAAATAATTTTGACTACAACTAGCAATAATTGCTTTCTTGAAGAATTTTCTAAAACCCTTAAGTAATTTTATTACTTCTACATACGGTATTGCAATAATTCTTTAGAAGTTAGTAATTACTTAAAGAAATAAGTAATTAATTGCTACATTGAATTGCACATTTGAAACAGAACAAGAACAAAGTATACGCTTGCTGTCAGAACTGTTGTTGAGTGGCTCCTTCTGGTCACCGGGTTCAGAGACCCAGAGGCTCCCAGCCAGACACCGAGTCAGAGCCTACCTCTGCTGCATAGCTATTGGGAACGTCCAAACCGCTGCTCTGCCCCATCCCAGGAGCCTTAGGAACCATTAAGTGATTATGGAAACGAGCACCTAAGTCTCTAAATGCCTAATGTTCTCACAGAAGCATCTGCGAAGCTGCACCGCGGGAATGACACCTCACAGGTAACATGCTGACCAAAGCCCTGTTGCAGGCAAAAGCTCTGGGAACCTGAAGTGAGAGTCCCATGCAGAAAGAAAATCCCTGCACTTACAGGGGGAAAAGAGTAGATTTCTTTTATTGGTAGCCATTATTTTTTGTGAGTGTGTGTTTGTACAGGTGCAGTCATTGCTTGATTACTAAAGGGGTGTTAGGTTGCTGAGAATAGAAATGTCATTCAAAGGGAAAGTGATCCAAGAATAAGCTGTTTCACTTAAAGGATGATCTGTGCTGTGAAATAATTTGCGAACCTCTGATATACTGTATAACCCCAGGACATGGCACATTAAAATATGGGTCTGTGAAAGTCTGTCATTTAAAAGGCCATCTAGTACCATGTTTTATATAAATTAATGCCCATCTTATCAATAAATCTCTTTTTAAAAAGATACATGATCTAAAATTTAAAAGTAAAATTTAATTTCCTCTCCTTACCAAATACTATGCCTCAGTACCAGGCTCATGCTTCAAGATCCATTTCACTAAGGAATCATTTTCATCTTCTGTATTCTGCGTTGCCTCTTTATGTCAGATATTTACACTTATTTTATGTTTTTTGCCTCACCTTATCTTCCCACTAATACTGAGATACTAAATGCTGCTGCAGCTACCACTCCTGTCTATCTGTTCCCCAAAGTCTTTGTGACCTATTAATCAAGGTGGGAAAAATTTCACAGTTCTGAGAAAGGCTCCTTAAAGTAAGATTTAAACTTCATCTATAAGGAAAAAACACTTGATGTGGAACATAAAAGTCCTGAGGACCAAATTACAGATATCAAGTGTTCATCTGCCCCACAAAATTGTAAAGAAGCAACAGCTCAGTGACTAGGGTCAGAAATTTTCCAGACGAACTTGCTTTCATCAAAAAAAACCAGCCATTCATCTGAGACGTACAGCAGCATAGTACAATGTGATATCTGAGTAAAGCTTATTTTGACCAAATATTCTAATAACATCAGAAATTTGCATTTGAAAAGGGAGAATTAGGTTTTTTCCCCCTGTTTCAGGATGATTGTGTTTCAAAATTTTAAAATTTCCTAGAATCATGTGTGCGGTGACAGCAATTTAACATTAAACTGTTTAATTTGCTCAAAATGTTTGTTTGTTTGTTTTTTCCTTAGAATTTAATTTTGCAAGACTTTGCCCTTGTTTGCTGGTACTACTTTGTTTCAGTAAAAGGGAACATTTCAAAAATCATGAATCTCTCTCTTACATGAATTCTCTGGTAATCTGTAATAGACATACAAGACAATAATATCATGAGTTGCAAGTTAACATATCATCTCTACCAAAGCATCACAAGCCTTATTCTCCAGTGTGACGGGTGTCATCCAGAGATGTTTATAAAGTAAACTAAACACTGTTCTTTCTTACTTTTTCTCTAAAACTTCAATGTTATGTTTTTGTAAAACCACTGACTTTATTGGATGTGCCTTTCACAAAAGGCAAGGTTTTTGGACTTTAATGTAATTTTGGGTTCTTATACTTAAGCCATTATTTTGACTGTTATTTTTAATATTATTTTTAAGCATAAAAAAAATCCAAAATGGACCTCATGTTTCTCTACAAAATCAAAGTGCTTTTCTCCAAATATCCTATAAATTTTGAGCAAAATATGCAGGATTTGTCAGAATAAACCTCATAATCCCCTTTTTTACTGTGTGTTCTATTAATGCACTAAGCTAAAGATATCCTATACATACTAAAAAGAATAAGTATGTTCTGAATCCCAGCCTAAAGGTTTAATGCTGAGATACTGTTTCAAATCTTTTTCCTGTGAAAACTGGGTCCAAATCATAATAGCTTAGATTCCAGAAAGTGTTCCTCAAGCTGTTGTTTGCAGGCTAAATTGAGTTTAAGAAAAAATTTATTTGGGAACTTATTATTGCATTCCTCATAAAACAACATCCCATAGTTTTATTTCCCTAGCTTGTGACATATTCACAGAAATCAGAAAAGGATTAGCTGACTGTAATACCAAACATATTAGAACAATCCCTTTATATCCGACAGCAAATTGCAAACAGCAGCCCCGATCCTATAAGCTGTGGAGTTCATATTTCAGAAGTACTGAAATATTCAACAGCTTATTAAAAGCCAGTGCTTATTGTTTCATCTGATAGAAAAAGCAGTATTCCTCCAAATATTTGAAGTTACAGCAAGAGGTCTGTGTGGCTGAGAAATTTTGGGAATTTCTAAGCAACCTTATTAAACTAATAAGCACTAGTAATGAACTAATGAAAACTCTACTGTCCTCACAGACATTCACATAGTAACATATGTACACCCACTATCTTCATGCAATCTATACTTTGGTAGTCCGTGCTGTACCGGAATACTTGTTCTGTACGCAGAGTAATGTTTAGAAGAGGCTCTTAAAAACGTTATAGCAGCTTTACCTCATGACTTGTGCAAAAGGCTTCCTCATAGGGTGTAAACTACTATACAATTTAAGTAAAGGTAACACAATTAAATCAGTTGGAATGATTTACAGGATAATTTAATAATCTAGAGATCATATCTTATATGTAAAGTAATAAATGCTAAAAATGTGATGGGAAGCGGCTTAAAATCTAGCAGTAGCTCATAGACAAAGCTGACCACAGGTAATGTCTTTTCACCAACAAAAGGAAAGGTATTATTTCTGAAAGAAAGACACAATATTCAATTTGTATTTGTTCTTCATTTTTAAAGAAACTAGGTGCTGCTGTACTGGACAGAACAGGAAAGAAGGTGCTCTTCTGGAATACCTGCACAAGGTATGTAAAAAAATTGACATATATGTAAAGATTTATTAGGAAATTATGCAAATACATGGAGGATTCTACTACTTTTTTAGGATGTCATATGGCTGCCAGTGCACCAGGCTTTACAGTGAGCCCTTGCCAAAAATGTGGAAAGGCAGAAACATTTTATCTCTGTTCGCACTATTAAAATTTAGTGGAGTTGAACCCTCCAAGAAATGGTCCTGACAGCTTCTAGGATCACACTGCATTCTGTAATACTGCTGAACGTAGAGCTGATGACAAGCAACACGGCAAGCCTCCTTGATAAGACTGCTTTTCTGTGAAGATTCTGCTTTATGTGCATTCGCTATCTTGCAAGATCTGCATCTTGGTGGAACTATGCTGCTGAGTACCAGTTGTTCTGTGCTCCTGCTGCTTGTGCTCAGGTAAAAAGAGGGAATTTGCTTTTCAGGGAGAAAAAATGTACGCGCTGTTTTCAGTCAGAGACCAAGCTATAAATCTGGTCACTAAGACAGGTGGTTTATACCTCTGTCGTGGTTTAAGTCCAGTCAGCCACGTAGTTTTGCTCACCCACTCCCCCCTCTATCTTGCCCCCCACTCCCGGAGGGATGGGAAGGAGAACCGAAAAGAATACAACTCCCACAGGTTGAGATAAGAACAGTTTAGTAACTAAAGTATAACACAAATCACTACTGCTACCACCAATAATAATAATGACAAGGAAAATACAAGGAAAGAATACAATTTCTCACCACCTAAAACCAAGCCCGACCACGCAGTGCACCCCCCACCCTTCTAGGTCTCTCCTCTTCGTCCTCCATCTTGGGCATGACGTGCTGTGGTATGGAATAACCTCTTTGGTCAGTTTGGGTCAGGTGTCCTGTCTCTACTTCCTCCCGGCTCCCCTCCTCCCTGGCAGAGCATGAAACTCAGAAAGTCCTTGGTCAGACCAAAACATCACTAAGCAGTAACCGAAACACTGGTGTTATCAGCGCTGTTCCTAGGCCCAAAATCAAAAACACAGTGCTGCACCAGCTACCAAGAAGCAGAAAAAAATGACTGCTGCTGCTGAACCCATGACAACCTCCATGTGGATATTAGAAAGCTATGAAATGCTCCTGCAATGAGTTGCACAAACTATGTAATATGGGAGCTTTTCTTAGTATGGGCATTCATTTATTCATAAGTAATACTGAAACAGGTGGCAGAAACTTTTGGGTTTTGTTGTTTGGTTTTTTTGTGTTTTTTTAAGCAGCAACGTGTTACTGCACCTTTTATTCTTTTGCTTCATGTAGTTTAGCTAAAAAACATATAAAGACTACTTTAGAAAGAAAAGTGCAATGTTAGCAGATTAAATGAAGGCAAGATGTGCCCTTGTTTACATGTCTGACATTATCAAGAGTACCAGGCACCTGTTGCCACGACCTGTTTAATATTAATTGTGTTTATTTTTTAATACCAGAGGCAAAACTGCAGCTTAACTTTATAATATGAGAGAAATTTTCTTCTTGCAGTTTAAATATGAGTATAGTAAAGTATGACCTGCTGTGCTCTTCACAACTTTCAGATTCTTTCATGTGTTACATTCATAGATAGGTGGATATTTCTTCCTCCTCTGTCCAAAGAGGAGGATTTAATAAGAAATCTATTCTCCATTTTAAGAAGTTGGTTAAGGATCCTAGCTTTCAGTAGGGGAAGGAGATCTCTGCATTCCCTAACCTTTTTCTCCCCAAAATATACCACTTGAGGAAATACTTTGTTTCCCACATCCTGCTAGAGCCATTATCATTAGTCAGAGCAGGTAAGCAGATGTGCAAGTTGCATAAATGCAGGGCAACATTTGTAAAGGAAAATACAGAATAGAATATACCTTTCTTATTAATTTGCCCACATGCTAGACTTGTCCAAACACATTAGGTGCAACAGTCTCCCTTCCCAGCAATCTCTGAAGCATACTGTGATAGACCATAAGGTCAGGAGAAGGGGTAATTGCCAAAGCAGCTGTCATTGAGCAAATGACTTAGCTGAAAAGTTGGACAAAGGTCTCTTGCTTTGCCTCATAGACCACTACAAACAGCAGCACTTCTTAGCTCCATTTTAAAATTGCTGGTACTGGGTGAGCTACAACCATTGTTCAGATATGATTCATTTTTTACACTAGAGAGTGGTTAAACATAAGGGCCAGCTCCTTGACTGCTGTATTTTTGTTCAATAAAACCATGATTATTTTGAATAGATCATGAGCTAACACTAGGCATCCCATAGCACAACAATGTAAAAGACCATACTTTGAATCTCACTGACGCTGGTTAAACCCAGAACAGATCTTACTCAGTTCTTGGACTTGGTCAGACTTTGCAGTTCTGTCAAAGAAATTAGAATTGGACCAACTGTGGTATTGAAAAAGGGGAAAAATTCTGGTTAACCACAATCAGTTTAAACTGCATGGCAGCTTGCAATCAAGCCTTAGGGCTGGAGGAAAGGGTTTAGGTACTGATTTGATGTGTTGATTTATTTCCAGAGTGGAATGTCAGAAATATAGAATCATAGAATAGTTAGGGTTGGAAATGACCTTATGATCATCTAGTTCCAACCCCCCTGCCATGGGCAGGGACACCTCACACTAAAATATCTCAGACAATAAGGGAATTATTTAGAATTATTTGGTTGGAATTATTTAGAATTATTTGGTTGACATTAGAAACTTAATCAGTGTCTTGAATTCCAGTTTTTCCACATTCAGGACAACCTAGTGACATAAACCCAAAGGACTCATCAGCATCATTAGCGTAGATTTTAGAGCCAAACTACTCCTACTGGTATGTGGTAAGGTCATACATCCCACCCCTTGATTGTAAGTTATTCAACTTCATTTGTTTATAATGTTTGGCTAAGAGTCTGACTTGGAATTGCTACCCAACAGAATAAATTGGTACTGATATGTAGTGTGTGTTAGGGGGTAAATGGTCTGTAATCTGAAGTGGGATGTCTTCTCAAGTTTTGGCACTGTAAAGCATGCTGGGAGGTAATGCTCCCTCTCACTAGCATTACCTGTCACTGAGTGAATACAGAGAGGACTCCTGAAGGCCTTTGGTATATAATTACTTTGTGTCAGAACCTTTATGCTAGTCTTTAGACTTCTACTTGAGAAAAAGTTTTCACAAACAAAAGGTATTCAGTGATTTAATAGAATCATAGAATAGTTAGGGTTGGAAAGGACCTAAAGATCATTTAGTTCCAACCCGCCTGCCATGGGCAGGGACACCTCCCGCTAAACCATGCCGCCCAAGGCTAGTCCTGCTTTTAGGTAATTCCTCTCTTATTTACTTGTTCATTACATTACCAACTTCAGCAGTAAAAATCATTATTTCAGCTGGTGTACATAATTAAGACATAAATCCTGAACTGATGTAATTCACTAGACAGGATTATTTCTTCAGTGAGATGCACTCAGCCCAGGAGGTTCAAATGCTGCCAGCACCAGAGTTTGATTTGTACTTCGCCCCCCTCCTCTGCCTGACTGATCTTTTCTTTGCTTGATGCTCTTTCCCTTTCTTTTGGAGGTGTAAATGTGGAATAACTTCTGCGTGTTTTCTCACTGAAGACTAGCAAGATCCACATGACTCCTCACCATTAATCTCTTAATGGCTGTTTCTAACCAAAACCTTATCTATCTATCTATCTGGAGCACAGACTAGTTATTAATTGCTGGAAGATCTCTGTGTCACGAAAATACCAGACTTTTTAAACATAGCACTTCTTTGATTTCATAAATGCACAACTGAGGCTGACTTTTAGACAGGTAACCTTCTGTTCTCCTAAAATCAGTATGAACTTCTGTTTTAAAACACACATACTACCATTTTATAGTTACTTACTTTCATGGTTTTATCAAAAGTTTCACAATATTTGATATTTTTTCTTCAGTCCCATTTCCTGGGGTAATGTGATTATGTGAGACTCTTGGGTGTCATTTAAAAAAATAGTTTCTTTTTCTTTGAGCTGAACAGCAAAGTGTGGAAACGTGACCCAAGTGCGTGATAAAAGCTTGAAAGCCAAAGGCAAATGAAAAGAATTCAAAGTTTATTATTTAGAACCCAAGTTCTTTAAGTGTGATATTCATGATTTTTTGGAAGGACAAGACTATTTGTTTTAAACACCTGGGACAATCAGTTCTCCATAGCTATGACTGGAGTCTTAGAGTTGCATATATTACATATATTTATTACTTCTTTTATATATATGCCTATATATATGTTTATATATGTGCAGAAATAGTTTTAAATTAACACATAGCATCCTTTCAAGTTTGTGTTTTCTTAGTCTCCTGTATAAGAAATTGGTTATTTCCATTTGTTCAGGGAAATGACAAAATTGCTCTGGTAAAATTTAAACCATTGTAAAGGAATGCTGAGCTTTTTCCATTATTAGCAAACTCTTCTTAAATTATGAGATACTAAGCTGGCAGGCAATAAATCAAAATTAGCAATTAAATTAGTATTTTTAAAGCTTTTTAAAATTCATAGGTGAAATAATTATGAGTATTCACTAATATCTTCCTCTTATATTCTTACTTCATCTATCCTTTCAAGGGTATCTGCATTTTCAAGGCAGATAAATCCTGCCTACAAACTATTTCCCACCTATGCATGCCAAAGACAATTAATGAAAGTAGCATGAAAATAGCATTCTCCTGAGTCCTGTGGACTACTTTAGTAACAGATATCTTGGATGGAATCTGTAGGCAGTGTCTTCAAATAAATGCAGATATCAGATTGAGATAGCTAGAGCTACAGTAAGCAAGTGCAGGATGCAATAATTCACAAAAAAACAATTCAAAAAAGAGCTCATCTTAATTCCTTTATAATGTGTCAAAACATCAGTTCAAAATATTTGTGGTTAAAGTTGTTATCTTTAAGTTTCATAAGCATGTCAAAGTGCCAACTTCATTCCAAACTTAAACCATCATGGCCATCTGCAGTAAAAATCATTCTTGCTTTGGTTTTCAGAACCTCTGTTACGCTGTTAGACTAAACATTAAAACTGTTGCAAGCAGTCAGCAGCTTTACTACTACTCCGGCCCTTGCAGAGGCATCCTGATTCAATTTGTCTAAGTACATCAAAGTATTTTAATTTGAAGTGCCCCAAGCATTTTGGAAAGTTTAAAGGCTATTTGTCTTCTGAAATTTGAATGTAAACTGAAATGAAAATTGTCTTCATGATTCCTTTTCCATTTTAAGTGACTGTCACATTTCTGTTCTGAAAAAGGTATTGAAGTCCAAATGTACAGTTCCCCCTCCCTTCCTGCTGCCCCCCAAGTAATTGTAAGCTGGTTTCAAGTGACATAAGTTACATGGTAACTGTTTGGTTTCCTTCATTCCAAGAATCTTCTCTTCCTGTAGAGTTCAATGAATTAAACACTTACTTACTAATGCCATCAATTTGTCTCAGCTTCTAAATTTGGGTCTTTTTTTTCAGCACTAGGTTGCAAATATGACCAATTGAACCCTGAGCCTAAGATTACACATAGCTAGCCCCAGACTAAAAATGACACGGACGTCTGAGCTGGTTAAGTGGTATTCAACAAGCACAAAACTAAATGAAATATGGGTATCTGGCCTGCCAAAGCAGTCACATAGTATTAAAAAAAAAAAAAACAAAAAAAAACACAACAACCTAAAACCTAACATTATTAATGACTTTGAAATATTTGAAAAAATTGTGCAACTAAATATTTGGTAATATGGCATTAATTCACTGACACTTTCAGTTTGTTTTTTAAGCTTAGGAACTTATGTGAAATACATATATATATAACTGAAAGTTTATTTTTGTCATCATGTATACTATTAAGTCAACACTTGGACAGGCTTCCTGGTAGCACTGTAGTCCATTCAAAATTCCTCTGAAGCCATAAAAGTTGTGATACAAACACACATTTTTGCAACCACAGGTGAATGATCACAATATTATAAATATGTATGCATTCAATCTTAACTTATAAACTCATAAGGCTGGAAGGGCCTTGTGAGCTCAGCTCAGGATATTCTCCATGCCCAGGACAGAATCAGCTATGCCCATGTCACTCCTACCAGATGTTTGTCAAAACTGTCCTTAGAGAAGTATTGGCAGCATCAGGTCACCAGCCTGGCCATTGCAGTGAGTCCCTCTTTCTAATATTTACTTTTTTTTCTTCTAACGTGAATTCTCCCAAAATATAAGTCCTGTTATTTTTAGTACTATTTACTAACAACATCATATATAACAACTTACAAACTTAATTTTTCTACTTTTTTCTGCATACTTGAAGACCTTGCTTCCATTTCCTGTCATCCACTTGTTCTTTATTGTCACTCCCCTAATTGCCCAGGCATTACTTGTAGATAGTGTTTTACTTCGTTTGAACCCAATGGTCTCGTTGGGATCACTTTTATTTACTCTCCCTACCTGGTCAGTCTCTCTCATGACTACAGCACCTGGAGCCGAAGCTCAAGGTGAAGGGCGCAAGGGTGTGTCTGCAAATTGCACAAACTGGCTTCTCCTTGGCTTTTTTCTTTGCCTTATGAGGAATATCTCGGCAGTATGGATAATATATTGCGGCCTACGGTCATGTAAACAAATGGAAACATACATCATTCCTAATTAGAGACAAAGAACCTGATTCATTTGAAATTCTACCCTGCTTCAGCATCCAGAACAGTCACAGAAGCCTTATAAACTTCCCTCTTGTGTACCTTCGAATGAAAAGTTCTGTAATCTTGAAATCTTGTTTGTGGGGAGGTTTTGGTGTGGGATTTTTGGTTTGCTTTTTTGTCTGGGTGGTTGTTTTGGTCTTTTTTTTTTTTTTGTTTTGTTTTGTTTTTGGTTGGGTTTTTTTGTTGTTTTTGGGGTTTTTTGTTTTATTTTTCAAGAAGGAGGAAATGTTTGTTGCACCATATCCCCTTCCCAGCTGGTAACCTGTATGTCTGCATACTTTTTCAAGTCCACCGCACTAGATACCATATAATTACAGACTTGTGAGAAGAAAAATGTAGCAGAATAAGTTAAAGAATGCTTAAATATAGTCCTTATTTTATAACTTGGGCATTATATTCTCATTTTAAAACTGCCAATGAACCACTGGGGATTTTCTTTTTCTTGCTGATCCTCTTTAAGGCCTTTATGAATAGCAGAGAAAACAACTCCACTGCAATAAAAACAGGGTTTTGTTTTCCTTTTTTAAAATTGAGGCATTGGGTAAAAAAAAGGTCATTGCAAAAACCTTTGAAAGAACAGAAAGAGTAATTTTTCCCCTTTTGCTCTTTTACTGGTTTTCAATGCAATGTGAAAAATCATTTTTAAGTTTGCCCATCTGTTTTACATAAAACCTTAGTTGACCTTACACAAAGTGAAACAAATGCACAAAAAGCTTTGCTGTTGGGTTCTTGCCAGTAAGACAGAGCAAAAAGAAAATAAAATGTAAAGTTAGATCCTGATCTGGTGTAAATTAGCCTAGCTCCAGTGGGGACCTACAGTGATTTATACCAGCAGAGGCTGAGGCTTGTATTTCTTATAAAAGACAGACTTGTTAGACCCAATCCTGCTACCACTAAAATCACCTGTAGTTTTGCTATTCATGTTTGTGGAAAAAGAACACATGCTGAAGGAGCTGTTTGCTACACATAAGCAGTATGCATCCATACGTGCAACATAGGTTATTCAGCAAATTGAGGGGAAATGTTGCCACATGAATAACTGAGATTTGTGGACTTGCAGGTATGAAGTAAGGCTTGAGTTGTACCCTGACTTTGTAATACTTCTCATACTGGAGAGTTTGAGCACTTACTAACCAAGCCAAGGAGATAGTCTGACATTAGACATGAAGCAGAGATTCTCAGCACACAGAGGTAAGGCTTACGTCCTGCTGCTTTTCTCCTGTTAGCCTAACTCCTCTCATGCACTGTTATCGTAAGTGAATTCTGAAGAAAGGAGGTTGTGCCATGGAAGGAATTAAGTAAGTGAGCTATGTGAAAGCAGAGTACACCAGGAGAAAAATATCATCTTTAGATCCTCACACATCTCACCTTGCACTCCAATAAAACTTCTGTTAATGTGCCTAAGGGGTGAACTATCCACATTATATTAACACTCCAATCTAATATGACTAATGAGTATAAAGTAAGGTTCAAGCTTTTAATTAAAAAGGCAACCATAAGTTACTGAATGGTGAAGGTCTAGCTAAGTTTCTCAGAAGTAGGTTATTTAATAGAATGAGGTGCCCCAAAGAGGCAGTAGGCCAAAAATCTCTCCTGAGTCACATTTTGTAGTCAGGTATTGACTTTGATTTATAACAGAAAGCACATACAGCAATGAGCACATGTATATGTGAGTCTATAGAAATGAACAGGTATATGTGTATTCCAGTGTGCACATATGGTGATACCTACATTTAGAGATTGCCTAACATTTCCAGTAACAGCCAAACTTTTTCCAGTTGCTTGTTGATTGTAGTGCATCTGCCACACTTTCAAAATGCTTTTTGTGTGCAAAAAAACCGCAAAACTCTCTTAAGAAATGTTATTTTGACATGGTCAAGAAAGACTTACTTTAGCTATGACTCTACAGGCTATAGACTTCTAAGTGAGTTTCAACATTTGGATTGAAAGTGGTTGCTATATACTTATCAGAGATCTGCTTCTTTTCTCATTCTGATTGAAAATAGTCCAAATTTGACTGTCATGGATTTCAATTCAACCATGTCCAATAAAGACTTGATGGAAGTTGATATATTCTGTAGTTTTATCACTTTATGTTTCAATTAACTTAAAATTATATTTACAGTACGGGTTATTCCATAAGTTTTTCTCTGGCTGCTGAACAGAGGAAAATGTCTATCTTTGCAATGATGAAATAAGATGGAACACTTGCAATGAATGGCCAGTACTTTTTTGAGGAAAAAAAGAAAAAATCTGACTTTAATCATCTATATTTTTAAACACAATTAATATACCATGAGGCATATGAATCCAGTACATGAATGGTTGTACCTGAAACGCTAGTCCATCAAATACAGTGTCTTGTTGGCTAGAAGGTGGCAGGAAAGGTGAAAGAAAGGTGAACAAAACATCCAATCAATAGAGTAATTGGACCCCTGGAGAAGCACAATTTGGGGGGCAATTGATAGCTCCCTTCTCTGTGAACCTGGAGGTTTTATATTCTTATTGATTTCTATTCTATCTAAAATAACTATATTCATCATTAAAAGGGAGAGCAACTGCCATCTAATGCCTTCCACTTAGTTTATTTAGAAAGATAAGATCTGTCTGTAAATGAGTCTCGAAACTGAGTAGAATAGCTAGCTTTCTTTTTCTTTTGTGCTATCATGATGCTATTTGAAGTGGAGCAAAGTCACTAATTTCCATATTCAAAACATTGAAGCAATCAGAAAATAGGAGGCTGGACAAGGGATAAATCATGGCAAAAGTAAGAGTCCAAATCACTTGCTTCCATTTAGAACAGTTTTTCATAAGTGAACACACTTTTCCAGAGAAGTTTCTGTCAAGCAAAATAATTATTCACCTAGAAAAATGTTACATTTGGTAGAAGCAATGAATATAAGGAGACAGAAAATGCAAAAGGTTTCTGTCACCTACCATTTCAAATCTGACCATTTCATGTTGTCTCACTGAGCTCAGCAAAAGGTGTTTGGTACTTTAAGCAAAACAAAACAAAAAAAGAGGTAAGAAACTGTGCATAGAACCATAGTACAGTCAGCCTGTCTTTCTAATCTGACTAAAGCTGGTGATGCTATGCTGGGGAGCTGGGGCTCCTTCAGGCACATTTAATACTGCGTGTCAGCATGCTTCCAAAAGCACTAGACCTCTCCTGCACTAGAGGACAAGCTTGTAACAGTTACCTGTAACAGCAGTCACAGGGCTGGCAACAGTAACTGGACCAGGCAGGAGATGCCTTTTCCCCAAAAGACAAGCTGTTATGGAATAGCTATTGTTAGCTGCTGCCCCACGGTGGGGCAAACATTGCTGGCTCCTGCTAAATTTGTACCCCAATGTGAGCTGGGATTTACAGTTTAATACCACTTTTCTAAGAGCTGATACAGCTCTGACCAGACGATACCCTGGGAAACAATTCCTGCTGACCGTCTAGGCAGACAGCCAGGCCCTGCTCCCCTGGGTGTCGGGCTGAAATCTTTTTGAGTGGCTCTTCTTCAGCAGCTTGTCCTGGATTTTTCTGTTGTGCTCCAGAGCAATTTTGTGGTTTGGTGCAAG
Source organism: Ara ararauna (assembly GCA_028858755.1). Taxonomy (NCBI): domain Eukaryota; kingdom Metazoa; phylum Chordata; class Aves; order Psittaciformes; family Psittacidae; genus Ara; species Ara ararauna. Next base: position 17,715,163 of record CM054382.1, on the reverse strand, counting down.
AAGAGACAAAACCCATAAGAAGCTAACAATTCTGGCACTGCTCTCGAACAGCCTTCAAGCATTTCATAGTATTTATCTTGAGGCATTTTTTTTCGCTTGGTTTTGTGGCTTTTGTTTTGTTTTCTTTCAAAGTCTTTTTATCATCTGTTTCATTACTGCTGTCCTAGCTCTTCTGGTGAATCTACCTTGCCAAATCAATTGAATTCACATCATGTGAGTGATCAAATTCTTAAGGAAGGATTTTTCCAAGTGGGAAGATCAGGTAGCAGATATTAAAATAAAGACACATTTTAAACAAATGGAGAATTATGCACAAATTCAGACTGTTATGCACATATTCTGTCACTGAACGGAAGCTTTATGTCATGACAGATATTCCCTGATTGTTCTCAGGAAAAAGCGGTTCATGAATCCACTCACTGGCAAAACGTGAAAAGTCTTTTGCCTATAAAGTAATTGATGGTAATAAAGTTTTCCTGTTATTTTTGTCCATCTTTATGATGGAGAGCTGAGAACTCTCATTGAGTGATTTTGTTCACAACTACAGGAATTATTGCTTTTATATACTAGAAAATAACACTAAGGTAAAACGTAACCTTGAAGAAATATATAGAAGATTCTCTTGATAGGACCAACATACAGACAATGGGGGGACTACACTCAGTCATGGAATTTTTGCACGGTCATTGACAAATTCTTGTCCTTCCAGTACATTTGTGGCCACTTTCAGGGATCCTGATTCCTTTAGAATACCACACCTCTAGGCAGTGCCCTTCTCCCTTTCTCTGGAATGAAAATGATAATGGTCCCTGTCTGTCACCTTTAATCTCTTTTTTACCTATTTGCACTGTGAATCTTCAGGGAACAGTCTGGTTTAGATTTGGAGCTTGAAGAGCTCACAGCCCCAGACAGCCCTGATCTTAGCTGCAAAATTCAGGTCTGCTGGAATACAGACAAACAGCTGGCTGCTTAAGTATGCAGATGAGTTGAATCCCTGTGGTCTCTACAGGTGTCCCCATGAGGCAGATGAATCCATCTAAAGAGACAATAATAGAAAAATCAGAAAGCTAGTGTAAATGCAAGAGATTTCTATTTGTTTTGTCAAGATTTACTTAGTTAAATTATAAGTTGCAGTGCTTTGAAAGCATACTGAGATGGAGCAAGGTGATATTTTTTTAAGTGCTGTAGGGCATTCTTCCAATCATTTGAGGAGAAAGCACTACATTTTCTAAAGAAAAGTATCCATTCTTGTAATGCAAGTTCATTAGGCATCAGATTGATTTATTGTATTGTTTCCTTTATAAATTATTTTCATTATGTTTTATCACAGTACATGACTACTACCCTAAGGGACTATGCAGGAATGAACTGAATGGCAAGCATAATAGACTGCTTTAATTAAAATAGTGTAATGCATATTTCAGTGCTATTAACAAAAACAAAATTGATTTTGTTTTCTGGGTAATTGAATATATTAAAGCCCAGGTGATGTTCTTCTATTGTTTAACCCTCTGAGTTCAGCTTCACTTGATGCTTTGAGCAGGAAATTAATTTGTTACCAAGAATTTCAGAAGGGGAGTTTTCTTCTTTGCCAATGACATTTCCTTCTTTCTTTCCCTTCATCAAGTCCCCAAGTGCATATGTGTACTATTACTGAGGAAAAGCAAAGCATAAACATTAATTTCAATAGTGAAAACCCCTTGATCCTTTTCAGTGTTTTTGAGTGAGCTCCAGCAGTGAGGATACTGATCCACACTAAAGAAAAGCCTATTAGTCCTCTGCACTTTCTAACCTGGTGTTCTGTGGAGACAGCAGTAGTCTGCCACTGTAATTCCATTAGTTAATGAACACTCAGGAATTTGCCCATCATAAGAAAGACCCTTGAAAATTACAGTCAATCAATGACACCTGCTCTTCTAAGTGGCTTCCTTTTCTCCTTTTTCTCTTGATTTATATTGGCTATGAGTCTTTTTTATTTCCTTTACCCTCCAGATACCAAAAGTTTACCTTTTATCAAGAAGATGCATTATACTAGTGACATGACAGACATGGGCAAGATCAGGTTAATGATTTCTGAGCAGAGCAGTCGAATAAAACCAATGAACCTTGATAGTGAACAGTGTCAGAGAGCTGAAATACATAACCCATCTTTCAGTGAAAAAAAACATTTTGCATAATGGTTGTTGCATACCATACCCTTGACACCAGAGCCTCCTTCACTTTATTAAGTGGAGTTTTCATCAGAAACTACTATTTTGCAATACATATTGTAAAAAGCAGGGTGTTTCTGGTATGGCTACCACGATTCCCTGGCTTTTTATCACCTGTTAGGATGGCATGTTGTCCTGGGTTCAGCTGTAACAATTATTTTTTTTCCTTTTCAGTCACTGGTGCAGTGCTGTGCTTTGGCTCAAGTCTGAGAACACTGGTAACACACCAATATTTTAGTTGTTGCTCAGTAGCACTTATCCCGATAGGACTTTTCAGTGTCTCCTGCTCTGCCAGTGAGGAGGGGCACAAAAAGCCAGGAGCAAGCAGAGACAGGACACCTGACCCAAGCTAGCCAAATGGGTATTCCATATCACAGCATATCATGCCCATTACATAAACTCGAGGGATTCACCTAGAAGGCCCAGGAAACAGTGAGCAATTGTATTGTGTTTATTATCAGTTGTGTTTATTTGTTTTTGCCCTTCCCTTTTTAGTTTTATATTCTCTGCTCTTGTTATTTTCCTTATCATTATTTATTATTAGTAGTTTTGTATTATACTTCAGTTATTGAACTGTTATTATTTCAATCCATGGAGTTTACATTCTTTTGATTCTCACCCCCATCCTGCTGGGAGCTGGGTAGAAGAAGGGGGAGAGTGAGCGAGCAGCTGCGTGGTTCTGAGTTATTTGCTGGGCTTAAACCACAGCACATGTCATGCCTTGAATAAATGGGTTCCTAAATATGCAGGCCCTGAGTCTCACCCATTTTCACCATCGTTCTCTATTTCAAGAAAAAGCACATCCATTCTCAGAGACCTTGCTGATGCAGTTGCAGTTGCAGCTAGGAGAAGAAAAAAAAGAATGTTAATAGAGACAGATCTTTTATGTCTCCACAAATTGCAGAAGGGTCACAGGAAGTGGACAACGTTAGCAGGACTGACATAGCATTACATTCCTCTGAGAGGATCCCTGAGGAATAGTTGCTGTTTGTTGGAGCCTAGGGTATTGGGATTTAAAACTGAAAAGATTCTCCTCTGCAGCTCACATCAGATCTGAGATATATGTTACTTATAGCAGAGATGCTATGGAAGATATTACTTCCCATTTTATGGGGTGAAAAATTGTGGTTTTCCAAGTAAATAGCAAAATTCCCACTGACAGCCACAGGAGGTAGTTCACCATTTTATAAAGCCTGCCCTATTTCCCAAGCATATGCGACTTGCTAAAGGGGAATGGTATTGTGAAACTAAGATATATTAACTGTATTATTATTAATTTATTTTTATAAGAAAAAGAAAACAAACACAAAACCACTCCAACCCTACTGAAGCAGCATGAACTATGGTAATGTCTATCTGGGATATACATAATTTGGAATAAATCAAATGGCTGAACTGAAAAATAAATCAGAAATCCAAAAAAGGGAACAGCCAGGCTGCACAAAAGCAGTTACTGCTGATCCATCCAGTGACTCTGGGGATACTCAGACAGCACTAATCATTGTGGTATTCTGAAGACATTCTCTATAAATCCTGCACTCTTTAAAATAAAATATGGGTATCTTTGTTTTCCTATCAAAGATTTTCTGTTCAAACTCATTTACTCAACAAGAGCCTTTTACAAATGATTGTTCTGCTTTTATAACAGAAGAGTAGGCTATAATTAAACTGGTGAGTCATCAGTCCACCAGGTTTCATAGGAAATCCCTTATTACTTTAAGGCACCTGCTGTAGCTCTTTGACTCACTTCCCATAGAAGAGCTGTAGATACAGATTGATTCCAAATAGTTCCCATAAAAGAATAGACCAGTGAACTGGTTTTACATAAATTTCAGACTTTATAGCTTCTAGTCCTATGCAATTAATGAGATTTGGCTGAATCCCCAGTTACTTCTGGGTTGTGATTTATAAAGCAGAAGTTTAGATTCAGGCTTCTCAAAAATTATTTCCCACATTTTAATGTTATTAGCTCATATCTAACAATGCATCTCTCCATGTTTCTTCTTGGAACTGGTCACCTTTAGTCAGTTACAAGATGTGTTTAATTATTAACAGGAATATGCTGAACTGTACTTAAAAGTATTTAAAAATTACAACACGACAAAATGACGTGTATCATCAGGAAAAAGAGAAGTTACACTGAAATATGCCCAAATATTACAAATACGTCAGCATTTTCAAAAACTGTTGTTAGGTGCTGCCCTATATAAGATATTGTGATCAAATAATCCTAAACAAACAGCGATAGTTTAAGTAGATTAAAAATATTTCAGAATAATTAACATTATATTTTCATAAGTAAGAATATTATAGAGCCAGGATGAAGACAGTTTAGCTTTGGCAGAAGAAACAGATCTTCAGTACTCACGACCAAACACAGGTTGTGTCTTCATTTAGACTATGATGTTTGTGTTCAGTACAAATAATTTATAATAAACATATAAGGCCCAAACTTCAAAGCAATTGTTTAGAAGATATGTGTTAGTGCTCAAACAACGTGCAACTTAAAAAGACATCAAGATAGCTGCATGGAAAGAGGTGATTTTAGAATTAATAAAAATCTAAGGAGTGAGTAACTGCCAGGGATAATACATTGCGTTCAAAAAACACAGGGTTAAAGACAGTCATTTTTTGTTTAGAGTTGAATATTTCACTGCAGTTTGGAAGTAAAATAGAAAGGCTTTTTTAAGGCATAACAAAGTATTTTCACTTAAAGATGTGGTCTGGGAGCTAAACTTTTGCACTTTTGTTAAGAGACCCATGTTTCAGAAGCACAAAAGATAATTCAGTTTGTTCAGAAACACACTCAAACCTTTCAGGGTCAAATCTTCACCTTTTCACGGAACATTCCCATTGAAGTCGACCTTTAATGCTTCCTCTTCTCAGCCATCCAGCTCTGGTGTATTCTATGGAGAAAAAAGTCCTCAGATGTCTGTCTGGGGTGTGTTCTGTGAACAAGTAATGAAAAAGAAAGCAAATATAGTGAGCATCCCAGGTTGTGCTAGTGGGCTCACAAGTTCTATCATCACTGAAAAGGAATTAGAGTTTGCTCACAAGTAGCCAGAGTTTAATGCTATGCTTCACCAGAAACCTCATATAGTAAAACTGCGTATTTACCTCAGATTTTCTGATTGAAATGCTGCGCTCTTGTCATTCATCTTTTGTTTGCACTTTTTAGGTGTCGTCAGCCTCGGAAAAAAGTTGTCCTTTTGTAAAGTTCATGTAGGAGTAATCATGCTAGTGACACAGTCACTGAGGAATAATGTGAGCAGTGGCCAGTACATGATATATGCTATTAGGTATATGTTCAAATCTTTGCAGCCTCCTTAGACAGAAAAGACTCCAAGATTCAGATTTTTTTTTTTTTTTTGTATTTTTTTAACTTGTATTTGCCCAGGTTTTTCAGTGCCCAGCATAATGTGCACCACTCCTTTTGGAACCATTAACTGTTATCACAATAGATTATGTTTTCATTACAGAGACCTGTAGTCAAGGATTAATAATGTGACCACTAAAGTTTCTCTTACTAGATGAGACATATTTTCTACTATTCTGTGCAATTACTGAATCTTGGCCTTGTCTTTCTGTTCTTAAGTCAGCCAGCCTTGCTTCTCTCAAGTCAAAATGAACTGGCAAACAGAAAGTATCTGCTGCTCTCAGACAAGCCACTAATGTAACTTAATTTTCCATAAACAGTGCCTGCATCATCTAAGTTCAGCTATTTCTGTCTGCTAACAAGTTAAGATGTGATTACTGACTTGTTCATATATAGCTTTTTTGAGGTCAAATCCACTCCAGCTAAATATGATTTTGAAAGCTGAGGTTTATGCAGTAGTTTTGGCTCTAAGCCAGAGCTGGAACTGGACAGCTGGAACAAGAACTTGCAATATATTCAGATATAACTTCTGTGAAGACCGGCAAGATTTTTCTATGTCAAATGGAAACAGAACTGAAAAATAATCACAATGAACCATCTTTCAGAGAACTGAATGAAAAATACTGATTTTTTAATTAGCATTCTCAGTCAGTCAAGGACAAAAATTCTTCCCCTCCCTCTCTATTTTTTTAATGAAAGTGAATTCTAATCTTGTGTATACCATTATGGATCAGACCCCCATGAAATTAGAGCATTAAACAAATTTACCTAATATTCTGGTAATCCAATAAACCTGTGGTCCTTACTGTAGTGGTACTTCTGAAGTAAATTAGGCCACAGCTAGATCCTAAGTTCTTGTATTATATTTTATCATTGAAATAAATTTAAAATCTTAGGTTACGAGTTCAGAAAAGACATGCAGATTTTATCCACTTCATCTCTAGGCTAAAGTCAGGATCCACCCTATGAATGTCTGACATTCTCAGTATTTCTACTGAGTATTGCCCCACCTGTTCTTCAAGCGATAGTGGTGCCACAACGTTTTTAATGTACTTGAATGTCTTTTCAGATTTCAGATGAAATATCTTCCCGCGCTAGTCTGCATCTTGTATATTGAATTGTTCTGCTATTTTTTATCCCAGTCCCAGTGCAGAGAATAACATATCACCTCCACTGAAGCAAACAGCTATGTACGTATGTGCACTGTTACAACTGTCCCTTCTTTTAGACAAGCCAAATCCTTTCACTCTTGCATCTGTTCAGTTCTTTTACTTTGCTTTGAAATATCCCTACTTGCTTCACATTTCCTCTCACTACTTCGATGAAACATCTTGTGCTCCCTGTCGAGAAATCAAAAATCAGTCCAGTGCTTTTATCACGTCTTTGCAACCACCCATTTCATGTCTGGAAATATCTAAAAGCAAAGATGGAAAGCTGAATGAAAAGCAAAAGTAATAAGAAACAAAATTCTTTCTTGCTTCCTCAAACAAGTCAAGGTTCATTACTTACTTATTAGTTAGTGTGAAAAATAATTCTGATTATCTCTTAATCTCTTTTGCTCTGCTTTTATATTTTCAGCAATACTATTTCAAGCTTTTTATCAAAGAAAAAGGCCTGCAGCAGTATAAAGCATTCCTAAATGCCCTGATGAAACCAGTAAACAAAAAGTACGTTGGAGAAACAAAATGGGAGACAGGTCTCTCCTTGTAGTCACATCAGGAAAGGTGAGAGATTCAGGCTACCTTCTGAGTGGTATGAATGGTGGTATAACAAATACTCCCCTGAAGGCCAGAAGAAATCAGGGAAGAAAGGCTTTGTAAATCTGTCCGCTCTTATCTTGGCTATTAGTTGTCTCACTGCTTTTAGGAAATACAGTCAAACATTTCAGCTAGGGTATTCTAATATGTAGACACACAAAAAAAAAAAAATTATTCAGCTTCAGGAATATGAACCATAAGGCCGATTCCCCATCCAGTCTAGAAATCCATATGGAAATACATCATTAATTTAACTAATATTTAGTTGATTAAATTGAATTCTTAGTAGCATAAGGTGCAGAAAGAATGATTTATTTGCTCATACATTTAGAATAATGTTGTTTTATCTGATTCTGTTCTTACAAAATGCAATTTGTACTGTCCCTATTTAAAAAAGTAATGAAAATTAATTTCTAAAAGAACCTTTTTCCTTCTTTTTTCTTTGGTTTTGTACACTGCATATGCTTTTTGTAGTGTGGTGAAAGAAGTAACCATTCCACTACAGCAGAAGGTATTTAAAAATGGAAAGGTATGTCTTAGCAATGTATTATCTAGAGGGTTAGAAAATGGATTCAACTTAAATGAAATGACAGAAAGCAAATCTGTCAACATATCTGCGCTCTACTGCTTCTCTGAGTCATGAAACTCCCAAGCTATAAAGAAAAGTTAAAAATGAGACAGAAAAAAAAAAAAGACACAAATTCAAGTTTTACTTCTTTCTTTATAAAACATGATTCATTGCAGGCAAATTACTACCCATCATAATAAATCATTATTAGCTATATTGTGGCCAATCATAGGGAAGTAGCACAGGGAGACAGCTGCGCTTCAGATTCACTCCTTCTGTATTTAATGTACAAATATACAAAACCAGTTACAAACTAGTAACTTATAAAATATCAAATTGAACCCAATGATACATAATCCAAGATAAAATACCAGATGTGAAGGAATTTGATGAACTGGCAAGTACCTATATCTGCAGCCAATGCCCATTTATCTGTGAGCCTAACATGACGTGACATGATTCCTAAGAGCACTTGCTTTGTTATATCAATTTTCCCAGCTTGACCTTCAGCAGATTACCATGGCATCACTCTAAAAAACCTGAAGGAACGTAGAGAGGGGTTGCATCTGTGCATTAGAGAAAAATAATATATTGTACATGGATTAAAAGCAATAGATAGTCCTCAAGTATGTATTACATGATATTTTATCAATTTGAAAGGGTGGAACACTCACAGATTTTAATCCTTTTATTTTGGACCATATCATTACAAACTATGCTTTTAATCTGAGATTAACCAGGTTTGTGCTAATTCACCTTCCATTAGAAATCATTAGGAGTCCCACTATTAGATCATCTCACCCACATTCAAGAACAGGTCCCCCTTAGCAGGGAGAAAAGCACAGTGCGAATAACTATGCAAACTGTGATGTTCCTTCTGGGTCCGGGTGCAAGGTGTTTTGTACTAATATAAGTACAAATGCTCTGGAATGCAAGGGATGAGCCTCACCCTGGGAAAACCACCTGCCTGATCATGGTGTCTCCCCTGCCAGGTAAGTCTTTTGTTCTCACCTCATCTACATCTTTCTGTGACTTTCAACTGTAAATCTGTCTTATGGTTATGTACCAGATTCTTACAAATGTATACATATATCATGTAAAATACAGTCTTCACAGAAATGGCATTAACCAAAAGGAAAAGAGTCTCTTTCTGACTTTATTTCCATTCACTGATGCTGTATGCTCAAGACTGACACAGATTATTCCCTAGCATTCATTTTATCTCTTGTAAAGTTTTTTGAGTACACGCAGGTGCCTCACATGTATGGGACTGTAATGGGATTTGAAAAACCCAACAAAACAGCACTCTTTATTGGAGGCAGGACAGAAAACCTCGAATCATCTCAAAACCCTGTGCCTTTAGGGAGAAATATTAACAGACCCAACATGGAGAGACGGACTGGCCAGGACAGATTTCTTACCCTATTTGTAGAATGTGTTGTTTTAAGATCGACATGTAACCTTATCACCAAAAATATGGATCTTGCTCAATACCCTATCAATATGTATAATATGTTCTTCTTTAACTAGAGGGGGATGGTTTTCTCTTGTATCTCAATGACTATCAACTATCTTTTTAGATAAACAGTCCAGAAATAACTCTAATGGAAGACTGCACCCAGGCAGCTTTTCTTGGGGTCTTTTAAGTGATGAGGAACAGACCTCGGCTTTCAAAATTTCCAAAATTTTCAAGATTTTGAGGAAGGTGTAGGTGAAAGTTTCTTGGGAGGTCTTGCAGGGAGGCATCTTAAAGCTCTCATTCAAGGTCAGTGCTGAAACCCTGGTATCAGAATCAGGGATGCCCAAGGATAAGGACTACACAGTATTCTGAAAACCAGAATACAAAGCAACATAGCATATGCTTTTCAACTGGATGTTATTAAAAAAATGGACCTCAGAAGAGAAACTTCTTCTCATTTGAAGTATGTGTGCTTTGTCACAAGGAGATAAACTGAGAAATTTCGAAAAATCAATGCAGAGAACCTACATCCTAAACAGCCAGCATTGTTATATAAAAGTGATCATGTATGTTCTGACCTTGAAAAGTTCTAAGTATCCACAACTGATTTCACTACAGTACAGCTATAATTCCTCTAAAGGCTTTTACTTAATGAATTAGAATATAGTTCTCACTTCAAGGTGTTTCAATATCATCTTTATGTTTGATTAGCAGTTCCAAATCCTGGATACTCTAGGCTAAATCTGAGTAACTTTGTTACCAAGAATAATTTTTTTCCAAAATGTATTGTGGATTTGTTTTCTTATGAAGACATAATGAATGCACGATGATTTTTACCATGTACGTTTACCATCTTTTCACCATTTAAACAAATCCCTTTTTTTAAAGAATAAAATTAATAAATAAATATAAGATTATTTAATAAAACAAACAATTTATAAAAATACTGGGGTTTTTTTTCCCCCTTCCCTAAGTTACCTAGGGTAATCCTTTCTGAAAAACAAAAAAATCACATGCAAAAAAATCACTGCCTAAATTCTGTATCTTTTTCAGGAGCACCATTAGCCAAGGCACTCTCTGAAGTCAGTGGAGAGAAAAAGTGGTACCTCCAGAGAGCTGGTCTTCTTGCTGCAGATAAGTATCTCATCTACTTATTATAGCCGCACCCTGATAAACATACATGCCTGATAAATGTTTTTCAATTGAGGGTTTGTTTTAGTTCCTAACATAGACAACTAAACCACCTGAGTTGCTGCAGGGCACCTCATCTTCCCCACTACTGCTGAACCAGATGCCTAGATCCCCTGTATTCCCTGTGTTGCATCTGTCAGCCCATTGCAGATGGCCTTGATACCTGACAATATCTCAAATGGCATACGATACCTGTGTTTAGGGAAATGATTCAAAGGCTAATTATCAAAAGTTAGATGAGGTTAATTTTTGTTTTGGATATCATGTTTAGAAAATTTCCCCCTTAATGTGTGGGACTGACATAAAAAAGTTTGGTTTCATTTTCACACATCCCTTAATTGTTACCTCTGCTTAGGCTAAATTGCTAACTCTGCAGGACACTGTCTGTGTTTTGGCTTCAGCTATATGTGGTGGAGACAACATAACTACCTTCCTCTCATTTTACATCGCTTGTTTTGATAGCAAACTTTTTGGAGCAAGGATGGTCTTTAAGTTTCTACATGGTACTCAACTAGATGAAGGTCCTACTCTGATTAAAATAATGGGTGTAATATTGTTAGACCTGTTAATATGAAACTAGAAAAAAAAAAAAAGTAAATATTTAAGTAACTTGACTAGAATAGTTTTGGGGTGGTTTTTTTGGTTTTGTTTTTTGTTTTTTTCTTTTTCCTAGGCTAGCCAGACTTTCTCCCACAGCTTCACTATGTTTCCATCAGGTTGATGAATACAAATATTTTACGTTCTTCCAAAATTATTAACATTCTTCCCCACATAGTTTTATAGAACTAGACAGTTGGTGGTTTTGGCAAGCCTAGTTTTAATTATCCTGGTTTAATTACAGGAAAATATTTACAGGAAAATTGTGCCTAAATGCTATCTATCTTACTATTGTCTGGATGGGAAGAAAACCATGTTCTTTCTGTTGCTAAGTATGTAACACATCTTTAATAATAGCCTGCTCCACAATTTTTCTTCAGAATGTGAACACAGATAAAAAGACTGACGGGTACCTAACTACTTAAGTTTAAAGTTTTTAGGAGAAATGTAGTTATTTTCACATCACCCTGAAATGGCTGATATCACACACATAAAATCCTATCATTTCAGTTCAATGTTAAGATATTTTTTCTGTTTATTCTCACACAGCTTTCTTTGGTATGATGGAAAATATTTGTGGCAAAGTTTATTTTGTGCCCAAAAGCAGAATAAAAAAAAAAAAAACAAAATCTAAACCAAAAACAAAAAAACCCAGAGCTTCTAAGGTGATTTTTTCAAACTTCCCACCCCTTTCAATTTCACTGTGAAAAGAACCTCAACAGAATAAAGAAGCTAAGTACTAAGAAAATGAAAATCTGTAACTTATACCTGTCCCCACTTGAACAACAACTGCAGCTGTCAGAAATAACATGCTAGCAACTGTACAGATAGTCAGTAAAAAATTACACCACTGATTTTCTTTCCTAGAAAAGCTGCCTTATTCAGCTTTCCCTTAGCTTTCAAACACTTCTTTGCCTTGTGCTTATACCACACAAATACTCAGACGCAAACTGCTATGGACCAATAAACAGAATGAAGCCTAATTCCGTTAGAGTACAAGGGGAATCTTAAGAACTTGTGTTCACAATTATAACAGTACCTGTCTATGACAGCACGACCTTCACACTCCATGTACTCTGCACACAGGCATCCCATACCCAGAGGTGCACACAGATGCGCATTTTAGAGTAGTGAGACATCTATCTGAATATTTATGCATCTTTTGCTTTGTTTCAAAAAATCTGGGCCTTTCTAGCCTAAGTGTCATAGGGTGTCCCTAAGACTCAAATACCCAGGGAGCACTGAAATAGGTTCTACTCTCCTAAATCATACAGGTGGGTCTGCAAATGTTCACTTCTTGCTCCTTTCACTGGGGTGAAGGTTAAGCCTGGTTAGGCAACTCAAATTGGTTTAGGTCCCACAGAATTCTGCCATCTCCCACCTCTTGCTGCCCACCTAGGGTAGCGGTTCAAAGGTGCACAAATCCTTAGTAATAATTTTACCTGCTGAGCTCAGCACCGCTTTCTGATTTTTCTGTATATGTCTCTGCGTTCTGATCATGCTTGGTTTTTGATAACTAATTTGCTGCACAGCACAAGCCTCATTAACTATTGTAACACAAGCATGGCATTTAAGTAAATTAATTGATAATTATTTCTAATGTGCAGCAAAGTATTTACAAGAAATGTGGATTATTTTCTTTATTGTTGCTAAAATGCTATTCAAGAAAACTAGCAGGCACTAGTTTTAATTAGGAGGATATTATTCAGGGCTAATAAAATACATGAATAATATTTTTTCTGTCATTAATAAAATGTACAAACTTATGTTTTTTATCTTTGAACAGAGTTTTTCCTTTCATATGTGCTTTTAAGCCATGATTTGGTGCCACCTATTAACTTGATTAAGAACTCAGTATGTTCATTTTACTTCTCCATTTTTTGCACAGAACAGTCAGCTCACTTATTCAGAAAAATGAGCTAATTTGAAAAAGTAAGAACTAATTTCAGACAAATGCTTCCACAAGATCATTTCATAGACTTGTGCATGCCCTATTTCCAATAACTTAACAATCGCATTAAATTTTTGCTGGCTCCATTGCATTGCTGGACAGGCTGATAGGGTGATATAGAGATGTTGTTCATCTAAACCACAGTCCAGCAAAGCAGTTAAGCATATGAATACCTTAAACATATCTATACTACACTAAAATCAATTCAGCTGCTCACAGGTTCACTTTTATGTAGGCTTTGTTGGACAGAAGCCACAATTACCAATCTGCTAGAGTGGAGCTTAGTAAAATATATTGAAAGGTGCCACCTCTGTGAATAAAGCTAACAGTTTAGGAATGTGATAACTATAAAATGACTAAAGTTTAATTTTCTCTATCATCACAGGGAAAGGTATTAAAAAGTCTTTCCACTATAGGCTGAGTGGTAATTCTTGGCTGACTCTTGAGGAGACTTAACACATAACTCACCTCCATGGCCTTTCTAGTGGTGGTTCTTCTCAGCCTTTTGCTCTTTCTTCATATTAACATTACTTCCTCTCTCTGTCTTGACATCACTCGCTACAATGCAGTGTGGCCTGTCTCTGAGACCTCTTAAAAGGTGTGCTGCTATTCACTCTCTCAGAAATGAATTAAAAATCTTGATGCTTTCATTCATGAGAGTCATTCAAAATAGAACACAGCTTTTTTACTTGCTTACCTTGAGGAGGGGCATGGCAAACCAGGATCTGCTAGTGCTTTATGGACCTTTTACTACAGCATCTTTTCTTTGCCCTAATTTTACAGATCTCCCTTTACTCTTGCTGATATCTCTCATGTTAATCAGGATTCACTGAATTCTCCTGAACTTCCAAGCTATCACGCACAGAACCAGTGCACTGAAACAAAGAGCTGGCTTAGTAGCAGCTGCCCAATGTTACTACTTATCATGAACTATTGTGAAGGTAGGAGACCTATGAAGAAGACTGACATATAAACTTCATTGTAAATTACTTGTTTGAAATTATTATAATTTGGGTTAAATTCCAATATTCTGGTTGGGATTCATTTTATATATATTTTAAGTGACCTGCTGATTCCTAGTACTCTTTATGTCTTGAACATCTACTGTTTTTCTTCTCCTGTTTCTATTCCACTCTGAGCTGACTTGTAACTTAAACAGGCCTCCTGGATTTCACACAAGTATGTAGTAATACAAAGTATGTGAGTCAAGCAGCTTTAAAATATATGGGAAAATAGAAATTATTTTCACTACAAGGGAGTTGAACACTGTCAAGAGTCTTCAGTTGCGCTCATTCACTGGACACAAAGGACAGCCCTGAAATCTGTACTGAATCATATATTAAATATTGGGTTTTCTCACAGAGAAGCACCCATCATATTACTGCTGCTCTTCAGCACAGAAACTGTAATGAGCTTATTTGACTTTAATAAATCTTAGGTTTATATACATCTTTTTAAGTAGACAATTACATCCTCCAACCAATGGCATCTATACTTGAGAAAGCATCATAATGACTCCAAGACTGATAGGGTCATTATACTACTCTCTATTACGATCCTGAACTAAACTACAGCTTAATTTTTGTTTGGTTTAGATGTTTAGGTAAGAATTAGAAATAATGAGAACTGGCATGCCTCAGAAATAAGTATGTACTTTCTTTTGTAAGAAACAGTTAGCTGGACCACCACACCTCTGGAGGTCATCTGTTTTCTCTCATCTGTTGATGTTCACTTCTTACTGGGCACACTCGAGTTAGAACAGTATCATCAGTTTACGTCACCTTTTCAGTTTGGGCAAGTGGAGGCAGTTACACTCTTGCTTCATGCTACAGTAGTCAGAGAGATATTGACAAAGTTCAGCATATAGGTGCCACTGAAACATGTGTCTCCTGTCTTCTGCATGCATGGTAAGACTGAAGACTCTGGAGGTCTGACTGCAGAAGCAAACCAGGGTTTTGCTCCATAGAGCCCCAAAAGATGTGACACTGTCAAGAAGACGTTATTTACAGACAGGGTAAAACTGAAGAAATAGAAGTGCCTTTTATGAACAGAAATCAACTTCTTATTCACTACATGTATTGTATTTTATAATAAAGTTGTCAGGTTTACAGATAAACTTTTTCTTCATAGAGAAGCCTGGAAAATTCTGTTAGCAGAAGAGTGACCTCCCTTAAAGTTTAAGTGATTGAAAAGTTTTAAATAAACTGTACTCACTCCACTATAGCTCATTAAATTTCCATTTTATTTAATTTAAAGCAGTGTGGTCTATAATCAATGAAGTTCCTTTGCTGGAAGGGAGGAGGCTTTAGCTTTAGAACAAATACACATCATTTTTTCATTTCCTTAAACTTGTGCTGTAGGTGGTCAGTTCCAACTGCTGCATTTGACACTGGAAGTTTGTTTAGTTTAAAGCCAAGTATAACAGACAGAATAGTTAAATTGAAAAATTGAATTTAATATGTTAAATATTATGCTGCAGTTTATATAATATCAGTGTTCCCTAGAGTTGTATATTATTGATGTAATGTTCTTTGACACAGATTGATAGGAACCTGAAGTGATTAAAGGGCAGGTAGAAACATTAGGTTTGCTTTTGGAAAAAAAAAGCCTGAAATATGGTATAAAATTAATCTGTCTGGCTGAGGAAGATGCTGTTGGAGAGCTATAGTGATGCAGTGACAGGGGCTACATATGGTTTGATAGTATCATGGCTGGTAGTCATCATTCACAGTTTGGGGCAACAATATCAGGATTACAGATGGCTCCTAGCTTTTTGTTTACTACTGACACAGATACCACTTGACTTCGTTTACAGGAAAAAGACAGTAGTAGTATTTTGATAAGGATAATAGTTTTTAATATCACTGCATTATCTCAGAAATTTGGGAGTGCACAATGACAGTGGCATTTAGTTCAATACCCATCTCACCAATGCTGTCCCGGACAAGCAAGAAGTGAGGGCAAACAGCAGTGCAATAGTTGTCTGCTAGTACAGCACAGAATTCCTCTTGGAAAGAAAGTGTTGCCGTGTGCTGCAGTAATGCACTTTATGACCTGAACATTGATCAACTTAGTGTTGTGTGGCAGTCTGTGGCCTTTCTTGCACTTAAGTTCTGCAGAACATTGCACAGTTTGTGCTGTGCTGGGAGAACTTCAAAAAGGTTTTGGTAGACCAAGTCTTGGGACACATTCCAATGCCTTTGTGTGGTGAAGCCGTTGTATGTAAAAAACTACACTGATCTTCTGATTCTCTAGGACCTGAGAACCTGAGCTTCCACATTTTATGATCTTTCTTTAACTGTCATACTGATCTGCAGTCTTTTAACAAAAAAGCTATTTGTTTACTGTACTCTATCAGGTGAGCTCTCACTCTTCCCAAAACCCATGGATTTTGGATTTCTGTTTTTTGCTGCTATTTATATAGAACAGTGACCCTGTGTTTGAAGCATTTGTGCACAATTAGGGAATTACCCTGCTTTTAAGAAAAAAAATCTAAACTGTCCTAGCCCGCTGAAAAGGTCACAGTTTCAAGGGAATTTTCTCTCCTTAAGCCTAGAAACTGAAAGCCTAACGTGGGCTTAAATGGGGAAATGGCCTTTTTTTTTGAAGGAGAGCCTGGTGTGATTCATACCTGGAGCTTGGATGTCTATCTCACAGATATGTAACTGTTCAGAAAGTTCATAAATTAAAAGAAAGTTTAAGATTAAGATAATGTATATGTCGAAGTTTACTATTGTTAGGTGTTACTTTTACCTCCAAATCTGTGGTACCAGACCTAGAGTACATTATATTATGCTTTTCTCAAGGGTAGTATAAACTTTTCTTTAGAACCAAGGATGTAAGTCCACTTACTTTGAATTTAAAGACAAAAATTCTCATTATGTTCATTGCAAAGAAGACTTGGCCTAAATTTGCTACCTCTCCTGAATAATTGAAGTGTTAAATGCTATAAAGCGGTGTGGTTTTTTTTTGGTGTTTTTTTTTTTTTTTTTTTTTTTTTTTTTTGATATCTAAGCAGAATGAGTAGATGAGCAAATGATTTTTCCAGGTAGCCTAGAAAAATGCTGGTCCTTTTAGCATCTGAAAATGACAACTTTGCAGTTCTATTCTCATTTTATCCATCATTTTTAATTGCATGGTAGAGTGCTACATTTTCAACTGCTTGTAACTTCTGTGGTCATTTATTCCAATGCAAAAAGGGTGGGAAAGACACTACTCAAAGCTGTTTAATTCTTAAATTGCCTATATTGAATTTTTGCCCTTTGAAAGTGGATATTTATTTCACTGTATCTGTGACTAACAGGTTTCCTAATGGTTATAGTTACAGAGAAGAGGAAAATGATGATGCTAGTTAAGACATAGAGAAAACATGAAAATTCATCATGCTTTTATTTTTTGGTGCTCCCTGTGCTGAACAAATAGAGTATTATCCTCTTTTGGTAAAATTCTAACAAGAAGCTTGCACTGGAGTCTGGGAATATTATCATTCTGAAGAGTAATTTATATCTCCAGAAATCAGCAGACTCTTAAAATATAGAGACACCACCAGCTAGCACATGTAGAGAAGCATTTAAAAGTCTCCTCTCAGAATCAAATGACTTCAGAATTAAAGCTTGAAAAACAAGAGGCTGCAATGATTTAAAAAAAAACACCAAAAAACCCATTACAGCAGAGTTCAGTCAAAGAAATACTGAAAAATACAGAAAGATATTCACCATTCAGAAGAGCTTTACTGAATCAAATTCACATTACCTAATGATCTAGTCATATATGAATGTTTATTACAGATATTCTATTGATATGCAATTCATTGGTGGGGCTGGGGAGAAAGACGTGATCAAATTTATAGTTGTGACTACAAATTTGCTACAATTATTTTGGCTGTGTGCCTCCCAAAAAAAGGGAGGACCCTCTTACTCATGACAGGAATTACTGAATGTAGATAGAGTTGTCCCAGACTAGGGTTTACTTTTGAACAGGCGGAACTGTGGTTGAATAGGGCTATTACAAAGGGTGTACTGACTTACTTTCAAATCTGTCACCATCATAAGTAAGTCATGGAGAATTTAGAACAAGAGAAGGAGGATACTGTGCTTAATGCACCTAAGATATGGACCCTTTTGGTCAGCAGGGCACACTGATAGCTCATATTGAGCCTACCATCAATCAAAACCCCCACATCCCTTTCTACAGGACTACACTCCAGCCTCTTGTCCCCCAGGCTATAAGTACATCCAGGATTACACCATCCCAGATGCAGAATCCAGCATAATTGCTCTCAGTAGAAATTGCTTTCAGTAGAGTTTTAACAGATCAGTTATCCTCATTATTTTACACTAAACAAATAATGCAATAGGACAACAGAGAATGACAATTACTGTGAGCACTTTGTATCATGTCTCCTAGCAAGCTGAGCATATGTCTTAACAGCTACCTCCAGGTATTTATTGGTGAACTTGTGTTGTCTCATTGTTTTCCTGTCATTTAGAATTCCTTTCTTCAGGATAAACCACATTTATTTTTGTTAAGCATCTCTAAAAAAGATAAATAAAGCAAAGGTAGTTTTCTAATTTAGTCAATGGCTATGTTATGATAATGTGTTAAAAATTCACTGTAAGTCATTCTGTTGATGTCAGTATTATGAGATACCCTATAAATGACATTGTATTGTATTGTAAACCTGTCCAGCAGATCAATAGCTATTATAAAAGACCTTCCTCTTAGATGAAAACCTAAGTGGTCTAAAACTGATTATTTGTTTGAAATAATCTTTGAAGAGAGAATTTCTTCCTTGGATTTAAAAAAAAAAAAAAAAAAAAAAAAAGAGAGGAATCAAGAAAAAGATGAAAGATTAATAATAAACTCTTTCTAAAACCTTATAGATTGCCAATTTTACAGTGGCAGAAGTATATGAGGGAAGAAGGAAGATTGATAATATTGTATTTTGTGTACTCTTTGCATCAGGTCCTAGATCTCCTTGTGTTAGTGTTGAGATGCTTCTAACTTCTGCTGGAAATAGACCAGGCCAGAAGCTGAAAATGAAATGTAAAGATTACATTATTGTTTTTGTTTCTAGCCTTGAGATGTGTGCATATGTGAGCATGTGCTCATCATGTATTAATTACAGCACAGATTGGTGTAACCTAGCTCTTAGTCATTATTCTCTTAACATTGTCTATATGCTATAGATTGATGTAATCTAGCTCTTAGTCATTATTCTCTTAACATTGTCTATATGCTATAGATTGATGCAACCTAGCTCTTAGCCATTATTCTCATAACATTGTCTATATGCTATTCCAACTGATTGTTCAGCTATTTAAAAAAGAGATTAAGCTAACATTTGGTAAATCTGACAAGTAGCATAAAATATCCGAGCAATACAAAAAGGTGTTACTTTTCTTCATACCTCCTTAAGTCTGAGAGAATTCACTGAGAAGACCAAGAAACTTTTAACATCTTGTGCCAGAATCTGAGGTTCAATTAACTTCAAGGCAGGGTGGTACTGGGGCTTTTGGATGAATGCATGTGAATTCTTTTGCTGGTTAAATGTAGAATCCATTTGTCATGTCACTTCAGGCATACTGATAATTACATAGTCAAATAGCTACCTGCAATTTTTAAATCACAGATATACCTTCCTGTGCTGTTTGCACAGTTAGCTAGATTAACTAGACAAAATAATTTTAAACATATGAGCTCTATTTACTATATTAGTAACACAAAAAAGGCTGCTGCTAGATTAGATCTCAGATTGGCATGCTACCGCTACATGTTGCTGAAACGAAATAATTATGTTTGGAAGATAATTCTTTTTAAACAAACAGCTCAATTTTCAGATCTTTGAGATTGCATGCTTGCTCCAGAAGTAATTTGAAATTACCTAAACCATTTACAATTTCTTTGTACTTTGGCAGCACTGTGATAAACATATGATTCTTGGTAAGTCACAGGATACTATGTTTATTCTGAGGGATCTTGCACTTTCCATTTCAGAAAATCAGGCCATTGTTTGTTGGCATTTGAACTGAACATAGACTACTAATTCATACCAGGAGTACTGGCAAAGTGAATTTTAAGAAAAGTTTCCACATTTTATCTTTTTCCTGGAGTTGCAAGTGTGTGGGAAAATTATTAGTCTTCCAGTACTTCCTTAAGTGTGCAACAACAGCAAACTGGCTGCAGAAAGTCAAGTATTGAGGTTACTGTATCCTATTCCTCCAGCTTATTTTTATTTCCATAGTAATGAGCTAGAAATTATCTTTGCCTGTTCCTTCTTTTACACATCCATTTTGTTTTTCCAGGCCATGCTTAATCTGTTATCTTTCTGTCGAGACATCTGTGCTCACATCTGTCAAATGCTTTCATATCTTCATTGTTGCCTTTTTTCCGTAGCTGTAAGATCTTCATCTCTGTTTTCCCTAAATTTCAAAAATCCTCTCTCCAAATCATTTATATAAACCTGTGCTTAAAATACATCCCTCAGTAATTTTGAATTTATCAGCTTGACCCCTCTGAACCACCAATTAGCCTTGTTACACCAGATTCAGGTTTTCTGCCTTTATCTTAATCAATCATAGAATATCTCAAATTGGAAGGAACCCATAAGGATCATTGAGTTAAGACAACTTACTTATTTTTTTATTTTTTTTTCTGCCATATATCTGTCTCTGTCTCTTAGATTGAGAGTTATTAAAAGCATTTAGGCATTTTAAAATGAAAGAATGTGTCTGACTGAATACTCAAAAGCACTGCTACCTAATTCCCACTGAAAGTAACAGTCATTCATTCTCCTCATTAAAAAGATCTACAGTGTAGCCTTGCAGACTTTCTCCAGGCTTCCATCCTGGGCTCTTTATTCTCTTCCTCTGTCAGGAGCCTGGTTCCTCCCCCTTCCTCCTAAGGGCAACAAAATTCAGTACCACCCGGTCTGTGGAGAAAGTTTGCAACAATGTGGAACACTGCTCCGCCAAACAGTTTCTTCCTTCGATTTCCAACACAATTTTTTAGGGTTTTCCAACTAACCATAGCACAACTGACGAGGTATAAATTGTGAGATTATTAATCCAGAGAGATTGCTACAGACTAATTATGGCAATTCCAACAAAGAGCTAGAGATAGAAAGAGCTCCCTTTTTATACATTTTCTCTGGCTTTGGAAATCTTTCTGTGTCACTCTGGAAGGAAAGCCAAGTGTGCAAAAGCTTTTGGCAAAAAATGGGGCTTTGGCAAAATGTTTGTGCTTGTCCCAAGAAACTCAGGTTTTCCATTTTTTACCTTCATCTTCCAGAAAGTCTATTCTACTGTTCAGAAATAATCCTGTCAAAACTTCATCAAAGCCACTGTTTCTTTCCAAAATTTTCCAATTTTGGCATAATATGAGTTGCAGCAGAAAATGTTTCATTGAAAAACTTCTGACTGCTTTCATAAATGTCACTACATTCATTAAGTACATACGTTAACAGTAGCTGAATTAGCTGTTTACACACATCAAGTCATCTGAAATATTTATTATAAAGTCAAACCGGGCTCAAGAGTTGGTTGAGTAACAGTGTCATAAATTTTAGTAACCCTTGATCTTAACTTGGTGTTCATTATAACACATGTCTGTGAACAAAAATAATTGAAACATCAGGAAATGGTCAAAATGTAAATGAAAACCATTAGCAAAAAAATTGAAAGCATTTTAATGAACTTAGAATAATGCATTAGTGTGACTGCCAAATGAATTTCTATCCATGTCCTGACACACTTTTTTATTTGAAACCATAATACAATTATTTATCAAATGAATTAATTTTTTGCTGATAGTAATGTTAGCTTATAAGTAACACATGAAAACTTCAAAATAGTTTAAAGCAGGGCTTTAGGTGTCATCATTCTTAACCCTTTAACGTTACTGTAATCAGGAAAATTTTCAATGAATATAATTATCCCATATTCATGGTAATATATAAATGAAATTAAAATTAGACCTTTCTGAGGGCTTTTGTACTTCATCTGATTTTTGTGCTATTTCATTTAAAAGTAGTCAAGTCTTTTGAACCTTAGCCAGGACATGTGAAGAAATAAAGGATGCTTCCCAGACAGCTACCATTGTATTCATATGCAATTTCTTCTATAGTTTCTCTCTGGTTTGTGTGTGTATGTGTGTGCCTGTACATTTATTCCATCTGTCAGATCCTGTCTCTCCATCTATCTGAAGACTTAGAGACTTTGGTTGATATGTCTCTCTGGATGACCAGGATGGTATTTGATGGTGCTATGGAAAAAGTATAGAAATAAGATGGCCTGAAGAAACTGGAAGGAGCTGATACGAACTTTTCACACCAAATTCAGTGTAAGTCTTTGCTTCCCATGCTTTTGAGACTAGTATCCTGTGATGTACAACTGTATTTTGAAAGCTATATTGCAGTACTGTTTATCTATGCACGATGCGCTATCACAGAATCACTTCTTATGTAGAGCTGTTCTTTCAAACTTGCCAAGCATATTTCTTGTTTCTTAGAGATCTTTTAAAAATCTTGGTTTCTGAAACTACTCACTATGCTGAAAAATCTTATCTAGAAGGGTAATAGATGCCATTTCCTAATGGACTCGATCTCTCTAGGGCCATGCTGTCAGAATATTGGTGAAGCCAAAGGAGGGAACCTTTAGCTGACTAGCAGAGACAATCACTGATAAATACTAGCCTTTGTCTGCAGGCAGCTTTCCAAAGGCAGACAATCCGTCCAAACAGCCACCAGAAATATTGCTTGTTCAAAAAGTAAGCCAAAATCAGGCTGCTCAGGTATATGGTAAGAAGAATCATAGCATGGAGCATTTTGTATTCTTCGTTATGTGCAAACTTAAACATTCATGCTATTTTTAGAACTTTTTCAAACCATAACCTGAAGTTGGAGGTCTGAAAAGTCACTTTAGGCTCTGGAAACATGTATGTGATATGTGGGTAAAGGAAAGATATAAAAAAAGTGCTAGAGAGCTTGCACTTATAATAATTTTCAACAGTACATGTATGCCTTTATATATATTGGGAAAAAAAAAATTAAGTCAGTTTTATATCACTGCTAAATACTGACTCAACTACTCAATTATAAGCACTCAAGGCTGACAGTTTCAGCGTGGATGTTTATTTGAAATAGATGAATTACTCTCTTGGTTATATGCATAATAGGCTCAGGTTATATGAAATAGGTGAAAGATCTCAGAACAACATTTTCTTTAGTTAGCATTCTGATATTTGTACTTCAGCTCCAGCTTAGGAGAGAAAAAAAGAAAATGAAAAAATTTAAAATAAATGTTTCTCATCACAAAATTTCTGTTTGGTTTTCAGTTTTGGTGAATCACCGGCCTGACTAATTTTCATTGCTTAGGCATACACACACTGTATATATAAATATACGAAACCTCAGGTGTAAACACAATGTATCTGCCAGTATATAGAACTTAACACACCTGTCAAGACTCAACCAATGCATGCAAAATCTGAAGCACTTTGCCCAACTTTCCACTATCCTGATATAATGCTGATGCCTTCAACTTACACTGCTGGGAAGACACTGTCTTACCTCTTGCTCCAAGACCCTTCATGTTGGACATGGCTCCTCACATGAGCTATGGAGAGTTGGCTTTTTGGCTGCAATCATGCGCCAAACTCCTGTAACACTGGAAATCTCATGTGGTTGGTTAAAAAGGTGCATAGAGATGGTTGTAGTGTCAGTGACACAGATCTCTATCTTCTGTGCCCAAGAAAATATACCAATAGCCCCCAAGAATATAATAATATATATTCTATATATATAGTCTATATGTATCCTATATATAGAATATATTCTATATAATCTAACTTTGTGGAGAAATAATAATTAGCTAGCACAACTGAAAAAAAACCAAACAACCAACCCACCTTTCTGAAGTATAATACATAATATACCCCTCTGTCCCTCCATCAGTTTAAACAAATCATGTACTATTGTGGTTTAAATCTAACTGGAACATGTGTTAACAACATTTTACAGAATACAGTCTAAATTTGATTAAAATAATGCCATGATGAAAGTAGAGAAGAGGCCAACTAAAATCTTCAGCAATCTTGCATAGATAAAAGAGAATGTCTGCATTTTTTAATCCTTGTTGATATGTTTTCTACACCAACAGCTTCTTTATATATTACATATATGATATTCTGTGTTGTGTGATTAGTTCTTAAACATGATATTTGGTGGACAATTATGAGTAGGCCTTAGTATCCTCTAACTATTCTATGATTCTATCAGTGCAGCTCTATTAAGGGCCTGTCTCAGTCTAGGTTTTGGTCTTTATTTTGGATCTGTTGGAGCATAAAGTGCAACTAATTAAAAATGATAATTTTTATTTTCCATATTCCCTTCATTTTGCAGGAGCTTAAGTGTAACTAGGCGAATCAGGCCCTTTGTGTAATGTATAAATTACATGATCTCCGGTGAAGGATATTTTCATGTACACACATAGATCAGCTAAAAACTTATTAACATATAACTCCTGTTGAGACATGGTAAATTCCACTTGACCAGAAGAAAACTACATATCATTTTATGATTTCTACAGTGTTTCTGTACTGCAAGAGGTTTTTTCTGTTACTGAAAGAACAGATACATCTAAGTATATAATAAACAAGAAATAAGCTACCCCACCTTTTTAAAAAGAACTAATCAAGTACTGCAAGGAGAATAAATGTAAATAAAATATTGATTAAGAGCTAAAAGGATTTTAATTATATTACTTTCAGAAATAATTTAATTTAACCTAAACAGACAACTGGGAGCAGATACTTTGCCTTAGCATTTTTCAATTTGCTAATTAAAATTTCCAGGAGGAAATTCAAGTTTAGTGTCTGGATTTTAATGATAAATAAAATTTGTGTCTTTTCATTATGGGTTTATGAAGGTTTATGTAGTGCCAAAATGTAATGATGTTTCATGTGCATTCTTTTAAAAATAACCAGATAGCTTGGATGCTCTATATAATACACTGTGGGTATAAAGCAGGTTTTAATTAAGAACTTGAACACTGAATTGTGATTCTGGTTACATCTGTCACATGTTTTCATATAGATTTATATCTATATTGTTTATGGAATTGTTTAGAGATAACTTTTTTTTTTTTTTTTTTTTTTGTAAAAGAAAAGCAATTACAGGGATGGAACACTCTTTGTGTGCCCATTGCCACTGAGTGGCAATTTTACTATTTATGGGAAAAGAGATTAATCCAGTTCTTTATTCTCTGCCATAAAGACTTGATCCAAAATACAGCGAACTAAATGGAAATTACTTATCACTCTGATTTTGTACAGCACTTGGCTTTCACTGCTGTTTCCTACTTTACATCACATTATTTATTAAACTTCTGATTGATTACACATACACTACCAAAACGAATGGAACTACAATAAGACAGATGCACATTTCAAAGTTTCCTCTGAAGAAACTTTCAGAACTATAAATTCTTTATAGATTCTTTATAAAATTTTGTATATTAATTAAACTCCTTACACCCTCTGTAGGTGCAGAGGGAAAGAAAAGTGCCAAATTAAAGACGAAAGGGTGCTATTGAGCTTTCTGTCCAAATAAACTGAAGACAAACAGGGAGAAGAACAGAGACCTCTGTTGATATCCTTTAACATTAGATTCAGGAGCAGTGGTAGAGAGTCCTTTGTATAGAATCATAGAATCATAGAACAGTTAGGGTTGGAAAGGACCTTAAGATCATCTAGTTCCACCCCCCCTGCCATGGGCAGGGACACCTCCCACTAAAACATGCCACCCAAGGCTCTGTCCAACCCAGCATTGAACACCGCCAGCGATGGAGCATTTACAACTTCCCTGGGTAACCCATTCCAATGCCTCACCACCCTTGCAGTAAGAAGAGAAGATGAGAAAATGCAGAACCACCCTGAAGAAAACCGTGACACAGAGGGCTTATGTGTCCCTTAGCCAGTGCCTCCTCTCCTGGGCCACTAAGAGTAGGCAGGTCATAGAGCATGTGAAATACAATTTACATGTATTTTGAAACTGTTTCTCTAAAACTGTGTAATATATGTCTCTGCTGCAAGTTTGCCTGACTGGTCCTCCTTCCAAATTTTGACACAATTTCAAGCAACTTCTTAATGAACTTGACAAGTATGTTGGGGGAAACAAAAATATGAGATTCAGAAAAATAGGCAGAAACCCTGTTAGAGTCTCTAATAATATGCAGCACTGTTTCATGAATTGCTGCATACTACACACAAAGCACAGCAATGTTGTGACTGCTGCAGCCTACGAAAAGTTTTGGTTGGTGTGGGCTCACTTTCTTAGACAGCAGAAACACACATCTGGGCAAACCAGGCTTCACTACTGTGTTGCTCATGCAACCCGTACAATCCTCCACATACAGTACTTCTGCAAGAGTAAGCTTTAAAAACAAAACCCTTTTACTCTGTGTAAGCACAAAAGATGCAAATTTGATGGGTCAGAATCTGAAGACTATCGATATCCTCAGCTGACCTTTCCACAACTTCATGCTTCCTTTGCACTTTGAAGTGGCTGTATTTAAGTTCCTCTGTGTACATACAGAATGACCTCTCAGGATGAAAGGTAATACGAAACTAAAGGCAGCAGTGGTAAGCCTAATGCCTGAAAGAACAAGGCAAGTAGGAGAGATGCACTAATATTCACCATTAATCATTCCAGCTGGTTACACCTACATGAAGAACGTGTGTTTCTGCATTTGCACAAACGCACAAGAGTGCAAAGACCGTGGAGACAGGAAGAGCACAGACTTTACGTACATTGAATACATGTATGGCTACAATGCAAGTACAATGAGAACAACATTGAAACATAATTTATAAGCTAAAGGGAGTGTTTGAACTGCTGGATGTTCAGTGTTGTATGGAGAGTCAGAGCTGACATTTACAAATACAAGTTATATATATGCAGCTTTCATTTCTTGACCCTTGTCTATAAAGCAGTGCTTTCACCATCCAGGAGAGAGAAAGAAGAGACAAAATCCTGATAGGTAAACTGCACTTGCCTTTCTTCAGTGCACCCCAGTCTAACTTTTGCTCTCACCCTTCCCTCTGACCTTTATATGTATAAAACCTGGACATATAATGATATATAAGATATTGCTCATACTTCATTATGTGGAGTTTTATTAAGAAAAGTTTTATTCCTGTCAGTCATATCCACTAACGCAAAGTCAATATTGCTGTAAACTGAACTTAACCCAATTCAGTATCTTGCTTTCCATTAAGATCAAAGGCAGCTGGGCTCTTACATGTTTCTCTTGATCTGGACAACAGTGCAACAGTTTCCAGTCTAGTACTAAAAGTTTTTTGCTCATTTACAATATTTTTTGTCTCAAATACTTTCTCAACTGTAAGAACAGGAAAATAATGCTCTAGTAGCTGTTGTAAGGGTGACTATATCTGAAATTGTGATATGTTTAGATCCTACATCTAATCAGGCCACATGAGTAGGTCAGATAGTGTTTACCATAACTGAAGACTATAGTACTTCAAGGAGTGCTCAGTATTAAATGTTACAGTGCGGTTCCCATTTTGTCTTTTGAACCTGAGCAACTATAGCTTGAAAAAGCTTTGGAGGGGATTGAAACCTATATTCCTTACTCAAGCAAATGAACTTCAAACATGAATATCACACCCCCAGGGACAATCGACAGCTAACACGGTCATACAGTTGATTTTTGACCTGTCTGAATGGAAAAAAGTGGTCTAAATATTGGTCTATTTTACTCCAAAGCAAGTGTGCTTGGGGTCAAGAATGTGCTTCTAAGGGACAGCAAAATAAAAAAGCTGTGTTAGCAGTCAGTATGCAAAGTTCATGGAACATCATAATTTATAAAAAACACTGCATTTATTAGACTACTCCATTTGTTTTCTGATTTTCAATAAACTTAATTTCTTATTTAGTTCCTGATTCTGTCCCATCATTACCAGAAGTTTATGAATATGCATGTTTGAAATTTCCTTTGAAATCTGTACAGAAAGCAGGAGTGGACCCTAAATTCAAATAAATCACTGCAAAGTCTCAGCGGCTGACAAGTGTGCCTTGCCTGAACGTGCCTGGTTGCTTGCACTTGTGTCCGTTCATGTGGAGGATGAGATATCATCTTAACATAAAAAAGCCTTTAAGCTGTGATCCAGATGTGGACTTTCCACAGAGGCATTTAATTCCATGAACTTCTTTTTAAGGTGAAGAAAGCATGGCTGCCAAAAGAAAAAGGAGGAAAAAAATGTGGATGACATCAGTGGGGGAATATATGTATCCTATATTCTCTGAGGTTTGTAGTAAGATTTTAGTTCTTTGCTGTGAATTGCATGAATTCTATAAAGAAGGTTTTTGTCTGCATAGACTTCTGTGTTTGTTAAAACCGTTTTCCTCCACCATTTCTACTGTTTGGCTGTTTTCTCTCTAAAAGTAGCTAAATGATTGATTCAGTGACTGAGAGTATAATAAGCACTTACTGAAGCAGCTTTTTATCTGCTTTTTTTTTTTTTTTTTCCTTTTTCTGTGCAACATGTACTTTTCTCTTTTCTCTCTCAACAGCTTTGTCTCTTTCAGCTTGGCCATACTGCTGAGGTGACTTAAGATTAGGAAGATATATTATTATCACATCCAGTAGCCATTCAGCCACTTAGCCACAAGCTACCCCACCAAGCATTTTCATTCACCTTTCTGAGCCAAGGGGGTTAGTTACACTTCTATTAAACTATTATTTATCTAACTATTCTATGATTCTACGATTCTAAAGCATCCAGTTTTAACAGCGAATGGGAGAAATATAATAGCAAAACGTATGCCTGGAAATAGTGATAGCAGCATTTCCCAGTCTTGCTGTAGCTGAACAGTTCTTGAGAAAATTCTCATGTTTCCTGTCTCACAGGTAAGGTGATAGGTTGGTGCCCACAAACAAGGTATTTGCATACTTGTTACACTCAATAGAGCTTATTCTTCCCTCAGAACAAAGAACCATGTAAGAATATGAATCTATATATTCATTAATTATGTCACGCAGTAAGTGAGCTGACTGGATTAAATTTAGAGAAAATATTAATCATGCTGTCCTTATTAGTGTGAGGTAATGCTTGCCTTTCTTCAGATAGCCTGTAAGAGCAAGAGGGTGGGAGGAGATGACTGTATGGTGTTGTGTGAACTATCCTGGGTTCAGGGAGTGGTTGTGGGATAGTCACTGGGAATGTGTGATGGTAAATATTTAGGTTAGCACATTATTGCAATGTCTGCAAAATCCTGAGGATGGGATCTGTGTGGGGACGACCTTGACTTTAACTAAAATTACATTGGCTGAAAGAGACACAGTAAGATGGGCAGGCAGGAAACAGAAGTCACCAGGCGCTCTTGCCTGAGGCAATAATTGCCAGAGGCTTTGGAGACCAGAAAAGTGCTGAAGATATTGGAGCTGAAGAGTACAGTGGATTCAAGGCCGATACCAAGGTGTGACAGTGTGGTATGGTAATAAGGAAAAGTACTGGCATTACACTGGTATTGATGGTACTGGGAAGCCTACTGGGAAAGGAAAGCTGGCAGTTCCTGAGAGATGGGATTACAGGAATGTGAAACCTGGTGTAACCCAGCATGGCTGCTGTTGTTCACTCTTTCACAGAATAGTAGCGATGATGAAATTATGTCTGGATCAGACAGAAGTGAAAGGAGAACAGCCCCCGCGTTTGTGCTGAAATTGTGACTGCTGTTCAGGGAAAAAGGGAAGAAAACTGGACTGAGTCTGTTGCTCCTCCCAGTAAAAAAGCGAATGATCTGCTTTTCCACTGATGGAGCTATAGGGGTGAAGGGGAAAGGAATTTCTCAAGCTATCTGGACTAGCAAAGTCAAACTCATGACTGTCAGTGGCCTTTCATTCTGTTACAACTGTGCTGTACTCCTGCAGTAACTACAAATCCTTCCAAATGTTTCTGTGATTGATGATTAATTTTTCCTGTGTCTTTCTCAGGTTAGAATATTCACAGCCAAGCAGAAAACTCCCTGTATGTGAGCTAAAGAGGCTAAAATGTATTTTTCAAATGTACAAAGGCCTTTGTTATTGAAACCTGCTCGTGAGGTATGTCAATTCCATTTTGTAGTTGTGTTTTGTAAAATGCCTTCTCCACTTGCCTTATTCTAAATGTAGAAGAAAGGCCTGCCTAAGGTCTTTATTTTTCTTCTGTATGGCACTAAAAAGTATGTCCTTTTTCTTTTTTCTTTATGTTTTTGGCTTTTGATTCGACTGTTTACTAACCTACAATGTGCACAGTTATTACTACATTTTGTCATTACATTTTCCTCTAGGCTCTTATCGCTGTATTCTACAAAGAACAGTCATCAGCAAAATGAATAATAATATGAAATACATCTTAAAAATAGCAAATAAGATGGGCACAGTATTTTTGAAATGAAGGGAGTATATCAGGTATATCTAGTAATACAAAAACTTGCATAAAAATCACTTTCTGAACACTCAGGACCATGTCCTCTGCCAGATGGGGGTCCTTTAAGCAATTTTAGCTGTCACATTTTATACTAGAATATTGTAATGGAACCGAAAAATGAATTACCATCTTATGCCTGAATAGTGAAACAATATAATTGTATTCTACAAGAATTAATTGTATATAGCATTTGTGTTACTAATTTTTTTGTCAATAATTGTTGATGTATTTTAATTAGTCTTCATCTTCCATATTTACTAACAGTTATTACAATCTAAGCCGTTCAAATCACTTTGCAAAATTTATTTGAGAACAATGGAGACCATCAAATTAATTTCATCCTTTATTCTTGTTCCTATGATGTTACTATGACATCATAATCTAATGATAGGTCATTAAGTACAAGTCTTATTCTTTATCCATAAGAATGAAACATCAACTACAGTGCTACCTTATGTGCACTCTATTTAAGATATTAATAGTGCTGCTGCTCTTATATAAAAAATTCTTAATGTTAAACTCTGAAATCCTGGCTAGAGAAGAAAACAAGCCAGACATCGAGATAAGAGTAATTCAAAGCTTTTTGAAGACCACAGAAAAGTTTTCAGGGATTTCAGGTGGTTCAGTTCTCAGTCTGAGAGTCCTGTCAGAGAAGAGTGGTGGATACTAACTGAAGTTCGTGTGTGCCACTAATAGAAAGGTTAGATGTAAAGAAAATAATTAAACTTTTCCTCTTTATTTTTTTTTTAACTTAAAAGCACATTAAACTTCCATTAATTCTGGTTCTCATTAAAATCCTGAAATTATCATAAGCATTCTAAAAAGCAATATATGTCACATCATTTTCTTGTTAGAATCCATCATAAAAGGATTCAGTGACATGCTTTGCCCAAATGTAAATAAAAAACAAGCATGAGAATTCAGTCTTAAACTGTTATTCTGAGAATAACTCTGAGAATCTGTTCGTAAGAAAAAACACTAATCCAAAAGAAACAGCATCATAATGAGGAAAGAGTACAAATGGCATCTTAATGACACCACTGCGGAAAGTATTTATTTTACAACAGCAATTTTTTCAGTGATTTGGCAAACTTAGTCTCAGCAGTTCAGAGATTGACAAGTTCAGTCAGTCAGAGAACTGGATCATCATACAATTCTTTTATATTTATATCTATCTTTTATATCTTTTCTGAGCCACCTTGAGAGTCTGGTCTCCTACTCTCAAGATCTGGGATGTGTTCCTGGGACTTACACTTTAGATATAACTACGGTTACCATCTATCCTCGCAATATAATAACGTATAGCAACCAGTAATTCAACATGTTTTTCCCTGGTGTTACTCTTCAATGAAATAAATAATATAAATGAATAATTATTAAAGTTGCAACATCAGATTGTTGTTTGATTTGGAGCTCAAGTTTAGACTAGAAAAGTTGTTTGGCTGGGATGAAAGACAGATAGCAAAGCAGCAAATGAATTATGGAAAGACCAAAGAAAGAATAGTGAAACGCAGTTTTCCTCTATTTGCTATCTGCACTGTACTTGTACCACTTGGATTTCTGCTGCATAATGAAATAAACTTATAGAGAAAAAACATGGTTTTTATAAGACATCTACAGAAAAAAATAGCTGGATTACTCTATCACCTTAAATGACAAGTTAAGTATATCCTTATACTACAGGCTAAATAAGATTTCAGAAAAATATTTCCCCTACCTTTGGACAGCCTACATGGAATATCATCTTTTATATGGAAGGAATGCACCTGAGCCTAACTTATTTAGACCAGATTCATGGTATGGATAAGGTCATATGTGGCCTTATTTTTTTTTAATAATTGTAGGAAACAGGATTGATTACAATGAAAACTACAAAACTACAAAACAAACAATTACTTCAGTGCTTGATGGAGTACATGTGACCTAATTAAGCAATATTTCTTGGTACTCAAGGATGCATACAAAGTAAGTAATATGTCCACTCTTGCATACAGAAACCACCCCATTGTTTACAACCACCCTGACATTTAGCCTTACCACAGCCGTATCTGTTCTGTGACCCTGCTTTTCTTAGAGTCAACGCTT
The DNA here is from genome assembly GCA_028858755.1 of Ara ararauna. Taxonomy (NCBI): domain Eukaryota; kingdom Metazoa; phylum Chordata; class Aves; order Psittaciformes; family Psittacidae; genus Ara; species Ara ararauna. The sequence goes on along the minus strand of CM054382.1, from coordinate 17,682,485 downwards.
TTTGCTAGCTTAAGATCGTTGCTAGAATTACATTTTCTCTGTGTTATACCTATGCAAATCATACCAAGAAAGCCCTACAATATACTAGTGGTTAATATTTTTTTTAATTCATTGTAATCAGATAATCTCCTTTATTTCTGCATGTTATTGTTGTGGAACATGAAACATAAACATCTACTTTCTGATTAAGAAAGTAACCTGGCACAAAGAATGTCTCTCTTCAGGGCTGGATGATTTCCTTGACAGAGGGGACTGACATTAACAGTGAGCACCAATTGCTGACATGAAGGTTTTAGAAACCTTTTAGCATATTTCAGACCTAGCTACTATCTGAATAATTCATTCAAAGAGTCACCTTGTGGGGAATCAAATAACAAACAAACAAACAAAAAATATCAAACTTACATTTCTCACATAAAAACATACAAAAGGGCAAATTAAAATATTCAAAACATCATCGTGGCATAGTGTGATCTGCAAGAACAGGAGTGTTGTGTGGTCTTGTGGGGCCCTGACGGCAGTATAATTTAATTTGGATTATTCTGCAACAGGACACTATAACTTATTTGATAGTATTTAATTAAATGAAAACCTCTGGTCCAAGGAGTAATTTGGAGTTCTTTCAATATGCCTGAGGAGCTCAATAATCACCACTTCAACACAGTTTGGAAAGTCTAATTGTGATGGTGAAACACAGATACTTTTGATATTCCAGTGGGCCCTGACATTCACTCTGAAGTCCAGACCAGCTTATACACAGATACAGAATTCATGACTTGTCCATCCTGTTTAGAGTGCAGAAACACAGAGCTCAGAACTCAAACCCTGAAAGCTGGCTTGTGTGAAGTATGTAGACGTGAACGTTGAGCTTCTGCTCACTGGAACTACTGGTGGAACCATCCAGAGTCTTAGCATATTCTGGAACTAGAGTGGCATCACAGAATTTGGTAGTGGCTCTGCTTTTTACAAGGAGATTATATTTGTGAAAGCAGAGAATGGATATTAACAAGTTGCAGTCATGAATCTCTCCATCACAGCAAAGTGCACGTGGGCTCATGACAAGTATATTAAAAAAGGCCTGTTAATTGGAAACATTAAAGAAAGAAAAGAGGCACTCAAAACATATGACCTGGATGGAAACTCCAATTCACAAAGGATGACTATACCCCACTATAATGATGCAGCCATAAAAAAGACTATGTAGTAATAGTTATCAGAAAATGTTAATGACCATGATGTAATGACCTGGAGAACAGGAAGTATATGAGCTAGATCAGTTCAGTTCAACAGAGTGAGGAGACACGGTGGATAAGTCTACCCTGATGTTTCAATTCGGAATAGGAGTGTTCTTTAAAGAGAAGCTTCCAGTTATCTCCACATACTGCTCTGTGCTTTACTCTTTGGAAGTACACAAACTGGATTCCTTCCAGACTAAACTAAACCAGGAGATGTTCAGAAATCCAACAATGCAATCCAATTATTAATGGGTATTCAGCCCACAGGACTAAGCTGTAATTTGTACAAAGGTAAACCATCAAAATACGCAAGGATTGGTGTTGGGCCTTTAGTACCATTATCATGTGCTTTTCGAACTGTTAAAGCCATGTGGAGTTGGCTGCCATCTTTCAAATATTCTTGCTGATTTTGCCCAAGAGTGTTGGGCTCAGCACTCCTACTGAATTTTATGTTCAAGTGGTCACTGCAACTCTTACCTACAATATGCTAAACAGCTGAAATATATTTGACTTTCAAGAGCAAAAGAATGTAAAGCCAGACAGAAAAAAAGACATTATCTAATTTACTTAAATATGTGAGCTGGAACCAAGACCATTAGGGACAGCTTAGCTCCAGACAGTGGAGACTAAACATTCTAACAAGTCCAGGTTTGTGACTGTGGGGCAGGGCTCTTTCTTTTTTTCTTCCTTTCTCTTGTCTCTTACAGTAGCATGTTTCCAGATCTTTTCCCACACTTAGCTGACTTTTCAACAAATTTGTTGTTCTGATTTTCCATTTGGGTTTCACAACTACTTTTAATCCATCAGATTAATTAGAAAAATTAATGAACCTGAATTGTAATAGCATTTAACCAAGCTCTACGAGTACAGTGCTCCCTAGACCTAAATGACTGACTCATGCACAGATCACAGTCCACTGAATATCATTTAATTATGGACTGTAGGCAGAGGAAGCTTGTTAGCTTTGCTAACCAAGCACACCAAGCAGATATTAAAATCTCTTTTTAATAAACAAAACTAAAAAAGCCACCTGACTGTAGACGGTCAATATCTATCACAGAGGCTGAAACATTAGGCTTTAAAATATACTTAGAGATGGGTGTAATTTAAATGTTCCATGCTATCACACAAGAGATATCCAATTACAACTTCTTTCAAAATGTTAAATGAGTATCTGTTCAAGTTTTAGAAATATTGAGGAGCCTCTGATTTATAGAACTCTGAATTCAAAGTAAAATACATACATGCGGTATACACACAATAGTTCAAATTCTTATATTCATAGATGCACTTATAGCTGTGGTGAGTAACAAAAAGGAAAAGGGATAGATTTCAAAAGCACAAAACCAGATTGCTCTCTGACAGATTAAGTACACCTTCTCAATTAGGAAAAAGGTATCTGCAATCTTGTAAATTTCCAACACATTTAAATACCTTCAGAATAAACATTCTATTAAAAATTCTTGAGTCTATCCAGGATCGTTAGAAGCATTTTTAAATTATTTACAGATCACAGATTCAGTACAGGCATAGCCAAAATTACAGGACAAAGCTCACTCCTGAGCTCAGATTCCTGCATTCCTGTGCAATAGCTTCATTTGAAGGCCACAGTTTCCATAACAATGGTACTGGGAGAAGCCTAATTTACACATTGCCACTGTGACACATTGTGTTATTCCTTGGAACACCAGGGTGCATTGTTTGTGTCACATTACATTTTTGACACAATTAAAGTCACTGGCTAAGTCTGACTCAGTTTTATATGACTGTCACACAGTAGATTGTGAACTGAATGATCCTAAGAAGTGATCAAAAAAAGGAAACAAATCCCAAGGCTGGACTGCATCTGGAAGAAGAGTTAAAGATTAACTTTGGAACTATTATATGCACTTGTATACTGCATGTATGTCTCTATATATGAAATAAATATGCATGTTTATGCATATGATTTATTACAAAGAGGTTTCTCAAGTCTTCACCATTTCCCACTCATGCTTATCCTCACAGTACACATGCCTTAGAGCTACTTCAAGACAAATTAACAAACGTTCACAGCCAAGTGTAAACTGACAGAATAAAGAAAGTGAATTATCATTAAATATCAGGCAAAACCGTGAATCCCATGGTAAAGTAACCTGTGGAAATACATCCCCAACCAAATTATGGAAGTCTGCTGTTCAAAGCATTTAAAGCCATACTGGCCACAATAGGAGGTTTTCACACTGTTGAACTTTAAGCCTCTAATTTATATGATTTAATTAGGAAGAAAGCTCCCTAAGCAGCTAACGTCCTCCAAGGAATGAATTAAAGCACGTAGGCAGAAGCCTATTTCTAAACAACGATTACATGGGGAAGCAAAGTTCCATATTTAGACACTTTCGTTAAATGCCTTAAAGAAAACAGTATAAACATCCTCAATACCAGAAAATGAACAAAGATCTCATTAAAAATGACTTTTTAAGTCACATTCTGAGGTGCAAAAAATTTTTACCAAACTTAAATATGGAAAAAATTTCTCTAAGGCGCTACGATGCCAAGTTCAAACAAAGTATGGGTTTAAAGAATAATACCTATTTAATAATAACTATTACCTAATTAATAATTATGGCAATGACAAGGGTAGCTTTGATCCAGCCAGACTGTATCTTTGACAAAAACCAGAAACTACCTCAGTGCTTTATCAAACGTGATTCAGAGCACTTACCTGGTATATCACAGACTTCTGAAATTTAATCCTAGCTCAACTAAAGCTGTACAGAATTTGCCATTGATGTCAACGAGTGAAATTTTATTTCTAATGCATATGTGATAAATCTCTTTGTTTTTTCTCTGCGCACAAAGTAAACTAAAGCAGAGAAGTTGACACTTTTTATTGTGCAGATATATTTCATGCTATTTGTGTCATACTGTCATCAGTTGAAGGAATTTTGTTAGGGGACAAACAAAAAGGGACACAAGTTACTAAGAATTTATTTAGGCATTTGTTGGATTATTTAGAACATTTTTGTTGCTGCCTCTGTAGTACAGGGATCAGTACACGAAGATATTCTGCTACTTCTGGATTTTAAGATAGCATCAATAGTTAATTTTCAATAGTGAAAAATTTAAGCTTTTAGAATGCTGACTGATGAATATGCTTAATTAATAATGAACATTTGATTAAAATCTTTTGGAGTCCAACATGAAGCATTTAATTTATGCATTTCAAATCTTTGAAGAGAAAAACTTTTCAAGGTAAATATAATCAACGATTGCTGATATAAAGTTGAAGATTTAGACAGAAGTTTTATAATTCTGATGGTGAACAAAGCTCGGAAGCATACTATAATTCCTTCTTTTGCATGAAAACAGCAGCTTATATCCATATATTTCTGTCATGTCCTTATGTACTTTGTGAGAAATTGCTTTTTGTGTTTGATCAGTCTTAAAATACACACGCTATAAAAGAAGCTGGTTTGACTTAAAGTCAACCAAAAAAAGTTGCTTAAGAATAGCGACATCTGTGTATCCATGAGTTTCTTGTGCTCTGTATACCTCTAAATTCTCCCAGTCACAGCCACTGCCTGCTCCTCCAGAATCATTTTTGCTTCCCCTAACCCACCGTATGATGTAGAGATCACTGAGTTAATGATAAACCAAACCAGCTTCATGCACACAGTGCAGACTCATACAGATAAGCAAGTCGGAAGCAATAAATCTGTTCTCAAGAAAAAGTATAGGGAGGAATTCAAATATTCAAAGCAACAGATCTTCTTGCACTGAAGCTGTATTTGAGCTAATTAATACCTATAGACAGAGCTTAGTAGACTGGAGACAGTGGACAGAGAAAGGAAATAGGCTTTAGGAAAAAATCCGTATGAATGAAGCATGTATGCATGAATGTGTGAGTGCCTCTGTATTATATTTCTCAGCACTGCCCACTCTAGATAAGACTACATAAGGCCTGCCTGGGTCTACACATCTGATATTCAGCCATTAAAATAAATTCTCAAATTTTACTCCATAGGGAAATCATGGGTGATACAGGAATCTTATAAAAAACACTGAGTTCAGTGGAATTTAGCAAATGTAGCAGGTTTTATGGTGCTTCTATTTTTAGATCTAATATTTGCCAAGCAATCCCAAACCATTAAACCTGAGCTCTATATCAGATATGAAGCAATATGGAAAATAAGGTAAATACTCAGCCCACAGCTTGGCAGTATTGTAGGATCAGCTATTTGGCCTCTCCCATTTTTTTTTTTAAATCAGCAAAATGTGCTGTCATATTAGAAATGATGAATCAGCCGATCATAGCATATCAAATATTAAGCAAAATTAATCATACTTTCTATTGTAATCGTGTATTTCCAACACAGACCTTTGTTTTTAAAAGGATCCCAATCAATGTTATTCTTTCTGAATAAGTTTTGAACAGCAAATACTCTTACTATTATTTTAATGAATAAATATATTTTGTTTGCAAGAACCAGAATTAAAAGCCTAGTTTCCAGGATATAAGAGCTTGTGCACAGAAAGACTTTTTAAAAACTTGTGTTATTTTAATATGTATGCAAACCCATAAATCTACTGTGCTTGCTAGCCTTACACAAAACAAGATAGACTTTATGGATATTCATCCAGTTAGTACAGATACAGGTCAAATATGTGAACCTGCAAGACAGATGTTGGAAAGTTCAGGATTACATGTACTGTAAGTTTCATCCAAGTTAATGGCTTTGTCAGAGGGAGCGCACATTGAAGGCTTGGTTAGACATAAACCAGATCAACTCTATTAATCTAATGCAAAGGTTTTCAGAGGAAATAGAAAAACACTGATGGATTTGTTAGTGGGATACGAAATCTAAATCCCTTCCAATCCACCCCTGTTATCTTAGGCTCAGTCTTTAAAAATTATTCAGCTGACTTTGGGTGGTTTTGATCGCTTTGTCTTATCTTCAAAGTAGCTTACATTTTTACAAAATTCCTAAAGTCCGCTTCCATAAATAGACAAACTGGTGATGTACCCTAGAGGGATTATCCACTGACCTATTGTTAATACTCTCCATGTTTTAATGAAACTATAGAAATCGGCATTTCTCCAACAGCTGACAAGACATATGCTTGATAAGGAAAGAAGGCAAACAACTTTGCAAAGCTGTATAGTGTAAAAGAGAAAAGCATTTTTTCTCCTATTATTCTATAAAAATACCTTATACAAAGAATTTTTTTCCTCTCCTGTTAGGTAAAAATAACAACAGTGAAGATACATTCTAAAGGTGAGATTCTTGGTAGCATGAGTTTACTGAAAGGCAAATTGTGACAATGGTTGTTTTCTTTCCAAATGTGTGTTTCTATGTGGAAGTAGTTTGCACAAGATCAGCAGATATCAATGATTTACTGGGGTTTCCTTCAGATTAATGCTTTTCTCCTTTGTTTCAGGGATATATAGGTGACTATTTAGGCAGAAGTCTAGACTAGCCTCACTTTCATGAACACTGAAGCAATTATGTGTGTGAGATTTCAAGATATGACAGTACACGCGGTTGGGAAATCCCGTCTAGTGCTTAAGACTATACTCAGAAGCCCAAAGTCAATAGCAGTCTTGCTCTGCCCCTGCCATACTAAAGTCAATATTCAGATCTGCCCTGAAATATCTTCTCCAACCTAAACACTTAGCCCATAGAAAGTTTGGCTTACCTCTTGCCAGCTTGTTCACATATTAAGGACTCATTAAACTATAAATTATATAAGCAATGTTTTCTGGTTCCTGACTTTAAGGAACGGTTTTCTAAAGCAAAATTAATATCTCCATTTGAAGGAATGAGGTCAATTGATACGGTACAAAAGACTGCTTTCAAGAGCACTTTAGTTCCATTAAGTGAGATACAGTAATAGACTAGGAAAAGCTTATGAATGATTTTCCAGTTGCATTCTTCTCACTGTCACATTTTCTCTGTCAAACCTGCGATTCTCAGAAGAGGTCTTTACTGACAAGAATCAAGCCTCTGCATTTCCTCTATTTCATTAGAGTCTCCAGCCAGCCAGTGAAACTGGCCACTTTAGAGTTTGTCATCATCTTGGAAACTAATTTAATACTGCCCTATGAAATGACCCCTAACTAGAATGTACTGTATAACTAGCATCACACATGGATTTTCCATCCCAGATATGGCAGAGATCATGTAATGATAGAGGAAATATCTAGAGTACTGTCATGTCAGTCAGGGAGCAGGTTATTTTAACTCACTCCAAAAATGCTTTGTCTCAAGAGCATTTCTTTCTCCTTGGAAATGAGAGTCATTTGTTTAAAAAAAAATCAGTGATACACACCCACTGTTCATCAGTTGTCACCTCATCATAGGGCAAAAATTAGTTTTAGCTTTTCACACAGACTGGGTGGAGGGCAGACTGCGAGGATTTGAAAAAGCCAAAGGAAAATAGAACAGATATCGCATTATGAGAAGATATATAGGGCCACAATTACACTCTGCTCTTTGGCTTGTGCCAAAGACTGCTGCAGTTTGAGGGAAGCATGCTTGTAACGGTTGTAAACAGCAAATTGGGAAGGGAAACAGATGCTCGATTCATCCTTACATTTCAGAGACATCTGTTCTTCCTGATACTAGTTTGAAATACTTCTAAATTTCATTTTATTTTTCTGAGAACAGTGTTGAAATGCTATGTTCATCTAAAAAGTTATGCAATTAAATCACTGATACCACTGCGACACCAGAAGATAGCAGAGGGATAGAACTGGAATTATGGAGACTGAAAAAAAAAAAATAACCACTGGCCTGAGTATTTTAAAAACTCTTTGAGATTTGGCATGAATGTGAAAATTAAGGGGTTTTTAGATGTCCTAGATACAGATTATTCGAACATTTCATGATAATGATAGTGTCATCAATAATATACATATTATTCAATAAAATAATATAACAGAATAAAATAAAATATGCTCTTATAATTTAACTTTCTGGACAAGTGTCCAATAAAATCTTGAAAACCTATGAAGCAAGCATATATATGTGCCTTGGTTTCCTTCTTTTCTATTTATGAAGGAGACACAGAAGCAATATTCCATGCTATTATTCCTTCTCCTGATGGAGCATTAAAGTCTCATATCAGGGTCACTATGCTTTGCAAGATAGGTGACTATGCATATCTAAGGTCCTGTAATAATAATCCTGCATTATTCCCAAATAATCCCAAAATAAAAATATTGATATATATTTTCAGGTTTTGTGAACTCACTGTGGCATGCCATTATGATTTACATAAGATGATGACATCAAATGTCAAATGATGACTTCTAGGACTGTAGCACTTCTTCACCATCTGATTACAAAAGGAAGAGTAATGGATGCAAATTAAGGCTGTCCTTAATTTGACTAATTAAGACCAAAGCAACCAGTACTGTTTTCAAACTTTATAAAGGACAACTAATCACATTATTACAATCAAAGCGAGATCTGCTGCACGTTTCCATTCACTGTTACTTTATGGATACTCCAAAAGCTGTTACCTTATTTTAAAAACAAGTATTTTATTAAATAAACATTCCACACAGAATGTGTTGTACTTTCTGAAAGGTCAAAATGGTAAATATGCAGGTCACAATCAAATGTCAGTCTCACAATCATTTATGTGAAACCTTTGTGCATTATGTGTTTATGTGAAACACGTATGCATGACTGTTTATTTACCATTCAAGGAGAGAAACCTGATAATTTCAAAACATTCTCATTTTTAAGAAGCAGAAATGTAAAGTCTGACCTAATCATATAATTTGTACTGCAAAAGAGACTGAGGTAAATAATAATAATAATAGTTTCCTCTCCACCTGCAAAATGAGAAGACGTTAATGATGGTGAAATAAATGTTAACTGATGAAGCCAAGATTATAAGTATTTTGATAGATTAACAACAGAAACTCAAAAGCATTTTAGAATTTCTACTATTAATGCAGATAGCAGCAAGGCAATAAGAACTATTTAAGATTTCTATAAGCATTTAAAAGAGTATCGAAAAACTGTCCAATACTGCGATTTTACAGCAGCTTGTCTGATGCTATGTTTCATTACAGCAAATTTTAACACCACTGCACTGGAGGACTGGAAATTACTGATCCTTAACGGAAGAGAAAGAGGATAAAAGAAAGCCCAATATGCTTTGTATGAGGTTTGGGAAGTAGAAAATTCTGACTGCAGACTTCAGAACAACAATATAATTGCAATTTTTATTTTTTAAGGTCTGAAAAATGATCAAAATAATCTGTTCCCTTCAAATACAGTCACAAGGCTAATGACATTAAAACAAGTTTGATTCTCATTGACAGCCAATAGATTTGCACTCCTAAATCACGTAAGTGATTTTGAATGTTTTTGAATGTTTCCAGTCTTGTGATTCCCAATTTCTCAATGATCTGCATGAGGCTCCACAAGAACTAACTTTTTTGAGTATAGGATGAGAGTCAAGCCACCAGGACTAACAAAAAGGTTAACTCAACTCCCTTTAGACAAGACTAAAATGCTTTGCTAGCTAGAGCTGAAGAAGTTAGATATGCTACCCACACCCACCTTTTATTATGCGCTGTTGCATCCACTATGAGGTACAGAATCAGGAAGCTGCTACTGAAGGAATAAGCAACAAGTACTGGCACAAACAGAACTGACATTTCAGGCTTTTTTGTGTTGCTTCCCACACTTATCTGGAATTTGGTAATGCAGAAACATTTACTGGCTGAACAAGATAATGGAAACAATTCACATTCACAGTAAGCAGGAATGAGAACTGTGTGGAACCTGATAAATGTTTATATATTTAGCTTGATAATCCCATAGGAAAGAGACTTTTACATGGGAATAGGAATGTTGGAAACAACCGTTGAGAAGATATGAAAAATGTTAGAAATATCTTCCTGATGACTTTCTGGACAGAGTTGCTTTACCACTGAAATGGGTTTCCTGATGACTCTCTTGCATTTCTAATCACAAGCAGATGCTGGGAAAGGCAGAATAGAAAAGGTGTACGTAAAAAGAGATGGAATTAGCCTTGCAAGAGTTTCACAAAGGTTAAGATCATTTATATAAAAGCAACAGGTTTTGACACACCCATAAAGTACTCAAAATCTGTACTTGTCAAGGTCTGATCTTCTCTACCGTTATTCCAACAAAATGCTGTGATGATGCAGGAGCAACAGTGATTTATGTGAGCGAGTGGATCATTGACAGAAAGAGGTTTAGAGGTTATTTTCTTTAGATTTTATAAAAGCACAAATGGGCTATGCAAAGTATTTCAGCTGATGGGAAACATATCACAGATGCTTCATCTGTGTATAGTTTACAGAGAATCTTACAAATAGTATGGGGAAATAGGCATTTCATTTTTTTTCTATTTTGTCCTATGAAATATCAACTTGGGTATTGATTAAGGTGTAGATAGCCCTACCTTCTTGTTGGGAAAGCCCCTTTGACAACTGGTAGCTATTGTCTTCTAAGTCTGCAAGACTCGAAACATTACTACGTGTGCTGTACTGTCAAAAACTTCTTAAAGCACACATATATGGCACTTAAAAAAAAGTCATACTAAAGGTATAAATATCATGACTGCTAGACCATACTAAAACTTTTCATGGCATTTGTTGCACCTTGTATACTTTAGTTAACCTTTTTAGCATCATTTAAGGAGCCTTTACTAAAAAGTCCTGCGTTAGAAACTTCTTTTCTTTTTTTCATCCACAGAGATTGCAAAAGTAAATATTATTAGACTGCATGTGGACAGAGCACATAAGAATGTGTATAAGAATGGTTTGTGACACTACATCGCCCTGGATATATTTTGGCTACTCTTTCAAGACACTTGCTTCTTTTAATACTGGGCTGGGGAGCAGAATTATATGCCTTACCTAGCATATGGAATCCACACAGTCTCCAGGGGACTGAATCTTTTTATGGACACCCAGAAAGACAGGGCAGTGTTCACTCTTTGGTTGCTATTTGCTCCTTAAGACCACTGGTAATTTGATAGGCTTTTTTAATTATTATTATTTAAAAAATCCAGTAATAAGTTATCTAGTTAGGTTTGGGAAGAGTAAGAATTTGGTGTACACCAGATGTTTTTGTGTCATCGTGATCATGACTCACTTGCTAAGTTACATGGTTAGGTGGTGTGCAAGACTGCTAAGAGTCTCAGCATTGTTTCGGAACCATGAGGAGAGTTTCCCTGTGAAGCAGAACTGATGATCACATTTAGGAAATTTAGGAGGAAAGAGAGCATATCAGCTTTTGTTACAACACAGAATCAGCCAGCACTCAAAGAGTAAGTTACTGTAAGTTCAGCTTGAGTTTTCTACACAATGCTCATATTTACAAAAAAAAAAAAAAAAGTTAGAAGGGAAAAAACATTCACTCCAAGGTTTCCTCATATATGGAAAAAGATAAACGATTGATTTATGAGGTAAAATTAACACTTTTTCCCCCATGAAGCTGTTAAAAGAATAGCTCCGAGGCTTTGAATTCTTAATGTTTTTGGCTTCTCACAGCAAAGTGCAGAAGGTTCCTGGGATTTGGGATATACAGGCAGGCTTGCTAAGAGTGGAAACTAGGTCAGAAGTATCGTAATTCTGAGGTCTGGATATGGGTCAGCTAGCTAGTTGCTAGCCTTCCTACGAAGACTGGGACTTCATGCAGAATGGATGTGATCAACTTAGAAAGCCTCTTCTCCAGTGTTGTATAATACACAAGGTGCAGTCATCCTAACTGACACTACCTGAGCCATCCTGTAAGTAAGTCACCTGTTCTCTAAATATAAGATCTGGACCAAACTTGATATAGAGCACCTTATTTAAGAAGCAGGTCTTCTCCTTCTTTCCTACACACTGCTGTCATCTAGAGTTCACAAACATCTACTTACCTGCTTAAGGGCCTGACTCAGCAGGCCTAGTAAGTCTTAATATATTGAAATTCTAAATACAGAAAACACAGAAGTCAGCAGAGTTCCATTATAAAATGCTGAGAGGAACTACTAATACCCTTCTATGATACAATTTGCAGACAAAGTGATGCGTATGTATATAAGCCTCAGAGTGCTTAACCCATGATTTCCATTTTTCAAGGGAGAGTCCTAACCGCTAGCCTAAGGATAACACAGGGATCTAGTGATTAGTGGCCTTACTTTTGGTAGGAGAAAAGGTGTTATATTTCTGCTAGCAGACTTGAAGAACAATCTTTGCAAGGACCAGGCACTTCACATAGACTTCACATGAAGGCATAATTCAGATTGTGATAACATCTAGACTTTCCCTCAACCTGTTAACACACGTGAAAATCATAGATACAGGTTTATCTTGAATGACCTGATTCAGATTGCTCTCTGAGGTGTGGTTTTGTGGTATTATAATTACAACACTGTCGAGGCCAGAGTTAGTCTCTCTGCAATGTTTTGATGCACCTGTTGAGGCCAGTGTGTGTTCATAGACTGCCACACTGTTCTCTAATTAGCTTCAATGAGAAGCTAATTTGGTGATAATTATCAAAGTGGTGTCTTTTCTACCCTAAAAGCAGGGCACATTCATGTGTAACTTACTTCCAGATGAACTTCCAAATCTGATCATCTCCCACCCACACAGGGGCCTCACTTTGACAACCTATCAGGAAATGCAGTAAGCTAATTTTGGAAAATTGCATATTCAACTGTTTAGTATACTCACGCATGTCTTCAGGATAGTCCATGGGACTTCACTTGCCAAGTTGGGAACTCTACCTGCTGTGAGTGCCTCCAGGTGAAGGTGTCATTCAAAATTTACTGTAAATATGCACTTGTCCCTGAGGCCTAATATGGATATTAAAATCTGTGGGCACAGAACCAGAATTAAAAACAAATCAAACCAAAACCAAACAAGATGATTCTTAGATTACAAGCTTGATTTGCAGAGCTGCAGATTAGATACAGGCCCAAGTAACCAGTAAATCTTGTAGGTGACCCTGCTTTGAGCCAGATGTTGACAGAGATCTTCTGAGAGATCCTTTCCCACCCAAGCTACTCTTGATAGCTTAAGTAGGCTAACTATGGAATCCCTGAGAAACGGTAAATATTCACTTGCTTGTAACTGTTTCAGATTTACTTGCTGGAGTAAAGCTGCATTTCAGGGAAGTGCTGTCCTTTCTGTAAGTATAGTTTCCCTGTGCCCCCACCCCAATGGGAACAAGATAACTAGGCAACTTAAATAATGTTCTTCTACTTTCAATAAAATTATAATGTCTTCAGTAGTCTTCTCTGGAAAACAACTCACAAACTGAAATGAAAATATGTGGAAACACCATTCACTGGTGGCACAAGAGAACAGCATACTGAGCCTACTAACCCTCCCCCCCTCTTCTTCTTCAGAGAGCTGTTAAAAGATCAAGACATAGAACCATTACAATATAAACAAGCGCTACAAATTTTGCAGTAGGTGGGACCATCTGGACCCAGATAATGTCACCCTAAACAATCTGCCATCCAGTTGCAAGTAAGGAGAAAAGTCTTTTGTGACTCAGAGTTAAAAGGCTGAGATGGCAATGTGGCTTACTGGCTCCCTGGTCCAATTACAGAAAATAATGATTATTTATTATTCCAGATAATGCCAGTGGACACAGCCAAGCACCATCCTCCCTGTTCACACTATCTGAATTGTGCCATGTATCTGAAAAAACTTGCCAGTTGAACTAATAGATGTGTACTGGTATCCAGATTGCATTCTCTGCTGTATTTCTGCAAACCAATCAGATTATAATCCATCTTTTTCTTTGGTGTTCATATAGACTACTATGCTTATCAGTATACAGTGTTCTGTGGCTCATGATTTGCTCTAACCCTGGAGCAAGTGTACATAGAAGGACCTGCTTGTGCCCTGTTAAAGGCTTCTTCTGTTTACAGCAGAATTAAACACATTACACTGAGTAAACATGAGATTGAGTTGTAGGGTATGTACAGTGAAGCAAAGCAGAACAGTTCGCAGAAAACAGTCACAAGTATGGTCCAGTCCTATACAACTGGTAGTACACTCTTACTTCCCATTCTTAAAACACTCTTTTAAAGTGCTGATGCCAGGTGGGTTGCTTTTGAAGAACATAGAGTCACTGATGAAAAATTTAAGCAGGAAGCCATAAGAATATTACCAGGAGTGAGGCTTGCTCACACCCTTGAATTTTAAGTGCAATTTTGGAAATGTTCTCAGCAATGAAAGGAGCTAACACATACCTTCCCGCGCAAGAACTATCTTGTTTAATTCATTAAGTTATACCAACCAGAAATTATTACCAATTAGGTCCTAAAGCTGCTTCAAACCCCAGAATCCTGACTGACTTGTGAGAAGGCAGGCAATTCATTAGCAGCACCAGAAACACCAAGGGATTTATGTGATACCCTGCCATACTATTCTTCCAATTCTGTGATATATAGTCGCGATTAGAAATCACTAAACACAGAAAGAGAATGAAGCCAGATATTCATCTGATGTCAACTGATGTCAATGCATTGCACTTCCTGCTAAGGGGTAGTGCTGTATGATAGCAATATTTCCAACAGACCCACAAAACCACAGAATCACAGAACTGTGGGGCTGGAAGGGTTCTCTGGAGATCATCTAGTCCAATCCCCATCATTGTATTGTGTAAACCTGTTCTATTAAAGGTTACCCAAGGCTCTGTCCAACCTGGCCTTGAACAGCACCAGGGATGGAGTATTCACAACTTCCCTGGGCAACCCATTCCAGTGCCTCACCACCCTTACAGGAAAGAACTTCCTCCTTATATCCAATCTAAACTTCCCCTGTTTAAGTTTGAACTCATTACCCCTTGACCCATCACTACAGTCCCTCATGAAGAGTCCCTCCCCACCATCCCTATAGCCCCTCTTCAGATATTGGAAGGCTGCTATGAGGTCTCCCCGCAGCCTTCTCTTCTCCAGGCTGAACAGCCCCAACTTTCTCAGCCTGTCCTCATATGGGAGGTGCTCCAGTCCTCTGATCACCCTCATGGCCCTCCTCTGGACTTGTTCCAACAGTTCCATGTCCGTTTTATGTTGAGGACACCAGAACTGCACACAACACTCCAAGTGAGGTCTCAATATTCTGAAATTAATAAGGAAGCATGAATGCCTTTGCAAGCTCTTCCTCATTATTGTTTAGATTATATTGTTTTGATTAAAAAAAATACTTCAGACAATAACTGGGAATGCAATTCCAAAGGTATTATCGTAAAAAGATAATACTTTTACCCTGAAAGAAACATTGATATTAGATGAAGGCATGAGGTAAAAACAGCAGGTGTCAAATCTATTACAAATTAAAAAGACAAAACAACAAATGAAAGCATTGAAATAAGGTCCTCATTATAACTCAGATTACATGGATGAAAATCTCCTTTTGTTGTACAATCTCAAGTAAAAGTCCAGTCTAATAATCTTCCCAGCTAATCACCAAAGCACGATTCACTCCCTTCTTCTACCTTCTCTTTTTACTTTTACAGTTTTCCAGTCCAATGGTTGTTAAAATGTATGCAATTATCTACTTGGTTATCAGATATAATACCAGATATAATATCAGATATAATCAACTTTGACTGTACTTATGGTTAAGAAAGCTACAAATGTCTTCATGCCTTAGCTGCTAGCATTTGATTTGTACGCTGGCATACAGAAGGTGGAAATAAGAAAAAGCTAAGTGGTACTTTGAAATTGAACAGAGATCACAGAATAGTCATGTGCATATTCTGTCTCCATTATATTGCTAGCTTCCCCTTTGCATCCAGCAATCTATATTTCCCTTGATTCCTATTTTAACTGATAAACATATAATCAGGTAAACTTTTGTTTTGACTTTGTTATTTCTACAGTGCTCCCAAGTATAAATTCATTACTATTTTTAATTTGAAGATATGCTAATTTATTTTTAACAAAAGAAAAGAGCAAAATTATTGTTTCCTCTTAGATGAGTTAGAACTTGCATTATATATTTCTACAAGGATGTTCCCTGTGTTTCACTGAGTATATCACAAGTACTAGAAGATGAAGTACCTCTATTTTCATTTCCCCGTTTGTCACTGGGAAGAAAACTACCTCCAGGTTCCTTTGGCAGATGTGCTGTCTAAAGATCATCATACCAGAGGTCTCTTTTGCCCTCTGAATGCTAATGACTTCAGCAGCAGGAAGAGACACAGACTGTTCAAGATCCTACAGAAGTTCAGTCGGAGTGCTGTCTGGTAAGCAGGAGATTAGGTTTATATCCTTATCTTAAATCAAAGAGATAAGATTTTCTGCAAGTATTTAATAAGTTGATTATCAGGTTAGGACAACTCCTGTAACTCTAGAATCTTCTTGTTGCGTTATCTTCTTTATGAAGTGGGCAATCTGTAATGAAGGATGCTTAGAATTTAATGACTGGATGTTTGAGCCTGGTGGGGAAAATACATGTGCTTGGGAAGTTTTGCTGCTGGCAATTTCGGTGGGAATCAATCTCAGTAGGCATTTATTGGACAGACTGAAGCCCTAAGGCCTGAAAGTTTTAGGTACTCTCAGATACCTAAGTATCTTGAAAGTTCTATGTTTCAAGAAAAGTGTGTCATTAGCTTATTTCATTAAGTACCTAAATATGGCTCAGCTTACTCTGAAGCTTCTTTTGGGTGTTGCCTGTGGTTCTTGCTGCTACGGGCTAGCCCAGACCATAAAGGTTATTCCTTCTTCCCATCACAAATATTTTCAGTTATTAATTAACCTTATATTAATGGAAAACTGCCTGGAATTCCCACCAATTAAACCAATAAATTTTCTTTGCCTCTTTAATCTTAGTATTTTAGTTGGATTTTGGCCATGTAGATTTGTAGTTCAATAATTTATTTGCTTTCTGCTCCTGTCAGTTCAACATTTATTTTTTACATTCTGATACATTTCTCAGAAACATGAAAACGTTTTGATTTGAAACTCTGAAGGCAGATTTTTTTCACTGTGAATTTTAGATTGCATTTTCTATCTGAAACTTCATTGGTGGAGAAAATAACAAGGAAAAAATCCATAAAGCTGCATGGAAAAGATTAAATGGCCCCCACTCAAAACCAAATATCAGGCTGGAGAAAACATACTTTCAGTGGAACACTAACTGGGTTGGTTTTTTTTATTTTTCCTTTCTGCTGTCAAACTGTACACTGCTGCATGACTGCATTCCATGCCACTAACTGAACTACTAGCACCACTGCCCATTGCATCAGGGAGCACTAGGAAGGTCTCATGTCTCACTACTAACCTAGTTCAGCTTGTGTGAACTGACAAGATCATGGCAGACGGTAATAAATATGGTTTCAGACAGCCACCGCATGCTTTCCTCTGGAACTCATTCCAATAGGAATTAGGTTAAGCTAACACAAACTGCATTGTATTACTACATAGTTCTGAGTTACTGAAATAGTCAAAGGTCCACTGTTTGTGCAGGATTCAAGATGCAAGACATGAAACGTGACCTGCATCATATCTGAAAATGTGTGAACCAGACATTTAGGTTTGCACATTTGGACTTGCCTGTTGGCTGTTTTTCTGTTGTTCTTCCTCAGACACAACTCACCTCTAAGGAAAAATCTATAATGTTTCATTATAGTTAATATAAATAATTGAAGTAAACAATCCTTCCCCCCAAAAAAACAGATATAAGTAAGAATATGAGAATATGGGTTGTTGTGCTGGTTTTTGGTGGGGTGGTTTTCCTTTCGTTTTAAAGTCAAGTACAAGAAAGCTAATACAACTGCTTCCAGCCCTTCAGGGGCTGGATTTAATCCAAATTTATGAAAGATGCAGAGCATCATCTTAGCCAAAACACTTCCTTAAATTTGTCTTTTTGCTAAAATGAGGCCACCTGGAAGATTAAAAGCTTTCTTCTTTTTTCTGCTTTAGAAAACATAATTACACTCTAATTTAAAACTCTAATTGAGTGCACTTGTATTGGTAAGATGTTCTTTTTCCCTTTAGGGACAATATTCCTATTAGTCACACAAGCTGTCTAATCATTTCATGGTCCTTCATTCCCCACCCTACATCCCCATTATAAAAGAGAAAATTAATGCTTTTTTTTTTTTTAAAGAGTATCTCAATTCCGCAACTGAACATTTTAGTTGAAACAGTAAGTTGCATCTTTACCCAGTGTAAATTACCATTACACTGCTGATTTCTGTGATCAAAAGATAACTTGCATCAGCTGAGAATCTGACTCACAGAGACAAAGTCACTGAAAAAGTATAGAAGTACACTATTTTTTCAAGCTTGAGATTTTGTTTCTTGGCTATAAAAACATATCAGCTGTGTTTTATCTTAAATTTTATTAAATATTTTTACATTATACAACAATTCATCAAGTTGCACAAAATCATAGAATCATAGAATAATTAGGGTTGGAAAGGACCTTAAGAAAATAATACCACTCAAAATACAGTGACTGCATCTTTCTGATTAATAAGAACAAAAATTGTCTTAAACTAGTGAGTCTGACAGGCAACATTACCTTTCCTTTGGCTGGGTAAGTGACTTTTTTTGAACCTTTATTTTGCAGTCAGATAAAAGGTAACACTTTCTGTTATCTCTTTGTCTGTAAGTCCATCTTTGCTATCTTTAAGCTTAAATTCTAAATCTTTAATCTAAGCAGTTGCTGATGTTTGGAAGACTCTATGGAACTACCTCTTTACAAGCAGATTTCATATTTTAATAAGTACTTTAAAGTGGTAATATTCACTTGCAGTCACAGGAGCATTTTAATGCTAGATTATTAGGAGGCTACACTGTTTTTCTTCCACCAAATCACCTGGAATGCTGATTAAGTCTTGGGAAATAAAGTATGTGAACTAAAGAATTAGTTCTGGCTTCTATAGCCATTGCATAGTCTTTGCACAGAAGACATTTCAGCATTTAAAAATTATCTTTTATTATTTTCCATGTTATGCCTTCAGGCCTTAATTCATAAGCATTATCTTTGTCCTAGGTTTTAAGCTTTTAAGGAGAAATAAACTTAATTACATATAGCATATGGAAAATTTGGGGTTTAACCACTAATCTCTGGTTTGTAATGAATTTGGATGGAAGGAATTCAAGACTCTGAAGCATCATGTTTCTCATACTTTTCTCCATTGACTGCAAGAGTTCTAGGATTTCTCAGTGAAAATCATCGTTTGCTAAAATAAAAGACAAATGAGCCCACCATGAATCTTCAAAGTTTTTGAAATCCTTAATTATTCTGCGTATTTTTGGCAAAAATTTATCTACAAATACTTTGAACAAAATGCAAAGGTGAATAGTTCTTGAAATAATGACAGCTACTGATGAAAGATTTATTGAAATTAATTGCTGACAGGCATTTATCTCTCAGCATTTTCTGCACTGGATGCAGGAAAAAAAATTCAGTTACTTCTATTCTTCTTGTTTTCATTGTTTTTTAGGTATGATGATGATAAACAGGAATAACTTTCAGAGAAGAGGACCAGAAATGCTGGTGGTACATAACTCTGCTAATATCAGACTGCTTCTCAGTTTCCCCTAGCTGAAAGAAATGTTATTTTTCCAGAGCCATTAATAATTATCTCTCTTTCTGCTCTGTCACATTTGGACATATTTGGTCTTATCTTAAACAAACACATCTGGTGGTGAATCTGAAAAGATGACTTGTTTCAGATTCTGAAACTCCTCCTTCCTCACATACAAGAACCCTAAGGATGTTCAATACATTAAGGAAAAACTCCAAGGCTGTAATAAAGGCTCAAAGTGAATATTATTTTAGAACACTAGCCCAAGGCTGCAGTCTTTAATTGAATTCATTGAATTTCAGCTAAGTAGGCAACTATCTTTCCAACCTGAGGAAGGCCTGTGTATATGAACATCAGTGTTATTAACAAAGCAGCTAACATCACACTGAAGACATGACAGGAAGCTTTACATCTGTAGGTGAAAAAAATACCTTTGGTTGATATGATTGCTGATCAGCCATTCACAACTTACTGTTGTGACCTCCCTGACCCTCGCAGTTCTGCTGCATTAGATTTAATTGCCACTGTGTGTAATTGCTATGTGCCAATCGTAATCACACCCACTGTACACAGGTTATTTGTCATCTGACTGTGCTTAATTAACAGTATGAAATCCTAACTCTAGATCCACTTTTAATTGCCCTAGTTCATGATGAATTATTCGCTATTTAGTTATCATGATACTGTGCAAATGACTAGCTGCCAGCTTAGAAGGAACTGGCTAGAGCACATTGGATGTTTGTGGTATGCCTCATGAACAAATTTAGCAGAATGGCTAGGAATTAAAAATGCTGAAAAGTCATCAATTAAATATCACCTGGGCATACAATGGCTCCATAAAAGCCATTTAGAGGAACAGTTTAATTTTCAAGTGTACATGCTCATTTTGGAATTCCCTTGAAACTCAGAGGAAGTACTTGTTAGATTAAATTTCACAGAGAATGAAATACCAGCTGAGCTTGTTTCAGAAGGAGTACTGGGTAGGGAATTTATAGGAAAAACTGACACATCCTAATATTCACAATATCATGTTCTTTTCCAGTTGTCCATAGGAAATAAAAGTTCAGCTAACTGCTATAACCAGTATGAGTATGAAAGATAGGGAATCTGGGTCTCGTTTTAAAAATATCTTGAAAGTTTGCAGCTGCTCTATCCCACTCCTTCCTCCTCTTCCTAACAAACCACAGTGCAATTTGTCTGGCCTTGAAAATCTGCTGTGAAAAAAAAACAACCAAACCCAAAATTCTGAATTAAGAAATAGTAAATGAAAGCAAGAAACACTAGGGATAAAGTAGGCACTTGTCTACTTGCATCTCAAGCACACATTTACTCATGAAATTGGCTCAATCAGTGATGGATTCTCTGTCACATATCACCAACATCTGTCCTTGCAAGTTGTCTTAAGAGCCCCAAATGAGTAACGCTCCCAGATAAATATGAAAACCATTGTACTGATACCCACTGTGCAGACATCATAGATAGCGATGCACATCAATGTTCCTCAACTGCAGTCTGTTTCTAAACCTGAAACTTATGACTCTTAATAATGTCTGTATCTCCTTCCCAGGCATATTTGTTATCAAGAAAGGTGACACTTTCCAGTCATCTGTTTGAATGCAGTGAAAAAGTTGGCTTCTCCTCCATGTGTGGGAATGTGTGAGTGAGAATAGTTTGGCAATATTAGAAGTATCTGCAAAACGGGTTTTGAAACTGTCTGTTCCTATGTTGTTGTGACATTAGCAATCCTCTAGAACCACCACAAATAGACTTTCAGGCTTAAGCTCCCTGCAATAAGGTGGCACGATCAGTGTAAGTAGAAGAGGTGGCAGTTCTGTCATTTTTTTCAGAGTAAAGTGGAATGTTCAAGGCAAATGAAGCTCCTGTAAGTCTAGTAATGGCAGCAGTAGCTTATGGAGGGGCATGTTTTTCACCATATCAGTTTCAACAGACATGTCACAAATCATGTGACATTATGGGTTTGGTTTTTTGACATTATATCCTTTCTCACTCAGGCAACTCTCAGATGGATTCAATGTGTCTGGGCAGCTTCTATTTACCCATTATGACAGTATAGTAACCTACTCTATCCAGCTTGGCACTGGCATCCTTGTTCAGCACTGTGAATGCTTTTTAAAGCCTTAAGATTTATCAAAGATATTAAGCCGCTATAGATCTGCAATAGAATACAGTTAAGTGCATTCTGTGTATACTTCTGCAAAGCAGACAATGATATCACAGAGTAGAACGTACCATTTCACTTGTTTTAAATATAACAAAGTTTCATAGGCAGAGATCATACCACTGAAATTCTAAAACTTTATGCTGTGTGTCAAGCTGTATTCCAGCATAGATGAAACATGACAGAACCTTACAACTACATGGTATAAAATACCAGCATACAGTAATAGTAACAAAAAATGTGGAAACCACTGCACTGCCTTACTCATGTAACTTCTGTGTGTGAAAATTGCACCAAACAATAAGAGATTACTGTATCAAGCTACTTTTGTAACATGCTTGAAATCTTAAGATAAAAAGGTTTTTTTCTGTTGATTATTTACTGTTCACACTTCATGAACAATCATTTTTTGTATGTACTTAGAGCAGTGTTTCCCATCTTTCCTGCTGGACAGAATATGTAGTTTTTGCCATGACAGCCAAAGATCACAAAGCAAATACAAATTCCTGCCCCATGTGTATGACTCTCAGTGGAAGTACTGGTGTTCCTATGCCTGCTCAAATTAACTGTACTGTGAATGCATTCAACTGATGGTTAAAATGGATGTCTCGCCTAAGACTTAAGAACAAATGGAAAAGGCGGTGACCAGCGACAGGCTGTCTTCTGCCACAAGCCACTTATAGCTACTTGCTTTTATTCTACAAAATGCAGCTGCCCTTTTGAACAGTATTGCTAATGCAAAATAGGAAAGACATTAATTTTTGCTGTACTATTTTTGATGAACCAGTCAAACAACTTAGAGAATTACCAGTGGGGATATTTTCTAAAATTTTACAGTAACAATGTTCGGACTCTGATTTTATTATTTTGAATGCTCTTGATGATGATCAGCTAAATCACATGTCATGGCCTTACTTTCTCATTGTGCTGGACTGGAGCAGGAAATGAATGCAACCCCAGCAGCAGATGACGCATGCTCTACTTTCAAGATGGATTTCAGTCAGAATGATTCACAGCTACATTTACGAAGCTTTGGAGATTCAAAACACTTTCATAAACTTATACCTCATCTACTAGCTAACAAGAAATAAAAACCATATAACTGCAAAGACAGTATTCGGGTATGCTGAAAATTCATTTGTGAATTGTACATTGCCTTATTTAGCCAGTCCTATCTACATGAAGTTTCTTTACCAGTATTACTTGTATAAAAATTAAAGACCCATCATATTATTCAGCCACAAGTATTTCATTATTTTAGTACCTTTATAGCTTTGCCTGATGCTTCCACATTTGTGTACAGCATTCTTTTCCTCGCCTGGATATAAATATTTCAGTCTAAAGTGATCTGGCTCCTTAGATAATTGAAATTACTCATTCTCAGTATTTCTGATTCAGTTGATATGCTTTTTTTGTTTAATTGACACTTTTATGCCAGTGTCACAATAAAACCAGGCTAATGAAGTTATTAACTTTCTTGAGATAATTAGTAGCTTGTTTTTTTCTTTAATTTGTTTGCAGGCACAATATTTTTCACAAAGACACAATTCAGCAGTTGTCTGATTTCTTTTTTGATCTTAAGGTAGTTTATAACACTGCCAAAACAGCATGACTGGATTACTAATTTAAAATTTTCCTTTTCCAGTACCAACCCAACCGACAGTCTACTTGCTATAAAACAGCCATATTTCTGAGCTGCTTGATACACTAAAGTAGTTTCATTTAGTCCATATTCATGCAAAACTCTGAGCCACATGCCAGGCCACCTAGTCAAAAACTCTATGAATTTAAATAAGGCCAAAGAATAACGTTTCTGAGAAGCAGGGTTTGATAACCGTTCTTTCTATGAAGAAGTATTTTTTCAGCAAAGACCCATTTTATTGTAAAAACACTTATGCATATTTTAGGAACCTTGAACTACATTCTAAAGTTTGGACTAATTGCTAACTCCTCTTCATTTTAGAGAAGCCAAAGGCAGCAGTGGTCAGAATTTGATCCTGATTTTTTTCAGCATGAAAAATAACTTGCTTGATATAGAAAATAGCTAATTTATCTCTATTGCCTTTCATTTTTATGGTGACAGGTAATTATGGTCTTCCCTATTTTACTTATTTAAGTGAAAAAGAATTGCAGTAGTACAACCTCATGATCAGTTTTCTGATCTCTTAGTAAAACATCATAATCCCATTATTATTAATAATTAAAAAAAAAAATCCATTTTGCAGATTAAGAAATAACAACAAAACTGTAAAGCTATAAAACCCCAGGTATAATAGTACTCTGCTTTCCAAACAATATTTTAACCTCCATATCTGTATCAAAATCTCAGGTATAAAGTATACATTTTTACTGATCTTTTCTCCTACGAACATAGACTTTGTTGGGTTTTGTTAAAGGAGCTCCACGAAAAACTGAAAGCGGGTAGCATACGCACCACTAAACATCAACAGTCTCGACATATCTAAGTATCTTCAGAGATTATCAATAAGTAACATGACTGACAGTCAAAGCAGCACAGCATGAGAAAACTGCATAAAGTAGATTAAGGGAGATTGTTTAGACAGCAACCAAACATAATGGATTTATCACATCATAAGTCTCTAGCAAGAAAAATATGTCATTGTTTGGTGTAAGCACAACTAGAGTATAAAAATGCCTTGACGTGTGTTACTCTTGGGTTTTTTATTAAATCTTTGGCCTGTATCAGGTAGTTCAAAATATAGAATAAAAAATGTTTGCACTGAACAGCCACATTACCTACTCTTGGTTTATTGGACTACCTCTTCTTTTTTATGTATATTTTTGCCAGTTCTCCGAGTTTTCTTGAGACCTGGACTAGTACCAGTCAAAATTAATAAGACCATAACTTAGGCCTGTATATTACTTTACCAGATTTGCATCCAATAAATGAATATTATAAAACTATGTCTTGCTTAGGATGCACACACACATTCTTAGACAATTATTAAAAATGTTTCATATTGGAAGCATTCCCATGTTTGGTTTTTTTTCTTCTTCTTTTGAGTTTAGAAATCTGGGGCTAGATTTCTAGAACTAATTGGGTACCTAAAGTTAATTAGCCACATAAAACTAACTAGATCATATTGAATACAAGCATTGCACATTGTTGTTTTTTATTTGTTGTGCTACCTTTTTGTCTAGAAAGATACTGCTAAATTAATACATTTCAAATGATTGCACTTCTTAACACTAGGCAGACTGCTTGCTTTAAAAAAATAAAGTACCAACACTAAGTAGGTTTCCTTGTTTCATGAAGTTCTAAACTCATTCACTTGTATTTTTGTTATATGCACGATTTCACAGTGCTCTGATTGAACTATGCTTACATATTCCTGCAGTTTCCTTTGTTAACTCAAGCATCAGTTACAAGTATGGAAAAGGTGGTGATCCTGCCCCTCTACTCTGCTCTCGTGAGACCTCACTTGGAGTCCTGTGTGCAGTTCTGGTGTCCTCAACATAAAACGGACATGGAACTGTTGGAACAAGTCCAGAGGAGGGCCACGAGGATGATCAGGGGACTGGAGCACCTCCCATATGAAGATAGGCTGAGAAAGTTGGGGCTGTTCAGCCTGGAGAAGAGAAGGCTGTGTGGAGACCTCATAGCAGCCTTCCAATATCTGAAGAGGGGCTATAGGGATGGTGGGGAGGGACTCTTCGTTAGGGACTGTAGTAATGGGACAAGGGGTAATGGGTTCAAACTTAAACAGGGGAAGTTTAGATTGGATATGAGGAAGAAATTCTTTCCTGTAAGGGTGGTGAGGCACTGGAATGGGTTGCCCAGGGAAGTTGCGAATGCTCCATGGCTGGCGGTGTTCAAGGCCGGGTTGGACAGAGCCTTGGGTGGCATGGTTTAGTGTGAGGTGTCCCTGCCCATGGCAGGGGGCTTGGAACTGGATGATCTTAAGGTCCTTTCCAACCCTAACTATTCTATGATTCTATGATTCTAAAAAAAATATATTAAAACAGTCCCAGATGTGTTTGCTTTTGTGACTGACCTTATCTCCTAGCTCTGACAGCCTCACCAAAAAGCTATTGAAGTAAACATGGGTGCTTCATTTAGTTATACTCAACTTTCAGAGAACTCTAAGGCAACTGGACTTCAGATGACCACCATGACTACATTGTGAATCACATCACAATTATTTTCCAACTGAATCCCTCCCATTCAGTATAGCAGCCAAGATGCTATTCAGCTGAAAACTCTGCTTCAGCTTTCAAACTGATGTAAATTGACATAATTCTATTAAAGCTAATGCAAATTTAAACTTCAGATTTTTTTTAGGACCATTACGAATACTGCTGAGGAAAAACACTATCACAAATGAAGTCCAAGTTATTTCTATAAGAATATTATGAGTGTGTTATATTTTTATAAATGACTCAAGTTTGAATTGCATTGTTTTTTACCACAAAAACGTTTACAAAAATGTATGGGGTGGGATGGTAGCGCTTGCTTTGTTTTTTTACTTTTTAGTCACATCTAGTAATCCCAAACACAAATAATAGCTGCTTGAGACATTTTTAAAATATACCTGCATACAAATTGTACAGCAAACACAGCACTGGTATTCTTTGTCTTATATTTGAGTTTAAACTCAAGAAAACAAAAATCAATTCCTTACCTTAATCAGACATGAGTATGCAATAGATTAATTCTATATTATCAATTGTGATGTTTATAAATCATAAATGAAATTCAGAGGTATGAAACTGGGGTGTGAGGCATCCTTTTCATTTATGTTTGTTTTTATTTATCTTGTTATGTTTTTTTTGAGAGTAGTGGTGTATACCACCTAGCTGTCACTACTGAAACCACAGGCTGTCTTGTTTAGACCAATGGATTACTGCCACACATCACCCATGTTCTACTTGCTTAGGGTTTCGTCTTTTGTACTATAAAATAAACCCCGGAAACAGTAAAACCTGAATCCCTTTACTAGCATATTTATTCATAGAAGAGTTCGAAGAGTTTCTCTGTCCTTATCAGGCTCTTGAGGTTTCAGCTGGATATTTTCTTTAAGGAATATGAGAAATTATTTATGGAACAGATACATTAGTATTCCATAGAACTATTTCTTTTAAGTCTTATTTGTTTTTCTGTTGATATGGGAGAGATATCACTCATAAACAAACTACTGGCAAAATATTTTTCTGCAGATACAACAATGATGATGAAGGTGAGTGATTTGAGAAGGCAGAGAACAGTTGCTGAATTGTTTTGCTACATCTGCATTTGTAAACTCCTGCATACTGTGAAACTCCTTAGGCACTTGAAAGGGATCAGTGACTGATAAAGTGCTGGACAGGAGTAAAGCAGAAAACAAAGAGAACCAAGAAATTCATGTCTAGATGGAGATGCCTTAGTTGTAGCATAATGAACATAGCCAATTAATGGAGATTTTATAGCAACAGAAAAGTTGTTTGTATGAGTGATAAGCTAATTATACCAGAAGAAATGGAGGAATATTCTTCATTATGAAGTGAACATATCATTTCAGACTTAGTTACCCTAAAGGATTCTAAAACAGGTATTAGTCTCCTTCAGGGTTACATGTAAATTCTTTTATCAATCAGTGTGCGTGCACACATGTATGTGTGTTTATGCATACTTGCACTTCTGAAAATAAATATACTGGCATGGTTTAGTGGGAGGTGTCCCTGCCCATGGCAGGGGGGTTGGAAGTAGATGATCTTAAGGTCCTTTCCAACCCTAACTATTCTATGATTCTATGATTCTATATTACAATTTCTTTGCTTTTCTGGTTCATGCTGGCAGTCAGTTATGCTTAAAGGTCAAGCTGTTAGAAAATATAATGCTAGCAACAGTAGCAGAAACTGCTGAGGTGGCAGAATTTAGTAAAATATTTCTCTAAATGCTTGTATTTGTTACACTGTCTAATACAAAAAAGGCTCAAAAAAAGGTTTCAGAGAAGATAAGTGTCTTAGATTGTTCGATAAAGGCAGCTAGTGTGCTAAGATTTTAAGTATGGGAGTTTGTAGCTCTCTTCTGGATATAAGGGTGAAAGGGCCACAGAAACAGGAAGCAGAACAAAGCTTACAAGTCTGATAGGGAGAACTTATCTAGCCTTATTGCACCCGTTCCCACCTCAGATTTTTTTTTCAGCATCTCTTCCCACTGGTAGGATGCATTTTCTTTTCCCCAGCACAATGTCTACCACTATCTAGTCCATATCTGATGCTGTAAGGCAATCTTAAGAATGCTTAACTTCATATTGATCTATCCTCTCAAAGAACACAGATTAATTAGAAGCACAGATGATACATCACCATCAATATTTTGATGTCACATGCCAGGATCCTCAAAATATGTTTATTCTTCCATATTCTTTTGGTGAGCACTGTATTGATGTTTTGATGTGTTTTGCCACACATAATTAATCACAACCTCAGATCTGAATGCAGAAAAAAGGTTATAATTGTAAGAAAGCATGATGTATAGTGAAGTCAATCATGCCAGTCTGAGCACTCCAAATGCTCAAAGATGTTGCTAAAGTAGACATATTACTGAAAGACAGATCTCCTATTTTAAACAGATCTTTTCTGAATATATTATAAAAAATCCTGAAGGTCTACTTCTATTGTCAATAGTCCTGACTTTTCCTTAAGACTTTTTCTTCTGTCATTCCTTCTAATATAATATTATTCAGAGCACTAACCTGAATAAAATGGCATCATTCAGAGATCAAGGCCCATAGGATAAGCCTTTGTAGAATTAGCATTAAAAGCATTATTTCATAGCCATTGTTCATGAAAGCAATGCTTCAGAATTTTCTAAAATTGATGTAGGAATATGTACATGCCCACATAAACACAAAGTTATTTTTTTTATATATCTATTGTTCTCATAAGACAAACAAGTCTAATTAAACAGACCTGATTAGTATAGAAATATTACATGGAAGACTAACAGAATATCCAGGACTGAATAATGTCATCTCCTTCAGACTTTGTATTTTTAAAATTATATAGAATTTCCAGGTTGAGACTTAGGAAAGTGAATGTGTTATTATAGCCACAAATCTGTCAGTTTTTCTTCTCCTTCTACAGTATGACAAATACTGGTAGCACTACACATTTTTACTATCAGTAACTTCTCTGAAACCCATGATCTCTATAATCCTCTTTCTGACCTTTAAATGAATGAAGGACTTATGATACTTCCTAGAAAATCTGATTTAGGTATCAGATAAATAGGTAAAGATTATGATGCAGTAACTGGTCGGACAGTGAATTACAGAAAAAAGTGTTATGAAATTGTTAGACTTCCTGCAGTCCAACAAAAGCTTTTCCACCTGCAGAAGCCACTCTAGTTTTCTTTTAAACTTGCCCAGTTTCTGCACCTTACTTTTGCTCACACCCTCCTCTGGAAAGCCTTTCCAGTTTTTCTAAAGTTCTGTGAAAAACTGTTCTCTTGGAGATCTTCTTAAGTGGACATAGAAGGGATCTTCAGAAGAAAATAATTTAACCAATAGTCATTTTAATATATAGCTGAAGGGATCAAATAAGATACCTGATATGAACCTAAATGATTTAAGCATTGTTTCCTAGATAATGAACCACCCCTCTGTGTTTACTGATGACCTGGAATTGCAAATGGTATGTCCCATGCAATTCCTACATATCTATCAGATGGGTATAATATTAAAAAGAACACATCAGAAGTTAATGCATCTAAAGTCCATTTTAAGTATTTCACTCTGGTCACTTGAAGAGCAACATATTTAGTACTAGTGAAATATGCCAGCACTGCTGATACGAATGCTACTAAATTGCCCAGTACAACCTACTGGCCTTTTAAAGCTTACCCACATTTGAACTGAATCTTCTTATAGGACAAAACAGGTAGTTTAATCATGATACTCATTCATTATCTAACCTTATGTCTTATGTTGTCAAAAGTATGATGACTCCACATGCCGACAGTGCTTATAAACCATTTGAAAGTCACCAGTTCATTTTGTATAGGTGGCTACATTAACTGCCAGAGACTACTACAGTGAATGTCCTAAAAGGGTGATGGAAAACTCAGCTCATATTTCCAGCTCTAAACCAGAATAGGATGTCATTCAATCTCTAACCCAAGCAATTTTCCAAGTATCTTTTGGTATACTTTTATAAGGATGGGTATGTCTATTGAACTGGCCAAAAGTTTACAAGATACAACTGGACCAAAGAAAATTACAAAGTTACAGTTTTAGTGTAAAGTTTCTGCCAAAATTGCAGAATGCAAATTAAATGGTTTTCTGATGTTGTAATGCAATCTATGATTATGTATGCATGAATATTTATAAATGACTCAGTAATATTGCTGGACTAGGTAGCTGACTTATTTGAAGGTAAAAAACAATTGTTTAATTAATATGAATGTTGAAATGGAAAGAATTCATTATTAAATTCATAGCTAATATGGCACAACTTAATGTACTGCAGGTTTTTAATTTAATATTGTCAGTTTATTCTGGAGAATTTTACAGAATTTATTTTATCAAACTCCACTTAACTGATCAACATGTAAGTTAAGGAAACTTTTTACCATCTGAAGTCTGAAAAGAAAGGTACTGCCCCATGTAGTACAGAGCTGTAAATCTGAAATAGAAATTGCTTCCTGTCTGACTTCAGTTCTTTCACAAACAAAACCTGGTCTGTTAAATAATGAAAGATATTGGTACAAGCAAAGTGGAAATTAATGTTTTAAAACGGTATATATTTACTGAGATGAAACAAATTCTATTTAATGTATATTAAAAATTTATTCCATAAACAAAACATGATAAGTTTGCATTTTTAATTATTGTGAAAAGCATGAGTATAATCCTAAATTTGAGTGCTGGAATTAGTTTTGAATTATTTATACTGTCCTTGAAACATCAGTATTATGGATTTAAAAGAGGAACTCAAAAATCCCTGTCAAGATAATTTTATAGATGTGAAAAAATACTACTAAAATCAGTTATTCGCCAGTTATCTGTCATAAAAATATGCATGCAGACATTGACACACATTCTCTGCATACGTTCCTAAAAAAGTAAATCCATCATGCTATGGAGGCTATTATAACATAAAAGGACTACGCTTTTCAGTTGTACTGTGAAACAATAGGTTCATTAAGGCAGGAATTAAATGGCTCAGAAATACAAGAAATACAAGTTACCTTTCACTGAATAACTTTTTAAGAAGTATCTGCAACATTAGATACAACAACCATCTCTTACTAGTAACTGAATGTTTTAGGAGACATCTTGTCCTTACACTCTCTCACATTACTGGAGCACATGTGCATGTGAGTTACATACCTGTAAACATCAAGATTAAAAGGCTTTGACCTGTGTAAACAAAAGAACAGCTTTTTCCTTGTATATCATGTGCCCAGTGACACCTCACCAGTAAGACACTATGCATATACACATATATATCAGGGTCAATTTGCCACATGAACATAGCTCCTTCAAAAGCAGGAGACAACACAAAACATGGAGGAAGAACTTGGGCAAGACAACAACCTCAGATGCCCGTTCTGATGAACACACTGGCTCAACAGACACTGCAAAAAATCCACTGAATCCTGTCAGCACAGTTAGCGAAGCTGAGTACTGTGCTTACAGTATTGATAGGAGATAGGATAGTAGATTTCCCATGTAATATGCCTGTGCGTCCTGTGTGCCCATTCCTGTCTGGAATGTTAAATTTTAGGAAAACCATGACTTGCTATGAGTTTAAGTGCTTGTTGTGCAGTCACAGGGTCGGTGTGTGCACGGAGAGTTACATAAGCCTGATCCATTACCTGACTTACCAACCAAAACTATTGGGAAACTGGCAGTTATGCTGTCCTTTGCAGCCTGCTTTGGTTCATTGCAACTCCTTTGCAACTCTGCCACTAGTGTGACAGAAACTGGGACTGCTTTCCATTTTCCAGGTCGATGCATACAGCTCTGCAGAAGCTTCTGCTGAATGCAACCTGGGGGAACGACCTGAGCACACACTGCTCTCATACCCAGAGGACACTGCAGGCAAACAGCCCTGTCACAAGCTGATCAGGTGCTCATCTGTGTGACAGATCACCATGCTCTTTTCTTTCTTAATATCTAAGTGCAGATACAGCCTGCAAACCCCTGATTCCCACAGATAAAACTCCCTAGTCTTGCAAGCTGTTCCTTATTAATCTCCTAGTCAGTAAGAAGTTTTAGGGGTCATAAATCAAAGTGCTTTACACTTTGATGTGTTTACCTCAAAATATCATACTGCCCACAGAGACAATATTGGTACAAATTATCTATGATACCTGGCATCATAACATGATTGCAAACACTAAAGTGAGTAACTCTATAAAACTTCTGACATATTAACTTGCTAGAAAATCCTTGTAAAGGACACAAAACAAGTCACTAAAAGTTAGGAAACTTAATTCTGCCTTCCCATACAGACACAATATGAAATGTTCTTGGATTTCATGATCACCTCTTGTCTTTTCGCGCACTACTTAAGTCAGTTCCCAGGACAGATTCAATATACAATCGGTAATACGAACACTAATTTCTTTTCCTCTCCCTCTCATTCTCACAATTTAATTGTCTGATATTTCATTTATAAGAGAAATCCAGTACAGGTCATCTTCCATTTTTTTTCCATCTATTTTTAGTATTGTTAAAATCTACTGAATGATATAATAAAGCATATATTTATAGAACTGTAAGCATCAGAGCACGATATTATATGCATTTTAAGTGGAATGTAGCGCTCTGACAAGCAAATAAAAATTACACTCACTTTTCACAACCCACTAAAGTATTGTTTAAGTGTTTCCCATTAGAAACAAAATAGTTTTTAATGAAGGGATGTTTTAAATTATTGAGATGGTCTATGGAAGAGCTCCTTGGACAGTGTAAATGTGACAATTGACACAGTTCAGAGGAGTTTTACTTGTGGCTCTTTGAAGTGAAATATTTTGCCTACACTGCTTCCGAATTAATCCTCAAAGGGTTTCTTCTCTATAGTTCTTTCTTCGGACAAGTGAGGAAGGCACTGAGCACTGCCAAGCCATACCTTGGAAATGCCTGAATTTTGTATTTAGTCCCCACTACAATACTACCATCACCACCACTCCCCAGCCTCCCAAAGGGCTGCACTTCCTTCTTAATGTGAATAATCTTAATCTCCAAATAAGAATGAACATGTGAGTGAGTTATGTCAGGAAGTCACTTTTATTTCTCTCTCCAGATTATTTCTCCTGCCCATTTCTTACAACATGAGGGAACAAGAAAAAGACTCCTTAAAGGTACAGCTTTCTACAAAAGTTTACTTTTTTCAGTCTTACTTTTCATTTAAGCAGCTTACCATTTACTACTATGTCTACCTTGTTAAAAGATTCCTGGCCTAGACAAATATTAAAATAACAAAATGTCATTAGTTGTAACTAAAAAGCTGTAAACCTATATTGTACAACACTAAGTGAATTAGAGAAACTAATTTTGGTAACTAGCAACTCTAACAGGAGTAACCTGCAAGCACATTTACAATACTTAGCACTACTACTTTGATTTTACTGGCAAACATTTTCTGCTGTGTAGTCTTTACCACATTTCAAGTATGACCCAAATCTCACAAAGTTAATGGGAGTCTCTCCACTGCCTAATACCGTGCTTTGCATTAAGCCATTCATACAGCTCACTAATTTACTGTATCTGACCCTAAGGTTTTAATATTCTTACTCCTCTCATTTTAAAGAAATTGATGGAATAAAAGCAGATATAAATTGATGACATTTGTGCCCTATGACCACTTAATGTCCACATTTTTATTTACACAGAAGTCTACCATTTAGAGAATATTTGACTGCATTTACAAATGTAAATTTAAGAAATATATTTTGCTATAATTCTTTAAATTTAATTATTCCTGAATCAATGGAGGCTTATTAAGGGAAAGCATTGTTTCAATTGTCCTTTAGTAGAATGGACTAAAAAAACAGGACTTTATTTAGTGGAGAGATTTTAAGATATTTTATGTTACTGTAAATTCACTGACTTAAGCAGAGATGCACCTGTTTAGAACAGGTAAAGTCTCTCTTACCAGTCTGGCCATTGACTTCCATGCATATGACAATAAAAAAAATGAAGGAATAGAGTTCCAAAATTTGTGCCTGTTTCAGGTTTTTTATAATCTCAGAGGATGCTCTTTTTGATAACTAGTCTGTAATATCTTCTAATATTTATTACATGGAAGGGTGAAGATAAAATGCCAGTGCTCTTTGGCATTCACCTGACATAGACAAAACACCTCAAAAAAATGTCAATTTACGCGCACTTAACAGTTACAGACCTCTGACCTATACTTAGAACTGAAAGTGGCAGACTCCTTTGTGCCTTCTTCTAGCATTCTGCTCACTGATTACACAGCTAGTAAAAATCACATCAGCCATCAATTATTCATATTCTTCCATCAAGTTACAAAAAAAAGTCTTAATTTTTAAATTTCATACATATATTCTAAATTCAGTTATCAGGAAACTTAATAAACAGGTATAGGAAATGAATTTTAATTCCATACGCATTAAAATATTTGAAAACATCCATAATGAAAATGGATAAAATTAAATTCATGGTTATGGAATGATTTAGTAATAATGATCATGCCTTTTGAACATATATAGAGGAAGTGGACTTATTGATATTCTGATGAGAAAAATCAGAGTATGGTTCACTTAATTCATTTCAGTCAGGAGTGTGAAAATGGAACTTAGGCTTTTGCTGGCACCAAGGTGACTGATGCTAAGTGAAAACATAAGAACTAGATATCAGGGAAGAATGCAATTAAGTTGCATGAAAAACTATGACATCTCTGAGAAAAGAAGAATGAACTATGAAATGAAATTAAACAGTCAAGGTGAGTAGCTGCAGGGAGGACACCTTCAACACCAGAGTGAGGGGAAGCTCAGCATCCAGGAGCCTCCATTCTGAGGGGTGAGAGCCACCGAGGGAGCCTCAAGTCCTCAACAGGACTTGCCCAGGTGCTGGCAGCTCAGCAACATAAAAGAGAGCAAAAAGGAGATGTAACTCAGATATAACTCAAGAAAGCTGAGTACAATGGAAAATATATATATAAAGAGATAGAGATCAAAGGGACAAGCAGAAAGCACATCTTGAGGGACTAGGATCAAAGAATGAGGCAATAACAGGAAGGCATTAAAAGGAAATGGATTAGCCACAGCTCAGTTGGGAAGTTTAGTGACATCTAAATGTAAAGACATTTCAAGAGGAAATGATAATATGTTTCTCTGAGTAACTTCCAAGCTAATATTAAAATATGGAGTGGAAGAGCAGACTGACAAAAGTCAATATATTACAGACATTTTAACTGGGTTGTTTGAGTGTGAAACATAATTTTAAAACTGAAAAACTTAAAAAAATATAGGGAAACTATTGTGATACAACAAATATTGCTGAAAAATACTCAAGAAAGACTGCTTTCTACATAAGAATGGGTCTGTAAAGCATGTCATACTAAGGCAAAGAAAGGAAAAGTTTCAAAAGCCAGGAAAGACTGAATATGGTAGAGCAGATGCAGAAAAAAATGTGGCATAAAAATATGCACAGACTAAAATATCAATGAAACTTGTGCAAAGTGAAAGCAGCAAAAAGGATACAATTTGGGTCTATAAGCACTTTTGGATTGACAGATAAAAATAAGAAAATATTTCCTTGTTGGAATGGGTTACATAAGAAGCAAAAAAGTTCCTGCCTGTCCAGAGTTTATATGCCATTAATGCTGGAGTAAGCAAATGCACCAAGATTTCCTAATAATGTCACTCATTCTTTACATTTTTATAGTTACAGGAACACATTAAAAGCAAAGAAAAAAGGAAAAGGATTTAAACCCCCTCTAAATAACATGTCTATATCATTCCGTGATTTCCCTAGTGGTCTTTAAGTTCATTCTGGGTGGCATATTTTAAGCTTAGGGCAAGTCTCCTGCTGGAGGTCAGGTTTTTAATTTCGTATTGTAGCTCAACTCAAAGTTCAGTTTGGCTGCTTTGCTGCATAAACTTCTGCTAAGAGCAATATATGCTGGTAGTGTTAAAAAAATACATTGCTCATGGATGTATAAGGCGTAGAAAACCTCTATAAATGTCTCTTTAGCTAGAGGTGTAAAAAATGTGGCCCAGTTTGTCAAAACCACAGCTGCTTTCCTTGGGGTTTCTGAAGGCTCATAACAAATAGATTTTTTTATGAATTTGTGAGAACACCCTGAGGAAAACAGCTGCATTGTTACAGAACCCATGAAATCTCAGATGAGTCTGAACTATTGGATTTTAAAGAACTGCTACTTTAAAGCCTTTTTAGTTTCAGGTAATATCATTATTTTATTTCATTTCTATAAAGATATTTTAGAAGAATATTATGGTGATTATTTCTAGTTGACCGGGACAAAACTGCTAACACTGAAAGACCTTGACTGTTGCCCTCACCTGTTAAAATGGAAACAAACCAACATGCTGCATATGAAAAATAGTGGTGGTTTGGGCTGTTAGGTAATATTTTCTGCCAAACACTCAGCAATTGGAATGGGAATGAATTTATCCAAGAGGCTGTAGAGATAGGTAGAATCAACTCTCAACTGTTTCACTAATCTCTACGTACACAACTAAGTCAACAGGTTCAAGTCTCACTTAATGGCTGAAGTTCCTTATAGCAAATGCCTTATTGAGAGTTTTCTAAAAGGAATACTTATATTTTTCTGTATCCCCTACAAAAAGTTTTACTGAAGTAATTTGGGAAATCAGTCCTCTGTCTTTCTAAATGCCTATTTATTCACAGAGCAATGAAACTAAGAACTAGGACATTTCTCTTTCAGCTGTGCTCTGCCTTTTATGTGACCTTTTCAATACACTAGCATTTCCTTAATGCCTAGGTATTTGTGCCTAAAGGTACAAAAGAATGTTTCTAACTCTCTTCTCAAGACATATGACATTGAGCTCACTAAGTCCTCAGAGGTGCTGCATCACTGTTACAAAAGCCTTGACAGGAATTGCTACTGGATCCTAAATGAGTGTACTCGTGTGCGTGGTTGCTTGTGTTTATAGAGCTACATAAAAAACTCACTGAAGGAAGAAGTGGGGGTGATATTGTAGAAATGGTCAGGACTTCGGATTCTAAAAGCCATCATTTATAAAGCACTTGCAAATTCTACAGGTAAAGAATGCTCTGGAAATGAGAAGTAGTCTTTGCAGGAAGTTTATTAATTCTGCAAAATTTTGAAAGGAATAGCATCTGGCTTGAGCAGGTAGACTATTACTTGACAAAGTTTATGCCTCTGTCTATAAATCCAGAAACTCTCTATGGGAACAAAGGATGATAAAAGACAGTAAAATCACTTCTTCCTAAATACGTTCTAAAGTATATCTGACAGGACCATCATATGGAAATTACAGGCTATGAATGAGGTAATAAAATAGCCAGGAAATAAGTTAATGTTATTTTATTTATATACAGCCAATTTAATTAATTTACAGCCAATAGGAGAATTAAATGGCTATAGATCTCTCTGCCATGGCAGACATGAAACTTATTCAAGAAGAGTGATCCTGAGTCTGATCATTAAAATTGAGTCAACTATAAATCATACTGCACTGTTACAAAGTCTGGCATTATGTAGCCCTGTTGTGCTGATGTGCTAATTTTATCAGTCTGATACCAAAAGTTGGCTCCAAGCAGTATGTATTTGGCAAGTACTAGCACAGGTGAAAGTTCCATGACACAAATTGCTACTGTAAGCTACTGCAATTCACAGTTCGGGGTTTTTTTTTTTTATTTTTTTGTTTGTTTGCTTGGGTTTTTTTTTGTTTGTTTGTTTTTAGAGCTTGGTTCTTTTTACCCAGCCACACATTATTTTGTAAATATAACGGACCTTTTTTCAGTTCCTTATGCCTTTACAATGAGAAATCCTAGAATGGTTCTAGATGGCAACATTCCTTAAAAGATTCTAAACAGAAGAACAGGGAATATGATGTACAAATGCCAGAAACCATTGGAATTTTTATAAAAAGGTTCTACATAAAGGGATTCTTGGAGAACATGAGGAAAAAAAATATTACAAAGAACCATGTAACTCTTAGAATGATTCTATGAACAGAAAAAGTCCTAAGCAGCAGTTTTAAAGTCCTCAAATGCAATAGGAAATTCCTCAAAATTGCCCTGAAATTCCTAGAATGGTCACTGAATGACCTGTAAAATTCCTAGATTAGTGCAATTTCAGGAAGTATAATGAACTTCCTCGAAACCATTCAAAGAGTTTTAGAAATGCTCTAGAACTTGGAATTGCTAGGAAACTGTGGAAATACCTAAAAAGGGAGAAAAACTACTCAAACCTACATGGAAATTCAAATAAAACAAGGCAAATTTCCTAGAAATGTTCTGGAATGAGAAATTCCTGAAGAGGACTGGGAAATACCTACAAAAATACACGATAGAAATCCTAGAAAACAGAAACGAATTCTTGGAAATCACAAATAACTAGAAAGGTTCTAGATTGAGGAAAGCCTAAAAAATGCTCAGAAATGCCTAGAAAGACTTCAGATAGCAAAAAATTGCCTCAAGTCTCCTGAGTCTTAGTCCAGGAGGCATTTCAACTTTCATTGTTTCTTGTTCAGTGGGTACTTATAGATTAGAAAAAGGGTTAAGACTCAGTTAAACACAATTACCCTCAGAGATTTTATCAGGTCAAAGATTTTTCACATAGTTTCTATTATGGAAAGAGCATTTGTATAAAGAGATTCTCTGAAGCAATTGCATTTAACCAGAATTTTATCAAGTAGATGATAATTCTGTTTTAACATTTATACCCATGCCTTCTTTAGTTAAAGATTTATTTCCATAAAAGCTGAACACTGTCAACTTGCGAAAATACAAGGTAAGCAGCACCATGTAGGAAAACAAAACTACCTAAAAGAGGTGTGAAAGAACACTCCCCCAAGGCTATTGTGCCATGGCAACGAATTGATAATTCAATGGCTTCATGTCAGAAGGAGAAAAAAGTGGGCTGAGGGAGAGAGATAACTTACTTTAGTATACAACGGAAAGTTCTGGAATATTCGGTATAAAAATGGTGACATTTCCTGGCTCTCTTGAGCATCATGATCAAGCACGCAAGAATATAAGTAACCTTGAACAGTTCATGAGTTTAAGATGATATTTGCTTCACTTAAGCTTATCTTTTTCTGTCCTTTTTACATAAGCTTGATCAGCAAATTTATTTTCTAACAATAATCAAATTCACAATTATTGATATCTATATCATATCTCTGGTGCAGGCAGCTTACAAATTTGAGTTAAGGCCCCTGATCTTCGGCACAAAGATGCAGTGAGAAATAAAGTACTTTATAAATTTTATTCAATTGAGGTGCAGAGAGGTCAAATAATTTATTTAAAGTGGCCTAGTACCCTGCTCGGATGGTGAACAGCAGCTAGTAACCTGGAAAAAAGTTGCTTTGGGAGAGCTAAAAATTAAAACCTAATGAAATTTCATCACTGCCACTCTTCAGGAAAAAAAAAAAAAAAGTTTAATTTGAGATATTGGTGGGGATGGTTTCACAAGTCTTGTAGGAGTTTTTGCTATTCCCACTCGTTCCCGCAGGCATTACACTTTTCCCCATCTCTGTATCTAAGTTTAAGCAGTGATAGGTAAGCAATACAGATTAGCCCTTGTTCGCCCAGAGTAATTCTGTTGCTGCAATTATCATGAAACATACAGTTTCATAGAATCATAGAATAGTTAGGGTTGGAAAGGATCTGAAGATCATTTAGTTCCAACCCCCCTGCCAGGGGCAGGGACACCTCCCACTAAACCATGCCACCCAAGGCTACGTCCAGTCCAGCCTTGAACACCACCAGCGATGGAGTATTCACAACTTCCCTGGGAAACCCATTCCAGTGCCTCACCACCCTTACAGGAAAGAATTTCTTCCTCATATCCAATCTAAACTTCCCCTGTTTAAGTTTGAACCTGTTACTCCTTGTCCTCTCACTACAGTTCCTCATGAAGAGTCCCTCCCCACCATCCCTATAGGCCCCCTTCAGACATTGGAAGGCTGCTATGAGGTCTCCACGCAGCCCTCTCTTCTCCAGGCTGAACAGCCCCAGCTTCCTCAGCCTATCTTCATATGGGAGGTGCTCCAGTCCCCTGATCATCCTCGTGGCCCTCCTCTGGACTTGTTCGAACAGTTCCATGTCCTTTTTATGTTGAGGACACCAGAACTGCACACAATACTCCAAGTGAGGTCTCACAAGAGCAGAGGGGCAGGATCACCTCCCTCGACCTGCTGGTCACGCTCCTTTTGATTCCTTTTAAAACTTGTTATATTTTCACATATTAAAAAAAAAAAAAAAAAAAGTCTACAAGCCTATGCTCTGAAAAAGTCAGCACGTAGGACAACTTGCTAAACTAACTATGATTTTAGGACAAGAATGCACTATTACTATTGCAACAGATGCTGTTAGATTTTAATTTTGTTTATCTTCTAAGGTTTCAGCACAGCCCATGGAATTAGACAGGTCTGACATTCCAAGATTCCCTATACATGGTT
Organism: Ara ararauna; assembly: GCA_028858755.1. NCBI lineage: Eukaryota > Metazoa > Chordata > Aves > Psittaciformes > Psittacidae > Ara > Ara ararauna. The sequence continues at coordinate 17,641,937 of CM054382.1, read as the reverse complement.
TAAGGCTCTGGCTGTATCATTTTCTCTCTGTCTTTCAGACCTTCAATTTTTAAAATGCTCCATTTATTACCAAAATCCAAATGGACTACATTTGTGGATCAGCAAGCACTACAACATGTAGGTCTGCAAGAAATTTACGACTTCACAGCACTGAAAGCCATGTCATAAACCTTCACTGCTTTTGTATCTTCCCACTCTGGTACAGATGTGGAATTCAGCTTTAAGACCTTGCAACAGGTTGTACTTTCTTTCATTTAAAATAATACCCTTTTATGTATGAATAATTTGTGTCAAACTGCATCTTTAAATCAAAACAACTGTATACATAATACCACTGAAAATCTCACTATACTGAAAAAACCCTGTATGTTTCATAAAGATAAAATTAGACTTCGTTTCTTGATAGGGTACATACAGAAGGTAGAGCAGACTTTAAAGCACATGAAAAATAAATTAGAATGTAGCCATTTTGCAAAAATTTTTTTGTAGAGAAGCTGTGCATTGATAAACTTGTATGCCACAGGTGCTGATATATTAGTGGACTTTTCAGAACCCGGAAATACCATTTTTCAGGCACGATCAGTTTAATTATGTCATTCTAGCATGGCTAAATAATTTCCTTTTAACTTTATTAAGTTGCACTTCAATATATTCATGATATTATACAATTTGGGGTTTAATTACATTATATGATTTGGTTTAAAATTTATAATTGAGATTTCAGTCTTTTCATATTTTTGTTTAGTTTTATCATTGTTTGCTGAATGTTTCCAAAATTCATATTCTAACCAGTATATCGTATTCTTATTTCTCACTGCTATCATAGCAACTGGCATTCAATTTGGTTTTGTATGCATCATGTCAACTACATGACCTACCTGGTAATTGGAATTTCCTAGTTTTGGCAATTTATCCGCTACATATAGAGGCTTTACAAGTACAAATACAAACATAACATTTATAAATACAAAATTAACTATTTAGCATGTTGTGTTTGTATACACACACAGTATATATACATATATACATGCTGTACATAACAAAAAGATTCCTGTTTCTATTACATGTACTTCTATGGGGATTTCATAACATAAAACTTTATACACTTATGTAGAGTTTGACAATAATAGATTATCTGTCATTCAACGCATTCCAAGTGACCAGTAAGAATATTATCAGACTGGGATAAAACACAGGCACATGGCTGAAGTTAAGGCATTCAGGATAGGAAACTTTCCTGGATTGGAGACTTCCAATTCAGGATGTGTGCACTCAGTGCATGGCTAGCTGGCCTGGGCAATCTGCCCACTGTAAATTACTGGAAGGCAACCAAACAGCCTGCCTAGTTTTCATCCTAAATGTTAGTTAATTCAACACAATCTAGTATAAAATTTGCCCCTTTACTTTTCTATGTCTAGGAAACAAATGGAAGAATTTGGTAAATGGTGTATTACTCATTGCCTGAAGTTTCACTATAGCGCTGAATATCCTCAGTGTTGGGGTTTTTGTGTGTTCCTTCGTAGATTCTGTACATATACCCAAGTCAGAGAATTACTGAGTCTGATACAGTTGGTGTAGCATTTGAAAACAGGTTATTAGAAAAAACTAATAAAAGGGCAAGGGAAACTCTTCTCTCCTCATCTCCCTCCAATTTCATACCAGCTATTATATGAAGCCCTGAGAAAAAAGCCCTTCTAAGTATCAGTATTATAAATTTATGTTCATATAAAGCTTCTTTACCTCCATGACGCATCAAAATCTAAAGATCCCTTTAGAGAAATTCACAATTAGTGGATAAAGGCAATAACAAATTAATTATGTTTAATGTGTTATCATTCAAATATCCATAAAACTTCTAAATGAAGAGCTAATTAACATGAATGAGGGCTACACTGTTTCTATAGGAATAGAAATAGCATAAATCTATAAAAGAAAGTATACTCATTCCTCCCAGTGTCAATCTACCAGTATGTCTGGCCCATCTACAAACCAAAGAAGCCAGAATTAATTCCCATCATTAAACTTATCTTTGTAACTAAGGTCACATTTAATTCATAATGAAGTTAGAGAAGTGTTTGTAGACTTCAGTGGGATTCCCAGACACATGCAACTGATTTAGGAGCACACGTCCCTTTGGCTGTCAAATGCAAGTCATGCTCTAAGTCACCTAGACATTTTCTGAACTGACTTTCAATCACACAGAGATCAGGTGCAAGAAAAAATGAAAAGCAAAAAATACCAACCCTACTCCACAAAACTGCATGAGTAACTGCAGTCAGTTGAAACCACTACTTCTTTCCTGTATAGTTACAGATTTTCATCCACTGTTAAACCTGAAAAGTAAATTAACAGATCTTCAGACTGAGAATTGCTGACATACAATTGCTCCAATACCTGGAGAATCAGTGGTTTCCAGCAAATTTCATACACCATAAAGGCTCTTGATCATATACCTTGGATGGGATGAGAAAAAGGACCTTGTAATTTTTGAAGAATGTCTTATGCTTAGGTTACACATATTCTGTGGTGTTTTACTATGTTTATTCACTATGAATATAATGTCATATTCTGTTAAGTCCACTGTTTCTTTTAAAATATTGTAGCAATTCAAAGATAAATCAAAAGAGAACAACGTTGATAAAAATTTCGTTTGCAGGGTAGAAAGCAATTCTTTAAAAAAATAATTTTTTCTTAAACAGAATCTGTTACCAGTTACAGTGAGTCTTCAGCTTAAAATATTTTGCGGAAAAAAAGAAAAAGGAAAGAAGAAAGCAGAAAATTAAAAGCCTGAAAAGAATCCTTCTTGTATTTTTTTTATGTCAAAAACGTATATAGGGCTCACAATGAATTGCTATTCAAAACTGTTTATGATACAGGATAAAAAAGTGTTAAATTCATGTTAAAAATAGAAGACAACTGAAACACTTCAAACCTGCACTTTACTCCTTAAAAAAATAACTGGTTGCTTCAATCCGTTCTCATTTTCTTGCCTGATTGTTGCTCACAAAAGCATCAAGACTTTTTTTCCCCAACCTTAAACAAAGGCAGGAGGAGGCTGTGTCAGTCACTATCACCCAATAAGTCTCAGTGGATAATAATAATAAGAAACTATTTTTTTTCCCTTTTTGCTCATGTAGGACCTTAATCCCGATTTTGATTGAAACCCAAGAAGTTGACTGAAATAAAGCTGGCAAAATTTCATCTTTATTAAAAAACGCTTATTAGAAGGCTAATTAGTAGCCTTAGTAGCAACCAGTATTAACAGCAAATTATTTTGGCCCAAGAACCATATAAGAACATTCAGTCTATGCAGTGACCAGAAGTGAAAATTAGTGTGAAACCAACAGATTCTCCCTTTTATTCTTCATATCCCTTGACTAACTTTCCTTTTAGTCCCCTAAGAAGAAATTATGGCATTTACGTTTTCTATTTTTTTTTTCTATCTTGGTCAGTACTGATACTTGATATAATGATCTAGGCCTCTGCAGATGCTTTTAGGAGTATGACATATAGCTTAGCTTTATGCAAACACATTATAAATACAGCTTCTGTGGTAGTAGAGTCAGGGAGAGCCTTCCATTGTTCCCCAGCAAAGGTGTCACCTGACCTTTTGAAGAAAAATTCTTCTAAGATGCCACAATTAAAGAAACTTCAAGTCCACCAACCAAGCAAATAAAATCTTGACAAGTAACTAGTGTTGCATTAAATGTAGAGGGGGAAACAAACCCCTAAATTTATAAAGAGAGCCAGAAACAGCCCCAATATACAACTATCAGTCCGAGCGTGTCTGGTATCGGATTCACTGACAATAACTATCAGCCCGAGCACGTCTGATATCGGATTCACTGATAATTCACCACAGGGGCAGCTCCTATATGCAACTATCAGTCCGAGCGCAACTGGTATCGGATTCACTGACAATAACTGTCAGTCCGAGCGCGACTGGTATCGGATTCACTGATAATGCACCACACTTTGCTCACAGTTATACTGAATTTATTAATGCAACAGGTACAGGTTCTTATGGATTGCCGGTGATAAATACTGTCTGCAAAAGCACATGCATATAATAGTTACATGAATACAAGCGCTTGATAAAGTTGACACAGCATAGCTCTAGAATATACAGGTGACAATAAGAGTGACTCTATAGAGATTCTAACTTTTCCTAGGAAAGTACTGGATACAGTGCAAGTCTTACCCACAGGCGTCCCTATGGGGGGGGAAGAGAGGTCCAGCCCGTCGACCGGTCCCAGGAGTCGGCTGATGTTATCTTCCGTGACTCGTCCACGATGGTATCTTCCCCAAAATCCCCCTTTCTCTTGGGTCATTTTATATTATTTTTACCTTCAAGGTGGAGCTTGAGTGACTCTAGTCATACATACCTTTATTACCATTGGTGAAAATTTCTCTCGCCTCGATTTAAAGGTATATGAGACTAAAAATTCAGAGATCATGCTCAGAGAGAGGTGGTCTTATTTCGGAGGGGGGTCGCACTGGAGAGGGGTGTGTATTTTAGTATTATAATGAAGCAAAGTTCACACTAGGACGGTATTTTGTCAAAAAGATGACAGGCCGCTGGCTCAGAGTAGCAAGTATGCAGCTTATCAGTTTCTTGTACCACCTAGTTCCCGTTTTATCTGTTGAAGTTAGGACAGAGCATAACCGCAAGATCTCCACCTCGCTCTATCCTCCGCCTGTTATGGGAACCGCTGTGGAGTGCACATTCCTGGCGTACCAGGTACGGCTGCATCTTAGCCCGAGAGGCCTTGAAAGCCCGTTTCTCTCTTATGTGTGGACAATGCTGCATTTCGAATATAGATTTAATTTCCAATTATCCCAAATTTCCTAATTATTCCACAACTAGTCATCATATGCTTCATAAAAGACAGCAACAGAGTAGTAAGCTAACTGGTAAAACAGTTTGCTTGATCCAGACAGAGAGGAGAGGAAGCTTCAGGAAATTCTTAAAAACAATGAGATGAATGGGACAGAAGTCCCAAACTGAAATCTTTCAAACTCAGTATTCAAAGAATGACAGGATCCAAAGGCAGCACACCATGCTTCCAAGGGTCTCTGTTAAGGCACTGCTAAGCCTGCCACTCCCTGAAAAAATATTTCATTGTAATTCTTTCTAGTTTGTCATAATTTATATGAAAGAGTGTAAGGCAAGTTCAGGGTCAGTGATCAGAAATGTACGTGAGTTACGGTCCCCGCTTGTGCCCTTGCTGGCCTTAATTTAACATGGCCTCACAGTCACATTCTCCCAAGCACTTAACTTCTAAACACCTAAAAAGATAGAGCAATTAGTGATTTAAAAAAAAAAAAAAGAGAATGACTACATTCCTGACACATCTGGAGGAGAGGCCACTACTCAAGGATATTTGCAGACAGTGGGATGCCTCAAATGAGAAAGAAAAAAAACCAAAATCACTTTGATTTAGATGAAAATAAACTATTTAAGAAAACAAATTTCATGTCTTGAACAAAGTCCTTCATATCAATTTACAAAGTTCTACATTTGGAGATGAGTATGATTTTTTTATATGTATTTTCAATAACTTGTGAATCTAAGAACAGTGACAGCATAGTTAATCCACTAAATTTAATGGTCTACACATGCAGATTTTCTTTTACGCTGAAACACACTTGTCTAAGCTAAATTTAGAATTTAGGACTACCTTTTTTTTTCTTTGGGGGTGGGTAGGAAGGGGAGGAAGAGAGGAGAGAATATTATTCGGTACTCTACATTCTACAGCTATGTTTTCTGATTTTTTTTTTTTTTTTAATATAGCATACATATAATTTTTCGTTATTAGTTCCTGTCAGGTTTTCTTCATATTGTAACTCTTATTTCCTCTTTCTTGGTGTTTCTATGACTTCTATCCACATTTTTATTACCTTTTCAGCAGGAAAATCATGCCATGGTGGCATGCAAAGGATGCTACATGGTGCTGCCTCTGCTGACCACGAATTCTTGAGAAATTCACTGGCCACCTGAAACCTTCTGTTCCAGTTGAAATACACCACTGTGTCACTGTTGACAATTTTGACATGAGTTTGCAATGACCAACAAGATTACGGCATTGCATGTTTCAGTACTGCTTAGTTTGTATTGCTGTGAAAATTCAGAAAGAATAGCCTAAACTGGTTTTATTCTTTGGGTCAACTACCATATAGAAAGAGAGAAATTGTGAAAGGATTATTTATAGATTTTTTTTTTACCACCTTTTTTTTTTTTTTAAATGAGGATATTAAATATCTAACCCTAAAAAGTTTTTCAACTAACAGAAATACCTGGATTGGACGAGGCTAAACTGATTTCATTTAGAACCTTTATTTTCAGTGAATGCAAGTAACTGAATTTTTATAACAAATTTGTATTTGAATAATCAGAGTATTTATCTACACTTTGTTCACATAAACCTTGGCTGTAGTGATGGGGAAAATATATGCACCTTTTATTTTTGTGTAAGCTGAATCTCAGCATTTTTTCTGAACACTAGAAATGTAGGTTTTTATTTTAGCTGTCTTTTGAGGTTGCAAATTGTTAGCATCTGCCTTTTAGTATCATTTTTTACAATAGTCTGCTCTCTAGATATCCTGTTAATGACTGTAATTTTCTAGTCAGCTGCTATCTGTCAAGGTAGTTTAAAGGTCACTACTTGCTATGTGTTAGAGAACCTCATGTAGAAAGTTGGTAGGAGTTCTTTACAGCAAACAGAGCTTATGCTTGGATTTGCTTTGTGTTTGAAAACAGGGAGTTCAGCAGCCCTAGGTCACACTGATCTTTCAATTTCACTCCCCTTTGTTGATGCTTGGTCATACACCTTTCTGTATGTGTTTTATTCTAGCAACAGCTTGCTATTTCTTTTGTTATCTCTGCCTATTCTTTACTCATCTGTAACTGCCAACACTGTGTTAATCCAGAGCTGTAAATTTCTTGCCCACCTCTCCCTTAAAGATCTCATTTTCTTAAGTTTTTTATTCAATTACAAATGTCACTGGACACAAGCAATCTTTTCAGTGGTATTTGCAAGTGTTATGCCATAGAGAAAATGAAGGAGTTTGCATATTTATAGCTTTCTTTATATGTACTGAATTAAACCCTTCAGTGGTGAATAAAAGAATGATTGCACATTTGCCTTGGAAATATCTGTCATTCCCCTTATACCAGGTATTCTCTAGTATGACAACTGAAAGAGTGCCTTTGCCCCATGGCCGAAATTACACAAAAATAATGAAATAATGAGTGCATATTTAACCTTTTTTAGTGCAAAGGCTGCCTTACATGAGGGATCTGATTCACATCTGAAGCACACTTAGCTGAAGGAATCATGACGCTACCTACTCCTCTTTTGGAAGCTGAAAATATCTCACTGAATCACAGAGCTGCTGAGCTTGGAAGGGAACTCTAGAGGTCAATGGATCCAAACCCCCTGCCCAAGCAAGGTCACCTAGACCAGGTTGCTCAGGAACCTGTTCAGCTGGACTTTGATTACCTCTACAGACAGAGACTCCACACCTTTTTAGTGTTCAGCCTCCTTTCCAGGAAAAGAATTTGTCTTATATTTAAGCAGAATTAGGAGATTAGCAAATTATATTTGTTAGATAAACTTTGTTAGCAGGGTCTTTCTGCTCCTTGTCATTAACTGAGCCTGTGGATCCCACTAAGATTAGTGTTTATAAGGAAAATGTTGCAATATTGAGATTTACGTTCCATTGTTGCAGTTACGTTAGAGCCTTAGAGCATTAGTTTTCCTTCAGTACGGAAACTTCACAGTAAAGGTGTTTTTGCAGCCCTGACAAACAGGCGTCTGGCAAACCTGCATGTGCAGTCTAACAGATACCAGAGTCTACAAAGGCATAAGCTCTTCATAAACTGAATGACTGAATAGTAAACTTCTGTTCTGATCTGCCCACTGAAGAAGCCTCTCTCTTTCTCCATTTTTTTCAAGATTGGTAAGAAAGAGATCTTAAACTTTTGAGAGAATACCTAAGGACTTCTGTGTTTAAAAACTCACAGAAAAAGTCTACATAGAAATTCATATAAAAATATTTCACAACTCATAAAAAGAAAGATACTTCTGTCATAGAAATGTTTCTATGAGAATGAAATTATTTGCACAGACAACTTCTGAAGCAAAATAAGACATTGCTGAAGAAATTCACCATGGTAATCTAAGGCAAATTGCCACCTGAAAGCAGAATGTGAAAGCAGAATCTGAAAGCAGAATCTACCACAGATAGAAAACTAAGATTACCACTTCTACTTCTTCTACCACTTGGAAGAAACCAAGGCTAATATCTTTCTGAAAACTTATATTAAGCCACTGACCAAATCTTTCAGTTTAACCTAAAAGAACAATATGTAGAATTCTTTTCCCAGCAGTTGACTGGAAGTGATTAACAATAATGTTTTGCATACTGAGACTAATATATTCAGGAGTTGGTGCTCTGGGACTAAAATGAATTCCATAAAATTATTCACTTGTTAGCTGAATGGCATTAATGACTGACCTTCTTAATCCATATTCAGAAACTCTCAGATCAGAAAGGTCATCTCTAACTGCCATGACCTATTCATATGTATATTCTACATCACACTTACAAATGGGGTTGTTGTCTTCAGATTAATAGAAAACTAACAACGACATCATTACTTCTGGGAATGCAGTCTTGAGAATTATACAAATCTATGTACAATAACAATAATAATTTGAATATTCCCTTCAACAGGAGTCACAATCTGCAAAACCCGTGCAATGTATAGAAAAAAAAGCCTCAGAGTTTAGTACAACATAATGTTCCCAGTAAAAACACCAGCTTTCAAATGCAGCATTTTACTAGCTATTTCAGGGAAGATATAGCCATTAAAGTGTATCATTTAGATATACAGTATCAAATAGCTCTTAGCAAAACTGAGCTTTTGGCTTTCAATTCAGTGAGTCATAGAATTTAAAGAACAACAATCACATCCTGAACTTTGTTATATTGCTTGGTACCATTGATTATTTCACAGGAAAACTAAAACAAAAATAGATATTTATTTCATTTTGTTCTTTATCACTGCTCTAAATTACTATTTTTATTAGTAGAAAAAAGAAAAGCAGTGCACCATTAACAATTTTGATGAAATCTGAACAGCTCCATTAGATACAGTAAGTAAAAAACTGATGGTATCTTTTAAACAATCATAGTGCAAAGGCAGATTAAAAGCAGATGTTTATAGGTGAAATAACCTTTCATAACAAGTAGCTATAAGGTTACCAAATAAAATTGAATTTACCATGGCTGTGAACTTGTTTTTTTACCATAGGAACAGGCTGTTGTTTATTGATATTTAACCTGAGAATGATATACACTTTGTAAACCATTAACCTATATTCTATACTCTATATATTAGAACAGTGACTAATAGAACTGACTAGAAGAAAACGTAGTTCAGACTGGAGAGAGGATTTCAGTTCTAGAAAATATATTATTCTTTCAAAGGAAGCAGTGCCTTCAGCCTCCCACATGAAACAGCCTCCTAAGTGAATCTTTTGCTTGCCAGCCTAGCTAACCACCTACATAATGGTATATGTCATGTGATATATCATAGAAACTGGGATACACAGGTTAGTGGACAGGATTTGCTCTGCAAATAACTGAACTTAAGCTTTAACTGTTACACACGTTTTTCCTTGCAAATTCAATTATTCTGTATTAAAACTTGCATGTTAAAGGTACAATAAACCAGGAATACATTTAAACCCAAGTTTGAGAATGGAGTCTTTTTGCTACATTATTAGGAGTCCATTGTAGCATCTCTGGTTAATAGTTGTAGTAAGATAATCTACTGGACAGCATACTACAAGTATAGAACACCTTACACCCTGCCACTAAATTTTTGGATCATATTCAGGACATCACAGCACTTCCTTCTATATAGTTAGTGATATTAAACTATGTACATAGTCCTCTACTGATGATGAGTTATATAAATCACCATGTCTGTACGTAATTCTTACTTTACATAGCTGTGCCTTCAATTTAATTTTTATGTTATGTAGTTATATTATGATGCAGGTACTGATCATGGATGGGGACATCTTGTACATAAGCACAGAATGACAAGTCAGTCCTCATTTGACTTTTGCATCAAAGACAGACAGCACTGAGTGAATTCTATAATTGTTCTTACCTTTTCTTTTATTCCACTGTCTGTGCCCAGGTGCCTTCCAATGGTATTTGTCTCATTACTATTTTTTTTCTCTTCCGGGCCTCTCTTCCAATAACCATATTGTGCATCCTGGAGTACAAAAAAATGAGATTTGCCTTAGAAGATGGACTACAAAACAGCTGAATTTTTTCTGCTTGCTGAAAATGCTGTACAACTCATGCAGAAAAGAACTCCAGTCAGTCTCTGCAACTTCTAGTTATTTTGGAATCACTGGATGACATGAGAGGTAGCTTAGACATCACTCATGCACCACCTGTAGATCCACCTTAGCCTTAAATTCAGTGGAGAAAGAGGTAGGCAAGCAATATAGCTCATGGAGCACTGAAGTTAAAACAAACTGTAGGGATTGTTTGGGTTTTTTTAATTTTCCTTCTAATTATTCCTACTATCCTCAAGTTGAGGTTTAACTGTGTTCTGCCTATAGCAGATCACAATTGTCATTTACAAGGTAATTGTTTAGTTCAGAGTTGAATTCCAATTACTTTCTTTGAATGTCTGAAGTACCCTGTTGGAACTACTAAATACTGATAACCAGTGACAAAAAAAAAAAAAGGGAAAATATATTTCAGTTCTGCTGCACTTTACCATAAATGAGAAAAGGGACAGAAAACGAGCAAGCAGGCACTCACAATCAGATACTAATACCTATGATATTTTCTTGTTTGTTTTTTTTTTTTCCTGAAGTTTTATTTTAATTAAAAAAAACCCAAAATAAACAAAGAAACAAAAACCTGTATATTTTAGACCAAGAGTTGTCTTTTTCCTTTGGCTAAAAAAAGCCAATCACAGCCTGCTTACCTAACAGAAGTGTCTCATAGAAAGCAGTCTGTAGACTATGAGTACAAGACAGACTTCCTTCCTTGAGGACAGGAACATTCTGGATTACATAGCACTAATAACACAAAAGACAGCAGTCTCTAGTGTTGACTTTGGAGTTCTAAAAGACCAACAGCCTCCTTAGATGTGGACAGCTTCTATTTGCACTTATGTCATAGTGCTACAGCTACCTCCTGCTGTTCAGTTATGAAGATTGGCATTCAATGCCCATTGGACATGTCTGCAGAAAGCATCTTCTAAATTGCTAGCCTGTAATCAAAATGAGGTACTATTTTTGCTAGGCTGATCATCATTTCAAGGTATCTCATACTAGTTGGAAAACGAATGCTGTTAATAGCCTTGATATGATCTTCCTTTTCACAGTATATCCTACACTATTTTCCACATAGATATTCCTGTTGTACAAAATTTACATGTTTGTTCAGTTTTATCCCAGCTACTTCAACTTTATCCAAACCTGATCACAGTCCTAACTCATGGCTGGGCTTAAACCATGACACTTAAATACTTTTTTCTCCCCCAGATCAAAATATAATATGGGTGAAATATTAAAAGTTTGTTGTATTTTCCTGTGAAATAGTTTGGGTGCCAAGAACAATCCAAACTGCAATCTTAAGCATGTCTCCCCAAATGGGACGCTGACCATGCTTAAAAATATGCTCTGTTTTTCCAACAGAACCGGCCAGAACCCTGCTGATCTATCAAAGTTAGGAAAACACTAGGCATCAGCCATCTCTCCTAGAAATTATTCTGCAGTGGTAGAAGTTGTTACCTCCCTTAGTTCATAAGCAGTCATCTTCTACCCCACCTCAATTCTACATTTTTCTACCATTTTCAAAGATTTCCCCCTTTCAGTCTCTGGATGAGAAAAATGTTCCTAAGAAAATTAGTTGTGGTATAGCTGAAATCCTTAAGACCTTTTTGTCTGATTGACAGCTTTGCTATTTCAAGAAAACACTCCCAAAGATTCTCTAGATATAATTTTACTCCCACCTGCAACTCTTCAAGTTAGATTATTTAACCTAATGCTTTTTTCCTCCTCTGGAAATGTCACAAACTTCATCTACTTCCACGTGTTTTCTACTCATGTACTTTAGAGACAAATTTCGCTAACGGAGACAAAATCATAACACTAAACCCTAGATGCCACTCATACTGACACCTGTGGCTTAAACTTTTTCATTAATACTGCTGGTTATGGCACAATGCTGTTCCATGAAGTCTCCAAGTAAAATTCAACTTTCTGTTTGCATTCAGCCTGATTGCTCCTGTAGAATGGCAAAACTTTTTCAAGGGAACAGAGACTAGAAAATGCTTGTAGTATTCTTCTCTAAATGCAATGTAACTTCAGCCGTTAAAAAATATTTCAAGAAGTATAAAACCAAAACATTAGAGGTATGGGTCTAATAAGAGTAGACACTCTCCACATTCTTACTCAGTGATGTTTTTTTTACTTTTCTAGATTCTTCTAAGAGATTTCTATATATCCTCCAGTTAAAGTTAAGGGAAAGAAGAATTCTTGAAGTTGATTTTTATGTTAAAATGCCTCAAAATGCTAGAACACTGAATTTGATTCAGTGTTACAATAAATTGTCTAGATTCCTGTGCCACTAGTAAATTAAGCCAAAACTATCTCAATAGTATATGGATTTAACAGCCTATTTAACTATTGCATGTATTTGGGAAAAGGAAGACTTACTTAAACCTCCCTGTGCCCCAAACACCCTAGGAGGTTATTATTGTAACTGTTTTAACATGTAATTTATTTTTGTAACTGTGTTTTCATTATGGAGTCAAAAATTTTATTTCTAGTGCAATCTCAAAGCACAGCAAATATGCTGAGCTAAGTGGTAGTATTATTACAAAGTATAGTGGCAACAAGGCTCTTATACATAAGGTCAAACAATTTCACTACTGCAGAAATATTTGTGATTTTTTTTTTTTAAACTGCATTGCCAAGTACTGCGTAGCCCAAATGTTCCAAAAATAACAAAACAAAAAACCCCAGAGTCTGCTCCTGTAGTCATAGGGATACATTTAGTCATGTTTTGGAAGTTTCTTCTGGAATTATGATCTCAAGAAATCACAAAAAATAAGACAAAAGTAAAACTGGTATTTTCACAGTCACTTAAAAGAATTATGATGAAACTCAAAATTATTACCAGTTAATCATCTTAATAATTAGTGGAATAATTAGCAAACCCATAATATTGCTGTTTTCTATGCAACCTTTCATTATTTTCTTTCCAAGAGAGTAAATTTTTAGACTCTATTTAATGTTACCTATTTAACCTTTTTCTTTTTTTGGTCAGCTGTTGAAACAGACCACTGATATGGATTTCATAATGGTCTTACATTAATGCTATTTAGAATTAAATTTTTCCCCTGTAGAAATTCAAATTTTAATTTTAGCTCTGGTTTGGGATGAAAATAAATGCATGACGTGATAGTCAGGGAAGAGGGATATGTTGAGAGCTTTTTTCCTTATCTTTCTTCAGTATCTTTCTTTTATCTTTCTTCAGTAGATTTTCAAATATTCCGTGGCATAAGGAAAATAAATTTATTCCTCTTTTACAACTACAAAAGAACCTCAGACTGTGAATGCAAGTTGTCCAAAACAACCTAATGGACTGCTGGAAGACAGGGGTAAGATGTCCATCACAGCTGCAGGTTATTTTGAGAGTTAAACTGGTATAATGCATAACTATGGAATACAAGGATAATTTCAATGAGATTCTACCAGGAGCATAAATAAAATCACATAAGAACATATTTTAAAGTATTATGGTCATGACATAAAGAGGAACTAAAAGAAATTACAATGTTTTGTTTGGAAAACAAATGGACTTTTTTTTATACTCTTATTAAAAAAAAGCCAAAAAAACCCATTACAACTCCATTTCAAAAAGATCTTTCAGATTTATACTCAGTTTAAAATCAAAAATATATTAGTTGCATATATATGCATGACATTTCAGCAGGAAACTGTAGAAACACAGATAAGCATGACATTTCATTTCCAACTAAAGGATTTTCAAACCTAAGTTTATCCTGAAAGTTCACTGTCTATCTTTTGTTTTTAAAGTTAACCAATAAAGAACTCATCAGTAAAATATCCAGAGTTCATTTCTTCCTCTGGGTATGATCATGTTTAGGAGACTACAATTGTTCTGTACCAGCTCATTTGCCTGCATTCAGTAACAACAGGCATCAGGCAAAGACTGTCCCTGTAAAATATTTACCTTTGGGTCTAGAAAGAGAATAACAATTTGTAGTGTCATAATATGTGTGGCAGATCCTCATTGTTTCAGGTTCTGCTTCTTCCTATTAGAGAAATTCAGCAAGTGCAAAGGAGCATGACTATATCTTGCAGTGCTAAACAAATGATTCTGATATCCCATCACTGTCAAACGCTTCTACTTTTCTCAGTTCCCTGACTAACCCCACACAGCCTTCAAAAACCAAGATATTGATTGGAGATTAAGAACTTTTTAGTTCAATAGGAATTTTACAGAAATCTAGATGCCTATGAATAAAACTTATTGAAAGTCTGAGATTACTTATTTGAAAAAAATTAAATTAAAAATAAAAAAGTCTGATCAAGCTGAGTTGACTGCAAGCTTCTGTAAATGTTTAAGTAATTAGCACTGCATAGTCAGTTGGAGTTAAGCAATAAACAAGAAAGTAGAATTCCTCGTTTCTGCTACAGAATCTGTCACTCAGGCAGGTAATTGCAGTTACCTACGCCTCTGCTGTTCACTACTAATATTGCTTCCTTAAATTGAGATCATCTGGACAAGAGCTGCCTTTCATCAGATGTGTGTACAGTACCTTGAACAAAAAGGTGACAGTCTTTGACAGAGTTAAGAGGCCTTCCATTATAAATAAAGCTTCACTAACAAAGAGAAAATATAAAAAGGATAGGTATTTATCAAAACTCTTAATTTACCCAAGAACTATGTACGCAAATAAAGGGAAACCCTAATTTCTAACCATTATTTTAAGAATGTAAAGTATACGTTATAGATGAACTTCATGTAGAAACATAAAATATCGAGGCTTACGGTTGATTAAATTATTTACTGTAGCTATTTTTCAAACATTTCTTCTTTCATGTATTTTTATTTCATGACTATATCCCTATATAGTCTACTATTTTCCAGTGAAAAATGTATTCAGCTATTTCACGCATTACCTAATCAATTGTTGAATAAATTATTCATGAAGAGAATTAGTATCTTTGACCTTTGGAAGATGGAAGATACATAATGACCCCAAATAATCAGGAACTACAATTACGACTATGGAGGAAATAGGGAACAGTGTAACTTCTCTTTGAATAAAAAGTCTTGCAGGCAATAAGCTGTTCAGAAAAAACTTTGCATTTGATTTCCTTTCTGCAACAGAGCCATGAATATTTACAAGACAGTAATATTTTACTCTTTGCAGACAATTTCTAATTCCAGTACACCTTTAAGTCAGAGAAACAAATCAATAATGAGCTATAATTTTTTACTTTACCAGTCAAACAAAATAGCTAGCCAGCTCTTCAGAAGGCCACTCTTGCGAAAGCTATTCTGAGTGCATGGGTGGAAATTCACGTGATTCTTGACATAAGTATATGATCAATGTCTTAATCTAAAACATCTGTGCATCTCAGTAGATGACCAGCACATAGGACATGTGCATCTTGCCACTGACATACTTTCTTTCTGGCTGATATATTTACCAAATATGACTTCATAATTTTCTCTTTTTTTAATTTTATGCTTAATGAGCATTCATTATTTCCCATTTAATTGTTGTATGACTTTTTACTACTACAGAAATACTTGAATGTACAAAGATGCATGTTTATTAATCTGAACCTGAAGCCCCTCCTTTCTGTAGTCAAGTAATGGTTGATCTGACATTGCATTTCAAGATTCTCTTTTCAGATCCCATGAAACTGTTTCACTTGTGCACTTCTTAACATATAGAAGCTCAGCTTCCATATTTGGACACTTATGAAGCTTTTGACTTATTTCCTGCAAAAGCAATAAACTTGACAGTCATATTTTTGTACCTAGTTACTGAAGAATTTTACTGCTGGATGTGGTAAGATTATTTTCTTTATTGCAGAGGTAGTGAAAATTTTATCCAGGTTATGGTATGCAGATGTAGAATCCTTGTTCAAATTGCACATAAACACTTATGAAAGGTCCTCCAAAACATAGTAGAAAATGACAAGCGTTTTCACCCAACTTCCAAACCTGCCTGCAGAATGTTAAGTGGGACTATAACTCTTTATCATTGTATTTTAAAAGTAGCTTTAAAAATGTTACAGAAAAAATGTTGCTGTGTTCCATACAATAGAGTTTTGGGTTTTGTCTTTGTTTTTGTAAGCACTTCACTACTTTTGTTCTCTTAAATTTCACAGGAATTACGGGAACACTTGCAGGAAATTATTAACATACACGTTATGCTAAATTTTTACCACACAGATCATTTCCTGTCATGCTACTGCAATGGTCACCAGCAGCAGGATTTCTATGTATTCTCTGCCAAAAGACCACTCAAAACCTGTAATGGAACAAGAATTACATGGCTTCTAACAAATAGCTCTACTTTGCTTTCAAAGTTAATTCTGGAAAGAGATGAGACTAAGGTGAAGAAGGGCAGACTGCCAAAAGTCAAACAGGTATTTGCGTTAATAGCTTTGTATAGAGTTCTCTTTTCTTATTCTTCATATGTTACCTCTGAAAGAAGAAAGACCTTAAAATTATGATTTCTCCATTTCAACACTAATTACATGGCAAATTTTACAAAACACGTGTATGATGAAAAAGGTAATGGGCTTTCTCAGGGGTCACGTTTAACAGGCATATTTACCGAGTAAAAGCCATGTTGCTAGTTTGCCCTCCTTTTTACTAACTGCTCAGAACTGTAACCTTACTCAGCCTCTTTTGCAAATTTCTTTGAAGCATTACAATGCTGAAATCAAAACCCCATCATGGCTTGTGAGGCTGGATGGCAAATGAAAGTTGAAAGTCTGCCAGTCCAAAAGTGCTGAACCATGAATGGCAATGAAAGCCTCTTTTTTACTGAATGTCATCAGCATTAGAAGTTAATTTATAGACTCCTTTTCTTGAAGTGAAGACACTTAATCTGAATTCACTGACAAGCTGGCAGTTTTAACACCGAGTTGGGTATCAAAGTTCTAGACTGAGAGACAGGAGAGCAGCTCACTTGATTGATCAATATTCCTCTCCAGCTGAGGTACTTGCTACTGGTTATTGTATCTCCTGACTACATTTTGCTGCTTCCTGCCCAACATTTAAACAGTGTACCTATATAATGCAAAACCAGTTGCAGAAAGATATGGACACTCTTTTATTCACAGATCCAAAAGCATTTTTGACTGCTGTGTCACTGAAAAGATTTGCCTTATTTAAAAAAGAAGGCAAAAAGGACTCAATCCGCTGAGTCTCTAATTTGAAAGAAAATAACAAGTGTATGTTATATAACAAAATAACACAAAAATTAACTTCAGGTCAGGGTTTTCTGGTTGTTTTTTTATAATCTTTTAATGTCTTAGAAGATAGAAATGTGGACTCAAAGCCCACACTTGGGTTTCAGAGAGTCAGAGCTAATCTAGCCTTCATTTCAAGTAATTCTGTTAATGCTCCACCAAGGGATGAAGCATAACTGAACTGCTGGATTCCAGTTTTGACTGCGCCTTAGTTTTCCAGTGCCACATTTGACACTTTTTTTTTTCTTATGTCTTTTGCCTCTAGATGTCATTCTTTACAATGGAGATATGGTAACATGGGCAACTCAAGGTATGGTACAGTGTTTACCCCACTAAAGATTCCCTGTTTGGAGAGTGGAAAACTTAACCTATTGTTAAGGTAAAGTCCCTCTTCAGGATTAACAAACAGCAGAAATATTGGCATATTATGTTTTCACTTGCTCTCTTGAAAAATTAATCATATTTGAAGATTCAGAATTTAATTAACAAAATCATACCAGTGTCATGGAGGCCAGCACGTTCTTACTTTTCATTGTGTAAACTGAAAGAGGTGTGGATTGCTTAAGAAGGAGGGCTGAACCAGTAAATTAGACTGGGAGATATTTTGAGTAAGCACCCTTGTTTTATAGTAAATTATGTGATGTATTAGAGTAATAGCAAAATTTTGTACTGTTGTTAAAGCAAATAGGAAACCTATGGTTATGTCATCACTCTTAGCTGAGACCAATGACTCTTACTGCGTGAGCAGCCTGCAGGAGAGCAGGACACAAACATAAATATAAAGAGTAGAATAATGAGTAGGAAAAAGAAACATTACAAACAACTGGCTGGTGGGGTTAGGGTGATATTCATAAGCATTAAGAAAAGCAGATAAAGATAACTGTCAGGAGGGCTAACAATTGCAAATGACATTTTTTTATCCTCTCAAAGCCTGCCACATGTGCAGCTAACTTTCCAAAATACCTTTGCTATGAGTCTACCCATTTCCAAGTGAATCAATACAAACTGGGATTCCATTGGTCTAGTTTATTTGTATGCTGTAATAAGCATGCTTGATTGCCAGGGCCTGCCATTCCAGAGGCAAAATCAAAAATATCACATTAACGTCTTTCAAAGATGCAGCAACTAAAGCAATAGAAGAATACAAATAAATCAATTCTGCATGCTTAAGCCCATCTCCCTTTCATGCAAGCCTGGTGATGGAAAATGATTTTTTTTTCCACCCTGTCTTATCATTCTGAGATATGAAGAAGAGATTTTGTCACAGTAACATAGCACAGGAAGAGAGAGCTTGTTATAAACTGATTAGACTGAAGGGGTGGTTTTCATTAGCTTTGTTAGATTAGGCATCATGGAGTAATTACCACAAAAAAACTTCTGAAAGAGAAGGTGGGTCCAATGTGCGATGCATGAAAGTATAAAGCAAAGACCTAATGAGCAAAAAAGAAAAAAAAGAACTTCCCTTATACAAAGCTAGAGCTACACCAATAAAAAATGTTAAACTCTATTAAGGTGCTCAAGAAAATGTACACATCCTATTTGAGAAACAAAGAGACTTTCTTTTTGTTGTTTCTTGCTGCAGTTAGCTATTCAATCTTTGTTTCTCCAAAATATCCAGGGATATACATCTATCTTTCCATCTGCAATTATTCAGGCATTAGTGGCAGGAATACAAGTTAGACTTGTGACCAGGTGGTTTGCTAAAAGTCAGAAGCACAGTGCATACAGCTAAACCTGGCCTCAGTGAAACTTCACGTATTTACTTACTTCCACAGAGATTAACCCATTGTAATCTGCATAAAGGTAAAGAAGCTGTTACAGATTTTATTCCTTTCCACAGCAAGAGACAGGACAAAAGGTCCTTTTTTCAAACTCTCAGAAGAAAACTTCGAAAAATTTGCTTACTCAGAAATATTAGAGAATTGTCTAAAGGACAAATTGTTCCTAAAGGCAGCAGTTATCTATAAAATAGATTAAAGGCTGTAATGATGGTATCATTAATTCTTTTACAATTCAATCTCATCTTTACAGAAAGCGGCGACCCTCTCCACTCTATTATGTTTTAGAGCCTGATTTATGAAATAATTCCAAGACATTAATGCTGCCACAGGTAACGTCTGTAACATTTCAGGTGGTTTACAGCACTGCTCTAACAATGGGGTACATTTTGTTTGGACTCCATTGCACTTTGTTCTTAATTGTGCAATACTTGCTTTGGAAAGTACTGAGCAATACATACATGGTTTCAGTCACAATACTTCATGAATTCCTTTCCTCCACACTTTATCCTCTTGCCCTAGTCTCCAGCGGTTGCCATTTAGTCTTCCCTTGCTCTCCTTTCTACACACACACACATTTTGTCTTGCTGCATATCTGGAACAGCCTTCATAATCACATACACCAGATGCCTTTCTCCACATTCTTTAGCAAATCTCCCCATCTTCTTCTCTCATCATTAATAATCCTCTTCAGCTCCTTTTCAAGTGTGGTCCTGTGTATGTAGATATACACATACACACAGGTAATATTTTTTCCTCTCATATTTACACTGAAGTTTCTTGCAGACATGGTTGACTGAGAGAATAAATATTTTAATGGATACATCATTTGAGAGGGGACAGGTAAATGGAGTTCTGAGCCTCAGTCAGCCTTATTATTCACTCTTCCCTCCTCTGTGATGCTTATATTTTCTCTCTGCTTGACCAATCTCAATGGCTCTTCATAACAGTGCTCTCTTTCACATGCCATTAATAGTGCTGATACTACACAATTCTATTCAACAGAGCCCTGATCTCAGTTCTGGCCTTTACAATCTAGAATGACACAGTGCTGGATTTAACATCAGACTTCCAAACTGAGTATCATATGATGAAGGGCAAGAAATTTTCTACTCCACCAAAATAACCGAATTACCACATAACATTTTGTCATGATTCATCTTAAATAGCTAAAATATTAAAGAGTAGTAGAGATAAAAGCTCACAACAGTTACAGGGACGCTGTCAATTATACCTGGTACTACAAAGTATAATTGTAGCACAATTATAGGGCCCACAGTATGCCCTAAATATTCTTTGCAATTTTCTTCCCACCTCTTTCCCTATCTTTTAACCTGCATCTGTCTTACTGCAAACTACACAGTGTCACAATGTACTGACCTGCACCAATGTTCTCCAAAACAGAGCTTGCTGAACAAATTTTCTCACTCTAGAGTAAGCAGATCTGTAGTGCGTATGTGTAGCTGACAGAGCTGCATGCTAGATATTTCACTTTGATTAGGCTGCAGTCTGAATCCTTTATAATCATAGAATCATAGAATAGTTAGGGTTGGAAAGGACCTTAAGATCATCTAGTTCCAACCCCCCTGCCAGGGGCAGGGACACCTCACACTAAACCATGCCACCCAAGGCTATGTCCAACCTGGTCTTGAACACTGCCAGCGATGGAGCATTCACAACTTCCCTGGGCAACCCATTCCAGTGCCTCACCACCCTAACAGTAAAGAACTTCTTCCTCATATCCAATCTAAACTTCCCCTGTTTAAATCTGAACCCATTACCCCTCCTCCTCTCACTACAGTTCCTCATGAAGAGTCCCTCCCTAGCATCCTTATAGGCCCCCTTCAGACTGTCCATGTCACCGACAAAGATGTTGAACAAGACAGGTCCCAACACTGACCCCTGAGGGACACCACTCCTTACTGGTCTGCAGCTGGACATTGAGACATTGACCACAACTGTTTGTGTGCAGCTATCCAGCCAGTTCTTTATCCACCGAGTGGTCCACCTATCAAATTGATGTCTCTCCAACTTAGAGACAAGGATGTCATGTGAGACAGTGTCAAACGCTTTGCACAAGTCCAGGTAGATGACATCAACTGCTCTACCCCTGTCCATCAGTTCTGTAGCTCCACCATAGAAGGCCACCAGATAGAAGTCTATATAGTCATTAATAAATCAGACAACTTTGTAACTTGATAAGAAATTTTCTCCCTTTTTTTGTTTATTTTTTTAAGTATACTTGCCAAAGAAATTTTTTTTTTTTTTTACTTTTGCCTCAAGACCTCATTCAAGTGTAGGTATTTTTCTGTGACTTAAATATTCAAACAGGTCACAATGTTAAAAAAAATTTTCACTTTTTTCCAGGAAGAGCATGAATTTTAATTAATAACAACACTTTTGTTCATCACCATGTCTTTTGCCTAATGAGTTAAGAGCTTTACACAACTTATGTCTCAAATCACTCTTATAGATTACAGTAACAATATTATATTCATGTACTGTGGTTCATAAAATCATAGAATAGTTAGGGTTGTAAAGGACCTGAAGATCATCGAGTTCCAACCCCCCTGCCATGGGCAGGGACACCTCACACTAAACCATGTCACGCAAGGCTCTGTCCAACCCAGCCTTGAACACCGCCAAGGATGGAGCATTCACAACTTCCCTGGGCAACCCATCCCAGTGCCTCACTACCCTTACAATAAAGAACTTCTTCCTTACATCCAATCTAAACTTCCCCTATTTATCAAATCTGAAGTGTGTGAAAAGGACGATCTTGATCCTGAATTTCTCAAAAAAGGTTTTAGGTCTTCACTGTACACCACAGAATAATTTCCGTTAGCATTTGCATTCACTGAGGACTAAATAGGACAGAATAGTGCCCATTACAAAGTGCAGTCATGCATTTGTTTATTTTCATCATCCTCTCAATTAACATCACAGTGTTTGTAAGGCAAAAAAAAATTGAACCAGTATTGGAAAGGAGATATATCATTAACAGACTAAGATCCTGCTTCTCATTAATATTAGACTTTGCAAAAATCTTTTCAAAAGACATTCTAAAATAATCAGTGCAAATGATCACACAACATGGTCTTTCTCTCCATTCCTTGGAGAAAATTGAGAGTAAAATCATTACTTATTCTTCTGTTGCAAATTTGTATGACACAATCACTGTACTGATTGTCACAGGCATCCTGCTTCTTCTTACTACAGCAGAATCAAGTTTTCAAAGGTTGTAGGAAGAATTTACCTCCAATAAAGCCTGCCATCACACTTCACTTTTTCATGGTTTGTTATTTCTACTGCTCTTGACACTGTAAAAGCAGAAGTCAGGGCCCTATTAAGACAGGTTACCAAAAGCTAGAGGAAAGTGAATTCATACCACCATCACCATTACATGCAGTGACTGCACTCACCTCTCACTGATTATTATTTAAGTCAAACCTTGACCCAGCAGCACAAAAAAGGAAACTTAACTGCTTTCTTTATTCCCTGCTGATGAAAAAGAAAGCCATGCCCTCTATTTACAGTGTCATAAATCTAATATCCATCACAAAGACTATTCTGTAAAACATAGGCCATGAAATTTAGGCCAGGATTTAACATTCCAGGCAGAACTACTTACTGCCATGAACACCATGTCTGAGAAACAGACTCAGTATCCACCTGAATATTAAAAATAAAAAGAAAAAGGCCTCAATCTCTACATCAAAGTGTCTGGGTCTGCAGAACTTGCCATAGGGTGTGAAGAATAGGAATATAGCTCCGTACAAGGTTTTTATTTCACTTCAGTACAATAAATATTTTATCATCCGTAGTCATATGACTATCTACCACTCCTTATTCACAACACTGACATCGGGGCTCCAGAGAAGGCAGATTATCTGGGCCTTAACCTTTCTTAAGCAAAAAAAGGGTTAGAAAGTAACTGGGATTTGGGAAACCAAGGCACCATAGCAATAAGGCAGGCTGAGGAGCTCAGATGGTGGGCCAGCATTAGTGCAGAAGAGTAGGATCCATCCTCACATGAGTAAGGGGCAGAGTCGGGTACTGTAATGAACAGGACGACGTGGATATAACCATATTTTCTGTAACCTTCAAAACCCCAGTTTCAGGGAAGGAAAATATTTAAAGAATTCATTCTGAACTCTGAGAAAAGGAAAACAAAACAGATTATACTGTAAAGGTAGGCTGCAAGAAGCCTAATTGCGAAGAAAGAGGAATTATTGGTATCATGGTTTAAGCCCAGTCAGCTACACAGTCACCTTCTCACTTACTCCCTCTTCCTCCCCCCCAACTCCTGGAGGGATGGGGAGGAGAATCGAAAGAATGTAACTCCCACGGGTTGAGATAAGAACAGTCCAGTAACTAAGGCAAAACACAAACCACTACTGCTAGCACCAAAAATAATAATGATAAGGGAAATAAAAAGGGAAGAGAATACAACCGCTCACCACCCGCCAACTGAAACCCAGCCCGACCTGAGCAGTGATCTAGCCCTTCCGGGTAACTGCCCCCCAGTTTATATACTGGGCATGACATGCTGTGGTATGGAATACCTCTTTGGTCAGTTTGGGTCAGGTGTCCTGTCTCTGCTTCCTCCCAGCTTCCCCTCCTCCCTGGCAGAGCATGAGACTCAGAAAGTCCTTGGTCAGAGTAAACACTACTGAGCAACAACTAAAAACATCGGTGTTATCAGTGCTGTTCCCAGGCTGGAAGCCAAAAACGCAGCACTGCACCAGCTAGTAAGAAGGAAAAAAATGACTGCTAGTGCTGAACCCAGGACAACTGGTCAGCTGGAAAAACAGATGGAAGGCTCAGAGTTTCCCTTCTGTTTCCCTTCCTTAAAATCTTCTAATTGAGATCTTTGTAGAATGCTTCCTCTGTAAAGCTTGAGAACCCTGTACTGCTCTGGGTCTAAAAACCAGGTATGCATTAGAAGAGAAATGGAAGAAAAAAGGAGCGGTCAAGACAAATTAGAGGGAGGGAAGGGTCAAATTAAATAGCATGTTCTGCTTGTTCTCCTATTCCACTTGAAAAATCAGCCTTTTTCTTTTTACAGCTGTGTCACATAGATGCAAAGTCTGGATGCAAATTTGATAAAACTGAAAATAGATGTCTTCTGTTTACATAACTACCATTCCAATTAAACAATAGTTATTGTCGTAGTTCGATATCACTTCTTTGTGTTTAAACAGATTCTTGATTAAGCATGCCCTGATCAAGTGGATTGCACTGTACAAGTGTTTTAATATTATGCATCAGTAGGTGTTTTGAATTGCCCAATTGAACAATTCCTAAACTAAGGAAAAAAAGGAAAAAAAAAAGGGGGGGAGGGGGGGAAGAACAAATGTAATCTCCTACATGAGGAACAATGGAAAGATTATTACAGCTTGATGCCATTTCCTTTGAGGAAGAGGGAATTGAAAAAGCTTAGATGATCAAGAGGTACATCTGTGCAAGATTTACAATATACAAAATAATGTCCTGACAGTGGCAGTATTGGCAGATAGTACTAACAAATCAGTACTTAACATGCTGATCTATTAGACATATTACTTACAACTCTCAACATTTTTCAAGCATGAAAGATTTGAAAAGGCTCTGGACAAGAAAATCTCTATCGTTTTATAAAGATATTATGATTTTATTATTATGTCAATGTGAGATGTCTTCTCTCTCACTTCCATACGCTTCATCATAATATTTTCCTCCTTTTTGCTGACATTGATTATTTTAATTTACTGTCACAGCCAGAGCACTTGGAGGACCAATAATATTTTTTGTTCCTTATTATAGTACAGAGATAAACATATTTGAACCCATCCACTCTGACAGTCACTGGATGAGGAAAATAGATTTTTTACCTGATGCACTGATTGTAGCCTGGGTTTCATAAACCAACAAGAAATGTAATGACCTTTCAGCTATCTTTCATTGCAGGAGAAACCTACAAATCCTTAAATCTCCAGCAGAGTATTCATGAACGGTAATGTTAATTTGAGATAATTCAACACACAATAAAAGGTAATACAGAGAAGAATCCTTAATAGATTGACTAAATGGAAGGGTATAAACTCATGCTGTATATACTTTAATGTTTAAATGACTATTTAAGACAATTTATATAAAAACTTGGGCTACATCTCAATTCTCTGTTGCAGTATAAAAGACATTGCTATAGCATTATAAATACTGATATTTTAAAACCATCATTCAAATTTAATTGGTGTAATCATTCTGTAGTTACCCCCAAACTGATTAAAGATTATTCAGTACTCTAGCCATCCCTACCAATTAAGATCCTTCAGTTCGGCATGGATCATGTGCCATTGCTGTATCATAATTATGCTGTATTTCACCACTACACCAAGTAGACAATTTGACATCTAGTCAGCAATTCTACTAAGAGAGCTTTGCTCATGTCTCCAAACTCACCATGAGATGGCAATACTATTAGAAACTGCTATTTACATTCCTAAACTAACAGAACTACCTAAATGACCTGTTGATCTGGTCTTTACAGAAGTAAAATTCTCCATGCCATGCCCTGGATCCTGTATCTCATGGGCTAGGCTTTCTTCGATTTGCACCAGCCTTTCCTCAGCATAGTTGCAGACTTTCTTGGAGGTATAGTGGTGGAACTCACAAATATATAAGGAAAGAGTCAAAAATATTTCAAATAAAAATTTCAGACCGTTAGCTTCTGGGAAAAAAAAAAAAAAAAAACCAGCTTGAACTGCAGGTTTGAAACCCAGTTCTTGAAACACGAGAATGTTTTCAGTTCCTCTGATAGCAAAAGAAAAGAATGCTGACTAAACCTATTATCTTTTCTGTGTGCTTATTTCACTTTCACTTTTTGATGTACAATAAATAAAAAATGAACTGACAAGTCTAGAGTACGAAGACACCATATCATTGTCACTGTGTTCTTACAAATCTGATCCACTCATGCTGCTTAAGCTGTGAAGCCTTTGAAGTTGAGAAATGCTACCATGAACTTCTAGAATTGGTAATTAAGACATAGTGTAGCAAATCAAAGGAGACGTGCTACCTAGCATCTACAGTGCCTTCCTAAAAAAATGCAAGCTGGAAGTCATGATAATAAATCAATTGGTTCTGCCTTTCAGTAGGAAAAGACCTGTAACTTGTTATATTATAACTCAATCCCATCTTATATCCAAGATCAATTCCTCTTTCTCTTCATGCTTTATGATCTCTGAATTTTTTTTTCTTAAGACTAATTTTTCTTATAGAAAGGGAGCGGAATAATGTGGGGTTTGGGGAAAAAAAAAAGTCTCTCGCCATTTGTCTTCTCAGCAGGGAGAGCAGGAACATTTCCTTTCCCCTCTCCCTTTACTACCACATTTTTCTTCTTCAAGCTGTTGTTGTTTTCCCATAAATTTAAGCAGGCTGAGCTTCTGAGACTGAGCTGAGCTGAAAGCTGAGCTGGCAAAACATAGTATATAAAGGTTTATTAGCACAACTGCGTTAAGTAACACGTATGAGCCTTAGGGAGCTTCATGTTCTGGGTAGTAAACTCCCTTCACATTTCATAATGTATTAAAAATATAAACTATACAACATTTCCATAAAAATAAATTGATATGTGTCCTAATTGGAAAGCTCACTACCATATTAATTTGCTTACTACAATAAACCATCTCATGATGTACAGATTCTGGCTGAGGTTAATCATGTGCTTCATTAAAACATTTCTTTTTTTGCTCCTCTATTATATCTTATGGTTTAGTTTCTGCTTCAAAATGTGTAGCACGATAAGGAGTTATTAAAAATACATATATATACCTAGTGGGCACTGAGCAGTTTGTTTGATTCTAAGAAGCAAAAAGAAGAAAACCTTCTGCATAGTGATAATGCTGTTTAACATTTTCACACCTGTGGGCTTTTACTTGGCCTTTCCTGTCTAAGTTTACATCACTGAACTAAAGTTTTGGATTACTTCCTAGAACTGTGAGCTTCTCCAGCTACTCTAGGTCTGTGCTGGACTTGTGGGTGTCTAGCCCAGCCCACCAATTCAGACAAATTTCATGAACCTAATTGCATCTGTGCAGATTAACATGTGCTGGTCATTTCCCTCCTCTCTACCTATTTGTATGAGTGGCAAAGCCTCAGAGAGCAGATCTAAAAGGAATAAGACAAACTTTGACCATCTATAGTCGTACATGTAAAAAGCAGATTTCATCAGATCTCATGTGCTTACATCCTGCTCATTGCCTTGGACTCCTTCTCACATGTATAGGTACATAGGCTGAGAAAGTTGGGGCTGTTCAGCCTGGAGAAGAGAAGGCTGAGTGGAGACCTCATAGCATCCTTCCAATATCTGAAGGCGGCCTATAGGGATGGTGGGGAGGGACTCTTCATGAGGGACTGTAGTGAGAGGAGAAGGGGTAATGGGTTCAAACTTAAAACAGGGGAAGTTTAGACTGGATATGAGGAAGAAATTCTTTACTGTAAGGGGGGTGAGGCACTGGAATGGGTTGCCCAGGGAAGTTGTGAATGCTCCATCGCTGGCAGTGTTCAAGACCAGGTTGGACATAGCCTTGGGTGGCATGGTTTAGTGTGAGGTTTCCCTGCCCCTGGCAGGGGGGTTGGAACTAGATGATCTTAAGGTCCTTTCCAACCCTAACTGTTCTATGATTCTATGATTGCTGTATAGCTTGCTAGATTTTTCCTATGAAAACACTCCAGAACAAGCTTCAAACTCCTGCTGGTACTCACAGGTACTATGTGCAACACTGCTATCACAGCTTTGACGTTTACTTCCTGCATGATCCTGCACAATCCTGCATAAATTATTTTCCCCACCCTAGAAGTCTTTTTTATTTAAAAAATAAAACACTCAGGGAAGAGCATGTTTAACATAGTAAATTTCTGTAGTGTATTTTGTAATAGGACCTGACTTAGAAGTTTTAAACATGTGTCCCAAAATGCTGTGCGTTCTGTCAGTCTTCCACCACAAAATTTGGCTTGCCTTCAAATACCATAAACTTCCCTATTTTTAAGCTATTTTTCTGTGACACCTGAATTTAAATACTACCAAAATGGCAAAATATCACCATTTCCTCTTGACATCTGAACTGTGATAATAAGTACACAAGGCTACATAACTTTCAGCATCTGAATGTTTCCTTATATTTTGCATGGGTAATGCACAGAAGAGCTACTACACAATTCTGCCACAAGAAACCCTAAGGGACAATAACTGTCATCTTCATTTTAAAACATAAACAAAATTATGAACGTTAATGGTATTTAAAAAACACAGAATGACAGCAACAACAACAAAAAGTAACCTACATCATAATAAATTACACTAATGGCATATACATAATATAGAGATATATGTATAAATTAAACAAACAAGCCAAGAAAAAAAAAATACACCTCTCCTTTTTTTCCTTAAACCTTTTCCATATCTGGAGAAAGTTTGCCAAGAAGACAGTAAGATACTGCAATGAAATGAAACACAAAGTTCAGTGCACAGAAAGAGTCATATTATTCATCCAAGCAATTATGTCTATAATAATACAGACTCACTTTGTTGGTCTAGACACCTCTTTGTATCCAGCAGATTATTATCCCTGCTGATAGCAGAGGGGGAACTTGCTACTTAGGTGCTTCTGAATGAGGTACATGATCATCCCTCACAGCTTCTCTTGTGTATGCTTTTCAGACAAATTTGGAATTATGTTTCTCAACATAAATAAGACCACTTTCCTCTGGTTCAATCAGATTAAAATTAATTAATAAATAAATCGATAGATAAAATCTTTTAAAATTGAAAAGACATTTTCAATTGACATTTTGAACTGACAAATCCTTCCCTCATGCTTTTCAGGCAGCTTCCCAGCCCAGAATGAAAAACATTTATTTAGCAGTGACCCTTATTCAATTCAAAACAAAACTATGATTCACAGGTAATCAGGGGAATTCACAAACCAAATGGATGCATGGATTTAAAATGCAGCAGAGACACTCTACTGAATATAAACAACCCACATTTCTACTTAAACAGTGGCATTGGCAAGCTGGTGAGTTGAGCTTTTGAAGTTACACCCTATTTTCCCTTAAACCTTAAAATGCCATAAAATAAACTTGCAAGGAAAATGGCAGAAATGCTTTTCTGTAAATATAACAAATACAAATTATTTTCTGTTAGAAATAATCCAATAAGGACTTGTGACACCCATTCAACTAAACCAGCGTTTAAGAGAAAAATAAATATTACTAAACGTATGTCTTTCAGTTTGAGAATGCCCTGTTTCAGGTAAACTTAATCCTGTTAAAAAAAACAAACCCAAAGGATTGCATTGTTTCTGAAGACGGATATAAACACACATCTGAATTCAGTCAGGGTAATAGAATCAAAAAATATGATTTTGATGGCTGAAACAGGTCATGACTTTCCAAGAGCAAAATGTTAGAAAGCCATCTTAATCTCAGAGTAGCCAATTGCTATAATCTTATACCTAATTTACATAACGATAATTTTAGTCATAAATTGATAACGAGATAAATTTAGTCACATTGCCACACATAATTTTCTCTTTATGATTAAGATACTAAAAAAAAAAAAAAAAAACCCATAAAATCCTCCAGCATGGAACTTTCCTTACACAGAAATTCCCACTTGCAATGTTCAAAAATCTTCTTGCAAATTTAGACTTTGAAATAGGGTATTTAAATATGATTTTATTTTCCTAAATGATTACTTCCTTATTAGTGTTTACTGCAGTACCCTTCCATTTTGGATTTAAATATTTCTTCTATCAGCTATTTTTATCTTATTAATATCCACATAATCTCTAACTACATGTATTTCATTTGATTGTATTCCATGAATTTCCTTATTGTGGCTGTATGCCATTATCCTTTAATTACTCACTGGACGGTGAGTTTTAATAAGGTTTTCTTCACTGGTGACTGAGAAAGCCTGGCCTCTTTGGCTGAATTCCTCTGATGAAGAGCATGTGTTGAGGGGGTATATCAAATAAATTCAACATGGAATTTAAATTTTCTCTACATAAGATGTCCTGATACAGAAATATACATGCTACATAATCCTACCATGACTATGAAATAGACATGTTCAAAGGACCTTCAAAGGACCTGCCACTTAAATTTGGTAAAGAACTTAGATACCACTTAAAAACATATTATAAGGTCATGTTTTTCTCATACTCCCTAGAAAGGACACATAGGTATATTTCAATACCTTAAGAATGCTTCTGTTTTGTAAAGAGAATTGCTTTGTAAAACAAAATGTTATTAGGGTCAGTTTGTGGTAAAATGGGAACACTGGTCAGATCTCTTCCTTTCTGATTTTCAGCCATGGTGGAGTAGATCCAAATCTAAAACCACCATGACATAATTCTATGCCATGTTTGAACAAATTGCTCCAGTTACCAGCCTGATTTACTCATTTGTTGGTTAAAGCTGAGTGATTGTTGGGTTTGATACTCACTTGTAAAACTCTCAAAAACAAAATGCCATTTTCCTGATTTTCACAAATGTATTTGTAAGGCACAAGCTTTAAATATGTAATAAGATACCAAATTGTTGAAAACAGATGCCTGTTTTTTCAAGTAATCTATTTCCCTCCCACTTCTGGAAAAGTATTTTTCTTCCCCTTCAAAGATGTCATTACAGAGTACACATGTAAACTGTACGTTTATATGTCACAGATATGTAGAACCTCAGCATTCTGAAACAGTATTCAACACAGGAAGAGAAAAATCCATAGAGAACTTGCTATAAGAAAAAATCCAGTGAAAGCCACATAGGTCTCTGGAAGAGAATACTCAGTTGCAACATGCCTTGAGAGCTGACAGCACTTGCAAATAAAATCAAGGCTACAAACAAGAGGAAAGAGAAGCAAGAAAGACTAAATCGTCTTAAAAGTCTCACGAAATTGGTAAAGGCTCTTATGAATTTATGCTTAATATAATGAAAAAATATCTAATTCTTTACAGAAAGAATTTCTGCCATCTCCAACAAAAAAGGAACTTTATCTTTGATAAAAAACAAACCAAAACAAACTGCAAAAAAAACCCAAAGGAAACAAACAAAAAAACCCAGCTAAATATGTGCCCTCCCATCCCCCCCCTCCTCCTAAGGAAGAAAAAAAAAAAAAATATATATATATATATATATATATATATATTTTTTTTTTTAACTGAACAGAAAGTTGAAAGGGGAAAAAAAGAAAATTGAAATCTGTTCACAGATTGCAACAATGGTCTCGCAGGAACATGCACATGCGCTTAAACTTTGTTTCCTTCATCTCTGGTTGCAAGCAGAGTTATTTATATGCTGAGGCATTCACAAAATCAGATTCTAAAATTAGAATTCACCTAACTAAATTCCTGTTTGTGCCTAGCCAGTTAATATCCTCCCAAACAGTCACGATTTCACCTTCATGTATGTTATGGAGCTTATTTTTCACACAGAGACTCTCTGTCTAAAATGAAAAGAAAGAGAAAAGACCATCCTCAAGATTTTTCTGATCCCCTGAAGGGCTTATACCTTTTCTCCTCCCTTTTTATACACAAGGAAACAGCTTTAACAAATATCCATATTTTTCCAATTAACCCACCAAAATCCTCGCAAAATCACAAGTTAGGATATGCATTTCATTTGAGGAAGTGACATGACAGATGTTAAATCTGACAAGACCCGTTTTTCCCTACAAGAAAACATTCATAAACATTTCCTGCCCCAATGATTCATTACAGTTTCATCTTCAAATAGATTTTGCTTCACACATAAGGATGTCAGAGATGTTCTATGGTCTTGGGTTTAAATTTAAAATACATCAAGACAAGGAGGGAGATAACATCTTTTTTACTATTGTTTAGACAAAACAATTAAAAAAAAAAAACGAGCAACTTTCAATATCAAAGTACACCACTGACTACCTGCACAGGCTTCACTTTTTGCTTGAAGGGCTGAAAACACATCAAGTAAATAGAGTAAAGGCATGCCACTACTCCCAAAATATTAAATACATGAATATAAAAATAAATCTAATTTTGACACACACAAAACAAAGAAAAAAACCACTGCATGTCAAAACCTCCTCTTTCTTTCTCTGCAGCTCCACCTTGGATCTCTCATACCCCTGCCTCTAGAAGCATTGGCAGCCATGCACTCTTGAGAACTGTCTCCAGAGCTACAGAAAGTCCGTCAGTTTTGTCTGTGTATAGGAGTTGAATACCTGTAAGCTCAGCATCATAGAAATAATAATATTTGAGTCTTAAATCACATAATCTTTTTAAAATGCCAGTACTTTTGTGGAGATGGGCTTTGCCTAAATTCATAAGGATGCTTACATGTTGAAGAGAGTAGGACTTAAGCATGCTGAGTTGTTCCCTAAACAAGGGCAAATAAAGTTCTTTACATGCTTCCCAAATCTGACCACTAATCAGAAGCAGGAAGAAATCCTTCTCAGTAGAAACAAACAGAACAACAGATTTAAAAAAAAATCTTTTCTGCACTGAATACTGATGTGGCCATGTTCAGGATGTACAAACATGATCAAGAGCCTTTAAACGGCTTCCTAGACACAGGAGAAACTAGTAGCCAATGAAATGAATGAAAGGTAATCAGAAAAAAAGATTCTTTTAAGTCTGCAGAAGATATAGAAGAACTGGGGGGAGAAAACATAATAAAATAGTCTCTGGGGCTTAGAAAAGAGGTTTCAGGGTAAGGACAATTCAAAGACTTTGGAGGTTTTTTATTTTCAAAAAAAAAGAGCTTGTTTGCAAGATGAG
The DNA here is from genome assembly GCA_028858755.1 of Ara ararauna. Taxonomy (NCBI): domain Eukaryota; kingdom Metazoa; phylum Chordata; class Aves; order Psittaciformes; family Psittacidae; genus Ara; species Ara ararauna. The sequence continues at coordinate 17,608,784 of CM054382.1, read as the reverse complement.
TCTGTGAAGATCCTACTGCTCTACTAATTAGTGTTCTGCTAATTAAATCGCCATATTAGTAAGGCAGACATTGTATGTGTTAGCAGGATTAAAAGACACCTATACCAGTGGGCTCTTTTTTATAGTTTGCCAAGGTTGGCGCATCTATTGATTAAATGCTGCAAACATCCCTGATAAATACTTCACTCTAGTGAACTATCACTTTCTCTCATTGTCACAAAAGCAGTAAGAAGCAGCTCATGCCTGAAAAAATAAATGTGGTTTGGTAAGAACCTAATGCTGCAAGGTTACATTATGTTACTGAAAATTACTGTCTTCCCCCAAAATTAACTACACTGTGTCACTGCCTTAAGGATATGTAACATACTCTTCGAAAGACACAACAGCAACAGCAAGCCATCTCAGGATTATGCTTGCAGGAATACATCCATATTTCTCATGCAGTCACTTTCAGACTCAGTTACTAATAAGGACCACCCTGTTGTGGTTGGCAGCAGCTTCAAATGCTCTGACTCCTGGGATCTTTCCTTACATCAATGGATAGTGATATCTAAGTAGTACTACATAATCTTTTGATTCATTGTGTTGTCTCTTTAAAGAAAAGAAATATTGTACATTCTGACCCTACTCTTCCAAGTCCTTTTTTGCTCCCAGCCCAGATAACCTCTGAAGTCCACTTTTCTTCCAGTATCATGGTGGTCTTGTGAAGAACAGAGTTTTTGTGAATACAAGTTTCAAGTTTTTGTGACTGTTTACTAACATAATTAATGTTATGCAACATTATTTTAAGCCTTCACCTATGAGAGAGCAGGTACTCTGATACAACACTGCTAACTCAGGCAGAGATCTTAGGGTACTCCAGGTGGAAGGAAGGTTTCAGCTTTCTGAATGACCTCTGTGGGCTCCGACCTACGTGATGAGACTAACATGCTGCAACACACTTCAGCAGCTCTTCTGGATCAGATACCATTTAATATGGTATTCTGGTGTACTTTTAGCAGGGCAATGTAATTAGAATTATCAATAGACAGTTTAAAAAACGAATCTGCAGCTCATTTATTATGGGCCCATATTTACTGATGCATCAACAAACCCATCTAGTTAGGGGCTTATTCCTTAATTAGTTAATTTAACATTTTTGTCTAAAGTGAAATCAACTGTATGCATTGCATAGAGCATAAATCAGTCTCTCTATATTATATAATCAGGTAACTTATCTGGCAGTATTTCTTGTTGAGGCCAATTTATATATATTTCATTCATATGCCAGAATTGTCAGTGTGAAATTGTGACAGCAGCTGGCTGTAAGTGAAGGATTATAACCTCCTCAAAGTGATTACATGCTAAAAATTGTGTTAGCCCCCCCCAGCACTGTAGCATTGTCATTACTTGAAGCAGAGAGTGTGGGTGGGTCTGGGCAAGATGCATGTAAGAACAAATAGATTACAAGCCACACAAATCAATGCTTGTTATTGCCAAGTCATAAAAAATTGTTTCTAGCTAGCAAATACCAAAAGAAAGAAACAAACAAGTTTAATTTAATTACCAGTATATCTATTTCACACTCTGAAGTAACTGGACTAAGATAAATTGTGAAACTAACATATTAAGATGCTAGCACAGCCATAGCTTTCAAAGCCCTGAGTTTACCAATCATTAAAAAAAATATCTCAGTCCTTTTCTATGCCATAAGTAATATAGTAAATCTTGTTCCTTTTAATGTTACAGAATCTTTCTTTTCGGTGCTACTTTTTTCCAGCATTTGCTGTAGGAAATATTGATCTCTGTTTCTTCAGAATGAGTTTTCCTTGTATTCTTTCTTACTCAGGGGACCCCACCATTTGTATGTTTGATATCGCACATTCTCTTTCTGGGAAAAGCTCTGTTCTGCCACTTTCTTTCAGCAGAATTCTTTTCACATTTGATCTGTGATAATTTGGGGGTTGGGAGAAGACAACACACAACCAACCAAAAAAACCAACACCCAAGCCAAAATCTGATTGGTTTATTGTATATATTTGATTACACTCAAAAGCATTAACTGGAAGCCTGAAGGTCAGATCAAGCACTGAACTAGCTATGACTTAATCATATCCTTTCCCAGAGGCTTACTTACAGCATGGTATGCTACACAGGAACTTCAAAGAAGCTTCACGTATTTGTGCTATGATCAAAAGCCTATGAAACATCTTAATTTGCAAACTCACTCACTCGTCACAAGGTAGTATAGTTAATACAGGAAAAATCTAATTCTTGGGCCACAATTCAACACAGTATATAAACACATTCCTAACAAAAGTATGTAAATACAGCTCTGTACTTTTTACACATTTTTTAATTACTTTAGGCGTATGCTTCAGTAACCCTTCATTTTTGGTTTTAGATCTCTAAGAGACATGAGTGGTTTCCATCTACTTATTGACAGAAGGGATAAAGACCAGCAATAGTATTATTTCCCATAGGCTGAAACTCTTTCTGCTGGGTACAAGAATAGCAAATAAAAAGTACTGCAAATAATACACAAAAATTTTTTTCATCTGACCACTGATGTTGGTGGTTGGAAATACAGCTGTGAACATTGCTAGCGATTTGGCTGGGAAGAAAGAATTTTTCTTATGTTGCCATATCCTTTTAAATCATAGTCTTTGCTTTCCGATGCCTGCATGTTTATTTTCCTTTGCTCTTAGCATTTACACAAACTGCTTTCCAATATGTGACTTACTTCTCAAAAACAGTCAACACATTTTCCATTACATCAGTGAGAGGTGCTGGTTTCTGAAGTCTTCCATATTTATTCATTTTTCTTTAATCAAATTAATTAAAAATGGCTTTAGAAAGTACCTTTACGTCCCCATGTCAAGAATGTTGCTAATAGTAATATATCTGGAATCTTTTTCCAGCAGAACAAAACAGTAACTCCCTGTGCTCTCCTCTGAAGAAGTATAGCCTCACTCAATTCATTCATGCAGCTCTACTACCACTGGCAGAGGGCACATATAAGTATATCCAAGTAGGCTGGAGACAGATTATTCCTTTCTTACTAACCCTGACAACTCTATTTTGCATTTTCATGATAGTCTAAGTTAAAAGTTCAGTTAGACAAAAAGTTTTTATACAAGTAAGGGTTTTTTTTCCCCCAGGCCATTGAGGCAGGGAGTAGGGAAGCTGAGATTATTCCATATGATAAAAAAGTCATTTGTTTTACCATCACTGAAAATAAAACAAACAAAAAAAAGAAACCAAACACCTTTCTTTTCCATGAAATATTGAAACTCACTTACAAGGGGCTTTTCCTGATTTTTCTATTTGAAAAAACAGCTACTTTAGTAGAAAATTTTGATCAGATCAATATTCTAACATAATGTAATGCAAACAGCTTGATTAGGAAGCTGTGCAAAGACATAAAATTACCCACAAGGGTGATTTGTTGCTTCAAGAAAAAGTGTACTTTATACAACCATTCACATCACTCTCAACTTCCAACTAGATTCTTAGCAAAAAATAATTTCAAGTGCATTCTGGCAAGCTAATTCTACATGTCAGACAATAATATCCTATAATGGTTATTTCAGGTGGCATGTTTGTGCTTATCTTTATCTTTTTTATTTATTGCACAAATTACATACTCTTTCTAAAAAAAATAATAAAAAAAAGGTTGAATGGGCAAACTCACTTGGGGCAATTTGAAATCTTGCCATGTTCTGGTGGTGGGGTTTGCTTTTTTCTTTTCTTTTCCTTTCAATAAATTATTTCAGATACTACACCTATACCTGTATTTAATGTCTGCTTTCGTAGTTCTACAGTAGTTTTATTTTTATCTCTAGTCATTACATTTTGAGATTGTCCTATGTTTTAATCCCTGCAGGATTTTCCTAATCTATGTAGACAATGGCATATCCTATACTCCATTGTACATTAGGAAGTAAGTCTATTCAAGACTACACAGAGAAGAAATGAAAATGCAAGGTCCGGAACACAGATATCAAGAAGTCATGTGTTCCAAATAATATACATTCTGGTCTCTTATTGGGAAGTTACTGTCCATCTAAGAATTCATTTTTTCCCACTCCAAGAAAGTAATTAGCTTAAATATTAAATCTTGAGGAAGAGAGAAAAATTTTCCTGCAAAAAACTCTAGGTATTATTTGTACAGAATTGCAAACAGTGCCTTGCAATTACAAAGTTTTCATAACACATGTGCATGTAATAGGGCATATTTGTGATATATATAAGGAAATAGGTATGTGCAATTTGTTTCTGTAAATTCATGCAGATATCCATACGCACAAACGATCTTCCCTCCAGAGTCAGTAACCAGACTGAAATTCCTCAGGGTTAAGATTTGTATGTGGCAAGGTATCAAGGTAATCACTTGTCCTGTAGGACTGTTCCCAGAGACCGGCTCTGTGGCTGTGGCCCTGCCCAGCTCCTGCAGACTGATACCAAAATCCATGAGACCACAGAGCCAGTCTGCAACCATTGTGTTAAGGTGAAGCTGTCATTCATTGCCGGCCTGGAGTGCAGGCTTATGTCTACCTTATCTACAATCTCTTTGAGTATAAATGGATGTTTGCTGGGCTCTAAGACCACACAAATCACCTCAGGTGGAATAATAATTGTAGCAGCAGCCAAGCTATTTCATGGACATGTTGGGTTGGCAGAAAAGTGAATCAATTTATAAAAGAGTGTGCAGCATTAGATAAAGCCCAAGCCCTGACAGCTTTATCTGATAGGTTCAGTTTGGTTTTTAGAAGTGAGCTGCCCTGAGGCATTTTGCTGACTTTTATCGAATAGTCACTTTATTTTAAGCAACAACAGAGGCTTAATAAGAAGAGGGAACTTGCTGAAAGGTCACCTGAAACCAGGTATTATCATCTGAGCAAATGCAAGCTTTGTATCATGTGAATCTCACTACAAACTGACAATAAGCATTCATTGCCTATAAGCTCTTTAATTCCTACACTCACATTTTAAACTGTCTTAGATGTTTAAATATGATTTTCATATAATCAAATTGGACAGAGTAAGAAGCTGTATTGTAATCAAAAAGAGAGAACAAATGAGAGTGGAATTCAGTTCATTCAGTAGGGTTCTTTTGTAATGAAATACATTCTAAGATAATTTCCATAACAGCAAATTAAACAGACACAGAAATAAACTTCTATACATCTTGGAAGTATTATGATCACACAAAGTAATTACCGCTAGACACTAATTTCAGTTACTGCCAGCAAAACCATACTTAAACATTGGAGATGGTAGGAAAAAAAAAAATAAATAAAAACTTCAGAAGTTTTAGAAACTGCTTTCACCATTTTTTCTTTTCCAAGCAAAAGGTAAAAAGTTCTGAGTTAAAGCAAAAGTATTTTGCAATTAATTAATCTAGCCACAAAAGCAGAGATGCTCAGTCCATTGAACCCACCCACAAATTACATTGGGAAATCTTGTAAGACCAACCACTGCAAGAGCATTTAAATGTTCTCCATTGCTGTTAATTTCAGTTACTCATTTCATTACAATAGTAAAAGTCTGCAAGGAAAAATAATACATAGAATGGTATTAAGGGGAAGATATGTTTCCAGAGTAAGACCATGATTTTTCTTAAATCATGCCTTCACAGCACTGCATTGTCATTGCTTGCACAAGTCAATCAATAAATCATAAGATACTCAAAGACAGTATGTTCACAAGCTTTAAGTTAGTAACCTCACCTCTTCGGCTAGAAAAAAAACCCTACCACACAACAAAAATGGCTTGTAAATTATAGCAGAAGACCAATGTTTTCAAATTTCAAACATGGGAACTGGCAACTAAAATTCATATTCCTGAATCAACATAAAAAAAAAAAAAAAACACCTTATATTAAGAGGTCACAAAAATTCTAAGTAACTAAATGGATATTTCTAAGTGTTAAGATTGGAGAACAATAATGATCAGCATTAAGAATCCACTAGATTTTTAGGGGTAGGTACCAAATATTGCTAAATTAATTGCATTGCTCTTTAGAAAGTTTGCAGTTCCAGTGGGTAAATATTCAAAATGAGTAAGTTGTTTCTGTTTAGTTCTGTTTAGATCCCAAGGATCCCCAGACATCAGTCAGTGGCAAATCCCTCTGCTATGTCCCACTACATATATTTTTTAAAATCTGTGGTTTTGGTGGAAGAGTCCAGATTTTTATTCATCCAGGTAGAATCCAGATCTCATCTATAGGAAGACCATATCTCCACTAGAGTAAACTAATAAAACTCTCACTATTAAGTATTGGTTCAGACCTTACAAGAGCACAGGGACCCTGCTATTAAGTAGTCAATAAACACACCAGCTTTCTATACAGCTTTCAGCCAAAAAACTTGAAGTGACCTGTGCTTCCTACTCCTCCCAAACAGTATTACTCCCCATTCCAAAGATGCAACCTTTATATCCCCAAGTATCAGTAAACTTGAAATCTGAGCTTTGCAGTCCTCCAGGTATTCTTCCCTGTCCTGAAGAATTCTGGGCTGTGCTGTCAGCAGAGGCACACAGGATCTATATCACAGACTCATGCAAGCAGCAGCAAGCGGAGTTCTCAGAGTCAATTTTGTCATTCATAACACAAGGAGCTTGGAATGTTTTGGTTTGTTCACTTGATATTGTGCACTTGATTGTATTTTTTGCAAGGTGACAGATGCATTTTAATTCATTTCTAGCCAACCAGACTCTTAATTTCAGTCATCTTAATAGAAATATGAAGTATGAAGTTCAGGTTGATTACTATGCTCAAGAACCTAAAGCAGATATTGGAGGGTTGCTGTATTTTTTATTTTTTTTATTTTTTTTTTTTTTAATACACTACTTTTTCAGGAGGCGTTTATTTAAAGGCCCATTAAAGCTCATTATCTTTAAAAAAAACAACAGCTCTATTTGTTGGGGGATGGTAAAAGGGGTGCGGAGTAGTGAGAAACACAAAAAAACCCAGAAAGTCAAAACCCAGCTTGCCAATATTTTTTATTTTTCCACAACAAATATGTCAAGTCCCATGAATTATTTAGGATATGGTTTTTGGGCCCCACCTCAAACCTTCTCTCGGTTGTACATGCTGGTTATTCATTAGCTGTTAAACAGTGCAGCACCTCTCTCTTTCCAGGACCTGCCAGCTACCTCCATCTGGCACCAAGACCCCGAGAGGAAGGAAGCTGTAGCTGCATTCAAACAATCCCCAGTATAATCTCTTCCTTGATGCAATCTTAAGATCCCGCTATTTGCCATGACATGATTCTGTGCTTTGACACAACTGATGCACAAACACAAGGTTACTATATGTTCTAACATATAACTCAAAAAGACAAGAAGTGTCAGTACTCAAGGGATGGTAAATGTGCATATGCTTGTGTCTTGGATTTGCGCTTTCATTAGTGACTTTCTGTCTCTATCACCTGAAAAGGGGGAAGAGGACTTGAATGCCTGCTTATGTTGTCTCTAATGGACGGGATTTTGAGCAACCTGGTCTAGTGGAAGGTTTCCATGCCCATGGCAGGGGGGTTGGAACTAGATGATCTTTAAGGTCCCTTCCAACTCTAATCCTTCTGGTTTGTGGGATATATACTCAGCTTTGCTACTGGTTGAACTGGCAAATGGGAAAGTGCAGCTGCATCCTTCAACCTAGGTCCCTGAGCCAAGCCCAGTGCAGGAGCAGCTGGAACTCTGAGCTGCAGCAGGCAGCCATGCTCTTATCATCACTTAACATGAACCACAATAATGGGCCAACAACAGCCTCTGAGAAAGTCTCTGTTCATTTACAGCCTTAGAGCATTCAGTACAAATGCTGGTGCTGTAAAGCAAACATCCAGCGTGAATGAGGTCATCAAATTTGTCTCAAAACATGTTTGACCCATTAATTGCCCAGATCTAACAATGTAAACTGACTGCATTATAGATGTATTTAGATTATTAAGCATCCCTATTCATTAGCAGTAGAGCAGTGGATTTTGTGATATGCCAGTGCACTAGAGTGGAAAACCCATGGCATCTTCAACTACTGAATAATTAATTATTTTGCTGAATTAAACATGAAAATGGTACAGGTTATGCAGAATTTCTTATGCTATGCAATGTCTCTTCAAAACACATCGTATTACTTAATTTCATGTCAACATCCTATTTTATTTACTCTCCATTTTTAATACGCAGCACTCTGCAATATTTTGAACCTACTGCCACATAAAAACATCAGATACTGCCAAGTGGGAAGTGAAGCTTTTCACAGCAGACTACCAGGGTGTTGTTAGCTTGGAATTGTGGGTTAGGCTTCTTGAGGTCAATTTCCAAAAATTAAGGCAGTAACATAGTTAATACAGGTATTTAAGTAGTAAAGGCTGGTTTCCTGAATAAAAAATTTGTTCAAGCCTATGCATCTTCCCACCACTAACAATAGCTTTCTGCTGCATGTGTACTACAGAAGAGGAAATAACAGCATGATAACCCTCATCACAACCAAAAGAGCTGGAAAAATGTAGATTTGTTTGTTTGTTTAAAAGGCAAAAGCTAGTGCATTAGCGCATTTAAGCATGAGTCTCCTATGCATATCCTCATCAGCCACATACTGCAAAAATTACTTTCCCAGAATAGTGAAGTCTGACCTGCCCCTTCTCCCTAAGATTTGCTATGAGATGAGCTGCTCCATCCACTTAGGCAGCCTTGACAGTGATGGGAAGCCATGCTTCCATAAGCATCACAACATACTGTGAACAGAACTACCAGGGCTCACAAGAAGTGATTTGTACCACAATGGTTCCTAGCAGTCTGGACCTTGTCCTTGTTTTCTTCCCCCCATTCTCCCTCATTTACACCTTTTGTCAATATTTGGAATTTTACAGGGTAAATTCAGCACCACATGCCCCACAGCTGCACCCAAGAAGGACAGCAGGGAAATCTGCCGGAGAAGCTTTAGCTAACAGTACTGTTTGCCAGAAAATCTGAGATAAGATAAAAAGTCATCTCTCATCACTGGGAATGTTAAGGTGGCTAATGCTAAAACATACTAAAAATGCTGAGATTTGATACTATGACATGGATAGCTATAGTGATGCAATCGCCCAATTTAGGATATGCACAATAGTATGGTTTATATTTGTGAGAAACACTCATACAACACTTGGAGCAAAGACATAAAACTTCTGGACAGAATTTGTTACAGGCAGGTGGTGAAAAATACTTGCACATGACTTAAAAATTAATCTCTTTATTAAAAGTTGAACACTGTTATCTTGAAGTTAGGAACTTTGAATGCTCATTACTAACTTGCTGGGTCTACTCATAGAATATTAAAGTAAAACAGGCCAGACACAGATAACCATGTTTCAGGGAGAGAACAAAAAGCTGACCTGCTGCTAAAGTCCACAAATAACATCATATACTACACCAGTCCCTGCTATAAACTGTCTTCAAGCACTTCCTATTCTCTCCCAATTCGTCTACCATTACTTCGTGACGATCAGCCTTTTTGCCATCATGTACAATTAAACAACTATTAAAATATAGTGGTTTATATAAATAACAAACGTCAGAACAGCATATATTTGATGGAGCCAATGCTGTTTTCCCCTGTGATCGAAACCATTTTGTCCTTTAAAGCGAACAAAATATCTGGAAAACAGAACAGATGATGCTCAAGTGATCTTTAAAGGGTGAACATTATGCACTGACAAAAAAAACAACCCTGCTACAATTTTTACAATTAAAGTGAAACAACAAAAATGTTAGCAATACAATCCAGTCAATTCAGGCTCTCTCTGCTAGTTGAGAATCCGCCAACTCATATAAAAATTTGCATTTCAATATGAAACATGAAATCTCTTTCTACCTGTTTGAAATTAAAAGAGATCCCAGTGGAGCTTGCAAAATATATGCCCATTGTTTAATGACCTTCTAATACTAGTGAAAGAACATCCAAGAACATTGCAGATAATTCTGGTCTAATCAGGTTAATGACAGAAGCCGAGGCCAGGACTACAGCAAGCTGTTCGTTAGCATTTGATATTTCTGGCAAATAAACTCACTGCTGTTCATCCATTAAGTTCACATCCAACAAATGGTAACAACTGCTCTTGACATTCAGTACAGAATATTCTGCTCCTATATAGAATCCTGATGCTGTAAAGGAGCCATCACTGGCTTGAAAGAAGAAGCCAAGCTTCTTAAAATGGTACAGCAGTAAAGCTACAGCAAAACCTGATCACCATTTTTTACTTTTTTTTTCAGTGTGTAAGGAAGAATCTGGGACTCTTTTATTCTTCACTGAAATGCAGGACAGGGAAAAATAAAAATGATCCACATATTATGGGGTATTCAGCCTTCGTACTGAGATTATGTCTCAGTGATCATGTTCTGAACATGATATTATTTTTCTTGAGTACTGTTCAATCCACCATGTGCAGGAATCTACATTTCTGCTGGCCTTTATGTCCCAGTTTTATGTGTTTCTCACAATCAGTATGCACTGGTGAGCTAAATGGTCATAATCAAGCTTGCTAGAGCTAATCACTGACCAGCTTTAAAAAGCCTGGAAAAGCTGTTTTCTCCAGCTGGATTGTTGGTTACAGCTATCTCAACAAACATGGCATATAAAAGCATTCCATCTTTAGCCATTTAGCTAGAGTGTATAGTGGAAGTAAAGATTTGCTGAGGTCAGACTGAGATTTGTAGAAAATTGATAGCCGTTTGGCCAGAACGTACTATTTCCCTGTTCACTAGATGGGTTCCTGCCTTGCAGGCCAGCAGCCCTCATTACAGCTTGGAGTTGCAAAATGCCTCAGATTCCTTCAGCCATAATTCCCTCTGCAGCCAGTAGAGTCCTGAATGACATCCATCAGTGACAGCCTTGGGGAGCTGCTCAGGTAACTCCTGATTCCTCAGGCAGTGATGGACTCTTCCCCTTGCATGGGGAAGTCACTGTGGAGATGGATTCACTCGCTTGACTCCACCTGAGGAACACCAGCATGCCAGTGCCTGGAGAAGAAGCCTTTTCTCCACTGGAATTACTCCCCACTGTAGCAGTCATTCCACTGATATGCCCTCACATATTTTTCTGCTATCCTGAAAAATATACTGGAGGTAAGGTACATACATTCAGAAATTCAGACAGAGGAAAGTTTCCAATGAGAATCTTAAATAATACTGAAACTCTGCCAATTTTTTTCAGAAGAGCCTGGATTCCTACGTTCATCACAGGTGTAGGCAAGAACATGAGAGTTCAGCTAGGCATGTCAAGCAACATCTGAAGTTCAGGGGAAGTCACCAAGACTCGTGCAAAAGAACATGACTTTCAATTCCTCTAGGTTATTAGCAGAAACCATAAAAACATACAAAAGACAAAGAATAAGCTAGCCAACAGCAGATATCAAAAAACAAGAGTTCCTGCGGTAGGCAAGGAATCCATTTCCTCACAGTTAGCTTCTCATCATTTCCCTTTGGTCCTCCTCAAAGACAAAGGTTTTCCAACTGAATCAGATGTGAAAGACTACGGATAAACACTCTGATAATGTTTTATAGTCTATTTCTGCAACAGCACTATATTATTTTAACTAGCTAAAAAGACACCTTCACTTTTCTTACTGACACTCATTTGTACAGTCTTACAGTTACCTCTGAGGACTCCTGAATATGCTTTATTATGCACTTTAAATGGTTACAGATACTGACTTTCCAAAATTTAAATGATTATGCAGGCGACATGCCATCTGACAGGTATGTGCATTTAGCGCACTTAAGTGGTCTTAAGTGCATTTAGTGGTTTGGTATGTACTTTAATAGGGGTAAATTGTCATTTTGTTAACAAGCTGAATAAAACTCAAGTGAAACTCAACTCATATAGGTGCCACACAAAAAAAAAAAAAGAAAGAAAAGAAAGAAAAAACCAAAATGGAACCACCAGCAATATACAACATTAACCAAGAATCTAACAGAAAACAAAACACAAAAGCAGCTCTTTCTCCATGACAGTTAGAAAAAGGTTAGGAAAAAAAAAAGTAGCTTCACAGCTACTTAAACCACCCTTAGAGATGTGTTCTTAGGTATACTGCAAAGGTTAGCTGATAGTTACAACTCCAGCTCTCAGGCAGGTAGGAGAAACATCCAGGCTGCTCTAAATTCAACAGTCTGGCTTTTAATATTTCAGGAAAATATGGTCTAGCTATCTCTTGTTTCCACTCTAAAATGACTGATGTACTTCAGCAATTGCTGAAGGAGAGGTATGAAAAAACATACCAATCTATCCAGGAGAGCCCATCAAGGGGTCTTTCATTTCCTGATTTGAAGACATATTAAAGGATAAATATTTTGTCTATGCTTTTTATTACTCTAGATACAGCAGTTTAGACAAGCTTAACTACAATTTATTTCAGCTAAGGTGAGCAAGAGTATCAACAGTAAACATCTCTCCTATTGAGACAAGTCTATATTCCCCTTGTCTTCCCCTCAAGGTACTCCTTGCTTGCAACTAGAGAGCTTATCATCCCCCAGTGGTTTCTTCTGAGTCCCAGCAGGATTTTAAAATCCTGATGCCTAAGAGCTTAGTCCCTGTGGGGCTCCATTTCCAACATTTCCAGGTTTGCCACCACACCTGCACTGCAATGAAGGAGGCACCTCAGAATGTGAGGATGAGAAATAACAGCCTGTAGCTCTGAAAGACTGCTAAACTTGCCCATACCGAACTACTAACAGCGCAGGTGGAAAGAGAGCGGCACAGAAAGCAAAGTGTAGTGAGGCAGAAAGCAGCAACTGATGGACCTGGTGATGAAATCAGGTGGGAGTAGCAAGGAACAAGGTCATGAGCCATTGCCATTTTCGAATGAGTAAGGAATCCTAACTGGATTGAAGATTAACTGGTAGCAGTAAATAAAATAAGGTAGGAAAAAGCAGATGGAAGTAGCAACATACTTTGGTACATTATAAGATATTCATTACAAGACTGCCTGCAGCAGAGGCCGAAACCTTATTACTCATATGTACTTCTCTGCACCAAATGTGTGATATTTACAGTTATGATTAGTTTATAGACTAGCTGAAGCTTGGACAGATGCCTGGGTTTGTTCTTTCAGAAGCACTTGAGCCATCTTCAGGGTAAACAGCTATGACTAAGATGAAATGTATAATGTAGAGTGGCTAAGAAGTAGCTCAAAGAGCAAAGCTGGCAAGAATGGGATCTGAAGACAGAAAAATATTAAGAAAGTAAAAGAATAAAGCAGACTGATGGCAAACACTGCAGGTGTATGGGATGCATTCATATACGGTGGGGCAATTAATGAAATAACCTATACCAATGAGAGTGTCTTTTAAAAATAAAAATTACTGCCTGATATCAGTTGAATCATTCCTCCTCTGATTTGCTGGATGTTTAAGCAGTATTGCAGCCCACACAAATAAGTTTCTTTCTCTTACTGTGGATATTATGCATTAGCTATGAGGAAAATGGGAAATATCAAGCCATAGTGAGCCCTGATTACCATTTTAGTGTTAGGAAAAGAAAAGGCAAAACATTCTTTAAATAAGGTTTTTTAACGTAGCTGAAAACACTTGTTCAGTTAAGGCTGGTTGCGAAAAAGGGTAGAATCTTAGTTACTAGTAGCATTTCAGGAGGCTTCTCACACCAAACAATATTTACCTGAGCTGACTGAGGGCTTCTCAGTTGTGAAGGAAAAAAATTCAAGGTTGTAGGAATGGCAGGGAGTGTGTGGAAAGGAAGGGGAGATGGAAAGGTAGCCCAGTAGAATAGAAGGACCAAAAGGGATCAGCTGTTTACTTATGGAAGGAGTGAGACAAATCTAAAAAGAATGAAGAGTGATGAAGCCTGAGCAGGATGAATACTAGTCTCCCTTTCTCCTCCTCCTTGCCTATCCCATCTTGTATGCTATATTGAGATGCTCCTGACTGCCTGGGGGACAAAATTGCTTTTCAAACCTCCTAAATCAAGCCTCCTGCTTACTTTTTTCCTTCAGCCTTTTCTACTCATCTGTACCCTACCATGCAAGAAGCCAAACAGATAGCAAGTACCTGCCTTAGTGAAATGCTCCAAAAATGGAGGCAGGGATTAGCAGATAAAGATGACTTCAGAGAAGGGTTTTTTATTCTTCTTTCAAAGAAAGCAGAAACACTTGTTGCTGGAAGAACCTGACCCTGATAGCACAGTTCATCTTTTTTTCTTTATTTAGTGGGTTGAAGTAACTCACTGTGAGACCACATAAGTGCCAGAGCTGGCAGTGTGAGCTGGACAATATTAAAATGAGCAATGAGCCTAACTACCCCTCTCAGCAACAGTAAGTTGTTGGGTTGGCTCATATTGGATCAAATGCTGTCTAGCTGCACCTTAAACTCCCCTGTCTCCAGCTTCTTTTCCAAAGCTGCTAAAAATGAAGATCTGAACATAGAAGGCTAATGCTACTTGAGTAAGAGCTCTCTGTGCTGAAAATGGGTGCTCTTTTGACTTTCTGATTCAATGCATTCAGCTCTTTGATTGACTGCCTTTAGGAGTGCATGTCCCAGTGATTATTAACCAGAACTCCCCTTAAGTCTTAATGAGTAGTTAATTAGTTTCTGCCTAAAAAGAAAAAATGAAAATCAGTGTCACGCTACCTTACCAACCTAATGCAGAGCCCATTGCGTCATGTGAGAACAGGCATCAATTCAGCTGGTTTTGAATATACCTTCTCTGAAAGATCCCAGGTTTTCTGAGTTCACATTTTATTTTTCCAGATTTATGGCTGACCATTATTCCTATGCTTTGTTTTATATCAGCACATGGCAAAAATTGATAGGTTTTTTACTTTATTTCTCTTCTCATATTTTTCTTGGAATGTTTCATATAGCAAATCTAGCATGGTGTTTAAAAATTATACCGACGTATGAAGACATCAACAATCTGAGGAATATCAAATTGCTTTCAGACTGAAGAGCAAAACAAAAAGAAGAAAATTACTTGGAAAGACGTGATCACAGAGGAAATATATAATTTTCAGAGCAAACTGTATATCAAATGACTTCAGCTCATGTGTGCACATTGTGATACTTCCCACAGAAAATGCCAAAGCACTTTTCAACAGCTCTGCTAAATGAAGACAGCTTTTTTTACAGCTGAATATTTGTTAAGAGTTAAAGAGTTTAAAACAATTATCTGCATATTTCATGCAATTCTGGCAAACCTTAAGAGAACTATTAAAAAGTTTATGCTATCTTTTTATGTTGGACTTGGTTTATTTATATCAGACGCATTCTAGATTTAGTTTCTTTAATAGTGAAGACAAAGAGTGTCCCCATGATACAGTAAAAGAACAAATAATCCAAAACATTTGAGCAAAAGTAAATCATTGTGTATATACTGTGTGTATAACAATAAAAACACACCTGAAAGAACTAAAAAATGGGACTCTGAAACCAAAATTGAACTGCAAAGTCTACCACAGGAAGCTATCACAGACAAAATTTATCCCCCCGTGTCTCCTGGCGCCGCAATGAAGAATACCTGCTTGTCAACTTAAAACTTTGTTGGCAAGTTTGTTCCTGGAGTTTTCTCTGAATCATAACACAAGTAGGCCACAAAGATATTACACTAACGTAACACTCCGCTGTCATACCACACATGTCAATTTGCAGGCTTTGAAGGAAAAAAATAACCCACCACTTTATGGAAATTCCACTATTTCATTAATCTTTTCTCATTTATTACGATAACTGTAATTATCATAATGAAAGAATACTACAGAATCACTAAACACATTTTGTGTTATTGTAGTGCCCAGACACGTGTCTAAGTGATATGCAAGCTCAGGACAAAAAGGAATCCTTACTTCCAATAATTTTGCAATCTTGGTTTAATGTTAGTGGATTAGTGAGTCTAGAGATTAGAATCATCTGCTATCTAGCGCTAGGCGCTAGGAATAGAGAAGAAACCATTCAGATTAACATGAGACAATGGCCTCAGTTCACTGACAGTTAGTTTGCCAAATATTTCTGAGGGTAGATGGAAGTTTAAAGAATTATTTGCAGCTCTTCTTGGAGAGCACCTCCCAGGCATGAAGTCCCAGTGGGACAAAGCCCAAAAGCACTTAACACTCAGCCAGATTTACAAAGAAGGGATGATCAGATTCTAGAATAAAATTCTCTGGTGTGAACAAATGAGGATAAATTTGGCAGGGTGACAGCCTTGAAAGTAAGGACAAGTGCTTTCTCTTTGATGTAATAGAAAATCAGTGGAGAGGTGTAAAAACTGAATGGTGACAGGAAAATTACTCTGTCCGCAAGCTTCAGTATGGACACATAGGGAACAACATCGCATTTCTAAAGGCAAGAGAAAAGGAATATGCAGTAACCAAGGTGTGACCTGATGATCTAGACAGCAATCACAGTTATGTGAACTGACTGAAAAGGTACTAACTTAGAACTGCAGGGCAGGATGAGACAACATAATCAAGACATAGGAAGGATGCGAGGGTCTGCAGATACCGAAAGATAATGCCTGGGGTATTTGTTAACTACAAAAACTGAGAAGCTCTGCATTTAACTGAAGGAGCCTTAAAAAGAACAAAACATGTTAAGGGGGAAACTGAAACACGGTACTAGATTGTAAGACATATACGATATTAAAGAGGATTCTGTCTTGGCATTGAAATTGCTGACTTGACTTTCATTTATTTATTCATCAGTATTTGAACTCATTTATGAGTACAAAGAGAAACATCTCTTCCTCCTTGAAAAAGACTCCAGAAGATCTATATTATTTTTTGAACAATGAATTGTATTTACATCCTGATGACTTGCTGCTTTTCTATACATATGTTTTTGCTATGACAAGTCCATGTTTTTTAATTAATTTGACAGTGTGATTCAGTGTAATCAAATCCAGGTATATAAAGTGAACTGTGTATAATTCAGAACAGTGCTAAAACAGAGTTCTTCTGAAAAGGCATTTGGTGTGATTGTGAAAGTTCAGGAAACTGAATCAGAAATCTGAAGCAGGAAACAGAAATCTAAACCAGTGCTACAAATCTCAGTGGGATAGCCATTTGTAGTCTGTGAAGTATTCCCACCACAAATCTTAGTATTCATGCATTATATAAAACTAAGTGTTCTTCTGGGAACAAATAGAGAAAAAAGAAACTTAGACTGGCCAGAAACATCAGAGCATTATTGTTCAACCTCATGTAGCTTAAATTCTCACAGCATTCCTGTTTTGAACCTCTATTTTTAGGGACACTATCATCAGGCATTACTATGCACATTTAGTTGCAATTTGGCATGCAAGGTATAAGCCCAGAAGTGAAATTATTTTAGTTAATTCAAGGGGAGAATGTAATCAGTCAGATTCTTTTTCTAATTAAAAGCTGCAAAAAAAAAAAAAAAAAAAAATTAATTCCAAATGCTTTCTTGCACAAAATAGCTCCAAATCAGATATGGATTTAAGACGTGTAATTCAAGCTTGAATACAGGCTTGAAATCCTCTCCAGAAAATTTCAGGATATTTGCATCCAGATTTTGGGCTGGGAAGAGTTTCTGTTCAGTCATTTTAAAAGATGCAAAACAAGACAGTTATGCGTAATAAAAATCTGGTTTGAGTCCTTTAGGGAATTTGAAATTACAGTATGAGTAAAAGATTCAGGGTCTTGGTTTGGATTTAAAAGACCCACAAAACTATGAATATAACAGTGTATAACTACTTCATCAACATAACAGAAACACAGGCAGTAGGTGTAAGCAGCACTTTGAGAGGTAAATTAAGTCAAATGCTTCATGTTTTTCACTAGGATGTTTTCCTTTTCATACTTTAAATCTTCCTTACTGTATTTTAAGGTCACATTTGCTTGTTTTAGGAAGAATAAGTTCCCTACCTCTTTACATACTGAAAAACATTTTCACATCATCTCCTTGGTGCTAAACATTGCCATTTTCTTTCTTCCTTCTCTTCCTGGAGGTTATGCCGATTTCCTTTTCAGTCTATCCAGCCAAATTATATTTCCCAACAGTGCACTGCCTGGACCTGGACACAATAGGTAGTCTTTTCCAATGTTAAGTACAGTGGAGAGCAATTTCATGAATTTCGCAGGCTGCAGAACATATCATGAGCCTGGGCACTGCATATATAATATCATGAGATACTATGTGAGTATTTATTCTCTTGTGACAATGTAATATTTGTCACTCATGATTTATATGTGATTTGTTATAATTACCAGATCATTTTTGAAGGATTTTGATTATCTCATTTTCTGAATAAGCAGCTTATTCTTATCAAAATGTAATTAAATTGTTTTTCAATGAGGGCCAATGCAATATATTATTAATCAAGACCTTGAATTTGTCATTTTGAACTCTTTTACTGGTTTTGGCATATTCTGAGCTCATTTCCCATTGCTGTCATCTGCAACTTTAATAAGCATTAATAGAAATATTGAATATCACCAAACCTGACGATAGAGCATTTTAGAGCCCTGTCAACAGAAAGTAATGAACTGAGTAAAGAAAAACTGAAAAAATTCAAAACCTTGCCTCACTCACTTAAGAGCTAGACCCTATACCCAAGGTCATGAGGATGCTTTAAAAAAGGCAGGAAGAAAACCAAGCTAGGATCCTTCTGAGGTTATATTAACCAGAGGGCCTGCTACACCATCAGACAAACTTACATTAGTTGCACATGATTTGCTTTTTACAGATCTATGCTGGCTGTTACCTCTGTTGTTTTCTAAGGAGCTTAAAAATAGACTGATACTTTCTGTACTTTTACAGAAATTGCAGCTCAGCTGGCTGGTCTAGAATTTTATCTCCCGACATTTTTTTTTTTTTTTATTAAATCACAAATCTTTCCTAACTTTCCCATGTATTGCATGCATTCTACACATTCTCAAAGATAAACTGTTCATCTATAAAGTTTAACTGGTCTGATTTAAAAATATCCCAAAATAACAAATGAAACAGTGAATATTCTGTGGAGGTATTTTGTTAATGCTGTTTACAGGATTAGCTTTTTCTTCTGAATCTGCTCATAGCAATGGATTATGATCTCTTAAGCTAATTTTCTTTCAGCTTATTAATGGAATGTCTTTGCACGCACATAATCAGAGGTAACTGCAATAACCAAATCAGGAGTAGAGCTTCTGTTATTGTTTGATTTTACTTAACAGCATGCTGGATTTGAGAAGATCAGTATGAGGACATCCTCCCAGAAATTTTCTGATTGTCTCTCTGAAGAAAGCAGGACATTGTTTACTATTACTCGCTTTGTGGCCTGACATGTTCTTTACAAGACTTCCAACTGATGTTTTCTTTCTTCCAATCTTTCCATTATTATTTTCAATGATACAGGTTTCTGGAGATGCCTACAAGGATTCCATAAGCAAGTAGGTTAAAGTGTTTGGGTTTTTTTCCACTACTTCAGTTCTCTTAAATGTTACCATTTCAGAGTTAGGTAGTAGCTGCTACCTGAAGATCCATCCAAGTAGCAATGTTTCTGTATAATTAAAGCACTGCTCAGAGCTCTGCCTTTGAGGCAGGCAAAACTGTTCTGGCCATGAAATAGTATTCCTAAGCAAGGTAAACATCCTTAAGTCAATGCACTGGGTCATCTGCTAATGTACCTATGGCACTCTCCAATTGTTTTACTACTTCACTCCAGACTAGATTTGGTGTACCACATTGGCAATCTTTCCTTTGATTATGCAGAAACTGTATGAAGAATAATTGCTTCAGAATACGACCCAGCAATGCTTGAAAGGAGCAGTAATTAAAAGCCCAGCTTGGTATTCACCCTATTACTTCTGAGATGGCAGCACTGAGTAGGGGCTATCCTGTGAGGCCCATTAATTAAATAATGGAATAGATACAGTTCTCCAGCAAGAGACAAATCTGTCAATCCCAGATTACAAGAGACATTGAATGGAAACCACTCAATGCTGAATGTCCAAACCTTGAATATCAGAATTCTGAACAAGTCCAGCAAAGGGTTACGCAAACAAACAGCTCCTGCTTGTCACAACCTTCAGAAGCATCTGCTCAGGATAGAGGAATCTCTTTGTTCTGAACACTCCGTTGAACAAAAAAGTACACACTTCAGCATTACAGGACCTCTTCAATACAGGCCTGAATTACAGTGTTACAGGGGAATGCACACCCCCCTGAAAAATTACTGAAACAAGTGTGTGCTAGCGACAAGTACTGGCTAGAGATCAATTTCTGAATTAGTGTGATATGTTTGAGTGGGGAGTTTCCTTTCCGCTTTGCAAAGTAAAACTGATGTTTTGCCTTTAAAACAATTTGGAGTTTGAAGCCTTAAACAGTTTGTGACTAAGGAAGTGTATCATCTTGATAGAATAAATTGTTTTCTCACTGTTGAAAATTAATTGTAGGGTTATCAGACTGAGTAATTTGATCATTTTTGGTCAGGGAGAAGTAGAAGGATACGGTTTGAGTTGGCTTTCAATTAAATCATACATTGATACACTAAGTAAATGCAACATCTTAACTTAAAAAAACCTCTAGAACTTTCCTAAAGCTCTGATTCACTTCTAGCTGAGGTAGATAATTTTACTCTATTTTCAAATCCAGAAGACTTGGGCACAGTTTCCATTTGCTCAAGATTTTACAGATAAATAATAATAAATATCTCAAAGGTTATATTTAATGGCTGCTGAAGGTACATACGCACCATGAGGTGAAAAAAATGTAGTGGCAGAAGTGTAAAGCAGAATGTCTTTTCATCAGATATATCATGAATGACTATTAGTATTTTTTTTTTCAGAATAGACAACAATCCTGTAGACTTTAAAATCAAAGCTCTTACAATATATTATGTCTTTTGTTCCGTAGCCCTTTGTGTCTCCTCAGAAACTCCCTTTCAGGTTGGTGTGTCAACCTGACCTTTAGAAGAAAAAATTAAATATAAGTAGGTTTGCATCTCATATGAAAATCTTACATCCTCCAACAGTTGCCATATTAAGTTTGTAATAACATTAGAACACTGTTCAGGACTTCTAAATTTACTTGTTTAGAGGCTGCAGAGAGAAAAAATACAGGAGCAGCAGTTGGTTCAGTCCCATATTAAGAGTAACCCAGAGCCAGGCAGATACAAAATAGTTTTCTCCCCGAACATCAGCAGCCTTCTGTTTTCTAGCCCGGAAACATCGAGTTTAATCTCCCTTTCAGAATACATACTGCCCTTGATTTCAGTGACGGAGAATACAGATGGGATGAATTCTTAAGCCTAATCCAGAACTCTCGAATTAAGAATCGCCTCAGAGGGCCTTCAGTCAAATTCTGCAAATGCATGGCAGGAAAATTAGGCTGAATAAAACTGCCCAGCTAATGTAGTGCATAGCTTGGCTGTCTTCATAAAACACAGACTGTCCCCTGTGTTCTGAGGAGCTGGAAGAGACACTTCACTTCTGCTTCACTGAGTCACCATTCCACAAAGTCTTGAGAGATGAAGTACAGCCACAAGTCTTTATGGAGTGGGACCTCAGTCGCAGTGAACATGGTGAGAGTAGCTCTGGCCCTCTCTCTGTTTGACCTTCCTCAATTATGTTCTTACATTATTTGAAGGGAGAAGCTTATTAGTAGAACAGATTCATTCACCACGTGGGATAATGCAAACTGAGAGGGTTCATTTTTCATCTTGCCCCTACCCCCCACACTTTTGTCTCCAAAGGAGACATTACTTAGTTCTCTAACTAAAAATCACTTCGGTAATAATAAGCACATTCAATATATTGTCTAATTATAATGTCACTGTTTTGTTAAGAATTCCGTTCTTTTGTTCAATCCTAGTTTTTTTCCTATCATCTATGAAGTATATTTATGAATTATGTTTGCAAACATAATTAAAAGTAACAACTGGGGAATTTAATTCTAGTGGCATTGCTGTGTCTTTAAGTCTCTTGCACAACTTTAACTGCACCGAGTTTATGGAAGTGGCAAGAATTCTCTTGTAAAATTATAACTACTCTGTCTAAAGTTTCTTAGTATACTAACTGCACTGTATTTGGGAAACTAGTTTTGCTCTTTGATTTCTGCTTATTTCTGAGTGATTAACAGGCTAAATTCTGGACTGGAGTAATATTGACCAGGTATATAACTAACTAAAATTTTAGTGGAGTGGTGGAGGTGGGTGCTAGAAAATAATGCTGCTTAGATTTTAAATACCTGATCAATATATCACAATTGTTAGCCTGGATTATGAACTCTCCTAACATAAATTGTACTAATCACAGTCCTTCTATCTGATAAAGATAGAAGATCGTTGCATTTTCAGTATTCTTAAAACACTGTATTTTTCTTTTATCGGCTTCTAAAAGGAATTTATTTACTCACAGAGAGCACAAAATAGTTTTACCCACAGTTGTTCTGAGATCAGCCTACTGAAGTTTATCAGAAATTACTCTGAAAATATCAGATCTGACCTACTCTTCCAAGCTCTCTTACAGTGCAACTGCTATCAGATCTATAGTTTTGTTCAAGTCCTTTTGTTATCAACATGTTGAGATCTTTCAAAGGAATCACTCCAAAGGCACAAAACCTGTGAAGAATGCATCATTCACTAGCAGAAGAGTTGCCACCTATGCAAGATAGGCCACTAAGATAAACAGCTCAAATGAGTTCTAGTATCTTGCCCTTATTCCTTCTTATTTTTAATATAAACTGGGTTTATACTATATAAAATACATAATTTCTTTTTCTTGTAACAAGCATGGACAAATCCTGAAAATATGTTTTCATCTAGTGCATTAAAGTGCTGCTAACACAGTGTATAAAATGCAGACTTTATTTCAAAGGGTCTGCATGTGTGCTCTACTTAGGTCTATGGAGAGTAACAACTCCGGGCAGAACTGGAACCTCATTTTGGACATAACAGGAAATACTGACCCAAACCAGGTTGGGTCGAGAACTCTATACTAAAACACAGTCTTAGAAATAATCCAAGATGTCAAAACACACTGTCTTTGATGATGCAATACAACCCGATCTGCATTGAACAGATCTGTATAAATCACAAATCACCTTAAATCAATGCAGAAGTTGAAAATTGTCAAAATTTAATGGCTCATTGATGTCTTGTTTTATCATTGTGTTAATCCAGCACTTTATTACCCATGCTTTTCTGCCTTGCTCATTCAGGCTTAACTTACACAATTCTAGGTTTGACTCATAAGACTTTAAATAGAAATACGGAATCCCTACCGGACCCCACAAAACGCATACATTCTTTAATGTATTTTGCCATTGCCCTGAACAATAGTGGTTTAACAGTGAATCTGAAGATAAAATGCTGTTGACAGTTCAGATCGTACTTCCGTCCCTAATTCCTTTATGGTCTTCACTTGTTTTTCTCAGCCAGTTCCACTATTGTCCTTGTTCTGGCTGAGATACAGTTAATTTTCTTCCTCACAGCTGGTACAGTGGATTTAGTCTGAGAACAATGCTGATAACACACTGATGTTTTAATGGCTCCTAAGCAGCAGTTGTCCTAATCAAGGACTTTTCAGTCTCTCATGCTCTGACAGTGAGGAGAGGCACAAGAAGCCAAGAGGAAGAGACAGTACACTTGACCTGAACTAGCCAAAGGGATATTCTAAAACACAGCACATCATGTCCAGTATATAAACCGGGGGGAGTTGGTTGGGAGGGGCCAATCGCCGCTCAGGTCAGGCTGGGTATCCGTCAGTGGGTGGTGAGTAATTGTCTTGTACATCACTTGTGTTTGTGGGTGTTTTTTGTTTGTTTGTTTGTTTGGGGTTCATTTGTTTGGGTTTTATTTTTTGTCATTTTTCTGTTTTGTTTTATCTCTCTATTATTTCCCTTTTCATTATGATTATGAGTATTGGTATTATATTATACCTTATTTTAATTGTTAAACTATTCTTACCTCAATGCAAGGGCTTTATCTCTTGCTGAATTCTCCTCCCTACCTCACTGAGGCAGGAAGGGTGGAGAAGAGTGAGTGGCTACATGGTGCTTTGTTGTCAGCTGGGGTTAAACCATGACAACTTTCTATTGAGATTCTGTTTTAAAACATGGTTTTAGAATCCAAAGAATCATAGGAGAAAAGTAAATAGCATGAATTATAGATGTAAATGCACAGCTAGAATATATTAGATAGTTCTGTGCTGTAAGAAGTCAATTGACTCCAACTTCAAAGCAATCTTTTCAAATTGACCAAACATTTATGAAAGCATCTCTTAATTTACTAACTTTTTGAAAGAGTTTGTAAGAAAAATCTTATCACAAAATTTCCAAGGTGAGCACTTCAAAAGAGTCCAGGATGGAAATAGTCTCTGATTAAATAACTGTCAATATAGTTTATTCTGTTTACTTTACTAGATAGCAACTTTTATTTTAATAGATATACGTTTCCTTTTTTGTTTCCTGTGTTTCCAACTTTTCATGTTCATTTTATATTACTGACACCACTAGAAGTACTCAATAGTGAGAATAAGACAAGCAACTTTGAACCTGAATCCCCTGGAATCCTTTTACTACTGTTTAACTTGTTAATTGATTTTCATTCCAACCGGGTGCTGATGCCAAATTTACATTTCCTCACTTTCAATCTCCTGCTATACCTAATCTTGTATCATTCTACTTTGCTTGTAAGAATTCTTTATCTAGAAATGTTTAAGGATGGAAGCCTGCCTGTCATCTTCTCCCTCCAATTCCAACACAGGTTATTTTATAGTGCTTCAGGGCCTTCTATATAAAATGTACTGAACAAGAAAGGAAAATGACATTATGTGAATTAAAAGCTATGGGAAAACTAGAGCAAAAGTGAAGATAATTACGTGAAAGTGATCCTCATATAAATATATATATATATATACACTTAACAAATAATCTAGAATTAGAAATTTATACCATCTCCACCTTGAGGAGAATACTAAATTACTGTGCTTCAGAGGCATTAACTACTATCTCACAGACCAAGAAGGAATGTAAAGAAAGAAGGCAGAAGAGAGATTATTACATGATTGGATTTGATTTATTTGTTTTGTACAGGAAATGCTAGGTCATCAAGAAACCTTGACTGGGAATGAAAATGGTTTGCAATCTCCCCTTTTATAGTTTGAAAAATAACATTTTAAAGAGATGTCAGACAGGGTGGATCACCAACTTGCCATCTGTCTTCCCCCGGCTTGGCCCATCTTCTTTCTCTCTATTAAAAATTGTATTTTTTTTCCTTTTTTTTTAAGTGAAATGTAGAGAACTTGATTGATGGCTTCCTGTTGTCACTAAGAAGTGGTAGTATATTATCAGAAAGAATTTTCTGCAAATGTACTATTCTTTTATAAACCACCAGCAGGAAGCTATCACTCACAGAACTGTATGGTTTATTTTAAAAGAACTCAAATCTGTTAATTGACACAGAGAATTAATATGAGAGAGAGACAATCAGGCACTACTTAAAGTCTTCATATTACTGATTGAGTGTATTGAGTTGGGAATCATGAAGTTTTGGGAAAGGGAAGGGAAGGTAAGATGACCTTTCTCTCTGAAAAACAGATAACTTTGCATACAGTTATATAAGTGTTTGGAAAGCATAAATAACCATATATATATACATATAAACTTTTATATAACACTGCATATACTATGTACATATATACAATATATATTTTATATTCATAGGTAATTGTACATTTCTATAACATAAAATCAGTTTCAAATATGAAGAAGTTGTGAAGTCTTATAGATCATAAACCTCAGCGCATGCTCAGTGGCAAAACAACTTGCACAGCAAGATATGGCATGCAAAAAGTACTACAATGAACACTCCAACTGAGGTTTATTACATATTGATCAACAACACAGCCCTAATATTAAGATGAAAGGCATGAGCCTCTTGTCTTTTCCTTTTTGCATTAGTAGAAGATACAGTGTGTATAGCACTTCTGTAGGAGTATCATCTTTCTAAAAAAAAAAATAGGTACGTCAGATGTTTACTCTGTAGAAGGACCTCACTGGCACTCTAAAAACACACGTGTCCAAAGGTAAAATTTCTATGTCTTTGGAATGGAATGAAGATTTTACTGGTAGAATTTAGATCCCTAAATCTTTCTATACTTTCATATAATCCTTCACCAGCATCAACCTACAAATCATTTGCTTAGCTTCAAGTTCATCTTTCATGTTTACAGGAATATTGTGTTGGATGCACATAAAGATTATTTGACTTAATTCCTGGGTACAAGGGGAATACTCAAGAAGCAAGTATCCTGAATACTGTCTTCAGCAGCCAAAGAGGAAAAAAGTAGTGCATGAAGTGCCTTAGCTGACCCAGTCAACACTGTCCCCAGTCAGGACAAGAATGAAAAAAAAAAAATCAACCCTTACAGGGGTTATTGTAAGCCCAACCTCAAAAATGAGTAGTACAGGAAAGCTCTTTTCTTGCCAGGGATGAATCCAGGTCCCTAATATCACATGGCTAATATGATCCCCCATTTTAAAAGCTACAGTTGAAACAGAACATTTACATCAATAGTATGTTCCTCCACAGAGATTATTTTTCTGTTTCTAAGAGGAATATGAGATTATTTACAGTACAGCATATGATGTGCTCCATGAAATATCTTGTATGTTTCTTTAATCTATCCAGTTCCACTCTTGAACAGCATACCAAATCTGTAAATTACATGTCACTGAATGTTATCATATATTTAATGGATTTCCATTATATGTTTTTATTTCTACTACATAGAACATGAATTGATGACAGTAACTGGAACTGATCAGCAGAGTGCCAGTGTAACTGACCAGTTCAGGAACTATGGCAACAAATCCTTCAGGTAGAAACAGCAGACCTCTAGTTGGGTAGGACTACACTGACAATTAACTAGGTCTTTCAAACTTTTAGTTTAGAAAGAGTTCTGGACACATTCAATATAGTACATGCTTGTCTTTAATTTTATATTTTCTATTTATATTTCAGTTTAAAAACAGAATATCAAATGCATGAAATGATGTTTTTTAAAAGATGGACAGACAAGCCCCAAAACCACTGTAATTCAAATCCATTAAACCCTATGGAGATCTTCCACAACCTAGATGAACCTTCTGAGGTCCATACATTTAAAGAACTCTAGCATTATGAAGCATAATTATTAGATAAGAAAGGTAAGGTAAGGTAAGGTCATGGTAAGAAAGATATCTAATACTTGTTTTCTCCCGATAAATGTGGTTTGAGTAGACCGCTTTGATTCCATAAGGAGTCATGAATAATGACTGAGAAAACAACTCAACCCATTTACATTCTGGATATGTGATTTAAAAAATAATCCATTAGGGAAAAAAATATCCATTAAAATCTTCTAAGACTCCCTAAAACATTATTTTGACACCTCCAAAATAAATGAAACAACTTGGGCACAAGACATACTGTCAAGATGTCTGGGCTGGAATCACAATATAAAATACCAGTATCCTTTTACCCCAAACTTTGAAACAAATACAAGCTGACCTTTGAAATAGGCTGTTCTAAATAAGGCTTAAAAAGTCTAGACTATTTATTGCAATTTAGAAACAGTAGTACTGGTAATTTTTAAAATGGAAATATTTTGGTACAACCTACAAATAAAACCATATAAAACAAGTCTGACATTAATGTTTTTAAAGTTGTTTTTCCTTTTCGTCCCCAGCTTTCTCTAATTGCAAAACTTCAGTGAATTTTTTAATTTCTCCCCTTTGCTACACATCAAATTATCATCCTAAGTATTTGTCTTGCTCCAAGGAAGTCAATATTTTTTCAACCTGTACCTCATCATCACACAGACAATATTGTCTTTTAACTTACAGAGAACTCAGCAAACCTTGGTTAATTCAGATGAGAAGGTAATATCTTCTCTAAGATGACTGAATGCTCTACTAAGTGTGAGTAGGAAAAGAGAGGGAAAAGTTTCTCAGAAAGAAAGTATGCAAGTCAATTAGGGCTCTATAACTTATTATGGCTCTTTAACTCCAAATTCAGATAAATTGGATTCATATTGCTCTGTAGGTCTCACAAACTTACACCTAACAATTTTATGCCTCAAACATGAAATCTGATCATCCAACACCTTTGAGTGTGTTCATGCCTCCAAAACCTTACTTTTGGTGCAAATTTATTGATGGGGACTGAAGCACAGATACAGCAAGTTACATGCTAAATTCTGTAACAGAACAATGATTTGAGCACAGGTTTCTCAAGCTTTAAACTTCCCCTAGTCCTATTTAGATCTAGAAAAAAGTCAGAATTTTCCCACCTCAGAATCTTAAGATTTTATAAATTCCATTACTCCTGATATAGATAAAGCAAAATTTTCCTCTTTAAAAAAAAAATTAATTAAAAAATAATGAAAGGAGGAAAATACAGTATATTCACTATTAGTGCGTCAACAGTTTTTCTTGCACTGTTGGAGGACCACTGGATCAGACACCTTTTTTAAGCCTACCCTCAACAAAGGACACTTATTTTGTATTATACTACGGAGATGCACAGGACACAGACCAATTCACTCTCAATCACCCAAAACTGTACAGTTCCTCATATTAGCACTGAGGCAGCCAACATAGAATCATGGAATCATAGAATAGTTAGGGTTGGAAAGGACCTTAAGATCATCTAGTTCCAACCCCCCTGCCAGGGGCAGGGACACCTCCCATGTAACCATGCCACCCAAGGCTATGTCCAATCTGGCCTTGAACACCACCAGCGATGAAGCATTCACAGCTTCCCTGAGCAACCCATTCCAGTGCCTCACCTCCCTCACAGTAAAGAATTTCTTCCTCATATCCAATCTAAACTTCCCCTGTTTAAGTTTGAACCCATTACCCCTTCTCCTCTCACTACAGTTCCTCATGAAGAGTCCCTCCCCAGCATCCCTACAGGCCCCCTTCAGATATTAGAAGGCTGCTATGAGGTCTCCATGCAGCCTTCTCCAAGCTGAACAGCCCCAACTTTCTCAGCCTATCTTCATACAGGAGGAGCTCCAGTCCCCTCATCATCCTCATGGCCCTCCTTTGGACTTGTTCCAACAGTACCATGTCCTTTTTATGTTGAGAACACCAGAACTGCACACAATACTCCAAGTGAGGTCTCACAAGAGCAGAGTAGAGGGGCAGGATCACCTCCCTCAACCTGCTGGTCACGCTCCTTTTGACGCAGCCCAGGATACGGTTGGTTTTCTGGCCTGCAAGCGCACGAAGTCATCTTCTATGGGTATCTGTGAAAGCATTTTTCAACAGCATGAATGTGTACATAAAGTGTACACAAATCAGACAACAACAAGGCCAGCACATTAGATAAGCAAAAAAAAAGAAAAAAAAAAAAACCCAAACAAATAAAAAAACAACAAAAAAAAACCCCAACCCAAAAAAAAAAAAAAAAAAAAAAAAAAAAAAAAAAAAAAAACACACAAGGGAAAAAAAAAATCCCACAGCGCAAAACCAGTAAACAAACAACAAAAAAGCCCCACAACCACACAAAAAATAAACACCCCAAGATCACAACCAAAATGCCCCCCAAACTCCAAATCTTCCCCAACCTCAAGCATAAATGTTTATTCCAATAATTCTTTAGGTTTGGGGGGTGGAGAGGTGTCCCTTTTTTTGTTTTTCTTTAATAAAAATCAGAAGTTTTGGTTATGATTTCTTTACTACTGTCACTAACTCCCAGTGAATGAGACAGAGCAGGTTTCCATAGACCAGGTGACAGAAGTGAAAGAAGAGAGATTTAGCCTAGATATAAGGAAGAAGTTCTTTACTGTGGGGTGGTGTGACTTTGGAACAGGCTGCCCAAAGAAGCTGTGGATGTTCCACCCCTGTAAGCGTTCAAGGTCAGGTGGGTTGGGGCTTTGAGCAACGCGCTCTAGTGGAAGGTGTCACTGCCTGTGGCAGAGTGGATGGAACTAGATGATCTTTAGGGTCCCTTCCAACCTAAACCATTCTATGTTTCTATGTATAAGGATCTGAATTTTTTCTGTCTTGCACTTTAAAAGATCAAGTCCAGTTAAACAGAAGTGCAAGTTTCTACACTCCCTTACCTCAGGCCTAAACTCTCAATTGCTTCATGAACTCTGAATTCAGACCAGCTAGAACATTCAGCATGTTAAAAAACAACCAATCAGCATTATCCCAACCCTGACAAATCCTATAGTTACAGCAGAACCCTTAAATTAATATTCTAGAAGTAAATACATTACATCATAAAAATGACATACCGAATGGCATAAGAACCTTTAATAAATCCATTCTGCCCCAATTTATGTCAATGATTTGCATATAATAAAGTTCTCCTTGAGCAAATAACTGATAAAGTAATAAATCTGTCAATGGCATAAATTGACTGCTTGTTAAAGCTATATGGCAGTTTGTTCATACAGAGGCAGATGCTCTAGTTCAACACACTACTTGCAGGAAACATTTTTCTGTTATGTGGTAAGAGAGGAAAACTGAGTAAAGATTAGCTTTGGTTTTACAACAGGCTCAATACTCACCACAAAAGAAAGGAAATACTCTTTAAATAATTTATATATTTGATGCAAAAACAAAATCTGTGTATGTTAAGTTACCTGAATCAGACTACTTTCTCAATTGGCCTAAAGATTAAGGGTTGTTTTCTGAATATGGGAGAGGTTTATAAACTGAATATTTGCACTAAGAACTTATTTTGTACAGAATACTTCATGTTGGACATTTTACTTAATGAGCAACTAGCAAGTAGCGAGAGCAGAATAAGAATGTACCCAGACAATAACACTACAAAAATCTGCATCTAAACTTATAGTCACCATAGATAATGAAATATTCATGTTCTCAGTACACCTGTTTCACAGGGGATTAAACTGACACATCTACCCCAAATCTTGTGTTAAACCCCATTGCTGTAAGATGTTCAGCAGTCCTCTCCCTCAGCCAATGGCATATATACAATGGCATACATACATGAAGAAGCATACACATATTTCTTGCTCTGAGGCAAGCCTTAAGAATTGCACAGCCCTGTTTAGTATTACAAGACCTATATTTTAAGAAAAAAAAAAAAAAAACAGAAAAATACTGAGAGAACACAGATGTCAATTGCAGACTACTGCTCCTGACCATTTTCTTCTCATCCCCTGCGATCACACACAAGCCTGTGTCATGGGCTCAGCAGTAGCAGTCATTTTTCTCCTTCTTTGTAGCTGGTGCAGCACTGTGTTTTTGACTTTCGGCCTGGGAACAGCGCTGATAACACCAGTGTTTTCAGTTACTGCTTGGTAATGTTTTGGTTTGACCAAGGACTTGCTGAGTCTCATGCTCTGCCAGGGAGGAGGGGAAGCTGGGAGGAAGCAGAGACAGGACCCCTGACCCAAACTGACCAAAGAGGTATTCCATGCCACAGCACATCATGCCCAGGAGGTAAAGCAGAGAACAGAGACCCAGAAGGGTGGGGGGTGTGTGTGTGTGTGTGTGTGTGTGTGTGTGCGTGCGTGCGTGCACTGCTTGGTCGGGCTGGGTATAGGTGGTGAGCAATTGTATTCTTTTCCCTTTGTATTTGCCTTGTCATTATTATTATTGGTGGTAGCAGTAGTGGTTTGTGTTATACCTTAGTTACTAAACTGTTCTTATCTCAACCTGTGGGAGTTGCATTCTTTCGATTCTCCTCCCCATCTCCCCGGGACTGGGGAGAAGAAAGAGGGGAGAGTGAGTGAATGAACTGCTTCAGGGGCTTAAGCCACGACAGCCTGGAAGACTATTCATACAAAGGTGTAAGGTAGGAACATTTACAGGGTTAAATTATTCAGACAAAAATGGTATTCATTTTGATATTTAGTGTGTAGTGATGATATTCTCCTTGAAATATGCTTTCTGCTAAGTCATGTGGACTGAAACTAGTCTGAGGTATGATAGTAAAAATGCAGTGTTTGTGAGATTTGATCAAATAAGAAGAGCTGCAAAATTGTGTTCCTACTGTCTTTTCTGCTCCTTTAAAATAAAAATTTAAAAAAAAAAAAAAACCAACCACAAAAAGACACCACCAAAACCACCAAACCATACACAAAAAACCAGCACCCTCACTTTTCTTTAAGCTACTGTTGAAATATAGACAAAATTCCTGAAAATGTATGGATTTCTTGCAGTTAAATACAGAGCACATTAGGGGAATGGCAGACCTTCAATTTTCAAACTTCTGGGAAGTGAGATTTTTCAAGGAGTTTGAAGTGATAATTGCCATGGATGAAGCCAACTATTTCTATGGTTGTATCCAGTTGGAAAAGCCAATTTTCAGCAAGCCTGCTCCTGATGTACTATGAGAAAATATGCCTCACAAGCTGAAAAATCAAACCTGTATGAGAATCTGCTCCCGGTAGAAATGAGAAGCAGGTGCTTATATAGAAGGAGCTGTCAGACTCAACTGAAAAAATTATCTTATAAACCACAAAGTGACAGCCATAACACATCCTGTACCAAGTATATTACAAGCAGCAAATTCTCCCACTTAGAGCTTAAGGCTGCATTTATATGTACTTAAGTACATATACTTTTACAAATACAATCCAAAACCTAAAACAACAAACTGCACTTTGCAAGAAGTAATTATTGCAGAAGAATGCTGCTAGTTATATATATGGACCTCATGGTTACAGCAGGATATAATCTTTCATATTATCTATACTGTATAATATTTGTATTATTGAAAGTCAAACCCAGTTCCTACGTGTTACTGTAATTTATCCCTTCTGGTTATAATGAAAAAGTTTTTTTTGGTTCTCCAGAGCTTCTCAACTTGTGCTGTTGCACACCACTGGAGAGTTTAAACAGCCCTGTTTCAACACAGCCCTGAGAAACAACAAGATTGTTGATGCTCTCTCTTCTAGTAATTTTTCTCTGAAAAGGCACTATACTTCCAAAACAGCCATGCTAAAGCTCTTTCCCCAAGTGACAGAAATCCAGTAACTTGGGGGAAGAAACAAGTACCAAGCTCCAGCACAATGAGGCACACATTAGTATTCTCTTCTCAAGAGCCCTAGCTCAGACATTGCCAGAGAACAGAAAACAAAAAGGCTTAAGCAGGCCCCTGCAGAAGGCATTGCCAGCATGCTTAGGCTTTATTCAGAAAACATTTTTATTCTCATCAGGCTCTATGATCACCCTCCACCAGTGTTGGAATAGTGAACTTTTAGTCCATATTGTTTTTTTTCTTTAAGACAGCATATACAAACACAAAAAGCCCAAACTGAAAAGTACACAGTATGGACCTCAAAACAAAGGTATTTCACAATCCATTTCACACAGCACTTACACATCTTTGAGGATCTGGCCTTCATATTGCACCTATGCTAGCTATTGAGACTGAATACCCCATAGGAGACTGGTTACTGCTGTTTAATTCCTTGTCAGACCCAAGAGGCAAATTACAAGTCTGATTCAATCTGCAACAGCTGGCTGCAGTACCTCTGGAGTCATGCAGAAAATAGAGACTGCGGCATCTACTTCTTTTTCCACGCTTAACCCTTCTGTTTCCCACTTATCCCCCAAGGGATCTTCATATCTCAAAAGTCAGCATAGTAACTAGGAATTTTTATTTATTTAGTTCTGGGTTTTTTTATTATTAATCTCTCCCTTCCCCCCCCCCTCCCCCCCCAATCTGTATATGTTCAACATGTTCTTTCACTGTGATTCCCACTAACCTTAGGCACAGTTTCATA
Source organism: Ara ararauna (assembly GCA_028858755.1). Classification (NCBI taxonomy): domain Eukaryota; kingdom Metazoa; phylum Chordata; class Aves; order Psittaciformes; family Psittacidae; genus Ara; species Ara ararauna. Next base: position 17,575,116 of record CM054382.1, on the reverse strand, counting down.
TTGTGATTTTTACTCTCTGTGCTGCTAGGTGAAGTGGAGAGAAACAGAGAGCTCACCTGAAATTCCTAAATTATGTTTGAACAAATCTGCACTGTAGCAAGCTTGACTTACATAGCAACCACTAGGATTTAGTCAAATAAAAGGGGACTGGGTCATTCTAAAAACCTTGCTAACAAAGGTGTACCTAGATGTAATTTATCTAGTAAAAACAATGTATGACATAGCTAGAGACTTTGGGGCATTTTCTGAACAGAATGACAAAGGGTAATTTCTCATCCCTCAATAGCACAAGAAAATAAAAATTTTATTCCATTAATGGAATTACATAGCCCGTGATCTAATGTTTCATATACCTACTTTCCAGAGGTTCTTAAAATCCAACACTGAAAATCCTTCTTATGTGATTAAGTATTTCCTATGTGAGCAGGTCTATATTAGTGAGCTATTCCCTAGGTGTTGCAGTAGCTGCAAGTGAGCAGCTTATACCAAGGATGGCTATTAGAGTACATGTGGTGGGTGGCTACGGCAGGCCCGCGGATTCGCTGACTGAAGACATGAAGTTAGAACTCAAGTCTCAAAGATGTTAAAGTGTATCCACGAGAAATAAGGCACCAAAGGCATCCGAGTGGGAAAGAAAAAGGCATCCAAGTGGGAAAGTAAAACGCATCTGGAGGAGCAAGTCAGATAAGGGGAGTAATTAGCAACAAAGACAGAACTTGGCAAAACAATGGACTTTAGTAATGCAGTGAAGGGTCATCCAATAATGTGCCATTGCTAACTAATATTAACCAATGGCTAAAAGGGCACGTGTGCTAGAAAAGGTATATAAGTAGTGGTTTGTAGTAATAAAGCGACCTATCTATTTTTCTTCCTACTAAGTCACCGAAGATACGTGTGTGTGTCATTTGTCCATCTCAACTGCAACAAGTACACATGTGGAGAAACACAAGGGTAGATATGAGGAAAACCGGAGGGATAGGTATGAGTGGAGGATGCCTGAGAGTTATACTGTCGTGCTTAGGCTATATTCAACTTTATAATACATTACTTACAGAGAGGGGAAAAAAATGTACTTAGATTGAGTTCCTATTTAATAGGAATGTCATGCTTTCAGAGATCTGTCATGATGCTTAAACTAACAAATAGAATTCCCTCTACAGTCCGGTACCAAGGAATACCTCTACCTCAAATCTTAGGAGTTCCACAGATGCTTGCAATATTGAAACAGCCAGACACAAGTGATTAACTGTAAGTACTAACCAATCCTATTAATCTACCTAAAAAAAGGCCAGGTTGTACAAGGCTTTGAGCAATCTGGTCTAGTGTGAGGTGTCCCGGCCCATGGCAGGGGGTTGGAACTGGATGATCTTTAAAGCCCCTTCCAACTGTAGCCATTCTATGATTCTATGTCATGTCTCCCTGGGTTGCTAGAACATCCTGGAGCAGGATGAAGCACAGAAAAAGCAATCTCCAGGTGTCTTCCACCACTGTGATGTTTGGCAGGGGAATTTCTTCCGCTGCGTTTTAACATTCTCTAGCTCTCTGTCACGGCAAGTAAAAGTCCATAGATAAGTAATTACAGTGCCTAGAACTAAAGCTCCTTTTCCTTTAGATTTGATGCTAAGCAACCATTTACTTAATCGTCAATGAACATAAAGGGAAGAGGAAGAACTCTTCTTCACAGGTTATTCTACAAGTTTGAGCTCAGAAAGGTCAAGTTCGGATCTTTAAATCCCTAATCTAGCAGATAATAGGAAGTCTACTGACTACATTGAAACCACTTACATGAATTAGGTTATGTGAAGTGTTCATGGCAGATGCCAATCCTGACAACATGTTGAAAAGGCATGAAAGGCAAAAGGATCAACATTGTTATGGGAATCTTTTATATGCAGAATAACATTATGTGACCCTTCATTAGAAACCATTCAAATTCACGGTACTGAAAGAAAAATAATAAAGTGTGAATATTCACAGGGCCTAAAGAATAATAAGTATAAAGCTTGAGTCACTCAGATTTTTAGCAATTATAGTTTCTTCTGCTAAAGGTATAAATTACGATTACAGCTTTATAGCGCTCAGTGGAAGTTTTGCACTGATTACACAGAATGAATCCCTCCTTCCTGTCCACATGCCCACAACTACAGCTGTTGCACTTGAGAAAAAGAAGAGGGGAAAGGTATGTGGCATGCAAATTGCGTATGTTCCAGCGTCTTAAAAGGCAAACTTTGCTGGAGTCTGGGTCAGTCAAAAGGTTTCAGTATCACAAGGTTTGTAACCCCGAGGTGAGAACAACGACTCATGTTGCTAAACTCCCATTGATCTCCTACTGTCTGTCATGTGCCTAGGAACACTGTACTTTAACCTCTGGCATTTCAGCAATGCTTCCCACAGGACCTTTTAAGAAACACACAGGCTTAATATGGACTACCACTGAGATAATCACACTGGGTTTACTTCCATGTTTCAATTGTTCTCTGAATCACAAGTATCACTCATCACTATCAAGCAGGTCTCATAAGCCAGTACAGCTTAATCAGACGGTCTAAATTCTACTTTAAGCTGTCCGACTTATCAGCTGGTGCTGCACAGGCCATTGCTCTGTGCCATACAAAGGTCCTCTGGACTACACCTTTACAGAGGCCTAATACTAACCTTGACCTAGGTAGGCTTAAGCTATCTGAGTCTGCTAGCAACTGGTGATCATTTAATGCTCTCAGAAACGTGTACCATGAGAGTGGGGAGAAAAACACCCCACCCAGAACAACAACAAAAAGCCCAACTATGATCAGAAAGTCTCTGAACTGCAAACTATTAATGCCTGGTAGACTACTGCTGGCAAATGCCAATTTATGCCCTGTTCCTGCATCTTCCCTCAGTCACCCTCCACTGGCCAATAGGAATGACCAGGCAGAGAGTTGTGATGTTTAGTCTGACACCATTCAGCTGTTGCTGTGCTGTAAACAAACTGTGAGTTAGTGAAAATTTTATGGCTGAACAATAACAAAGCACGTGAAAGAGATCCTCAGCTGCGGGAAAAATGAAGCTGCAGTGATTTACACCACTCAAGTCTCACCCTCTCATGTTTATGGCTTTTCATCAAAATAGATGGCTTAATAGAGCAGCTTTGGAAACTTAGGACTTTTTTCTAGCCAATATTTTACACCCCTATCTTTCTTTGTTCTTTATAACCCCTCAAGTATCTCAGATACAGTTCTTTACGCTGGAATAAATTAAGGACAGAACTGTGTCTACAGACATCCCTCAGATCTGCAGATACTCAGATACTGTGTCCAGCATCCCTCAGATCTGCAGGATGTATTTCTTACTGTGGACAGAATCTCATTTTGAATAATTTCAGTAATTACTGTTGTAATGCTTATTCTGATATCTACAAATACACATAACAATGTCAGTGGTAAATAACTGTAAAAATGATATTTAATCAGTACGTTTTCTCATCCACAATTTTTAAGAATGACTGAGTTAATAGTGGGTGGCAGTTTCTGTAAAGGAAAGAGGATATATGGGAAATACATTCTCCCACAACCTCTTTGACTCTAAATTTAACACACAGATGTAAGCACACCTGGTTTCTCCTGGGAATAAAACCATGACCATCTCATGAAGAGGTATGGGGCCAGGTCCAATAAAGGAATTCACTGCCTACAATTTAGGCACTGAAAAGTCTGTACTTAAGGAAGTTGGCCTCAAAACGAAATTCAAAACCACGAGGCTTCTAGGCTTTCTACACATTAGGTAAAGCATCTAAATATCCCCATGCTGATGCTGGTAAATTCTGAGCACAGAGGTACCTCTGGATTCCAGATCATGATTTCAGGATTATTTCCCATTTTTCGTCAAGAACTGTCTAAAATGCAGAAATTGGTCTTGCTGTCAGGGCTTCCAGCAAGGAGTTGCTGGTTTCACTTGGGTACCTTAAACTCAACAACGTCTCTGCTGGTTGTTCCCGTCTTAAATATTGCATTGCTTGTTGCATAGTGACCTAGATTCAACAAGATATAAGCATAGTTGGTTTAGATGCCAGAAGTGCCTTAAAAGAATGCCCTACTTGGACCCAAATAGCTGTTAACTCTAAGTCAAGGCTCTCCCCTGAGAGATAACAGTGAGAATTTAAATGCCTCCAGCCTGAGGGCAACAGTTGAACTCTACTGTTCAAGCTTCTCAGTCAACCAATTTTAGCTACCAGATGATGCCTAAAAGAAGGATACTGCTTTTCTCTCCTGTTTAAAGAAAGTGGTTATAACTGCTTTGGGTGAGATGCATGTTTCTATCAGCAGCTCTGCTATGTTCAGAACCTCCTGTTAGATCGGACCATTCACTAGAAAGCCAGTGAGGTTTAAGTACAAGCCAGATATTTGGTCTGAGGCAATACTGAGCATATGAACAACATATGAACAACATATGAACATGAACACCATTAATTTTTACATCAAATAAGGCACAAGGAAGAGCTGTCTTTTGGATAGTGATGCTTTGACTTTCATTTTTGGTCATGGACCCCTGAAGCCTGAATAAAAGCCATGTTTTTAAATACAGAGGAGGGGAACAGGATTGGGATGGTTTGTTTTGTGGGTTTTGGGGGATTTTGGTTCCTTATTTTTCCTCCTTTTTTTAATAAACAGTCCTTGCCATATTAATAATAAATTATATTGAAACAAAATTTCCTCCTCTGCAGCTGTTTGTAGGCAGAGCCCATTGTCAGTATCTTAGTCATGAGCTCAACTCCTAGAATTCTGGCTGTTCACCTTTCTCAATGCTTTGATCAGTGATTTTATTGTTTGAGAAAAAAAAATAGCTGCCAATCTTCAGAACCAGCTGTTCTATTTTATGTTCATCATCCATCATTTCTTAACAGCACGTGTGATCTTAATATGTACAAATGGTAGATCCTTCACATTTTATGTGAAAGAATGAAAAAAAACCCCAAGCCATGATATTCTTACCTACTTCTTAGTCAATCAATAGCTGCAATAGAATACTGCCAAGCTAAGAACACAGAACAACTGCAGGTCTAGCATTATTGATCTGATGTATTTTATTATAGAATTGTGACTCAAAATTTGTTAATTCACCTAATAAGCTGATAAGACTGTTTCATTTGTCTATTTAATTGTTTTACTGAAATACACAGTTTTCCAAACTAAATTGGAATGAGAAATCACATTAAGAATGGGTCTTTTAGAAGTGTTATAATATGAAACTATGTACGAGACGTTAATGTCAAACGTGTTTTAAAATTATTTAGGATTTTTGTCTCTTGATTACAAATATTAAGCACCCTTATTACCATGGCCTTATTACCATGCCAAGATTTATGCAGCCTAAATTATCTCCCTTAAAAAATGTTTATTTTGGACCATTTTTTCTATTACAATGACTGTGATTCTGCTCTTCCAGTGGATGCTGGAGGAGAATGATAGTGGGATCCTGTAGGGACAACAATCTATTCAGATCTTATTAATGGATTGGGATATTTTGTAAAAAAATATCCTCATGCAGCTCTAAGATATATTACTGTAAATGATTTATCAAGACTAGTGCACAACCTTTGGTATGCTTCAAATGAATACCACCAATTATGTAAATGCAAACTTTTGCAAAATACGCAGAAACACCAAGAGCATATGGCTCATAATAAAAAAAGTATTCAAGAAACTCAAAGACCAGTATCAGGCATAACAGAACTATTTTGATTAGATAAGTCAGACATAGGTAGTATCTGCCTATTTAAAACCAGGTGTTTACGACTGCACATAGGCAATATTAATTAATTACACACCTCAAAATCAGTATTAGAATAGTATTAATTCCTTTGATTAAGGCCACCTTTGGATTACAAACCTGAGACAGAGCTGAAAATACTTGTTCTAAAGTGTAGCAAAACCAAGCATTAAACTATTGTACTCATGGAAATAGCCTTAAGACGCTGGATGCTCATGGATATCAAAAGGGTGAAAGTCCTCTCACAATCTCTCTAGCCCTTCACCACTTTGTAGTTATTCATTTTTGTTAATGGTAATGATGTGTATGATGTGCAACAAAGTGTATAATTTGATGGGCAGAGCTCAGACAGAATGGCTGGCTGTTAAGAGTTTTATTTACCAGCTGAGCAACTTCAATATGGACATCAGTGAGGCACGGCGCCTAAGGAATCCCTACAGTGCATGTTTCTTCCAAGTAATTTCTTAGGGGTATTTCTGAAGGTATTCTGTGCATAGATGCATCTAGATTATTAACTCCGTGGTGTCTGATTAAAGGGCATAGCAATTAATCTGCAAAGGAGTCCATCCTATATTTTAAAACTCAGGTGTCTGTGGTTGCCATAGTTACTAAACATACTATAAACATTGTTTGCTATTTGCAATATATGTAACACAGAAACACAGAAAACCCCCACAATGTTTGCTGTTGTAATTGATAATTAGTGTTGGCAACTTCCACTGCCAATCTGCCTTTTGAGATGAGGGGACAGTGCTTCTAGCTTCAGCACTCAAACGCTTATGGAGAAAGAGGCAAGCAGGCCCACGCGTCAAATGGTACTGTGATATGAACTAAACAGGGAACGTTCCAACAAAAATTATAAGGGCAGGACATTAAATTAATAAAGCAACATTACATAAGTAAACTGATCAAACTGGCATAAGGGACTCAGATATTCCCTGTTATTTATCATAGGAAGGCTGTAAGTATCTCTGTATATCTAAGCATTAGTTGGTACCCAGCCACCAAAGTGACCTGGTATCTTGTTTGGACAGATGAATTATTTTATTCTCCTCTCTTACAAATTTTAACTGAAGGCAGCTATATCAGTGTGATAAGTATGGAAGACTCTATTCACAACTGAGGACTGCACACAGATTGCAGCCTGCATTTTAGGCTTGCAAACATCATTACGTGAGAGTTTCATTATATAGTAGCTAGAAATAGGTTTGTCAGGGTTCTTTCCAATTCCTTGCAAATCCCAATTCACATGTCTCTCAACCAGTCTAAAGATGAAATTATTCCTCCCATAATTCTTGACTTGTCCTACCATATTATATTTTGCCATGCTGATGATCATGCAAGCTGATCAGTCCTCGACATTTTTTTGGCTGATGATACAAGTCACAATTGCACTAACTGTGTTAAGCTGTTGGAAACCAGAGGAATTCACTGAACTGACAGAGGAAGACAAAATGCCTGTTCATTTGCAAGTGCCTGAAGAGATTAAAAAAAAAAAAAAAACAAACAAAAAAAAGAAACAAGAAAACAAAAAAAGCCCCAAGAAGCCCACCAAACCCAACTTAAGTCAAGCTTCCTGTGCAATACTAATGTCCTCTCCTATTCAGTTCTTCGCTGATCAATGGTTATTGCCTGAGTTCACTGCACACCAGATGTAGGATGATCCACAGAGATGAGAATTGTTATGAATATCACAGCTACCGGAAATGATTCTGAACCTGACCTTTAACAACTAAAAAGGCAAAAAGAATAGAGAGCTTCCACCGGTTTTAGTATTCTTAAACCTGCTTCTGTCATTAGTCAGCATAGAATCATCCTTGTTAGGTCTTTCAATACTTGAAGGGGGCCTATAAGAAGGATGGGGACAGATTTTTTAGTAAGGCCTTCTGCGACAGAACAAGGGGTAATGGTTTTAAACTAAAGGAGTGTAGATTCAGACTAGATATAAGTAACTTATTTATTTATTTATTTTACACAGAGGGTGGTGAAACACTGGAACAGGTTGCTCAGGAGCTGTATATGTTCAGGGTCAGGTTGGATGGAGATATGAGCAACCAGATCTAGTTGAAGATGTCCCTGCTCATTGCCAGGAGACTGCAGGGGCTTGGCCTAGATGACTTCTAAAGGTCCCATCCAACCCAAACTATTCTAAGATTCAAAACATTTTCTGGAAGTGTATTTTATTTGAAAGAGAATTTATAACTGCTCGGATATTTCCCCTTGGGCCTTGTAGAACTAAAAATTCAAGTTAAAAACATTTTCCTGCACTGGATTTGAAGTATAAATAACCAAAAGCAGTAACAACAACAAAACATTTTTGTGAAAAATCCTGATCAAGAGTTTGGTCAAGTGCAACACTTTCAAGCTGACCACTCACATTTTTGAAATTATCAGCTCTTCATGCTATTTGCTTTTGTACATGACAAGTCAGACTAAAATATGTCAAAATCTGTCATCACACAATGATAGTCTAATTTAACCCCAGATAGACTTTCACTAATTTAATCCAGTGGCTGACAAGTTTCTATGCATGCAATATCAGAAGAAGGTGGCTGAAGTGGGAATAGAGTTAATTTCGGTCACTGATTCCTGAGGAGAGGGAATAATAGAAGCTGAAAGATCAATTAAATTATTTCTTGAATGTTTAAAAATATTTCACCTCTAGAGAGGAGCAGTTTCAAAGATCAGTGTAGAATATGGAGCTTTTTGTTTCTTGGTTATTGGCTAGAATCCCAAGCAGGTCAATAGTAAGTGCAAGTCACTTCCACTTAGCATTGTAATATATGTGAAATGAGTAAATAATCCCACCAGCTTCTAGAAGACACACATCCATTAAAAAAAAAAATGCATGAGGCTTAATGAATGTATTGGCATCCTTCTGGAAACAGGACTGAGAAATTGTGGAAACTGAACAGATACTGCATAAATGCCATAGCCCCATCAGAGCACATTAAATCACAGTGTGGGAATAACAACATTTTGGACACAGAAATCTTATTTTCTAATTCTGCCAGTATGGCAACTTTTCAAGAACCCTTTATGGGGCAAATATCTTCAAAAATTACAAAGGGCATCAAAGCCTCTAAAAGATCTAAATCCTTACACTTTTATTTTGTATGTTTGATGAATATAATCAATCTCGTGATTCTCTAATAAATTTTCACTTGTCTCACAAAACAAAATGCTTTGAAGACATGAACTTCTGCACAGAGAATCTCTTTATCTGTCATGAATTTCATGTGTACATTACAATGAAGAAACAAGATTATTTTCTCATGCAAGAGTATAATGTCAGTCATATGAAATAGGATTATGTCCCTTGGCATTTATTAATTACACTGAAAATTCCCTTGACTGTTTGAGCACACCACTGTCACTGTTTCTTTCAACATTCAGATAATTGAGGTTGCATTGTATTCTATATTGGAAAACCTGGATATTCTCTTCTTTTTTTGGTGTTTTTTTTTTTTTTTTTTTTTTACTACCTGAAAAATGTTTTTCTCTGTCTAAACAGTAATTTAGGCCAGATTATACTGTTTCAGGGCAGAATTTATCTAAAATTTTGATAAATATACTCAGTCTTGGCAAAGAACAGTGAAGCTAGAGAAAGAGAATATCTTTAGGTGAAAAATGTCTTCTTTAGGAAGCTAGTGCAGCGCTGCAACAACTTGCCTAGATTGGCTGGGGAAACCTACTAACAAATAAAACCCCAACCAGAACGTACAAACCAGATAAAAAAATCAATCAATAAATAAATAAAAAACACCAACAACCAAACAAAAAAGCCCCCCCCACAAACTCAAATAACCAAATACCCCATATCTCAGAGTTGGAAAGAACAAGTAAACAAGTGAACTAAGGCGGACATTTACTTCTTGACTATATGGTAAATAAATTTATGACTAAAACAGTTCAGCTTTCTATTTCTAGCAGAAAGGCCATAAGGGGAAAATTTTGATCTGCCACTTTTCTACCCATGGGTGGATGCTTCCCTTCTGGGAAGCAACAACTTCAGGTGGAAACATTTTAGCTCTTTTATCATTCTCTGTTATTCTCAGCTGTAGAGGTAATACCCAATTTTTGCCTACCAGGAGCTTTGCTACTAATTGCTCACAAGGCATCTGCTTGCTTTTCCTGAGTAAGCCTTTCTTGGCAATATTCTATTGCTAGATTTCAGCCTCCGTAAGCTGTTGCCATTTCAGGGAAAGAAACTTAACTCTGATTTCTGTGAACCAGGTCCAGATTTACAACTATGCATTTGTAGCTAGGAAGCAAAGCCTTGGTTTTCCTTCTAAGCTTCTGTGCAGTCCACACTGGAATCTGTACAACGCATTGTTTTCAAGTTCTCCTCTTTACATGCCAGTCATGAAACAAATCTATTCCATCTTTTGAGGATGATATACAGAGAACAAAATATAAAGAACACAGCTAGGATAAAGACCCATAAACTGACTGCTTACATGAAGTGACTGGTTTCAGGCTTACAAAGCAGACTTTAGCCAGGTGTTTTCAAATTTTTATGTTATAGTCAGTAGAAAGCTCTGTTTAATATATATTGTTAAGTATTACAGAGCTACCAAGTGTGATTCTCTAAATTTAGCCAATGATGTTCTTTTGTTTGGATCCTTTTCTCAATAATAATCTCATGTTGCTTGGATGCATGCCCCCTGTTTTTTGTTGCTCTGTTGTATAGGCATAACACTGCACATTTAAAAAAGAGAGTAAAGCTGCTAAAATAATTACTGTTCAATGAAACTATCCAAGGACTATTTTTTGGACAGAGAAATACAGACATTCTATCCCAAGGCTGCTTTGACCCTTGCTTGATTGAAAGCAACATCTGTTTTCCATGTTTCCAGCTGTGCTTGGCTAGTCAGAGGTAGCCAATTGCGGACCTGTGACATCTCCTCAGCACGTTATGTTGACATCACTGACATATGCCTTACTTGAACAAGAGGCAGCAAAATTTCTCAACACCTTTTAAAGTCTCCGGTAGCTCTGTCCCAGAAAAGTCGAATACTTGTCAGTGGCCTTTTTCTCCCTTATAGACTGAGATAATACCCAGTACAAATGGAAGCCAGGAGTATAGAAAGACAGAATGTTCATTCCATAGCTGCAGAGAAACTACACAGAAAAAAAGCTGCTTAGAATTTCAAACCTGCAATTCTGTGGAATTTGAAGGTAGATCAGGAGAATAAAGATTAAAATATCAATATTATACAGCCAGTTCTGAGGCTCCTGATAGCAAGTAATTTTAAGATCAATAACTACTTTGTTTAACAGACTGCTGAAATAGAGGTGTCTGAATAGAACTAATATGTAAAAAGCATCCTTTTCAGGAGAAGCCATTTGATAGCCCCATCTGGGACATGAGATACTATCAGGCAAGTCATGGAATGTGTAGTGAAATAGCCTAATTTAGTAGTGAAAGAAAAATAAATGTATGACTACTTTAAGATTAATGACAGATGAGACTTAATTCCCCTTACTCTGTTTCTCCATAGCTGCAGTTCTTGAGAAGGTAGGAGGAAACAGCAGCCTGTGAGAGTTAGATACTCAAATCCATTGCCAAGAACGCAATTCTGATTTAGGTTACTCTGGAGTCAGTTCAGTTTATGCTGCCTGAAGTTTATTACCAGACACAAAGCCTAATGACTTTAGTTCCACATCAGGAATGACTCTGCTCTTTATTCTGAAATACCAGTTTCTGCTAAAGCTGGTGGCCCTTTTTCTTGCTTCATTCCTGTCTATCTCAATAATCTGGTTCCCCTGACTAACATTATCCTGAACAACCTACTCCTTCCAGCATATGTAAACTGAAAGGCAAAAGAGTTCATTTCATGACCGACTTTCACATATGGCCAGATCATGAAAGGATCTATGTATTTTGTGCCCAGAGTTGCATGCCTACATGGCAAACACATTGGCAGAATTTGAAGACTATCTTCCTGACAGTTCAACAACAAAAGAGGAATGAAAAATAAGTAAAATAATCAGTTGCACTAATTCAAGGAAAAATTGCCAATAAAGGCAACAAAACAATACATAAAACAGAACAGGACAGAAATAATTTTTGTAACTATACTCTGTGCAGATCTAGTTGGGTCAGTTACAGACAACCTTGTAGTTAACAAGCAGAACAAAGAAAGGCTTAAGCAGACTTCAGAAGTTTGGGCCTAGAAATAAACCAGTATTCTAAGCACTATCGACACGTATAGCATCACTAGATATTCATTGTAATTACTGTGTTAATTAAGGCAAAAAAGATCTAATTTTCTTGTAATTCTCACAACTTAACACATTCAGGTATGTAGCATTTCCAAGTTTGGGATATCTCTAGACTTCATGCTACAGGAAATATGCCAGGTTTAAAAATCATGCCTAGAAAAGAAAAAAAAAAAATCTGTCCTTGCTTATATTACATACATCACCTTCGATTACTGAATTTAAAAGAATGTTTTAGATTGACCAAATTGACCTTCCATTTGGCCAATAATTCTGCTTGCTTACTTTTCCCATTTACTTCAGAAGTACAAATAAACTAGCCATTTATACATTTGTTTAGACTTTCAACTGAGTTTCATTTTCTGGTTCTAATACAGTGTTTGGGTTATATGCACCACAAGGGAATGCTTGTTTAAAAATTCATTTCAGTTGGAAATTTTATATTCTGGAAGTTGTATAGAAAAATCTGTGTTAGTCTTCAATTAAGCAAGACTGCACGTCTAGCCATATACTGTCCATTTAAATCCCACTTTCTAAAATTTGTCTCATTGTTTATAAAGCATTATGCAGCTAATGAACAGAAGAACCTGCTCAATTTGTCTTCATTACTGAGTACATCAGCAGTGGACCCAATGGACATCGCCCAGCGGATTGTGGGGCTGGGAACAATCAGTTTATGTTTTTGTGCTCATCAGCATTCAAGAAAACCCGACACTATTCATAAGTGGAGCTGTCTCAAGCTGTAAAACATACCCTCTTTGCAGTAGTGTTCAAGAATAAACAAACAAACCTAGGGAGTAAAGGCACAGGATATGAGTAAGGATATTTGTGACCCAGGCAGTGACTTCTTAATTGAGCCTTAGGCTGAATCATTAATGCCCTCTATTTATTTGCATATGTGAGTAGTAATGTTGTGCATGTGTTCAAACATGTTGCCGACGTACGCTATAGTTTAAAATGAGATTTGCATTTCATTTTGAAAGAGAAGTTTGTTTAATAACATTTTCTTTCTGATAATACAGTAATGCACAGGGGCTCTAGTCTCAAAAAAGTGAACTTAAAGATAGGCATCGTGTTGTTTTCAAACAGCTAATACCCTCTGCTAAGGAGCAGTAAGTGAACACTGCTGACAGAGAAAGGAACAATCCAAGAAGATGGTAGTAATTGCAACAGGCAGAGATCTTAACATATTAGTTCCCCAGCCATTGCCAAGCATCAGATTATTACAGGCAGCTGTGGGAGAGGCAGCCTAGGATAAAGCTGTAAATTTTGAAAACAATACATGGGTGATAAAGCCTAGCAGGATGCAGGCAGAAGAAAGTTACATCATCATACTCTGAAATATGACCAAACCTTACTCATGTTTGGTATAAAATTGTCAGGTTACTCAACCACACCACAATTTAAAACTGGGAAAATATTATGGAGCTTTTTCACAAGTAATCCCACATGGATCTTCTACCAATACATTCTCTTCAGGGCCATTATTTTTATTGCAATTGTTAAAAAACAAGCAAACAAAAGTGCACGTTTCACAAACACAGGTGCAATGAGAAAGCACATTTCAAAGTTGTGATCTGTAGTGTCTATAAATTACTTTCACACAGACATATGTGTATTTATAGCTGAATAGCCACTTCACATGGCTGACACACAGCAAACAATCTTCAGAACTAAAAGCATGAGTTAAAATTATTGTTTGCTACCTCTGGTTGCAACAGGCCCCTATGTACTTGCGAAAATGCACAGAAAAGACCTTCCAAAACGCTGATCAGATGTTGTCATAATTCAAGTAGGAACCAGAAGCAGCCCTACACAATTCCTCTGAATAATAATTATTCCCCAAACTGTTCAAATTATGACTATAAAGTATTCAAATAAAACTACTTTCAGTCAGTCAAAGAAATTTATGAGATTCTTGAAACACAATCTGATCATAGTTTAGCTTAAAGGAACAAGGATTAAAATCATTCGTCTCTCTGCTGAGTAATAACATGGTTGAAGGCTGCCATCTATTTTGGGAGGTGAGAAATAAATACCATTTGCCACTCAAAGCTTGGTAATGTTTGGTGGATTAACCAATCTTTCCCTCAAAATGCTGCTTATTTCCTGTCTCCCATTAAACCTTTTGTTGTCGTGCTGACACCATTGCACACTCGGTCATGGAACAGACATTTTTCCAGACTACATATCAATTTCAATTCTTAATGCATTATCTGAACAAATTACTTGCATTAAGAGCTTAAAATGCTCAAAATAAGTGTCAAAATATGAGTAGAAATGCTGTAACACATTTGAACAAATCAAAGAATTGTGTGATATAATTACTCTAAATCCAAACACTGAAAATTTATTAAAACAATTTAGCAAGTGGCTAAATTTTTTAGACAGCTAAACAAGAGTTCTGTCTAAAAATAAATCCACAGGGTAGGCTTTATTAGAGAAATGCTTAACAGAGGCAGGTCTTTCCATAAACTGCTTTTAAAATCTCAGCCTAAACACAGGACTTTCAACATTTAAATGTATTGCAGCTTATTAGCTGAAGCATAAAGTCAATGAAGTTGTACTATATTAAAACCACAAGAACAGAAATGACCCCACAATAGACCATTAACATTTTACCTGAAAAATTAAATCAGGAAACATTTCCCAAAAGCATCAAGTTGGCACTGCACATTTAATACTTTGACACCTGCCCCAAGAGACTAATCCTTGAGCTCCAAATTCCCCAATTTAAAGTATGCTTAAAGGGAATTCTATCTTTCACTAATCTATTCAATACAAATTCTAAAGCAATTTGAAGAGTCTACAGCCATCTGGAGACAAGTGGTTTCTCTCAATTATTGAGCCACAATGACTTGCATCACTCTTAATAATGACACCTTCAGTCCATAATCACTTCTTTCCTGATACATGCCTATGTGAATCCCAATATTCTGAAAAGTCCAAGTCAAAGTACTATCCTCAAAAAGGAATAGCATCCATAGAAATACACACCCTTTGGTACTTTCCAAAATAATTCAAACCTTGAACACCAAGACCAAGTAAACGAAGACAGGTCTTTATCAAAAGTATTTTTCAACCCACAAATCTTTAACAACATTTTGTCCTACGAAATGTTTGTTCAGTAAATGCTTTTATGATTTACTTGTTCATGATAGGCAAGGAATAACAATTTCCTGTGACAAGGTGAAGCCACAGCCCATATTCACTGAAGTTTTAACAAGGACTAGTCCCCTAAATAAATAGGTTCCAAAGATGAAGACTGTTTTCTGAAATCAGCCCAGCCAGCAGATGGAAAAGAGGGAGAAAATTAAGAAAAACTCACCCCAAAACTTCTTAATCTTTTACTACAAATTCCCCTCAAACAAAATATCAGTTAGAGTCACTGCTATCTCCCCCAAACACTAACTGTATATGGCAAGTTATACCTGAGCATTCATATGTTATACTGGCTGCTCACCAATTTTGAAGTTTCTGCTGCAAGAATTAGATACCTGCTCCAAGAAAACAGCTAGCTACTGTCATATAGGTTACTCCAAGGAGTAATCTGACAGCAATCTCTTATGTCTTTCTTTGCTGAAGTAATCTGCCAGAAATCCTGAAGTATCAGAGTTTCCAGCAGTCACCATCCCAATCCTTTACTTCCCTGATAGCAATTATAACAAAGGCATTGCCATGCAGCTCAATAGTTTCTGGGGAACAGTTTCAGAAACATCTGGCACAAACAGGATCCTACACATCAGAACCTTCAAAAGTCACGTAAGGCTTAAGTATGCGAAAGCAGACAAAAACATGAGCAGTAACCTGAACAGTCTGAGAGGTTAAGATTAACTGTGTCACTTTATAGCTGTTGGTCTATTCAAAGGTCAGCTACAACTGAGGAACCTTTCCAGATCAAAAACTAAGCAAGTATCATTTACCGAGAACACACCCTCTTAGACTGAATGAATACACCAAACGCAGCTAAACTCATACTCAGTATGATAAGGGAAGACAATAAGTTAGGTTTAAGAAAATCTTGCAAACATAGAATCACAGAATAGTTAGGGTTGGAAAAGATGTTAAGAACATCAAGTTCCAACCCCCCTGCCATGGGCAAAGACACCTCACCCTAGACCATGTCACCCAAGACCCTGTCCAACCTGGCCTTGAACACTGCCAGGGATGGAGCATTTACCACTTCTTTGGGGCAAACTGTTCCAGTGCCTCACCGCCCTTACAGTAAAGAACTTCTTCCTTATATCCAACCTCAACCTCCCTTGCTTAAGTTTAAACCAATTACACTCGTCTTACTGCTACAAGCCCTGAAGAAGAGTCCCTCTCCAGCATCCTCATAGGCACCCTTCAGATACTGGAAGGCTGCTATGAGGCGTCCACACAGCCTTCTCTCACACTACATTACAATTCCACAAAACAGTTTGGTTAAAAGCCAGCTCATTGAAATTTTCCAAAAAAGACCTCATCACACAACTCTCATTCATGTTCCTCAGTAAGATACTTTTTTATGACCTTTTCCATATCAGGATGGACATATGCACAATTCACTCCACTGTTAACCACTATAATAAAGAACCAGTTTCAGCCATTGCTGCAAATACGGGTCTGACCATTCATGGCATTATTGATAATATATATATATATTATAGTATTATAGCTGCATATACTCTATGAGCAAAATTTCAGTCAGAATTGAGTTCACTGAGCTGAAAAAAGCCCCAGAAATATCAAGTTAAATCATAAACTATGTATCATACCACATGTCAGGAACAGTCATTTGGAGCTCAGAGCACTGTGAAGAGCATTCCCATTTATGTACATATAGAAAAAACATAGCGCGACTGTAAGAAATACTAAGCAGTCATACATACATTGAATATTATTTAGTGAGATTGTGTTACAGAGTTGCTGAATGAAAATGGGAATTTGCCCCTTCCTTCAAATGAAAGGAAAATTACATCTTTTTGTACCATAGAAATTTAAGGAAGATGTTTGCATCACAACATTGCTCCACTTCGCCTGCCAGGGGGTAGCTGGAACCACTTTAATTCTGTGATTTTGTTCAAGTGCCAAAGTATTTGGATATAGTTAGTTTAAAAATTAATAAGTAAGCTGTAAAATCAACTTTCCAAATTATTCCACAACCTCTACTAGAAAAAAAGAAAGAAAACAAGTTTCTCTTTTCTTGCAATAGAAGTCCTTAAATATTTTATTTTTCTGAGAAAAAAAAAAAAAATCACTGTTATCCTAATTTTATCTATCTATACCAGTGGGCTGATGTGCTGTGTAAGCCTTTTTAATGCTGAACCCCAGTTTACCTTGGCAGGAAAGCTGTTGGCAGAACTGGACAGACACATAACATGTAAAAACAGTTAAAGAGCCAGTAGATCGAACCTACATGAAATTGCAAGCAAAACACTTGAACTTACTAATATCTTTTTATCATCTTTGGTATTTGACTGGGACTTGAAATACCAGCTTGAATATTTGGTAGCTATGAGAACAGAAGAAAAGAAACTGTACAAGAAAAAATAAAAATACCAACGTTTTGATCAAACTGCTGAATAAACACTACAGAATATATTTGCATTTATTATGGCAATTTAACTGTTCCTATTTATATGAAGAATGAGTTATTCACATGTTATATCAAACAGATGCCTACCTTTTTATCAGTTCAGAATTTCCTTAGGCGCACATATACATATAAGTAAAAATTGCCCTCTTTACAAAGACTGTCAGCTGATTAAGCAACGTTGTTATGGCAATGTTCCCATTTCAGAAGATTCATTTAATAACCCAACACACAGTGTACATGAATTTCATTTTTTATTTTCCTACCTCTTTATACTTTTATGGAATTCTCACAGGAGACATTCCAGCCCTATTGTGTGCTGCTCCACTCCAGCTGCAAAAGGGCTGGGATTGGGGCCAGCGTGTGTGAATACTTGAAGGGTCACAGAGTCAGCAGAAATTGGCTGCTTCTGCTCTTTCACTCTCCTCTGAGAAACTGCTCCACACCTCATCACTGAGAAATACACCTCCCAAGACCACTTTTGCCTAATGCAACCAAAACACACCAGGAAAGAACGTGAGGGACTGGAAGCCTTAGGTTACATTCTAATCAAGCAGATGTTGAAAAGGAAAAAAGTATCTTTGAGAAGGACCTTGGGAAAGTAAAAGCATTTATATTCGTATTGTTTGGAAAGATGCACTTTATTAAGACAGTGGAGCAAAGCCAGGGCAGAAAAGCTGTCTCACTGTGCTCAAACATGACAAAGTATTTTCTGTGTGTTAATGCCTAATGGTGGCAGTTTTTCCTTTTTGTTTACTTTCAACAGTTTGGAAATAATCACCTCAAAAACTGAATTCCTTGACTCAGTCATACAAGATGCAGAACAACAGTGAAATGTTTACTCACAGTCTCCTATCTCTTGCTCCATTTCAATCCTCTGCCTTCAACTGTGGATATTTCCTTAGACATGACCCACTATTATGTATACTGGCAGTTTCTCCCTTTGGTACTAGAACAGGATCTCCATGTTTATTTATGTAATTTCATAAAAAAAAGTGCCAATTAAACTTAGCAGTGATCTGAGCAGGTTTATATTCAGTGATGAAGTGTATGTGGGTCTATTTATTCTTCTCTTTAGTGAAAGATAAATTAATCTGAACTAGATTAAGGAATGTGGCACCTTTCATCTGTAACCGTTGGAGGAATATTTATATTATTTCCACTGGTTCATCCATTGCCTACAGCATTTAAATGATGCATTTTAATCACACTGCCATATAAAAAATACATTTCTCTTATGCATTGACTCTCATGAACACTGAAGCATGTATAACCCTATCAGGTGAGTTTACTGGCTTGTAATTCTAGAAAGTTCTCTCTACAAACTCATTAGAAACTTTTTTCCTTATTTTTGTTTAGATACTTCAGTAATACTTAACAGCCAATATAAACCCTATGTTTTCCTGGGTTTTCCCATCCAGAAGGCACAAGATGATGGTCACAAATGGTTAGTCGCGTATTTTAGCACTTGTGGGTTGTTTTTTTTTTCCAGTTTGATCACTATTTTTCTATGAATTTGGCTTATTGAAGACTGAAGTTACTAGCTTTGAGTGCATGTTTCTTAATACAGCATCAAATGCAGCCAGCTGCTAAATTCATTTTTTTGTCAATGGATGGAGGGAAATATTTAACACTTGGACTGAATGCCTGCATATACTTGCAACCATAGAGGGACAGTTCCTTAGTGGTAAATCATGGCTATTTGGCAGACTAAATGTTCACAAATTGTCAAACTAAGTAGAAATTGTCCTGCTTGCAGCCTCCAGAAGGAAAAGAGTTGGATACAGCATAATTGCATGTGTGAGTGCAGAAACAATGAGGTAGGATTTATACTTAGCACAACAAAAGACAGACCACTTTCCCCAGGTTGTGTGCTTCCTTAACTATGAGGATGCCACAGAAAATGAGTATAAAAAAAAATAATAAGGGTACTACAGTAATTAAAATACATGCATTGGTTTGTTAATGATGTAATCCACAAAGAAGGTAACATGCCAAACCCATTTCTGTGGATCAGAGGGCAAATGCTCTTGGAGAGTTGGCTGCCTCCTCAACCTACTTCCAGATTAAAGGAGCTGCTTTTGAGCCACCTGGCTCCAGCCTCCATCCAGGCTTACTCTCACAACCACTACAGGTACACCGACATTGACTTTCTGAGTTGGTTATCCCCAGCTGTCCACTAGAAGTTACCAGTGCCCAGACGTGCCAATGAGAATCGTTATGCATTTCAGCACAGTCACCCTTGACTTAAACTGGGGGTGAAGCTTACTTGTACTTCACAACCAATTTTGCAGTGCAATAGATAAAGAAATACTCATGATATTATTTATGCCAGTTCAGACACTGGCACAGTAATTTCTAGTTGTGAAACTGTGGCAAAGTTCACTGGAAAGAAGCACCTTAATAGCTGTTTTCACCTGCATATGTGATCTCACTGTCAGTGACAGGATAGTGTCCCTAGTGAGACCAGTAGACTTTTTATAGTGCTTTTAATCCCTAAAAGATAGATCAAGAAAGAAATTTGAGGCAGCTTGTTCTGGTTTGAACATATTCCTTTGAAAATGTATTACAGAAATAGCATACAAATCTAGATCCAGGTACATCATCTGAAATTAAAGCCTATCAAATAAATAATGAAAAATAAAGCATTCTGTCTTACACTGCTGTAGCAAAGTATATTAGCAACAGCTTGCTGACAGTAGGTGATTTAAGTTCACTCAATTCAGGTCTCTATGCAGGATTTTCAGAACTTCATAATTACCCTTCTCTTCCTATCAGCTCTTAAAGGCAGCCTCTGAAAAGACAAATTCCACTGCCATTTACACCAGTTTGGTTTAGCTATTGCCTGTAATTCTGAAATAATTCAGCAAAACAGTGATATAAAACCCAGTGGAAAATATAATTTTTTTTTAGCAGCTTAATATTTTGTCACTTAAAAAGAAGGTAATATAAGCTACTATGTGAAAAAAACTGATTAGAAAAGCAGACACATGCTATCCTTCTCCCTATTTCTGGCAACTTGGCAACTGCTCAGAAGTGATCAGAGACTGGCCTATTTCTCAAGGACCTCAGGAGATTATAAGATTTTAAACCATAGTCTTAGGAAAATGCCTAAAGCAATTTTTTTTTTAAATTATTATCTATCATAAAAGGGGAAAAGAAAAAGAATTAAGAAAAGGTTCTGCTCTCCAAACTGGCAGAGAGACTATAAACAATGGTTTCAGGGAAGTCTGAGACACCTGATACTGACATGGACTCAGGAAAGCTTGAACTTCTGCAACAATAAACATACTATATCTTGGAGAGACAAAATTAAATTTCAAATAATGTTGTTCATGTGCAGAAGTAAAGAAGTTCAATTGGTCAATAGTACAAACTAATCTTGGTCAGTAAAAGAATGGGCTGGAAATGAAGAGTTGAGTGGGAGAATAGCTTAACAGCTTTCCAAATTTCACGTAACTGCATGAACACTGGAGAAAGCCCCTTAACAAGACTGAATAGATAACTTCACAGGGTTGTCCATTCTTTGATCATAATTTCCTCTTCTCAGGGCAGAAGCTAAGGTAGTAGGCATGCTGAGTACATCTTCAGATGATGCGGCTGGCCCTAAATTTAAGCACTGTTTTAAGGATCTACACTCTTAATTCAGCTCCTGCACCCAGTAGGAAGTGTGAGAGCCAGACTTTGTTTTTAACTCTGTAACAAAAAGGCTTTCTACCCTATCATGTAATTTCATGCCAAAGAGCACCTCTTAGCATTGTTTGCAGGACCTGTACTACTACGTGTTTAGCAACCAAGTAGTTTATGAAATCTGGATCTTAATTGCTCTGTGTGTTAATGCCTCCTCTGAAAAAAAGACTTGAAACCATTTATCCTCTCAATAGCTTTGTGAGGTTAAATAAAGACCATTCTTGGTCACCATATAAGGCTCTAACATGGAGTATTAAAATGTTTTTCTTTTGGGATATTTTACATTAATTTCCTTTGGTTATGTTGTTACTGACTCTTTTAGCACACAAGTTCTCAGCATGAAACACCCACATAATCTGTGGAATGTTAAAACAATTTATTTTAACAGTTAGAAAGAGCTAGTTTGGCCTTTCACATTAGCGTCTAACACTAAGGAGTTTTAATTAGAAAAGGACTGATAAGCATGAATATTCATTACTAGCTCTGTTAATGTTAAAATCATAACATACATACTTTGTGGTGCGGGATATAAATACAGATTCTCTTCTTATCTGGTTTCCACTATGTGTGGCAGTCAAGTTTTTTGGGGTAGACAAACACAATCTTGGTATCTCTTCTTGGCTTCAGTGCAGATTTGCACAGTAAAAACAGACAAGAGCAAGTAGGAGGTGAGAAGTAAACTTCTCTATAGTGTTACCTTTCAACAGTTTTTACTGATGCTACATACTTCTGATTATCCATTGGGTTAAAAGTACAAAGAAAAAAGGCACATCTATCCCTATATTACTTCAAAATTAGTCTGTTTGAATCACTGCATGCACACAGGAAACCTTAAGATTTCTCAGTGTGGGAAAGTACAGTATTGAAAGGAGAATGTACCTATATTATAGTAAATATTATAGTCTCTGCACTGAAAGGAGGGAGACGATGAATTTTATTCTTATGAACACCACCACAAACAACTTGTTTTACAATCTCAGTCCAAATTAGAGTCAAAGAACACAAGGTAATCTGCAAAATAATCAGTTTTAATTGAGCAATTGTATTAAAATATAAATTTAGTTTCTGATTTTTTTTAAACAGTAAAATAATGTCATCCTATCAATTTGTAAGAGCTCATAAAAATAAGCTGATTGATGCAGCATTAGATTAATATTATCATTTTCCAGGGCAAACTTCTTATGTAATTTGATGAGATGTTGGAAATAAAATATTCAAGACATTTCCCTTGTTTTGCAATTACTGTCACTGATATTTGAAGTTCGTTGGAAACAGTAATAATAAAAAACAGCTTGCAGAGGTGTTTATTTTAGCCCTTTCTTTGTTGAAACAAAGAAAGTTTATTATCTTTATTTCTGACTGTTATGGTCCAAGCTGATAAACCAAGTAAGTGATGTTTTTACTTGGTAAGCCCTTATTTATTTTATGTTCACATTTCATGCATTAGTATCATTATAGGTTAAGTAATAACAATCAGAATTTATGATAATAAATATTTTGCCAAGCAGTTTAAGAGAAAGGTTTGAAAAGGCTAAAAAGCAGGAAAAAACCCTGAACAAACCTCTTTGCAAAGGCTCTGCCCTCCCCACCCTCATTTCACAGAGCATCACTAGATTTGACCGAGGTTAACAGTTTTAACACTATTTTGTCTCAACAGCCACACATGCTTTTTGCTATCCCTGTGACTTTAAACTCCACAACTTCCTGTACATCCGCATCCCTGCCCCTGGCAGGGGCGTTGGAACTAAATGATCTTAAGGTCCTTTCCAACCCTAACTATTCTATGATTCTATGCATAGTCCAATTAAACAGGACTGTTCTGTCCTCCTGCAAAGCAGGGAAATGATGTACATCTCACAGAATATTGTGAAAACTCATTCAAATACCTTAAACTGTTGATGACCAATGACAACCCTGTTGATTTCAGTCAGACACAGCTTCATAAGCTTTTGAAGAAATATCTCAAGTTCATTTTATGTCCCAATTTCTAATAGTTCTGGCCATGAGCAATATGGTGTAATAATACAAAGACAGATATATAGAGCATATTTGCCTTGGTTGGTCTCCCACATATAATTTTTTAGCTCAGCCACTGACAAGACAATTGCTTTCAGTCCACTTTCGAGGAAAAGTTGAACATGGTTTTTAAGAAAACATTAGTATGTGTCTGAGCAT
This sequence comes from Ara ararauna, assembly GCA_028858755.1. Classification (NCBI taxonomy): domain Eukaryota; kingdom Metazoa; phylum Chordata; class Aves; order Psittaciformes; family Psittacidae; genus Ara; species Ara ararauna. The sequence continues at coordinate 17,551,706 of CM054382.1, read as the reverse complement.
TCTATGTAATCTCAATTTTCTTGTGAAAACAATGCTTTATGTTTTGGGGCATTAAAATATGACAAAAGTGGAAAAGTAGTCAGAGAGGTGCTGTTTTTAACCAACTCTAGTTTCTTTGTCAGAAACTTCTGGTTAAATTAACTATACAAAAAATGTACTTACTGCATCCGGCAGAACAGTGTTTAATCCAACAAGTTCATATTATGAATGTTCATTACATTTTTTAAAATCCAGAAATTTATTAAAGACCTCTGCATCACTTTCTTTGGGACATATCTATAGGTCTCCAAATATATAGACTTCTTCCATGAGTTAGGGAGCACTTGAATTAAGTTCAGCTTTTTCTTCTGTAAGCATCTTATTCATCATTGATGTTTCAAACAAACTACAAGAAAAGCGATGTTTATATTTGTTTCTCAAATAAATTGCAGATTTACAACCATGGCCTTCTCTCAAATACATCTTCCTTTACAACTTCACAGAACTGGAGTTTGATGCAATTGCTCTACACTGCCTCCAGTTCTTCAGAAGATAAATAAATAGAATTATGGAATATCTCAATTCAGAAGGAACCCACATGGACTGAGTACAACTCCCTGCTCTTTGCAGGCCTACATAAAACTGTATAAAGAGGATTGCTCCATCCCAGGTAGAGAATCTGGCATGAGTTTTGGTTAAATTTGGTATAGTTGGCGATTGCCCAGCTCTTTAGTTTATACACATCTCTCTGTAAGGCTTCTCTGCCTTCAAGGGAATCCACATCCCCTCCTAGTTTAGCATTATCAGCAAACTTACTTAATTTCTGTGTCTAGATCCTTTATAAAAAATATTAAAGAGCACAGGCCCCAAAATTGAGACCTGGGGAACCCCACAGGTGACTATTTACCAGCCTGATGAAACCTCATTCACTGTAATTCTTTGAGCCCAACCCATCAGCCAGTTGTTCACCCAACATATTATAGCCTTCTCCAGCTGTGCGCCTGAGATTTTACGAGAAGGATACTGTGAGAGACAGTGTCAAACGCATTGCTAAAATCCAAACCTACCATATATACAGGATTTCTTTGCTCAACTAGATGGATGAACTTGTCATAAGAGGAACTTCAGTTTGTTAAGTGGGGCTTTCCCCTCATAAAACTATGCTGCCTGCGACCAATGACTGCAATGTCTCTCAAATGTTTTTCAGTAACTCCCAGAATAACCTTCACTATAATTTTAACAGGCACTCAAATGAGACTGACAGGCCTGTAATTACTAAGATCTTCCTTGCTTCCCTTCTTAAAAACTGAACAACATTTGCCAGCTTTCAGACAATTGGAACCTCCCCAGTCCCCAAGACCTTTGAAAAATAACAAAGAGAGGTCCCGCAATGATATCAGTCAACTCTTTCCATACCCTGGGATGAATCCCATTAGGCTCCATAGATTTACGTGCATCCAGCTGGAGTACAAAGTCCCGTCTGTTCATCTGTATTTGTATAAATAGAAAGAAAGATCTCCCATTCCAGAAAAAGTGGCACTACTCTTTCTCCTCTAAGTACCGTTATGTTGGAACAAGACAGAGAAATTATACAAATTTCAAAGACCTTATTTTTAGTTATAATAATAAATTCAAATATTGAGTGAAAATATAACATCATATATCAAGCTACATGAAGAGAGGGGCTTGCCAACCCCTAAAAGATATCCAATGTGAAATCCTTTGAAAGCATTAAATGAAAGTTTCGAAACTTTTTGACTCACTCCCCCTATTGCCAAGCAATTTGATCCATGTATCCGTTGGGCCTTTAGCAAGATCCATAGCAGGTTCATTACCGTGTCTTGAAATCTATGAGACATCTGTATCTGTTAGCAAGGCAGATAGTATTGTACTACTAGGTGCTACATGACAAAGCAGTCTTCATCACTAACTACAGCTGATCATCTAATCCACCACAAGCTACTTATTGGATCTAGCATGAGGTACGTATGAACAAATAGCAATTTGACTGAAGTGCTGACATTACAGTAACAGTGGATTTATTGGTTCCTAACCGATTCATTCAAGCAGTAGAACGCTCAGCCAATTTGGATGATGAAGTCAGGCAGAGCTTTAGAGGCTTTTCATTTGTGCATTTGAGGGCAGCCAGGGTATACTATGTGCACTATTAATGTTCTCCAATATTAACCGTGTGCCTTAATTTCAATAGATAGAGCCAGTACCTGAACAACTGTTTGTTCTAATCTTGCCATCTTGAAAGAAAGGAAACACAGGTGCACAGTTCTACTTGGAGTGTCTGCATGTCCTAATTTGCTGATGAAAACAAAGAATTTCTTCCTCATATCCAATCTAAACTTCCCTTAAGTTTGAAACCGTTACCCCTTGTCCTCTCACTACAGTTCCTCATGAAGAGTCCCTCCCCAGCATCCCTATAGGCCCCCTTCAGATACTGGAAGGCTGCTATGAGGTCTCCACACAGCCTTCTCTTCTCTAGGCTTAACAGCCCCAACTTTCTCAACCTATCTTCATATGGGAGGTGCTCCAGTCCCCTGATCCTCCTCATGGCCCTCCTTTGGACTTGTTCCAACAGTTCCATGTCCTTTTTATGTTGAGGATGATTCTATATGTTCTTTATAAAATGAACTGTATTTTCTTCTGAAATGACAGACGTATATGCTGTACCGTCACACATAATTAATAACATTAATGAAAAAGTTTGATAACACACCAGGCAGAAATAGACCACAGTATTAAAGACCAATCAAATTATGAATAAATATAAAGTCCTTAAATAGTAAGCTAAATGTACTATAGATTTCATTCAAGAACCATGAGACTAAATTGAAAAATAATTTGCATTGATTTTAATTTTTCTTGTTTTGAATCTTTTCATAACAGATGTGAACTGCAGAAAAGGGAAATCAGAAGGACACAATGCCTTTTCCTCAACATTCTTGCAAGTATTTTATACTTCTCATTCTGAAGAATGATTTATAAAATTGCCTATAATGAAGAATGGGAGATTGGATAAAAGAAATTGCTCTTTTACAGGCTAAGCACAGTTCTTTGTGCTCCAAAAGCTTTCATTACATCCCTTTTCTGATTTTAGCTAGCATTAAAAGTGACACAATAGCGAATAGCTGAAGAGGGCCACCTCACCTGCTTCCAGGGAACATATACAAAAGTGTGGCAGCAATTCACAGGTCATTGAAGCCAAGAAAATTTCTACTGTTACACCCTCCAGAAGACTGAGCAACTACTGATGTGTGCGAGGTGAGGTGCCAGACAGGCAATCAAGACTAAATACAGTAAACCAAACTTAAGACTTGTAATTTAGATTATATGAACCTCACCAATTTAAATTTCAAGTGCACTTAAGACTACCTATTTAATATAGAGTTGCTCAAGTTCCAGAACTGGTGTTACACAAACATTTTCCATTCATGAATCTCAAAAGAAGGTAAAAGTAACACTACATTAATTTTGGAAAGGTGGATTCAGATAATTTACCTCTAGGCCTAGATACATCATTAGTTCTGAAGTTTTAAGTGGGGCTCCACCTGCTGATTTAAAGTTAACACAACAGGTTCCTTTCATCAGGGAGACAGAACGCTTTCCTCCACACTTCTGAGTACCATTGTGAAGGAAAACAATGCATTTAACAGCCAGTCCCTTATTTTTAAACAACAATGTACAACCGGTTTCTCCATAGGAACTTGTAAGTAAGAAAGGTATTCCTCTCCTTGCTCTACACAGCTGATCTTTCTGTTCTCAGTGTGTGCTACCCGTCCATCTCCCAGATACCTGGGGAGAGAAACAGATACTTGCTTGTGGGGTATGTTGATATTTGCAGATGCTCTTATTTTGCCTTTCCATTTGCAAATCATTTGCTATAATTAAATTACACCAAACCCCCTCTCAGTAATGCTTACTTATATTCTTATTCCCATAACTCCTGGTATCTTCTCTAAGCATCAAATTCAGGATTTATTTATGCTTACTAATGCCTAAAGTACAGTCTTTTCCCGTTAACTTTTGGACAGATAAGACTGTTTTCTAACATCATGCCACTGCACCTGTGGAATGTTGTTATATAGAGGTGACAGAATAACCCAGATGTCCTTCTTCAAACAAAATCTGTGTTGCCAGGTGTCGTGGTTTAAGTCCAGTCAGCCACACAGTTTTCGCTCTCTCACTCCCCCCTCTCTCTTCCCCCCCGCTCCCGGAGGGATGGGAAGGAGAATAGAAAAGAATGCGACTCCCACAGGTTGAGATAAGAACAGTTTAGTAACTAAAGTATAACACAAATCACTACTGCTACCACCAATAATAATAATGACAAGGCAAATACAAGGGAAGAATACAATAGCTCACCCCTTCTAATACAAAGCCCGACTACTCACTTCCCCTCCTTCTTCCCCCCCACTCCGGGGGGGGGGGGGGGGGGGGGGCGGGGAAATTGGGAGAAGAATCAAAAGAATGCAACTCCCACTAGCCGAGACAAGAGCAGTCCAGCAGCCAAGGTATAACACAAACCACCACTGCCACCACCACCCACAACAATGACCAGGGAAATACAAGGAAAGAGGATACAATTGCTCACCACTCGATGACCGAGCTGTGAACTGAACTCTTCCGGGTTCCTGCCCCCCCAGTTTTACATCCTGGGCATGACGTGCTGTGGCATGGAATAGCTCCTTGGTCAGTTTGGGTCAGGTGTCCTGTCTCTGCCTCCTCCCGGCTCCCCCTCCTCCCTGGCAGAGCATGAAACTCAGAAAATCCTTGGCCAGACCAAAACATCACTAAGCAGTAACCGAAACACTGGTGTTATCAGTGCTGTTCCCAGGCTGAAAAATCAAAAACACAGTGCTACACCAGCTACCAAGAAGGAGAGAAAAATGACTGCTGCTGCTGAACCCATGACACCAGGTTACCCTCTTTAGTCTCAGAGAAGAGGTAATAAAAATAAAGATGCCTTGTACAAAAGAGGAAAAAAGATTTTTTGAGCTTTCTTCACATTTAGGAAAACCATAACAGAAAAGGGATGTCTCAGCTGATATAATCACTACAAGAAGCCATAGTGAGTAAATTTTAAAGGTTGCCTATATAGCCTACTAATCCTGTATAACTGTCTAACATTTTGGCTGACAAATCCCAGCAGATAAGCTGACAAAATTTAAGAAGGGTGTGAGACGAAAACCCAGAAGTCTGATGCAACCGGAGAAAGCAGTAATTCCAAAGCTCACACCAAAATTTTATTAATAACTGTACATTTTGTTGGAGTGGATTGCAGGGTTAATTAATAATGCTGTATAACTAATAATTAATCTCTTTCAGGTTTGGCATTTTATTACTCAAAGAAAAAGATTACTTTGGGGAGAAAATGTAGGTCATGGAAGTATGCTAAGAACATGCTTTAGGGAATTCTTACAGGATTTCTGTCCTTCAAAGTGAATAGTTCTATCAGTTCACTGCATAATACTTTTTTTCTTTATAAAGATGTCTTCTATACTAGCTGGAATAGCCTTTTGCTTACACACACACACACATACTGTCTTTTACATCTATTGGGTATCTTCAAAAAGGCATAACTTACTTTGGTCCTTGTCTTTTTGGCCCGGAATCTTTTTCCACTGAAACCACAGGTGAAATTCCCACTGAACAGAATAGCAATGATCAAGCTTTAAGTCGCCATTATCAGACTGGCACACTTAACATCACCTTCCTAGTCTTTCATCTACTACTGATTATCTGGGGCAAGAACTGTTACTTTTCACAAAGAAAGGTGCTGCTTATGTGTTTCCATTTTTTTGCAACAGAGATAAATGAAATAAACTACATGCAAGGCTCAGAGACATCTTGTTTAAACAGATCACTACTATATAAAAGCTGAATTTGGAAGTTTTAGCTACGTTTTGTCATTGTTTTACTATCCTTCAAGAGTATTAATCTCCAAACTAAGAATCAGGTAATAATCTTGAAGAAATCATCCCGTTATAAGTTAATGGCTGTATTTTTAGTTAATGGACCAAACTGAAGACAAGGGCAGTTAACACTATAACAAACTACAGTAATATAACCAATTTCAAGGGGATTATGGCTATCATAAACTGTATTAAATGGTTTATAAAAGCAATGGCTTACACTCCTTTTTTTTTTTTTTTTTAAATTATGTGAAGTAGAGTAAATGTGCGACTGCTTTGTTACATAAGCTGTTTCCAACCAATTTGCTAAGCATTTGAGACACAGCGAATGCTAACTGTCATATAATGACTATTTTAAATGCATCAGGTTATTCTTTGTTCTAATAGGTGGAGGAAATAATAAAAAAAAAAAAAAAACAAAAAAACCAAAAAAACCCACCAGATTCAAACTATGCTCAGTTCTATTGCCAGAGCCCATCACTTGACCATTTAAGTGTCTTATAATCTGTCAGTCAACTATATTACAAGGCCAAAGGACAACGAAAATAAACATATTGAAAGTCCTCTTCTGCACCGTAGTGCAGTGTTTTGGATTTAGTGCGAGAATAATGCTGATAACACACTGATGTTTTAGTTATTACTAAGTAGAGTTTATACTAAGTCAAGGATTTTGAGCTTCTCATGCCCTACCATGTTGATGAGCAGTGAGCAACCGCATTACGCATCACTTGGTTTGCATATTTTTATTCTTTTATTATTTTTATTACCATTATTATTATTTTCTTCCTTTTCTGTCCTATGAAACTGTCTTTATCTCAACTCACAAGTTTTCTCATTTTTAGTCTTCTGATTTTCTTCCCCATCCCACTGGGTGTGGGGGGGAGGGGGGGAGCAAGTAGTTGTGTAGAGCTTCGCTGTCAGCTGGGGTTAAACCATGACCGTCCTTAATATAACTACACATCATGTTTTACTAACATAGCTTTAATCTGTTCCTAATAAATAAATCAGAGATAGTATCCAACATACAAAGATACTTGTTCATTAAGGGGGCAGAAATAAGAGGGTGGAATGATAATGACTCAAGTTATTTAGATAAAGGTCCTCTGCCCATGGACACTGTAAACATAGAGCAGTTAATCACATTCTTTTATATTATCTGTGACCCAAATATTTTCCTGAAATGTCTATTTGAATAGCTGCATCAGAGAATAGAAGCAAATGTCATGCTGTTGCAAAAGGGCAATCACTGTAGTGAGACATATAAACATGAGTACAGGCTGCCAGATGCACAATGTCTTTTTGCTGCCATCACTGATAAGGCCTCCGCTGGCATATTATGCATTAAGAGAGATGTGGCCCAACAGAAGAGTCCAGAGGACAGCAACACAAGTTGTCACTCATTCAGAAGATGTGATCAGTAAGGAAAAAGCAATCAGGCTTATTTAACCTAAGAAAAGAAAGGGCCAAGGAAGAAAAATCTTCAAAAACAAGTGTCTGGCAGAATAAAAGAAAGCAGTTCTCCATTTCAACACAGAAAAGCTCATCAAGTGATAAGCTTAATCTATATCTTCCTTGAATTTTATATATTAGGAAACTATCTACCAACAATGGAATGCTAGAATATGTTTTCTAGGAACATCATGGTGGTCTATTGTAAAACTTTCAAGCTCTATGAAAACTTTATATCATTTTATTCCATTTAGTATCATATCTATTTATGGAATTTTAATTCAAGAAAAGTTTGCCATACTAAGCCTCTGGGCTAAGCAGGACATGAGGCAAGCATTCCTCTTTCCCAGGATATCAGAAGGATGAAAAATGGTGCTCACCACCAATATTTTTCCTCTCCAAGAAAGAAGTGCCACAATGATACTGTACTTTTCCACATTCAGTACACTAAACCACAGACTGGCATGGCTCAAGATGAAACAGGAGAAAATGCTCCTCACATTCTTGATGGTATTTCCTACTGTCAAAGGACCTAGTACATATCACAATCATCCAGTAGCAGCCATCACTTTTGGCTTTATTAGTAATTGGCTTTCTTCTTCCAGTGGAATATCCCTGTGAAAGATAATTTTCCCTCAAATACAGGTCATCTTCTTTCTCACAAATCCCATTTTGTCATTTTGTGCTCACATCCATTATTTTGCTCAGTCCCTTTGTATCAATTTATTGAAGGGCTATTTGCAATTTCTTCAGTTGAAAGTGTCATTAGTATGCTGATTACTTCCTTTTTTTAATCACAGAAATGGATTTAACCCTGGTACTAGTAGTACCCCTCTGGAATACCTCACTCCTGATGGAGGTCCCTTTCAATTATGGACTGTGAACAGCCACACCAAACTCCCTCTTTTTTGCACTGAGATAGATCATTCACAGTTAGAAAGCTCCTTTGACTTTCCTACTAATGATTAGGGGAGATTTGGACTGTTTCCATGCTGCATTACAATCTGTATATCTAACAAGCTCACAGGCAGCGCATCTATATTTCACTGCAATCTGATTACAGCAGACAACTGGCTTTTGATTCTCACTACTACGATTTCAAGGCAAGCAGTAAGAAACCTGGCACGATTTTCACAAGACTAAGATATTTAGGTCTTCTAGAGAACCAGCTGACCTCTGACTTGGAAATAGTATTTTTCTGATTTTTTAAATCTCAGAAGTCTATGCTGCATAAAACCCGTCAGTTAGCTTAACAACCTGTACACATGCAGCATAATGTCTTCCAGTAACACTGCCTCTCAGGAGTCACCATCTGTACTTCCTCTGCTGGGAACAGCCAAACTGCTACACAGAGTTGGGCTAACACAGGAATAATGTAAAATATCTCTCACCACAAATGCTGGGGTGCATATGAAGGCTTCAGCTTCATAATTTTGTGGGTGTATAAAGACTCCTGTTTTTATACTGTTTCCATAAAGTTTGTATACAGCAACAGCAAGGAGAGTAAGTTACTAAACAGAGCAAGGGTTTGGGGAGTGCAAAGCTTTTCAAGGCTGTGACAGCTGATTATGTCTTTATGTGACATGTTCTGGTAGAATGAAAAACAAAACTACCCTGTTCATCAGTCATTAGTAACACAGGAGTGATGGAGCCATTTAGACAGTGGGGCAAACATGGAAATTAAAGTCTTGCTTTGACTAACCCAAGGACAGCTGCTTAGCTGGTATAAACTGATTGGGTAGTGACAAAATACACAGCTGAGAATCTGCTCACATTCCATTGTCTCTCTTCTGTAAGCAAAAATGTCAGCTCTCCATATGCATATGCTCTTCTACAGCAGCTATGCAGAGTAACTAATAACAAAAAACACTCACCTAAAGCTGTTGTTATTGGTCCTGCCATGACTGGATCACCAAATTCTTGCCACTGTCCTGCAGCCAGTTAACTGAGTTGCACACCTCTGGCAGCTAAGGAGGCCTCAGCTAGGTCCCACCTGAATGTTAAGTGCTCCTAATACTGTGCTTCACTCACTTGGACAGCTTTAATTCCTCCTTGCAATCTTTGGTACAAACAGATAGCTCTTTTACCCTCTGCTGCCTCCATGGTAGGATCCTGTTGCACAGTTCTCAGTTCAAGCTTTCTTTCTTTGCTAACATACTGCTTTCTGCTTGCCTTCCTGTTGTCTACTGAATAAGTTACATGATTCTCACATACAGCACACAGCTCTCTTTCTCAGAATGCTGAGTTTCAGACATAGAAGTGTCTAAAAACACAAGCCAAGAAAATCATTATCACAGACCTTTAGACTGAACCCTAGAAGGAACAGGGCTGAAAAAGAAACAAATCCATTTCTTCAGCCTCCCTACTGCCATCATAAAGAACCATGGGAAACAAAAGGACAAAAGAAGAATGCAAGAATGATTGCTAAACTTACATAAAAATGTGCTATTCTCAGACAACAACATCTTACAGCTAGTTTCTACTGGCATGTATGACTGCTTAGATAAAGGAACACTTGGGAACTTGTGTCCTCTACTTCCACTAGTATCTATGAAAGTACTATTCTGGAGAAGAAAGTTGCCTCTATACCTGCAAAATCATCTCTCTGGATCTATGATAACATGTACATGAAATGAAGGTTCTCGGTTGCTATCTGTGGGATGACGAAGATCTGGAAGAGGAGAAAAAGCACAAAGGGTTGGCTTCAAAGATGTTAGATTCATTTAGAAATAATACTGGAATATGCAGATCTTATGTAAAACTATGGCAAAAGGAAATCTGAATGCATTTGCTTTGCCTGCAATGCTGTAATCACTCAGCAGATCAGCACATTGGAACACTAATCACTTATAATTGTCACCTGTGCACTATGTTTAGATTAAGCTTCACTGCAGTATTTGGGGGTTTTGATGCCCTGGGTTTTATCCAATTTTCCAATTGGGTTGAAAGAGGAATGAGTAGATCAATTGACTTTTCCAGAGTCACAGAGAAAATACATTACTTAGTCAAGATCAGAAATCCAGGACATTCCTACTTTTAGCTTTCTTGCTTGAAAAGCTAAAACTTTATATATTCCAAAACTTTATAAAACTCCATATATTCCAAACAAGAATTCCAGTATCTCAGCTAGCTTAGGGATTTCTAACTGAGCCATGAGCCAATCTAGTCCTCAGGTCATACGTGCAAGTGTACGATACTAAACACAAGGATTAAAATCATGACCACGAGGAGACGAAATTCAGCCATGCAACAGTATTAAGCTTTTCATAATTAATTCAATTATTTGTAATTAGGACTCCTTCAGCCCTGTGAGTTACAGCATAAGACACCGATGCATGCAGAAACAGAAAAAAACCCTACACTTAAAACTACTTAGAAAAATTTTGACAAAAGTGTTTTATTTTTACATTTTAACATTTTATGCAAAGTTTAACTTTAAAAAGAAGTGTTGCCAAAGCAAAGGAGGGAAAACAAAGCCAGCTGTCACTCAATGGAGAGGCAAGACTTCCAAGAGCTAATGGGTCCGGGAAAGACTCAGATGAGCAAACCAGGACCAAGTCTGAGCATGACCGGCAGGGAACCCAAGTGACAAGTTCACAGTTTCCTCAAAAATTACACCTGACAAAAAGAAATCTTCTTCCTGAAACAAAATGCTATCTAGCTGTCCTCAAATCTTTGCTTGTCAGTGCAGCTGACTTCAAAGCTTTTAGTTTGCACCTGTTCCTCAAGGGGGATCCTTTGCAAATTTAAAGGATTTATAAAGCACCTTCTCTTCCCTCAGGATGTTTAGCACTATGCATCACTATTAATACTATAAATAATTTGAATTACCAAATTTACACTTCAAACACCAAGATTGATAACTCAGCAACACACCACCTCCATGTTGATAATAGGTGCAACTAAGTACTCTTCCAGAGACCATCAGAAGTCTCCAACAGCAATCTTATTTTTACACTGCCCTGAAATGCAGCATAGACTCAAATGAAAACAAATCAACTTATTCACAAAAATTTCTTTCAAAGGCCATATAACACAAACCCATAACCTCCAAGGGACCCAGTCCTTCTCAAGAACCCAGCTTACCTGTCACCGTCCTTCAGAAACCAAAAGTTTATCTGTTTTTCTCTGAAAACACATTACAGTGCTCCTGGCTCTTTCCAACCTTGTTTCTCTAAGAAAACCTTGCCTCACCTGTTCCTGGTCTTTTGTCTTCTACAGCTGGGCTAACTTTCTACCAGTCTTTAATTGTATATTGGGTTAACTCCTTCATTACTGGGAAGAGTTCATGAACAGAGATAATACTTATGAAAGTAAGGGCAAGTATGGGATTAATGCCCTAAGAAGTATTTCAGGTTATACGTCTGTTTGTGGTTGTTCCTTTAGTCATCAGACTCTGCATTAACCAGGAAAGGCTGTTCCTGTAGCTGTACTTATGATTTGTATGCTTTAATTAAACATTTCACGTAATTTCAAGCACTGAAGAAGAGACTGTAAGTTATAAGTATTGCATTTATCAAGATAGTTTTGCCAGCATGCAACAAACTGATGACTGATAAGTAAAAAGTCAGATCCAGCAGTAATTTCGTGCAAACAGATTTTCACACTCTCTGATCATTTGCATAATTCAGTCTTTACCACCATTAGAACTTGTGTCAGTTTTATTGAGGGTGTTCCCCATAGCTGCATTCTGCTCTTCAGCAGTGCAAGCCACTCATTCCCCTAGCAATATTCAGTGGGAATATTTCAGAACCCTAAACTGGTTTCTAAATTCACAGAGCATGTGTGAGGTACTCTAAGTTACAACAGATCTAAATTCAGATTTCTTCATTATATTGAGAAGACTGTTTACTTACTGGCCTTATGTAAAGCGCCCTCTACAAACCAATGCGTGCCTTTTACTACCTAGCTAACAAGTAGCAACATATGCTAATATTCTGTTTGCACCTGAAAGAGCAAAGTTCCTAATCACAAATGGAGAGATACTTTGAAACACTGTTTTTATGCATGTGTTTTTATCACTGAAGTCAATTGGGCTTCTGAGACCTTCAGGAAAGATGAAATTACAATGTTCTGAGATAACTTTAATATTTTAGGAGGTTTAAGTAGGAATTCAAACTGTCAGAGACTTTCCCAAACATTCAGGCTTGGAGAATCAGAATGGAATCGATTTACATGAATTAAATTATGCTTGAAAAAAGGCAGGAATGAGTAAAGCAAAGCACACTGGAGAATCTCAGAGGGACCTCACAGAGGATTCAAGGGGATAATGAAGGAGACCAAAGAGGAGAGCAGTTTCTGTATTGTCTAATTCAATAATCTAGTTTAATCCTGCTGAATGATTGCTTACTTCAGGCAAACTATAATCAAATCAGGTCTCTAGCAACTAGTTGCTAGATTATAAATGTTAACACGAAAGACTCCTACAAAAATTTCAGTGCTTTCCAGTCCTTACAAATAGTTCCTATTGGTTGACAGCGTGAGCCACCATTTGCTTTGTTCCCTAGCTTACTCATACAAGTTATCCCATCTGTACTTCATGCACTGATTGCAAACTTTGAAGTGACTCTCTGTGAAAGTACTTTAAAGAAGAAAGTTCTGAAAGGTATCACAGATTTGGAGATGAGATAAAATGAACTGCTATGCATTGCAAAAGGTTTGTTTCCTGTAATTTTTCAAGGAATGGGATTCCTAAAGGCACAGAAAGGATGAAGTTCATATAAACACTCTGATCCTTACTTTAGGAAAACAGAAGATAAAATATTAAACACAAACATGACTAGTCAAAAAGGATGCCATATACAAACGCAGGCATTCAGAGAATACTTATCAATCTGTCACTTTCTGTGGCTTCTCTGTAACTTTTACACAACCTAGGACAGCATAAAGCAGCTGATCCTCCTACCCCATGAAAATTTTGTTTTACTATTTATTAGGTTCTTGCAAAGGACCATCCAACATGGAACTGCAACACCTTTCAGGTAATATGCTGCTTTTTTTCTTTTCATAGTATGCCAGGGTCCTCTTGGGTGACTGCAGTGAGTTCCTTGACTGCAGCTCATGTTTGCCAATCCTAGTGTTATTCATTGTCTGTACTGCCTAATTGGCACATGCTGCCTCAGTCGCTGTCCAAATGTTCTAATTAGCATTCCTCAGGAAAGAGCAACTAAGTATCTTTTGTGGCTTGTTTAGATATCTCCTGTTTCATATACAGAATTTATCCTCAGAAAAACTTGTGATGTCTGACCTTGATATGTACGGAAAATTTTGCCTGGGCATGCTGCCAGACATTTTGTTTGGTATCCACATTTTCTCCCTCTTGGCCATCTTGTTGTTATAAATTTTTTCTCTTCTGTCTTTTTGGCTTTTTTCATAACTATTTCAGGGCTCATTATCTTTACCAAAAGACACTAACATTACAGGTCTTTCCAGTCATACCTCTTAAGTTCCTAGCAATACACTGTGAAAAGCAGGGAGCAAATTTCAGAAGCATCTAACTTAGGAACTTAAAATTTCACTGACTTTCAAGCAGGCAACTGTGACATAGTTGTAGACTCACATAGACTACAGCAGTAGTATTTTGCACTAACAGTTATAGCTCACCCCTATATATGAATATTTAAGTTCTCTTTCCCAGTCTTATTTACAAGATGAAAAAAGTTATGTTACTAATAATTGGCATTTTCTCAGCTCCTAATATTGTTTACTTCTCTCAGGAAATTCTTTTAAAAACAACTGAGAAAAAAAACCATCATTGCAACAAGGTAAACCACTGGCTAACTCTGAAAGCTGAATGGGTTATCGCTATTGTTTAGCAGTTTGTTATTTAGGAATCTTCCATGGCTTTAAAATACATTCCCTTTATTTACCAAACATACAGGATAATTACTGCTTTTATCCTCCTTTAAACATTGTTATTACATGTATCTCAGATTGGTTCATCCTGGCTTTATCTTATTCTCATGAGTTCTGCTAATATCAATAAGCTGTGGTACTGGCAATTTTTTTGTAATAGTGCCCAAAGAGATGCATGAAGTACGAGAAAAAATGTCACAAACAAAACAGGACCCTGAAATTTCAGGCACTGGGAAATACCTGTCATCAGCTTGCTAATATTTTTCTGCACTGATGAGCTGAAAGTACTGTTTTATGAACTTCTGAGTCTGCCAAAATGCAGACAGTATCTAAAGGAAAGCTGAAGGGTAAAAAAAGAGAGAAGGGCAGACACACAGACAGAGCCTTAACCAGATTTGGAAGTTGGCAAGAAAAAGTTTTTTAGACTTTCTGTTCTGCAATTTAGCTTATCTAGGCAATCATATTACCAAAAAAGTATTGAAACCATCTACTGAACATCTTGCAAATAGGCCTAAAAAATGTTGAATTACTCCTCCAAGGAAAAGATGGTGACAAAATACCCTGTACCAAGTTCTCGCGCAAAGAACTGCTCAATCCCATCTACAGAGAAGTAAAAGTTATCCAAGCTGACCTTGAACTCTCTCTAAGGACAGGACATGCACATGACCCAAATTAGATGCTTCCTCATCCTTAGGAGAAACTGTAACTTTTCAAGCCCTACACATGAATATTAAATTTCATGCAAGGTGGAGTGAAGATTTGTTCTTGAAGAAGGAGGAAGTCTGCCTGAAGCTAAAGCAAATTAGTATTGTTGACCTTGGCCCTGACTCTGCTCCTGTTTAAGTTAACAGAAATACTCCTATTAATTCCATTGAGACCTGGATCAAGCCTCCTGTTGAAGTAAGATCAAAAGTTTTAGGTTAGAGGTATTTCGGGGAATGCTAGGGTTACTAAGATACGATATGATGCTTTAATATTGAAGTTATTTTCTCATGTAGGTTGAGCGCTTTATTGAAAAGAAAGCTTGTGTATGCCTCCAAATACAGTGGAATCTTGGTTAACTGTGAAAAAAAACTGCTTAAAGAAGGTTTATAAGTTATTTTTCTAGACAAAAACTAAATCTGTGCTTTCAGGTACATAGGAGTGCATACACAGAATGTCTGACAATCCTGAGCAAATCATGAGATAGATGACTCCCTTGTTCTGTGTAAATTGAGGTAGACTTCTCAGGACCATAACCTCAAAGTCACTTAAATACCTACATTTCACTGACCCTCAGGTTTTTTTCCTTTTTTAATGAGAATAATAGTGTTACTTTTCCAGAAATGTTGTGACACTAAATGTACTTAAAATGCAAAATTTATTCAGTAAATGTTTCAACCCAATCAGTAGGAAAGCTTACCAGATTTGTTGGGTTTACGTTTTTTCCTAAAAACATGTTTGCTTAGTATATTCCTTTCACCAAACTTCAAAGCAACTGACAAGTAATAGGCAATAGCAATGTATTAGCTAAAAAAAAATAAAATAATAATTTTGGAAAGCTCAATCCTAATAGGCATGACAGTTTGAACAGATAAGGTGAATTTTTCACCAAAAAAAATCTCCATTTTTTTAAATCATCAAATATGGTAAATCAGCTATCTGGACAACACACTGACCTTTCTTATGAGTTGAAGAGTTAGCCAGAAACTTCAGCCAATCTCTACTTTTGTTCTAGTGAAGTTTAAGGATGTTGACTCTATTGCCATATTTCTGAATAGTTTATTTGAACCATGGAAAGCTTACCTAAGCCACTGCACATGGGAGCAGTAAGAACTGCAGTCATCTAGTGTCACTATTGTAAGTGAATGTAATTTTTAAAGCTACCATTTATGCCTTACAGATTTTTATACTAAGAAAAATAATGCATTCCCTGCATGTGTATTACCCTTGCTTAAGGTCTCCAAATTATCATATATAGTATTTAATGCTAACAAATTTTGCCTTCTAAAACCTGGGATTTTTTTTACCATGTTCAAGACTAACCCTATAAAGAGCCTTCTGCTCAACGTGCGTTTGTATGAGGGACAAGCAGCATTCTCAATCCTTTTCTAATCTCAAGAATGATAGATATATGAGTAGTCTTCTGCCTGTGATCTGAGTGGAGGAAATATCCTATAGTGTGGCAGACATAAATCACCTCCCTTGCAGTGGGAGTGCTAAACACTTGACATTCCCAAGGGAGTGGATTCTTGAATTTATATGCATTGGTTATCCAGTAATGCAAAACACCATGTATAGTTATGATCATTGAGTTTAGACAGAGCAAACCGATTTCTTAGTCGATTTTTAGCAGATTTAACTGCCTATCTTCAGAGTGTGCGGCTTATAAATTTAAGTAGATCACCTTAATGGCTTAGGTTAATATAAATCCCTACATAGTGTGTATATCACTTTAAGAAAACCATACATCAAAGAAAGCAACTATTTTACTGCAGTATTTCAAAGCAGGGAAGATATATCTTCATGGAAAATTTTTCCTAAGTAGTATTATCAATGCCAGTATTGGGAAATATGAATACAGAATTAGAAGACTAATAATATGTTCAGTGCATGAATAGTAACTGCGTTTTAACTGTTACTTGTGTAAAGAGTAAATATAATCCAATGAATACTACTGTTACATTTGCTTTTTATTCAACAACAGTGACTCTGATTCCTTCACATAACACAAAAAATTACAAATATCTCCAAAATTTTATGGATACAGTAGCTTCAGTACCTCTCCTCCAAATCTTAGC
Organism: Ara ararauna; assembly: GCA_028858755.1. NCBI lineage: Eukaryota > Metazoa > Chordata > Aves > Psittaciformes > Psittacidae > Ara > Ara ararauna. Next base: position 17,534,719 of record CM054382.1, on the reverse strand, counting down.
ATTGACAACAGGTAAGGGACAGGGACCAGAGTTACGAAACAAAAGGAAAAAAGGAATAAAAAAACCCCACAACATTATGTGACATATACAAAAATGTCTCATTATACAAAAAAAATGATTCTATATCTGATTAGTATTATTAGAGGCTTATGACTGAAAAATGAACATGCAACAGCTGAGAACATATCATCACTAAAAGCTAGTTCCTGAAAGCTAGTAAATGCAGAGTTAAAGCCAAAAGTTCAATGTTAATTCTGCCCCACATGCTAAAATATGTCACATGGTTTGAGTCATTTTATATTTCTTGATTTATTCAGGTTATAAGGAAAATTCTAACTAGAATTCTCACAGTCTGACACATATACATATGAAATGAACATATTCTATTTTTGGTTTGGAGTTTTAATCTCACTGACATCTAATAAAGAAGTCCAGTTTGAAGAATTTGATTTAATAACATTAGTCTGATATAAGTTTATATTAGCCAGTGGAAACTTTGCACAGGCTCAACCTGGCAGGATTAAAACATTATGCATTGTCTTGAATCCCTCCATTCTGGATGAGCCTTTAACAGCAAAATTCCAGGTGGTTCAGATGGGATAGTAAGTGAAGATGCTAAAAGCTAAGTGACTAGAAACCTATTCCCTGTGGATTTGTGTCCTTTGCCTCGTTAACTCCACCACTGCAGTAACGCCAGCATCCTCCATATCCCATAACATTCATAGTAAGGAAAAGAATCCCACATAGTCTGAATCTCTGCTACCAGCTGACTGGTGGCTGTGTGCCTGCAACTGAGCTAGCTAGCTTATGCCAGACAAAGCATGTGATACCTGAGCTCTCCTGGGCATTTCCTCAGTTAATATTATTTTGAATCTTTCTCCTGTTCTCCAGTAGCCAATTCCCATGAAATCTGAAATTATAATCCCCTCCTCCTTATGCAGTACAACTGGCTGAACATGACTTGCAGATCAGAAATTGGTAAAGGTGACAGGTAAGCTCAGTAGTTTACGTTTATTCATTTGGGAATTATTCTATTTGGGAAATCCTATATATGATCTAAATATGAAAACTGAAGATGGAAGACAGAGTATCTGGATGTCATATAGATTTTCATGGTATTTTAAATAGTTAGTGTCATACAATACACATTTATAAGACAACTGCATTTTTAAAAGTATTGATACAAATCTGTGTAGCCAAGGGATTTCACATACCAGAAAACAAAACCAAAAAAGTACACTGATGTTTCATAACTCATCCTCTACTTGCCTAGACCATACAAACATCAAACAACAAAAAGCCTGAACCACTAATGGCTTTATTTAGCTTGTAACTTCTAAGCGGATTCTGAAGGTCATGACTTGAACAGAGGGAGCTCTATTTTCTATTTTGGTCTGGTTTTAATTTGGGTAATCCTTCCATTAAATATAGCTATTTATGACTTTTGTTAAAAGCCTATGCTGCTAATTTAGCTTCAAAAAAAAAAATCTAATGGAGTTGTATTGGAAGTTTTCCATAAAATTAATGTTCCAGACTTAATGGATGTCTAAGGTATCATTATTAACGGGAATATTCCATAAACTAAAATCAGAGTCTTTGAATTGGTGATCTGATACAGTTACATCGGAACATATTGAAAGCTGGAACCATGCCAAAGTATCCAAGAATTCAATTTAAACACCTTATGGAGGTTAATGCTTTTACAGTATTTACTTTAATTACTGTTTTATTAGATGCTCTATTTCACTCACATACTTGGGCAGGAGTAGCAGACAGCCTGTGGGTAAAACAAGTATGACAGAAGCGAGAGCACCTTATTTTCCCTGTATCTGTCAAAAATACCAATCTTCTCTATGATTTCTAAGGTTATATTGCCTTTGGCTACATTATTGCATTGCAGAGAAAGTTATATGAAGTCACATGCATGTATCAGAACGTACTGTGGCCACCAAGATTACATTACAAACTGTAGGCCTCCTTACAATTTTGCTTCACAGAACGCACAAACCATTTTGCTCTACAGATTCACTCCTATTGGTCTGCACTACTTGATAATATAAATATGCACTCTAACTTTCCAAAATACATGGGGTGTGTGAATATCTTGCCTTCCCTTCCATGCTGAATTTATAAGCATGGGTTTTATCTGGTTAATTACATGTATTTTTATCCTGTGAGGAATAAATGGATTACCACTGTAGCTAACTCTTAATACAAAAAAGTTTATTCTTCTTCACTTCAGGACTGGCCCTAGGCTAATAAAATCAGATTTTGTACTTGAGACTGTGATAGGCTTAGAAACCTTTCTTACTCCATGTTATGTCAACAGTTAAAATACTGAAGTAATAATAAAATTTTAAAATGCACAAATTTACTTTTATTGCCACAAATTAATCAAGAAGATAAATTAACTGTTGAGCTATGAGAAATTCTGTAATCACGGTACATGTGGGGTTACTCTATTTACCATACTCCTCGGAGTACTGTGTTTGACCCATATTCCAGAAATGAACTCCACACGTTTAACCTTCCAACTCATATATCAGCTTCACAAGGACACCATATTTAAGCCCTTTTAATGCAAAATAGATACAAAATGTTTCTGTTATTTCTTCACCTCCAATGTGGAAGTTTATTCTTCAAGATGCATCTACTAGTCCCCAGTAACAACAATTCCAGTAGGAACCAGAGTAAAATTTTCTACACAGAGCAATTTCAATAGTTCATGTTCTCTTATTTCTTGGCACCATAGGGTTCAAAAAAGAAGCATATCTTTGTATGAAAAGCACGTTCTAAGATACCAAATATCACCTAACAAAAGCCACTCCTGTAGATAGATGCCTGTCATGGGTTCAGCAGTAGCAGTCATTTTTCTCCTTCATAGTAGCTGGTGCAGTGCTGTGTTTTCAACTTTCGGTCTGGGAACAGCGCTGATAACACCAGTGTTTTCAGTTACTGCTTGGTAATGTTTTGGTCTGACCAAGGACTTTCTGAGTCTCATGCTCTGCCAGGGAGGAGGGGAAGCCTGGAGGAAGCAGAGACAGGACACCTGACCCAAACTTACCAAAGAGGTATTCCATGCCACAGCACGTCATGCCCAGGATGTGAAAAACAGAGAGCAGAGACCCGGAAGGGTGGCGGTGCACTGCGTGGTTGGGCATGGTATCGGGTGGTGAGCGATTGTATTCTTTCCTCGTATTTGCCTTGTCATTATTATTACTGGTGGTAGCAGTAGTGGTCTTGTGCTATACTTTAGTTACTAAACTGTTCTTATCTCAACCTGTGGGAGTTGCATTCTTTTGATTCTCCTCCCCATCCACCCAGGAGAGGGGGGAAGAAAGAGAGGGGAGTGAGTGAGAGAACAGGCTGCGTGATTTACAGTTTAAACCACGACAATGCCATTATCATAGATTCATAGAATAGTTAGGGTTGGAAAGAACCTTAAGATCATCTAGTTCCAACCCCTCTGCCAGGGGCAGGGACACCTCCCACTATTGTCTTCTACAGTGCTGTTATAGGCACTTGAATTCAGTCCGTACTTTTACGAAAACTTTGCTGACAGGGAGGCAGATATGTTTGCTTGATTCTCTTTTCAGGTTCATTTTATTATGGACAGAAAAGTATGCAGACTAAGGTCTATACACACACATGCACATATTAATAAATACAAGGAAGATGAGAGAAATATCTTTACTCATTTTCAGCACTGACACATAGAGGAAAGGCAGATGGAAGTTGTGGATCTCACCAGTAGCTCAGCTTAAAGATGTGAGAACTTCAGAAGAGTTTCTTTTGTGAAGATAAACTCATGGCGGAGTTGATTTGAAGGCACATTTAAACATGCACACAGACAGTTATCATGAGATAAGATATTGAGTGACCTTCAAATATTCCTGCTATTCCCTAGTAATCACCAATGATGAAAGAAATTAAAAAAGGGTACGCCCCCTGATATTTACAATACAGTAATGAAACAAAAGAATGTGCGCATAGGAAATAACACTGAGTAGTTAATGTAGTAAAGTTCACACAGTATCTTACCCCTTAGAAACTTATTAGTCTGCTAGACTCTGTATACACTCTGGATTCAATTCTTGACTAGTGAATTAAGGCTGTAACTTCCAGAGAGAAACCGTAATGACTAATTCATTCATTGATATGAAATGAGTGAATATTTACTGAGGCAATGTTGTATGAATATTTAGCCATTTTTTACAATAGCAAAAAAAGTCAAAGGTCCACAACAATAAAATGAAAAGCAAAAATATTAAAGGGATTCAAAACTTAGAAAAGGCTTAAAAGAATGAGAAAATAAATTAATCCTTAAAAATAAAGAAGAAATCAAGACACAAGAACAGCACCTTTGACCTAAAAGACTAAAAATAACTATATGGTATAAGAGATTACTAAAGAGACCAGAAAGACAAAATAGATTATTGGGAAAAGAAAAAAAAAGGAGGTGGGATCATTTCTATAAAGCAGCATTTACACGAAACAGGATTTTTATTTAACCTCACATGCTGTGAAAGCAATTCAATGCCTTCAAAAAACAAACAAAACCAAACAAAAACTGAACAAAATTAAAAAAAAACCCCAACCTGCTACTAAAGTCTGCAGGAAGAACCTTCCAGAAAGATTATTTTTATTTCCCATTCTGAGCACAGTGAGTCAGAAACATTTATAAGTCACTGGGAGCAGCTTCGGGTTCAGATCATTTCAGTAGGATTGCAATGTTTTACATAATTCTGGAAAGGAAGTGGCTAAGAAATAAAAATTAAAAGTGAAGGAAACTAACCTGGGTCTGATTTTTGGGTGCTGAATATCAACTTACATTTATAACCATTTGGAATAAGGCTATGGGGATATTGCAATAATTTGCTTCTGGAAGCACACTGATGTCTTATTTCTTGACTGGCTCCCTGGGGACCTCAGAAGTTAAATGTATTGTACTATGCTTGAGCTTAGAAATGATGCAGCCATTTATAGGAGGTGAGCTGTAGGAGGGAATGGAGATAGAAAAAGAAATCAGGCATACATTCATTCAGGTCTTTCTGGCTATGTCTGCACCTCTGCTCCAGGATGCCATTGCTGCCTTGCCTGGTAGAGCTCTAGCCATTGGGAGTACCTCAGAACAATAATGCTGTCACAGCACTGCCTTCAGCTTGTGCTGTCTGTCACTACAAGCATGTTTTCAGCTGGTTAGCCTATGCTGAGCTCCATGTTGCTGAAACATCACAGGCATTAAAGATGGGAGCAAAAGCAATAATGGCTTCAAGAAAAATTACATAATTTCAGGGTTAAAATCAGGCTCATCCATCACTGCTAGTTTCTTTAATAAAGTTATGAACACCTACAGTGTACGGTACCTTTCTTGTAGTCTTTCATACTGTTACTTTTTTGTGGCCCGAAGAGCTCTCCAGCCCAAGCCTTTGACCGGAACATCAGCAACAATTTTGCTCTAAGGACCATCTGGCTGCAAGGGGTAGCAGCAATCACTCCTGCAACGTGGTTTCAGTAGCAGGTACTATCACATGTTAATTCCTTAAGTGACTGAAAGGTTTTAAGCCATTTTGTTTAATATTTAAAAGTATTGAAATATTTGCATTTCAATCCTCATGTTCAATGAGCCACTGCTCCTATAAGGAAGACAGAAAAATGCCTTTAAGCCATTGCACATGATCTTCTGGCTATAAGAAGTATTTCTGACAGCTCTGTGCCAGGATACAGAAATAGAACTTATTACATTTAAGAAGCAAGATACTGCACATAGGAGGTGATTGCCACATGAAGGTCTTCAATTACAATGAGAACTGTCCATGCTTCAAATATCTCAACTTCTATGCAACTGAGCAGCAGCTAAGTGCTTAGACAAGGCTGTAATGCTGTCTTCTAGGCACTGGCTCAGAGCCAACGCTCTTATGTCAGAGAATAGTAGTATAGCATAGTGTATTTCTACCTATTGACCCAAAGACTGCTTATGTGACTGCACCCTTGTGAAAATTGAGAGTATATAAAACTCTTACCAAGCTGAAGAAGTAGAATAATATCCTCGCCACGTTTCTTCCACCGGGATTAACAAGGCAGTCCAGACCAGATCAATCCAGGTCAGTGGCCCACTAGAAGGGCTTTAAGCAAGCATGGTAAGATCTGGATGTGAGCAGGCGAACCAGATGGCATTAATATTGCTTGAGGCATTGCTGAAAAACACTAGGGTGACTGAGCTAATGGTAATATGGTAACTGGTACTTGTATGGTCCCATTCTTCCAGGAAGTATACTGGAATGTAATTGAGAGGTGAGCAAACAGGGCATATATTGGTATAGCATATGAAAGGTAAATGGTGAGGCATAAAAAAAACTAAGGGTGAGTGTTATTGGGATGTGTGCTATTCCATGGTACTGGAAGGCTGGCAGCTTACCCTCCTACTCTCTGTTTCTTGGGTACATGATGTTAAAAATATTCATCCCTCTAAATCACACAAAAATTCCTGCCCTGCTGGTGGCCTTCTTGTAGGGTTTTTTTACTAGCAGCGGTGATTTGGCCCCGAGCAAGGTATTTTAAAGTAACCCTTGTAGCTGGGTGCCAGGGAACAGCAGAGACTTAGAAATCTTCTCCTAGATAGAAAAAATATATCTAATCCTATAATAGCTAGTGTGACACGTTTGGCAGACATCCCAGAGTGAAGGACAGAGCTGATCAATATCAAACATTCGCAAGCAAGTGGAGCAAGCCAACAAGAAAAATAGAGGAGGTAGCCACTCTTTTGAGAGAACACAGAATGCTCAGGTGAAAGGAAGCAGAGTTGGTATTTGGACACTATCTCAGTTAAATGCAGTTTTTTTTTTTCTTTTCGATTGTGCAACTGTTGAACATGATTAACTTTAAGCACAGACTCCTACCTAACTGCCTTACAAGGCCTCTCTGATATACTGATTGCCAGAGCTCTTCAAATTCCACAGCTGAAATATGATATTCTTTTTAAGAAAACAGCTCTATAGATATTCATTTAACAAGGTTAGCTGATAGATTTTTAGCTACATCCTTTGTGCAAAGGAAAAGGAAAAAAAAAAAGTTGCAACCACCCTCATGAAATATTTAAGTTTAGAAAAAATAAGGAAATTAAAAAAAAATATTCCCCATGAACTTAGTGTATCACAATAATATGTAGCTTTGTAACTGTTGCTCCAAGAATTCTATTCACCAAACTTCAGATTAGGGTCACTTCTTAATTCATTCACACCAGGACACAATGTGGCCCATGCCATTCTAAGCCACCAGGACTGTTTATGAAGTCTGTCATAATTACGTTCATCTGTGCTTTGAATTTAAGTCTTCATTCCTTAGGTTTCTGAGTCTTTCATTCAAGAAAACCCATTCAGAGATTGTTCCTAAGTTTTAATAAATTAGAATTGCTTTGACACACAACTATTTTAGACCTTACTGCTATGTACAAGAGCTAAAGAGAGTGAATGCAAATGTGTATTACATCAGGTGCGATAAAGTTGGATTGCAACTCTTAGCATTCCTCCTATTCACCTGACTTTCTACACTTCATTTTTTATATGCTCTCAATTTAAACTAAAATCTCAGGTTTTCCTACATTCTTCTACTCCCTCTGTTTCTAGCGTCCTGAATGCCAGACTCACATATTTCAGAGGCATACCTTGCATGCAAAAGAAAGGATATTCAAATACCACTTCAGAATGTCAGCCAAGCATATTTCCTTTCACACTCATCCTCAGTTTACACTGCTTCTTTTCTACTCTTCCTGACTAAAATATACTCTATTTCTTGTGAGCTTTCCAAAGAAATAGAAAGTGTCTGGGAATCTTGAAATATCTCCTATGTTATCAGGACAGGAATGACCTGCAGTCAGAAGCACCTGAACAAAACAGGGGATTTCAACTCTTTGGCTGGAATGAGACAAGTATTTCAAGATACAGCCTTTCTTAATTGACATGAAGAAGCAGGGGACAGAGCAGATTCAGGAGTCTTGGTATGAAGGATGGGTATTCTGCTGGTATACCAGCAGAAGATGAAACTTAACTGTTCAGGATATCAGAAAGGGCAGCTGTTTTAACATGCTCACCTCCACCTGCTGATGCAAAGAACAGTCTTACAGTTTCCTCTTCGGTAATATTTTCCTCACTGTTTGGGGGTGACAGTCTCTTTACATAGGCCCTTTCAATTTTCCTGCTCATAGCTGGCTAGTAAAGAGGGCCAAATTAGAGGGCATGATCCAAATAACAGACAACTTTGCATGTAGCTGTTCTCTTTAAACATCACCTTGTGGCTATTCACTTCCTTTAAGCTAAATTCCCCTCCAGAGAGTAATGATGTTCTGACCCTAATCATACAACTTCTGTGCTGAGGTGAGGTTTAATAGAAGCCTTAAAAAACTCCAACCATCTACTATGAAGGCCCTTTTGTAAAAGAAGTTTCTGCAGTAACTAGTAATAAGATGCTCCTCTAGCTTTCCTGTATATTTCCTATCTATACTTAATTCTGTAATAGTAGAAAAAAAAAATAAAAAACAATAAACCCTTAAATTACATAGGAACAGAGGGAGGCAAATGAATGTAAATTAACAGATGCTGTGTAATTCCAAAGAAGAAAATTCAAAGAAACTAGGCAGAATCCAAATCTTCTTGCTGTGTGTCATGGTGAAGGGTAACTCTGGGAACAAAATCCCAACAAGATATGCCAGTTAGTCAAAATGAATGTTTGTAATTATGAAATAAAGTGAGTTTTAAGTCAATTGTCTCAAAACAGAGAACAGACCATAAATACAACTTTTACAAGGGAGAAACTGGAAAAAGAAAACAAAACATCAATACAAAGACTCCAAAAAAACCAGAGTATTTTAACATAAGCTCATTTTCAGGAGCTTGGGAGTGGCAAATGATTTTTATTGATGTTCCCTGTAGAAATAATAGATGAGATCCTGGACACTTTAGTCAAAGATTCTTCTAATTCCCACATTCATGTTTCACCTGAACAGACAAAATTCATACTCTGATATAATTGCAGCCAGAATGCTAATTAATGGAATAGCTGTACAAACTCCACATGGAACTTCAAAATTTAATTCACCACTTTTCTAACTTGCAGAAAGCCATCTGCTATGCCTATCCATAGCCTTCTTCATCCCTTGAGCTGAGGAAGCTGAAAGGCAAGCCTCCCTCTGCTCCTGAGGGACCCATTAGCCACTACCTTTAGAAAGATTTGCAGATCCCTGAAAACACTTCAAAGCTGCCTTTACCAACAGCACTAGATAGTTTGCACACATTTCTGGGATGTACTTTTTTCATTTATAGAGTCATCCACTTTCTAGTATGTTTCTACCTCACAGCCTTTAATGTACTGTTTTCGCTCACAGCAGACCTAGACAGATTATTAAACAGCTAGGTAAAGCCTGTTCCCAACTGATTTACTAGGATGTTGACCACTCGACCGTTCTTCCCTTTTTAATTTCCATTAAGGAAGTTGTCTAGCTTCTCTGAGATCAAGCTGATTAAATTAGGTGAAATACATGGAACATTCCTATAGCTGTGTTATCAGGTAAAATTCATCTATAAATTATCTTTGAGAGCTTGCAACCAGTTATGTTTGAGACATATTGGGCTGTTTGACTCAGTCACTGATAACTAATTATTTGCTATCACAGTAAAATGCAGCATGTGTCAGCTATGCAGTAAATACCCCCAGCATTTGGGATTTTTAGTTAACATAAGTGCATTTTTTTTTTTTTTTAATTTTTTTTTTTTTTACACAGCTGATCACATCCTACAGTAAAGGAAGATGTAACTTTAATATGGTAATGCTAAGAGAGAGAATAAAAGCTTGGAAAGGGAAAACAAAGATTAAACAACAGAGATTTATTGGTGAAGATATATCACAAAGGTCATGTCAAGGAAGTTCTCTATCAAACCCTTATTACCAAGGTGTAATAACTTTTTGTGAAAGCTTACTGTGTATCAAATTGACATTCAATATTCTGTACTTTGACCTAGAAGTCAGCATAATACCAGTCTATTGTATGTAATTACAGATGGTTTATGTTTCCTCTTTCTAGTTATTTAGATTTTCTCAATTAATTCTGCTAATATTTAATACCATTGTGGTTTTCACTGTAAGAACATAATAGTGATGATCTTCTCTTACTAGATCACCCAACTGGTATAACAACTATGATTTAAGACTCAGAAGCATGGTAAGAACCACCTAACACTGTGAGAGACCCACAGACACTAGAAAAGGTCTTATGACTCTCCTAGAATCCTAGAAAATTGTAGCACGTGTCTCTTTTCATACTGAAGAAAATTGGAAAAGCTGATAAAGAAACCAATAGCCAAAATCAAAAAACAAGTTACTCTGGAGTTGCCTTGTAGGAAATGGAGGTGCATGTGACAGTACTTTATTTGTACTTATGTAAGTAGCACCCTTGGTTTTTTACCCCATATGTGCTTTTAATGCAGTACTCTGTATATTGTCAGTACAACAAAAAGCACACTGTAGCTCTTCAGAAAAAAGGTTAATAATTTCAGCAGTTAGAGTATGTACATTAATTTGGTGGATACACTATTCTTCTATACAAAATGACAGATGTAATTCCTGCAGTGAAGGGAAAGCAGAATCCAACTTTAACCATGGAGTAATCATTCCTACAATACAGTATGAATTGCTAACAGGCTAGATCAGCTGTGACACGGGGAAATTGTAAAACATTGTTATAAATTATATTTACCGTGGACCTTTGACTTTTCTACCTATCATGTGATCACTTAGTCCAAACTTTACTTTTCAATTCATTTCTCCAGTTCTGCAGCTATCATGTGAAATCTGAGTAGTTTCAAGTGAAACCTTTTGAAAGAAAAGCAGAAAAATCACACTTTGTTTTTTCCTGTCCTGCACCCATCCAAATGAGATTTTTTTCCTTCTTAATTCTACTGGCCAGAAGCCTAAAATATAATATTTGGACCAATGACCAGCTGCCAATTTATACTAAATCATACATTTTGAAAATAAAACTAATTAGATCATAATGGTCTTGAGAACTATTTCAGAAATTCAAAATTTTAGGAATGTTTTAACAACAGTGTTTCTCTTCACTTTTAAGCCTGTAGAATTGCAATTACATCACTTGAAGACTTTGATAAACATGGTAAAATTGTCTGAAAACTAACCAAGTAACTCAGTAATATTACTAAACCCCTTGATTCTATACTGGGACAGTCATATACAAAACTTATGGTTTGGTGGTTCTAAGCACATACCAGTAGTTCACACCCAGGCTTTCTTTCTCTTAAAAAGAATGTTTTCTTTGTATCGAAATGAATGAACAGAAAATATCTACCCCTACTCCTGTTCCTTCTGCAAATACAGCTCTTGTGATTTCCACTGTCTTTCTCAGCCTTACCTCCATACAAACATATCAACTCTCAGAACTTAGTCACAAGTCTTTCATATCTGATCTTTCCCTTTTTGTCTGATTATTGAGTGATAACCTTATCTTTCATTTCAGCCCACCTTATTTGCTGAGAAAATGGTTGAGTAATTGTTTACATTTACTAATTTTAAGATATTTTTGCATTTTCTAATAGCACAGTTCACAAAATAACTTAGAAATTTGTTGTGTAATAATCATGCAAAAGCAATATGAAGCTTTACTACTGATATATTTTTAGGGACAGAAACACGCTCATTCCTATTAATATAATCATAACGTACTGGAAGCGGCTGATAAACAAACAAAAAAGAAAGATAAATTTACTGTTGAACCCATGACACTTTGTTAAATTATTTTTATCTTAGCCGTGCAACTCCAGCTTAATATGCGAATCTATGTGCTGTATCATGAAACACCATGCACGTAAATTTAGATGGACTCAGTAATGTCTTTGTTTTAACCATCTCTCTTTTATGCTTTCTTGTAATCCTTACTCTTCATAAAATATTTTTGTTAAGCCATATATTGAGTTTAATAAATATCATTACTTAAGTTAATGCACTGGAAAACAGACACTCAAGCAGAGAACAAAACCATGCCTCAAATCAGAAATGGGATGAAAGATTAGACTTCCTAATTTCAAGTCTATGTCCCAAATTCAGTAGGTCCCATTAAATTCCACTTCTCACAGAATCACTTGAGCCAATGCTAAAAAGCTCATCTTACATCAGTATGTTAAAACAGGTAAGATTTTAATGATTTGTGGTTCATGAAAATAACAAAGTTATCATAGCTTCTAAATAAGAGAAAGAACAATTAATTTTAAATGGGCAATTGAGTTTAAAGCTCATAACTCTTTTTGCATTTTAGTTATCCAGGGTAGTAATACTCATTTTTATGAAAGGAATCAGCTTAATGGGTCTTAAAAACATAATGCTCTACATGCACATTGTTAAAATAACCAAACACTCCCTTGGTTTCATTGTAGAAGAATTTTACACAGGTTCAAGGAGTCCATATCTTCCATTGTTTTACAAACCCCATTATCCTTGCAAAGAACCTAAAGATACTCAGCTTGAATCAATAGATATCATCCAGGCTTAATAAAAATAATAAAACTATGTTAATAGTAGTGAGAAAAAGGAGAACCCAGGAACTGGAACTTATTGAAAAATACTGAACTTCAAAAAAAAAAAAAAAAAAAGAGAGAGAGAGAAAGCTTTGACTCTTTTGAATATGTTTCAAACCTGTCCATCTTTTGTGGTGGTTGGGTGTTTTATGTTTGCTTCCAAATTTTTCACTTTCTGGATAACTGAAGACTTTGTATTTTTCACAAAGAAAAACTGTTTAATAGCATTTTTACAGATACTTTAATAAGTAATTCTAGTTTTTCTATGTACTAATTGCTTATTTACCCTCTAATCTAATTTTTTTCCCTGTCTCAGGTTCTAGAATGGTCAAACCACACCAACTTATCCAAGTTTTGAAAGAAGTATAAAATTAATGTCAATTAAAAGATGTTTATAATACCTAATAGATGTTCAATAATGAAGCAATAGAAACACATTATTTTCCAGTGTAATCATTTGCTGGATAGAAGTTTAGAAGCCCAAGGTGAAAGACAAGCACTTAGGCTAAATGTTATTGAATGATCATACCATTTATTTTTCAAAAGATTTTTCCTGTTAGCCATCCTTTATTCTGCATACTCTGAAATATCTGCTCTCCTACATACATGTGTCAAGCTAGCTAAAACAGTAAGATAATAATTATTTTTAGGCACTTATAAAATTACTGCAATTTAATGGAAGATACTGTACACCTGATATTTAGGATATATCATAAATACTTGCTCTTGAATAAAAAGACTAATAGATTATCCTACTTTAAATTTATTTGGAGGAGGACGGAGGGAAGGAGAAGAAATTGATTTCATGCTATCTTCTAGATTTTTATCTGAGCATTTCTGAATGTTGTGGTCTATCATTAACCAGACAAAATATTCTATATTTTGGTGAAAATAAAGAAGTATTCCTCAGGCTGAGTTAATTTTTAATGAGTCAGATCCTTAGTATGTCTCACGTGAATAGAATTACATTGATTTGTACCCCATAATAACCTAACCAGAGACTCTGATATCAGCGAAAATAAATTTACAGTGGTGTGAAATGTACACTTGAGGAAAAAGTGATGGCTATTTCCATTTGGCTGAACAGGTCTCTGTTTTTTCAGTATTAGTTTCATGTTTCTTTCTCACTACAGGTTGTACACTGATTATATGTTTCTTTCCAAATACTGGATGAACTGCTGCAATTTTTATCAGATGCTTGATGTGTTTGCTGGTCCAGCAAAATAAGTTGAGTATAATCAACACAGAACTCTCTATTGCTTTACATTTTCATTGCTCAAAGGTCCTTCAAATAGGAAGTGTGGCTTGCTATCCATTTAGCTTTGATTTCTTTTCTTTGGGGTTAGACTCACATTTTTTTGCTGCCTGTCTGAAAAGGAATGCATTGAGGCATACTTCTAAAACCAGAGGATAATTACATTATAGGAAAGCACTTGAATACATAGCAAGCAAGAATATTCCAGCTCAGAGTAAAGAACACAGCAGGAAATGGCTATAAGAGGATCTTATGGGATTATATCTTTTTCTATATTCTTCGATGTTAAAAATTGTCCTCTTGGCAGTTTGTCAGATGGCACATTAGGATGATGTGTTCTCAAAGAAAACCTGAAAAAATAAAAGGCCTGCTTTACAATAACTTTATTTGCAACGGTAATTTGAAATATTTGTATGCAAGAGACTTGGTCTAAGGATAAGAAAGAAAAGCCATGAATCAACTTATTGCTTGAGCAGACATGGTATGGCTTTTGTTGTTTGGGTTTGGATTTTCCTTTAATAAATAAGAATCCAAAACACAGAAATGCAGAAAGTAACTCTGATTTTCCTCAAGGACATACTGCATTATGTACAATGCACACACAATTCCAGATATGTCCCCAAAGCAAGAAGGCATTGCCAGGAGCATTGCTGGTCTTTCATCTCTGGCTTTTCTAAAAGTAGGACATAGTAGGGGATGTGATTCAGATGCAAAGAAAATGTGATTCTTGAGTAACTGAGACCAAACCAAGAGTCAACTCTCCTTATAACAAACAGTGCTTACTCTTTTATTTGCCAGATGCATTAAACTCAAGTTTTGAAACCTACAGAGAAACAGAGAGTGCTCAAGTTACTTTCTTGAAAGAAAATATGTTGATGTGAACTGCTACTTATTCACTTCCAAGCAATGTTTTCTCTATGACAATAGCAAAGGTGCCATGCTAGTGGTAGATTCCACTTTCTATCTCAAATTTAAGAAAGACCCCATACCTACATTAGACAAAAGATCAACAACATTACTAAAAGACTAAGTCCAGTTCTATATATGCAAACAGTCAACATCCCTGCTATACTTTCACCAGGTATGACTTTAAATGCGATGCCTTTGCAACTTCATTATGCATAAAACTGAAGTAGATAAAGTGTTTACAGAGGTTACAGTATCCATTTTAGGAATGTAAAAGTAATAGTCAATTCAGGAAATGCTATTTTAGACAAATGCTATTGAACAAATGTAATTACAGTATGTTACCAGCTAAGGACAATCACCAAGTATTATGTTTTATTCATGCAATTTACTGATGTCTTTGACCAGTCTGACATTATGAAGATCGAGTCGGCCAGAATTTATAGACAACAAGCAGAGTCAATGACAACTTGCCTCATTAAGAAGAAATGTTGGATCACTAAAGAAATATGTTTAGTCATTTGCCTGTCAAATTCTGTTTTTAAAAAATGCCATGAGCTGACTTCTCCTCCTGAGTGTACAGGCTTGACATTTATTGTGGCCTCCCTGTCTGCCACCTCTGGCTGGAATTCTCAGCATAATGGAAACACCAGCTACTGGATTTCCACTGTATGGAGCCATGATGATATTAAAACATGCATGCACAAAGCCTCTTCTCTGAAGTAAGGCATCACACCCTGATACAGAAATTCACTGAAGTTCAGTGTTTGAGATAAGTGTTTGAAGTTCCCTAAGGAACTTCCTTTATACCTATTATTATGGATAGGTTTTCAGGTCAAGGGAACAATCAGGAGTCAGATATTTCAGGTATAAAGACGTCAGAGAAGAGTCATCACCCCTTGTATGTATTTGGGGTTGTTTGGAATGTATTTTAAGTTAATGCAAAGTTGTCAGAATAATTTGGCTTATGCATCAAGTAGCTTATGCATAAAAAATGCAAAAATTAGAATCACCTCCTCTCCTGCCTTTCATATTTTCCTAATTCCCTAAACCAAGGGGGCTTTGATACCAGGAAAGAACTTCATGACAACCTGAATTACTCGGTTATATCAGTCAAGTCAAGCCTCATAGTGGAAAACATTACAGCTGGCATGAAAAAAATGGTTGCCAACAAAACTATCTCCAGAACTTGAAATAAGATAAATCCAGAAACAAGAGATGATAGGTCAAATATTCTCATGAGTAATAAAAACATTATAAAGGCAATAAGAGTTGTCTGTACTATGTACTATATCATACCACCTCATCTAATAAATTAATATTTGCACTTTAGCTCCAGCTTAAATTGGAGATAAAGAAAACAATACATGACCATACAACAGCACATCTTGTCTACCCACATAGAAAGTCTTTTATAGAATCAGCCTTCATTTTCCTTCACAACTGTACTAAGTGACATTTAAAGGCACATACAGTATGCATATACAGATTTGTGTCTGTGTATGGATATATAAACTCTGTGTGTGCTCATACGTAATGAGCTGTAATAATCAAGTATATATATGCACATGGAGTATTTCAATGGCCAAGAAGCCCTCTTATAGTCAACAATCAGTTTAGCAACGTGGGTAATTTTAATAGACACTTTACTTTAGAACAAGCCTTTACCATCTGTTCCACCCTCTAATTACAAATGCAACAATATCATTCACAATTGCATCATTAAAACGAGATAAGGAATTTAATGCATGCCTCTGCTCCCCTTTAATGTAGCACACACCTGTTATGTTTTCCTCATTTTTGTAGACCCCCCAAAAAAGCCCAGGGAAAACTTCTCTTAATAGTGAAAATTCTCCCCATTTGCATTTTTTTCCATAAAAGTCATTTTTCATATAATTAAGATTACTGAACATATGTGGAATGCATCTGAATACAAGTGCCTGCCTGTTCATATAAGCTATTCCTATATATACACTTACAGAAGGCCATAAATAATCCCTCTAGGTATCTGGCCCTATCTGTAGACGAAGTAGTTTCAGATCTTCATGAATCAAGAGCAACTGAATCAGTAAATCTGGGCCAGCTTTCATGTAGTCTAAATAAAATAAGGTGCTGAATCCTTAACTGCTTCAAGAGAATTAACTGATTCAAGAGAATGATGTTAGAAGAAAATGTCTGATTTTGAAAATTATACTTGCAAGTCCTGAAGTAATTTTCTTATCAGACCTAGAGATCTCACAATTCTTAGGTTCTTGAGAACCTAAAACTAAGACTGTCCTTCAGTGAAAGATAGACCTGAAAATCATTTAAGATATCTCCATTTGTATTTACACAATTAAGGCTTTACCACTAAAGTGTGTAAGCACTACTGCATTTACACAATAATCAAATTGGAATTAGTTCAAGGGTGGCACCTGCTATCACACTTCTGACTGCAGGACAGATAAACTTTTGAATGTGGAATACATGTTCCCAAATCAACTCACCTTAATGAGTTCTAAACACATTCTCCATGAAAATGTATGATGTACTGGAATCTCTATTTTGCAGATCATAGAACCTATAACAAAATATAGCTCTTCCTTGCAATTAAAGTCTTCCTTGGAAAATAGGGAGCTAGAATCCAAGTACGCCAAAGTATAAAGGTCTTTCAAGCTTTCCCCTTTCTTTGAAGTGGCTATGTTCTAAAACTCATCATGAAATACGTATTTTCAAATAAACAATTCAAGATAAATTTGCAACATATTTTACAGAGTGTATCAGATGGAAAATGTTGAAAAATCATGCATACAATACATGGAATTCTAACGATAATGTTGCTACAGCAACTCACCCACACAACAAATTCTATATTTTTATTGTGTTCCTTCTATGACATAAACAGCAATTTAATAAGGAAGAGTTTTAACAAAGAAAGTAGGAGAGAAAACAGTGCAAATATGAAGTCATCAAGTTACAGCTGGCATAGGCCCCCTAATTTACAGTTTTATTGTTAAAAAGAACATTGTGGAGATTCAGGGATTTTGAGATCAAATTGTTCAGTTGGTTGGTTCTAGTAGTTAGTTGACCTTTCCCTTTCCCTTACCTGTGTGCCATCTTGTATACTTTTGGGAAAAAATCATCCCTGCCTTTGTAGATATTAAACCCCATTTTATTAAAAGGTAAGAATCCATCTCTATTCCTTTTAAGAATATTTCTTAAATAACGAGATAGTCAGTCTTAATCTTCTGCACCTATTCTATGGAGTTTCAGTTTTGCTTCTTAATGTTTTATCGAGACATTTGTTAGGAGAAACAAGCTAAATAATCATTTAATATCAATATTGAATTTATAATAGTCTGGAGGATGTTTTTTAGCAATACTTCTGCAGTGGAACTAGTTTGGACCGTATGCAACTTTATAGGACATTGAAGAGACATTTTTGATAAAGTTTTAAAAGGAACTGCAAAACACAGTACATAGGCCTGTTTTGAAAAATTGGCCATTTAACTAGATGCCTAAAAGTAAAGCTAAAGTATTTAGTAAAACTAATCTCAGTTCTTGGTGCACAATCCTTCCAAAATTTTAGCTTTTCTGCTTCAAGATAACCGACTTGTCTTCCTGGATTTATAACAAGGTAACAAAAGTATGCCTGCAAATATGCACGCAAAAGGATAGTCTTTTAGGTCTGTCTTAATAGCCATGGTCATTTCTGGATCTTCCTCCTTGCAGTCTGCAGTCAAGAATATACAGCCAACCTGCCCAAGATCTAGCCTCTTCCTGGAAGGCTGAGTCCCAAAGCTTCAGCTGCTCAAGGCCATCCCATTGTGCCTATGCACTGCTGTGTCAGGTCCCTCCTCAGCCTTTCTGTGGAACAGGACTCAAAGTGCAGGGGGTGCAACATTGTTCTTCCAGCTCAAAGCAGGAAAACAAGTAATTTTATTTTTTTTATAAACAACCCCCCCCCATTTCTCTTATCTGAAGATAAATTGAGCCAATATACCTATAGTTCAGCTCTCTGTTTAAAACACCAGCACATTTTCTAAGCTATATTAATTAATAAATTGACAAACTGAGACAAAAAAAGCATAGAACACACATCAGCACTTAGATTACCAGCTCTTCTCACTTTTTTTATCACCCACATTGAATTGAATAGCATCCCCAAAAAGAAACAGAGATTGCAGATGCGCTGAGAGCTAGGTCCATCATTTCCTAGTGACAGTAGCTTATGGTATGTTACTCCACAGAGGCAGAGAACAGAATATTTCTACATGTCTCTGGTTAAATTTATTTCCTTATAAACATGTGTTAAAATGTTTTATTTTAATGCATTGAGAGAAAAAAAAAATTAAGCACGCTTAGATTAAACAAAAGCTCACAAAGCTTAGACATTACAAGAAAACCAAAATACCAGCAGATGTTCCTCCTCACTTTGTACTCTAGCCCAGTAAAATAAACTACCACGCTACATGGGAGAAAGTGTGAGTCATTGAACATTGTAAATTTTCCTAATGTATCACAGCTACAGAAACACCTGTGCTAAACACAGTAACTTTGTGCTAATCCTCTGTGAATATTTCAACAGCCCTGTTTTCTTTCCTTACCAGCATGCTGGGGTGGTCAGTGTTTTGGTTTCCCTCCCTCTCCACATGCTTCCAACACTTCCAGGTTTGAACACAGCTGGGGTGCCTGACCATTGCCCAGCCCCTGCAGACCTTCTGGCCTTCAGAAGCTTCCCCAGGCACATCAGCCAGCCTGCTCAGAGGACAAGCCTAAATGCCAGAAGAGCCATCTTTCATAGATAGCACAAGGCCAACACAAGCATGTTGCTCCTTCTGCTTCAGCACAGCCAGACACAGGGCTATTGTGCTGACGCCTTTTTCTGTTAACCTCTTCTTTCATCATGCAAAGAAAGGCATTACAACTGAACTCCCATGAGGGAGCAGAGAGGGCCCAGAGTGACTGTGAACTGTATCATCCTTTCCAGGGGCTGAGCGGGAAAAACCCCTGCCTTGTGCAAGCCCAGCGGTACTTAGTGTGGGTATGAGGGAGGAGACAGGACTTTTGAGTGAAGGAGCCTCCCCAGCCCACCTACTATCAACTGACTCGGCTATTTGATAACAGACTGTTATTGCCATTACAGATTAGGTAAACCTTATATACTCAGGAATTAAGTGAATTTTTAGCTATAGGAATTAGGACAAGCTTTGAATTTGAAGGTCAAAAAGCACAGTTTTTGGGCTGCAGGCCTAGTTTGGCCTGACAAATGTTACACATAACTTGCTGCACCAGCTCCTCTCATACCAACCACTGCTAATCCCCAGCTAATAGACTGGCGGAGGTTAGTAATCCTAATGGCCGGGTGCATCAGAGGGGGCACAGTGGGGAGAGAGAAATTAAAAGGATGCACAAATCAAGGATTGTAATGCTGCTGTCTGTAAATAGGTAACATGCACTAAACTGGTTTATTGCACTGCTGGTGGAGTTAGTGCTGAGAATGAGCCAGGGAGTCAACAGCAGATTTCCTATAGCTCACAGACTTCACAGTTTACATGTCAGCTCTTTTCTAAACATAGGCTTTACTACATCAAAGAAAGCTGTGGTTCACATCAGTCCAAAAAAAATAATAAAAATATTGTTTATTGATCAGCGTTTGCAGAATCAGTTACCCCTCGTCTTTAGGAATGTTTAATCAAAGACCATGAACACTACTGCCCTTCCTCCCTGTCTGGAGCTCTTGTGATTAATTCCTCACCTTGCTCCAGCACCCGCACAAGCCCCACTATGTACACTGAGAACTGTGCGCCATGTACAACAAGGAAGAGATGAGTAAATAAAACTATCATAGGAGTTTTAAAAAAGAACACACAACCTAGTATCCATTTCCACTAAACATCTTTTTTTCAGTTAACTATTGAATAAAGTGGGACACTAACGTATTTAGTAATGTTAAAAGTTCCAGTCGAAAAAACATTCCACACCAAAAAAAGGTTTTTCTTTGTGCAAAATGGATAAACTTTAATTATAATAAGCACTATACAGATATTAAATGGTATTTTTTGCCAGTGACCTAAGAAATAGGGAGATGTTGAGAGCTATCAAGTGTAGAGATAAAATGGATAAGCCACAGACTTTCATAATTGTTAACTATGTGCATCCCACCTTTTAAATTTAAATCTTACCTTATCAATTACATATTCTCCTCCTTCACACACAAAACTTTATTTTGTGGCAAAAAATTGATCTGTTTCTTTCTGCAAAATACATTTTCCATAAAATCTAACTTGACAGGTATTGATTGTATACAGCAAATAACATTAAAGGACAGCATGATTTCTGGGCTATGCACAGAAATGCTATATCTAAAATTAATAACCACATGATTCTACAATAGCACTTTTAGAGGCATTTCAGAAGTATGATTTTTGAGATTACTAGCACTACATTTCAAGGGTTTGCAGTTACTTTGAGATTACCAATTCTGGGGATTGGATCATAACACTGGGCTTGGCACTTTACTCTCAACTGAGAGCATCCCATCCTCCAGAGAGGTGTTCTTCCTCCCTGTGCAAAATGAGACACATAACACAAAGCGTTTGAGAATGGCCCACATTGGAAAAATTTATTGCAGGGTGATAAGAGTCTTGCAGGATGGGAGAGTGGTCCACATTTCCTTCAGCAGAGCTGACAATTCAGAATCTCTATGATTGCACTCATCCCATTTTCTCAATTTATAAAGGGAAGCTGACTCCTTCTGACATGTTTTGACAGATGTAGAAAGCAGCTAATATCCTGAAAGGAGATTCTGATTAAGTAATTCTTTTACTTTCTATTGTAACTCTTGCTGAGGCAATGAACCTTTTAAAATATGTTAATATGTGCTGTAAATGAGGAAAAAAATCCATTTTAACCTTTACTGTAGTTGATATTTTAGTGGATTTACAAGGTACCACAAGGTTACTCCTGAGTATTCTTCATTCTGCATGGAACTCAGCTATGTCCCAAAACCAGAGACAAAATCTGGTCTATCACCCATAGGTATTGAATAATTCTGCTTCACTGTATGCTTTCTATTCTTATCATGTCAGCAGGGCGAAAAATTACTTGCTGATGCAAGACCACCTGAGAATTCAACTTTCTTCTGTCATCGGTGGCTTGAACTAACCTTCTAACATTCTTAGTGAAATCCCCAATTAAAGTCTACACTTCTATCCTTATCTTCCAGCCTACACAGGTTCTTGAAATAAGTCTTGCAGGCAACCTAGTGCATTTGCTTTCCTCACTAGAGATTGAGAGAGTTACTCTGCTCATCAGAAAGCCATTTTGCTGAGTGCAAACATTCCTGCCCTGTATGCAGTTCTAGAAAAAAGCAGTCTGGTACAGCTACATTTTATTTGATCAAGCTATCGGAATTCATCAAGCATCTGGTGCGTTTTTATGAGAGAACACATACAACTGTCCCCTTGTATGCCTCCACGGAGGCACAGCGACTAGATTTTCTTTCTCCTTAGTCCTCATGCAACAAGACAGACAGTCTCCCAAGCTTCTTGACAGGTATGCGGTTCTGAAACCTGGTTTTGTCTTACTCAACTTCCATGTGCTTGGTAAAAAATAATTTCTCCCCTTTTTTTACCATAGAATTATAGAATGGGTTGGGTTGGAAGGGACCTTGAAAGATTAACTAGTTCCAACCTCCCTGGCATGGACTGACACCTTCTACTAGACCAGGTTGCTCAAAACCCCATCCAGCCTGGTCTTGAACACTGCCAGGAACCCAGGACAGTATCCATCCCTTATTCCATACCATTCACGCTATGCTCAGATCCCACATTTTTCAATATACCATCATACAACTTTTCTGGGCAACTGGTGCCAGTGTCTCACCACCTTCACAGTAAAGAATTTATTAATATCTAAGCTAAATCTATCCTCTTTCCATTTAAAGCCATTCCTCTTTGTCCCATTACATCATGCAGTTGTAAAAAATCCCTCTCTAGTTTTCTTGTAGGCTCCCTACAGAGCCTACCTAGCCCTTGTTGTAGGTACTGGAAGGCTGCTGTAATGTTTCCAGAGAACTTTCTCTTCTCCAGGCTGAACAAGCCAAAATCTTTCAGTTTGTCTTCATTTTAACCACTAATCTTTTTGTTTCTCTTTGTACTTTTGCTTCAGAAAATATGTATGACACTGAAAAATTTACAGAGGAAATTAGGTATTCTCTTGTCCACATACTGTAAGCACATAGCTGGGTGTAGCAGTACAGGTCAACTACTGAGTAACACTTCATTAATGCAGTTGTCTGAGATTAATTTCTTTCAATGGTGAAGAGGAAATGCTAAAACTCTTGTGCTTCTGAAAGTTTCTGATTCTTCAAGGGCTATTCTGAAAGAACAATCCATATTCAAAGACCTCTTTCAAAGCACTGAACTTCAGATTTAGAGTCCTTAGTTTTGCTTTTCAGACTGCAAGGTAAAAGAGTGGCAACTAATCAATCATGCAATTGCCATTTGCAAGGACTTTGCTTTCTAAGATAATTAGAGTTCTTTAAGGAGTTGTCCAAAGGTATTGACAAACAAGATCAATAAATCCACTGCCTCTCTTGATTCAGATCTGACTCACAGCTCACTTTACTGAGGTTATATCTGGGTGTCCTCGAATCAGAAAAAAATATGACAAGCTCAGGGTATTGTCTTACCAAAACCTACCAAGTTTAACTATGATGCCAATATTCTCTTCTGTCACTTAGCTTTAATAAACTCCTATGGAAAACTAAAAAAAAAAAAAAAAAAAAAAAAAAAGAAAAGGAATTTCTATATTGAATCAAACAAGGTTTCGTTTAATCACAGCCTCTCTCCTTGTCGTGGCTTAAGCCTCTTTAAATCACGCAGTCTCTCTCTCACTCACTTCCCCCTATTTCTTCCCCCCGCTCCCGGGTGGATGGGGAGGAGAATCAAAAAGAATGCAACTCCCACAGGTTAAGAACAGTTTAGTAACTAAAGTATAACACAAATCACTACTGCTACCACCAATAATCATACAAGAGAACATACAAGGAAAGAATACAATCGCTCACCACCTATACCCAGCCTGACCAAGCTGTGTACCCACCACCCTTCCGGGTCTCTGCTCTCTGCTTTACCTCCTGGGCATGATGTGCTGTGGCATGGAATACCTCTTTGGTCAGTTTGGGTCAGGGGTCCTGTCTCTGCTTCCTCCTGGCTTCCCCTCCTCCCTGGCAGAGCATGAGACTCAAAAAGTCCTTGGTCAGACCAAGACATTACCAAGCAGTAACTGAAAACACTGGTGTTATCAGCGCTATTCCCAGGCCAAAAATCAAAAACACAGTGCTGCGCCAGCTACCAAGAAGGAGAAAAATGACTGCTACTGCTGAACCCATGACACTCCTTCATACTAGATGCTTCAGCAAGAGACGTGAGAACCTGGAGTGAGCAACAGTCAAACATTAGGAGACTGCTGAATAACGTCTTCAGTAGTACACACAAACACAAATGTAAATGGAGTGAAGGCCATGGAGAACAGCGATTGCCAAATACTTTTATAAAATGGAGCCATTTTTTATGATACATTTTTATGAAGTACTTGTGATTATTACTTCACTCGATCTAAAGCACTGTTCTGTGTCTGAAGCCTAAAAATACAGGATGGGGTGGTATTTTTTTCCTTTTCTTGACCTTCCAAATACGTCCTCTATAATTTAGTCTTATATGCTTTAAAACACTGAATGCTTTTCTTGCTTTTCCCATACAAATTTCATTTATTTTCCTTTGCATTGCTACGTTATGTAATCCTTTAATGCAATAAGGAATATGAAAAATACTTTTTTTACTCTCTGTAATATCTTTAGGGTACTACTATGATGAAAATAGCATATTTTTTCCTGACTAATGCACATTAACCTAATCAGTAGTAAATTTGTTGGACAGGCATGAAATTATTTCATTGGGCTCCAACTTTTGTAGTTAAAACTTTTTTCAAAAAAATAGAAAGAAAAGAAAATGTTAAACAAAACCCCCTTCCTTGTAAGCTTGTGCCACAGTCTTAACACTAACAGACTGCATTTGAGGTCTTGACAGATTTCAAACATCAGTGTAACTTAGGAACTCGGCCTACAACCACCTTCCTTAGTGCAGCTGGGAGAATGATGCTGAAGCGAGTGAAGTCCAGCATCCACAGCATATCAACTTCAATAAGGTTGTTGCAAGACAGGTATAAATCTTCTGTGAGATCTTTGTAGTGCCTGTGGACCTCTTTCCCTAGAAGATGTCCTTCCTCTGCACGTGAAATACAGTTCATCCCTATTTTGTCACTTCACTCTAAGCTAATCATTATCAATGGAATCATCTAAGTTCACTCTTATTTTTACAATAGCGTACTGGTGAACATGAATATTGCTAGCATTCATCTATCTATCCAGCATATTTGCCATCACGACCATATTGCACAGTGGGAGATAGCTCGCTACCCACACAGAGACCTTGGAAAACATCCAAAGCATCACCATGTGTATGTGACTGAACTGCTTTCAAGATCAGTCACATGCCACTAGATAAATAAGTCAATCAAACTACTCAACATCGTAGCAACCCACATGTAGAGCTCATGGAACAGTTTATTGTACACTGTATGACACAATGAAATTTTTTTCCACCTTTGGCACTTAGCTCATGGATTCTCTAATATCTTGTAATTGAGTAACTAAAGCTGACAACTGCATACTTGTATTTCAGTTTATGTTAATATGCTAGTGTCCACAGATTGAACCCGGGTTTCTTCCATTCTACACCAGAGTACACTAAAGATAGTGTCTGACCACCCACAGTTATGCTTGCATGGAAATCCACAAGAGAAGAACCTCAGCGCATGACCATAATGTTACGGATCTGTATTGGAGAACTTTAGTAATAACAAGTTTTCTTTGTCAGTCTAATGGCTACATACATTTCCTATATACATATGCAAAGAGACATTCATTTCACAAGCTGTTTTACGTCACCATAGTTTGCCTTCATAGACACTGGAGTAAAGGGTATTGTTGCATTTAACTGCTGGGAAATCTTATACAGCTGCCCACATGGAACAACATGCCCTTGTTGACAGGGCAGTGACATAAAAAGGTATAACAGAACTGTGTATAGTATAACAGTCAAATGAAAGATAAGAAAATCTAAATATATCATGGCAGTAAGTTCTATTCTTATTCAAGATAATGCAGACAACTAGCTTAATTTAAATAAAATCCAATTTGCTTAGAAAAATTATGGGAACTACTCCATATATTTCAAAGCATCATTTTTCCGTGCTTTATTTACTTTGCAGCAAAGCAAAAAGGCTGTATTCCCAGCAACTGTGACTACCACATAAATGTGTTCAAAATTTTTGGTACAGTATCTTTCAATTCATCAATATTAGTGCCAAAAATCGTCTGGATTTAAATTGCATGTCACGTATATAAGGTGTAATCTAAATAGCATGTGTAAACCAGAAAACATCTATGATACCTCGGAGTTTTCCCTGGGGAAAGGCACAAAAATTTTACTGTGGTAAAACTGCCGGTGGCCATGTGTTGAACATTAGATTTCCAGAGCCGGAAAACCTGAACCCACATTCCAGAACATACTGAGAATCAATATACATATTAATTTTTTTAGAGAGAACTGTTGCATTCTTATTCTCAATGGATGTGTTACTTGAATTTGTGACTTTAAGTACCCTTCTGGTAAAAACATTGTTTTGTTATTTGAAAGCGCTGCAGACATGGCACATGTTTTTGGTATTAAGCCTGGCATTTTTGGTATGTGGTACTACTGTTTTATAAAACTGTCCCATCATTGAAGTTCTTTCTTTTTAAATACTTCTTAAATATCACAGTAAATTTCAATGTCCAAAAATAATACAAATGGATATATGTGCAAAAATGCTAGCAGAATTAGGGCCTGGTTTCATTCTTTCAATTTTACTATTCACAGTGAGATCTGCAACATGCTAAATCATGCTACGAGCATTTTATACAGCAAGAAGAGGCACTTAAACTTTACCAAGTTAAATACTGAAGTAAGGATTAATGGAAAATTATTTGTGTTCTTGTGTTTCTCCCTTTGATTCTGTGGCCCTACTGAGTATTTTAACAGCAGGTACTATGATCATCAAGTATTCATTTATTGGAAAATTCATAAGTTTTGGAAAAACTTTATTACTTTGCAATATTAACATTGACAATCAGAATCAGTAGTTAATTATTTCTCCTCAATTTAAAATGTAGCAGTAGCGTATTTGAATTCCAATGTAAATTTCGACTTAAATCTTAAAGATCTTGTATCTGTCAAAAGTTAATTTATAGACTTGTTCCAATTCTACCTGTTTATGAGGTTTTCACACATTTTTTCTCATGTTTCTGTCATAGAGTGATAACGGATTTTTGAGACACTTTAAATACTTAAATATGCACACAATGAACAGGCGGGCAGTTTAACGTGGCTCATTTCCATCAGCTACCGTACAAAAGAACACAAATGAATCACGGAGTCACAGCAAAGTAAGGCACGTTATTTAGTCAAAACGATGCATTCATGCCAACAGAGATAATGATAATTATACCATAATTCACATCTTCTATGTACATAGCTCTTGCCACTACTCTGTGTCCTACAAATCACATTAAGATTTGTGACAAGATGAAAATCTTGATTATATAAAGCATATGAAGATGAATTAATTTTAATATGCTAGGCTTCCTTTTAATGATTCCAAAAAGTAATCAAACCTTACACTTTTAGATATAGGCTGGGAACCATTTTAAATTAATCCACAACCAGTTTTTTGGCACAGAACATAAGTTTGATTTTGCTCAATTATATCCATGCATTATATATCCACAATGGAGTATAATTGCATAACATTAAGGCTTTAGAATGGAATACATCCGGTAATGATTTACAAATTGGATCAAAACAGAAAAACTTCTATGTTGGTGACCTCACCCGGTCATGTTACTATTCATGTTTTAAATCCAAATATGGTTCCATTTTCAGTTCTAGGCTTATCATAACAAATCAGAATGGTCTGTCTTGGAAAAATCATCTTCTCAGGTTGAACACATTCACTATAATAATAGGAATAAATATTTTTATAATACTTCACCTAGAGACAACTCTGTATATGATATTCCATTAAATTAAGAGACTTCCTGATAGAATCAGCAGGCAACAAAGATTAATCAATAAGTGAGTATGGTCTTATTACAGTGAACAAATTAGACAACTTAGGATATATTGCTTTATAGACAAGATTTCTTCTTTACAAATATTGTCCATAATTGATTGTAGTGACCTTTTGGCAATACTGAAAAACATCCTTAATTGATAAGGCTACTTTTACAAAACAGATCACAGTAGAGAGAACTATGTGGTTTGCACAGTAAGACTTGAGAGAAAATAAGAATGGTTTTTAAATCTGCTCAGAGGGAAGCACATAAGAGCCTTATTTTATGAAGCAGTATTTGTTTAGTAAAAGCCCTATGAAGACAATTTAGTATTGATACAATATTTCATGAGTCACATTTCAAGCTGTCGTGGGAGTACTTGTGAGTCGACTACAACTTATGGATATTGTTAAATGCAGATCAGAAGTCCTTTTGTAATAAACGTACTAACTCAAATTCTTTGTTTATGATGCACACTAGATATCAAAACCAATTATACCAAACAGTAATAAGAGAAAAAAGAAGGTATGTCAATAATGGCTTAAAATACACGGATCAGGGTCAAACAACAAAACTGCTTCTTTTCTCTGTCTAGTCCTGTTAGTGGAGAAGATACCCAAGCACTGTATTTAGAGATAATTGCACTGGCAACTGCACATAAGTCTGCAACGAACTCACTAATCACCTTAACAGACCTTCTGTTTCAGGATCTTCTAGTTACTCCTCCATACCTCAACTTTCCAGATTACAAAAATGTTAAGAGTGAGTTTAAAACATGCCTAAAGACAAATGCATCAGTTTCAAGACAAGCCCTTGGGGAGGGGGGGGTGTGTGTGTGTGTGCGCGCGCGCACACGCGGTGGTGTGGTGTCTCTGTGTGAGTTTTGTGTGTGTTCTTGATGTGACTTGCTTGAAGAAAATTGGTGCAAACTGGTCATATTTTACTTAGTACACTTTTCCATTGTAACGGTAGGCCCTTTTAAAGCAATATGGAAACTGGTAAAGATTTGGGTGTTCAAGCCTGATTTCAAAGTTGAGGTCTGGGAAACATACACAAAAATTTTGGAAGTATCAAATAAAAAGAAATAGCTTTTTGGGTCAAATGAGAAATATGGGAAGGAAAATCTTTAAAGGATTCCCTCTGTTTGGGGCTGGGAAAAGGGAAAGTAGCAGGATTAGTGGTCTGGCTTTTAGAAGAACAGATATAACACTTATTTTCTGAACGTCAGACCATCCAGAAATGAAATGAATTTTCCCCCTTGAATCCCACAGCACATTTTTTATTCCCCATTTAAAGGGTCAGACCCTTGTTGCACTGTTAGCACTGGATTAGCTGTCTTTTGGGGCATGGAAGAGTTTTTCTAGTTGCCCTCATTTTTTTAACTAAGATCACTAGAGGAAACAGTTTTTCCATGAAGTCAGAGTAAGGAATGATCACCACATTGGGAGAAGTTGTTGCCAGCTAACCCAGAAAAGTTCAAATAAATCTGTAGGCCAGTTAAAGACAAAAAGCTCAAATCTTGTGTTTCTTCCTCCTCAGAAAATACTTCGTCCCACATGCAACCCAATGAGCCTTATGGTGCTAAGCTAGCTTAAGAGCTGAGTGTATTTATTGCCTCTCTTAAGACCAGTAAAGGTATACAATAAAAAATTCAAATCATTTCAGGGCAAAAGAAATAAGCCTTACCCTTCCCATTCATCAAGCTGGATGGTGATGGCCTGGTGCTTAACTATCAATTTTTATTAGTTTACAGGCTGTAAACATTTCAGTGTGCAATGTTCTGAAGGAGAGTATGTTTGCAAACTTTTTTTTTTCCTTTTTATGAAAAAGAGCTAATTAGACTTGATTTTAGTCCTTTCTTTTGTGAGATTCAAGTCTGCTGGGTTTGCGCTGTAGCTTCTGGCTACACTGTGATGAAGTGTCACAAAAATACCATAAAGTCCAGAAGCTGCTAAATTAAGCAACTTTCCCATTTCCTGCCCACCTTCCATCACTAGCACTCTTTCCATCTCAGTTCAAGAAATCATATTTGAAAAGGAGGACTGGGATTAGTCATGATTCCATTACACGGATTGATTGAAACCTTGCACAGATTTTCAGGCATAGCATTTGTATAATCTGGCCATAGAAGTTGCAATGGTTGTCCATTTTCAATGTAATATGACCCATTCCATTCTATATATTAATAGAGAACAGTTCTTACAGGGCACTGGTATAAGTCAAAATAATGTAATATATAGTTACAGTTAAGAATTTATTACATGCTGCTTTGCTAGCCCTTGTCAATTTTGATAGAAACACCCAAGATCCATTTGGAAGCTAAACACTAACAGGAAAAAACATTCTACTCTTTCTTTTCTCTGTCCCACCCACCACAGAATTGCTGAGCAGACACTGGTGCAGCCAGGCTGATGCATCAACACCATCCATCACCTTCAAAAGCTGACACACCAAATCCATTGTCTCTTGCTCTTCCTATGAAAAGAGTAAACTGGACAACAAACTAAGGAACAAATATTCATTAAAGCCCACAGAGCTGGGTAAAAGTTTTTGCAGATTCAAGCTAATGGTGCAGGGAAGCAATTCCTACAATTTCATACTTTCATACAACTCAAGGGAACACTCAGATGCAAGCTAATGCAGCATGGTGACTGTTACAGGCTACAATGTGTACTGTAAACAGGAAAATAGCAAGCTTTATGATTTGGATTAATAGTATAACCCTCTGAGTTTGTCAGTAATTGCTAGTGTACACATAATCCATGCCTCAGTTTTAGCAGATCAGCACCAAGTGAACTAACGTTCTATTCAACACAGTAATCCATGCCAACTGGCATACACCAGAGCTCCTTAGAAGCACAGATGTTGACATATTCCTCTCCTAGACAAACACAGAAACCTTGTGTTAAATGTCAAATAATTCTAGTCAAGTTATTCACTGAAATAACATCAGTTATATTCAATTACCTTTAAGGTAATCTGTGCATCTAAGCAAATCAGAAGGCCTTTTGACAATTAAAAGATCCATTTCAAACAGCACAAATATATACATATAAATATTCAGTGGCACAAATATACCTGTTTATACCATGTCCTCAGACTTATTTTTCTCCACTTCTTGTTCTGGCAATTGCCCATCTAAGATTATTGAGTCAGAAAAGCCTCTTTTGACCGCACCATAGATTTTTGCTAGCGTAGCCCAATTTATTCCCTTTCACGTTTGGAATTGGACACCTGGTCCCAGTTTCCAGATCTCATTATTATATACACTGTGATAACACAAAATAAGGGCCTGTTTTACCTGAAAATGTCTACCCTTTGGCTTCATCTCTTCTTTCAAGGAAGTGACAAACACTAAACATAAGGCTGATAGTCAGTTCATGTACGTAATGGAAAGTTTATTTGGCTATAGTACACTTACTTTCATGAAGTGTTGCCGACTTTTACTATGAGAACTTGATTCACTGTATTAAGAATCACTCTGCAATTATACTCAAATTCAATACTTTTAAGAAAGATGGCCACTACACAAAGGTAAACACTTAATTTGATAAGCGTCTTATTTTCCTTCATACAACCATTCACAGATATTCTGTCAGGGCAGTCATTCTGTGAGGCTGCCCTCTGTACTCTTTGCCATAGTATCTGAGCATCTAACAGAATCACATGAATTCTATGTAGAGTTTAAATACATACTTTATGAAACCGTGGACACAAGCAGATTTATCATCATTCCCAGCAATAGTTGTGGTAAAGATGAGAACTAAACTTTTTATCCTCAGGAAAGATTTTCTTACTTGTAATTTATTATTATTATTATATCTCCAGAGGAAATGTAACCAGCTACACTTTAAATTTAAAAATAAATAAATAAATAAAAAATAAACATAGTATCTTACTGGATCATACTTCACGTATATAATATCTGATGTGACAAATAAAGGTTCCCTCTTCAAGAGTAGTTCTAGAAACCCAGCTAAAGAAGGTATTTGAAGATGAACTCCAAAGTTTTAATCCATTTTTCAACAGAGCTTGCCTGAACCCAGATAGTACGTTACAATTATCTGTCTTGTTTTACTGCAAATGTTTCTTCCAGATGAAAACTCTAGAAATTTTTTGCAAGGCCAACATTTTAACTGCCAGCTCATGTACATCGTGAATGCATAGGTCACCACGCCTGAGTCTGCATCTTTGAAGACCGGAAAAGCCACCTCCCTGACTGCTCTAAAAACAATCATTTTTAGCAGCTGCTGGCGAGCAGTTTTTGAGTTTCTTCAAGGAAATCAGGGAGATCTGTGGTATACAATTGCATAGTAAAGACAGTCTTCATGAGCAAAGTGATGGAGAGATAGTTTGCTCTGAGAAACCCAGTCCTCTGTCCTCTATCCTAAACACTTAAGTCCTGCATATGGGCATCTGCTTCTAGCTTGTTTTTAAAATAGAGATTCTAAGTTTTTTATTCCTTCTGACGCATCATTTGATCAAAACAAAGGAATCCCTCCAGACACAGAATTAAAAACCTCTTTAAAAGTGGGGGTTCATCCAAGATGAATTTAATCTGCTGCTATTACTGACATGCATTCAGGTTATGACAACAGGGCTAACTTCCTTACTGATAGACTTCAATTTTCTCATTCAGATATTTCCTTCCAGAACCACAGGCCAAAGCCTGACTCAAAAGGAAGACTACCACCCACTGAATCAGGTCCTGTGGCATCCTGCTTTTTCCTTTGAGAATCTCCTCAGCCTAAGGTCTGTACATCTGATGTGATTAGAACCCAAGGCAAAACACAGGGAAAAAAAAGTACATATTCACATATATATGAAGCATATGGAAAATCTATCTTTGCCACTTGATACTGAAGGTTAGTACAGCTCCTTTTAGAAAAAAATATAAATCATAAAACATACATGTTGCTTTCATGCTATTCCTTTACCTTACCTTTAACAGAAAACCCCAGAGAAAGCAATTTATGATTACTAAAACATCTCTTGTAGCATCTCTTGTAAAATTTAAATGCCAAATTATATAGTGAACAGGGAAAATATAACGCTGATTGGTAGCCCACCGGATTTTTCCCCTCTGTAGGTTTTCTTTTTTTAAAAATTCTCTTCTTCCCAAACCATGAAAACCTTGGCAATGACTATGAAAAAAACTTATGTGTAGACAGGAAGATTAGATTTTCCATGTGATTAAAATTTAAGTACATCTGTTAAAACTCATGTGTAATGGAACAGCACACAAAGATATCTGCCAATGTCTCCTCTTCCCAAAATAAGAGAATAAAAAGAATCATCTGAAGTATCTTGTTTGAGCATCTAATAGCACTTTTATTCCAACAATTGAAGGAAACTACTTGTTTTATAAATTGTTATCACACTAACAAGGGAAACAGGATTTCAGTTGAAGTCGCACTGCACATAAAAATTTGGAAGGAATAATTACAATAAATATAAAAGCCTTGAAAAGCCAAGTACTCAGTCAGTTCTAATAATCCTTATTTTCTCATAGCAGATGAGAAGCTTTCTGGGGTGACATTGGTATTAGAAGAAATAGGTCTTCCCATAACAAACCTGCATAATATCGGCTTCATCCCTAATTATTTGCATAGAATTAAATAACATTTTCCTCCATTATTATGCTCCTCGGAAGTCATTCATGATACATATAATAAATCAATAAATCAGTAGGAATGCCTTGCAATGCTAATATGTTTTTAAAAGGAGCAAATACATGGATTAAAATTCTAATTATAGGGAAAATAATGAAAGAGTATGATGACACTAAAGATCATATATTGATAAAGGTGTCCCGCTTAGTTACGATATCTACCATTTCCATTCTCACAGAGGAAACATACCCATTAAGCATCATTTTTATCTGACAATAGCGACTGCATTATAATCTCAGCTAGCACTTTTAATGGTTTGCACTCTGTTAATATTAAACTTGTTGGACAGATTTGACACATCCTATTCTAGACATTTTACATATTCAAGAGATACAAAGCAGTGAAAACTGGCTTTCCTTGCCAGAAGTGTTCCCCAGCCTCAAAAAATTTCAAGTTTTCTTGTCCAACCTCTTGTTCAACCTGCTCTTCACTATGCAAATTTTCAAATGAAATAAGATCAACTTTTAAATTTAAGTTTCGTACTGTGTTAACTAAAGTTTACAAACACGTCACACATAATGAAGCGCCATTATGTCAGGTCTTATACACTCATAAAAGGCATGCATGTAGGTATAACATTCTGTGAGTGGTTCCATATAGTAAAGAACAAAATTTGCAGATTACCTAACATCAGCAAAATATTCAAGAACAAACCAACACAGTAACAGATAGCTAATATCTACCACATAATGTGTCGCATATATTGAACTGATTGATTCATAAAATGGCACCAGGCATAGAATCATAATGGAATGATGGAATTGTAAGGGCAGGGAAGTGCAGGTGCTAAAATGCAGTATTACCTCCATGCAATGTACTACTGAATTAAGAAAATACTTATAAGGTCATCCCTCAGTATTAGATGAAAGCAAGAAAATTCTTTCTCCTTATTTAATGTTGGCTTTTCAAGGGGGAAAAAAAAAAATTATTGAGCCCTGCAAACAGCCAGAATACCTTCAATATGCAACATACCCCTCATAGAGGATCATACTAGCTGTACTCTGAGCCTTAAATTCATTCGGATATCTTCTTATCATTCCAATTGCACAAAATGTTTTAAAAAAGTTGGACTCAAATGGAATCATAATGGAAGCCATAGAATGGTTAGGGTTGGAAAGGGCCTTACGATCATCTAGTTCCAACCCTCCTGCCATGGGCAGGGACGCCTCACCCTAGAGCACGTGGCCCAAGACTGTCCATCCTGGCCTTGAACACTGACACAGATGGAGCATTTACCAGTTCTTTGGGCAGCCTGTTCCAGTGCCTCACCACCCTCACAGTAAAAAACTTCTTCTTTATATCCAATCTAAACTTCCCATTTCAGTTTAAACCCATTACCCCTTGTCCTATTGCTATAGTCCAAGATGAAAAATACCTCTCCTGCATCCTTATAGGCCCTCTTCAGCTACAAGTATAGGCTGGAAGTTCTTTGCATTCCATTTAACCAACAAAGATAAGCATATATTAATCAAACTGCATTAGGAGTTCTCACAAAAAGAAAGAAGAATAAAGTTATTAAAAACTCTTTGAAACTACTTATACGTTTAGCGGGATCATAAGCAGAAGGAAATAACTTTTGTTTTGTGTACCAAATCACTCAGTAACTCTGATATAAATTTACCACAGGTTCAGATACTGCCTAAAGAATCCCTTCTTCGGTCCTTTACTAAACGTATTTAAGAACAAGCCACACAATTTCTACAGCTTTATGAACGAACCTGCTTTTTGCAGACAAGTATGGCACTTTTAACAAGGAATGTGCTGCCTCGTGATCCTAAGTCACTATGATACGTCCAATGGCACTTCAGTGAGTAGGCCATCTTGCACAGAGGAAAAAAGAATGAAGAAAAGGAGTGCACCTTGGGGGCAACTTAGATAGCTTACCAAAAAGGTTCTTTTCACTTCTGATTGTTGCTCAACTTAAACCAGGGATCTTACTGATGCAAGAAAAATGGAGAAAAATTTGGACTGACTGAAGAAAGATAGCTAAAACAAAACAACAAAAATAAAAGGGGAAAAAAACCCCAAAACCAAAAAAACCCACCAAAACCAATAAAAAACGCCACAAACCACAAAACAAAACAAAAATTCATCTCTTTCCCCTCATTTGGGTCCAACTTTTTTAAAACATTTTGCACAATTGGAATGATAAGAAGATATCCAAATGAATTTAAGGCTCAGAATACAGCCAGTATAATCCTCTATGAGGGGTATGTTGCATATTGAAGGTATTCTGGCTGTTTGCAGGGCTCAATAATTTTTTTTCCCCCTGGAAAAGCCAACATTAAATGAGGAGAAAGAATTTTCTTGCTTTCACCTAATACTGAGGGATGACCTTATAAGTATTTTCTTAATTCAGTAGTACATTGCATGGAGGTAATACTGCATTTTAGCACCTGCTAAGAGTGATGAGCAGATCAATTGGAAACGTCAGTGAGAACTTTGGAAGAATTGACTGCTGCATGGCAACATTGATCACACGTTGCGATTTAGCCAAAGGTTAGTTTGAGAGAGAAAGTGAAAATCACAGTGGTTTAGAAACAACTAATATTCCCTATTTTATTGAAACAAAGAACCCCACAAAGAAAGTGCTTATTTCCAAAAAAGCTTTTTTCATTCAACCTTTGGTTTTTATTTGGTGGGGGAAGAAATTACTTCATCTATTAAATTGCAACAAATATTTTTAAAATTTTTTAAGATAATTATAACATTTTAATTAATCATTCAAGAAATTAAAATATATTTTAAAATTTCACAACCTAAACCAAAATTTTCACCTCTGGTCCAAAACAATACATGAAGAATAAATAATACTGTAGTTTTACAAATAAGACTCCTAAATAAAGATATTCCCCCCCCCAGTTCATTGCCATTTATAAGGCCCTATTTGCAGATGATCACATTGAAATGCCACGTTTAAATATTTAATTTTAGGCGCTCATTTCCACAGACTTCTAAATAAAACCTTGATTTTAAGTGAAATTTTAATAAAACCTTAACCTCACTCATTGGCAATGTATTCGCACAGCTTAAATAATGACACAGGGAGAAAGATATTTAGAGGCAGAGATCAAGGAGAGGAAAAAAAAACCAAGCTGTTACAGCTGAAAAATGATGGCAAGTGAATGAGGCATGGAAAGTATATCAGACAAAGCATCAGTATGAAAAAAAATCTGTTGGACTCTGAACACACAGCAGAAATGAATGAGAAACAGTAGGTATGAGCTAAATGGAGCTTGTTACAAACTCCCATCCAGACAAAATGGATCGGAGATATTTTTCATTGGTATTTTGTTAATTTTTGCCTTCCCAGTTACTTATACCATGATATAGGCTTAAACTAAAACAGGGGAAGTTCAGGTTAGCTATAAGGAAGAAGTTCTTTACTGCGAGAGGGGTGAGGCACTGGAGCAGGTTGCCCAAAGAACTGGTAAATGCTCCATCCATGGCAGTGTACCAGGCCAGGCTGGACAGAGTCTTGGATGACATGGTCTAGGGTAAGGCATCCCTGCCCATGGCAGGAGGATTGAAACTATACAAACTCAAGGTTCTTTTCGTCCCTAACTATTCTATGATTCTATGATAGTATTAAATGAAAAAACAAATAGGAGAAGATTGAAAAAATGAACATGAGCCGTCAGTGTGAACTTGCAGCCCCCAAAGCCAAC
This sequence comes from Ara ararauna, assembly GCA_028858755.1. Lineage (NCBI taxonomy): Eukaryota > Metazoa > Chordata > Aves > Psittaciformes > Psittacidae > Ara > Ara ararauna. The sequence goes on along the minus strand of CM054382.1, from coordinate 17,497,442 downwards.
CATATCCTGGGCTGCATCAAGAGAAGCGTGACCAGCAGGCCAAGGGAGGTGATCTTGCCCCTCTACTCTGCTCTCGTGAGACCTCACTTGGAGTATTGTGTGCAGTTCTGGTGTCCTCAACATAAAAAGGACATGGAACTGTTGGAACAAGTCCAAAGGAGGGCCACGAGGATGATCAGGGGACTGGAGCACCTCCCGTATGAAGATAGGCTGACAAAGCTGGGGCTGTTCAGCCTGGAGAAGAGAAGGCTGTGTGGAGACCCTCATATCTGAAGGTGGCCTATAGGGATGGTGGGGAGGGACTCTTCGTGAGGGACTGTAGTAAGAGGACAAGGGGTAACAGGTTCAAACTTAAACAGGGGAAGTTTAGATTAGATATGAGGAAGAAATTCTTTACTGTAAGGGTGGTGAGGCACTGGAATGGGTTACTCGGGGAAGTTGTGAATGCTACATCACTGTCAGTATTCAAGGCCAGGTTGGACATAGCCTCGGGTGGCATGGTTTAGTGGGAAGTGCCCCTGCCCCTGGCAGGAGGGTTGGAACTAGATGATCTTGAGGTCCTTTCCAACCCTAACTATTCTATGATTCTACTTTCAACTTGACCCTGAGAAGAAAACCATGGAAAAGACTAAAGCAGGCTATTTTTTGTTTCATTTTCTTTTGAAACCACAATGCTTGTCATGAACAAAAAAGCATACGATAACAGATGAAATGTAGTTTTATAGCTCAAGACCATCTCACCAGTAGGCTTTCCAATCATTCTATTGCAATGAGGCTTGCAAATTTTCCAGTAAGCAATCCAACAGAATTCATTCCTTTTCTCTTCAGGTCCAGTGAGAATGACCCACAGTTCTATTCAGCTTGTGCTTCTCCCCACTTCAATTAGTAAATACTCCAGTTAAGCAATATAGCCTATACAGTTACTTATTCTCCACAACGAGAGCATAGCCACACTAGGGCTTGTTTCTTGGTGGGATAGGAGGGGCATTTTTTGTTTTGGGTTTTTTGCAAAGGCTTTTTTTTTTTTTTCTTTGTTTGGGTTTAGGGTGTTGTTTTGTTTGGTTGGGGGGAGTGGTCAGTTTTGTTGAGGTTTTTTGTTTGTTTGGTTTTTTTTTTTTTTGTTGTTGTTGTTGTTTTGTTTGTTCAGTTTCTTTTTTTAATAAGATGACAGGCTTCTAAACCTATTGCCTGTCTGGAGAACTTACATCAGTGATGCCCTGGTGCATTAAGTTCTCCTAGCCTGATTACCTCATTTTACCACAGCTATGATGAAAAAAGTTCCTGGTCTTTCCCAATATTGTCCATAGGAGAGAAAGGAAAAAACAGATATATATTGTGAAAAGAATACCCAGCCAAGAATCTTCGGAATTGTTAAATTGTTTGCTTTCTATGAATCAAAATTATGCAGACAAGGTGAAAATTATTTGGTCCCAAAAAGAACCCCAAGCTGCACCTTCCCATAGTCATACACAAACCCAAAATACACCTGGAGTCCAGTAGCTATGTTCACAATGTCATCTCTTACTGCTCGCAGTAGTGCACAATGCAGCAGTATGTTTTCAACAGTGCAGCTGTGCTCATATTAAAGCTGCCTTGTCTTTTGCTTTACACAACCTGATTGTAACACTACACCTTGATTTCCAAACCACCTCAATTTTTTTGTAACAGAAACTGCATTTCAAGAGTATTTGAACTGTCCTCTACAGATTCCACAGAACTATATTTGAATGTCTGTGTCTCACTGTGAGCATTTCATAGAATCATAGAATAGTTAGGGTTGGAAAGGACCTTAAGATCATCTAGTTCCAACCCCCCTGCCAGGGGCAGGGGCACCTCCCACTAAACCATGCCACCCAAGGCTATGTCCCCCAGCAGATAACTCACCACTACCACAGCTACCTCTCAAAGTGCCTTCCATCTCTTCGGATATTACTTGGCCATACAAGGATTTTCCACTCTTAATATTTGCCTCTTGAGTACCTTCTTCTCTTTGCCAAAGCTTTTATAAAACAAAATTACCTGAAAATATTTAGGAAGAGTGGTTTTACCTCTCAATTCCTGTCATGAGTTTTTAGGATCTCACTCTCATTTAAGTCAACTCCTACTGTCAGTTAGTAAGTACAATAGGGACAAACTGGGAGGTACATATATATGTGTGTGTGTGTGTGTGTATAAATATAAATAAAATGCCTATAGACTCAGAGGACATAAAATATCCCCCAAATAAGGCCACACCCTCTCTCTCTTCTCCCCAAGTTCTAAGTCTACCTTGAGAATGATTAAGCCCTAAATGACAGTGAGCAGAGAGTGATTTTTTGGCTCTTGAAATTTGTGGATGGAGGCCTAAGGTAAAGTTAGGACCTAGAGGTTACATGAAGATTTCTTCAGCTCCTTAACGTATCCCAAGATATACACAGGTGTTTCTTGCTATGGGGGATAATCAGTCACCTGAGCCAGAAAATCTCACTGTGAGAATTCCAGGTTGCCTGTCCTTTATTTTATGTTTATTTTGTAGAGGGGCCAGTCTAGTTTCTACACACTCCTCGCTTCAGGAAATTATTAATTGTATTGTGCTTGTGTAAAATCAAGAGATCCCCAACAGGCTGTTTACCAAATGCAGTTATTATTTTTCCATTTATCCCCTTGGCGCTTTTCTAATTTTCTCAGATATATTTCAGTATTCACATTTTAATGAAATGTACTGGCTCAGCACATGTGTGCTTTGTGGATAATCACAATATGAACAAGATGTGTTATTTACTTAGTGCTACCTACTGTCTACTACTATTTCAGCTGGAGAAGTTGTTATTCCTGAAGACTACTGGGCTTCAGGAATAGACATGTGAAGTAGTTAACTTTTCTTTTCATAACTATATGAATAGTGAAACAAGGATCATTCAGCAACATTTATAACCCCAGTTGCATTCATTGTTCCATTTGTTCAATAGTTTAAAGGACAATTTCTTTTATATGCCTTTTGATTTAAAGGGCAAAATATTTCCTTATTTGTTTGTTTGGTTTGGGTTTGAGATTTTTCATGTTTTGTAGCTGAAGATTCTAGCACATAACATTCAGTGGTCCACTAACTGTCACAGAGCCTCCAACTAAGTACATAGGCCATAAATTTACTGAAATAAAATCTAAAACTTGACAACTATGTCCTTCTAGTGAAGCCAGCATGCCCTTCAAGGTGGTCACATATTCCAAAACTCTTCAGCTATTAAAGCTGACCAAATTTTGCTGGTGGGCGTTCTTTGATCGCAAGCTCCCTGTGGTGACATTTGAGAGCATGCAGCCCAAGCCTCCTTAGCTTGTTTCTTCAGGAAACAAATGTTATTCATGAGAAATTGGTGAACCTCCTTTATTCTAATTAGTTCAATCCTTATCAGTGTTATTTGTTCAACAGTCAATGTAATTCATTTAATAACCTGAAGAAGCAGGTGTTAAAAAAGTAATCAAATCACATTCTAATAGTGTGTTTAAATTCTGTTTCTTGTTACAAAACAGGTCTTTTTGAAATAACAGGAATTTGAAATAACACTGACGTTTCCAGAGGATAGAATTGTTCTATTTTATAATGGACTCTAACATTGCTATGGTTACAGACTCAATAAGCTTTTTCTTTGATTAAATATTCCTTTAGGCAGTACTATTAAAACTTAAAGTTTCTTTTTAATAGCTTTTGTTTGTGGTAACATTTATGCTAGCCCAGCATTACTAAAGTTTTCTGTTTGTCCTACAGCTTCTGATCCTGATAACCTGTTTCTCCTTGTTACAGTATATCAGAACACATTTGTCTCTCCACTTAAGTAAATATGTTTGTTGTAGTTATCATCTTGAAAAAGCATTAGAATAATCACTGGGTAGGTGGGGATCCCATTTTATCATTATCTGTAGAAAATAAATCTTCAATATCTATGAATTAATAAATTTTTCCACTGAGGATGCCTATATAGGTCTTCATTCTGAACAGCTGGCATACCTTTTCTTTTTAAGGAAAGCAAACTTATTCCCATCCATGTGCTATTCTCTTTAGGTCTTTTATTAAGGTAATCATGGCTTCATAGGTTCAGAGCTAGTCTTTGTCAACAGCATCTGTATCTTTTTCTTCTCATACCCTAACAGAAAAAGGACTAAAGTTTTTCAAGAAGAATGAAATTAAAAGAAGCTCTTATTACTCAGGCTGAATGATAATGGTAGTGTCATCAGCTTACTCTATAAACTCCCTAAGGACTTTTGCAAAGGTATACTGCCACTTATTCATAAAGTAAATTCTGAAAGAATGTCCAGACCTCACTGGGAGTACCTCTTCATGAACTGGAATGGAGAATATTTTAGTAAATTCAAGTTGGTATGGAACATTCTAGAGTCTGGAGATGGGAATGAGAATTGCAGAGAAGTCACTGATGCTACTCTGTATGTCAGTATGCAAGAGTCTAGTATAAAGCTTACAATACACAAGAACTCTCCAACTGTATTACAGCCCACCTTTTTTTCCTCACCTATTTCAGGTAAACACTGGCTGTTAGTTAACAAATAAAAAAGGCACCCAACACTTGTGTGCCAGATGTACATTGGTATGCCAGATGTGCATTGGTATGCCAGGGCAACCTACCTGCAGAATGTGCTTCATACCTATTGTTTTACAGAGCACGGATGGAATAAATTACACAACACTTGGTCTGATCTCAGAAATTCATTAGTGAGAATAAATTTTTTGCACAACATCAACACTTCAGAGTGGACCCCTGAGTCTCCTAACACAGGCATGACTAAAAACTCGACAATGCCTTTAATTTTTTGCCAGAATATTGTGATAGAATGGGAAATTTCTATATCCAAAACACAGCTGGGCCCTAAAGGCCCCTAAAACACTACTAGTTTGGAAAACATTTAGGTAATCAATTAGACAATACAGTGTCTTTCTTGAAAGATGTTGGCTAGGAGGAATCAGATGAGAGTTTTTATTTCACCTTGCGCAATGAAGGTCATTGACTATTGTCTGACAAGTCAGCAGTGATTAAGCAAAACTGCATTGCAAGACTTAATAAATAAAGCTGCTGTTCTGCTCTGCACAATTCTGTCTGGCACCCACAAGAAAACAGCTGAAATTAAGTCTACATTCATTACAAAAATAGTCTTACAGAAATTCAGAGCTATGGACTGTCTGTTGTTTGTCCATGGTATTGAATGGTTTCTATCTACTGTAACAAATCACTCAACAGTAAAATAAATGGTAGTTGATTGTAAGCCAATGGTATATTTAACAGTACTCTATTGTATTGAATGCTGCGGGAAATGTAACAGGTCTCGATAGGGGGAAAAATAGATGCTATTTTTAAAAATAAAATATTGATGTAATTGGCTTTCCCACCCATGGTGCTTCACAAGCCTAGAAGCAAGATTAGTTTCAATAGTTTGTTAGAAAGTAAGGGAGATTGGAGAAAAAGAACCCTGTTGACTTCGAGGTATTTGAAAGTATTTAATTAAAAAGAACAACTATCAGAGACTTCCTTAGAATGAATTCTCAAATTTCCCTCTGACAACCCAACAGTTAAAAAAAAAAAACAAATCAAGTAACATCCTACAGTGCTAAAAGAAAGAATGGAATAGTAATGTTCCTCCTAATGAACACTCTCCAGCAAAGAGGAGTAATCATGGAACTAAAGCTGTAATCATTCCTTACGGGCAACAAGTTTTCTTGACTGATTGGCAAGAACAAACAATGGTGGATGGTTTGCATTTACTGTAAATTTACCCTCTGAGGGTAGAATTTCCCCCCACTGTTTTCTCTGTTTGCTGTTCTGCATTTGGGTCTCATTAGGTCACAAGAATACTTTCTCCTCCTTCATTTTTCTTTCCTTTAATCTTGGTATTCTGACTTTTTGTAAGCAGTCAAGTAACAGGTTTTTGCGAGGTCCCATCTGGTTCAGTATAAACAGCAAATAAAAATTGAAACTGCTCTTATTTTTTACATCTACTAAAAGGATAAGAAAACTGGTCTTTCGTTACTCACAGCAGACCAACAAGACAGTTCCAAATTCATGATAAAGACTTTCTTCTGGGGAATCCCATTCACAAGATCCTATATCAAATAAGAAAATCATGGATGTTTTAATTATCATTGCTGGTCTTTGAAGACACATGTATTCCTCTGTCCAAGGAAAACAGGCTAGATAGGTGATACAGTAAGCAGAAATGCATTTCCTGAACATTTAGTGTAAAAAGGACAGGAGACTTCACCTTTGAAAGGTACTTATCAATATTGGTCCCTGTATATTATTAAAATCTCAAGCAGAAGAAAATATTTCTTTCCGAATAAGAAAAATAATAAAAGCAAGCAGAGTCAACAACAATGGAAATTTCACCTATTGAAACAGTCTGAAAAATTGGCAGTGAGCTGGTAAGTACAAGCCCTTTCACCTGACTCGACTGAAGAACAGGGTAGCATTTAAATGGTTCCTCTCTTCCCATAGTTTGCAATAATGAGATTTTAGGACACAGTTACCTAGGCAATTATGAGCTAGAAAAACATAATAAAATGAACCACCAAATAGCAAACAAAAACACCCTTGTGTTTCCTTTTCAGGTGTGAAATAATTAAAACTATTTTCAATATACTATTTGCAGGGTCAGGTGGAGAGGAGGGAGGAAAGAAAGTCAAATTATTTCAACCAACTAGAATCAGTGCACCATACTTAAGAATACTTCTAGTCACACTTTACTTTCTACTACAAATGTCAGATTTCAAGTAACTGCTCAAGGTAGGCATGTGTTTTACTTAGACCAATAAATGCACTGAAAACACAAAACTGCAAAATACATGGGAACGTACATACACAAATACTCTCTTTTCTCCTTTCTCTTTTCCAGGTCCCTTACAAAAACGTAAGATTAGTCCAGTTATTACAGGCAATCAGCAACCATCATCTTTTTGTCTCCTATCCTTAGAAGATTGCTTTATTTCATTAGTTATTATACTAGAATTGGTTTCAGAAACTTCTAAGAACAGGTTTGGCCTAGTACTGTTTAGCTTGGGAGATCTGGCATATCACATGACACAAAAACTATAGTGAGACAACATTGTTTAGAAATGCATGCAGATGATGCAACATGCAAAACGAGTGCAAGCTATGGGTCAAACATAATTGACTTTATTTTTTTTTTAACAAAGTAAAATATACAGATTCACACCCTCATAATAGCTTTTTAATCTGTCCAGATAGGCCACCTGCGTAAAGTTTTGTGGGACAAATCCTCCATTCTTTGTATATATGCCTGGGAGAGGGAGCAACCTATAAGAGAATTATTTCTATGAACAGTATTTTTAGATTCACTGTGAGTCATCTGGATGCCAGCAACATAATTAGAATAGAATTAAGACAACAACAACCCACATAGTCTCTGATTATATTTCAATAGCCTTTTTCCCCCCTTCTTAAACAAGTAGGATCTATTGGTAACATGAAAACAGAGCATGCTGAGTAAAACAGGCACAGTACTTTGCAGATGAGCGTGGATCCTCAAAGCAATGCTTAAGTTTATAAGCTGCAGAATGGAGAATCAATTTTGCTGAACGGAAAATACTTAATTATGGTAACATTTATGCCAAGAAAATGACGCTCTGAAAACTCCGTGAAAAACTGACACTGACATCCCACTGAGAGGCTTTCTTTTCCTTTCCATAAATAGACTGCAGGGCCCAGCTATTTATTGCCTGTGATACTATGAAAGGAGGAGAAGAGCGAAGGTTTGTGAGGGTATGTTGTAGTTTGTATTCACTGGGAAAGTGGAAAATGTACATACAACACTTAAACTGCTCAAAATCAGGAAAAAATGCCTGAAGCATTTGCCAGGCACACAGATATCTATCCATCAGCTGGAGGAATGATGAGAAGAAGGTGAAAAGATGAGGCACACAGTAACAAAAATAATCTAGGCTATTTTATAAACCACCTTATCAAAAGTAAGATCTTTGATACTCTCATGGAAAGGCATGTTTCTCTGAGGTGATAGCACGTACGACAAGCTGTAAAAGAAGTCTGATGCAAATATATTTTTATAAACTCAGTCTGCCTCCCTGATGGCCCAAATTCCCTTTACACAGTGTAACTGTGGAAGCTTGTGTTGATACTACAGAGAAGCAACTTCCCTGCTGAAACCTAGCTAAGAAGATGAAGTCTTACTCTTATCCCTTCTCCATAATGAAGGGATGCCTTTGGGAAGCCTGGAGCCAGCAAGCCCACAGAGGTGGCATGACAAGGACGCCAAAAGACTAAGTTAAATTACTATAGTTTCTGTGACAGTCTCTGGCTCTGAAAACATTGTTATGTACAGGTATTGAATGGAGATGAAGACTGATATTAAAGTGGATAGGATGAAGAAACAATCCAAGTAACTCCCAAAGTCAGATGGGGATAAGAAAGGAGAATCAAGAGGGAAACCACAGCGTGGACCCACATCTTGCCAGAAGAAAGCATTAAAAGTAACAGTAAATAATAGGAGGATTTTCCTGTACTTTCAAGGAACTTGGATGGTGCGAGGAGTAAAATTTATATAGAAAGATTGTCTTCTTCAAAGCTGCTTTACTTTCAAAATTTTACTTTCTCCACAGAAGAATTTGATTAGGAAAATCCCATCATTACTTTATATTACTGTATAATCTTACTTTATGTTTTACCTCTGTGCCTCAGTTCTTTTGAAGACATGTTAAGTACCCTGTGCTCAGACACATGCAAAATTAATGTGCATATTTGTCAAGTTTTTATAATAAACTACTGCAAAACCCTTCATAATTTAGTATGCTGAAACAGCATTACTACAACAAAAATGTACCCTTTGAGAAATTTTATTTGTAACACCTTCACTCATGTAAAAATAATCCAGTCAAAGACTCATGGAAACAAGCATATATACACATAATATTAAGTGATAACATATCAACATAAAAAACTAATATTCAGTATTCAAGGATAGATTCTACAATCAAAGATTATTAGTCTAAATCATAGTTAAAAAAGGCTCATTTTCCAGGTGACTATACTTCCCTAAAATATAAGTAAATGGAAAATATGATTAGCCTCAGGGATTTGAGAAAACAGTTAATAAAAATCTTGTTAATATTTTTTATGATTAAAACAAACCTATCTTTCTTAATGGCAAAGATACAGTACTCATTGTAATCAATTTTTATACAGCTTCTTTAAAGGAAAACCTATTGATGAAGATAAAACTTCATGCTTCTTAGCAGGCTGAAATGGGATGATGAAAGCTACAGAATTCATAGCTCCATTTAATAAGTAATAAGATCAGAGCTCTGCAAAAATTATTTCTAATCAAAATTTCTGTTTTGCTCATTGGATATCTTTCAGATCACATTTCAAAGGGGGGATTGCAATACAATAACCGTTGAATTGAAAATATGTAGTACTATTTAAATCTGCAGAGCTCTAGCTCATCTAAAATAATAGTGACACAATGAACGCTGATGTTAGTGTACACTAATGTCAGCATTATGTAATCTTAAACCATACTTCCCTCTCAACCCTAACATTGGGGCAACACAGTTAATCTCCAACATATTAAATGCTCTGCCAGAAGAAAAAGCAAGTCCTGCTGTGGGTGCTGTGTCTTTGGAAAAGAGCACATTGATGTGAGGGTCATCTCTATGACATCTCTCACATAGAGATCGCCGTAAAAAGGAAATAATAAAAGAGCATCTTTCTATTTACACAGTAGAACAAAACTGGATATGTTTAAAAGAATAAAATAATTCTTAGTTTATAAAGAAAGAAGTAGAATCTGAGAAAGATTAATCCAGAAGTTCCTTTGACAGTAATTATTCTCTTTTCAGCTTCGCATGCAGAAAGCATTACTGGAATTTCATTATGATCCCTGTTATTTAATCAATTACATTGGTAGGGAGGTTAAATTTACTATCAAATGGGAATTAACATGAACTTAAAAGGGCTGTACAAGGAACCACAACGAGATATTACAGTGTTCTTTATGCGAGCCTGAATTTGAAGAAACCATTCATGAAAACATTTTAGATTGCTACTAATTAATCAGATTGATACATATGGTCTCAAAAACACATCTGACAGCTAATGGTACTTCGCTAAAAGCCTGATCCAAAGCCTATTGAAATCAAAGGAAAAGCTCTCATTGACTTTGATTGTGCCACTCAAATGTAATTCTTGTATGTATAGAGTGCCCAGTAAATGATATGCATTACAACAATCATATTGTTATAACAATATTATTGCATGTTTCTAATGACTAGTTTATTATTTTTAAGATGCCAAGCATTTGCTGAACAGCCTATACATTTAGGAGACCCATTTGCAGGGCACAATGCAAAGTTAATGAGAGCCTTTACACAGATTTTAATAACTGATTCCAGAGGACTAATTTCAGTACAGGATGCCAAGCATGAATAAAACTGACAGAAGGGATTCTTTTGAGGCAAATATAATTATTTTTATATATATTTTTAGAATTGTATTTTATTTTGCAAAAATACCAAGTTTTTCCTCAAAGTGACCCACTTATGCTGCTGCTCTTAATTTTTCTTAAAGCAGTCCCATGAAATCTATGCAGTTATGCTCTGTCCAACTCAACAGAGGGAGAAAAGTGCTAGTAAAGGTGGAGGGTATTTAGATATCCTTTTATCTTTTTTTTCCTTTCTTTCACCCACCCTCCTTGTTCTTAATTTTGTACACAGAGACTGTTCATTTCCTTTTCTATAATTAATGATGTTTCTCAGCAGAAAGTTGTAATCTTACAATAGCCTATTGAGAAACTGTATATTACCCTCTCTTTGCCTAAGAACAAATTAAAAAATATTTATGGAATAATAAATGTGATTTGGATCAGCAAAACCAAGTCAACACAAAGCATCACCCCATGGAAGAATTCCACATTAGGTATTTGTGGAAGTTATCTGCATACACCTGTATTATAGATGACTGAAAACAATCAGTGTTAAATCATTACAGGTCTTGGCAGTCATTTGTGCTCAACAGGTCTCTTAGAAGTCACAAAGGATCTCACACTCACATAATTTCAGGAAAAAACGGTGTGTGCTTCTAACCCATAAGTAGAGGAGTCTGTTACTGGCATTTCTGTAAGATGAATATTGGATAAAGCAATTACAGTGGTAAATAGCAATGAAAAAATTGTAAAAATGGATCATTCCTATAGCACAACAGAATTTTCAGGAGTAAAGTGCATTCCAGAACCTCCAATTCTCTAGTTAACTGAGTCAGTTCCATACAGAACAGCCTAACCACCTCTGAAAACAACAAGAAGGTAACTACAGTGTGTTCAGACAACAGTGGCACATCTGAAAATTAACAAAAGGAAAGGAACATTGAAAAGATTAAACCTCAGAATAAAGTCAGTTAACAGGCATACACTTGGAACACAGAATCAACAACAAAATTATGACTTAATATTTCAGACTTCTACCATTTCAATTTATCACAGCCTCAAGGTAGTTTTGCTTAAGTATAGACAAAATATTTTGTAAGTGTCAGTCAGCCAGAAAGGTTTTCAGAGTGATGGGGGAAGAACTTTTTTGGTTTTAATAATCAGTGCCCTCCCCAATGACCCAACACAATGGATTACTTCATTTACATATACAGTCAATGAATGTGTTCTGTCTGCTTTCTTTGTATGTTCACACCGTTAGCTGTGGTTAACTGAAATTAAACTGTCATAGGCTTAACATAAAATGTCATCTGAAATGAGAAGAAATGTGCTGTTTTACTAGAATGTGAAGCTGGGAACACAGTAGTGGTTGCCTGGTATCATTTGTCTAAGACAAGAAGCAAAAACAAGTGAAGCTTTACTAATTTATTTTTATGTTTCCAGGCTGACACCATCTTCCTATTCCCTTGTTTTCTTTCTGCTGAGGTTTCTTCAAACTTATTACCAGAAAACAACTCAGTAACTTGCAATCTGTTTCCATTCTGTTCTCAAATATTTTATAATTTTCCCAAATATCTGTGCTGTAAGCAATTTTTAATACAGCTTACCTAGTCAAAGCCTACTGACTCCCAGCCATGCACTGTGAACAGTAGCAATTAAGCCAACTCCTGATGTCCATTCCTACTGGAAAGTCAAACCAGAGCTAATTTGTCATGCATGCTGATATCCCCAAACTAAAGTACCTTCCTCACCCAAGTTTTCTCCTTCCCTGCCCCCCCCCCCCCCCTTTTTTTTCTCCCTCCACACCAAAAGCTGTCATACGACAACAATCTATCACAGCACAGGTATCCTGTTGGCTTTGCACACTCCATAGGGAATTTAATGCTGTTGCAGTTTTGGACCCAGCTTCCTCCAACTAAGGTGTATAATACATAAACCACACCTACACAAACTGATGATTGTGCAGCAATACACCATTTCAACAATGGATACAGGAAAGATTATGTGGGCTTTACTGGAGGAGGTTGGACTTACAAAAAATCCATTTGCCTCTATTTCCGAAATGTCAAAAAGTAGAACAACAATTCACTCATAAAATAAGTCTGTCTAGGGTAAAGGCAAATGTACCTGTATGAGCAGTAGCATCTGAACAAATCTAGACATTCAAATAGCACCAAAAAATAAGACAGCACATGAACACTGGTGCATAGAATCACAGGTTCACATATCTCTCATCACTCCACTGTCTTTCCCCAAAAATTTTCATGCCCCATAAATTAGGACTTTTTTGAACATTACATATTAAATACCATAAGTGGAGTGAAAGCCTTTCCTACACGTCACACAGAGTCACTTGAAATATTAACAGAAAATCAAACAATATTGCTGTTGGGGAAACGTGCCACGGGAAAATTCCACAAATGTAAAAGTTTTTTTCTGTACCTAACTGACCTCAAAATACAATAAAATAAATTTAAAAGCTCACACCTTCATAATCGAAGGTTGTACTGGAAGGGCTGAAGACATCATTTCTCGCATCGTTATGCAAGAGTCCTGGCTTTTAGCCTCACTACCAGGGATACAGGCAGTTAAACTACTATGCTTCAGAATGCAATTTCTTCTGTTTACACTTTACCTGGAATTATGGAGGGGGCCATATTGCCAACAGCATATTGCCATAATGTTAGCTTGCTGTGTTCAGTTTTTACCTCCTTGCTTAATTTTACTAATTCTCTTTGACCATTTTATACTGGTATTTTTTTCCATGAGTATTTCTTTACGGTGTGCGCTGCTTTTGTTCTCATCACTGCTCTTTTATTCTGTGACTTGCAGCGCTCAACACAATTAAGACAGCTAAATCAAAATTACCCACCTACTCAAATTCTCTTGGCACAGTAACCATCTTAAGGTTTGTATGTCCTATACAGCTTTGGGCTTTTTTATTCTGGAAGGTCACTTCAAAATCATCTGCGAATTACTGAACTTATTATTTATTGATCTCCTAATTATTCTGTTTGCTATTCTTCAGCTGCCTCGCTTTGTGTTATTTTGTGATATAAATTTATCAACTTAATAAAATAATATTTATAGAAAAGGACGATTTTATAAAAGGGAGTAAACACCCAAAGCTCAAATGAAGAGGAGCACAATTAGTCTCTACCAAACTCTGAGGATAGAGATAAAAATAGGAAACAAAGCTGAAATTTGATCTACATGACAGTGCTTTCCTAAACAAAAACAGAACAAAGAAATAATAGATTTAGTCTTTGAATAAGGTGGCTGTGAAAAATAGGATTAACACTGCAGGTATCTCAGAAAGGTTGTGCTCACTGTATTTTGCAGAAGAATTTCAGACTTGTTTTTGTATATAATACTCCTTTCCCCACAAACTGCTTCTGATGATAAATTTAGAGACACCAACAACGAAAGAGAAAAATAGTTCCTTAGTGAGGTACTGCCACTGCTTACACTACAGCAGTGTTTGATCTCTTGATATTTATCCTTAAGGGTATTTCTATGCTGTTGAAATTAAATACATTCAACAAACAATGAGACTCTAGTTAATTTCAGAATGCAAATATTTAAAGGTTTTTCTACTAGAATTTACCATATGGCTTATACAGTTCAACACTGCTTTTTAGCAACTAGGAGTTCTGTGCTGTAATACAGACAAGGACTAGAGAGTGGTTGCTATTTTAAAGATGCACTGAGTGATCGCACAAGTTAAAGTTAAAATAAACTTCCCTGACCTCATTTGTGGTCCCTAGCTAGCTGCTAGCTATGACTTTTTGTAGCCTCAGCAACCAATAAAATCTCCTAGATTTTTAATATTCCTCAAAATGAAAGGAACATACCTTTCTTCTTCACCCAAACAGCTTTACTTTACAAAAGACAGAAGATACTGTGCTTTATATTTGGTAACCATGGTTCATTGCTGGGTTTGACTTCATTTTTACATAGACACTATTGAATACAAAGCTCACTGTAGGACATGATCTGAAACTGCATCCAAACCTTTTCTACTTGAATGGTAATCAATGAATCAACAGGGACTTAAACAATCTACGGTCTATTTTCCCTGCACCAACACACCAAACTGCACTCCCTGACTCCTTGATGTCTTTACAGATTTAGCAAAGATAATCCGTATATCTCTAACTGATCCACATCTTTACTGCAACTAACACATAACACTGTATGTAGAATAGCTGCCTATGGAAAAGCCTCAGCACCTCCTTCTGTTTTTTAATCGATAAATTATGATTTTCTAAGCAATTTTGCATGACCCCATGCTGACTTAATTTTGAAAATTTGGCCAAACTTGCTTCAAATGTTACTGATCTCTTTGTGGTTTCAAATGTTTGGTTATCTGTAGCACTTAAATTTCTAATAGGCAGTCTTACAGAGCAGCAGGAGGGGGGAGAGCAGATCTTTAAGTATTGGACCCTAAGGAGTCCAAGAAAGCTGCAAAGAACTCCTTTGTACACAACAAAGCAATCCTTTGAGGTAAGAAGATGAAAAACCTCCACAATTTTTTGGCAGTGATTTGGAAAACCAATGGAAGTGTTTAATCAACTGACCCAGCTAAACATAAAACTCTCTCCCTTATAAATCAAGATAGCACTATTATAAAAATTAATCAATGAACACATTTGCCATTATCTTGTATTTGCATTTAGTAGCCATTTTCACACACTGTGATATCAAAAAATGGAAAACTGGAGGGTGCTAAAGTGGCATGTAGAGTGCTGGGAGTTGGGGGGAGGAGGGATTCTTACCCACTCCATGAGAAGAACATGGGCTTCACATACTGGCTTTGGTTTAGGGAACACTTGCTGAAGTTCCTGTAGAGTATCATTTACATCATGATCAAACAAAACCACTTTGTTTTTCTAATGAACTCACCGAGCCAGGATGACTACCATGTGCAGATAGCAGAAAAGTAGGGGGTTATTCTTCCCTTTTTCTAAATGTTCACAGTAATTACTAATGAGCTTTCCTGTAGTTTTTGTGGTAGTTATATGCACAGCCATGTATTTTATAGTATAGTTGCTCATTATTATCGGTAAAAAGAACTATAGAGTTACATGAAACAACCACCTGGGTTGCAGGGCCGTGTGAAAACCTCTATATTAGAGTTTCATTTCTCCTTACTTTTTTATTCACTATTTATTCCCATTCTCCATTCTCTTCACTATTTTTAACTTAATTCTATTCAATATTGTTATCTTAACAATATCAGGCTCAGTTTATTTGTTTTCATTATTCATTTCATTAACACTCATTAGGCAAATGCTCTTGAAATTACCAAAAATATCACTGATATTTCCCTTTGAAATCATGCCAGAATTAATACAGGAATCATTTGTCTACCTTGTTATTTTACAGGTTCAAACAGGGCATTACAGGGAACTGAATACACTTCAGGTTGCTGGAAATACATTCTGTACCCACAGTCCTCCCCTGTTGATCAGGCTCACAGTAGTAATATTCCTTCCTGTAGAAGTACCTGATTCCTTTGAGTTTGATTGAGAACATCAACTCAGATGCACTTATTCAAGTGCTTACACTTAAACATTTGTTTATTTTCTTTCAGGTCTGGTGCAAGAGCATTCTGTAGACACAACAAACAGCACATAGAGAAGAGCTGAAGAACCCTATTCTGGGTCTGACCTTAGGAGACTGAGTCAAAGCTTTTTGAAAAGCTGATACAAAGTTTCCGGCAGTCAATGGAAAGACAAGTACTCTCTGCAAAGGTTTTTTGGATCATAGCACAAACAAATACTTAAAACAATAACATCAGCTGGAAGAAAACAAAATATCCCAACAGCCTAATAGCTACTGTAAACAGTTCAAAGTTGTATAACTTTCTGAAAGCCTCCCTAATTCACACTGACAAAAGGCAGCAATACAAATAAGTGAATCTACAGACAGCCATCCTATTTCAAATCAAAGCAGATGAGTCATCTGACAATCTAGCTGCTGTGAAACAAAAAGAGAAATGAGAAAAATCATGTCAGTTCATTCCTTAATGAGTTTATGCTTCTTGCATTTTATTTTTGGAATCTGATTACCACTGTTATTTATGTTTTGAGTGCTTTCATTGGCTCACTTGCTGATTTTTGAAGATTAAAATACAAATTACAATTAAGTTGAAACAGGATTTACTTAAAAACAAACAAGGGAAAGAGGAAGAATTTCCTGTGTGATGGCTGACAGTGAAGTTGTTTGAAGTAACAGGGTCCCATTTAAATAGCAAGAGCTTGGCAGACCTAGCAGCACTGAATTTGCACAGGCTGTAAAATCTTAGGCGTATTTTAGAAGCTTGTTCAAGTGCTTCACAGAACATAAAACTTCTTGGCATCATTACAAATCTTGATAAATTAATAGGAGAAAGCAAAACACTGTTTAGTGCTAATTTTGTTTTCCAGGTATGAGATTTTCTTCTTTCTCTGCCTCCCTCTGCTTCAAATTTGCCAAATCTTCCCTCTGTGCCCCTCTATGCCTCACAATAAGTAATTCCTACTGATTCAGAAGATGCCTGCTAGTGAAGGCACAGCTGATCACTGTGGCTTTTTCTGCAGCCAAATTTCAGCCAGTGAGCTATTCATGGCTCCCGTCCCTGTTTCTGCTCATTAGGCCACAGGAATTATATGAATCATTTTCATTTCCTGCCAGGAAGCAACACCAGTGTTTACTATTACTTATGCAAAATAATTTTCCAGAATCACTTTACAAATGCTGAATGCTCAGTTGGCTTATAAAGACTGAAATGAATTAATAAGAAATAAATAAGCAATCCCAACTGCATGGGTTATAAGTTTTATGCACAAGATGAGTAAAAGCCTTACATATTTCCACTAAAATAAAATTACAATAACCCCTTTTCTCTTGGGACTAACAACGGCTGAAATGCAAAATTAAGATGTGCGTTATTTTTCTTTCATAACAACAGGGAGTGGACTTGGTTGAATTGAGCTTCATGGGTATGCAAATGATGCTAGGTTATAGTTTGCCTTTACTCTTCTCCTATTTGCCTTCCTCCCGAATAGTTTCCAATTCCTTTTTCCTGACACAGAATGATAGGACACAACAGGGAAATAATACCCCTAAAATGTAAAACTGCAAATAGCCTGGGATGGGGGAAAGGAAAAGCCCTTGCAATTGGATTGCAAGAACAACTAAGGAGAAATTTGAATAGACAGCCATACAACAAAATAAATCTTGACATAATTGAAATATATAAATCAGGACAATAATTGTTTATAATAGTTTGCCTGTCAGTTAACTTGACTACATTTGATCAGGTATAAAGACATTACTGTTAACCCAATAGGAAGGAAATTCTATTGAAAAACAGAAAGAAGTCTTTGTGGGAAAACCAGCAGAAAATTGTGCACAAAACCTGATGGGAGCCTCAGAATAATCTCATTAAAGTGGAACACACTTATTCAAGACAGACAAAAACGGTTCACAGCAGTTTTAAAATCTGTTTTAGGAATTTCACTTTATCTCCTTCTTGAGTAAAGTTCTCTCCAATTACTCTATATTAAACCCTATGACATTCTCAGCAGGGTAAGGCTTTGTCCAGAGCTAGACATTTTAATACTCAATCTACAAAACAGATCAACCTGATAAGGACAGACCTCAAACCATAAATCTGTCTTTCTGTAAGACAGAAGGATACATTGGCCCTAACTTTTGCTCTGTGCTCACCCTCTCCTCACAGCAGGCTTTCTACAGAATTGTTGGAAAAGCCACTCTTTAAAGAAACACTGTCAGGCTAAAAATATGGATGAGGAACACAGAGGTTTGTTCAGATTTCCTTACTACATTACTAGTCATAACTCACGGCATTATTGATGCATCTTTTTGGGAGGGTTGTTATTTCTTTTTTTTTTTTGCCTTTGAAGATTTTAACTTATTAACTTCATATTTGAGTATTTTTATTTTTTACTCCCTTGGACAACAAACCAGTCAGATTTAGTTTCAGGACTTAAAGGCAAGTTCAGTAGGTTTGTATTCAAACATAGGATCATTGTTTGTCAGTGTTATGTAAGAATTCATTTCTATTTAACTTGTGGAACCTCACTTTTGCTGATTTTTGTCTGAAAACCTCACACTTCCCTACCTTAAGAGTAGGCCCTGCTTACACCTAGGATTCTTTCTCCTGGTCTTCAGCAGCTTCCTATATCAACACTGCAGTGCTCTCCAACGCCTCTCGGCTTCTCTTCTGCTCTGAGCCATGCAGAGGCAGGCAGCGAGTACACATGCTCACCAGTCTGCAGACAGGCCACTTACAACACCTGACTGTTGAGCTCACATAACAGCACTACATTTATTCTCCCTTTGACCTCAATGTAACTATTACTTGAAAATCTGAAAGTGCTGTCAGACTTGGCTGCAATAAGTTATTTGGCACAGGATAGACAAATTTCATTATATCAATCTTTTAATAGAAAGCTAGGCTAAAAGAAAATGCAAATATTTTCCTTTAGCCTAAAATACTTGAAACCAGATTTAAACTGTATTTTGAATCTCCTTCAACCTCCCTGCAAATAGAAAAAAATCTACTGATTTTTATAAAATCTTATGATATTGGCACAACACTTTGGTAAGCAAGGCAGCTAAAGATTTAAGCCTTTTTAGTCCTTGATGCTATGCCCCCAGTACAATGTTTTCTATGATCCAACTGTAATTTACAGGCTTTGAACAAATTTGCCATTGATAAAGTTGGTGCCTTTCAATAGATACTTACAGTGACACATTTTTCGTTGTTCTCTGACAGATCAATGACTACTGCCAGTCTTAACACTGCCAAACTGCCCTATGTTGAACAGCAAAGAACAAGCTGTTCCTGGCTACCTGCTGCTTAGATTACTAAGGTAAAACACAATTCTAAGATCACCTATCACAGATTCTCCTTCCTTTAGCAACAGAAACAGCTGGAAACATTTCCCTCTTCCTTGCCTATGAGAACATCTCCTTACTTTGTACCTTCCACATCTTCAGTCTTTCCCACAAAGCAGACACACATTCAGCCTCCCATCCTGGGATTAACAGCACAGACCCATTAACTAAAAAATTACCTGTTTTACTAGCAACCAAGGTGCAAAAGAACATAACCCAAGAGCGCTCTGCCATTTAGAGGAGCACAAATGCACTCTATGAACACTGCGAACTGAATTTAGGGGAAGAAAGAGAAAATCAAATCTAAACCTCCTCAGTCAGATTATTCAAGTTTTAAATATGAGATAATCCCTGTTAACTGGCTTTGAGAACCTGCCCAATGCATTATGCACAGTTCAAGACAACATATTCCGCTTTCACACTTCAAGTGACATTTTCTACATGGTTGCAGACTACAATTTTAATGAGACAGGAAGAAAAATCCTTTAAACTCTTTTGAAGTTCTATTTCATAGGTGCTTTTCTCTTTGAGCAAACAGAGCTTCTAAAATACTAACAAGTATAGTAAAAAAAAAAAAAAATTAAATGAGGCATTGATGTCTCCTGGAGGGTTTTTTTTTCAGGTACATTTAAGAATAATTGGTCTTAGGAATGATTTGCAAGGCACATAGCAGGAAGTAGTACATAAAAACCTGTAATGCAGATCTAAATTCAAAAGAATAATATATACTTCAAGAAAATGTCCCAAAACAATTTAAGGAATGGGAGAATGCTTTATTACTTGGTTTTGTTTATTTGTAAATAAAAAGTAAAGGAGAATTTATGTTTCACCCCATTACTTACTCCTTTCAATATCTTGCAGCCTCTCCTAAGAACAATGTAAATCCAGTAACAACTAAATCAACCATAAACCCTACAACATTCAAGCAAATTCTAAATAAGGAAAAATTAATATGTCTATTCTTAATTACCACCTGACTCATATAACTTCATTTACTATTGACTGGATAAATGGTGAAAAATTGGGCAGCATTCAGCAGATCTCATTTGCAGCTCAGATCACTCGCAATTCTTTACAGTATTCATTTAAGTCGATACTCAATCAGCATTGCGGACTAAAGGTTCTATATAAAGCAAGGTCTATATTACCTCTTATTTAAGACCTGCTTCATACCCAAGGTGTATGTATTGATTATTGTGCAGAGAATTGAATGACCTGTCTTACTACTTCTTTCTATTTTTCTTCTTCAAAAGGATGACAACAATACCACAGAACAGTATCAATAAGCCTGCCCGGAATTTAACATTGAATATTTGTGTACAAATAATATCCACAAATAAGTAAGTAGCTTTATAAGAAGTAAAACAAGTGAAGGTTGATACTAAGAAGAATATGCAACGAATTGGTAAAAGCTTCAACAGGTATTTTCCAATTGTTTAGACATGAGTACAGGTTGTCTCAAGCCCACTAAGGACTGAATTCATACTTTCAGATTTTTCTGAAGAGGATACACTAGCAGGATGTCACTCTGTACTGAATGTTTTCATACCATGGCAGCAGTTGACTTTCTGACACCAGATTCTCTGCGTTCAACTAAAGAGGGACTAAACAGTTCTCAAGGAAAAGCAAAATACCCGAGACATTTCTACCTATGTACATTCAAATATCTTCACTTCTTTGGAAAAACTGACAGAAATCTGGTGAGTTACTTGTATTAATCATACGTAAAAGTGTGTCAGTTATTGAAAATACAGCAGGCCTCTAAGTACCAATCTGAGCAAAAAATATTGCTACATTCCTATTGTTGAACAGCATGTGCTTGCAGAGTTGAACTGTTCAAAGCTGCAGCTTTATTAATGTATGAGATACTGCACCCATTCCAAGAGCTGTAAATGGGGGAGGGGGAGATGCAAACCACTTTGCTCTGACATAACCCCCACACGTCAACAGAGCAAAGACCTATGGTTATGAAGTAAACATTGAAAACAATTTAAAATCACCTTATGAACTTATCTCAAGCTATACTCACCCTAACAGAAATACTCTTACAACTCTAGGAAACTGCCTATCAGGAATCAAGAAGGTATCTAGAGGAAATTTTGTTTCAGTGTATCTGAGTGGCATGCATTCAACCTAGCTGAAAGGGAAACTAGATAGTGCTGTTCACTCTCCTTGTGACTACAATAGAGAGGAAGAAGGTACCAGACAGTAGGAAGCTTCCCAGTATCTGTCAGTCAGCAGAGACATATCAGATGTTAGCAAGTGACATATGGGACATTCAAAGGTAATCTGAAAAGCTTTGCCTAATTCAGGACAGAAAACATGAAGCGTTATTCTCATTTAGGGAAAATGCATTTGTACTCTCAATAAATACCTCTGCTTTCAAGGCAACGAGTACTCCAGGATACCAAGCTGCAAAATGGCCAGCTTTTTTAACAAATTTCTTTCTTCAAGGTAAGTACATAGTTCAAGCCGCCTCCACACAAGGGTAGAAATGGCAAAGGAACAGAAAGCATCCAAAGCAAAACAAACAATACCAACTCTTCCACCCTGAAAAGTTTTCCACAGACATCTTGATGACCCTTCATATTCACTCAAAATAAGCGTATATGGGAGGAGGTATGCATAGATCTTATGCTCATAGAAATCAGTAGAAACATTGTTTTGACTTTGCTGACTGAAGGAATGACACAGAGTTGGTTGCACTCTTTTTTTTGGTACCTGATATACCCATGGTAGGAGATTTTTTAGTTTCTCAAATACACAGCACACCCTAATTATCAGATTTTATTCTAAACACAGTGCTGCATCAGCTACTACAAAGGAGAAAAACGACTGCTGCTGCTGAACCCATGACAGTATCCACCCCTTATTCCATACCATTCACGTCATGCTCGGATCCCATATTTTCAATATACCATCACACACACACACACATATATATATATATAAAAATACAACCCCCCCCACACACACACACAGGGAGAGAGATCATCCTTCAGTGCATGGACCAATCCCTACAAAGCTGCTGAGTCCATTTGGTCCGTGACATCAAGCTCCATCTCCTGTAACAGTCCTTCAGAGCAGGGGAGGCCGCGCGCGGTGTTGGATCGTTGCCTGCTGATGCTGATCGTTCCTTTACTGCAAAACTCGTCCGGTTTCATTAAAGTTCATTCTTTGTTGGGATGACAGTCAGAGGGCCAGTCGCTGATGACTTGAAGACATCTAGTTGGTGGGCTATAAAAGTATTACATAGCAGGCAATAGCATGCAATTGAGTTCATTGGCTGTTTTCTCCTAAAATCAAATCTCCTTGAGGTATGCATCGGACTTCCCCATCTTCTCGCATTACCCACCAAGTATATCTGGGTCCATGAGCAAAAGCAATCCCACAAGTGGGTTTGCCTTTACCTGAAGCAGGAATAACCCAGACTTGTCTTCCCCAGCAAATTTTTTATATGCACCACAGGAACTTTGTCCCCCTCCACAGTATGTAGCAGTTCTGACTGGGCTGGGGCTGCCCTGTCGGCAGATCCTCTGGTGTTTACCAACCAGGTGGCTTTTCGTAAATGTGTATCCCAATGTTTGAAAGTCCCACCACCCATTGCTCTCAGTGTAGTTTTTAATAGCCCATTGCACCACTCAATTTTCCCAGAGGCTGGTGCATGGTAGAGGATGTGATATACCCATTCAATGCCATGCTCTTTGGCCCAAGCGCCTATCAGGCTGTTCCGGAAATGAGTCCCATTTGTCTGACCCAATTTTCTCTGGGGTGCCGTGTCACCACAAAATCTGTTTCTCAAGGCCCAGAATAGTGTTCCGGGCAGTGGCATGGGGCACAGCGTATGTTTCCAGCCATCCAGTGGTTGCTTCCACCACAGTAACCACATGGCAATTGCCTTGGCTGGTTGGTGGGAGTGTGATAATATAAAATCAATGTGCCAGGCCTCCCCATATTTGTACTTCAGCCATCGTCCTCCATACCAAAGAGGCTTTAACCGTTAGCTTGCTTCATTCCAGCACACGTTTCACAGTCATGAATAACCTGGGCAATAGTGTCCATTGTTAAGTCCACCCCTCGATCACGAGCCCATCTGTATGTTGCATCTCTGCCCTGATGGCCTGAAGTATCATGGGCCCACAGTGCCAAAAATAATTCACCCTTTATGTTGCCAGTCTAGTTCCATCTGAGCCACTTCAATTTTAGCAGCTTTATCCACTTGTTGGTTGTTCTGCTGTTCCTCAGTGGCCCGACTCTTGGGTACATGAGCATCTATGTGGCGTACCTTGACCACTAGGTTTTGCACCTGGGCAGCGATATCTTGCCACAAGGCAGCAGCCCAGATGGGTTTACCTCTCCGTTGCCAGTTGTTCTGCTTCCATTGCTGCAACCACCCCCACAGGGCATCTGCCACCATCCATGAGTCAGTATAAAGTACTGGCCACTTCCCTCATTCAGCAATGTCCAAGGCCAGCTGGATGGCTTTCACCTCGGCAAACTGACTCGATTAACCCTCT
Organism: Ara ararauna; assembly: GCA_028858755.1. Taxonomy (NCBI): domain Eukaryota; kingdom Metazoa; phylum Chordata; class Aves; order Psittaciformes; family Psittacidae; genus Ara; species Ara ararauna. The sequence continues at coordinate 17,473,581 of CM054382.1, read as the reverse complement.
CCTTCAGCAGTTTCTGCAACTTGTTGTCGAGGACTCCATACGGCTGCCTTCCATCTACGATGCTTTCCCACAATGTGACAGGACCCCTCAGTAAACAAGGCATATTGCTTTTCACTTTCTGACAGTTCATTGTATGGTGGGGCCTCTTCAGCACGCACCACCACCTCCTCCTCCAGTGACATTCCAAAATCTTTGCCCTCTGGCCAGTCCATGATGACTTCTAGAATTCCTGGACAACTGGGATTTCCTATTCGAGCTCATTGTGTAATTCATGCAGCCCACTTACTTCATGTAGCATCAGGTGCATGATGTGAGAGGAGATCCTGCCTTTGAACATCCAGCCCACCACAGGCAACTGGGGTGCTAGGAGGAGCTGCGCTTCAGTGCCAATCATTTCTGAAGCAGCTCGAACCCCTTCATAGGCTGCCAGTATCTTTTTCAGTTGGGGTATAGCTGGCCTCAGATCCTCTGTATCACCGACTCCAAAAGCCGAAGGGTCGGCCTCCCCTAGAGCTTTCTGCCAGAGGCTCCAGGTAGGACCATTCTCCCCGGCTGCGGTGTACAGTACATTTTTAACATCTGGCCCGGTCCAAACTGGTCCGAGGGCTACTGCATGAACTATCTCTCGTTTAATTTGTTCAAAAGCTTGCTGTTGCTCAGGGCCCCATTTAAAATCATTCTTCTTCCAGGTCACATGATAGATAGGGCTTACAATCAAACTGTAATTCAGGATGTGCATTCTCCAGAACCCCACAACACCCAAGAAAGCTTGTGTTTCTTTCTTATTGGTTGGTGGAGATATTGCTGTTATCTTGTTGATCACATCTGTGGGGATCTGGCGACATCCATCTTGCCATTTTATTCTCAAAAATTGAATCTCCTGTGCAGGTCCCTTGAACTTGCTCTGTTTTATGGCAAAACTGGCTTTCAGCAGGATTTGGATTATTTTCCTCCCTTTATCAAAGACTTCTTCCATTGTATCACTCCACACAATAATGTCATCAATGTATTGCAGGTGTTCTGGAGCTTGCTCCTGTTCCAGTGCATTCTGGATCAGTCCATGACAGATGGTAGGGCTGTGTTTCCACCCCTGGGGAAGTCGGTTTCAAGTGTACCGGACACCTCTCCAAGTAAAAGCGAACTGTGGCCTGCACTCTGCTGCCAGAGGAATTGAGAAAAATGTACTGGCAATATCAACCGTGGAATACCACTTGGCTGCCTTTGACTCCAGTTCATACTGACATTCTAGCATGTCCGGTTCGGCAGCGCTCAAGGATGGTATAACTTCGTTCAGGCCACAATAGTCTACTGTTAGTCTCCACTCTCCGTTAGACTTTCACACTGGCCATATGGGGCTATTAAAGGGTGAGTGGGTCCTACTGATCACTCGTTGACTCTCCTATCTACAGATCAGCTTATGGATGGGAATCAGGGAGTCTTGGTTGGTGTGATATTGCCACCGGTGCACTGTTGTGGTCATGACTGGCACTTGTTGTTCTTCAACCTTCAGCAACCCCACAACAGAAGGATCCTCTGAGAGACAAGGCAAGGTGAACAGCTGCTCAATTTCCTCTGTCTCCAAAGCAGCAATACCAAACGCCCATCGGTACCCTTTTGGGTCTTTGAAGTACCCTCTCCTGAGGTAGTCTATGCCAAGGATGCATGGAGCCTTTGCACCAGTCACAATGGGGTGTTTTTGCCATTCCCTCCCAGTCAGGCTGATTTCAGCCTCCAGTACAGTCAACTCTTGGGATGCCCCTGTCACTCCAGAAATATAAATGGGTTCCACCCCTCGACAGCTTGGTGACATCAGGGTACACTGTGCACCGGTACCTACTAGAGCCTTATACTTCTGTGGGACTGATGTGCCAGGCCATTTGATCCACACAGTCCAGTAAATCCAATTGTCCCCTATTTCCACCTGGCTGGAGGCGGGGCCCCTCTAATAGTCATCACATTGGTCACTCACATCTTGTTGACAGGAATTATTCCTCATCACAGGAGCTGAAGTAAAATCAGCTCTTCCACTCCATCTGGGAACCTGCTCACAAGAGACTGAAGCCGCAGCCTTCATGGGGTGATCAGCCTTGACCTTTGTTCTCCTCTTCAATTCACACACCCATTCCTTCAAAACTGAAGTAGGCTTTCCATCCCACTTTGTCATATCTTCCCCGTGATCCCGCAGGTAAAACCATAGGGTGGCCCATGGTGTATACCTTCTATATATTCTCTCTCAAACAGCAGGACACCTTTTGTTAATAGCTGAGACGTGTGTTGGTACACGTGAGGAGTTGGATAGATCGTCTCTCAGTTGTTTGAGGTCCTGGGACAGTTTTTCCACAGCTGAGATGATGGAAGGGGTGAGATCGTCTTCAAACTCTCGGAATTTATGAATCATTTCATCCACTGTTGGTGGTATTATGTCATTCCAGGTTACTGTTGCCAATGAGTGGGCATATGATGGGGGTGCATTCCGTGTAAATGTCTGCCACATGGGCCGTGTACATTTGACTTCATCTGGATCTATGGGTATATCCCTGTTATTCAGCTTGATATTATAGATCATCTCTACAATAGCTGATTCCCTCAGAGACTGGATGCCCTTTTCCAGAGAAGTCCACTTGGCCGAACGACTCATAACATCGTCCTTGTATGGAAACCTATCTTTCATAGCTGCCAAGAACTGCCTCCAAAGGCTGAGGGACCATTTCTCTCTTGCAATTGCTTTGTCAGTTCTCCCTTCCCTAGCAAGTGATCCCAGCTGTGTAGCTTCACTACCTTCTAGTTCATGACTGTCAACCCCATTGTCCCAGCATCGGAGCAACCAGGTGATGATGTGCTCCCCTGGCTGACGGGTAAAGTCTTTTCGCATATTCCGTAGCTCAGTTGAGGGCCGAGACTGGGAGGTCACCTCTTCTTCTTCTTCTTCGTCATGTGATGATGACTCCTGGTCAGATGCTGTCCCAGGTGGTGAGTATGTTGTTTCTTCATCTTGCTTTATCTTTCTTGCCTCTTTTTTGCCTTTCCTCCTGCTTACAGCAGCAACCGGTATTGGTACTAGTTGGTCCTCTGGTTTAGCTGCGGTGATTATCATTGTGGTTTGGGTAGCTGCTGTACTTGTCACTGGGGTTTGAGTAGCTGCTGTACTTGCTGCTGGTGGTGGTGCAGCTGCTGTACTTGGAGCTGGAGTAGCTGCGCTGCCCATTACTGTTGAAGTTTGAGTAGCTACTGTACTTGTCCCTGGGGGTGGTATAGCTGCTGTACTTGGAACTGGAGTAGCTGCACTGTCCATTACAGTCGAAGTTTGAGTAGTGGCTGTACTTGTCCCTGGGGGTGGGGTAGCCGCTGTGCTTGGAGCCGGAGTAGCTGTGCTGTCCATTACTCTGCCCTCAGATCCAGGGACATTTTTTTCCTTTTGAAGGTGTTGGATGGTGTTGAACAGGGCTCTGTAGGCACAGGCCAAGCCCCAGCACATTGCTATGATTTGTCCATCTCTGGTGTGACCAGAATGACAACACACCTCCTTTAAGTGTTTTACTAATTTTTCTGGATTTTGCATTCGTTCATTGGTGAAGTTCCAAAGCACTGGAGGGGCCAACTGGCCTAGATACTTGCCCATACTATCCCACACACCCTGCCACTCATGACAATCCAGCCTCTGGGAAAATCTCTTGGACCTCCTATATCGTCGTTTAACCCTAGACAAGGCCCAAACCCTGATCTGCATAACTCTCGGGACCAGATGAAATGGTCATGAGTAAAACACACTCGGTATGCACGCCAACATGGCGATCCCCATCACAACCAGCAGGCAGGTCTCAAGGGTATCTAAAGGCCATTCAACCCTTCAAAATTCTCAAATGATGCTGTAAACAGTCTGGTGGGGGGGCTGGGAGCATAAAAGAATGTCTCCTTCACAGTTTGACCACCCGAGGAGGTGAAAAAAGATGTGTAATTGCTAAACACTTCTATTATATACCTCCCAAAGTATAGAGTTGGTGACCACACTGGGAACAAAAGCCGGGTCAGTTTCATGATCACCAAGTCTATTGTATTAAAAATCAGTGCAATAAAGTACAACGTAACAAGAACCTTAATCCAAAACCCATGTTTGAAAAATGTTAATATAAGAAATACTGGCTGTAAGTAAAGTACCATATGCTGAACCTGTGAGAACCAGAGCAACAACTTTGAGAGACAATAAATCAGCATTGTGACGAGTGGCTATTAATCCTGTTATCTCAACCCTTCATGCTCCACGTTGGGCACCAAAAAGAACTGTCGTGGTTTAAGCTGTAAATCATGCAGCTTGTTCACTCACTCCCCCCTCTTTCTTTCCCCCCAACTCCAAGGGGGGGGGGGGGGGGGGGGGGCTGGAATGGGGAGAAGAATCGAAAGAGTGTAACTTCCACAGGTTGAGATAAGAAGAGTCCAGTAACTAAGGTATAACACAAATCACCACTGCTACCACCAATAATAATAATGACAAGGGAAATACAAGGGAAGAGGATACAACCGCTCACCACCCGACAACCGAGCTGTGAACTAAACTCTTCCAGGTTCCTGCCCCCAGTTTTATGTCCTGGGCATGACGTACTGTGGTATGAAATACATCTTTGGTCAGTTTGAGTCAGGTATCCTGTTTCTGCTTCCTCCCGGCTTCCCCTCCTCCCTGGCAGAGCATGAGACTCAGAAAGTTCTTGGTCAGACCAAAACATTCTAAGCCATAACTATAAACATCAGTGTTATCAGCGCTGTTCCCAGGCCGAAAGTTGAAAACACAGTGCTGCACCAGCTACTACAAAGGAGAAAAACAACTGCTGCTGCTGATCCCATGAAACTTGTATTTTGAATTGCCTGTACTCAAGAAGTGAGAGAGCTCAAGAAAGAAGCTACTATTTTTAAGGACTCCTACAAGTACAGAAAATTGTTCCTGTCCTCAAAAATTTCAATTTTGATAATTTTCATTAAATAAACACCACTTTTCTCCCCAACACCCAAACCCAGATATTAAAGCAAACACTGCTAAAGATAAGCCTAAAACCTATCAGTAGCCATAAGTATGCCTTCAAAATTTTATGAAGTCTACCATGCCCTTCCCAAGACTGATGTCAAAACCACTACTGCCATGAATAGGAGCTGAGCAGTAGTTTTGGGCTCTGGAGTATGAGAACTATTCAAAGCAGAATCAAACTGGACTCAGTTATGGCATCGGCCCAATAGATTTGTCTTCTATCCCAAATTCACCATGAAGAAACTGCAAAAAGTGACTTTCCTTCTTTGTGCTTCATCTTTCAAACAGGGATAATAGCATTTCCTCACCTCCCAGGATATGCGTGCTAGATGTATTAAAGATCTTATATACTAGTCTGATGAGGCAGAAATACCTACTTAATAACATACACACAGGTTAGATCTATAGATAACATATATATATAGATAATATAGATAAAACTTCAACACCAAAATAGATACATTTCGGTATTTCTTTCCATTATCCCCCTTTCCTTTTAACTCATGTACTAAGAGTCAGAAGCAACAAAGTAGCTGCAAACGAAACAGGCAACTTGTATTCTGGCATATATCCTCATATCTGGAATTGGAAACAGCACAGTAAGACCTATTCATTCGTGGATGAAAAGTACATAAATATAACAGATGAGCCCTTTTAGTAACTCACTGACAGAAACCACCTACTGACTGGACATGTTTGGAGTATTCAGACTGGATGCAGAGGAAATAGTGCCCTAGGACTCTGGGAATGTGTGCAAACATCTGGACTACATACAATCTATACCTGTAAACTCAACCGAACAAATCAGCTTGCTCTGCTCCTTATTTAAAACACTTTCCTTTTACAATGTATGGTAAAACGATAGCAATATCTGTTATACCCTTTACGATTAAGAAAATCAGGAGGTAGACAGCTTAGATCTATAAAAATGATTTGATGTATTTGGCAATCCAACTTGGCATGCCTGAAATGAGCTGTTAAATGAAATTTTGCACAGCCATGCCATCAGGTTTTATTCACTTGCCACATTTTATTCCAAAGGGTAAAACTGATGGCTAATACTAATCACCTCAAGTATTGCCAGAATTGTGTCAAATTTTGGGAAGAGATCAATACCTTCTTAAATGGGGGTGAGGTGGTGGTGGTGGTGGTATGTGAGTGTGATTTATAAGTAATCAGAAATCACCAACCAAACTGAAGAGAGAGGTGGCCTAAAATACTAACAACTTGCCCTTTCTTAGGGGCACAAGTCGATCAGCATTTTTTAAAATACCAGGTGAAATCTGTCAAGGTTTTCCCTTCAAATAAATAATAAAGAAAACAGCCATTTTTTTAAAGTGTGGGGTTTTCCCCCCGCTGCAACAATTGCTGGAACAAATCTTAGTTCTTAAATAATAAAGAGAAATGCTCCAAATTACTCTCCTTGGGAGCAACAGCAAGGGAACCAAGAGTAGTGCTGGAGTAAAGGACATTTAAAGCTTCAAATCTATCACAGGTTCTGCCCATATGCTTCTGTACTTAGACAAGCTGCTGGACTTCTCTGTTTGGTTTCCCTAGTAGATTCACAGGTAATAGATGAAATGCAACAACTCCTCTAATACTTACAGATGAGAAATACGCATCAGAGTAATAGTAATTCCAGCATTTTCACCTGTAGTTACGTATTTTTATCACACATGACTGATGGAAATGAACATAATGGTGAGATTCTTCACATATACATTACCATGTATGACCATGTCACTACCTGTTCTGTGCTCTCAAGTGCAAAGTAAAAAAACAAGTAAAAATGTAATAAAAGACATAAATTATTAGTTATTAAAAGCCAGAAAGGACATCAGTGCCAGAACATGGTCTGGTTCACCTAAATTCCTGATGTTTAAACAATTTATTTCATCATTCCTTGTAGTCAACTCTCAGTTGCATTTCTGTTTACATACTCTGCAGGGGCCACCACCTATGGGAAGAGAGATGAGAACATTCTCACATTATGGTGTCTGTAAGACTCATTGAGTCTTTAATGATTTTCAAGCAGAGTCCTGCTGTGAAAGCAATGCACAAAGTCAACAAATGGTCCAGGTACAATATTCTCGTAATAAAATTCATTTTATTAAAATAAACTTCTAGGTGTCTGTCAAAGAATTGAAAAATACAACATGTTTATGTATGATGTATCAACTGACACCAGGTGCAGCACATGTGAACAAGGCTTGGCTCAGTGAGAGCAGGCTGTGCAAATTGATACAGAGTCTAAGTACATGACATGCGGCTGGTTCTTGCTTCATTAACATATTTTCTTTTTCCAACTTCTTGTTTTAATGACAACACTACTCTAGACCCAGGTATTGAAAGAAGAAAAATCATCCTGTTTGAGAGTCCTTAAAAACTCCTGGGTTTAGTCACAGTAGTGACTAAAACAAAACTTTTAACAGAAATTTAGACATAGCAAGAATTTAATTACATTATACATACACATACAACTTAGATCTGTGAGAAGCATTTAATTCTAATTGACACTTCAGTGTCTATTGGTATATGAATGTTTTTAGTCCAAAACAAAACTTTTGGCTTAAGATTTATTATTTTTTGAATTTTTGGCTGACTTACATAAATCAAAACAGTGCACACATGGATTTGTTTCTAAGTAGTTCAAGTGTTCATAATGCAATTGGTTGGGTTTCCTTTTGATAAATTACCTAACAAGAAAGAGGATGCCACAGAAAAAAAAAATACATAGATATACCAAGCCATATACTTGGTTGCACTGTGATGATTTCTTTCACAGTGGCAACTGCAAAATCTATCTATCAATCAGCACTAGAAAAGAGGAGGAAAAAAAGTAAAAATAAGATGAGTGCAACTGCTTTGTATCATCAAGAAGCAGACTCTGGAAGTTCAATTAGGGATTACTTGCTGTTGTTCAGGTAAATGCTCTTCCAAGCACATCTATTTTACAGGGGTCTTGAAAAGTGTTTCCAGATGAGTGGATGGCACTCCACTCAGCATTCTCATTCATCTGCAGTTTTGCTGGATTGTATGTAGGCATGAAGTTTCCCTTCATTTCTTTCCTGCTTCTTTGGCAGAGAACCCTCAATTCAGTCTCTTCTGCGCCATATAGCTGGCAATGTCTTTGTCATAAAGCCAGATAATGTTTCCTTCAGTAATTTCATTTCTTTTCCACTGGTCATGAGCAGTTCGGGGTTCTTTGTCTTTCGCGATTTCTTCTCCCTTCCCGTTTAATCTATTGCTTATTATTTGTTTTCCAGTACTACTTTTTTTTCCTCTGTCACAACAAAGTTCAATGGTGCCTATCAACTCAACAGTGTAAAACTTATTTCTACGAAGACAGCAACAAAAATGCAATGGCCTCATGCAGAGTTCAGTGTCAGGAGCAAAACATAAAAAAGAAAGCTCTGTAATTAAAAGTGGATGCTGTCAGGGAGAGAGAACTGTATTTCTGAACTCTGGAAGAAAAGACATATTTACCCAGAAATTGCTCCTGTTCCTGAAAATCTAGACTTCACTGTAATAGAATATGATCTTCAGGAGATATGGAAACCTTTCAGTATAGCTATATAGGCAAAAACACAAACATTGGCATTTCTATCCCTTTTTTCCACAAATCTGAAAACAAACCTTTTTATGAATTTTCTCATAACCTCGCTTGTTGCTCCACTAATGATTTGGAAACTGTAATTGATACAGCAAACTAAAATGCAGCAAAAATCAGAAAATTTAGCAATAAAGTCAACAGCATTCATAATCAGCAACCAAGAATTCACTGAGTTTGACGATTCAATTAAAACATTTAACAGTTCAGCATGGGCTATTTTTAACTGGAATTTTCCATGACACTGACTATAAACCACTGATCTGCATACAGATCTGGATGATTGGATTAAAAAGCCAACAAAAGAAGTACTGTTTGACTTGTAAAAATCAGAGGATCAAACACACAGCAAGCACAAACCTTTCATTTTCCCAAACACAGGAAAAATAGGTATAAGCACATATACTTATCTATAAAGGTATACCTATGCTTACATTTAGGCTGTGACAGTACAATATTACCAATGCACTAGGATTTACATCCTCTCCCAGTCTCTATGCTTATAATGGGGCTAATCATTCCTTGTCAGCACCTATTTATTTTTTTCTACTATAAATATAAATTTTCAAAGATAAAAATCTACCCTTTCGATGCCTTAATTGGGATAGATTAATCCCACTCTAAAACTGCTAGAACATGTGAGGCAGTAGGGCTTTTAGTTGTTATTGGTGGCATTTCATTTGTTTGTCTGGGGGTATGTCTATTCATTTTAGTGAACTTTTTTTTCCTCCCTTGTAGTTGCCACCAAACTCTGGGTTCATCCCACTCATTTTTATGTTCTACTTTCCCTCCCCTGCCCCATCCATCTTTGTCCCTCTTCATTTCTCTATTGTTAAAAGGAGTGGGGGCCCAAACAGACAGATGTTTATATGTGACCAGATCTTTCCTTTCACAAAACAGAAAGGAAACCACATGACATTAATGTGATATTCAGAGAGCAGCACTGTTTATTTTGTCTCTTGCTATCAATTCCTTTATCCTTGGTCTGATTAGGTTAAGCTCTTCAGACCTATTGCTAAGCACAGCCTAACCCACTCCCTTCCTGTTCTGACCCTGCACGGAATAATGAGTATGCCCTTGAAGGAGCAGAGACTAACAGTAGCATTAGTCACATTTTACTTTTGAAAGAAAGAGAAGGGGACCAACGAAGGGGACCAACGAAGGGGACCAACGAAGGGGACCAACGAAGGGGACCAACGAAGGGGACCAACGAAGGGGACCAACGAAGGGGACCAACGAAGGGGACCAACGAAGGGGACCAACGAAGGGGACCAACGAAGGGGACCAACGAAGGGGAGCAAGTGAGGAAGCTTTTTAACATTTTAATTGAAGTTAACATACCTATGTTGCTTTCCTGAACGAGATACTGACTCATTTCCCAAATCTGAGATTTCTGCTAATTCCCAAGCCAAGTGAGACACATTTAGTGCACCCCCATTTTTGTCAGCTGCAGACCTATGTCTTGCTAACCACATCAGTTTGACAGCTTGCACTCAAAGTCATTTGATGAATTATAATGGAAGACTAATCTGAATGTATTTTAGCTGTGGTGTTAAAGACAGATTACTGTTTTAATCATCCAAGGACACACTAAGACATCTGTTTTTTTAAACAAAGTAGTGGCTCATTAAGATAACAAATTTGTGTTTAAAATGACTGGTATAGGCACTTACCACATATTTAATCCAATCTACAAATAAAAAGTCAATCGCAGATTTAAACATGGAATCACAGACTGAATTAAAAAAATAATATCACCTATCTGTACTCTCTGTAATCTCTACCATATAGCAACTTATCTATACTCCTTATAAATAGGAGCAAATCAGCTAAAACTCTGAAGGCAGTGAAATAAAGCATATTAAAAAAATCAAGCACAAATTGCTATGAGGGTTTAAGTTACTGCTGTAATCTAGCCCTCTACAGAAAACCTGACGCCACCTGTTGCACAGAAGATTAAGCTACAGCAGCCTAAGGCTACTTGACTTCTGTATGAGAGCATCCACAGAGATGCAGATGTTTTCTGCTTTTGAACACATTAAGTGTACTCCACTTAAGGATCTGAGTTCAGTTTTCTCAAGTACTGAGTGTGGGTAAGTCCCAGCAAAGGCAAAGACAGTAATCTCATCAAGGGAACCTGGGTTTTTTTGTTCATTACATCACTGATTAATTCTTGTTACAGTGGTTCAAAAGGTACTTCAGCAATACAAGGTAAAAAAAGCGCCAACAAACTCATTACAAACATCTCTGCAGCTGTTACATTCACCGAATTTAGGAAGGATCCATTCAGTTTCAAAAATGTAGAGTGAGAGCAGCAACTACCATGATAGCGCAGTAACAGAACAAGGGAAAGAGCAGGGAGGCAACTTGGGGAAGCGAAGTTTTATATGGGGCAGACTGGACAAGCACTAAACAAGGAAATTAAATTCAAATAAGAATTTCAGAAAATTAAAGCCAAATTTGGACACAATGACATGGCCTTTGAAAGCTGGTAGAGAACTTCAGTTTTGTTTTAGTTGTATTTAAATTACCTACATAAATATTACTGCTTGGCTGTTAAAGTCCTCAGTTCCCACAACATTCAAAAAGACGGAAGAAACAAACAAACAAAACAAAACAAAAAATAAACTGCATCTCAACCAACTCAGAAAAGGTCCCTCTGAGGAAGGCAATCAGACAGTTTTGTGATGTCTGACAATGCTATGAAAAGTGTTATTAATTTAACAACACGCTACAAATTTATCGAAGAAAACAGAAGGCTTTGACAGAAAAAAATGTGCCCACTCTCATGTGATCTCTCTAGGGATCTTACCTGAATGAATGCAATTCTCTATGCCTACTGGCACTCCCTGAAATAATTATTAATTACTGGCAAAGACAGTCACTGCATGGTCTGTATAAAACACACTTGCCCTCCCTTATAAATGCTTGTTATTCCACAAAGAAATTAAGAATAAATAAGACATTTGGCCAAAATAGGCCAAGATAGTAGTCCCTTCACTATTAAGAGAAATAATAATATTAATAGCAAGACTACTGTTCAGTACCTGGTCAGAAGTACCCTTAAAATGCAAGTAGCTGCTTCAAGTAAGACAGACAGCTATTTATACTGAAGAACAACAGAATGATGAAGAAATTAAAAAATAAGAAATAAGCCTCCCAAAGTCCACAATCCTGCACAGCGGTTCCAAAACCTATGGCTGTGTTTGCACTGCAAGCTGGCCAGACGCAAAACCAAACTAGAATGCACAAGCAGGTTTGCCACTCAGCAGGAGTCCCAGCTTTGGCTCTTAGAAATGAGTATACTCTCTTTTCTGTGCTTTTAAACTGCTTTTCCAGTAGTTTATTAGAAGTCTTCATTCTTATTCCGATGGAAGACCTATCATATTTATAAGGTTATAATTTAAACAGTTTTGCCTCTCAAAGGAAGTTTTATGCCCAACATTAATTCCACTGAATCCATTTCACTAAGAAAATGAGTGATACAGCTGCCAACTTCCATCAGCAAAAGAATTACTTTTTTCACTCTCCTTCTTTAATATAATTTGTGGTAGTCAGTTATAGAGTAATAGGTCTTCAAATACTTCATAAGTATTTTCTTATATTTTTCATAGCGTATCTTATATGAAGTATTCATAAGACATGAAATCATTTCCCAGCAACATAGGACATCAGCAGTTACACCAAACTAACCCTTGTAAAAACCTTTTTAGTAAAGTGATGTAAAGATACAATTTTCTCATAATGTGAATCACATCATTATTAGCATGTAATGAAAGGTCATTTTCAAAAAAATGTGTTATGAATAACATGATTCAGATAAATGGCATTTGAATCCTTTGAAAACTGTATCCTTTGAAATCTGAGGATACGTTCCATTTTATTTCCTCAGAAGATACTTTAAAGAAAATGAGACACTCATTGAAGAAAACTTAGAAGTACCAGTCTCTTTACAATATCTTCTCAATCTACAGAAAGCAAAAGAAAAAGGATATTTTTTAATCAGCAGTAGGTATATAAAATCTCTAGGTGTGTATACATATATATATAGCTATATATAGAGATCTCTTAAGAGAGATTTTATATACCTATATCTGGTCTTACATACTACTAACAGAAAGACTTCAGTATCTACTTTAACTTACATCCCAAGCAACATTCTTCTACCCTAACTGCAAAGCAGTAAAAGGATAAATTTGGAGCAGCAAATATTTCAAGAGGAGTAATAATGTTTTCCTGCTTTTTTATGAGAAAGTCTAGAAATGTATAAAATTACCAAAAAATATTAGACAACTCTTGCAATTGATTTCATTTTGTTGTAATTTAACAACAAAACCCACACAAGTAGGTACAAAGAGTTACAATACTGATCTGAGTATTGTCAGAAGATTTGTTTGCTTTGCTTTTTTTTATTGTCTTCTTATATAATGATCAGTAATGTTAAATCTGGCAGCAGTTTTACGTGTATTTGCTAGATTCATTTGCCTTGAAATCTATTACATGTGTTTCTTACATCTGCACTGAAATGCTCTGCTTCCCAAGTCATCCCTTTCACTGCACAATGGCCAATTTCACATCCTCTGTCCTTCAGCATACCGTATTTGCTTTCACCTGACCATTAACTTTCAAGTAATATTTTTTAGTACCAGTCCAGACATTAAACAATTACATAGAATGAACATTTATTTTATGCCTAGATCTTCCTTTCCTTAGAAAAATCATTCTAGCAGCATCATCCCTACTAGCAGTATTTGTCAGAGCCCAATACTCACTGACCAGGTTATTTTAGATTCTTCACACACTGAGGGTGCAACATCTAATACCAAATTTACATATTTGAAGCTGGCTGATGTTACACTATTCCTGATATAGTGGAGTGATACTAAATATATTGTGTAACACAATATAAATGTAAGTTACACTTAGCAATATCTATGTAGTGATTGCACAACTACAACCTCGATGGTTTGCCGCATTACCGGCCTCCAGAATATGCTCCGCATTAGTATGCTGGGCATCTCCAATCACTAGAAAAGAGTACATGGAGTGAAGCCAGCTCAAGACCTCTGCTCTCTTTTTATACTCATGTTTTGCTGAGCCACATCACTTATCCACTCCCACCATGCTGATCCAGCTAACCCAGGGAGACACTGACATTCTTTCAAGGAGCTCTCTTTCTGGGAGAAACACTATCACTATCAGTCGATTCACTCAACTGTTGATAAACCGTTAATCTAAAACAAAGGCCATCCTCAGGACCCCTTTGTGTTGAGATAAACTCAGGTCCTTGCAAGAGCTTTAGTCAGTCACATCTTTCATTATTCCTCAAGCTTCACATCACCCTGGCCCATCTCCTCTGAGCCTTCTTCCATTTTAGGGGGCTATTGGCCAATCACAGTATATTATCATTTTCTTTTATATTTTGACAATATTTAGCTGCTCATGTAGAGGAAGTGAAATAGTTTGTCGATCATTCAAAAGCAGCATTCGCTACCCATATATTTCTGTGGTGTCAAATCACTAGGGTAGCAACCACAAGGCAAGCCACAGTCATTTTGATTTCTATTTCAATTATTTATATAATCGTAAGTTCTAAGAGAAATACTGTCATTATACACTGATAATGTGTGCCTAATAAATTAGTTGAAACACAGATTGAAACATATAGCAGAGCGCATGTTATTTAGCAGAGAAAATTAATGCATATCATTTAATTTTGGAATGCAGAAAACTTTATCTGGCACCCAGCACAGTTTAACTCGGAGAACCAAGTACTAGCCTTCTGTTAAGAATAGTGAGGAGCAACATGGGACTAGGAAACTCAACAGCAAAAAACAGCTGTTGCTTTAAGAAGTGCTTTGCCTAACAGCTATTTCCAAGAATAAAATCAACCCCTCTCTTGTTCTGTACCTTCCACCCCCTTGTGAAGTTGGGGTTACTACCCCAGAGATGATATGTGATTAATGAATTTCAGGGTCTGTATAGCGAATCTGGAGAAAAAAAGCTAGGGCCTAATGAAAACGCATCAAGCTCTACAAACGGAAGTGCACGTACTGGTACAATATTTTCTGGAAATACTTATGAAGGTCTGTACTTCCAATGCAAACATGGCTACCATCAGTCTTCATAATAATAACTAGATGTACTTTGCACTGAAAGTAGATTTATAACAGACACCCTCACTAAGTCATGGGGCAAATTCCTTAAAACCTTTGTGTTTGTAGGTAGCAAGAGAAGAGGAATTACACCTCATACTGCACAACTGAAAAAAAAAAAAAAAGCAAACCAAGATTTGTTTCCTTTTTCAGGTGAACAACAAGGGATTGGACTCTGACTTCTTATAAATAAGCTCTCCTGCATCAGTAGCACCAAATGACACATCCTGATCTCAGCTGGCCTCAGCCAGTTTAGACTATATCTCACTTTGACAGGAACTACGTTCCCTCAGGAACACAACCGTGTTCAATTCAGTGGGGCAATTCACATCCAAGATCTTACAATTTGTTTTCAAATGATACCTAAAGGTTTAAAGATAACCCTGTGGCTATTTTCTTTTTTATTTCATTAACTCCAGTTCACCACACTGCTATCTGAAATATCACTCAAAAGCACTGGCTAAGCGCATCAAAAACATCATTTTCAATATTTAAAGTATGGCTTTCCAGAAGATATGAAATACCTGTTAACTCTTTACCAAGGTCCTTTAACTGTGATTTTGTAACTGTTTATTAAACCAAGAGCAAATTTCTTTAAAAGAGCCTTAGAGTCTTTATGCTGCCAGAAGGACATAAATGCAAATCACAAGCAAAAGATTTAGTAGCACTTAAGTTGCTAAGCCTCAGCTAAGAGCTAGTTATCTGTATAAGCCACCTTCCTAGACCAATGCAAGTGCAAAGCATAGACTTGAATCAAATAACCACCGCAGAGGGTTAAGGACATCTATTCAGCTTTCTTTTTTAACTGGACTAGGAACAACCCAGGGTGTCTCCCATTACTACATAACAGTGGAGGGGCACTAACTTTTATCATAAGACAAGTGCTTGTGATCCTTTGCTAACATGCACTTATCCACACACTCAAAGGTCTGGTTATTCCCTTGACATTAAGCTAGGAAAAAATATTTTTCTGAAATTGCTTTATAATTAACTGGATATAAAAATAGATATAAAATAATTTGCTAAAAGGAGATTCAGAGAATGACAACGCATACATTAAAGCATCCAAAAGAGAAGTTAGTGTAAGCAAGGAGCATCCCTGCTCAGTAGCAGATCTGCATCAGGGGAGAAAAAAAAAAAAAAGTGGTTTTCTGTTCCACAGATATATTGAAACTTCCCAATGCATTTCCATATTTTTCCAGTTATCCTGGTCTAATACTTCTGTAATTCCATTCATACTTAAGATAATTTTTCTGGTTTATTATTTGCATTTACTAATTGTTAAAGGGACCAAAAGAAAAAAAAAGCAACCCCTTTTTCACATGGAAAGAAGACATCAGCATGCTCCGTTACTGTCGTGGTTTAAGTCCAGTCAGCCACGCAGCCCGTTCTCTCACTCACTCCCCCCTCTTTCTTCCCCTCGCTCCCGGAGGGATGGGAAGGAGAATCGAAAAGAATGCAACTCCCACAGGTTGAGATAAGAACAGTTTAGTAACTAAAGTATAACACAAACCACTGCTGCTACCACCAATAATAATAATGACAAGGCAAATACAAGGAAAGAATACAATTGCTCACCACCTAATACCAAGCCCAACCACGCAGTGCACCCCCACCCTTCCGAGCCTCTGCTCTCTTTCTCATCCTGGGCATGACATGCTGTGGTATGGAATAACCTCTTTGGTCAGTTTGGGTCAGGTGTCCTGTCTTGGCTTCCTCCAGGCTTCCCCTCCTCCCTGGCACAGCATGAAACTCAGAAAGTCCTTGGCCAGACCAAAACATCACTAAGCAGTAACTGAAACACTGGTGTTACCACCGCTGTTCCCAGGCCCAAAATCAAAACCACAGCGCTGCACCAGCTACCAAGAAGAAAGATGACTGCTGCTGCTGAAACCATGACAATTACGCTTATGATTTAATGTCTTTAATGCATGTTACAGAAAGCATATATAGAAATCTACAAAACTTTAATTCATATACTTGCATTCATGTGTGTATATTTCATATTAGACAAGCATGCACTTTAGGCCCCAGCTATATATGTCCATTACCACTGAAAGCTATTTATCTTGACTTCCAGACAACCACCTAACAACCTACCCACCACATGCAGCTATAGAATTGTCACCTACTTTTTTCTTAATGGCATATATCAGAGGAAGAGGAAGAGGGGTTCACTTTGGGACCTCACTATTGATGCTTGCATTACTTGTAATTTTATGCTTTTTAAAAGCCATCTTACAGGTAGACCCTAGGAATGCTTGTTCTGATGCCTGCTTTTCACTAATTTTTGTCAGCATTCAGAACATGCTGGTTTCTTCAGCCATGCAGACCACAGAATATTAAGGTGATTAGTTTCTACTGAATGTTCCTACTCCAACTGTGAAACATATTTCCCACAAACGCTCACTACTGTCAATTCAAAATTTGCTGTGTCAGCAATAATTGCTACCAGAAATTTTCATCTACTAAATATTCAGAGAGTAAACATCAAACAACTGATCTATACAAATGAACTACTTTTTTTAATTAGCATCAGGAGGAATTCATATGGTCCTCCCCCAACAGGAGGAAATTAAAGTGTTATGAGTATGTGCCATTCCTTACATAACTATGAATAAGTAAAATTCTTATGCAGTATTTTGAAGGCAGATTTTGCGTGCTGGGAAAAGTCAGTGAAGAGGGAAATACATGTAGACAGGAGGGAAGACAAGCAAAGTGGCTAGCATAGCTTTTTCTTGGATGCCCTGATACAAACCGATGGGGAAATTTTGGAGATTACAATATTTTAAACTGAAGTAATTCACATGCCCCCATTATGCATTCAAAGAGGCAAAGCAGATATTCCTAATTAAAGATGCCAAAGTTCTGGGCAAAACATTTTTATTCTTTTTTAAAAGTATAAAATTAGCTTGGCATGCTCAACAATTGATTGGTAAATATATATAAACTTCATTTTTACATTTACATCATAGTACATTTAATAGTTAGTGACTTATTCCCTCCCAGAATGAAATACTTTGATCTAATTTGTTAAAGAGCCCATAAATATTATCTTAAAAATACAAAATTAGTCACGCTAGGTCTATAAGTAATGAATTATTTAGGGACTTTGTATGCCAGCTATTTTTGACTCTCCCAAAAATTAGTCATAAATTATGATCCCACCTCCTCAATGTTTTTAAACCAACAAAAAGACAAAAGAGTGAAAGCAAAAAGCTGTTTTTAAAATCTTTTTTGACAGTTGATCTACCATCTGTGAACAAACATCCACTTAACAAATTACAATTCCTAATTATCAGCTTCATTCTTTGCTGTTATCAAAGTGATCAAGATCTGAATTAGCATTTTCAGCCTAACTACCTGCTCAGTCACACTAACAAACATCACCCTGCTGTTAACCAGGATGTCCGACTCTGAGAATCAACCCAGAAATCCAGACATCAGTTCAGCATGTTTCAGGAAGCATTAAATAAGTTCACCCCAAAAAGGGAATCAGTGGCAGGTAAAAAGTTTTTAAAAATTTAGATTCTAATTTTACTTGACAGCTTGAAGGGGAAATGAGTTTGATTTAATTCCTTTAGAGATTCTAGTTTTAGAGCAATGTATTTCAGTCCTGGCAAAATTAATAGATGGCTCACTCATTTGTCAGGATATATTTTCCATTTCAATACAACTCTTCCAACTGCACCACGGTTGTATATAGAACTAGCAATACTATTTTGCAGCATCCTTCTTGAAAGTACTAAATCAGATACAATGGGGCTTAATGGAGTACCACAACTGTTCATCCACTCCTAATCACTAAAAGTACATGGCTATAAATCAAACTTTGCCAAGATTTTGAACCTAAGGGAGGTGAGGCACTGGAATGGGTTGCCCAGGGAAGTTGTGAAAGCTCCATCGCTGGCAGTGTTCAAGACCAGGTTGAACAGAGCCTTGGGTGACATGGTTGTGGGAGGTGACCCTGCCCATGGCAGGGGGGTTGAAACTAGATGATCCTAAGGTCCTTTCCAACCCTGACTATTCTATGATTCGATGATCAGATGTATGCAGCTCAAACCAGCAGTGACTGCAGTCTGCCTGCCCGTAGTACAACCTACCAAGGCAAGAAGCAAGTCATTACTTCTCAGTTGAGGCTTTCAAGGGACAACAATTCCATTACCTCCCCAAGAACTGTAGTCCATTGCTTTAGTATAAAGCCATTTCTTTCCTCTCTTCATAAAATTGATAGTTTAACAGTTATTCTACATCTAAATTGATCATGAGCTTTCACAAAGAAGACAAGTAACTGATCTATTAGGTAAAATATTCAACTACATTCTCAGAAGAGGATCAGTTTAGTTTTGGTGTTTGTTGAAAAGGACTTATTACGCACTGTATACAGAGAATAAAATTAATTTTGATCTCTAACCTCTTGTTTCAGATATTTTATCAAGTCCACTGAGGATACATACAGAAAAAAGTTATGTATATTGAGAAATTTATAATAATGTATAATTTATAATATCCTATACGATATCCAAAGTAAGTTAAATTCAGAATTTTCAAACCTGATTGTCTACCACAGCATATTCAAGTGCAACTCTCGCTGTGACTTCCGATTTTTATATGAAGGGCTAACAAGATTTTCATTTTAATCAGGTCATGCTGTACTTGCTAACACAATGACTAAGGAAAAACTGCTGTAGATCTAAGCTCACAAAGTGACTTAATATTTTAATGGAACAATTAACCTGGAACAAATACTACAAAAATATTTTCCCTGTATGCCATGCACAGTTACATGTTTGTAATTCTCTCATGTTTTAGTTATCCAAGACTGACATTCAAACAAAACATTTCCATGTTGCATGCAATTTTTTTTCTTAAGTACATCATTCCACAAGTAGGTATTAGAGAGAGTTACTTTAAAGTGGAAAGATAAAAAAAAATTTATTAAAATGTGATCATTTAAAAACTTCTGAGAGACAAGACAAGATTAAGATCAACTCTCGATTTTGTTCATTTTCCCTTATATATGAAAGATATAGACATATTAGGTCTTGCAGAGTAGCCTAATATACTGCAGTTCCACAAATGAAATGCTGTAGCAGACTGTGTGAGCCTACTTCAGAGCAAAATATCAACTTAAACCTATTGTAATAAAAGGGGAAAACACAAGACTTCTCATTCCTAGCTCTCCAAGCAACCTTTAAAGCCATGTCTGTTTGCATATCTCCAACATGGCAAATAAAATGAGTTTAAGCTAACAATGTTGGCTATGCACTGATAGCTACCAGGAGTGCTCATGTAGAAGCTGATGTGTTTGCAATGGAAAAATGGAAAACCTCAATAATAATTTTCTGTAGTGGTGGCTGGGTGCAAAGTATAATTTAAGATACACCCATGCAACACCCTTGTGAGCATTAACTCTTTATCCTTCCCAAAGTTCTTGGAAGTAACTTGTAAGGTTACAAGTTTTGGACAAACATATTCCAAGTGGTTCAGGCTATGAGCTGGGTTTCAGGTTTGGTCTGGGGTTTTTGGGGGGATGGGATGTATTTGTTAGTTGTTTTGCTTTTTCCTAAAAAAAAATGCTTGATATTCATTGTTTCATGATTCTGTTGGCCATAAAGTTTCATTTTTCCACTGCGACTGAATGAGGTAAAGGAAAAAAGGAAGATATATAATAGCATGCTAACTAAGCCCACTCTATAGGCTTATCTCAAATGAAACCTAATATTAGTTTCATTATTCATCACTAATAATGGAATGCAGTGTTTGAGTTTACAATGTGTGTGAACTTAAATACATAAGCATTGCCTCATGTACACAGAGATCCACAAATGGAAGACACAAAAACCCAATTAATTTTTGCGACAGTAAACACGGTATGTGTAAGAGTTAAAATGCTAAGTAGAAGCAAGAGTACTACTGAACGCAGAGAAACAAGAACCTCTTCATATTGGAGAGCATCTGAAAGGAACATGTAACTGAGCACCATACTATATTGATTCAGAGAAAGTCAGTTTGACTGGTCAATTGTATTTTAAAGTCTTGCTCCATGTCTACTAAATGCTGTACAAGCACCTGTACAGTCGATCACCTTGCTAAGCCAAAGTCAGTCAAATATAGCTATTATTTTGCATATAGATTCACTGAATTTTTTAATTAGATTTTTGCAAGTGAATTTGCATCTCCTAAGTTTTACCATGAAGCCTTAAAATAAACAAAAAATTAAAACAATAAATCACATCAATTATACTGACTTTCTTTGCAGGTTTATATAATGCCACAGAGGTTTCTTGATTTGAACACAAAGCCCTTCAACCCAGTCACACTTTGAACTGAGAAAACATGCTTTATTTTTTTTGTGAACATTCATTTATAAAAAAATCAATTAGCATGGTATGTTTGTATGTTGGAGAAATCAGGAAATGATTTTGGTTTTGCATATCCGCTTATTCAATATACATTCAGTTTAGAAAAGGGAAGGAAAGGTGATTTCTAAGGAGTTTGAAAGTACTGAGAGAAAATTAACTTCAGCACAGCTTTAAGACTACAAGGAGTTTATCCAGGGGAAAGAGGTCATAGAATCATAGAATAGTTAGGGTTGGAAAGGACCTTAAGATCACCTAGTTCCAACACCCCTGCCAGGGGCAGGGACAACTGCAACACTTTCCTCTGGTTGCTTCTAATAGTTGTTTTAATTTGCATCTGCCGTGACCTTTGACATTTATTAGGAGAAGTCTTTGTTGTTCTTTTTTTCTCCATCTCACACAAGTGAGTGAATTTCTGAGAAGGACCAAGTTCTGTGTACCAAACTGCTATGTGGCACCATCAGCAAATGAAGGGGTAATATCCCTACATCACCAAGCTGAAAATTCACTAAACTCACAAAAATGTACAAAGTACAGTGGAAGGCCACCCAGTAGGATCTCACAGAAATCCAATAAATGACAATGCAGTTTCTGAAATTTGCTTAGAACAAAATAAGGATCCAATGGTTTGATTTCAAAAGCAATTGTTCTGTATTCATTGCCTCCTAAGCTGAGCCCAGAACAGTTCAAAACCTTTCACCAACCAGACAATTTTCAGCTTACCATTTATTGCTGAGACTCAAGATAAATGACAACAGGCTTGCAGACTTTAACGGTTTTGTCATCCAGAGCAAAAATTATAAGCAAACACATCTGTGCAATAGTTCTAATGCAAGTATTACCCAGCTCTCTTCAACTGAAGTGCCTATTGGCAATTCTGTGAGTATTTCTCCACAATCTTTTTATACACAGCCTAAGGACTCCAACAAACTCTCTCTTCCCCTTCAAAGGCTTGTTAAGTATGTGATGAATAAATCTGTCACTTCCAATTCTAAACTTACTTTCCGCTTTGATTGCGGCAGGATCCTGTATCCATGGCAACTTTTCACCACTCAGAATCAATTAAAGAAGTGATCAGTTCATCTAAATAGCCATGCTGACGGAGGCGACTGTCTTTTCTGAAATAGCAACTGTGACAGGTACTGTAAGTCTCCTTGATCAGTTAGTTTTCCAACACAGCAAGCAATGAAGTCTCAAAGAACACACTGTGGTCAGCTGAATGCTCAGTTCATTCCTCCTCTCTAGAACAGGTCTCTAATTAAATAACCCTGCAAATCAGTATCTACATTTCTGATTAATATGTCCTGCTCTTTTTCTTAAGCAGAGCACCGTAACATACAAACCTTATTGAAGGTCTGAGCTGCATTTGTCTTCAAATATATTTTTTATTGGTTTTGGAGTTTAGGACAATCACATTCATTTATTAAAAGATGAAACCATCAAAAGTTTTTACTGAGGCATAGATGAATGCTTAAATTAATTACACAGCATTGAGGCCGAATGAACCAAAAGCATGTCAAAAGCACTGCTGCAGGTTGAAGAACGTGAGGCAGAACAACACTTGCAAAGGACAAACCACTTCAAAAAGTGTTTCAAGTTCTACGAAACATTTCTATTCTGAACATTTGTCAAACCGTAACAGGTTCTTAACTCATGAGTTGTATGTGAAGGCTCTTGGGACCAAACATTAAAGACCTTAAGCATACGTTGGAATTTATAGTGATTAATGTGGCAACACATCTTGTAAATTCTACAAAGGCACACGTTCAAAAAATAAGGAAATGCTTGAGGGGATGGAATCAATTCTTAATGCTTAAACGCAATAAATGGGCCTGAAACAGCTTAGTGGGCTTTACATGACAGTATATTTAGATGTGAAAATAGGACCCTGAGAAACACTGCAACTTCAAAGTAAAATATTATAAATTAAAGCACAGAAAAGGACTTCAACCATAATTAACGTTATCTTGTTTGAAGACAGACTATTAAACTGTGATCAATATTAATTATATTGATATTAGCATGAAACAAGCAGGATGCAAACTGTTTAGTAACATAGGGATTTTGTGCAGATTTCCTAAGTAAAAGGTCGGGATTCCAGGTGCAAGACCATTCATGTTGCAGTGAGTCTTGCCAACTTTATCCAGGGAACAATTTAAGCAAGCACAAGCATGAAGTAGCTGCAACAGGATGCATGACACTAAGCCACCTTAATTCAGGTGATTTGACAGCCAAACAAAAGGTTAGCAATCCAGTCTGATCACCTCAGCTGTATGACACTATTCTGTGCTCCCAAGCTTAGTAGTATTTATAATGTATATATGATGAATGCTGAGAGACCATCTAGGCTGGTTAAGCTGCAAACTGAAATACTGTTTTTGGTCTGAAGAATAGAGAAGTTTTTCCTTTTGTTTCAGCTACACAGAGACTTTTCTTGAATGATACCACATACAGCACTTCTACAGCCATGTTATAAGCATGAAGCTATTAAGATTACGCTGAAAATACAAAATCTCTGTTATTGGGAACGGTGTTGTGAAGATTTGAGTCCTGTCCCTGAAGTGATAGGAGATGGGAAAAACAGGGTAGAACAAAAAAAAAAAAAAAAAAAAAATTCAAACAATGAATTCAAAGAATGTCAGATGAAGAACAAATGCTGAAATGGTCCAACTGCCCTTTCTTGATCCAGGTCTCCTATGGGAGGAGAGGCAGTCTGGAGGAATCAGATTCTTTACTTCTACATTGTACAATATGAGGGTCACATTTGAGCAGAAAATGAAGTTAGTTATTTATAACAGAAAAAGAGATAACAGATTTCTGTGAATGACGCCATGTTATTGGTTCTGGTATAACTGTCTTTGCCTGATTGGATAAGCAGGAGGAATGAAGAATAGCACCGCAACCATGGTGTTGACAAGTCATCACAGGGGGCCTGGGGTCTATTTGCTGGCTTCAGACCTCCATATCTGAGCTGGTTGCCTGAAAGCCATAGGGAGAAACAGCAGGAGTGCTCTGACATTTTTCAACCCCCTGTCTACAACCAGGAACCACCGAGGATATTTCTCCCTATGGACTATAAACTAGTTTAAACCAGGAACTGTTCTACTTCAAAGCCAGAGCTGAAAACAGTATATTAAATTGAAGTTCAAGCCCATTTCATAAGGCACAGCGAGCATGAATGCATGGTAGACATACAGAAGTCTTAGGAATAACACCACAGGCTCAAGTTACATCTTCAGGTGGTGCAGTGGCTGACAGTGACCTGTGACTTACGCGAGGAGGGGCAGTTCTCCCCTCTGCTAGCTGCACCGACCTGCCAGACTGCGGTGTACAGAACCAGCCATTCAGATCCAGGACAGGGAATGAAGAGTCTGCCAGGCTCAATGTCTCCTCTGAGACATCTCTGGACAGGGGGACTAACACAACTCAAGGCGAGTTACCTTGGACTGACTCATGACACTTTCACTGTATGAACACAGATATAAACAGTGACTGCAAAGAACGCTTACTAATGGGTCCTGATCCTTTGCATTCTTTGCCATTACTAGGGTCCCCTGGCTTGTCAGCATGAGTTTGGGCTGTCTCTTCTGCTCAGGCAAGATCTGTGTTTTGATGATATACCTCAAAATTTAAAATCTCTGAAGCCCTTTTGGTAGAGAAAGCTATCAGAACTTAAAAAACAAACACACCCACAAAACACTTCCCACGTCTCTTTGCTGTTTTTCCAAACTGCTGATTTCAGTGAAATTTCATGACAATATATGGATGTTAACCTCCTAAAAATCTCCATAGCTCTATTTTTTCCTGCCCAGATCAGTCAAAGCTCTAAAGGGTCATTCAGGACACCACACATTTGTTTCAACAGCCACATGCTACACTTAGGCTGGAAGAACTGACAATGAAGAATTTGCAAGGAAATAAAGCATCTGAGAGACAATTAATTACCTTTGGCTTTGTCTCACAGAGCTACACCACCTTAAACCCTTTTTTCATTTTAATCACTGCTATAATGTACTGTTCTTTTTATTAAAGGACCACAGTCAGTGGAGGCAAGTTATTTTCTTTGCCTGTAACTTAAGTGTCTGTTGTCAACTGCCACCTTTTGGTATTTTTCCCCCAAAACACAAAGACCATACATGCAGCCATTTATACCACAAGCTGAAAAACACAGTCCTGACTGAGCAGAAATAGCTATTGAGAAACAAACAAGCAAACAACAAACTTGGGAACCACAAAGAAGTAGAAATTAATCTGTCACTTAAAAATGCTCATAGCACAAGACGCACTAGTATATATAGGTACCCATACTTCTCAGTTATGTTTTCCAAACTGAAAAAGATACTAGGAATGAGGATGACAAGAGTTATAAGCAATCAACCTCTATCTCCCTCTCTTTTGCTTTTGTTTGATTTTGTCTTGTTTTTTAATAGACTTCCATTAGACTGTCTGAACTTGAAGCACTATTGTCACATTCAGCTGACATAAGGGCAGGACAAAATTACAATGTTTCAGCAATTAATATATTTTAGTCCAGTGTGAGAAAGATCATCCACATTTTACAAATCAAAGACTCTACACAAAAGAAAAAAATAGCAGGAGTATGATACTAAGCACACCAACACTAAATCAGACTTCCGGAAAATTAAAGGAAAATACTGATGCCTATTTATGCCTCCTGTGATGTTTGCTACTTCATTTTCTTCTGATAATTAAAAAGTAGTATTTTGATTGTTAATTTACACTTTCCAACACTACAGGTTTACTCCACACCTACAGTTTTGCACTAAATATAGCCAAAAAAGCATGAACACATTGCTGGGGAAACAACTTCATTTGCCAACAGAGGTTTGTCAGAATGGATGCACACTCTCCTCCCAATCATCTGGCATTGGTCCCCTCTCTGCTTTGATGTTTTTAGACAGAGGTGAACTAGATCCACCTAATTTAAGCATTTGGCACTGGCATGCCTGTTTGGAGAACAGCTGTCCTATGCTCCCTCCACAGTCAACACAGAAATCCTTTTGAGGACATGAGGCCCAGGCAAAACACCCTGAGTTAACTGAATCCTTAATCTCAGCAATGTAATTATAAGGTGAGCTGGGATTAAGCTTAATTTTTTAAGAACATGCTTGTCCTTTAATCACTCTTCCTGTATTGTGTGCAACATCAGTAATGTTCTGCTCCCACTCATAAAGAGATGACTGAATTTGTTCACAGCTCCTACCGAACTTTGCCCACAAAAAAGGAAAAACAAACAAAAAACCAAACCAAAACAAAACAAAAAAAAAAAAAGCCAAACCCAAACTCTTGTCCCTCAACCCCATAAAAACTTGGAAAGCACTTCAGGTCAATTTGAGTTTAGAATAAAAATGTTCCAATAGCCCCATATGAAACTTTTCACACATTTGCTGTGTTATTCTAACTTCAATATTATTAAAGTTTAGCCAAGCTTCTTCCTCATGACACAAGATAGGACATAGGACTGCGAAAAAGGAGACCTAATTCTAGCTTAGTTTCCTATATAATGTTATTTATCCTGGTCAACACAACCTAAGGAGTCTTCAGGGCTATTGAATCAGTTTGCTTCATGCAGCTGTTCAGAGATCCTGGATGTGCATCAGGGAGCTGAACTTTAAAGCTGACATAATCAGAGCTTCAGGTCTCAACCCTGCAGTTCTGAGACTCCAAAAACACAATAAAATGTGTGGAAACTTTTAACTACCAAAAATCCAGAATGCAATTCTTCCTTGGATCAGTATGAAAACCTGACAAACTGCTGCACAGATGAGTAGGTAATAAAAATATCATCAGTAACATTCTCTGCAAAGCATTCTACTTTTAACAAATTAGCATTTTTCATAGAAACAAAAACAACTGGCTAAGTTACTCAGGAAAAGGCCTACCCAGAATAAGGCATAAAAAGTTTCCCTACAACATCATTCAATTAGTTTATTTAATAAGACTGGAGGAGATGATAACAGAGGTTACAAAATTGCTTTTCCCTGACTCTCCTCTTTGCTCCTGGTTCAGTAAGACAACAGAACCAAGGGAGAACCTGAATGTTTCCCTCAACCTAACGGCACAATGGTTAATCCACAGAGTCCAGTATTAATACAGGAAGTATCTTCAGCAATTTGAGATGTCCTCAGAACACCAAAAATAAAGGGAAACAGGCAAGATTTCTCAATGTCTGTGTTTGGTAAAGTTAAAAAAAAAACCACAAAAGTGGTCCAGTTAGCATACGGGTGGCACAGAGGGAAGTTGTGTTTAAAGACTGAGAACAAAAGCAGCTCTACTAAATCCAAATGTTTTCCATATTCGAAGGATATTAAGGGGAAGAAAAAGAATGAATGGCAGGAAAGAAGCAAGAGGAAAAAATGAGCCACAAGAATCATTTGAGTTTATGGGGCAATAGAATCTATTACTTGAAGGTAGAAAAAAATTACTTACCTTAGCTTATGTTACTCCAAATTTAGGTCCTTTTCATATTAGCCACAGCCTTCACAGCAAAAAAGCCTTCAACTGTTTAATAGCCTAGGTGTAAACTAGCTTAGTAATGAAAAAGAACAAAGCCTTTGAGTAACTTGGCTTCCCACCCCTCACGCCTATTCATTAATGAAACTATGCCTCCACCTGGCAAATAGACACAATAGTAAATTCATAAGGCAGTGAAAACAATCTGCACATCTAACATACCGCAAAGTTTTGGCACATGCTATTGGCTTCAGTAAGCAAAGGATTTTCAGTAAATGAAAGCCTTTACACATGGAATTTGTTGCAAACTCACATAAACATTGTACCTACTTGATGAGTTCAGATGAAACGTGCGGTTTAATACTTAGAAAGCTCAATGTGGTTTAGTACTTAGAAAAATTACACGTATCTATGCCTGGTTTTTTGAGCTAGAGTTTAAAAGCTAGTGTAATGATATTGGGAGGAGAAAAATAGCATTAAGAGGAGGCACAGATCATTTTACAGGCTGCTCAAAACCAAATCTGGCCCAACAGGTTGGGACTGTGTCGCTATAACATGAGCTGCAAATATTCAGTTTTATTGAAAGTAATTGAAGAAGACAGTCCACACAATTATCTTGACTAAACTTTTGTGCTGTTGTTGTGAGCTGAAAACCATGGTTTATGGAAGGCTTCATATTCATAAATTTGTTCTCAGACAGAATTACTTTTATAAGACACTTGGAATAAACAGTAAAATCCTAGGCGATCGAGAGAAAATTCTCCTTCCTGACCCTTGCAATTTTATTTAACAAAACACTTTAGAGCTGGATTTAAGATGGGTGAGAGGAAGGAGAAACATTCCTCTTAGTACTTCACACATATATAATGGCTTTTTCTCATTCCATCTCAAGGACCTCTACCTCCACTGGGCAACTGAAACTTCTCCAGATACATAAGACAGCAGATTCAGGGCCATATGACCCTGGCCCATGGCCCTGCACAGCACTAGCTGCTTCTGATTAACAAAGTCAATGTACTGAATTTGAACTTGCAAGCGTTTGGGGACAACTGCAAAGACACCCTTCAAGACAGGCAAGAACATGTCCAACTAGTTATGAGAGTAATCCTGATGAGCTCTAATTAGGATTATTGGCAGCTATAACCCACTAGTTAAATGCAAGTCTTTTCCTGTTTATGCTGCTCACAGCCCTGTGACCACAAAGACTTCAATAATTTACGCCCATTTGGTGGTAAATTGAACCCAGAAATTACAGGACTGGAAGAAGCATTCATTCTTTCCTCACTCTTAATGATACTAGACAGAATACTACAAAACATATTTACTCCCAAGTTAGCAACAACACAGTATTCATATATTTGGAGATTTCTGAATCCCAAATAACCAGAAGAACCAAATGAATAACATCACACTAACATGACTTCTTTTAGACATCCACTAGATTTTTCTTAACCCCTATTTCAAAAATCCAGGAGTCATTTTTCACAACTTGACCATTTGCCATGCTTCTGTGACTGCTAACACTGACACAACAGGGAAATTTTCTGTCAATCTGTTATTACAGTACAAAATTATTTGGTTATTAATCAACATCTCACAATTTCACTTACCACTGTTCTAGTTTATTTCAATTTCTCAATCTTTTGCCTAAGACACCTTTATACATTGCTTTAATCTCACCGATTTCTTACAAGTAATAGTCAAAATGTAAAATAGATATTGTCATCCTTAAAAAGCCTCACTGGTAATGAAACTTCAAAGAAGTGTTTAAGCTACAATACCAATAAAACAGAAACCAGTAAATTCTCTATAATTTTAGTGGTGGCTAAAGGCCTATAGTTCTCTAAAGATTATAAGCCATAAATAAGTATAAAGTTACTTATCACATTATTAACCATTATTTATTAATGATATATCTGTCTGATTAACCATATAAATATTTTCATAACTCACTGGTCCTAAAAAATAATTAGATATTAATTGCAAAGGGGTAGCTTCTAACAAACCAAATCCAAAGAAGTTTCAAAAAATGGTTCCCTAAAATTAAAATAACAAAAACCAAAGTTGACTCTTTTCTGCCGCCTTTTTTCTTCCCAGACTGAATCATTTTCAACAAGAAGGAACCATCTCAAAGTATTTTACATATGTTTGACTGATGTAAAGTTCCTATTTCCCTGAAAAAAGGAGCAAATAAAGGCACTGCAGTTTATACTATGAGTAACAGCAAGTCTGGACATGATCAAGGTTCGCATTAAGTTAACTGGAAAAGTTATTACTTAGTAACAACATTTGACACAGGGATCACTTATGTTTAGACACCTTACAAGAGATCCTCATATTAGATCCCAATATACAGAACATGGATTGGGTTGGACTTAAATGACGCACCAGCACAAAGGTCTGTATAACACTCTGCTCATGGTCAATGAGAAATACATACAACTGTTCATTAAAAAAGCCGCAAACCCTCAATATATAGAAGTCCTTACTGGATTATGTTGAGTTTACCTGAACTTAAGCCTACCTTAATTTTTTAGTCTGTCCTTATGGTCAGAAGTTAACACTGTCCTTTGCCTCTTGATGGAGAGTGAAGTTTCACTTCTGACATTAGCCCTCATTTTTTGACCGAGCAAAAAAAAGCCATCAGACCATTAGCTAGTACAACAGACAGCAAATCCACAGTCATACCAATGGTGCATGTATCCTACAGGAGGATTAGCAACTTTTTTAACAGCTAAGACAGTCATATAGCAAATTGAATTTGCACTTATTGAGAGAAACAAACAAGAAAAAAAAAAACCAAGCAAAATCAAAACCAAAAACCACCCTTGTAAACCACACTTGCTTTACTTCTCCAGGTAAAGCTACTGCTCTACTCATAGTCATCTGTACCAGTGCATTTACAAATTACTTATTTTTTCAGCAAGTTTATTGCCTGCATACATTTTCCCACATCGTCTGTCCTTGAGTTTTTTTTTTCTTTTATGGCATCTAACAACTTCTTTTTCCCATAGGTAAGTTTAATTAATCTTTTTCTAAAACACAAATGCAAGCAGTTTTAAACAGCCACAATGCGGAAAAGTCTTAGAGAAAGCCCCTCAAAATTATCAAACACATAAACCATCATTCACAAGATAATACCTACTTACTTCTAAAAAGGAAGAAAGATAACTCTGGAAATAAGATTTTTGTGGTAAAAAGTCTCTACCAAGTTAAAAAGTATCCACGGTGGAACAATAGTCAAATAGAAAAACAGGGATATGGGCAGATGTTTTAAATCACTACTTGTAATTACATAAAAGACTTCACATTCCAAATCAGCTGTCACAGAATCACTCACTGGACAGCTGTTCAGGCTCTACTTTCTCTTAAAGGTAAGCTACAAAGCTAAAACAAAAATCAAGCCAGTTTTAGATGTGTGAGCTGAATTCCCACCTCCCCCATAACCAGACAAATGCTGCTCTGCTAGCCTCATACAGGTACCAGTTGTACACTGTCCTGGTTCAGGATAGGACAGAGCTCATTTTCTTCCTACTACAGTGCTGTGTTTTGGATTTAGTCTGAGAACAATGCTGATAACACACTAATCATAGAATAGTTAGGGTTGGAAAGGACCTTAAGATCATCTAGTTCCAACCCCCCTGCCAGGGGCAGGGACACCTCCCACTAAACCATGCCACCCAAGGCTATGTCCAAACCTGGCCTTGAACACTGCCAGCCATGGAGCATTCACAACTTCCCTGGGCAACCCATTCCAGTACCTCACCACCCTTACAGGAAAGAACTTCTTCCTTATATCCAATCTAGACTTCCCCTGTTTGAACCCATTCCCCCTTGTCCTCTCACTACAGTCCCTAATGAAGAGTCCCTCCCCACCATCCCTATAGGCCCCCTTCAGATACTGGAAGGCTGCTATGAGGTCTCCATGCAGCCTTCTCCAGGCTGAACAACCCCAACTTTCTCATCCTATCTTCATACTGGAGGTGCTCCAGTGCCCTGATCATCCTCATGGCCCTCCTCTGCGCTTGTTCCAGCAGTTCCATGTCCTTTTTATGTTAAGAACACCAGAACTGCACACAATACTCCAAGTGAGGTCTCACAAGAGCAGGGTAGAGGGGCAGGATCACCCCCTTGACCTGCTGGTCACACTCCTTTGGATGCAGCCCAGGATACAGTTGGCTTTTTGGCCTCAAGCGCACACTGCTAGCTCATGTTCATCTTCTCATCAACCAACACCCCCAAGTCCTTCTCTGCAGGGCTGCTCTGAACCTCTTCTCTGCCCCACCTGTAGCTGTGCCTGGGATTGCTCCAACCCAGGTGGAGGACCTTGCACTTGGCATGGTTAAACTTCATCAGGTTGACATCAGCCCACCTCACAAGCATGTCAAGGTCCCTCTGGATGGCATTCCTTCCCTCCAATGTATCAACCGAACTACACAGCTTGGTGTCATCGGCAAACTTGCTGAGGGCACACTCAATCCCACTCTCCACGTCACCGACAAAGATGTTGAACAAGACCGGCCCCAACACTGATCCCTGAGGGACACCACTTGTTACTGGTCTCCAGCTGGATATTGAGCACAACTCTTTGCGTGCAGCCATCCAGCCAGTTCTTTATCCACCAACTGGTCCACCTATCAAATTGATGTCTCTCCAACTTAGAGACAAGGATGACTTGTGGGACAGCATCAAATGCTGTGCACAAGTCCAGGTAGATGACATCAACTGCCCTACCCCTATCCATCAGTTCCATAGCCCCATCATAGAAGGCTACCAGATTGGGCAGGCAGGATTTCCCCTTAGTGAAGCCATGCTGGCTGTCACCAAGCACCTTGTTGTTTTTCATGCGCCTTAGCATGCCTTCCAAGAATCTGCTCCAAGATTTTGCCAGGCACAGAGGTGAGACAAACTGGTCTGTAGTTGCCCGGGTCATATTACCCTTTTTCCAGTCATCAGGTGTTGTTGCTCAGTAGCATTTACCCTGATAAAGGACTTTACAGTCTTATGCTCTGCCAGTGAGGAGGGGCACAGGAAGCCATAAGGAAGCAGAGACAGGACACCTGACCCAAACTATGTGTCCATACCATAGCACATCATGCCCAGTATATAAACGGCGGGAAAAGTGTCTGGGACAGGCCGACTGCTGCTCAGGGATGGGCTGGACATCAGTCAGCAGGTGGTGAGAAATTGTACTGTGAATTATTTGTGTTTCTGGGGTTTTATTCCTCTCTCTCTTTTCGTTACAACAACTGTAAAGGTTGAACCTTATTTCAACCATTACACTGTTCTTATCTCAACCCACAGGTTTTACCTTTTTTCCAATTCTTCTCTCAGTCCCACAGCAGGGGGGGTGGGGTGGGGGGGCAGGGGACAGAGTGAGCAAGCATGTGCATTTTAGTTAGTTACTAGCTGGAGTGACCACAACACACACATGCACTTCACTATCTGAGTGAACATATGTCTCCCTGTATGACAAATTAGCATTCCTCTCCCTTCAGAAGTGTAGCTATTAACTAAGGTGGGAAATAGTCCACAATGAGCTTCAGGTGGCTCCTAGTCCACACCTTTTCCCACAGACCACCTAATAATCCAGAGAGCCTGTGATATGAGCTTTGATAATAATGTGCCCCCTCCCTATGACCCTCAGTCTCATTGAAACAACTGCTATTATATGATAATAACATCACATGAAAATTACAATATCCCAGAGTATTTCAGCAACCCTTGGATACATAGACATCTTCCAGAATTTCTACTCATACTGAAAAATATTTATATCTTAATTTATTTCAAAAGTTTGTGGACATGTCCTCCACATTCATTTAATTATGCCTCATCTTCCTCTTCAAAACCAGGACAAAAAAAGAGAAAGCTGAAAAGTTCCATACATGTTCAAAACTTAAAAGAAATTAATTAGAGAAATATCTATCTTGCAATATTTTCTCAAGGGCTTTCCACGTCTCTAGCCATGAAAGGAAGCTCTAAATGAACTGAAGAAATGGGAAATCATAATCTGCAGCTACAGATGCAGCAGGTCCACACTGGCACATACTCCGCAATTTCAAGAAATTGTATTTCCTTTAACAATCTGAGTTGTGCTGATTGACACTGAGATCACCAGCTTTTAATTCTATTCACATTCGTAAATATGCATCATATCACAGATTAAAGCATGCAGCTACTCGCAACCCATGCTCTATTTATCAGTACCTTTAGTTACGTTACATGTGTAAAACTGCACCAACATAATCTGTATTGGAACCAGACTCCCCACCCTCCAAAGTGCCACTTAAATTTTCTCCATTTTCTTGCAAATGCAAAGCATAATGAGTTCCTTACGGGAAGTTAAACAGACTTAAAATGTTTAAAAATAAAGACTTTGTCATTCATTAAGAAGTACACTGCTATGGATTTTGTCTTTGAGACTAATTCACACTCAAGGCCAAATTCTTCCCTTAGATCTAAATGACTGATCTCAGCTTGGATATTCTACTCTGCTTAGAAACAAAGCTGTTTAGAGATTCACAGATGTACAGATTATAATAATTCAAAACCCAGATCTAGCATCTGGTCCCGAAGGAAACGGATCATTGTCAGGAACACCGATGAATAGGAAAGGACTGCTCCCACACATCTCTGGTAGATTTTCCATATGATTCACATTCCGTGTGAGAGTGAAACCAAGACCTCTGGAGAATTTTCCCCAAAGTATGAGTGCCATCCCCCAGAAAGCCATTATCCCAAATTCAGGTCACTCCTTTGCAAATCTCTGAGTGATGATTTGGAGCCTAAGCACCACATCACAGCCCATCAGCCCAGCTAAGGTTAGGTCATCAGCTATTTTAGGATATTCCTTTAACCTTTCTCCATTTTGACCACCACTTTCCACTTTGCATAGGAAATACCTGCCCTGATAAAAGATTCATCAGAAGTGCTGGACTGCAAATCTGCAATTCTGCTTGGAAACCACTTCCTTTGCCCACGCTGATACAATTGTGCTGTTTAAGAACAGAATAAATTGGAAAAAGAATCTAAGGAGTATATTTCACACACAAACCAGATACCACATATCATGTCTGCGGGCTTTTAGTGGAAATCAAAGTGGAGAAGGCAACCAGATCCAACTCTTATAAATACACATTGCCCCACAGACAGGAACAGACAGGGTGTGTTGATACAGCCACCCAGCGGTGGACCTACTGCCAAAACCTACTCATGGAACTCATGGCAGATGCTTATGTGTTGTTGGCCAAAATTAATGATTTTTACCCTATAAGTGATTCACAGCTTTGTGTTTTCACATACACATGAAACTGATTACACTTTGCAGGTAGGGATATCTTGAATGAAATACAAAACACACCACCCTCTGCTCATCTTGTAAAATAAAACTCTCAGAACTATACTGGTTAATGGACAGTACCTTTGTGTTTCCCAAGTTTTAAGAGATCCATCATCCACTGGGTTGTACAGAAAGGGCATTTATGAAGTTACTGGCTTCGTTGTAAACATTTTGCTAGTTACTACTGGTCTTGAACAGAATCAAAAGGCAGCCTTCAGCTTAACACTTATGATTAAATCCAGATAGATGTAGAACTGAAAATTTACCCTGCTATTCAAATCCATATAGTTCATTGGCTGCTCTTAGGCTTTCAAGAACAGCTGAAAATTCTGTGCCTTTGTTATGATTCTATTTTTTTATTAATTTTTTTAATTAATTTTTAATTTGTTATGCTTCTATTCCAGTAGCTTTTGGTACTTCCCATTCATTCAGTCTGGAGACAGAGGTCTACTTAATTAAGTTTGTGAGAAACAGATGGAAAAAGCGCATCAAAGAAAAGGCAGAGGTGTTTGAAATTATGAAAAAACAGAAGGTAGACATCTATATAAGAAAGAAACAAGCATATACACATAGAAGGTGAGAAAAAGGAGACAAAACCACTTCTGACTGCAACTTCATGGAAATGTAGCTTATTTTTCAACTTAAAAAAAAAAAAAAATCAGTATTAGGATACTTCATGTAAAACGCCAGAATTTATGTTGCATTTGACAAATACTTTGATTTTGACTGATTTGATTTTCCTCCAAAGTGGGATGAAATTCAAATTTGAAATCCCACAACACTGTGATTAAACAGAAATTTCATCTTAAACGATTTCTATCCTCCACGGAGCTTTGATGGCAAAAATAGTTCCTGGCTTCTAATCCAATGACAATATTATAAGATTATGCATCTGTTATCCTTCCATTATTACATATTAGAGATGACAGAAGCAGGTGAAAGGGATTGGTTCTGTGTCTATTAAAAATTGTGTTTTCTAGATACATGGGCTCTTTTGCTGACAACTTTTTACCTGACACTGAAAAAAGTCAAACATGAAAAACTGTACTTGAAAAAGCGTTTACCAACACCAAGTGAGTCATGCATACATCATCATCACACCTTCCCCAGTAAGATCACATTTAATTAATGATTCTGCAGGTCTCATTCTTCCGGAGATAACTCTATTAGAATGTATGTATTTTACCTTACATGTTTTAACCTCTAGAGAGAATGCTGCCAGCGAGGCTGAAGAGATAGGCAGATCAGATGAATGAAACACTTTAGGATTTAGAAAGGTATTTATCAGATAAATTCCACTAAGGATGTTGGTTTCAGATTGCTTTTACGGTCCATTTTACTGATGGTATCTGGCAAGCTTTCCAGGTATAGTAGCGTGCATCAGGGAATGGTCTCATAAGCTACTATTTTAAATGGTGCACTGTAAATAACCTATTGCATATAAACAGCAATCCACATGATTGAGTCTCAAATGTTATTCTCACCAAAAGACAATAGTTCATTTTGTATTTATTTTATTCAAAGCTTTGAAGCAAATGAAAGTTGTTTTAAGACTGTCAAAGCACTTCACACTAGGCATCTGAATGTAATTATGCCATTGAAAGAAAAGTCATAGAACATTGATTACCCTTGGGTTTATAACTCCAAACTGCTTTATGAAAGCAAATGAAACAAGCACAAACACATCTCATATGTCTTAAGTGTCTCCAGAAGCAGAATCTTTTGGATAGGGGAATATGATGTGTATTAGTAACAGGAAGCTCCAGTCAAGAGAGGTACCACTACTCACCAACAGCACTGGCTCATTGTTACCAACA
The DNA here is from genome assembly GCA_028858755.1 of Ara ararauna. NCBI lineage: Eukaryota > Metazoa > Chordata > Aves > Psittaciformes > Psittacidae > Ara > Ara ararauna. The sequence continues at coordinate 17,436,807 of CM054382.1, read as the reverse complement.
ACAACAAAAGCATATGGAATTTTTAATTTGTTTGTTTTCCTGCAATCATATAACCTCATTTAAAAAACAAACAAAACCACAAACACAAAACCAAAATCCACAAGGTCATTGAACAGAGTCAATGATAGTAAGATGCGTATTTCAAGAAATATGCAGAACTGTTCTTTAACAATTATTCTGTGTGACCTTCCTGTATTCGGATCCTGAGGGGAAAAAAAATAAAAAAAAAAAAATCACCTCAATGTAGAATATGCCTTCTCCTCAGAATTACAATGTCCACCTATTAAAAAGATGGAGCAAACCTTCTTAAGCATGCAGTCCTGTCATTTACATTGACCTACAGGATTTTGACAGGGTTCCCTTGCAAGCCTGTTCAGTATAGAAATTCTTTCATACACAGTGGAAGGAGAATCAACAAGTCATGCAATGAGACAAAGGGTACCATATACAAAGAGACAGAGAAAGTCACAGTTTGAAAATAAAACAATTTTTCATATTTGAGAAGATGGGATTACATCTCCTGTTCAATTGTATCATACACAGTACAAATGCTTCCAGTCTCTCAGCCTATAAATCAGTGTTTCTTTGCAGCCTTCCATTCAAGCACAGGAGGAATACGAAGACTCATATTTGTCCTCAGACAACTTCTTTATCTTATTCATCAAGAAATAAAACAATTCCAAAGCCATAAAAAGTTTTCTTAACAAAAAAATGATAGCCAGACAAAGAACACTGCCATAGCCAATGGCAATGTCTGGCTGCAGAAAAAAAAAAAAAATAGAATTTCAAAGAGAAATCTCTGCAAAGAGAGCAAGAAGATGCAAAACCAGCAAATTCCTCCATTTACTGCCCAGTCTTCCATCTACAAGTACAGTAATATGGTGGGACTAGGCAGAAACGTACTCTCACAAACCAGAGTACGACCACCCAGGCACTGGCTACTGGAAATAACTTCATGAATACGACACCTCTTAATTCACCTAAATTTTTATGGTCCTCTCCAGTGTTTTTACTATAAAGGAATTCACTCTTACTTCAAATGGCAAGGGCAAAGTAAAGTGTTAAGTTTTCCAATCCGGAAATTGAGAGAAAGAGGGAATGGACAGACTAAGGTAAGTCTACTTTTGTAAAAGCATAATTCAGAGCCCACTAAAGATTTCTTCCAAGCTTAATGGATTTTGGATCAGACGCCTGGAACTTTTTCAAATTGTTGGGTAGAGAACTGTATCTCTGATCTAAGCACATTTAAGTTTTAGTTTATTTACTTGTCAAGTCTTTTCCTTCACATTCGATATTAGAGGAGTCCAATGGGTAATAAGATAGGATATAAGGCTTAAAGATTCTCCCCTTATCCCTTCCCAAAAAATAAATAAATAAAATTTTTTCTAGTGCATGGATTCTAGACATTAAAAAGGAATTTATGCACTTATCAGAGGAATCGCAGATGTTATGACTCTTCTCCAATAGTTCTCTCTTTCCTTATATACTTAGTTTTTCTTTCAATGTAGTACAAAAGCCACCTTTCTCACACGTAGTGGTCCCTGTCGCTTTTATGCGGAACGTTTTTCACTTATTAGCGTTTCTTTCAGTATTCAGGCTCCTGAGAGCTCCAATGGTGGAACTCACAGTAGATTGGAAGAAGATGGAAATTGAATACTGAAGCTTTTCAAGTATTCAGTTTCTGTACCTAACCCTGATTTGGCAATGAGCTCAGCACACTCAACTTTGGCTCTCAGAAGCTGAGCTCTCCCGATATAGCAAATGCTTCTCAGTGTTTCTTTACGAATGATGCCAAATAAAGGTTTTTCCTCCCTGTTCCCCTGTGCCTTCCTCCCGAGAAATCTTATCACTGCCAGAAAAAATGGGCTGTTGACATTCAAAGCTGTACTGATAATAAGAAGACGGCAGAAGGAGCACTCGCTTTTCCAATTCAAGCGACTGATACCTACTCTTACACTCAATTAAAAAAAAAAAATAAAAAAAAAAAAAAAGGTGGTGGTGGGGCAAAAAAACAACAAACCTATTTCTTTTTTTTTTTTTTTTTTTTTTTTTTTTTTTTTTAAGAGCACACCATCCCCACCGCCCGTTGCGTTAAGAGTTTAGAAATTTGGCAGGAACTACCGGCTCCTTGAGTTCTAGCCAACCCTCAGAGAGCAGAGGAGCTGGTTGTAGTCAGGCTTCATTTCTGCTAAGAACCAGTTCGACACTCTACATCCGGTCATGTTCAGTAAGAACTTGAATGACTACGGACTCGCGAATAGTGCGGGTTTTAAAGCAACAAATACAGATTCGGAATTGCCGTTGATAAACTCCCTAACTGCATTAGCGCTAAAATCTAAAGCCAACCAACGATTAATTGAACTCACATGGGAAAAACAATTGGTAAATCATTAAGCTTAATTCCACCCGGGTATCATCCAACGTAGTCAGAAGCGCAAAACTTACCAAAGAGGCGTCCGTGCATTGTGGAAGAGAGAAGCGAATCCTGTCCACTTATCTTCCAAGCAAGGCCGTATTCTCATCCTCTGCCATGGAGAGATTCAAATGCCGAATTTATGCTTTTGAAAGCAGGGCAGGCGAGACTCGTGAAGTTACCGGTTGCTGCCACCATCGATGGGGGGGGGGAGGGGACGGGGGACGGGACACCACTTTCTCACTTTGGTGTATTTCTTAGATGTAAATGAGAAATAACGATCGCTTCTGTCAGGCTCCACATGCCCTGAGGGTTTTGAGGAACACTACAATGAAACATTCCCATCACTCCCTCTTCCAACGGTAGAGGCATCATTAAGGGCCATCAGACCTCCTCCTCACAGCCTAATCACCCTCATCAGCTGCACATCTCCCTAACAGGATATTGCACCACACCTTGTTAACCCCTTCACCACATATCTCACGTCTTGATTCCTACGACCCCCGACAGTAGTTTTAATGACAGAGTCAATTTGAGTCAAGGGGGCTCTTCATGCTGAACATAAGCAGTTAATTGAACAAAACTTCTTTTGGAACATGTGAAAAGTAGCACATAACAAGACCACAGCAAGCCTGCTTAAGTAGTCACAGTGTCTGTATCTTGTGATTGAGATCATGCAATGAAAACTCTTTTCAAATTTCAAAGTCCTTCTTTAACAAAAATCTTCATCTTATGCAGCCTGCAATCCAAAATACCAATGCTACATGAGAAGCATTCCCTCTCATCACTTGCGGTTGCAGACTGTGGTACAAATGCCTAACCTCAGCTGTGAGAGTTTTTTAAAGCAGTAAACATCAAACAGGTGCAAAATCAGAACCTGTGTGTTCCAGTAACCCCCAGTTTACTGTAGAGCCAGCTACTTTCAAAAGCAAAGCAAAGACAGGAGACTCTGGATTCTCACTCTCCCTGTGCCCTGCATATTGCAGGACTCACGACCTTGCATGACAGTTGATTATCAGCCTTTTGCCTTGAGATAGGCAATATCTACCAGATCCTAGAAAGTTTCTGGCTTAGGAAAGAAAAATACTGTGATACACAGATGTTAGAAGGTTACTGACCCCTTGGATGAGACTACTGTTGTGGAGATTCCCTGGGTTAGTTCAAGAGACATCTTTACAGAAGGGAATAATTTCACCTTTTTTGTAGCTCAGCTAGTATTTTTAAACTGTATTCAAACTCCATGTATTATTGCAAATCAATTTCTCATTATGCTCCACTAAATTAGTATTTCTATGTGCAAATATAAATACCTACAAAATTCTAACATGAAACCCAAGCAGGCCCACACTGTTTATGTTGTAGAGTGACCCAAACATTAAGTTTTGCACATGGCATAGATGTCCCACAGTTGAGTTTTCACCCATTGACCCTATTAGAGGTTCAAAACTTATATTTTAGTAAATCCATTGTTGGCCATTTGTTCAAAAACTTGTGCAGTCCCTGAAAAATCAGCTTCAAAGAGGCAGTTTGGTGGATGTGCTGATTGGCATCAATCTTGAATACAGTTAAGCTGAAAAGACTAATACACAGTTAAAGTCTGATAACCAGATCTGATGTGCCTCTTGCCTCAAGCTTCACAATTTAATCTTGACTTGTTGAGGGGATGCCAGAGATAATTGTGGTAACACATCCATAGCAGGGATGGAACTACCACAGCCAGAAGTTATAGAAACTGTAGTAAAATACTTCTAAAAAAAATTCACTAAATTTTTCCATCTGGTTATTTCCACATGAGTCCACCCAAGGCAAAAGAAAGCATGTAGAAGCCTACATGAACACATTTTCACAAATATTCCTTCAGTTTCTTCCTCATTTGTCATGAAGGAGTATGCTTTATTGCTAGAGAGAATCCTACAATTCTGCAATTTAAGACAAGGTAATTGTACTTGAAGTAGTACGGCAATCACATTGCTAATACATTTGAATTTTCCTTTGTCATTTGTATGAGAAAAGATAATAATTAATCTACAAATAGAGCTTGTTTTGTATTTTTTAAAGTAGGCAGGAATGCAAGATTTACAGAGAAACATTTTTCCCTTTCAGACAATATGAAAATTAACTGACATAGGACTAATATCACAAGATTTTAACAACAAAAATGAAAAAAAAAAAAAAAAAAAAAAAAACCAAAAACAAAACCCACCCTGACCAGAAGAACAGTATTGAGCTCCAAAAGAGAAGTAAAAAAACCCCAAAGATACATAGGCAACAAAGATAAGGTTAGTAAAAAATAATTTCAGAATAACAGACTCATGTAGAAAATGTAATAAAATTGAAAATGCTAATTCCACCCTCCCACTCCCCCCCCCCCCCCCCCCCCCATAACTCCAAGGAAGTATTGAGTGGAGTTTTAACTAGGAAAAAAAAAAGAATAATCTAGAGTTCTGGTCTTATCTACAAATCTCTTTTTTAGTATACCTTTTTATGAATCTGATTTGATTTAGAAAAGAAGCTTGGCTTCATTTTCAAATGAATCAAGAAGATGTGATCTGCTAGGAATTCACCAGCCCACAAAATAGAACTTGTTTGAAAGAAAAGGCCTGTGCTTCATGAGTCATTAACACATTGAAGCATTCTGGAAAAAGATTCAACAGGAAAACAGTTCAAAACCTCATAAGAGCACTGTGCACACAGAACAGAAACCAGAGGTTCAGAGAATGCAAATGGTAAACTCCCCTCCCGCCCCCCCGAATCCACAGGTTTTGAGACACATTACACTTAAATTGTATACTAAGTAAGTGTTGGGCACGCTTAGTTTGATAACATTGCAATCTTTTTAAGTTGTATAACAATTCAGTATTTTCTATTCAGAACTATTTTCTATTAAATGCTCTAATCTCATATAGTTCTCCTGTGCACTCAAGAATTAATGGCCCAACCATCACCCATCTCTTCCCACTCCCCCCACCAACTTGAAACAACAAATTAAAAAACTCCACACATCAACTTTGTTTCATAGGCTTAGCACATGCTCTGTAAAATTAAACAAAAAGGAAAAATACACCATTTTGTTCCTTATTAAGTTTTAAACTGTATAAAATATGTATGATTACATATTATTGTATGATTATGATTTAGCATAATGTATGGATTTCTGGATTCTCTTAACATCCTAATGTACAGCAATATATTTCATTATACTCGTATTTCTACTTAGAATAGTCAGCACAAAAACCCCATTTGTTGTGACATCATCCCAAGGCTAGATTCTGAACTGCTTTCTTCACAAAGAGACTAGCATCAGAAAAGCAGGGTGAGTTTTCTGGGACACATTGTCATTTTACAATTTGAAGTGTTGCTTTAGGATGTTCCCCAGGGAAGAAGGAGGAGACAGTGATGCGAAATCACAATTTGGAACTGAAGTCTTTGTTCCAATCCAAGGCATTCCACTCATATAGCCAACACTTCATTTCCGAAATAAATATAACTTTATTGTAAGGTAAAATAAGAAGAAGCACACACAAAAAAAAAAAAAAAACCCCACAAAAAAAATTCCATCAGAGTTTCCAAGAATGTGATGCTGCTCCTGTGCCTTGGCAAATAGGCAGCTGGCACTCACCTATGTTTTCAAAGACTGTACTGTATAAATAAAGATGGTTCAATTAGTCTTGATGGTCCAGGTTTAGATTAGCTTAGTTCTTAATTTAAATGGTACTGTAATTGGTATCAAGAATGGAATAAAGATCACTTTCCTAGTACAGCAAAGATTTGACATATTAGCATAACAAGATTTCTCCCCAAGAAGTGTTTAATATAATATTCTCAACTGCTGAGACGAGGGAAGACTTCTCTCTTGCAATCTCCATGCCACAAAGCCATGTTGCACCCAGCCCTCCTCTTCTCTTCCTGACCTTTCTCATATTCCAAAATAAAATCTTAGGGTTTTTATCAGGTCAACAATGCATATCCCAGAAGAACAAGAAATTTCAATATTAAACTTCAGGGATTGAAACCAAGCAGTCATCCGTAATGGAAACACCACTAGGAAAGGAAGAAAACATCACAGAAACACTGCTGTACTGGAGCAGAAAAGCCTCACAGGCACCACAATCCTGGGATATCATCAACATCTGCCGCTAACTCACTCTGAGACCGAAATGCTTTTAACAGCTGCAACTCAATACCCTGATCACCATAATCAGGTGGATGCCGTTCCCAGGCTGTGTGTTACTGTTTGTATTAACAGGAGACCCAGAGAGCTACTGAGACTTCTTTATCAACTTGCCCTGTCTCTGAAACTCATAGTAAGCTACAAATGCACACGGCAGAGCTCATTACTCTTGTAGCTGATCCTAAATACGTGAGACAGTGCTCCCATCTACAACTCACACCGGACATTACACAGGGTAGCTAAATCCCAGGTTTTTGCTGGAGAGCAGGTTACTTAGCTGTTATCCAGTAGTTAGGCAGGTACATGATCCATCGAGTTACTTACTCACATGTAGGACCTTCAGCCACCATGTGACCCTGTATTATGCTTGGTTTGGTGAGCAGCTGTGGTTTGTTTGCCCAAAAGAAGATCAAAGCCACATTCCTTTCCTTATACATCTCCTGTTTTAAAGAACTATGTTTTAAACATTCACTAGTCAAGTGATTAATAGCCTTCCTAGGAATATTAATGTTATAATACTAAAATTAATTCATATTTCCTAAAATATATCATAATCACAGCATTCATATTTCACTAAGTGCTTTGATAACTGCTAGAAATTCAAGAAACAGCCCAGTTAAAAGATTAACTCACTTACTTACCTTTCTTAACACATCCGGAAGGTTAATTCTAGGGTAAGTCTACATCCTAGAAATGACCAGCCATGAAAAGCATTCCATTTGCATTGGTCCTTTTTCTAGCATAGAACATCATTCTTTTAAAACCCATAGATATGCATAGTTCACTTTTGTTTGTATCTCTATGAAAGCACTACATTTTCATTCTGTCACTACAATACCATCATCAACTATAGCTGGTAGCATCCATGCTGTTAAAAAAGATTATAGTGATGAAAAAAAATCCCCATTAGTGTATCCACACTAATAACTAAGATCAGTATAAACCTTTAGCTGATGGCTAAGGCTTTCAGTACATCACCATTACCTCCCTTTAAATTCATTACAGCATAAAATTGAAAACTGTAATGATTTACATTTACACTTCACTTAATAAGAAAACGGAACAAATATTAACACCCCTTTTTTGTGAGACATTTACCTAGATACATTTCAACAGGTTACGCTACACATATCAGATGAGGAGGAAGTACAGCAGTGACACACCTCCTTAAATACTTTCAGTAGTGCTTTTATACCTTCTGCACATTCCCAGTCACTAACTAATTAATTACAACTCACTAATGTAATCAATCACTCAAGCGCACACATGAAGACCAGAATCAGGGCTAGAATTTAGGAGCATCTGATTCTCAATTAAGGGGCTGCTCTGCAAGAGCAAAACGCTCATCTGCTTGTTAAGCACACAGCAGCCAAGGCTTATTTATAGTTGCTTCTCAGGAAGGTATAATTTGTATTAAAATATGTAATGACTGAATTATCCCTCAGTGCCTGTACTTGAAAATAACCAAGTCTTCTCACCAATCCCTGTACTATCTAAAGCTATAGCTAACACCAAGGATTTGTTCCAAAAGACAGCCTAAATTGGAATGAAACCTGACCTTTATACAGCAGAAAACAACTGTTACCTTTTCTCAAGGCTATTTCACCCATACCACAAAGTAGAATTCTTGTTCATTCATACTGATATACAGGCATCTGCTGACTATTAACAGGGCACAAAACATTAGCCAGGGGTCAAATGTAACACAGAAGCTTGAAGCCATGCTTGAAAAGAAATCCATAAAAGCACAACCACCTTCTTTCACTACTAGTTTGTCCTTCCCTCTCATGCACAAACCATCTTGAATAAAGTACTAATCAGAACTGTTTACTTGATCCTTGAAAGTGCAACTTAAAGTTCTTCCTTGCTTCCTCCCCACCCCTTCTCTCCATCCTGCTGTGCATCTTGCACACCTGGCAGTCAATTGCTAGTCTTACAAAATTAGTCTGTAATCTCTACCAGTTACATTATCACCTGCTCTGCCTACAAATCCACGGCCCTCCCACCTTCTCCAATTAGCAAGTTCTTACTTAATCCTTTCTAGCAGGGAGCTGGAAAACATAACTTCTATTAAGAATTTAACTCTTTCCTGAAATGCTTTTCAGTTCAGTACATCCAAGTTGTGCTTCCAAATAAAACAACATAAATCCACAGCAAATCTTCACAGCACGAGACCAAACATACTCTCTTTAGTGATCTGATGACTTGTGCTTTAAGCAGGTATGCACCCTGATCCACACATGCATTATAATGCCTAAGTCTTAATAATCCAATTTTAAAAGGTTGTGTAAATTAAAATTAGATTACATGAAATGTCCTTGTTAACTGGTTTGTAATAGATCTGTACAACACAGCAACCCAAGGACATTTGGTTTCCCCCAGTAAAATCTGTAAGTGATGTATGTGATTGAATTAGGAATGGATGATTCCATTCATAATTTAAAGGCTTGGGAGCTTTACAGAGATGTTTCTTCTACCTAACTACCCAGCGATAAAGTGTATGATTCACACACAAGTTCAATGGTGCAATGGCAGAAATCAGTTATATAAACCACCCACACTTCCCTCCCCACAAAAAAAAAAATTACAGATTGAGCAAAGAGGTTTGTTTTGCCTAAGAAGAATGGCAGTATATGTAAGCCATCAAGCATGTGCAGCTCTGGTGCTAAGAGGTACAAACAGTGTGTCTTTGTCGCAAAATACACAGAGCAGAGGGCTTAAGATGTAAAATATAAAGATTCAAGTTCAGGAAAAACAATAGCAAAAACCAGCATTCTGATGGAAAAAGTACTGAGAGACAGGCAGGGAAACTGGGAAGCTTCAGGGAGTTTTGGAGAAAGTTTAAAGGAGTGTCAGTCAGAGAAAGGCTCGCTTAGAGGAGGTCTCATAATCCACCATGCAAACCTGGTCTCAAAGACAGTGAGTTATGCCAGAGCCTCATTACTGTAGCTGTGATTCTAAATCCCTTGCCCGGCACAATTTTTGGGATACCCAGAGAGAGTTGGAAAACCTTCAGAGCAACTCCAAACAAGTTTGCATCTGATTATTTTCCCGTGCAGTTAGTTCCAAAGTGTGACGTTGGTGTTTTCTCTGGGGCCTTTCAATTTGCAATATTACTCTTGAAAAAGCAGTAATTCTTCCAGAAAGGCTATTACAGGCTCTACTGAAATTAACGTGCATCTTTCTATACAGATCATTAGGTATTTTCCTACTTTATTCTCTCACAGAATATAGGAGGGAATATGCAGTAAAAGGAAAATGAGATCCTGAGGGGAGAACATGTCTGTTAAAAAAGAGAGTTACTGAATCTAAAGTACGCTGGAATTAAATATGTTGCTCTAGATACTCAATATTTTCCTTTTCAAAAGAAGAACAACACAGAAGCAAAAGTATTTCTCTCTGGTAGATTTTAAGCATGTGGCTCAGCAATTTACATCACCAACTGGTTTTCTGAGTTCACCCAGAATATGTCCCAAGCCTCCTTTCCTTAGCAAAAGCACAGATACACCATGTTTTATCTCATTCTCTTGATTTTATAAAGCTGCACATTTCAGAGCATCAACAGTTGTGAAATTCAGGTTCTGCATAACAAAGACCTTACCTATTTCTGGAAATAATCTGAATTTACAAGATCAGGGATTGTGTAATACTTGTTAATTATAGTTTGAATATAATTAGAAGAAGTAGGATTGAAAAAAAAATAAATCCTTCTGGCAGTTTAGGTTTTTTTTTGTTTTGGTTTCTTTTGACTGTATATCTTGGGTATCTCTTGTTTTCATGTATCTCCAGAAATCTGCTCTGTCTTGATCACAACCAGAATGAAAGTTTATGGTGAAATCAAAACTTGATATGTTTCCTTACATTTTAGTCCAAGTTAAATAACTTCATCATTCTTTCTAAGTGTGTACATCCTTGCTGAAATAATCCAAGGCCAGTGCCCTGAACATGAAAGCCAAGCAGGGCTGGACATCCACTGAGGTCACCAGGCCCATATTCCTGTTTCCTTCTGGTTTACTCCCTACACTATCATCTCAGATACTATTCTCTAAACTATTTTCAAATATCTTTATGGGTAGTTTCCATATTTCAAAAGTCCTATATATTCTGAATTATTTCCAATATTGTTCACATATCTCCTAGCTAAGTGATTTTTTACTCAATAATTGCTGTTAGCTTGTCTTACATATTAACAATATAGATACTGAAAAAGAGAAGTCACAGGCCTGAATTCAACAAAAGAACCTGCATACATTTCACCTATTATTTAAATGCCGTTGAGTTCCTTTTCATCTCATTTTAAAGCCCATAAAACCAAGACAATCCCCTCCCCCAAGTACTTCCATGCATAACTTACTAGAGATATCTTTAATATCAGCATTCCCCTTCTATCCCTTGTCAAAATCACTTAGAAAAGAGAGGGATAGAGAAAATGATATTCAAAAAGACTGTGGGATTTTATTGCTGATCCTATTAAGCTTGTGTGTGTAGGACTACTTGCTTGTTTTTGTATGGATTGTAGTGAAAATGAATGCACCTTACTTTGCAGAAAGCCAAACAGAGATGTTGGGATGTTCTTACGATTGTATTTCAAGTACAAAACATGAAAAGCGTGACAACAGTGACATTTTTGTTTCACTGGATTCTGTTTGTCAACTTTCAGGCAAATATGGGACGACCCACCTCAAAGTCCTGGGTAGCAAATTCCTGAAACATTTTCCATCCTCAGTTATGAAGTGTTGACACTGACCTGGGGGCCAGTTCTGAAATCCACTAGCACTTGTCCAAACAAACAGTACATGCTCATTGGAGCTTTTCTGCACACAAACTATAAATATTACACCCATGTTACAGTTTTCTCATTTGTTCATCTACTCAAACAAGTTTAAGATGTATATTTGAACTGAATCAGCTTTCAGCCATATTGCAAACTTCCATCACAGTTTGTAGTTCTATGGGATAAAATATCACAACTTTACTTACTGAATCAATAATATTAATACAAGATAGAACTTATTTTTCTTCATAAAGAGGATGTCATCACTCCAGATCACTAAATCAACTTCACTTTCCCGAACTACGTACCAATTTTGTCAACACAACTTCATGGTAACTTTGCATCAGTTTTTCTGATTGCATTTTCCTTGTTTCCACATACTTAGTGCCTGAAAAAAGTACACTTCCCACATATTTACTTTTCTGCTTTAGGGCTTCTTACACATACAAGACGAAACTGAACAGACCCTGATGAAATAAGCTCTCAGTCCTCAGTGTTTGCCATTACTGAGCATCTAGTTTGGACCACCATAGAGCCAGGCACTAGGCTGAAAATTCAATTAGAGCATAAATATCTCCTGAGGTACTGGATCAGGGATTTTAATCAGAGAGATGTGATCAATTGGATGAAGAACTTTATTTTACTGTATAGTGATGGATGCAGAAATATTTCTAAAATCATAGAACTACTGTAGCAATAATACTGTTTCCTTTGCATTTAAGTTGTAGAAATCTAAAAGGTACATCATTCTCTCATAAATGCCACAGAATTGTTCACAATTACTGTAGCAGTATTATATCTTTTTTAAAAAATATTTAACACATTTTCTCTATGGCTAAATGATAATATTTTCTTACTTACAAGAGTAACATCCTATAAATGTATCTGTGGAAATTTTGAGAACATAAGTCTTTCACTGCAACAACTTGAATTCATGTATATAAATGAGTGTGGGATGAGGACCTGGAGGGCTAATCCTTCCAGATGCTTATTTCAGCAAGGAGTTTCACACTACATTACTACTCTCGAGAAATTTTAAGGGTTCAAGTCTATTTTCATAAAAGCCATAGATATTTTTGTGATAAATTTCAGAATTGGTCTTTTCTTAAACTTTGGAAGACAGGTAACAAATGCTTCAGTTTGCATGCTGTAACACTCACCTAATCTGAGGCAATAAAAAAGAGACAGAAGATGGATCAATGGTCTCCGTATGATTAATCTATGCAGATAAAACCATGCGTCCTCCCCATACAAGCTACCTTCACTCCAGTGATTTTAAATATTCTGACTGCTGCCAGTCATGTTTAGTAGCGCTATATTTAATCTGAGGCAAAATATGCAGTTCCATTATAATGCAAAACAAAAAATGCCATTTCCCTGTGCGTCTGGAAGATGTTACAAATCAAGTTTTCTAAAAGGAAGGAAAGGGAGATGAGCATGACCTCATCCAAAAAAACCATGCAGTTTTCCTTCTACCTTGGAAAAAGCTGCCTTTCTGTTTGCCTAGTCTAGAAGTATGTTAGTTTAACATGATGCCAATCAAACTCTACAGGTTAAAAGGCCATAGTTTATCTTCAATTCTGATATTAATCAGTAAAGAGACCGAAAAGCAGCTATCTGGACTTCAGAAACAGTATTTGCGATGTAACAAATACAATATTTGAAAAATTAAAACACATGCCTTACAATTACTTATTATCTGCCATTTATTTTGACAATATTGTTAAACTACAAATGGATTAAAGGCATCTATAAATCATCTTAAAATTTAAATATTCAGAAGTCCATACCTTAAAGCAGAAAGAGTTTAATTTTAGTTCCAGTCCTCTTTCATTTCCTACTTCTAGAAATCATTGGAACTGGCATTGTTAACCACAAAATGCAGTAGGAAAATTGTAGGCTATGCGAGAAAAATCTGAATCTGATCTGCAAAGGATCAGTATTTTGTCACTTGTTTTTATTATACCATCCATTCTAGACAAATAGTGTACTCATAAATTACCATGTTTTAGAAACACTGGGAGCTGACTTCCATCCCCTCTCTAGATCAAAAGCATGTGCAGGAGAAAAAGAAAAAGGGAAATAAAATGCTTATGTTGAGTTTGCCATTTCTTCTAATAGTTACCCAGGAAGCTTTAGGCTGTGGGTTTGGGTTTTTTTGGTTGTTTGGTTCTTTTTTTCTTTTCTTTTCTTTTCTTTTCCTTTCTTTTTTTCTTTTCTTTTCTTTTTTTCTTTTCTTTTCTTTTCTTTTCTTTTCTTTTCTTTTCTTTTCTTTTCTTTTCTTTTCTTTTCTTTTCTTTTTTTCTTTTCTTTCCTTTCCTTTCCTTTCCTTTTCTTTTCTTTTCTTTTTCTTTTTTCTTCTTTTCTTTTCTTTTCTTTTTTCTTTTTTCTTTTCTTTTCTTTTCTTTTCTTTTCTTTTCTTTTCTTTTCTTTTCTTTTCTTTTCTCTTCTCCTCTTCTCTTCTCTTCTCTTCTCTTCTCTTCTCTTCTCTTCTTTTCTTTTCTTTCTTTTCTTTTCTTTTCCTCTTCTCTTCTCTTCTCTTCTCTTCTCTCTTTCTTTTCTTTTTCTTCTCTTTTCTTTTCTTCTCTTTTCTCTTCCCTTCCCTTCCCTTCCCTTCCCTTCCCTTCCCTTCCCTCTCTTATTCTCTTTTCCCTGTATTAAGTTAAATAGGTTTTGTGAACTCCTGTTCCAGAGTTATATGTGTAAACCCATCTTAGTTTTAACCAAAATTATACTGCCAAATGGACCAGGTACAATTTATTAGCTCCCCAGCCATGTCATCAATTTCAAAGGACTCAAAGGTAGGTTAAAGATTATTCCAGAGTATATCAGTAAAATTATCATCTTTGATCACATAGCTAGAACCAAATCCACTGTGGTAGTAAATTATCAGATCTCTGTGGAAGATTTTTACATTGTCTAGAGCCAACTTAATATTACAACAGGCTTCTTTTTCAGGTATCAAAAAGGATGTCATCTCTATACTGAGTTCTTTTAGTTTGTCTCAGCTACCAAATGGGAAGAAAATTGTACTAAGTATATTTAAGCACAATTATAAAATGGCCTCTAACTTTGCAAACAGCAGTAATTGGAAAAAATATTTCAGAGGTGAAAATTATGTAAGACCTTATTAATAGTGCTGCAGACAGAGCTTCAGATTTTAAAAGAACATCAAAGTCATGGCAAGTATTTTGACCTCCCACCTATCTGGTTCAAAATACAGCTGTTATACTGACTGTAGATGAAATTAGATGTTTGTCCTGGGTTCAGCAGTAGCAGTCATTTTTCTCCTTCTTAGTAGCTGGTGCAGTGCTGTGTTTTTGACTTTCGGTCTGGGAACAGCGCTGATAACACCGATGCTTTTAGTTGCTGCTCGGTAATGTTTAGTCTGACCAAGGACTTTCTGAGTCTCACGCTCTGCAAGGGAGGAGGGGAAGCTAGGAGGAAGCAGAGACAGGACATCTGACCCAAACTAACCAAAGAAGTATTCCATACCACAGCACGTCATGCCCACTATATAAACTGGAGGCAGTTACCTGGAAAGGTTAGATCACTGCTCGGTCTGGCTGGGTATCAGTCGGAGGGTGGTGAGCGGTTGTATTCTCTTCCCTTGTTATTTCCCTTATCATTATTGTTATTGGTGGTAGCAGTAGTGGTTTGCGTTATACCTTATTTACTGGGCTGTTCTTATCTCAACCCATGGGAGCTACATTCTTCCGATTCTCCTCCCCATCCCTCCGGGAGTGGGGGGGAGGAAGTGGGGGAGTGAGAGAGTGGCTGCGTGGTTCTGAGTTACCGGCTGGGCTTAATGATTTATGGCCAGCTTCAAAATTTCTATCCTAACCTTCCAAGTCACCTAAACTGCTTCAGAGGCTGACCTGCTGAGATTATTCAGGAGCAGTTAGGAGTATGGCTTTGTTAAAATTTGGTACATAGGTTTGTTTCTAGCTCCAGATTTTCCAGTTGTATGTACCTGGCATCAGGCAGTCTGCATACAAGTGTGTCAGTGTGTCATGGGTTCAGCAGCAGCAGTCATTTTTTTCTCCTTTGTAGTAGCTGGTACAGTGCTGTGTTTTCGATTTTTAGTCTGGGAACAGCGCTGATAACACCGATGTTTATAGTTGTAGCTTAGAATGTTTTGGCCTGACCAAGGACTTTCTGAGTCTCGTGCTCCGCCAGGGAGGGGAGGAGAAGCCGGGAGGAGGCAGAGACAGGGCACCTGACCCAAACTGACCAAAGAGCTATTCCATGCCACAGCACGTCATGCCCAGGATGTAAAACTGGTAAACATTTATCAGCTTTGGTCCTGGTGGAACCAAAGTTGAAGTCACCTATGAAGGCACTATCTGGAGCACTCTATTTGCAGCATCACCCCAAGGTTTACCCATAGTCAGCTCTTCACAGCTGTATGGTGTGTGCCTAGGACCAGACACTGGCAGGAACTCCACCCATGGTAAGGACACAATGTGTATGAAAGGTTCTGGAACCAGGGCTGTTTGTGGACAACAAAACCTTGGTCTCTCCTTGTACTTCACTGAATAACATAGACACACCATAGGGCCTCCTTCAGAATGGCTTTCTGTTTGCAATCTCCAAACCCCTCCCAACCAGTAAACTTATATTTGATATACAGGAGTCTGGGTCATGAACCAAAAATTATGGATGCACAGTTTGTTGAAAATATTGCAGTAAATTCTTAAAACAACAAGAACCTTTGGCTACATTCCAGCAATCAAGAGTTATGGTGCTGGACAATGAACACAGAGCTGGTCCAGCGATGTCCCTCACCACAAAATGGATAATCATATCACCAAGACTGCAATCATCAATTTCAAAACACTTGAAGATTTGCTAAATGTCATATTTCTTTAGTGGGTGACCAAGGTGTTTGCAAAAGTTCACCAATTGCTTATGCAGGTCTGGATGGAACTCTGAGATTGAGCTTTATAAACCAGAAAAATCTGCCATTCCATCATAACTTTGCTAAGTGATCAGCTCTCCAGATGGTTTAATCAAGTTTTGTATGGCATCTGTTTGAAACCTAATCACAGGGCAAACTTCTAACATAATCTGAAAACGTGAATGCCTTTAAAGGAAAGACTCTGACATCTTCATAGCTTCAGTTGTGAGGGAAAAAAAGAAAGGCAATAAAAATATGCAGCTACCTTATTTTAAAACCCCTGAAAACTCAGCTGTATAGGTCTTGGTGAAAAGTATCCACACAGAATTTTACACAGCAGCTGTTACGTTTATTGATAGCCTTTGGATTTGAGGTCCAAAAGAAAAAGTAAACATTATTGAAAAAAGCTAAAGCTAAATCCCCTCCTTTTTCCTTTCAGATTTAAAGCCATTTCATAATTAAGTATGAGCTAGTAACTGCATATGACTTTCAATTTTGTCATACAGGTGTTTCATGTCATTTAGAACAATTTACGAAGAAAAATAGCAACTCTTTCTAAAAGATTTCAAGCAGAACTGAAATCATAGGATTCTTCAGGCAAATGTGTCATACACAGCACAATTTGGAAAATTAAGGACGTGACAAAACTAGAACACATAATGGAGTGGGATGTATGGAGGGATGACGCTGTGTCACTACGGAGAAGGCAGGCTGGCCAGGGGTTTTAGGCTTCAGAGAAGGGCAGCTTCCAGAAAAATGAAACAAAATTCTGTTGGGAGAAATAAAATAAAGCCAGACAGAAGTTAAAACTTTGTCTTTCTTCTTCTATGAAAGAAATTGAGAGGTTCATATATGCACTAGAGTAACTATTTCTGCTTTAAATAGCACACACTCATGACTTAACTTGTCCCTTATCCTTGAATTCTCTCTCTACAAAGATTGTGCTGGGTCTGATAGTGGCCTATGTCCCTAGGCCATGGCATGATCTGCTGTGTTCCACCATGTGGGGAACAACCCATGGCTTCCTCTCCAGTGTCTAATCCAGGCTGAGGCTTACAAGGAGGTTGCAATGGTTCATCAGCTGCTCCATGCGCACTCTCCTTCTCTTAAGCAGATTTGAGTGGGCCTCACAGCCGCTTTAACAGCAACAGCTGCACTCACCCTATCTAAGAAAACATTCATCAACTCAGCTGCCATGCAGAAACTTGTTCATGAATCCTTAGCCGCTTCAAGACTCAGTAACCTGGAATCGAAATGTTACAACTTTAAATTCATTGTACTGAAAAGATGAAAATTTCAGATCAAGAAAACCTTTTCGCTATTGGTACTATTTTATTAACAAAGCTACAGAATCATCACTCTTAACCACAACAGTTTGAAAACTGGGGGCCAGCCGCATTCAGAGGAAAATGAGTTCACTGACCTTGCTAGCTCATTGAAGCATTTCCCCCTTCATGATGAGTATTAGTTTATTAGTGCCTGAGTTTAGTTGAAACCAGATGTTTCTGATTTTTTGAAGACAACCTCACTGTGATGGCTCTGGCAGCCTGCATTTCCCTTCAGCCCTAGGTGTATGTGCAGTCCGGGAGCCAGTTAAGCTGTAGATCAGCTAGTAAAATTGTTCATAATTCCTGATCTACAATATTTGCTGAGCATAATATTACCTCACTCATTTGAGACACTGGAGATCACATATTCTTACATTTCTATCAAACTTCTGTTACCTCACAGCTCTTGACCTTTTCACTTGTCTGTAACAGAAGGCCTGTTGCCTCGTAGATGGGCACATTTCCTACTTGTGAGGGAAACTCTCCACTCAGTTAAACCAGCGTGAACCTACCATAATTCCTCTACATTAATAAAGGCCTCACATTTACACTACTATAGCAGAGAGACAGAAATAAGTTAATGACACCACAAAACTCTGCAAATCAAATGTATAGCTTTCATGCCCAAACCTGTCGTGGTTTAAACATGGCTGGTAACTCAGAATCATGCAGCTGCTTGCTCACTCCCTGCCTTCTTCCCCCCTCCCCGCTCCCAGAAGGATGGGGAGGAGAATGGAAAGAATGTAATTCCCACGGATTGAGATAAGAACATTCCAGTAACTAAGGTATAACACAAACCACTACTGCTACCACCAATAACAATAATGATAAGGGAAATAACGAGGGAAGAGAATACAACCGCTCACCACCCTCCGACCGATACCCAGCCAGACCAAGCAGTGATCTAACCTTTCCAGGTAACTGCCTCCAGTTTATATAGTGGGCATGACGTGCTGTGGTATGAAATACCTCTTTGGCTAGTTTGGGTCAGATGTCCTGTCTCTGCTTCCTCCTGGCTTCCCCTCCTCCCTGGCAGAGCATGAGACTCAGAAAGTCCTTGGTCAGACTAAACATTACTGAGCAGCAACTAAAAACATCGGTGTTATCAGCTCTGTTCCCAGACCGAAAGTCAAAAACACAGCACTGCACCAGCTACTAAGAAGGAGAAAAATGACTGCTACTGCTGAACCCAAAACAAAACCCCTGACTGTATCACATTATAGGAGACTCTCCTACTATGACTGAATGCTGCTGGACCTTTCGATGACAAGACACAAGGACAGAAAGAAAATATGCATCTTTTTTTACCCCTTGCTGCTGCATGCTTGCCTCATGCTGACCAGAGAGGAAATGACAACCAGATGCCCCTGTGACCCACCATTCCCCTGAGGTGACCAATCCAAGTGCAACATGTGGTTGCCTCATTTGGGAAGGAGCCAAAGCCTGTTCATTTTAATTGGCGGAATGGTCCCCTACAGCTGCAACAGATTAGGGACAAATTCTCTTCAAATAAAGCTGTACTTTTTCTCCCCCCCTACCCAATTTATTTAGGGGGGTGCTGGGGAGAAATCATGCCTGGAGAAATATGTGCACATACACACAAAAGTGAGGTTAATAAAAGTGTCAGGTAGGCAAACAAAATACCATTTATTATTAAGCCGCAATAAAAGACCACATTGATGGGTACAAGGAATCAAGCAACTGGGGAGCTCAAGAGAGGGGGAGGGTAGTAATATCTCATGAATCACTACAAAAGTTTGCTCTGATCTTTAATACCAGACTTGGTGATTTTGGGAAGGGGGAAAATGTGTATTTTCAAGTCCTAAGCCCCTTCTTTCCAATTCTACAGTAATTCATGTCTGAAAGAGAGTTAAACCAGCATGGCAAGACCAGCAATTTGCTGCAAAGAGAAATCTAAGCTGTAAGAGCCATCTCAGAGGGTACTTTCATTTGGCCTGGCCCACCAGTGAGCTCTGTTGGTAGTAATTTTAAAGAATTGAAATAATATTTAATAAAATAGAATTTTAAAGATAAGGGCATCTTCAGGGCACAATCAGGTTGTTCATTTATCTAGAGATCCATTATATGAGAAACTTCTGATTAAAGGGCTATATTTAGCAGCCATTCAGCTGGAAAAGAAGTGTGCTGCTATTCATTATAATCTCAAATTTTCATGAAACAAAGCTCATTTACTTAGACTTTGCAGAGCTGAGTTTTAATGTGGTGGTTTTTTCTCCTCTCAGACATGTCTTACTGTGTTTTTCTTTCATTGCTTGGTTTTAATCTTGGGTGTGGAAAATAACATGTTTAGGGCACACATGTAGAACATATGAAGGACATTCCCTGGGGAAAGAAGTTGCCCAGAGTTCTCTACCAACAGTTCTATAGCCCCAAACAGACACCAAACTGTTCTTGCTGCTCAGACTCCTTTGGATTCTCACAAAAAAACTGTAGTCTTTTGGAGGTCTATTCATAAAGTCCAATGCAACAAAGGTTATTGTTTCTACTTAAGGTTAAGGAAATGTTATGTTCCTTTTGTGATGGCCTATTGGGAAATGGAGTGCAACAGGGTGTGAGAATAAACATGTATCTAACATTTATCCTACTCAGTAAAATACATCGCTTTTGCCACATGTGCTGGTGTAATCAGTTAAGAAAAACTATGCTATTTTATTTAGAGAGTGACTTGATAGCCATCCAGGCACATTTTTTTATAATCATTGCATTAAACATATCCACATTCTGTATAGTCAAAATAGTTACACAATTATACCAAATGTTCTGATTTTTTCTAGATGTCTTCTATGCCTACTTGATGGATTAGAGCACCTGAAAACAGAATCAATCAGTTGTAAGAAATCATTCAACTGGAGCTGTTGCTATGCCTTAAATAATCAGGTATTTAAAAAAAAGTATGTAAAAAAATAAATCTGCAGGTAGATTTAACTGAAAGGAGGAATCTTAGTAAGAAGTTGAAAACTCTAAAGTTGTGAACAAATACCTGTATTTAGGTCAACAATATGAGTATGTTCAGCTCCTAGTAAAATTTGAAAATGTTCAGAGCTAGAGACTTTGTTTGAAGACCTTTTCTACCCTCAAAATATTAGACAGGATAAGAAAGCTCCTCTTGCTTTGAGGTATCAGAGTGTTTAATCTTCCCAAGACTTACTAACATCTGGTTTGTTAATATCCCCAAAAAAAATACCTTCTGAAGAGGGAGAAAAAAAAAAAAGACAATGAAGCATAAATCATTGGGGAGATAAGACAATTTAGAATAGTTGAAATTCTTTCGAGATACCCCTCTAGTACTCTTTGTCTGTGTGCAGAGATACTTTATTTTCTCTTCACTGCATACATTAGTAGTAACTGGTTTTGTATAAGTATATTCTGTTAGAAGTACAAATATATATATACACTAATAAACATTTTTTTCCTTCATTCATTTTAGGACAATACAGTTTTCTCAGCCTGAGAATTCATAGGTATTTACTGTGTATTCATCACATAAAACCCAAATGTAATGTCTTCTATACAGCCCTCTCCTCAGGCAGCAGCATGATTTTTTATCACTTTTCAAGTAGAATGCCAAAGGGGTGGGAATGGGATGAGCCCAGCACAAGCTCACATCATTCTCAAGTTGCTATCATTCTGTAAGCAGGCAGAGGAATAAAAAGGGCAGTTTTTGCCAGAAACAGTTGCCTCAGTGATTCAAACATGATGAGACCCTTTGGACAAAATCCATAGGCTCATTATGCTGGTGTTTTCTTGTACTCAGCTAAATTTGAAGTATTTTCTGTTGGGAGCAATGACACTGAGAAATTCTCTGGTGGACACCTGTTTATCAAAGCTACCATTCTACCTCCACTGTTAACAAGCAAAACTCATTCACATACACATTTATCTCATTAAAATGTTATATTCACTCTATATACCTATAAGCATTTTGTTAAATACAGGACTGCATCATCCAGAAGCAAACAAAGGCAAAAGCAAAATTCACATATGTGTACAATGCAGAAAATACTTAAGGGTTTTTCCCTTTCTACTCCTGACTTAGTATACAGAACTGTGTGCTAAATCCAATTTAAAACATGGGAAAGTGAAAATCTGGCTTTGAAGCTGCTGTGACAAACCTATTTCACACTGATGTATAATCACAGTTTTCACAAAAGATTATGTGATAACACACTGTCAGTTTATTATCTCATTACACATCATAAATATATATCTCAAGTTTTCCCATGTTGATATCCAGGTTGAATAACTTAAAAAATAGTGCAACTTTGTGCTACTTTTTTTGTCTGCTGTGACACCGATCAATTTGGTCAAACCACAGGGCCACAGAAGAACCAGCAAACTCCACCTGCTTTGTGCTGTCAGGAAACAAGACAAGCTTCGTGCACACTTCTGCAGGCAGGGAGGCAAGAGGGACATCCACCCCTTGACATATGCTATGTCTTTCATTCATACCTCATCTTACCTCCTTACCTTGTCTGGAGCTTTTTCAATACTTTTGTGTCACAGTACCATATAGAATGACTGCATGGGTTTGGATTTTATTAATTTTTTAGCACAGAACAGTAAGAACTTTTCTACAAAAATTTATCTTGGACATGTGATTCTTGACCCATTTTTTGTTACAAATAAAATCAATTTTATGCAAATACAATCTCACATTGAAAACACACTACAAATGTATTTTCTGATTCTTTGAACATAAAAATAACTATCTTTTTGCTGACATTATTGCATGAAATACACTTATGGAAGCAATTAACTTTGAGTAACTCAGAGCATGTAAAAACTGACCCATATTTGTGGATTAGATTTTAGTTCTAACTATTGGTAGCTCTATTTTTAAATACTTAAAAATATATTTTTTAAAATCTCCCAATTTTTTAATATTGGATGCAAGTATGGGGCAGAGATGGTTTTGTGATGCTTTTTGGGTGATAAAGTCCATGCTTAAAAATTTGGCTATGCAGTACTGGATGTTAAGGTGCCTGTCTTAATAAATCAAATATGCTGCCATAGTAATCAATACAGTCCTTACATTACTATCAATAATATCCAGCCTCTGAAATTCCCATGGTGTTTTTCAGTCATATTCAATAGGCATTGTGAATAATAATTCTACTGTAAAAGGGTTCTGGTCCTGCTAGCACATACTTCCACACTAGCTGTACAGTCCTTCTCTGTGGGAGTCACACAGCACTCAGCCATGCAGCCTGAGCTTCAAGTCCAAAAGCATCTGTGTATTTCATTTTAGTATACAGAGAATTGGTTATCATTGTTTTTCTGGTTAGATCCAGTCATGCAGACATGTTCCTTAGGGGATTAGGGGGCATCCTCTTGGGTAGCTATGAGGTAAGGGTTATCTACTTCATTCCCCAGAATGAAAGATAAGCCAATAACCATATGTTAAAGCACAGTTAACAGATCTCATAGAGCGAGCTGCTCACCAGTTGTTATTTTTCTTACAAAAGCATTGCAAAGCAAGGCATCATGTAACAGAGAATAAGTAGTTCTTTGTAGGAATGTATGGAAAACTTAAGGAAATACAAGAGGCCAAATCCTACACCAGAAGTAACACGTCTTCAATGTCTTCCTGAAAAGCTAGGGAATTCTGCCCTGTTCTGCTGACTGTTGTTACTGTAGTATGCCATAACATCCATCCTTCAAGCAGGTTACTGTATAAATGGGGCCTCTCCCAGAAAACGTGACAAAAATCCCTCTAGAGTATGTCATTATTTTTTGCAGAATTCACCAGTGTATAACTCTATATGGCCATGAAGTTTTGCGGAGAAATACAGATCAATTGCAGCTCTTGACATTTATCTAACTTGAATGCTAGAGAATATACTTTTTGGTTTGATTCGCATCTGTTACCAGCTAAATGGATCAATAAGGCTTTTTTTCTTTTTTTTTTTTTTCAGTGAGAAAGCTCCTACACTTGACATCTTCTTTTAAAGTTGGGCATACAGTTTCGTTCAAACTCAATGCTCATCAACCTCTGATATTCTAGCAGTACCCAGCTGCTCTTCTGTTGTTAAGGAATGGTTCACATCTCTATTATAAACCGTCTTTTTTTTTTTTTTTTTTTAAATGAGTTTAAAATGCAGCTGTAAGAATTGCTTTGGGATAAACCTTAGCATGCAGAGCTGACTGCTAGCCTCTCTTTCTCTTGCCTGTCCCCCGCCTCTTTGAAATTTGAATTTAGATTTATTCTGCCTGGAGACAGAAGAAAGAAAGCGAATGATAAAAGTAACCTATTCCAAAACTAATACGCATACACCAAGCCATCAGATACCAGGTATGTGGCTTGACTATATATTAAAAGCAACATATTAGATAACACACATTTGCAAGTGCCAGACCCCAACATTTTCACAGCATTAAAAGATGTAGGTTGATGTTAAAGGTCATGTATCTGAAAAAGATTCTCCATCACCAAGTCAGGGTTCTCCTTCAGGCCATCTCTACAGCAGCCCATGGAGCCACTTTGCATACTGAGGAGGTAGTCAGGACTGAAAGTACTGTAGCAGTGTACTTTAATATCTTGCTTTTATCAGCAGCAGATCAATACAATTATGTATACTATGCATGTTGTGTTTCAATAGATCAGAACATACCATTGTGTGGCTGTTTCAGTGCCTCTGCTTCCTCAACAGTAAGTTCACTCTCTACAATAAAACAAGCCAGAGCTATTAAGAGGTAGACAGTTAATTGTCATGAATATATTTAAGAAAAAGGCTAATAATAATATGTGCTGTTAATGTGGCATATTCGCAATGGCTACAGCACTGATATAATCAGCAAACTACAAGGTTTGGAGTTAGCTTTCTCTAGCGCTGGAAGTAATTAGCTATCAAATTGATCTCCAACTATCAGATCTCACAGATGCCTTCTGTCAAGTATACAACTAGCTACTTCAGCAGCCTTTCTTTATGCCAGAAGCACTAGGATGCACTGGAAAGGGCCCTCAGTTTTAATCCAGAATTGCCATCCTTTTATAGATTTAATTAAGATTGTGGTTGGTCTGAAAAGAAATGCAATTTTGTACTTGCTATTCACACCCATATTTGCAAGCACCTATTAGAAGTATCAAATAACAAATGCTAAATGGTGTTATCTAAAATCTTAAAACATTCATAGGACAAAAATGGCAAGTTTTGTTTCTGAAAGAACATTCTAGAAGTTGTATTTGTTAGTATTAGAGGAGGTGCTCCAGCCCCCGTATCATCCTCGTGACCCTCCTCTGGACTAACTCCAACTGCTCCATGTCCTTCTTATGTTGAGGACACCAGAACTACACACAGTACTCCAAGTGGGGTCTCATGAGATAGTTTATATCAGGGTGTTACAGGTAAAAGTCAATACAAGGGCAATTGTAAAATAGCCTGTCAAACAGCAAATTCAATAATTGGCATATGCTTTGTAACAGATAGATCTCAAGTTCTTTGTCTCAACTATCATATACCCATTCACTGATAAAAATTATTTGGCCTTTTACAAACTATTACTATGTTCTGCCTTGAACAGCATATTGCAGCAGTGAGTTTCACAAGTCAATATAAGAAAATGTATTTCATTTTCATATTACTATTTTGAACACATTACACAAAATCAGAAGCATTCTCTGTAATATTCACTTCATATTTCTTCATAAATAGATATATTAATCCTCTTAGTATCACTTCAACTACTCTAGTTTTAACAGACTTAATCATTCCCTTCCTCTTTTCCTTCTGTGTATGACAGAGACTGCATAACTCTTTGCATGTTTCATCATTTACTCCTAAACTTCAAACTTATTTTCTTCCTTAGAGAATTTGAATGGAAACATTAGTATTTTGTTAATAGAAATTAAATGCTAAAGTATCAAAGCTAATCAAATGACAGTTCTACAGTGAAGTAATTCCTTAATTATTTAACTGTTTCTGTGCTCTTTATTAAGTTGTTCTGAGTTATGCATTTGAAATTACGCCTGGCATCAAGGGTCCACAGAACTATGATTATGTGATGTTTTTACTGTGAAATCCTTATCCCAGAAATTTTATGGCCAGAAAGGATAAAAGCATATTCCCAGCCCTTTTCATTTCAGGGAGCTAATCTAGGACAAATTCTAGTGGCTTTCATCTTCTATGTAAAATATATAAACTGTGGAATCCGGGAAATAGGGTGTTTTATGTTCTCTGCAAAGGAATAAGGCTGCAGTGCTGCAGCATGGCAGCAGCCAAAGCTACATGTGATGCATACCAAAGACAGCTATAAGGGAATCCCTGCTTTTCTCTTTGCGCTTGAATGTATGAACAGTGCACTCTATTGCTAAGCCACACAATGAACGTTATAGTTAAAAAAAAAAATTGGGAAACCATTACTTCAAACTTGGTGAAAATATATATGTATATATATTTAGTTGATAAAGAAATAATGTGAAAGCTTATAAATGGGTATGGTTGATTTATTTAAAACTTAGCAGCCTTTGAGCCAAAGCTTTGCAGAATAGGTATTCCTCAGAGCAGTAATATAGCATGACAATAAACACAGCAAGCAGAAGTTGCTAATTAAGTTCACGTTAACTTTCCATTAGGAAGCTTGGGTCAGGTACTTACAATCTAAAGGCTTGCCACTATTTGGGTTAAATGAGGTGTTCCTTACAGCTGTAATCATGATGTACAACACAGTTTTGGCCGTGGCCATTTCCTCTGTCAGAAATCCTTCCATAGATACAGTTGGAACCCATGTGCATGCAAGGATTGGTTTCTTGACATTTTGTCAGTGCCACTTCTCCCTGCATGACTGCTGATCTGATTAGAAAAAGAAATTTGCCTTGGTGGAAGGCATGTGTTCCATTTCCTGCCCCTGGCAGCAAACTGCTCCACAGGGTTCCACCAGCAGCTTGTGTTCAGCAGGTCCCTCCTCCACCTTGCTCTCATCCAGAGCTGGGAAAAAAGAAGAATAAGTTGTTAAAAAACAAACAAAAAGAGAGAGGGAGAGAGGAAAATTCAAGTAAACAGAGCAAAAGATTAATAGAGGCTGAAAATAAATCTCCATCCCTAATCCCTTTTCACCTTTTTTAGAGCAGATCAGATTAGATTAGCATGTTTTCAACACTTTTTGGTGCAGAATGGCATATAATAACACAATTTAAATGTCACGAGAGAGAAGAGAGAAGGGAGACAATGAACTCCTGTGTGAGAATTTTATCAATATCATGAATAGAATGCAACATTTTATCAGAATTTGGTTATTGTGCATTGTGATACCATGTAAATTTCACTTGTTGAGTGGCTGTAGAACAGCCTGAAGAAAACTAGAATGAGCCTTAAAGCAACTGCCCCAATGACAGTCAGCATAAATCTAGGAAAACAAAGCTCCTCCGAAGCTTGCCCTCGTTAACTGTTCCCACACCATCTTTGCTGCATAGCACAAGCTGTTGCAGCCAGCAACTTATTCCATAAGATTCTGAGAGTAGAAATTAACCCTGAAAGACACTGAGAACAGGAAAACATGGAGTAAATGGAGGAAAAGAAAAGATAACAGGGACTGAGAGACAAGGAAGCTCTTGAATTAGCTGGATTTACCATTCAGTCTGTAAAATAAGCACCCATAGTCATTGCTATGAAGAAAGGGAAAAAGGAGGAGGTGACATACAAACATCATGTAACTTCTTAATGTGCTTTTTTCAGCGGCTTTTTAATTAATTTTTTTAAAAAACAGCAACTTTGTTACAACTGTACATTCGTATGTTTAAAATCTGCTTCGTATTAGTACAGGAGATTTAACCAGCCAAAGTTCAAAGTTTTTTATATATGTAGGCATTAAGTAGAAGTCTAAGAACTTGTGACTTTTTGACGGCAGGAGGATACAGCAGATGGCAGGTGTCCCAAAATGCGCTTCCGGTCCAAAGATGTAACTTGTTTAAAGCCAATCTGCAGGTTTCTGAAACAGAGAACTGTTGGGCTGGATTCTGATACGTTAGACACTTCTTTCATGGAATCTAGGCTTTGTAACTAAAGATACACCGTTCTGGAGAGCATTCCCAGGCAGATGTCTGAGACCAAACAAGAGACGGTATTCAGAGCTATAAAGGTCTAATTCAAATCTTGAAAACAGAGGCCGGGTTTATTATCTACTGGCTTATTTAGCCTTTAATGAACACTGTGGCAGCATTCTCTGCCTGCACTAAACATATCAGATGTATCTGAAATCAAAGCTAGATAGCTTTGTTTACTCAGAGGTTGAACAACAATGAGAAAAACCTAACAGCAATCACAAGAAAAGGAATCAAATCACATAATCTGCTTATAAGGAGTAACTACTTTCATGGAAGTGGAAATTCTCTGTGTCATCAGATCACAAACCAAATTATAAAATTCAAAGTGAACTCCCACTGGCATATAAAGTTAAGAGAGAATGCTGTTTTGAATTCATCCCCAAAACCCAATTCAATCCTTAGTCTCCATCTCCTATTACAGTTTTCCTCAGGTGTAACAAATTGAACGAAGTTCACAAGGCTGAGAATACCAACCCTTCTCATTTAAAATGAAAATATTTTTACTTATAGTCAAGTCCAGACTGAATGCAAAAGGTAAAGTTTTCATACTTCATTGCCAATGCAACGAACCTTGTAAATCCACCTTTAGCATGGCAAGAAAAGAAAAACAAAAAGAAGGAAAAAATACTGTTCATCAAGCTAAGGTCAGAGTAATACAGCATTAATAAAGAATAGGAGAAACATTTGCTTGAGCTGCATTTTAAGCAAAAGATGACAAGGCTGTTATATTACAATTACATCATAACTCAATGACTTATGTGCATTGACTTGCTGTTTTCAGTCCAATTCCTAGGGGAGAATGGTTTTGTTTGGTGGACACCTACTGCAAATAGCAACATCCGGAGCTCTGAGTGGATGGAAAGACTGCACTTCCTCCATCTCAGAGATGGTCCTTTTCATGATATTTGAAGGACACAGATGAGGTGCTTTAAGTAAATTTTGCATTTATTTATTCTATGAATGAAACCAGTGGTTGTAGCTTGATACTTTTCATGAATATGAAATCACTTTGAGAAAAAGACTATTTATATGGAACTATATATGAAAGTTATAAGAGAGCTTCTGATGAGTTGCTGAAACAAGATTACATGTCCATAATTTGGAAGCAATGATTGTGCTAAATTAAAATAATTCTAACTAGTTTAAAGACTTTCAGAATGAATAGCAAATTGATAATAAGCAGTTTCGCTTTGATAGCATTACAATGCCAGGGATTCTTTCAAATCAATTCCTATTTCCTCCACAAAAGAGGTTTGCAGATAATAATGGCAGAAAACACATCTTTACTGTCAGAGCTGATCTGCTTTTGTCTCTGAAATTGGATCAGCTCACCTTCTTCAATTGCTGTTTTCCAATGAACTACAAAACAGTGCAAGTGTTATATAGCTGCACAATGGGATTTTACCAGGGGCCCTGGGAAGAAACAATGGGACTGCTGTTTGGTCTGTGCATGTGAAGCGCACAATATGCAGTCTGGAACCCTGTTGTTTTTAAGGACAATGCTGACTGAACCAGGTATTTCAGACAAGCCCAGAAAATAAGCCAAAAGTAAACCAACTTTTATCTGTGAAGGTCAAAAGCTTAAGAGGCAGTGCTACCCTTCAGCATGACTCCTAAAGAAGCAAGGCTGTATAATATCAGATTCAGTCTGTCAGGCATCTTATTTCTTTCAAAACTACGCTTGTTAGAAGCTGAAGTGTTCCAGGGGAGAATCTTTTAAAAGCTCTGACACAGCCCTTCATCTGCTAACACAAACCATGTGATACCACCAGCAGTCTTTGGTGCAGTGACAGCAATGTATCATTTGTGACTTCAGAAGCTGCTGCATATCAGAGAGGAGACAACAAAGTCATGTCATGTAAGAAGGCAACATTAGCATCCAAACAAGAGAAAAAGCAAATAGCAAAAGGCATCAAGATAATAAGAATGAGCAACACCAGAGGAAAAAGCATAGTCAAAACTTGTTTCTGGTGATTACATGGGCACATGAATTTTTCCAAGATTACATCAGAAGCTCTCCTACATTTGCCAAAAATTGTCAACCCTTTTTTTTCCATACCTTTCCTTGCATTTGCAAGAAATAAAAATGCTTAAATGAGGTACTTCACCATCTTCCAAATCCTGAGGGGTTCCAAGTTCATGGGAAGTAGAGTTGAGTGCACGGAGTAGGAAATCAAGAACTGTCATTATTTCATTACCATTTAAAGATAAGGTTCAGTCAGCTTCTCAGCACACAAAGTGACTGCACCAGCTGCTAGCTTGAAAGGGTGCTGTCTTTCCAGAAAGAGAAAACACTGATTGCATATAATGTAATGGGGTTTTGACTTAAAGACAGGATGCCAATGAAGGCTGCTAATGGGAACCTCACAAATCCAATCTTGGCACCAAATATTTTGTGGTAATGTGGGAACTGACTTATCCCACCTAGACAACTTGTGGTTTCTTCTCATCACCAGCTATGCAGGTTGGCCATGACTCAAGCTCCCCCTAGATACTCCTATACAGTTCTCTGTTTACAGCATTTACAAAAAGACTAGTTTTACCCATAATCTTGTGAGTTCTTGCATCTTACAGATTTCCATAAAGACTTCAGCAAAGCAAGTTTCTTTTAAATTTGCCTTCATGAATGACCCAAACAAGCCAGTAGTGGTTACTATGCCATGCTGTTTGCAGATGGTCCCAGACCAGATGAACTGCTCAAAAGCATATTACTTTGCACCGCAGTTTCAGCAACTTTACTGCAGCATAAACCACACATCCCCAGTGGCTATTCTTCAAGAAAGGAAAGGCAATTGCTTGGAACAACACAATAAAAATTATATTAGACATCAAAGACTGGGAGAACTTCCTGAATCCTATGTAGGGCCATCAGTGGGAGATCTTATGGTCTGGTAAGGGGAATCACTGCTCTCCAAAATCATATGTTGCTAAATCATCACCTAATACAAGCTGTAAATATTTTCCTAGAATAACAAGTGATTGAGGAGACAAAGTAGCTGCTCAGACAACTGCTTCAGTACTACAGTATCAGCTCTCTGTTCAGTTCCTGAGCTTGCTGATCTTGTGGCATATCTACCATTACCATCACTCGGGCTTTACTCTTCTACTAAAAGCTGAACAAGGAACATCATCTACAAAAGTTAGATGGTTAAAATCACTTTTTATTCTTTTCAAATTGAAAAGTGTTTTTTTCAAGAACAATGTGATAAAATGAGAGGACTGGATAAGTAGTAATGGACTCTGACCACTTCCACCCAACAGCAATGCAGGAAGAGTTTCTGTCTCATTAATTTGGGAGAATAAGTTGTTTCTCCATAGGTTCCAGTTGCCTTGAAGGGAGCATTATAAGCCTCATAAATTGCTAAATAAACCTCATAACTGTACTACACAGGCAGAATATTTTGGTTTAGTAATACAGGGTTTTTTTCTGACTGAAAAAAACAAACCAAACCAAACCAACAAAACCTCAACCTCTGGAAGATTCTGTCCAGCTCTGCTCATGATTTTCATTCCTTCCATATAAAGTTCAGGCCAAGCAAAATATTGAAGATTTGTGTTTCATTGCTGAAATGAGTAAAACTCATTAAATGCACTTCACTATGCTTTCCCACTATTGGGTTTGGCAACAGTAAAGAGGCATACTGAAGATCCAGACACAACTTGAGTGCACAATGAAGACTTCTCAAAGCAAGAAGAGCACTTAACAGGCAGTGGTGCTCAGTAAGCTAACTGCAGTTCTCTCCCAGCTGTACCACTGACATACTGCACGTCTTCGGGATGGTTAACTTTCACTCTCCCTTTTTCAGTTTATATTGCTGTGCTTTGGCCCATCAGCTCTTGCAATCTGTAATGGTATAACTACAGACAAGATTAGTCAGAACAACCTGTAGTGGATACAATAGGTAATAATGTCTTTGCAGGGTGCAGGTAAGCATTAGATGGTACACGAAAGAGTAGATAAATGACACACCAATAGGAATTCTCTTCCTTAAAAATCTATCTGGTCAGTATATCTGAAAATAGAGGACAGATTTTGAGTTTCACACATTCCCATTGATTCTTTTGTTTGGAAATCCAGAGTGTTATTGCAGTATCATGCCATCACAGGCAGAAAGTAACCCCACTGAAATAAATGACATTAGAATAGACCACAATGACAATACTTACTAGCTACCATTGCAAGAAGGTGACATTTTTATCAACATAAAATCCCCATTCCTAATGCTACTGGTATATTATGATGACAGGAGTCTTCTAAGTCATATTTTGTGGAAAAAAATGCATATGCTATTGAGATTGGAATGCAACATTTCTTCTTTGCTTCTGCAGAAAGCAGTTTAAGAAGG
The DNA here is from genome assembly GCA_028858755.1 of Ara ararauna. Taxonomy (NCBI): domain Eukaryota; kingdom Metazoa; phylum Chordata; class Aves; order Psittaciformes; family Psittacidae; genus Ara; species Ara ararauna. The sequence continues at coordinate 17,404,815 of CM054382.1, read as the reverse complement.
TCTCCTAAAGGCTCTAGTGAGAGGGGATGGAAAAGGCAGCAGTACCATGGTTTTAAGTTACCCTCTTTTTATTCTCTGCAATCACTTTCCAGCCCTTGATTTCCAAGTCGTGTTTTCTATCAAAACCTGGTTGGACCCATGATTGGGAATAGTTACTTCCACAGTATGGGTCTGCTAAAGTGCTGGGAGTGCTGAATGACAACTGAAGAAGAAAAAAGAAATCCGAGGGTGAAGCAAAGTGAAGAACTCCTGGGATGTTATACTGAAAGGCTGGTGAAAGAGGGGGAGAGAAAGAAGTGGTATGTGACAAATTTAAAATTAACAATACAAAAAAGCTAACGGCCTCTCAATGAGGAAGAATTTAATGTGCAGTATTCTTATTGGAACTAATAAGAATGACAAAGAGACAAAACAGCAGACTTCACATTGCTTACGAATTACCACTGTTTCTTCCCAAGGTCTGTAAACTTGTTGTGCCTAGAAAGTTAAAGATAAATGGTATTGATTTAAGCACATTACTAATAGTACCTTCACTGTAGCAATTGGATTTCACCCAAAATTCTGTTGCACCTAAATTATTCTGTCATACTGGCTCTCCTGTAAAAATGCAAATTTGTCTTCTAAAAGCAGGATATATTGTGCCAAGTATCTCCACAGCATTTATGAACAAAAATATTTTATTAAAAATGTCTGGATATTTTCAAATAGTATTTCATTGGGCTGTCAAATTAATAGTAAAAAAAAAAAGTCATAATTCAGAGCTGTAAGGTAATAAGAAGCTGTGCTATGGCTATGGACAGTTGAAACCCACCAGCATATAAGAACACAAATTTGGAAGGAATACAACCCATTTCAATTGTTTTCTATGATTGAAATGTGAAATATGTATTATTTAAACAAAGAAACAGCGTGCCTACATGGGACAAGGGGAGGAATTTCCATGAGCAGTTATTTCAATTATTCACCTGTTTAATCAGAAGGCTGCCATTCTGCCTGAAGATCAATACATGCACACCAAGGACCTATAACCCTACAGTGGTGTAAATGGAGAGCGTTCAACTCCTCTGAGTACAGTTACTCTGTTGTGTAGTAGCAAAATTCAGAGCATTCAATAGAAGGATCAAACAAAGCAGCTACTAATGTCTATGGAACCTTTAGCACAGGATGAGGATGCAACTACAATAACAGTTCAAGAGGATTCAACATTACATTTGAATTGACAATAACAAAGTACAGATGGAAAAGCAATTCTCTCAAAAGTTACATGTGGTTAAGGCAAAGAGCTGATGCATCAAGATCATGTGGGATAAGCAGTGACTAACTACCATACTTATCTTAATTCAGCAAGCCTCCCTGCTTAGAGGTTTGGGTTCTTTTAATCAGAGCTCAGAGTGCTTGTAGCTGTCTAGTCAGTTTACAATTTATACCATTTTAACAGCTTTAAATGGCTTCCAGTATTGTGGAAACATTCTGGCTGGCTAGAACTGATGAGCTTATCGCCCTGCCTCCAACTTCAGGCATTCAGTAATCATGGTTTTGGGGAAGAAATGCTGTAGTGTGTAGTAAGAACAGGTGCAGAGAAGAGCATTAATATTTTTTCATCAGGAATAGTTACCACTGCATACATTACAGAGAAAGATGCAGAAAGTATAAAGCATTATCATAAGGCACTTCAGCAACTTAAGGGAAACTCCTGTACATAACTCAAAATCCTTTAAAAAAGTATTATAAAGAGGCAGAATCAAATACCATAGATCAGAGCCTCAACCACATTAGTGGATCAACAGCATTTTTGTGGTAAATCTTTCAAATCTAGCTTTACTGTGTCTAAAGGATCCTTAAAAGGACTTTTTAAGTTAGCTCTTCTAGCTCTAGCTAAGTGTACAGAGCAAAGAATTGATTACATTCCTACAGAAGTGTCCCTAATAACTCCTTCGAACGAGCTGTGGCATTTTTCCACTAATTGTAGAAATAAATAATGGGCACCTTGAGCATGTGTTATTAATCTGTGTGCCAATTTTAAGAGATTTCAGTTGTGAAAAACTACAAGGCAGTATTTACTCTAGAGCACACACTGCACCAATAAAAATAAAATGCCCATTGTGAAATGGAAAAATAAAATGTAATTTTTATCACGCAATTGTATTATTATGAAAGACACAAAATCCTGTGTTAACTCCCCAAAGAATAGGGGATTAACCTGAATTCAGCTTTCCTTGCACAAATTCTCAGAAAAGCAGCAGAAACCGTAAGAAATTGTGTTCCAAAGATCATAACTCTCCAAGGGAGAGATATTAACCCAAGTAGATTTATATTATAGCTACATATTTTATCAATTTCAACAACCTGAAGAGAAGGAATAGCTTCAATTATGCTTTTCTGCTGAGTCACTCCACAGCAAACGCATTCTACTCTACCTCATTTCAATTTTTTCTTGAAGATGCAAGAATAAGAGCAACAAAACAAAATAAAGCACAAGAACTTGAACAAAATTACAAATCCCAGATGGAGATGCACCTCCTGCGACTAAGATCTTTAGAAAAATACTATTGTATCTTGCACCTTCATTCTTCGTTTTCCCTACAGGCCTGGTCCTAGTTGCTGGTTGCTCACATTCTTGTTGTAAGGAGTTTACCTACAGTGTGGAAACTTGACATTGTAAAAATGTAGGCAGTCACCTGGAACAAAACTAAGATCTTTCCTGTTTTTCACAGATACCACGTAAGCCTTTTCTTCTCACAGCTAGATGGCTGAGACATAGAATCATAGAATCATAGAATAGTTAGAGTTGGAAAGGACCTGAAGATCGTCTAGTTCCAACCCCCCTGCCATGGGCAGGGACACCTCCCACTAAACCATGCCACCCAAGGCTATGTCCAATCCAGCCTTGAACACCACCAGCGATGGAGCCTTCACAACTTCCCTGGAAAGGTATGACATAGCAGTTTCATACTCCTGCTTTTGGTCATATCCCAGATTCCATGTCCTCATTGCTAGGATGACAACTGTGTTGAAGTGACCAACTTTCAAAATTTCCCATTGAAATCCCTCCATTTGATATAAATAAATGTGGAGAAAATGGAACCTGAACCTAGTTATGGCTACTCATGGAAGATTAATGACTGAAAAATTGAGCAGTAATGAAAATTTTGTCTAAACTTAGGTGTTCTCAGAACAAGCCCAGGTTTGTAAAATCAGCATTTTATAATAAAAATAAAAAAGCTACTGGCAAACTTATATGTGGCTTTCTCCATTACATTACCATCACTCACCTCTACGTTCTGCTGGAGATGAATCAGGTCCAGAATCAGCATACAGATAGCTGGGATCGGCATGAAGACTATATGGAAAGAAAAGAAAAATGAAAGAGAAAAAGAAAAAGAAAAAGAAAAAGAAAAAACTTTTTACTGTATTTATAACCCCTCCACAGGTTCCATGTCAACAGATTCAACTGCGCCTCCAAGAATGCCAGTTATTCTTCAATCTGGGCAATGCCTTTCCATAGCGAAAATCCTGATACAGTCTTCATGCAACATTCCTGTAAAAAAAACCCACAAAGACCAAAAAAACAAACCCATAACCCACAAAAAAAGACCCCAAAACAAAGGGGGGGATAAGTGGGAGACTATATCGCTGTGTGATAGGTTTTCAGGTACCATATTTCATCATCTGCCTTCCTTGAGTCAGTTTCATAATGAGTGTTAACAGGCCAGCTTTAAACACTAAGGAGTACATTTGCAGTGTAGTGTGTAGAGATTCGACTGGACAATTTCCCATTAACACTAATGTGTGCTGCATGGTTAAATCCCTAAACACCACGTTGAAAATTTAGTTTCAAAAGTGCCCATTACATTTGGGTGTTGGATGTTTTTAAACAGTTGTTAGTCTATTAAGCATTCATTGCTCTCACACTAGTCTAGTTCTAGAACTGAAATATAGTTCTGTATTCATTTAGTCAGTTAATCACAAGATACATTTCACAACAAGTTCACATACTAAGTGGAATTTTTAAAATGAATCGTTAGAGCTGGCACTGATTAACGTCTTCATAACACTTCATCTAAAGATCTACCCAAATGCTAAAAGCAGCAGATAAATCTATAATCAAATTAAAAATTTTCTTAAAAAAGGGCAATGCTTTTTTTTTTTTTTACAAACACAGTAGATACTACCTTTAACATGGTCGTTTTACAATTTTTATACCATTAAAGACAAAGTGAGTGACTGCATATTTGTATTTGTTGTTTGTTTGGTTTGTTTTTTATTTTCCTAGTTAGACATTCAAAGCATTAACAAGAAAAAAACTCAAGGACTTTCACATATGTGAATGCACATAAAACCAGGTAGAATACAGAAGTAAAAACTGAAGCATCAAGCAAGATAATGATTATAAGCAAGTTCTGAGAGACAGCAATGTAAGCATTAAAAAATAAAGTAGGAAAACAAGTTGGTTCCTTACCTACCACACTATCTGGCTTGTAAATCATGAGATCTTAAATGAAATGTAGCATAATCTATGCATGAATAGGATAATGTAATTTTAATATGAAAAGGCACACAGCATTGGATCAGTCTTTCTGCTAATTACATTTGTTAAGGAAAACGAAGAGTTACCTGGGTGTATACTGGGGGAGGGGAGATGAGCAACAGAAATTCTCAAATGTATTTTGTAAACTGATATGAAATGCCATCTATAGACACTGGGTGAGTTTAAATTCATAGTGTGGCTGAGACTTGTAAGTGAACATGAACAAACTGGGTCCACTAGATTTACAACAGTTTGATCATTCTTAGTGGCTTTCAGAAGCGGAAGCTTGCCATTATAGACAAGCATTTAATTCTTCAAAAAGCCTAATTTCTTCTTACGAGCCAATAAAGTACTTCCTCTTGCAACAGCAGGTAAGTACTGAAGGTATCCTTAAAAACATAACCCCAATGTGCTAAAGACACCTTATAATCTTTAAACTACATACAATACCACTTCCTCCCTGGTACCAGGATGTTGTAAAATGTCTAATTAGTCCTGATAATAGTGCTGACACCTCCGCAGCACATAAAAGAGGGCTTTTAATTTACAAGAAAAACTCTGGATGTCCTAATTTTTGCCTTTGATTAGACTGTAATACATAGTTCCATGAGACTGCAGATGAATATTCCATTAATTTGGCTGTTAACCAACAAATGAGGTATCAGTTTAGGTACCAACTAGATATGTGAGGCTTTTTTAAAAGCAATATCGCAATATTTTGAATTGATTTTTAATACACAATGTCTCATGGATTATTTAACTCTCTAATGATGTAGAAAGAAATATTAAAGCCAATATTTTAAATGTCAGGTAAATGATCTAGTTTAAGGCAAAAAAGAAGACTTTTCTGTTGATTTTCTTGTGAAGGTACCAATAAATGCCTAGATTTTGGAAATTATTTTGTGATGTTTAGATTTTATATTGGTGCAATAATTGTGCGCAGTAGGGTACTGCACCTAGTTATGAAATTCATTTAAAAATGAAATAAGAGGCATGATAAAAAATACAGAAAAGTCAGTTGCCCCAAAGGAAATATAAATAGTTTTGCAAGTAAAAGTGTTTCTTTGGCAACATGAACTTTAATAAGTCAAAATTTGCAATACTAGTAAGCTATAACCCAATGACAGGTAAATGCATGTGTCTGAATAGAAGGAACAGTGGAAATCATAGTCATAGAGCTGTCTAATGAAATAAGAGGAAGGGAACAATGCATGCCTGAGCACTTAATAAAAATCAGCATGTAGCTCACAATGTGCAACAGAAGCCCTAAAATAAGGGGAAATCTGCATTGTGATACACAAGAGACTTAGCATGTCATTTGACATGAGTACTTGCCTTGACCATTATCTATTCCACACAAGAGAAAGAGAGGGGGCAGCCTGCCAGGTCCTCCTTTTTTGTGTCAGCTCCTGTGGAAATGGCAAGGAGTTGGTTGCTGCCCTCCTCTCTCTTCCCATATAGGAGCTTCAGGGAAGCTCTTTATGCATCCCACTGTAATGAACACAAGACGGACAAGATAGTAAAGCTTCTGGTGAAGCTATCCACCACTGGAGAAGTACAAAGAACATGTAGGGTCTATCAAAAGCTATCTGAAGACACAAGTTGAGGAACAGAAGCAAAATAACCTGCCTCTTCTGTAAAAAGTGGACAGACATTTGGGAAACAGAATGTCTGCCCTATAAGCAGGAAATAAAAACATCCAACAATTTTGATTTAAAATTCAGTGGATCTACATAATAATTCCATGTTAAATTGTGATGTTCTCTTACATAAAAAATTTAACCAGAATACTTTATCAAAAAACATTTCTCTTGCCTTCTTTGGAAATGTCAACTCAGAACTCAAACAAAAGAAATTGTGGCCATCTGGCCAACCTCTACAATCAGGGTGTTCCACCCATATGGATTTAAGGCTTCTGCACAGCAGTTCACTACCCACTCTATCTCAAAAACAATTTCTGCCAACTGTGTGAGAAAACTGCACTACAATGTTAAGAGATGGAAGAAATAACGAGATGCTGCATAGCAGGGAATCATGCCCATCTTCACCTCAGTCATAGCTATCCTCCATGTGTGTATTCATACCCTGACCTACAGAGATTTCAAAGTAAAGCTTAAGGTCATAGAAGTAACCAGTTTCTTTGCTATTGATACAGGCAGATGTCTTCAACACGAGTTCTCTCCAAGACTGAAAAAGCCCAGTCAAGATTAGGAGTATTAAAAACTGAATGTACCTGGCCTAATATTTCAGTGTACATATTACTACTTGAGTAACATTTCCGTTACAATTGTTGTTCCAGAAGTTAGGAAAAATCTTTGGGCTTTTAATAACTGAAAACCACACTTTACTAGTCTATAAGACTTAATTAAAAATTTAGAAAGCTCATAATGATCACCTATTCATTTCACTGGAGAATGCTGGAAAAGAGACAGGAGAGGATTAAATATAAATAAATTACAATAATAACAAAACCTATTCCAAGTATGATGACTGTGTTCATAGCTAACACTAGAATACCAGTATGCATTATATTCTACAAGGATGAATGTAAAACCTTCTCCATCCCATATTACCAGACACATGATGCATTTTAATACTAATCTATGCTTTGTTTATATCTGGAGACACCTCCGCAGTGGTGGTAAGCCCAGTTTAAAAGGACATTGCCAAAGTAGGGGGCTCAAAGAAGAAAATAGAAATAATCAAAGAGAAAGCTTCGAACATGATGAGAGATGGACTAGAACAGAAGTGCTTTCTTTGGACATGAGAAGACTTGGCAAAGCCTGAAAGAAGTACAAAAAGGTAAAGAATGATATAGAAAAAATTTTTTGAGAATGGTTGCATTGCCTATATTGTTATAGAATAGCATTAAATGAAAATAAAAAAGTGAGGAACATGGTTAAATAGTTTGGGTTTTTTTATCCCACATCACATTATGGAAGTCACCAACATCAAAACCTGAAGATTAAAAATATATTTCCAAAAGCATTCAAAGGGATCATGAAATCTGTGGAGCAATGACAGTTCACATTTCAGAAGTAAAATTCCAACTACTGAAGACCAGAATAAGACCTATGTAAAGACAAATCATTCTATTAAAAACCAAGTGACTCTCATGTACCATTAGACATTTGCATTTAAGAAATATGAAGAAAGGCTTTAAAATGGAGCATTAATAATTCTTCAGCTGGGACTAGTGAGTAAAATTCTGGAAACTGTTTCATGAGGTAGTCCAGCTAAAGATGTTCCCAGAGAGATAAACAAAAATTATTAGCAGTTTTAAAAGCATGACCTATGAGAAAAGAATTGAGGCTATTTAAGCAGCAGAAGAGAAGCACTGAGGACGTGACCATACTCTTCAATACGTAAGTTATTGTAAAGAGGATATTGCTCATTTGTGGTAGGCAGGATGAGCAAAAATGGGCTTGAATTGCTGCAAGAAATAAGAAAAGCTTTGACTGTATAGAAAGTTAAATGCTTGAATAAATTTCCAAGGAAGTTGCAGTGTTTCTTTCATCAGAAGTCTTGAAAATGGCTTGAGAAGTATTTGCAGGAGATGAGATAGCAGGAGTTATCTCAGGACAATCTCAAAACTTCTCTTATTTTGTACAGTTTTATATATTCTGAATTCAAACAATAAGGATAATTCTTTGTTTTAGAAATGTCAGCATTCTAGATCACATGACTAAAAACTTTATAGCTCATTTGTGCCCATGCTACTATCTTACTCACTAACTACTGAGGCAAACAACTAGTACCCTCTCTACTTCTGCAACTTTAATTTACAATGTTGATTATATCTGAGTAATAGAAATGTTTATCCCAAACAGTTTTGAGACCAGGTAGACTCTTCAAAGAGACACAAAACAAGGCTATCTAGTTTTTTCCCCTAAAGCTGCCTTTTCCACAGACATGTGGTCTTAAATCGGCTACTGGTACCCAGCTTTTACTTCTAAATGAAGATAGATTGTTAACAGACATTCCTGAGAAAAACATCTAACAAAAGATGACCTTCTCTTTCTTCCTGGCTGTCAGCCCCAGCATTGCCAGAAACAGTAAGAACGGAAACCAGAGCTTTGGCCAAGGCGTCTACATGGGGCAACATAAACAGGGTGGGTGGCAGAATATTCCAGGCCAGACCCAACTCTAATCTTCTAAACACTCTATTTAGAAGAATGAGTTCTGCAAAAGACTCATTCAAATTCACCTGGAAAGAAACTGGCAGCACTGATCTGATTTAATATGAGAATCACACTTCATCTTCCTTGTCTCAGTATAGGCATACAGAATCCAGAAAACAACTTGCCTCCGCACTCCTCTTTCTTCTCTTGTACTTGAATGTCCAGTTTAGAGTACAGTCTCAGACAGTCTCAAACCATAACGATTTTGTTTAGCAAAAGTAGTAAGTAAAGTGAATTTCATGAGGCCTCTATAATTATGTCTGAATAAGTTAACCAACCACAGGTTTTGTTCAATAAAGATATGTAAGCCATAAGCTCTGTTTTTCTCTTTCTCATTCTTTTAGATGTGGATGAACCAGTTTGTGTTCTTGGTGAAAGGATACAGGCATTGTCTGCTCTAATACCCTGACAGTATTCCCTGAGAGACTGGCCTTTTTCACTCTTTTCTACTTCCTCAAGAACTGAAGTCTCATTTCTCATAAGAGAGATCAAGAGGGCAGACACAGTTATCTCTCAGGTGCTATAGCTCATCATTGTATAGTTCTCTGCAGAGACTTAAGGTTAGTTATCATAGCCAAAAAGAAATAAGACGACATTTCGCTCAGAGCAAAGTGCAATCTGCAAACAAGCTGTTTTCTGCTTATCTTAAGTTTCTATGTGGTCTCACATCTCATTCAGCTTGCCATCCAGAGCACAAAGCTTTTCAGCCGTTTAAAGCAATGTACTGGCAGTATACTAAAGAAACAGACATATTTATTTGATTTTGGTGCTGGCAATTTTTTCATTTTGCTTTTCATTTACATCTAGGCAACGCTGTTAACTCCTTCAGCTAGGGATTTTATTCTACTATCTAAATAAAAAGACAACAAAAGTATTCTGATCTCTTTTTAGACAGACACTATATCCAGAATTTTCTAAGAGGTGTAAAGGAAAGAAGATGACAAAAGGGCAGCTAATAACAGACTTTCCTCCTTGCTGACAAGGAGAAGGGACACCTCACTCCCAAGGCAGATGAGCCCTGGAGCAGGTTGGAAGCCCCACATTTCAGGAGTGACCCATAGATATTACATGCTGAGCAGTAAGCCATCAGGTAGGGTACACTCGGTACCAGGATATTTCTAACCTTTCTCACATATTTGCCTCCTAAAAGTAGTAAGGAAAATACACTTCATCCACACCTTAGAACACTCTTTTGCTGTCAAAATACACTCACTTTCTCTGTTGTAGTTGAGGTTTTTGTTTGGGTTTTTTCCTTTTATTTTTAGTCACTGACCTCAACCATGTAGATGAGGGCCATTCTCACTTCCTTTGCTGTCCAGACAGGTGCCTCTGTGGGCATTCTCTAAGGAAGGAGCGAAACATGGTTTTAATTCTCAAGCTAGGGAAGTAAGAAGGTTTGCTTTTTCTTCCTTTTTCTTTTTCCTCCCTTGTTGGGTAAGTATTCTGCTTTCTAGGCCCTTATATAAGAACTTAGTCACATTCTCATCCATAGCAGCCACACTCATTTTTTTGTGAGGCAGTCTATATTAATATGTATGTTAGCCATGGTCTGAATGGAATCTCCCGCTGGGTCAACCCTGACATCTGCTCATTTCTGAACTGTGTTGCTGCTGCACAACTGCTTAGGACAGGATACTTTAAAATATGCCAAAAAGCAGAACAGGAGGCACCAAGAAGATTTAAAACAACAAAAATTATCTGGAAAATGAGTACAAGACCTTCCTAAATCATCTTCTTTGATTTATTGTGGATGTTTTGTTTGTTGGTTTGGGTTTTTTGGACATTAGGAAGTAATGTCCTAATTTCTGAAGGAGTCCTTTAGACTGCTTAGAAACTCTCAGCTTCATGATTCACTTGATCATTACACAAAGGTGGTTTCTATACCCTTATGTTTCTCATTGTTTTGCATGTGGCTATCCATTACATCAGAAGAAATTACAAAACTACTAGAAGACATTATCATTTTTATATCTAGTAAACCTGATGAGTTTTCTGTGAATAGGATGCATGAAAAGATGCATAAGACAACTGGATTACAGGAAAAAAATAAAAAAATGGAGAAGCAGGAGAGGACAAAGAAAGGTGAGGATATTCCACATACTAATATAAAAATTAAGGTAGAAGTGCTATTTTTGTTTATAGAGGCTACAGCTCTCCTCTGAGCTCATTAATGATTTATTGCATATTATAGGATTAAAAACAAATAATGGGTACATCAGCAAGCCTGAGCAGCAAACCAGATTTCTGACTCAATCAGGCAGCATTTGAGAAAGCCTCCTCTTTTTGAAAGCTCTCTATTCTTTTCTCAGAAAAAATCCACAGCTCTTTTCCTCCACAGTACTAACTTCCAGCTGTAAATAGTGAGGTACCACAGAGTCTGCACCTAAAAAGCATAGACTCCAGCCAGCAGCCTTGACTGTAGCAAGCCCGTGCTCTGCAGGGCCAAGAGAAAGGTGCTTGAGGTTGGCTTTGGTTGCTGGAGACCAACAGAGCTGATGACAGTTGGGGTAATAATAGAAATAAGTATTCATTGTTGAAAGTTCTTTACTTTAAATAATACTCAGACGGGCCTTTGTTCATAATTTAAATGCTTCAAATTAGAGGTATATGCGTCACTAATGTTCCCACTAGCATCAAGAGGGCATTTGTCAAAAGCTTCAGTGGGAACCATTATTACCCCTTAATGATTTTACCATTACAAGACTTACCTATTTTACTATTGCAAATCATAACCCACAATCAAATCAACAAAATGTTACAAAATCAAGGTGTAGGAGCTCAGGAAGTCTTGGCAATCACCGCTTTTGTCTGCCGGAAATGAAGTGCCCTTCTCTGGTTTCTGCTTCTGCTCTTATGAGTCAGATTGGATTGCAGTACGTTCTGTTAAATCAATCACACTGTAAAATACATTAACACTACTCCAAAAATGTTGGTTTTCATGTAATTTTAGGATGACAATGACGTAAAGCAATCAAAACAAGACCACTGACATATACAGCTAGTGCTAGTATATAGTCCTTCAGAGTTATAGTCCAAATGGTACTTGCATATTCCATTGTATTTTTCCTCCTACATCATACCCATTACAATGGCACCAATGACAAAGAGCAAAATTACTAGGATCTATCAGCAGCTCAAACTTTCTCAAAGGAGGAAACCTGCTAGTGCATATTTAATATTTAGTTTCTAATTACTCTCTTAATTTGTGACCCTGTTGTCACATGTGATTTTAAGATACTTGCAAAAAATCAAAGAAAGCATGTTTTGTTGTTCCAGTAAAAATGGTGAGGTATGGTGTTCAGCAGATATCTTCTCCAGAAAAGGGAGGTGTTTCTCAGAAAAATCTTTCAGTTGAGTCCAGAGCAAGAAATGGAAGTTGGTACTCAAGATTTCAGTTCTCCAGTGTTTCTGGAAGAGAGACAGGAGTGTACAAAATTTGAATATAGCTTCATTAGTTCTCTTTCTACTCCACTGAAAAACAAGAAGTTTGTAGGTTATTATCATATAGAGTTCTCCAGGTACAGCTAATCATTCATCATGTACTTGCTCTGATAATCAATTACTCAGTGCTATGCAGCAGCATATCAAAACCATTACTATGTATTGTAATATGCTTGTTATACATCTGGTTGCAATATGGCCAAAAAGACAGAGAACTTCTATATTGTAAAGTAAAAGAAAAAGTTAATATACTCAAAACCTGGGCCTGCATGTCTGGAAACTCAGTAGAACACATAAAAAATTTTAAAAGGCGAAAGCAAACATACATGAACAAATGGAAAGTTTAATTAACACCAGAAAGTAAAGATGGATTCTGCACATTTTTCAAGATCAAGTGACCTGGAAAAAGAGAGATAAAACCTTGAATGGTTATAAAGTGTTTACAGTACAAATGAGAAAAAATAAAGTTCAAATAACAAATTAAGTAATTAAAATTAGAAAGAGAACTTCAAAAAAGATCTTAAAACAGAAACTCTGGAAATTATATGCATGATGATATTTGACATTTTATTTACACAAAGACACATAATTATCCCCTCATCAATGTATATTTCTTTCTCTTTTACGGTCATTTAGCTGCTATGTTATCTCAGACATGATAAGTATTTTTTCCACCTTTGGTCATTAGTATTTGCATGGCCTTGGCTCCGGACACCTATAGGATGTCCGTATTTGAGATAAAGTATCTACAAAAGACAAGAGAGGATCCTAGTTCAGAGAGGCAATAATCTAAAACTTTCATCCAGCAAAGACACTCTCTTTTCAGAAGAAAATGACAGGTGAAAAAGGCTATTCACAACTGAAGCTAGATGACTTTATTTTGTAGTGGCATTACAGACCTTCCCCTGCCTGTTTTGAATAGCTTTCAAACAAGGATTATATATGTATGCCAGTAAAATACTTCCTCCCTGAGGTAACCCTGCCTTTGTACTAGCATGCATGTTTCCACAGGAGAAAGTTTCATGTTTCCATCCTTGTACCACCCTGAAATTACTTGGATGGTAAGGTTCCCATACCAATTCCAGAACTTCCAAATTTTGCCAGAGTTTCTGAAAATTGTGTACCCTGAATTGTAAGACTAAAAGAAAATCAGTACAATTTCTTTCTCATAGCTACAGAGCAGTTACTCACTTCAGTTTTCCCCAATTCTGGCAATTCAGGGCACCATGAATCATTTTTCTCTCTTGCCAACTACTGTTCCAAAGCACGCATCTCCATAAGGGGAAATTAAATACTTCTACAAACTCATCTTTCAAGACCCAAGAGAACTGTCTCAATGAGACAGCTTCTTGACATGACACAAAGAAAAACCCTCAACATAATCACTGTGGAGTAATCCAAAAATGTGATCATATTCTAGACCTGTCACTTCTGTTTCTGAGACAGACAAGTACATTTCTGATGTTTAGGGCCTGTTACTGCTGCCACTGAAGTTAAAGACAAACCCTCATTTGGCTTGAACAGGCACAGACTGACTATTATGCTACAGATCAGAGCTATCATAAAAGAGCAAGGATCTTCTTCTGGAGGACAGATACCCACGTAGGTGAGCTGCTGCTTTTCTTCAGCTATTCTACAAGCTATATTGTGTGGTTTCATGAAACAGAGACAAGCAGTAATAGGATCCTTGTGAGAGGAACCAAATTAAATTTTCCTAAGATTATTTTACCTTCCCTATTTCCCCTAGATAAATAAATAAACAAAGTAACAGCAGAACAAGACAAGCTTTTTCTCCTGCTTAACTAATTAACAGTACTAATTAGAGTTTAATGGCAACGATAATCATATCCTTCTGAGTCTATTGAGGTTGCTACATCAGATGGATTGCAATGTTCCCCCTCTACAAACTTAAATCAACATCACTTCAAACTCAACAGGGCTGTTTTATGAAAAGTGATCAGAGAGCCACCTTCCATTTCTGTGCTAAACTGAGAAATTCAAAAGCCTTTTGAGTAGTGGGAGGAGAAAGGATAAAGCACCACTTTGAGTAATGAAATCAGTAAATGAAGCTCCTTACTGCCCCATATAAGCATCATTTTTAGGTTTTCATTTGAATTAGTCAAATATAAACAATCCCCAAGCTAATATTCACAGTCTATATGCAACTAGAATGTTTCTAATAAAAACACAGAAATACAGAATAATTAAGTTAGTGAGGATCTTCATATTCCAATCTACCATTCCAAGTAGGGCTATCAAGAAAAGTTTACTCATGGCTTTGTCTAGCTAAACATTGAATATCTCCAGGGATGGGGATCCCACTCTCTGGATATGTGTTCCAGTGTTTGACCACCTTCATGAGGAAAAAATTTTTTTCTTATATCAAATAGGAATCTCATTGCAACTTGTGTTATTCAGTCAGGGAAAGGCATCAGACACCCCCCTGTAGCTCAAGGACTGGATGGCAGCACCCTCTCACTGGAGTCTTATATAAATTGAGACCTTGTCCTGGTTTTGATTGGGATAGAGTTAATTTTCCTCCTAGTAGCTGGCGCAGTGCTGTGGTTTGGATTTAGTGTGAGAATAATGCTGGCAATACACCAATGTTTTAGTTGTTGCTAAGTAATGCTTATCCTGATCAAGGACTTCTCAAGTCTCTCATGCTCTGTCAGTGAGGAGGGGCACCAGAAGCCAGGAGGGAGCAGAGACAGGACACCTGACCCAAACTAGCCAAAGGAGTATTTCATACCACATCATGCCCAGTATATAAGCTGGGTGGAGTTACCTAGAAGGCCTAGATCACTGCTTGGGTCAGGCTGGGTATCGATCAGCACGTGGGGAACAGCTGTACTGTGTATCACTTGTGTTTCCTGAATTTTCTTCCCCCTTCTCTCTTTTCTTATCATTATTATTGTTATTATTTCTATTATTATTATACTTCATTTCAATTATTAAGCTGTTCTTATCTCAACCTGTGGCTTTTACCTTCCTCTGATTCTCCTCCCCATCCCACATGGGGAAGGCAGGAAGGGAGAGTGAGCGAGAGACTGTGTGGGTCTTTGTTGCTAGCTGGAGCTAAACCATAACAGGCCTCTGATGTGCAAAGTCACTCCAGTTCGTACTGGAGATGATGCCTGATGTCACACTGACGCTATCACTGGGCAGTTTCAAGTAGCCCCATGCTGTCTTGAACATAATTTCTGGGCCACTCTGCAGCCCCACTAGGTGCTACTATAATTCTTATCTCTGCTACCTACAGGCTGAGAGCAGCGCTCTTATATAGCCAGCTGAAAGATGCTTGACTTTCTCGGAGCAGCTGTCAGTTTGAGACAATAGCTGTACCTATTCCTAATCAAGAAACAGCCAACACAGACTATCTAATAGAGAGTTCATGGAAGCAAAAACCTCTGGAAGTTAAACCTCACTGACAGCAGCAAGCTAGGAGTTCCCAGGCATTGCAGTTTTCAGTTGCTCCCTGAAGCTCTCTCCAGAAGCAGGTCAGAAACTGCTGGAACAACTCCTGCCTTTTGGTTGCCTGTCTCTATCTTTGCTTGCTCCTTCAAATCTCAAATGCTCATGGACAAAGGATTTGCTTATTCTTTAAAGAAAGATCAATGAACTCTTTGGGAAGGATCATAAAAAATACACAATTGTAGAGCAGTTGGACCAAACCTATTCTGAGTTTACTAACAAAGCATAATCAGAGGAGGCTAACACAGAGTCTGGGAAGTTTCTGAAACGTACTAGTAAGTATGCAGACCCAGCACTCAGCTAAGACAACCACAGAGTATATAGGATATAAAGCAGACAAGAAATTCCTCTAAGGAAAGGATAGATCTCTGCTTTACGCAAGGCCACACCGGACCATTGCATGAGAACAGGGAAGAAATATGGAGAAGTAATGGAGCAGCTAATAACTAACGTAAGGATGGTACAATGGTACTAAGATACATATTCAGATATAGGTCAGGGCCTCACATGAATAATAAACATATACAGCAGGAATACTCTTATGAGTATTATAATAATGAAAACAACATCTATGAATGTAAAATTCAAGAAAATAGAATTGGAGCATCCAAAGGTCAGAACTGAGAGTACGAATGCTATTGTTTTCAATGCCAAAAGCAGATGGACAGTAGAGCTGAGTCTGATATCCGCTTTTGCTGTCAGTAATTCTAAACATGGTAGAAGAAATCCTGTAAGGGAGAAACAACTAGCTAGCTAACACAAGCTTTTGATCTATTTTAGCCAACCATCCTACCTCCTTGTTACTTTTTTGTGTTTCTTCTTAAAATAATCATAAATACTAAGAAGAAAAAATAATGAAGTCTCTAATTTTGCAAAAAATATTGTCAATTTGAAGAACAGGGACTTTTCCCTGTTCCCTGATCACTAGTCTCTCTCCATCGTTCCCACTAGGAGTATATCTTTTCCTATCCGTTGTGCTAATTCCAGGAGACCAAATATGTATTTCCACTAGTGACTAAATCTCTGATCCTACAATTAGTTAAACACAAGCTTTATTTTATGCATGTGAATCATCCCATGAACATTCGATATGCCAGAGACTTTGTGGGACTGGTGTCTAAAAATGAAACCATTAAGAATGAATTCCATTTCTGGAATGGAGTTGTAGAATCAGGGTTGGAAAGTACATGAAGAACTGAGATACTGGAACATAAACTCACAGCACAACACAGGCCAATGAAGTAAGTGCTTAAAATAAAAATAACAATAAAATAAATAAAATAAAATAATAAAATAAAATAAAATAAAATAAAATAAAATAAAATAAAATAAAATAAAATAAATCACACCAGAGTTGATGTTATTAAGCCAACCGTATCCTGGGCTGCATCAAAAGGAGCGTGACCAGCAGGTCGAGGGAGGTGATCCTGCCCCTCTGCTCTTGTGAGACCTCACTTGGAGTATTGTGTGCAGTTCTGGTGTCCTCAACATAAAAAGGACATGGAACTGTTGCAACAAGTCCAGAGGAGGGCCATAAGGACAATCAGGGGACTGGAGCACCTCCCGTATGAAGATAGGCTGAGAAAGTTGGGGCTGTTCAGCCTGAAGAAGAGAAGGCTGCATGGAGACCTCATAGCAGCTTCCAATACCTGAAGGGGGCCTATACGGATGCTGGGGAAGGACTCTTCATGAGGGACTGTAATGAGGGACAAGGGGTAATGGGTTCAAACTTAAACAGGGGAAGTTTAGATTGGATATGAGGAAGAAATTCTTTACTGTGAGGGAGGTGAGGCACTGGAATGGGCTGCCCAGGAAAGTTGTGAATGCTCCACCCCTGGCTGTATTCAAGGCCAGGTTGGACAGAGCCTTGGGTGTCATGGTTTAGTAGCAGGTGTCCCTGCCCATGGCAGGGGGGTTGGAACTAGACGATCTTAAGCTCCTTTCCAATTCTAACTATTCTGATTCTGTGATTCACGCTTGTTACCCGATAGTCAGTGCTTCTCCAACAAAAACATGGCAAAATGCCTCATTTTAAAGAGCACATGCCAGACTTGGGATTTAACTCTGCCTGGTATTGGCCACTACAGCATCATAAATTTGGTACATTTTTTATTCTGGCCCCATACGTTAGAAGTAGGTCTAAACCCAACTCTTCTCTATATATGCAAAACAAAACAAACTTCAGGGATGCACAGTAACAATGCAAATCTCTAACACATACTTAACATTTTACATGTGAAAAACACTATACAAATATTAACTAAGTAATTAGAACTAAATATAACTAATTAATACACTAATGAATTAATAAATACTATGTATGCTGCTTAAAATAGCTGCAACATTTTAGTAATGTTCATTACAACAGTGGTAACTGTTAGCTCTATTGCAGGAACATATGCCAGAATCAGACTTGCTGTGTAAAAGAAGGTGATAGAACAACATTTAATAGCTAAGAGTGAAATCTCAATACTTAACCTGCTGGACATGTCTAAAAGTAATGGGCCCAGAATCTCTCTTCATTGACATTTTTGCCACCTGCTAAAAGACAAGTGAATTTCACAACTGTTACTCAAAAGCAAGCATGACTTACTACTTCAAAGTTCACTGGAACCTCACACTATTAGTAAATTTAATCTTCTTCAGCCTTTCCACAAAATATTTTATAGAATCATCTTTTTCTGTGCACTAAACCCACTATTTTAATATATATTAAAGTATATCTCCTGTTAACCCAGTTCATGCTCAACATTTAACATCACATGCTGTACACGGAGTCACTGTCAGAAGACAGCAAGTAATTTCTTCACAAATATCACCACTTTGTAGTTCCAAACTTTCCAAGGCTTACCTCCTTCTCTAAATAGTTTGTAAATACACTACTCATAGGCTATGGCAGCTGGGGATTACTCTGATTTTAACTTGCATAGCAAAACATGCTTAATTCTGTTTCTCCTATTAAATAGATTATTTGAAAAACAAAAATAGATTACTTGATTTTACAAGGGTAACTTTTAATACCAGATCATGAATTTAACATGTAAAGTGTGCAAATATTTACTATGCTCTCTTCTCACAACGTTCCTGATAGCAAACTTATCCCTGACAGTATTCATCTCCTGTAAACACTGGCAAAGCAATTTCAGAATTGTTATTCCATTGCATATTCAGTAGCTGTTGCTGGAGGTATTTTGTTCAGCTCTAATTAGCACAGTTAATAAGATCAATATTTTCATTACTGAATGCTGCAGTAAGCCAAAACATGCTTAAAAACTTACATTTTCAAAATCTCCAGAAATATATTTCCTAGTCTTCTATCACAAAAGCAAAAAGCCCTCAAAAATTGAAGAAAAAACACTTCTGGTGTTTGTCATTTTGATGGGGACAAAAAATTAAAAATTAAAGCATTCATATTAGTCAGTCTTCTAGAGAAAGGAGGTACCTTTTTTTTCTAATTGTTTTTTTATTATTATTTACAGGTGTCCAGTGTCTTTTTAAGGAGAAATAAGCAACGAATTTGGAATCACTCTCACAGCCCTTAGTGTTGACACTATCACTCTCTTTGCACCCTTGCCCGCCTTAAAGAAACAGAAAACTGAAATAAAAGCAGAGGCATCTGCAATCTTGTGGCAGCATTTAGAACTGGCAAATAGAGACCAAAGGAAAAGAAAATAGTAGAGCTGCAGCAGAAAAAGTAAGTGCTAGGTTTGAGGAAACAGCACAGCCTTTAGTATCCCTGTCCTCAGGCCTTAGGGCTCTTGGCCTGCTCTTTCATCTGCAGAGAGCGCTCATTTCTGCCACAGAAGACACAACAACCTCTGCCTTCATGGGCCTTGTGACAGCTACCACAGCACCAAGAAAAAAGAAGTAAAATACATATGTCAGACCTCTCCCTCCTCCCCCTACCCCAGGTACTTTTCTTTTTAAGGAGGAATTTGCCCTTAGAAAACACTCTTCCATCCATCCACACAATCTCTACAAATACAACTTTCTTAATGAATTGACAATTCACTGTGCTTTTCCTTCTGCAGAAATGTCAGTCAGGAAATTGTCGCTGTAAACCACCCTAAAATAATCTTGTGCTCATGTTTATTTTCAAAACCGTTCCTTCAGAAAAATATGATCAAATATCAAATACTGTATAATTAAGCAGCAAGACACAACAGGGGGTAGAATATAGGTCTAGGTGCTTTATTAGGCATGAGACTGAAGGCACAGGTTTTAACATAAAGCTGTTTCCTACAGTAACACATCCTGCACCTGTTGAGGTTTTGCTATCCACTGTGTCCATTTGAATTGTTTTATTTCATTTCCATGATGTTGTGGTTTAGCCCCACCCAGCAGCTAAGTGCCATGCAGCCTCTTGCTAACCTTCCATCTCCCCTGTAGGATGGGGGGGGAGAATTCACCTTCTCCTTCAGCAGTTTCTGCAACTCGTCATAGGGGACTCCATACAGCTGCCTTCCATCTCTGATGTTTTCCCACAATACGGCAGGACCCATCAGTAAACAAGGCATATTGCTTCTCACTTTCTGACAGTTTATTATACTGTGGGGCCACATCAGCATACGTCACCTCCTCCTCTGGTGACATTCTGAAATCTTTGCCTTCTGGCCAGTCTATAATCATTTCCAAGACTCCTGGATAGCTAGAAATTCCTATTTGAGCTTGTTGTGTGATCAGTGCAACCAACTTACTCCATGCAGCATCAGTTTTATGATGTGTAGAGGAGACTCCTGCCTTTGGACTTCCAGCCCAGCATGGGCAGCCAGGGTGCCAGAAGGAGCTGTGCTTCTGTGCCAATCACTTCTGAAGCAGCTCGAACCCCTTCATAGGCTGCCAGTATCTTTTTCAGTTGGGGTATAGCTGGCCTCAGGTTTTCTGTATCCCTGACTCCAAAAGCTGAGGGGTTGACCTTAAGTGTCCCCTGGTCCTTCCTTCCAGAGGCTCCAGGTAGGACCATTCTCCCTGGCTGCAGTGTACGGTACATTTTTTACATCTGGCCCGGTCGAGGCTGGTCCAAGGGCTACTGCCTGGATTATCTCTCATTTAATTTGTTCAAACACTTGTTGCTGCTCAAGGCCCCATTTGAAATTTTTCTTCTTCTGAGTCATGTGATAGAGAGGGCTTACAATCAATTTTGATTTGGAATGTGCATTCTCCAGAACCCCACAACACCCAAGAAAGCTTGTGTTTCTTTCTTATTAGTTGGTGGAGACATTGGTGTTATCTTGCTGATCACATCCATTCATATCTGACAATGTTCATCTTGCCATTTTATTACCCAAAACTGATCTTCTGTGCAGATCCCTTGAGTTTTGTTTCATGGCAGAATCAGCTTTCAGAAGGATTTGGATTATTTTCCTCCCTTTCTCAAAGACTTCTTCCATTGTATCACCCCACACAATAATGTCATCAATGTATTGCAGGTGCTCTGGAGCTTCCTCCTGTCCCAGTGCAGTCTGGATCAGTCCATTGGTGATGGTAGGGCTGTGTTTCCATTCCTGGTGCAGTCGAATCAAAGTGTACTGGACGCCCCTCCAAGTAAAAGCGAACTGTGGCCTGCACTCTGTTGCCAAAGGAATTGAGAAAAATGCATTGGCAATATCAATCCTGGCATACCACTTGGCTGCCTTTGACTCCAGTTCATACTGAAGTTCTAGTATGTCCGGTATGGCAGCACTCAAGGATGGTTTAACTCTGTTCAGGCCATGATATTCTACTGTTAGTCTCCACTCTCCGTTAGACTTTCACACTGGCCATATGGGGCTATGAAAGGGTGAGAAGGTCCTCTCCAGTTGACAAATCAGCTTATGGACAGGAGTGAGGGAGTCTCAGTTAGTGCAATATTGCTGCCAGTGCAACAGTGTGGTCATGACTGGCACTTGCTCTTCGTACTTAAGCAATCCCACAACAGAAGCCAAAGCACAGCTCTGTACCAGCTATGAGGAAGGAAATTAACTCTACCCCAGCTGAAACCAGGACACAAGACCACCTTTTCTACTTAAGTAGTTCTACTTCCTCTCCAGCTAACATGCTAAACTTGCAATTTACAGCACAAGAGCTGAAAAGATATTTAGAAGCCAAGACCACAAAAGACAAGACAAATTTGGCATAACACTTCTAAGAAAGCCGAGTGAAAATGCTGACGAAACATGCTAGGCAGTTCCCCAGGCATTTTCAATTTTCTATTAGCTATATGAGCTCTCATATAAAACCTGTTCTTTTAAGATGGCAATTATAGCAGCATGGCCAGCTTGATCTACTCTCCAAATATGAAACGCTTAATTTAAGAAATGCAGGAAAGCTATTTAATAGGAAGAACATAAAGAAAAGCCATTTGGGGACTTACCTGATCAGTAAGCTTCACATATTCATTTTCTAGCAGATGCAAATGCAAGCGGTAGGTAGAATTATAGGAGGCAGTATATGCATGGCTAACTTAAAGACTCAAATAAGACCAGATTTGAACTTTATTGCTATTTTTGACACCAGAAAAGAGCTGGCAAAGGGCTAGGAGAACAAAGGGTGATGGTTAGTCAGAGAACCTAAAACCATGCATGCAAATAAAGAGTCTCCAATGTACATTTAGATCAAGCCAATTCAACCCAACTATTATCTTGATTCTCCACTTTCTCTTGATTGAAAACTGGGTTAGATTCTTATCTGCAAAGGTGGTGGAGAAGGGGGAAAGGTCTAATTCATTGCCTGAACATACCACTCTGGTGAGATGTATTAGTTCTAAATGTGACAGCAGGTATGAACCACCATTTCCAGAAGCAGTCTTTTCTCTTTTTCTTTTCATGGAAAGGGCTTGGATTTTGGAAATGAACAAAGGTATTCAGCATTAAGCCCAGTTCCTCGACAACATGTGCCACAAGCCCTGGGAATTCATCAGTCAGCAGCTCTACCCAGAGAACTCTCATAAACTGCAGGTCTGTAGCTACTCCTAATTATGACAGCAGGAGAACACTGATTCTAGGAGGACACTATTGAAGAATCTCAGTCCAAAGACTGTACTGAGAATACTCAGGTTTATACAGCGAAAATTTCTATTTTCATCATGTCACACAACAGATTTAGAAACTGTTGTACTCCACTGTGTTCTTTTTACTGTCTCTGTCACTAGAATGAGACACCCAAAGCATAATGCGAAGTGTAGTCTGTGAAAGATAGTAATATACTGAACTCCTTCATATTTTATCTCAATTTCCCAGGCTCCCCAGTATGTTCATATAGGTTGCCACAGCTGTAAAAGAGAAAAAAGTAGTAGGCCATTCTTATCACAGGGTAAAGTGTTGCATGACAGATCTTCCACAGAATAGATGTCATTACTGAGGATACATTTGTGGCACAACTGCATAAACTGCATAGCAGGAAATGGTGCAAACGTAACACATTATGGTTATCATTTTAATACTGCATTTGTGAGACCTTTTTAAAATACAATATTTACGGGTGTGCATATCTTATACACCTGCAAATATATACTTCCATACCAGGAAAGTCAAAATTCCTTACTACTTTAGGTGAGGAAAGGTAAGGACAGACCATATGCAGGGCTAATACAGGAGTCTCCTCTGCCAAAGAGCAGGGAGAGAAAGGGAGGGCAAAATACTTTCTTTCTGGGGTCCAAGGTGCATAATTGCTGCTGTGGACAGTGTCTAGTCTGGAGACTGCCATGGTTGAAAAGGGAACAGCATCGCCTTCATGTTACAGCATTCCTACTCAGGGTCTCATTAGGCATGTTTTGCAAAGCAAAGCTGGAATTTATCCTCTATACAAACAAGCCACTGGAACTCTACTCCAAATCTTTGCAGAAACCAAAGCCAGAATTATATTCTTATGCTCTTAGAGATATTAAAAAAACTCTTAAAAAACCAGAAACCCCAAATGTTCAGAAACAATTGCCAGGAGTTTTGTATTTATTTGTTTGTTTGATGGTGATCTGTGACTAATAAACAAATGCATCATCCTAAGCCATTCAATTAAATTGAAACCAAACAAAGAACCAAAATCCATCCATCTCTCTCAACCCCCATTCACAGGAAAACTTTGATCTGTCACACTGGCAGTAAAACTAAAGAAACACCCAACCAAAAACATTCCTATCACTCCACTGCTTTACTTAGATTCTGCTTGTTAAACTCCACTCAAGTAATCAGTTACCATTTATTGGTCCATTTATCTCCTAGTCTTTTTAGTGGAGTATCTCTACAATCAAATACAAAAATAAAATACTGTAACTCAGTAAGAGCAATGCAAACACTGCTAGAAAGGGACTGTGCTATTTGAAGGTCAAGTAAAACAGCATTTGGAGTCAAGTGGCAGTCAAAAACGTGCCATATTGTGTTACCATTACCGAGGTTTATGCTCACCATTAAATTGAAATTTAGCTACATTTTCTCTGGAATTTCTGCTCATTTACACCAGAGTAATCAGCAAAGGTTTTGGATCATAGGAATTAAGTTCATTGATGACTAAGCTTGGTCACATCACAGAGGGATACCTGCACAGCCTTTAATCTAGGACAGAGCTTAGTTCTTTCTTTATATATAAACTCTAGATCTTAGATGATATAATTTTCTGTTCTTTCAGTGAATCATGGCTTGAAGTTTGCTTAATTCTACCACAGCATGCATCTCATGCAATGGTATCCCCCGCAGACAAAATTTCTACCCAAAGTACTAAGCTATTTCAGAAAGAAACCACTCTTATTTGCCTGAATTGGTTGGTATGGTACTTAAATAGCCACATTCACCTAGTGATTTCTTTAAATGCTTGTTTTCAAATGCTTTAAAGTATTTATGGTTGTGTTAAAGTTAGAAAAAGGTTAGGTGAGTACAGAACACATAAGATTTAGAAAAGATTCATATCAATCACATTTAAATGGGGAGTAGGTAAAGCAATAAGCATATTAAAAACTGTACCACCAATTTCTATTTCTAGGACTACTAGTACTATTTTAGTTAGGTGCAGAGGCATTGAAGTAAGAGAAAACAAATAAAACGAAACCAACAAACCCACAACCTCCCAAAACCCCACAAACCCAAAGGATAGAGGGACTGTGTAAATCCTCAGATGGCTTTGACATTTAAATGTATTAATTTTCAGATAAGTCATGGACTTTGGCTATAATATGTGATAGGAGAAGGAAGAGAATTTAGCAATAGAAGAGAAGAATTAGTAGTGCATTAAGCAACTCTGTTCCAGTCTGACGGAACCATGTGTTTTTTCTGGCCATCTGGCATATCAGGTTAATATGAGACTGTATCAAAAGAGGAAACTGAAAGTTAGTATCAATGAATGTGCACAAATATGAGCATGCATTTAGTGAAAAAGTAGAGCAAACCCCAGTGTCCTGCATCACTACTAAATAACTATTGGAAACAAACTACTTTGATAAACAGTTTCATAAGGCTTAAGTATCACAAGTCTCTACTAGTCTAAGTGCTTCCACTGGCAAATGGATTTCATTCAAAGATTTTTCATCTTTCCAGGCCACTTCGTTCTCTGGCACAGCACATTGTCTTTTACCATTATGCTGAACAACTCAGTATCCTGAATCCAGCCAGAATCCAGGTACCTTTCATCTTTTGCATATTTCACAGAGAGTCTCAATCTGTTGAGTGTTTTCACTCTTAGTACAGCAGAATTTGGACTCCATATTTTATACTGCAAAGGAGTAGGTAAGAGCACTCAGTCCAGAAAAGGGAAACCTTGTCTGAGTAGAGCTGGGGATTTGATTCCCAACTCTCCCTCTCACTAGAGTGCTCTGCAATGACACTAAGTTACCCTTAAGCTGTGAGCAGGCTCTACCTTCTGCAGGAATCTGCACTGCAGCATGACACAAAAAAAAGACAAGATAGGTAGAACCTATCTATCTAAAAAAACATGTCTGCATGCTCATGGTTAGCACATGAGTGCATTCCTTTCTCTGCTCAACCATGTCTGTATTTTACCTTTAAGGGAAATTAAAGTGAAATGGGAGTCATTACCTTTGCTTTCAGTCCAAAGGTGAATGGAAATCCCGTTGCAGGCTGCACAGGGTGCATATCCCAGACAGATCTCTGCAGCCTGTAGCCATTTGGGGAAACAAGGTTGAAGAGTCTTTTGAACATCTGTCAGATACCTATGTGCAGCTTAAAACACCTAATGACCTTAAAAATAATCTAACCCTAAAGTTCTAAATATTCTAAGAAGCAGCAATATTTCAGAGCCTCTTTTAAGCAAGAACCAAAACCATAAAGAAAAAAACTAAGCCCAACCCTTTGAGCCTCATAAACTTTCTAAGGAAATTAACTGTCCTGTAATCCTGCTGGTAGAAAATGAGTGCAAGTTGCAAACAGTATTGCAAAGCATGGTAGCAAGAG
This sequence comes from Ara ararauna, assembly GCA_028858755.1. NCBI lineage: Eukaryota > Metazoa > Chordata > Aves > Psittaciformes > Psittacidae > Ara > Ara ararauna. Next base: position 17,378,821 of record CM054382.1, on the reverse strand, counting down.
TAATTGGCTTCCCCCTCCATCCCAAAGTTCTTCACCTTCTGCTCTTCATTAGGGACATAAAACATCGGAAAAACAGTTACATTTGTCATATTTCTTGTAAAATTATACAAGTAGAAACTGACATGGTTCAGAGTCAGTAAAGTGAGTTTGAAAGGCTCCCTGTAGGAAATGCCTAAGAAAAGAAATCTTTAAATCCCCTTAAGTAATTCTAGCAATAGCCATATGCACTTGTACAATGTACTTCAAAGTATTAGAATTTTAACTGAGTGCAATTATAAACAAAGCTGTAAAATTTAAAGATGGTAACACATCTGTTGCTGTTCTGGTATTTAAATCAGAGATCCTGGTGAAAATAACAGTAATTGTACAAACACCTGACTTTAGAGACATTCTGAATCCTACTTTTCTCCCTACAATTCACAACTGACTATAAAGCTCCCTTTAAGAAGAGAAAGCATGTGGTCCCTCTCTACACATTGTTACTCATAAGGCTTGCTCCTTCTGATTTTAGTGATAATTTAAATTTAAATTCAGGATCCCAGGAAGGAGACTACAGTACCGGGTAAGTCCTACTTCTATTGACAAATATTTGTAGCTTGCTGCTAAGAGAACAGTTCTGTGAACTTTAAGTCCTAGGATCTAAGAGGTAAACAGCCTTAGGCAGCACCTGACAGCATATTTCACGTGTATATATTAATACAGGAATTAATCTTGCCTCTGATAAAAGTGTAAGAAAGTCATTTTGATAATAATATTTTAATTCAATTTGTAACATTAGAATAACTGAAGTGTCAGCACAGAAATGCTGACAAAAATTTTGAAGAATTATAATACGTCTCTTGATGTGAATTTTCATGCTGTACATCACCAATGAAAGAAACATACTAGTTGCTTTAAAAGAACATGAGAGAGGACTCCAGTTGAGAGTGTAAGAGTAATTGCTACTTCAATCCACTACTCTTGAGTAATTTTCAATAGTCACTCAGCCTCTTCTGTCTTCAGAAGCAATAAAGCAAGCAAAATTAACTGAACCTGTACTTTTTCTTGCAAGTGCCTACTAGTTCTACATACATAGTTGTCCTATACTATGTATATATAGAACATGTATAGTTCTACAAATACTAGCTTTACGAATATAACTTTAATTGCAATGAAGGATAACATACAGGTACCTAGCAGGGTATGTGGTAGTCAAATAGTATTTTAATGAAGAGAGAAATTACCAGCAGTGTCATCTCACAGAAAATGTCAAAATACTTAGGGAACCCACAAAAAAGGCCTGAGCATAGTTATGACCTCTATAGGCAGCATATTAGCAGAGTCCTCACACTTACATTTCTTTCATACTGTTTATTTATTTTCTGCCTTTTTTGTGATTTGAGTGTAGAAAATGTGCTCTATTTCTTCATAAAATGTCCCATTTCTGTCTCCTGCCCACTGCCACACATGAAATGGCTCACATAAGCAATTAGCAGCACAAATTTTGCTCTTTAAAAATCTGGCATATTTGAAATCTCACAAGGAAATTCCATGGAGGACACATTTGCTAATTATGATTTAGGAATGAAACCTGAGAAACAGAAATTATCTAATTTCATTGTAACTTGTTTCCCCCTAATGCAAAAAAAAAAAAAAAAAAAAAAAGTATTTTCAGCAAACAAATTTAATCTCCACATTCATAATCTGTCTTGTGAAAACTTACCTCCATTTCTTCGAGAGGCTGGGCAATTCCAAGCGTAGAAGCAAATGCAAGCTGACAAGAGGACTTATTGAAGTTTTTAGAAAAATTATTTTTCAACAAACTTTGATATCCATGTTCTCTGACCAGTTTAAATGTACAGAAATCTTTCGAGAATACAACTAAGGGCATTTATTTATTAAGTTATTATTAACTTGTTTATTAGACAACTTCTTTATTTTCTGATTATAAAACAAGGGTTTGGCACATCAAAGGCTAATTAAGAGTTTTAGGGATTTTTTCAATATCCCATATTGAAATAAATTAATAAAGCTGTCTCGTGCAGATACTTTCAAATACAAATTTACAAATACATTAGACTGCTTAGGTAACACAGCCCATATTCTTAAATAGACAGAAGATCTTTTTGCTACAAGAAAGAACTATCCATAACAACTGCTTTTGTGCTGAAACAACTCGCAGCTCCTGGAGACTGCTGTTACAGACCTCCAGCGTAGCAACATTCCTCTTGTCTAGCCTCGTAATTTTTTGCCAGGTACTCTGTACATTAGTTGTTTCATTTCAATTGCCCTAAGGTCTTATTGCTCAGTAACTAATGGGGAGCTTGATGCATCATTACTTTAACATAGCACAATGTGATAAAGCTGTAGGATTCTCTAGTAAAAAAATTACTGGCTCTGTTCTTAATAGATTAGTTCTCGCAATATTTAGCCACACATCAGCAAGGCCTTTATATTTAAAATGTTATTTAGAAGATATATTTTACTGGGTTCAAATCCTTTCTAGAAAATAAAGGGTAATTTCAAAAACCGTTTATCTGCACACACCAAGAAAAAAAAAATGGAGACAAGGTGAAGCTATGAATTTGCTTCACACAAAAAAACACAGAACACTATCTATTAATAAATGTCATGGACAGGTTTGTTGCATTTATTTTTTTTAATAGCCTAATTAAACTGAAACAGCATATGAGACCTTTGGGGGGGCATGTGTGTGACAATCCTTACAGTTTAACAAACCTAGGATTTTTTGAAGATGCAGAGGTGGTGCACTGCTGTTGGTTCTGTAAGGCCCTGATCAGAAACTTCAGAATGGCTTATGAATCATTTCACAGTCATTTTTACAGAGCTGAGGCAGTTCAGATAAAAGCTGATAGACTGTAGGGAAATCTTATTCTGTATGCATTCTTATTGACTCAATTCCCAGACTACATGCTTTTCTCCGTATTTTGCATATTCTTTGTTTAAAGTTTTTAATTACCATATCCAGATTTTCTTCTCACAGTAATCCCAACAGGGAGAGTCTATCTTAAAAGATGTTTTACTGATAATTCTTTTCCTCTTCAGCTCTGTATGTTGAGATAACTGTTTCAGTATCTCCTGTTACCTCAGGCTATCTACTATATACCTTGATGTATTTGAATTTTACTTAACATCCTCCAGCAGTTTCCTTATTGACTTTTGTGTATATCTGCCTATGACCTTCTGTCTAAATCTTAAAGAGCTCCTGGGTTATTGATGTATTATTGTTAATGCTTTTACAGACATAACTGATGGGTTTTAGAACAATTCTGTGCTAGCTGCTAAGTCCTACAACTGATCTAGAGCCAGAAAACGAGAAGGACATGGCATCAATACCATGAACAAAGTCTCAGACCCTCACTTCTTGTAGTGTTTACTCCAACAAGAATCTAGATGTTCAATACATCGAATACCATACAACAGTTCTTGGCAAAAAAGGTGATCATTCTTCTACTAAATTAGACTTCCTCCCCAGAGTATTTGTTTTATAATGCATTTGATTTCTTCTGAAAACTTGAGCTCTTATCTATGCCTGGGAAAGAAAAATTAAGCAGTTGAAAGCAATAAATATCAGGTATGCTAGTAACATGCTTGGTAATGTTAGTAACACGTTTGTTAATTTACCTCTTCATGCCATGAATTCACAGTGGAGCCCTCCTATGCACTGTGGTCCAGTGCGCCAGAAATCCTGTCTGTATGTTTGACTTGTTGCAGCATTTTGGAGAAGTCATCTGAATTTCCTTTTACAAAGTATGTGAGGACCTGCGCTGGACCAAAATATTGGTTAGTATTTCAGGAATTATACACAAAAATATAATGGTATAAGGTCTCACTTGTGTAAAGGGGCTGATCTGGTTCCAGTAAAATCAATAAAGTTTTGTTATTGACTTTGCTTGGAGCAGAATTGATCTCTAAAGGCAACAAATGCATTGAATTAGATTAGTACATTACTGTTCCCACAACCAAGTTAAAAGACAAATGAGTAGTTAAGTGAGAGTCTGATTACAATATCACATCACAGGGCTTCCTGGTTATCTTCTTGTGGAATTCACACAGTGGAATTTCAAAGAAAATATTCTCCCATCAATATGCACGGGAGATTTATATAAAATAAAAATACAAATTCCAAATACAAAGATCATAAATCTTTCAGATCAAAAGGAACCTAAAATTCAAAGTGAAAGACACCCTGTTTTGGAGTCTGTGTCAAGATCAACTGACCTCTTGACTGAGAGTTTCACACAGTTTTACCTAAATACCTTGGAATATATATTCTAGCAGGACTGAGTATTTAATTTCAATATGTTTTCAGAAATTCAGACTATATCTTGATTAATGAAATTTTTCTTGATTAATGGAGCATTATAGAAAGTCTCTGTGGGAGCATGCTATGTTAAAAGGAAGAAGCTTTTAATACAGACTTTAAATTTTTTTAAGTCGATATTCATACAGGTCTGAAGTCTTGCACGATCCATTTATATGCACAGGTTAGAAATCATGGCATTTCCTTTTTGTCGTGGTCTCACATGTCTGCTCTGTGATTACACAGCATAGTTAAGTGGTTCTCAGAATGAAAGGCTCTACAGAAAAGATGACTTATAATGCAGCAGGTGATGTGCCACAGAAGGCAACATATAAATATTTTAAAATGTAGACTATGTGAAAAAGCATCTTTACTTTAATTTGCTGTCTCATGCCAAGGGCAGAAGCACCTTCACTGGTAAAGATACCAATTATGCATTGCTTATATATACATAGATGTATGGATAGATATTAATACATAATAATATAATGAAATTGCATTTTTCCTGTGTTCATAAAATTCTTCTTACAGTGAACTCATTGGCAAGCAAGTATTTTGCCAATATGAGCTCTTCAGTGGATAAATTCTTAATGATGGAAAGTAGGCTAACACTTTAAAATTCTGTTTGCATATGACCTTATTTTCCTTCTCCCCTTTCCTTAAACTGGTATATTATTGTTTTTCTCCAAAATGGCTACCAAAACTTGGGTCCTTCAGAGAAGATAAGCCAGTGCAAAGCACTTAAATTTCTAAACAGCTTGGACTCCATGTAAAAATGACCTCTTTGGTTTGAGAACTTTTTTAAAAATTCAACATGACACACATAAAATCTTTGTTGTCAGCAGCCAAGCAGTTCAGAGTTAGTTCTGTAATCCCAGTGTGGGACCTAAAGTGCACACAGGAAGCTGGATTCAATTTTTCACTTAATTCCAGAAGTTACCCATTATCCTTCCTTACTGAGTAAAAGGAGTTACTTTTCCTTGGCAAGCTCCTTGGTATGCAGAGCTAAAATTGCGTCTCAGTCACAAAAAACCTGTCAGTAGACATTAAATTATCTAATTACAACGGAACATGCTATTGAACAATTCATTTTTAAACTATGAATGACACAAGTCAAAATCCATTCTTAAAATAACCCTAAGTGAAACATGTACCCCAATATAGCTTCATCGTTTTGCTACTGTCTCATACATGCAGTGTCCAGTATGAGTCATGATTGAGACTTGTGAAATGATAGACTCAATACTTTATGGCTTAATGGGAGATGTGGCTAGAAGCAATGCAAGAGAAATAAAACCATCTAATCAAAATTATATATTTTAAAAGACAACAATTTCAGCCCATGGGGGTTTATTCATCAGTAACAATTGCAGTGAAACCCAGCACAAAAAGTAGATCTTTAATATCAATAACACAAAATGCTACCTTGCTAATGAAGACATATTAGTTTATTGATTAGGTCTGCAGGAATGTTTATGTCAGTTTTGCTTTTAGTTTTTGCTGAAAAGTTTTTTAGTTTTGCTCTTCAATTTTACTCCATCTGCATGCAGAGACTCATAAACATGGTTGTAATGTTTTTCTTGCAGCCTGTCTCCCCATCTCCCCCCTTTCTTGCAGCCTATATTTCCGCCTAGCTGAGTTCTGCTATACTTGGTATGCAGTAAGTAAGCACAATCAGAATAAAGCAGGCTAATATTTAGCCTATGGAAACCCAGCTCACCTTAATCAAGTGTGGGTTTAGCAGAGGTAAGTTGGCAACCTCCCACTTACCACCTCTATGGCTTCTTCAGCTATGCCTTTCTGGAAAAAAAAAAACTTTCATAAATAAGTACATATGGATAATAGGATGGGTCTAATAGCAGTAGGGCCCAAATGACTGTATATGCCTACCCAGTGTTCTGATGAACAAACAAGTATTCGAAACAACTGTTTTTTATTATTCTGGGAGGGAATAATAATGCAAACACACACACGTATATATCTATAATGTGTAGGACTTGACCTTCACAGCTCTTTCCAATCTTTCATCATTTTCTTAATGAGGAACACTACCCCATCAAGGCAAGTAAACACTGGCCAAGCTCCACTCCTCTTCAGTCTACTGAAAGGGATCCGGGCTGCCACAAATGCACATACTTCCACAGCATCAGGCACCAAGAGTTGCCAAACAAATGAATATCATTAAAATAACACTGAGGTCCTTTAGATCATTTCATTAGGACAGCCCTTTGAATTATTTGATCCATAGACATTTGCTTGTTCTCTTTATGACAAAACCACCTATGTCTAAAAAGCTTTCAAATTAAGTCTGTGTGGTAATTTTACTTCTCAGAAAGCAAGTGGAACAATCTTGCGCTCTTGGAACTGGGAGGAATGTATAACCTTCAAAGAGTATGAATGGAATAAGTTTTAATATACACATCACTTCTAAACTAGCTTTGATTTTCTCTTTTTTTCAGATCGGTTTCTTATATTGATATGGACAAGATGCGAAGTTCACAGCCTGATCCTTCTCTAAGCCTATGAAGTTTCAGAGTTGTGCAGGTTCAGAATTTGGTTTTGTCTGACTTCTAGAAGAAAATATCAGAAGAGTTTTTCTTCAGTTAAGAACAGCTGTTTCTGCTACTACTAATGTCAATGGCAAATTCAGACTTTTGTAACTTTAGATGAAAAAGCCTGTAAAAGATCAGCTTTGCTCAAGAGTTTATTCTTAACATTTTTCTTACTGAAATCTGCAGAGGAAAACAAGAGGGAACAGTTTTTAATTACAGAATGATTTTTTGCATGTTGGCCACTTCTAATTTTCCTGCCTGTGGGCTATCTGAGAAATAGCAGGAGAGGATATCCTACATTCCAAAACAAAACAAAATAAAACAAAAAGCAAAACAAAACAATAAAGTTCAGTGCAAAAGTGCATTGTACAAAACACAGAGTGTACCAAATTTCAGCATATAAGCAGAATTTCTTCTGTATTTAAAAGCATACGCACTTCTCTGTAATGATGCACAGAACTGTTCTAGGAAAATAATGCCTGCTCACTGCTTCTGCCTACATTAGGACTTTATAACCAACAGTAACAGATTTCTCCATTTTAGTCATTGCCAGATGACTCTAAAGTTCTCATCTCAGTTTGTCAGTCAGACTGAATATAAGTACACAGGTGTATAGAGAAGTAGAGAGATTCCTATAGGCTATTTCAACTCATCTACCTATTTCTTAAGTCAATATTTGTGTTCATTCTTCAATTCAAAAAAATAATAAATGGACTGAGGAAATATGACAGAGCATGATGAAATCCCCATTAGTACTGTGACAGTTGACCACCAATAACTGCTGTATAGAAAACAGCTATCTAGCCAATTTTGCAAGATTCTGTAGCAGTCTCATAGGATTCTCGTTCTCTAGTTTGCTTAGGAGGGCATCACAAGAGACAAATAACAAACAATTACAAGTTATATGGCACCTGCTTCTCCTTTCTTGTACACAAGGCATGATACAAGCAGAAAATCTTAAACCCAATGTGGCTTCAACAGAATTTACAAATATTCTCTTTGGATTTTAATTTTGCTGTGTTTCAAGAAGTTGCCATTAAGCTGATCACTCTAAAAATCCCCTGAATATTCTATTTTCCTCCATTTCAAAGGCATCAAATTTTCCTTTTTCAATTTTTTTTAATTAATTAATCTATAGTCCATACTAAGTTTGAACAATAACTACTGGCAGCTCTCAGGCTGTTTCACCTAAGGATCCATGTACTTTAGGATCACTTCAAATCTATGTGAATAAATGGCCTTGTATTCAAAGAGGAACTATTTATTTTGGTGTCCTTCAAACTCCCACCACGTATTTAGCTATCTAGTACAAATCTGATCCAGGAATTAAATCAGAACTGTTAGGACACACTTCTTTATTCCTTGTGTTGTGGTTTAACCCCAGCTGGCAACTAAGTACCACACAGCTGCTCACTTAACCCTACCACCTCCTCCCCCACGTTTTACTAGAAAAGTTAATAAAACAGACAATCTTATTGTTGAAGGACTGGTAAAGAAGATCACTGCTGGTGCTGCCAGGAAAAAGCATCGGGCCATAGTGGTAGGGGACTCTGAAAGGCACAGAGGCACCCATCTGTTGGCCTGACCCAGTCTCAAGGGAGGTGTGTTGCTTACCAGGGGCACAGATCAGGGATGCTGCAGAGAGGCTGCCTGCTCTAGTATGTCCCACTGACTATTACCCACTTCTACTGATCCATGTGGGTGCTAGTGATATAGATAGCAGTAGCCTGGAGAGCATAAAGAAGGACTACAGAGCTCTGGGAGAGGTGGTTAGGAGCTCTGGGGCTCAGATAGTCTTTTTGTCAATTCTCCAGGATACAGGGCAGGACCTTAAAAAGTCTAGGTGGATTGGCCAGGTTAATAAATGGTTAGAAGGGTGGTGCCGTAGTCAGGGGTTTGGGTACCTTGAACATGGGACTCAATTTAGTAGGCCAGGTCTCCTAGGGGCTGGTGGAGCTGGTCTGACAACGAAGGGGAAGAGCAATTTTGGTAGGAGGCTTGCCAGACTGGTCAAGGAAGCTTTAAACTAGATGTGTTGGGGGAGGGGGGCATCATTCCATCTCAACATACCCAGTCAGTTGCCAGCACCAATAATAAATGCTCGGAACAATGTAGAGATATTCCAGCCACTCCAGCCAATGAGCTGGCTTCATTTGGAGCTTGGCTAAGATGCCTCTATACAAACACCCATAGCATGGCGAACAAACAAGAGGAATTAGAGATGTGTGCACGTCTACAGGAGTATGATATAATAGGCATCACAGAAACATGGTGGGATGGCTCCTATGACTGGTGTGTTGGAATGGAAGGTTACAGGCTCCTTTGAAAAGACAGACCCGGTAGGCGGGGAGGGGGAGTTGCTATTTATGTTAGGGATAGGCTGGAGAGTATGGAACTCTGTCTGGGGACAAATGAGCAGTCAATAGAGTGTTTGTGGGTCAGGGTTAAGGGGAGAACAGTGACGGGAGACATTACTGTGGGCATCTGTTACAGACCACCTGATCAAGAGAAATCTGTGGATGAAACACTCTATAGACAGGAACAGCCTCATGCTCACAGGCCCTTCTCCTTATGGGGGACTTCAACCACCCTGATATCTGCTGGAGGGACAGTATGGCCCGGCACAAGCAATCCAGCAGATTCCTCGATTGTGTGGAAGACAACTTCCTTCTGCAAGTAATAGAGGAGCTGACAAGGAGAGGTGTCATGCTTGACCTCATCCTCACCAACATGGAAGGGCTGGTTGGAAATGTGATGCTCCAGGGCAGCCTTGATTGCAGCGATCATGAGATGGTCGAATTCGAGATCCTCAGGACAGTGAAAAGAGCGTGCAGCAAGCTCACTGCCCTGGACTTCAAGAGAGCAGACTTTGGCCTCTTGAGGAACCTGCTCAGTAAGATTCTATGGGATATAGCCCTAGAGGGCAGGGGGTCCAAGACTGTTGGCTGATATTCAAAGATCACCTATTACAAGCTCAGGAGTGTTGCATCCCAACTAGAAAGAAGTACAGCAGGAGGGCCAGGAGACCTCCTTGGATGGATAAGGAGCTGCTGAGGAAAATTCAAAGGAAAAGAGAGGCTTATAAAAGGTGGAAGCAAGGACAGGCGGCCTGGGAAGAATACAGTGATGTTGTCTGGGAAGCTAGGGACAAGGTTAGGAAAGCTAAGGCACAGTTAGAATTAAAATTGGTTAGGGATGTTAAAGATAACAGGAAGAGATTCTGCAGGTAGCAAATAAAAGACAGACTAGGGACAATGGGGGCCCCCTCCAGAAGCTATCGGGAGAACTGGCTACCCTGGATTTGGAGAAGGCTGAGGTTCTTAATGACTTCTTTGCCTCAGTCTTCACTGGCAAATGCTCTGACCACACCACCCAAGTCTTGGAAGGCAGACGCAGGGACTGTGAGAATTAAGACCCTGGGCCCACTGTAGAAGAGGATCTGGTTCAAGCCCATCTTAAGAACCTGAACATACACAAGTCCATGAGATTTGATGAAATCCATCCGCGGGTCCTGAAGGAGCTGGCAAATGAAGTTGCTAAGCCACTGTCCATCATATCTGAAAAATCATGGCAGTCAGGTGAAGTTCCCAATGACTGGAAAAAGGGAAATATAACCCCCATTTTCAAGAAGGGCAAAATGGATGAGCCGGGGAACTACAGACCAGTCAGCCTCACCTCTGTGCCTGGCAAAATCTTGGAGCAGATTATCCTGGAAGGCATGCTAAGGCATATGAAAAACAACAAGGTGGTTGGTGACAGCCAGCATGGCTTCACTAAGGGGAAATCCTGCCTGACCAATTTGGTGGCCTTCTGTGATGGGGCTATGGAACTGATGGACAGGGGTAGAGCAGTTGATGTCATCTACTGGGACTTGTGCAAAGCGTTTGACACTGTCTCACATGACATAGAATCATAGAATCATAGAATAGTTAGGCTTGGAAAGGACCTTAAGATCATCTAGTTCCAACCTTACTGCCATAGGCAGAGACACCTCCCACTAAACCATGCCACCCAAGGCTCCTTGTCTCTAAGTTGGAGAGACATCAATTGGATAGGTGGGCCACTGAGTGGATAAAGAACTGGCTGGATGGCTGCACGCAAAGAGTTGTGCTCAATGGCTCAATGTCCAGCTGGAGACCACTAACGAGTGGTGTCCCTCAGGGATTGGTGTTGGGACCGATCTTGTTCAACATCTCTGTTGGTGACATGGACAGTGAGATTGAGTGTGCCCTCAGCAAGTTTGCCAATGACACCAACATGTGGGATTTGGTTGATATGTTGGAGGGAAGGAATGCCATCCAGAGGGACCTTGACACGTTTGTGAGGTGGGCTGATGCCAACCTGATGAAGTTTAACCATGCCAAGTGCAAGGTCCTCCACCTGGGTCAGTTCAAAGGTTGGAAAGCACAGCTACAGGTTGGGCAGAGAAGAGATTCAGAGCAGCCCTGTGGAGAAGGACTTGAGGGTGTTGGTCGATAAGAATATTAACATGAGCTGGCAGTGTGCGCTTGCAGCCCAGAAAGCCAACTGTCTCCTGGGCTGCATCAAAAGGCGTGTGACCAGCAGGTCGAAGGAGGTGATCCTGCCCCTCTACTCTTGGCGAGACCTCCCTTGGAGTATCGTGTGCAGTTCTGGTGTCCTCAACATAAAAAGGACATGGAACTGTTGCAACAAGTCCAGAGGAGGGCCATAAGGATGATCAGGGGACTGGAGCACCTCCCATATGAAGATAGGCTGAGAAAGTTGGGGCAGTTCAACCTGGAGAAGAGAAGGCTGCGAGGAGACCTCCTAGCAGCCTTCCGATACCTGAAGGGGGCCTATAGGGATGCTGGGGATGGACTCTTCATGAGGGACTGTAGTGAGAGGACAAGGGGTAATGGGTTCGAACTTAGACAGGGGAAGTTTAGATTGGATATGAGTAAGAAGTTCTTTACTGTGAGGGTGGTGAGGCACTGGAATGGGTTGCCCAGGGAAGTTGTGAATGCTCCACCCCTGGCTGTATTCAAGGCCAGGTTAGACAGAGCCTTGGGTGGCATGGTTTAGTGGGAGGTGTCCCTGCCCATGGCAGGGTGTTGGAACTAGATGATCTTAAGCTCCTTTCCAACTCTAAGTATTCTGTGATTCTATGATTCTATTGTTAAAACATATATTAGAGAGAAATCAATACAGAAACCATCAGGTTTTCTGAAATATTTAAGTGAATATAGGCACAATAATTTTTGCATATTTTATAAAAGTTCAGTATTAAACTAAATGTGATAAGGGCAAATGTTTAGCGTGACTTCTGTCCAAGCCTACCTAGAAAGGCCTGCTTACATAAAATTTTTGACTGATGAAGTAGCTGTCTGCCTTAATTGTTCACTCAAGTTATCAGTATGCTAACACAAAGGCAAAATATTTACATTAATATTAATCTCCTGTTTACTACATGACTTCAGAATCCAGAAAATCCTATTTCATAGAATCATAGAATCAATCATAGGATCATAGAATAGTTAGGGTTGGAAAGGACGTTAAGATCATCTAGTTCCACCCCGCCTGCCAGGGGCAGGGATACCTCCCACTAAACCATGCCACCCAAGGCTATGTCCAACCCTATGTCAATAATATATTAACCTAGGTACGTGAGTCTACCTCCAGGAAGACAGTGCTAGCCCTCAAGAGGTTAGTTACATTATGCCAGCTAGCTCTATAAGGAACTATTTTGAATATCTGTACAGTTTATTAGAAAATGCTATTCTGTCTATAGTACTCTAAACCTAGAAGTGGAGGACCCATGACCTTTTTCCCTGGACAATAAATGCCTGGATATAAATTTATTTTTATCCTAGAAGAGAGCACTTAAAGAAACCCCAGGCCCTGTAAAAATAAAATTTATTATGTTTATGCAGTCATCTGCTATTACAGATACTATGGTCTAGTGTGAGGTGTCCCTGTCCATGGCAGGAGAGTTGGAACTAGATGATCTTAAGGTCTTTCCCAACCCAAACTCTTCTGTGATTCTATGATATTAAAGAAATATTAGAATAAACCAGCAAATCTTCCAAAAATGTGATATATATGTTTCGCAGGAGTTTTCTTTGATATAGCTATGAATCCAACACACAATCTGGTCTCTTTAACAAGAAATAGTTTTCAAAGACAGATATGACAGAAACTACCAATAAGTTCATTTGTTTTTTGTTTTATTATTTTGGTTTCTTTTTGTTTTGGTTTAAAAAAAAACAACCAAACCCATACAGATAAAGAGTAAAAATCTAATTCTTTGACTTGTTCAACAGGATAAAAATTGTAATTTTCTACAGTGTTCCTTCCTAAGAAAGAACCCCATCTCCTCTCATGCAGCTCCTCAGAAAGCAGGCTGTGTAAAACTTCACAACATATATATATATAAATAAAATCTTTAAAAGTGTATTTTCTATAGATGTAGCCTAGAAAATGCCAGCATCATTTTCAGATATACTATTAGGCCTGGATTTATACTGCAGTAGGACTGGATTTATAGGTCCCTAAAATAAGGGGAGAAAAAGTTAATAGGAACATATCATTCAATGTGCATTTCATTTTGCACATTTTAGGCCCTCATGTCAATGAGTCTTTGCAAACTAGTGTAAAATTATTCTCTTACCCTTTTCTTGTAGATGTGTTCACTACACCTACAATATGAATATTTATCTGTTACTTTTCAGATAACAGTCCTATTTTAAGCTCAAAAGATTTACCTTTGAAGTAGAAATTAAATGAGAATTAGCAAGTGGAAAATATTCAAAACTCTGATTTGCTCCCTTTTAAAGATGTCAAAAAATTAATTATTTTCACTGATAATAATGGGGTATTAAATCTGTAACTAATTCCATATGTGTGAAAGCTGTACGGATTAGAAGTGTAGAAGGATGTTGTAGAATAAATCAAAACCACAGCAAATTCTGCAAGGTTGCTGAATTGAGGCACTCTAGGCAATCAGAATATGAAAATTAAATCAATTTATGGGAGGACAAACCATGCTTACCCTCTAAGTGTTAATTACTTCTAGTACAGTGGCACTTGAATGATCCAACCCCTTTGTTCATGGAACTATACACACACATATAAAAAGAAGGCTCTTGACCCAAAGAATAAATACATTAACTACTTCCTTTTTGCTTAGATTTTAAATGCTCAAAAGACTGTTTGAGGAGTCAACCCTGTCTTTACAGGGCACAGGTTCACAGAGAGCAGTGATTTATATATTTAGAATTAAACATCTATACAAGTGGGCTTAAATCTAGGTTTATTTCAGCTAGGTCACATTGTACTTCCCTAATTTTCTGCATAATTAAAGTGTGAAAATTGCAAATAAATAATTTTTGCAGTAAGACTACAGCAATTAGTAAGGTTTATAACTTTCATTGATGTTTAGCTTTTCAGAAAGACTTTCATGATAGCAGAAATGAAGCAAGGGAGAAAGTGTTCCAATAGTTAATTTATTTCCTTGTTAAATCTTCTTTCTATCATCAGGAGAATTAGGCTTGATATCCACTGGCCCCCAAATGACCTTCACTTGCAAAGTCTTTAAGTCATGAATTGAATTTTTTTCAACTAGCTATAGTTTACAGCCCGTACCTTGCCCACCTGTGCGATATTCAGCATCTGGTACAATGATATCTTAGTAAAGCTCATATCCTGCAAGGAATATGCAAATGAGAAACTTGAAATGATCTCTAGTGTAGTCTGCCATACCATATAGCAGTGATTGAGACCACAATGCTGCCTCCTCACCTGCCCATTTCTTTGTCTGCGACTTCTTACACGGTCCATAATTCCATAGACGTTTCTACTACAGTGATGTGTGCTGCTGCTCCTTCCTAACGTGCCATAACTAGCTGTCCATTTCATTTGCTAATCTTGCCTTATTTTTCTTACTCTGAACAGTGCACAAGACATGATAACTGTACTCTCTAGAATAGATCTATGCTAGTGGAGACCTTCTAAAATCATTGGAGACAGGCTAGTATACACAGCAGTTGAGATCTTCCGGTTTTAATCAGTCGCATGGTAAAAACTAACAGATTTTAAGCTCCATAAGAAAGCTCTAGTAACCTGGTACTACAAGGTCAGCATAGTAGGCCTCTCTTTTTAAAAGTCTGATGAATTTCTTGACCTGTCTTCTGGCATGCTTCAGGCCCATGAATCAAATGACTGAGGAAGGCTTGTAAAAATGAGTAAACAAACATAAAAGGCTGGCCCTGGGTGCTATTGTATTTCAGAGCTGTCCCACTGCTCTTGTTAAAGGGCTGCTACAGACATATACAAAGAATCAGATGAATAATGCTGGAGCCATCTACCTACAGCACAGAAACACGATCTTTTCTGTTCAAATGTGTTTGAAATTTGTTAGAACTGGAAAAAAGATTACTCTTGCCTTAAAAGGGCATGATCTCATGCTCACTGCCTTTTTTTTGATACAGGACTGGGAAGTGAAAAAAGCCTAAAAAACTATTCAGTTCTTGCTGGTTTAATAACTTTAACATAGTATTTTTGATGAAGATGAAAAAATGAAACTTGTAAAAAATGATCCTAAAAAGAAAAAAGGGGTTTTAGCTAACAAGGGGGCATAGAAAACTATGGGAGGCAGCTCAATGCCTCAACATCAGTTAAAAATACAAAAGTCTGAAGTCTTTAACTCATTAATTAGACGGGGTTTGGCTCCAGCTCTTTATTTTGGCTTTTCATTCTTGTTTGTTTGTTTTTCCCTTCCCAAAGGAAATCTGGACTGTAGATGATTACTTTGAAAACAAAGCAGTACACAACTCTGGCAGAGACAGTCTCTTCAAAAGAGATCATTGGAGGAATAAAACATGCTTTAAATTAACAATCACTTGCAACAGTGACAGACCTCAGGGTTTGGTGACACAGCCTCACATTAATTACTTGCTAGAAAAATGGGATTGTGTGCAGTGTAACATGAGGATAAATATTAGGATAAGTAGTTTCAAGAGGTTAGGCTAAAAGAAAGCCCGTTTTGACATCAACATTAAGGAAGCTGGGGAGGTTAAACACAAAGTTGAAACATACACGTACTCACAGAGTATTCTATTCTAATTAGCATGAATCTCTGGCTATGGATCTGCTCACAGAAGTGTGTTAGAGATAAGGTAGCTGTTAATGTCCAAAACTAAATAGGAGGGATTTTATTCTATTAAGAAGGATTTTTACATTCGAAGTAGCAACATTAGTTGGTTGCTAATTTACAGTATGCTTAGTTGTGTTAAGTTTTCCTAGAACTACAAGCCAGTTTCGAGTTAGTCTCCATGGAGATTGGACCTAAACTAGTGAACCATTACTGATCAAACAGCATCTTTACAGACCATGAACACTCTGTTCAATCTTTTCTGGAAGTCTGATAATTTAGAAAATGTTTGATAAGTTATTCCGTGAGCTAGAACTATGTTACTTGGGAGAACTCTGGTGGGACACCTCAAACGATCCTGCTGAAGCACTCTGCTAACTAGCTGCACATTAAGTGTGGGCCTATAGCAAATTTGATTCATTAGAAGAAGCAGCAGGATTTCAAATTCTCTTTGTGATCGAGATTGAGAAATGAAATCGTTTTCCCTTTAGATACTGTATCAGCCTCTGACAATCCATGGCCTAATTATTTTATCACCTTCAGTAATGCATCTAGCTAGTCAAAACTGTCTTACATTATAGTCTGGTCTTAATAAATCCATGGCAGTTTTACAAGGGAAAAATAGGCTTTTCTGCCTTTACAGCAGACTGGTAATCAAGTCTGAATATGCTTGCCAGAGGCCTGCACTTACTGTACTTCCTAGAAATTCCTTCACAAAGGAAAAGCTCTTTCAGTACTTAAAGTACAGCCTCCTATTAAAATCTGCATTTTTAAATGTCATGTTTTATCTTAGTTTTCTAGCTGAATTTGTTTTGGACAACAGCTAAACCAATGCATTCTGTGGATTAAGAAAAAGTATTTGGGGAGTGAGGTGGAAGGAGATGGGATCTATACTACTATCTGGGGCGTGAAAAAGATATAAAATCATAGCTGAAGAAAAATTATGGTTCTATACTACGCTGAATGTCTTATATTTGCTGAGGCCATCACTCCTTTTCCTTTTTTTTTTAATTTTCTGCTCTATTCTCAGAGTGAACTTGTACTAACTTGTACAAACCTCTATGAAATTCCAAACCTTGCCACTGCTTTCTGTGAGACCAGAGGTGGGGTGGGGTGGGGGTGTTAAACGAGGTTTGCCAGAAAATGGAAAAAAGGAACAGTTCAAACTCTTACCTCAGCAGAAAAAGGCCATCCTAGAAGTTTTCATATATAAGAGACAAAGCAGACACCAACCAGTTGAAAAACTTTCCCTTCAAGACAGCAGCTGTTTTGCTTTGTAAAATCTAAGTGGATACTCCCAGAAAACTGTGATGCAAAGATGTCCCCATAACCACGCAATTCTGTATGAAAGAGAACAGATGAAGGGACTGTCATGAGAAAGCTCTGAGATCAAGAGCTGGATACCAACTATGCATCATAAAGCCTCATACAGAGGAGGATTAAAAAAAAGTGCAAGATTACATACATGTAAAACCTATGTTTAGCTTCCAAGCTCCCATGAGCTGACTAGATCCAGTGTTCTCAGGCAGACATTAGGTGAGATAAATCCTCCACACTGTGCATAACTCCCTCTGAAAAGTGTTATCCCAGTCTTGGAAATCTTGGAATTTCCATGGACAACTCTGGAGAAAATAAAAAAATAAATAAATCCCAGCAAAATTAAAGTCCATCTCCTATTGGATTTTTCTTCTGTCAAACTAAGGCAGTCTTCTGAAATGTAGACAAAAATAAACCTTCCATGACTGTGGAGGTGGAGTGCTTCGACTTCTACGGATTTTTAGAATTAGCTAATGGGTTCAAGGAAAAATTAATATAGTGTTCCAAACACTCCAGATGACCTGTGCCAAATATAGCAGCTGGCATTAATAAAGTAAATTACATGATTATATTAAAGATGAATGGCACAGGTTTACAAAAATAAATATCTAACACTGTTCAGAATTCAAATCAGCTATATCAGCAGCAGACCTAACAGATAAAAATGAACATAGTATTAAAGTGTAGAAATGAAAATCACAGTTTCCGTTTACCTTCCCGTCATGACTAGGATACATGCTTTGGGAACACCTAACAAAGCTGATGGCATTTTCTCAGGGCTTTCACAAAGAAGTCCTTACCACTGCAGCATTTTAGACACCTACTGACACCTTATCACCTGGGAAAAGAGTGTACTGGGGGACTAGATGACCTTTGAAGATCTCTTCCAACCCAAACTATTCTATAATTCCATTATATTGAGATCAAGACAAAGGAATCATTTGATCTCACTGGAAACCAGAATTCTGTCTACAAAAACCTTGATGCTTTGCTCTGTAGTAAATGAAAACAAAATCTCTCAGTGTGGGGGCTGAAGAGTGGAAAGGTAAACAGAGTTTCTCAGAATTGGCAGTAGCCCAATGCTATAGCATTTGTCTCGGATAGGTTTTTTTTTCTGAAGTAAACATCTGAAGCTGCCTCTCCATGTCCCTGTGAGAATCCTTCAATCTATGCTACTGGCTATTGTGAGCACTGATCTCTCCTGCTTCAGAGAATATCTAATCTTGGCCCAAAAGGCTGATATTTTTCTACAAAATATTCAAACACTAATGTGGAGGGGGAGCAAAAGCTTCCTGGAAAGTTTTTCAGCAAGTTCTAGTTATGGTTCTACAGCCTTCCTGTAATGGTGTACTTGTATTGGCAGTAATAGGATTACCTGAATCATTACAGGTTGCAGGAGCTCTTCCTTGGCAGCTACGGCAAATGAAGAAAATTATTTTCAGAGTATTTGGTTTATAACAGAAGGGCTTAATTATCATTCCAATGAGGCTGAGCTGCACAAATCATAGTGATCAACATCAGCTACAGAAAAAAATAATGCAGTACATCCAAGAGGTACTGAAAACAGCACTGTGGGCCACAGTATAACAACACGTGTAAGCAGCTTTCTAGGACAGGCTCTGAAAAGGAGAGAGAAGACATAATTTTCTTACCCTGTCTAAGGATGACTGGAAAGCAAAAGCATTCTAATGTGCTTGCAATGCATCACACAGTGTAGCCCAACACAGGTTCACATGGGGTCACACCATCTACTGAGTGCTATTACAGCACTAAGCCTAAACCTACAACAATCCTTAGGACACTAAAGAATCAAATTCAAAACTTGCAGATCTTGCTCCTATTACAGGTGAGGCTGTGGGAGAGGGAAAAGTTGTTAATTGCTGCCAATAGAAGACACTACTTTAAACTTGTACTAAATACAATAGGGGCTGAATCTGAATTCACGCTCTCAGTTTGAAGTGCAATTATTTTTTTAAGTGCGCAGAATATGCTGCTCAACTAAGCCTATTTAATACCCTGATTCTAAGAAGTCTTCCTTTACTATCGGACCTATTAAAATCAGTAGTCAATCAAGTGAATATGATGTTGCAAAGAACCATAGGTCTGGTCTAAGCTCTTGAAGGATAAAGTTTGCCTAAAGCTAGTGACTACGAGAGACTGATCTTTATTTAAGACAGCAGTTGTACTTAAACAATTGGCCAATGGCTAGACTAATAAATAGAATATTGAACATATATATATACAGACACATATTTTTCAGGGTTGTTTACTCAGCTATTTATTATATTTGAAACAATGTCAGTATCAATACCGAGAAGTGACTAAGGACATGAAGCTGAACAGATCTGAAAACAGTTATAAACTCTGTTAAGTCCATCTGAAAATAAGAAATTGATATTAACTGTACTGAATACAAGTCTGGATTTGTATTTGCAAACCTAAGACAGGCTGCCACACAAACCAATTAGAACAGAAGTAAGCTTTGTGTAGAACTGTTGGGCAGAATTCTCTATTGTTTCAAGTATTTTTTGTCTGCAGAAGAGCTTACTCTCAGAGGCAAATCCTGAAGCATCCAAGCAGCCTGCCAAGTTAGTGATAAGAAATACAGCGAGGAAGACTCCTTTCCTTACCCAGTCCACAAGACATCTGCAGAGCTGATGCACTGCAACCTCTGGAGTCTGACATATCCCTTACTGCTTACCCTAAACACCTAATACATAATAAAGAGCCTGGGCCTTACACATCCCTTCTGTTCCCCCTTTTCAGGTTGGTTTGTACCCGTGAAAATCTTTCACAAGAGGTTTTCCTGTAGCACAACCCATGCAATTCAACATTGGTTTTTTTCTCACGCAGATCCTCCCTTTGTGCACACATTTGAAGACATGCCGTTCAGCTATTCCTGTATGCACAGTTAAGTGCAAGAATACTATTTCCTGTCCTGTCGCTGCCAGTGAAGCACACATGCAAAGCTGTCAACAGAGCATGCAACAACAATTCTACATGAATTAAAGGAAATGTAAGAGGCACCTTATATAAGCTACTAGCGATTTGAATGACTATTAATAACAGCAGTATTTAAGGTGATCCTGTGGCCCAAGGTACTTTACAGAACATTTTGCATTAGGTGTGTTGAAAGCCAGCCTGTTTTAACTATTTTGATATTGGGATTCCAATGACTGCTCACCAAAAATAAGGCAGTTGTGTCTGTCTAGCTCAGAGTGGCCACCAGATAATCATTCTGAACCATTTCTAATCTGATACTCTTGTTGAGAGGAGGATTCAGCAAGGTTAGCCCCCTATCCAGTTTTTGCAGTGATTCTTGCATTTCAGGGGAGGAAATACATGGCCAGGCAGTACGTAATGATTTTCCCATCCCATCCCAAATAGCAGTCTCTTTTCAGTTATGACACCCTGATACTTTTAACAAGTGCAGATAGTGTGACTGAGAAGTTCTTGGGAATCAGAACTCTGATTTAATTTTAGTGGATCAGGCGATCAAAGGCAATTATTTGACACAAACTACATTGGATTAAAAGCAAGTTTCCTGAAAATCACTTCCATTTTTCACTTTATTCCATACCCCATCTGCTTCTGTTGACTTAATTTCTGCTTCTCAAGATCTGGAGGCATCTATAACACAATCTATAACAATTGAAGATTATAAGACCTAATTCTACAGCACAAAAATATAGACAAATTGAATTCACATTGGTAATGGCAATTACACAATTGAATTGTTACACATTTATAGAAGTAGGCTCTGGAAAGTCCCAGCTGAAGCAATACTGACAGCAGCCAAGATAGCCTTTATATCTGTGAGCTGCCTTTTCCTTGTCAGTTCTAAGTCTGCCAACACTGTCTTCAGGCTATGGCAACCACCTGTTTCCAAGAGATGCTGAGGAGTAGTGCATAATTCTATACATATGAGAAACATTTACGTGGCTACATTTTTAGTTTGACTGTTTGCAGTAGAGATTGCTATCCAAACTAAAATGGCATAAGAAAACTAGTAATTGATCATGCTCAGAAGAGAATCACTTCTATTTGAGAATTTTGGTCACTAGACATACGCATGCTGCATGCCACAGAAGCCCCCGGTCTCCTACGGGAAGTACCTGTTGTAGTTCAATGTCCTTTCACAGTGGAAAAGTGTTGGCTTTTATAAAAGGGAAAAGGGTCATGCAACTATTCACTTCAGTTTCCTTTTCTGTACAAATGAATTTGAAGCATGTGCAAGATGGGATGGTCCAACCAAAGTATGAAGCTCATGTCTTTGGATATTAAGAGTACCATTGATTTCTGATTACTGCAAAAATTGACAGCTGTGCCATTCATGAAGATGAAGCTGGCGTTTATCGTTAGGGATCTTGTATCTCATTACAGAGAAGATGCATATTTTATAGTCTCTCAACGAGACTTTTCCAGATACTCTGTTTACTGTCTCCCTTAACTTAGAATACTGAAAACACACAAACGTCTTTTGGGAAAGGATAAATACATTTCTTATCTTCTCACATGTTTCTTCATCTCCACCTCACTTCATTTAATCACACTAAGGCTATAGCACTTACAAAACGGCCTGCTTCTAGTAGTGGTGTTGTTACAGCAGTTACAGTGAGGAAATATAAGCTACGTCTACATCAGGAGACTGGGGGTACTGCACAACAAATCTGTTTAGAAAGGAAACCCAAGTCATATCAGAGTCTTAACAAGCTTTGACGGGCTTCCAGTTTGGATAACTATGACAACAGGACTCTGATATGACATGCAGTTATTTACTCTGGATTCTTGAATTAGCTTTCAAGCAAGACGGAAAACTCGCATTTAAGAAATTATAACATTTAGTAAAACATAGCAGCTGTTTTAAACATCCTACAATCCCCCACTCCAGAACCCTACCTTTAAGAAAGCAGTGAAAAGAAAGGAGAAAGTGCCCTTGGTCTTTGACGCATGTTCTCTTCCTTACACAATAACTATGACCAATTCATACCTCACTCTTCTGTATATCTTGCCAGCCCAGGGCTTGGTCTAAGCCTTGTTTCACTTTTTAATAAAATACTTAATATTAGCATTCAGGTGTTAGCAACAGCAAGAATAAACTAGCATTGTCTATTCCTGCATGTTAGAGTTTCCTGAGATTAGCACTGTATCATTACTAGAAGACACAGCCATGTTCAATAGTATTATGTTTAACTATTCTCATGAATTCTGGTCTTTCTAATCTTCTTCAGTGTTCTTGACTTCCATCTAATAAATCATTTTAGACAGTTTTAGTCTTCATGCTCACATAAACTTTAATGGAGTGACACATAGATGGCAAAATATCAGGTTCACCATGAGTCTTTTATTGAACTATGGCTAGCTTTCAAATGAAAATGTCTTTACCATACCTAAGCTTCACCTTTTTTTTATGCTACAGTTCTAAAGCTCTCTCTTGCTCCCAATGGAGCTAATCTGCCTTACCCTTTATCTTGCAAAATCAGCAGTTCCACAAGACCTCAGACTGCTCTGATTCTAAAAAAAAATGTGACAATATCTTCACTTCTGTTCAAAAGAAAAATCAGTGTTTCAACCAAATTAATAGATTAATATTTTTCCCTTAGATTCTGAATGTCCAGAGAATTCTTGCCTAATTGAGACACCTGCAACTACTTTATATTTCAGTTTGAACAAAGCACCTTTTTGAAACACTTCAGCAGAGATTCTGCCTGTTTCTCTGTTGAAAACAACATGCTAAAGCTTAGTCTGGGTTTCCAGTACCTCTTCATCATGCAGACTGAATATTAAAGAAATAGTCATGGTGTTGGTATGTCTAAACCCCTCACTTTCATTTGGGGAAACAAAAAAAATTTTGGTTCCAATCCTGTACACAGAGTCTGATTTCTGGGGACTTGGCCATTCTAGAGAATTTAACTGACTCTGAGAACAGTCAGCGTCTTACCAGGCTGCAACGTAAGGCATTTCAAGTAATTGTTTAAACTTGAATGTGATTTACAGTTGACTGAAAGAGACAATAAGTTGTGCCTTTTGCAAACATCCAAAAACCCCACCTTATTCTGACTTGCTTTTGAAAGAGGCACCAAAATAAACTGAGTACATATTGGAATAATTTACCATGGCCATTCAGATGCAATTTGTATAAGGAAGAAAACACAAATAGCTGAACTTTAACGAAATAAAATTGCCTGGAAGTATGGAAAACAATTTACATTTACATCCATCTCAGTCTCTATAGGAATGTATGCTCCTTAAAGCCATAATTGGAAGACAAACAAACAGAAACCAACCAAGAAATCTGAGGGTATGCTTTCCTTCCAACCCTACCTTAAGTAATGCTAATTTCTGTCCTTTTTCTTCCTCAGCCCTAACATAAGCACATGAACAATTATTTGTAGTTTAAAAGGTGGGTTGTGAGAAAAAATGTTAAACTTTTACCTTGAGCCAGAAATACTGTATTTTTAAAAAACTGTTCAATCCCTATGTTTTCTCCATAAAAAGGCAACAGTGTCCAGTGAAGTAAGACAGAAGTCAAAGGATTACTCTATTTAGCAACTGGCATCAGGGGACTTTATATGTTTAAAACTTTTTCTTTTTTTTTATGAAATCATCATTGTAGTAGGTATGAGCATTCAGGTCTATCTCACTTCAACTTTCAAATACTGAGGAGAAATTAATTTATGTCTGAGACAATATTATGATACATTCACCAAAAGCAAATAGGCAGTAGTCATGATGATCTCCATGTAAATATTAAAAGAGGAGAAAGATGCTGGACAGAAAGATACCACCTCTTACTTCTACCAATACAAACAGTGTATTACTCACCATACTTTAGTAGACTTTATAAAGTTGACTTTATTCTGGATAGTAGCTTGACTCTGGATTGAGTTCATGTTCATTCAGTCTTTCTTCTGATACAAAGAAAAACAATGTCAACCAGAAGAGGAAGTTAAGTTACCATCCCAGGAAGTTCACAAAACCTTGCTCCACAACAGACTTGCTGTAGGACCGTGGAAGAGCATTTTAAGCCAGAACTTAAAAGGTACTAGATTAAATCAGTACGAATTAGTCATGTATAACATTGTGAAGATATAAGCCTTCACTCTTGTGCTTCATTTTCTCATCTGTAAAATGAGGATAGAAGCATTTACCTTACCATTGGGGCTTAACTGCATTAAAACTGTAGGGTGCTCTGATAATTTAATAACACAGGCATGTAAGAATGTAAGAGTATTCACAGATTTGACTGCAGTCCCTATCTCAGGAAAATCAGCTGGGAGCTTACTGCAGAAATGAACACTGATGAGACAGCTAGCCATTGCCTGACATCATATGAAGGCAAAAGTTTTAACACATAGCCTATAAAATTCAGTAATAATTTAGATATAACACCAAAATACAAATTCCAGGTAGTAAGTAACTTGAGCTTCTCTTCAGCAAATAGAATTTGAAGATGACCCAAGGTTAGGAAAAGCTGGGAGTATTGTAGAGTGTGAGAAGTCAGGGGTTGAAAATACTCCTCATTTATGACTCTATGTGTGTGCATGTGCAAAAGTCCATCAGATTGCAACACGAGATGCAATACCTCTTTTCCCAGCCCCATGTGCCTCAGAAGCCCTATTCTCAAAGACCATGTGATCTGTCTAAAATGTATTTACTATATTTATGGATAACATGCAAGAAGACTATCTTGCCTAGGCACAAAACATGATATAATTATGTAAAGGAACCACAGACTCTTAATGTCATTTACTTTATACACAGACTAGACTAAACTATGCAAAGATTACAGTATATAGGGCAAAATAATGGTATATAAACCAAGAGTATATTATTAAGAGAAAATCTTAACCTTGTGAAATATTCCTTTCCTATTTTCTCACTTCTTCCCCAGGAGACAAAAGAAAGAATGTGAGTCTGGGGGTAAGAGGTAGATAGGACAGCATACTGTTTATTTATATAAAACATTACAGCTCAATATAATTATTTCAAAACTCCACCCTAAATTCCAAGAAAACAAAAAATTGCTGCTTCCTACAGCAATTGTCTCTTATTAAATTCTGCCTGTATTTCACTCTTGATTTAGCATTAGTTTGTATGTTGGCTTGTTCTTTTTTAATTATTTTGGGTTTTTAAACTCTTACCTGGTTTTGAGTAAAAGTGTAAAAACCAGAACACTTTAGAAAGCAGAGCTGATCAGGGAGAGGTTTTGCACTAGCAAGAATGCTGATTTTTAAAAATAACTTATATGTGAATTGGTGTTCAGGCATAAACTATACTGTTCATATAGTCTGTACGTTTGCTCTATAGAGCAAGCCTGGAAGCATTTCATTATAGTACCACCCATACAGTTATGTGGTGGGAATAGAAGACAAAACTGGGAGACAGCCAACAAATCTTAGTTTCTCTGAGTCAAAAAAAAAAAGTTATTAAAATCTGCGATCCACACTGTACAGTTAAACATTTTGCTTTTCTTCCCTCAACCAGCTCACATCCTGCACTGTCTCCTCACTTTGTCCTTAGTCTAAGTCATTTAAGGTTCTTAGTTCTGATCTCCTAATCTTATCAGAAAGCAGAAACTCCATCATTTTACCCTAGTAGCTGACCACATGCCTCAGATTTAGAGTACCAGCTTTGTCATGTCAATAGCAGCTAAAAAAATATGAAGGCAAATGGTTAAAAATATTAACAGCTTCAGAAGATCAGCAAATGGAGAGCTTCTTCCTTTCTACCTTCATCTTTGCATTATGCAGTGGAAGAATTCCAGAAAACTCAGGATTTGAAAGTGATGGACATTATACAACAAAATCCTTGTAGGGTTACAAACATTCAATCTGTCTCGCGTCAGTGGAAGATTTTCTCGTGAAGAAGAACATGTTTACTAAGTAGTGGCTTTTAAGGAGAACATCATTTTAAAAGAGCCAAAAACCTATACTCTTGAGCTCTGTCCTTCACTAACTTGCAGCCATATCCAAAGACCACTGAGATATAAGAAGGTTTCAATTAATGGGCTTCAGAGAGCTTTAGATCAGAAGATCCTGGGAAGTCTGATTCTATGCCAACTTTTGAAATGGAACTGAAAACATCTGTCTTATTCCATTATGTATGCAAAAAATAGTGATCAGAATGGCACAAAAAGGAGTGAAAGGTATTCCAGAGGTACATATGCAATGCTTAAAAATCCAATGGCCTAAAAACTGCGAGGGATAAATAATGCACACTTTCAGAAAACATTTTACAGGGAAAATCATAATGCAGCTTAGCTTTAATTTTATCTCTGTTGACTGCAGAGCCACATGTATCCTCAGAAATTTTTACCTTGTGTTACACATCTTTTGAGGAAAAAAAAGAAAGAGGGAAGAAATGGGAGAAATGGGATTTCTATCTCCACTATCTCAAATACCCATCCAAATGGGCAGTATCTATCTGAATTTTGAATGGTGGAATCCCACCACATATGCCAGGCTCTCCACACACTTTCTCTCTGAAACTGCAAACAGAGCTCCATTCTCAAACACCAACACTGAACCCTTTACAAATAGTATAAAAGCTGCAGTAACGATCAGCACTAAGCAGAAATCATGTGACAATTGTCTTCACTGCTTTGCTCTTGGAGACCTTTTCAAACAGTTTTCTTCGCAAGAAGCCAAGCACTTTCTCGCAGTGGGAAGGCCACAGCTCTGCAGGTCAGCCTGGGACAGGCAAGAAGGCCCGGCTCTCCTCTGTTTCACTTCACAAAAAAGCAGAATGATGCAAAAAGCAAGTAGCAGGTCTGCAGCGTTTTCATCCTGACCATGACAGCAACAAGCCGTTTAGTTGTAGAGACCTATGGAACCAAGGTCAGCCTTGGAACCCACGCTCCCATTTATGTCAGCAAATGCTTTCTTCAGCTCTTTTTAAAAATGTTATTTCTCTCAGAAAAGTCCATGATCATCTGAGACACTGCTACTTTTGCCAATACCCACTGCACTTTTGACAGTCTCTACAACCTCCCTGAGACAGCAAAGACAAAATGGTCTATATTACAGGAGGACTAATATTAAAGATCAGGTTTGCGTATCTTCTTTACTTTTTTGAGTTTCTATCAGGCCCTTAACATTATTAGTATGTATTTACTGTGGTCTGATAAACAGAACTGAGAACATAGCACATGGTAGTGATTTGAACTGTGTCATTAGCACATGGCAGGGGGGAGGGCGTTACTTGTATAGTTCACACATACCATACAAATTCCTTAAACAAATAAAGAGCTGTGGAGGGGGGGGTGGTGGTGGGGTGGTGGGAGGGAGAGAAGGAGGGAAGCGGAAGAGCCCTATACAAAACCCAAATTTTCCATGCTCTCCCACTCTCATTTGGAAGGCTGGCTTTTTTTCCCACAGTACGATGGAGTCTCTCCTCTTACCCCGTTCATCAGAAATTCCTCTCGCATTGCACACACTGAGGTGGCATGCTGCCTACATTTCAGGAAGATCTTGGCAATGTGGGAGCAACTCCAGAACACGTACTGTGGGCAGAGAACATAATCTCATATATTTTTTAATAGATGCAGTCACCATTTCACATGCAGTATGTTAACCCTTTGTGCCTATGAATTCTTAACAGAAACAAGTACTTTATTGAACAAAGTCCCAAGTACAGACAGGGAGTACATTAGGGTGGAGAACATGATGCCTTGCCCTATAAAAAAAAAAAAAATTGAGGCATTTTTATGTATGTTGGAGTTATGCAATGAAATGCAAGTCAAAAGAAGTATCTGTCAAAGCTCAAGATGGCATACCAAGCCATTAGTAAATCTGTGTTCTCACCTCCCTGCTGACACACAGGATAAGGCAGGCTGCTGCGCTCTGATGGAAGCAGCATGCGCCTTACGTGCTACATTACTTTCAAGGACAAGTGAAACTAAGGAGGGAGAGAAAGTACTAGAAGATGGTGACATACCTGAAGGTGATTTTATATTGCTTACTAAGACATGACACAATGTTTGATTCAATCTAACTTGTTCTTAACATGGTGTTGGTCTTCAAAACACATTTCATATAGATTAAAATTAATGATACTTCACATATATTACTTAGTCACGGCTTTCAAGAATCTTGCAGGTAGGTAAATGACATTAATTCTCTTTTAGGAAACTTGAGGCAAAGTCATTCAGGATCAAATTTGCCCATCAGAAGACATAAATATTTTTTCAGTGAGATCCCCAAAAGCCCTGAGGTGTCCAAGACCTTTTCATTTCCATTGTTCTTTTGAAATAATAAATTTGTTATCTTGCGGTATCAAGCAGTTCTAAAATTAGAGTTGATGGTTTCATTCAGATCTGTGTCAGAAGCATGACTAAAACCCAGGAATCTGAGACGACCAGATAGATGTACTCAGAGATTCACAGGCCAAAGCTGACCCAAAACAGTTTTGGGCTTTTCACTCACAGCCATTCTACTTCAAAACTTGCTGACCAGGCAGCAACAGGCCTCTTGAATAACAGGAGAAGACAACAACCCCACAAGGATGTGGGGCAGACTCAACAGAATATCTAGATTTTTGTATGTCACCCAGGTCGGCAGCCTGTAAGAGAATTGATTCGTTGTCCTAACAAGTTATGAAGGAGGAAGAATTACTGCTCAGACAGGGAACCAAAGCAGAGAGAGAATGAGTTTTTTACAAGCCCATGGGAAATACACTCTGTTTAAGTAGACTGCTGCATCACCTACAGTTTCCAGGTTAATTTTACACAAAGATTAACAGTTTAGGAGCTCTCATAAGTGTTTTCAGCAGCAGTGTATGCCCTGTTCTCCAGGATTCAACTTAAAGACAGATGAACTTAAAGGAACTGAGAGAACTTTCCCAAATTCCAAACAAACAGGTAGTGGTCAGCTGTCAAAGTCTACTGGTGAAAATGAAGTGGTTTTTGAAGTCTTCTTAATATACACAGAGTTGGAGCACAAGAGGACTGGAAGGATTTTAAGTCTGGCAAATATAATTTAGAGGAGGAGAAATTACTGCTATCTTAACATATCTCATTCCTGAAGGATTTTTGGAACCATAACTTAATCCAGATACATTTCTTCCCAGAATTAATACTATCCTGCACAGATAGACATAAAGGAAGTAGATCTCCCTTAAGTATTATGAAGAAAAGATATTAACCTTAGTTTTTCATCCACCTAACCATTCTTACCTCTATTTGCAGCCTGTCAAATTGATGACCTGTCCATTTGTAGAAAATGTCACCTGAAAAAGTGAGGAGGGAAAGAAGTTAAGGAGAGAAGACAACTATGGGGAGCAAATGCTGAGCACAGTGGTATATTTAAAGACTATTACTTGTGATCCCTTAGTGCTACCTTTGATTGAAGCTCATCAAGCATGAAAAAGCTTACAATCATTACAAGAAGAGAATAAAGTTTCATTTCCTGATATTGCCCTATTTGCAGTAAGTCAGTCCTCCCGGATTCTCTATCATTTTTCAAGGCAAAAAAACCCAAACCAAACCAACATATAGTAGAATTCTTCTACTATAGTGACTGAACTGTATCTCCTATTCCTATGCCATGATTGTGCCCCCTGGAGAGGCTCGTTTGATTTTTGTGACATAACATTCTTATGTACCATGTCAAAGAAATACATGCAAGTAACCTGATTTAAGAGTTTTACACAGTAAAACCTGAAAGAGGAGGAGAAAGGACCAAAAACCCCTTCTGTTGTTTCAGTTATCAGATGTGCCCTGTGGATATTTGTGCATTCTAGTCCCCGGTTGCAGCCACGAGCCTTTAGGCCAAACCCTCAGAGCACGTAAAATGCTCCAGAAAAGTCAGTATAACAATTTTAACAGAGTTTCAGCAATTTGCTGTTGCCAAGAATTAGGCCCAGGAGCATTGCAAAGATAGTTGCTTAAACCTATTAGTAAGTAGTGCACTTTTACCACCTCAGTATTACGGTGATGACTGATTGAAAGCCATTTCATACACATATGTAGGTGGTCTACTTCATGATGCAGAAAACAGAGAAGAAAATGGATTGAGAAGAAAAATGAAATAAATGTATGTAGATACACCTATATTCATAAAAGTTACACAGATACAAAATATATATTGCAAATATACACAAATATAAGTCTGAGTATACACATATCAATGTATATATGCAAACACAGGATGCAACAGATACATAGACTTGTTTCAATAGGATATAAACAATTAACTTATGAAGTAGGTCAATAGTTTTTTTGGACACAAAGCCAATCTTTGCAATATCAAGCAAAACAGTAGGAAACTCTCGGACCTGCCAGCTGCTCTTTTAAAGCTTCAAGTTAACAATTACTGAAAGAGGCTTCCTTCCTTGTTGAGAATCAGACAGACTTCACTTCTAGAGAGCTTCGGTAGTCAAGATATTCTTCTGTAGTGATAATATTGTACCTCTGAAACAAAAGGGTTTACTTCACAGCTATTGCAACTAGGTATTTAGAGAGAACTTGCTTTTGAAAGATTATTATTCACTGTGTTGTTAGAAACCAATTTGTGGTTTTTGCAAGAATGGTTATACTGCACTGTGGGCTTTTCAGATGGGGTTAAAGAATCAGGAAACAGCTCCTCATCTTTCTTGTTCTGATCCTCCTTTTAGCATTTTTAATCCCATACAGAAGAAGAGGAAACAGAGCAGGAAAAATAGCAATTTTTTTTACTACCAATATATAGAAGAATGTCATTTGCAGAATATATTATCTGTAAACTAGCAAAAATTGGGACAGTGCTATTCCAGGTGTGCCTTGTCACATCCTGACAAACACCTTTGCCTTCATTTTATGTCCTGGCAACTTCACTTACCATCCTCAGACTCTTGTCCTTTGCTTTCCCTTTTCTTGAGGCAGTAGCTACACTGTCACTGGGTGCCTCATGCAGCTGCCATCCACTCACTTCCATCTGTTCTTTCTTACACAGCAATACTGCAAAATGTATCTTAAAGAAGCCTCAGGCTGTTTTACTTGGTGCCCTAGTAATGATGTTCCCTTATGTGAGCAGTTGAGAAAGATGACAGGCTGACTCTAATCTACTTCATACAAGTGCCATTTGCATGTTAATTATCACTAGCTAAAAAATCTGCTTTCAGGCCATCCTACTTCGAATCTGAACTTAAGACAACACATTTCATACAATGAGATTTTGTCTTGCTGGATAATAATAGAGACATCTAGGTTAGGATCCTAACCACTAGAAAGAGCAGGCTACTTTTTCTCTCTCCCATGACTGTGAGTAGAGCTCAGTTAAGGGCTTGAAGCTGTCTTGGATGAATCTAGGCTGTATTTTGCAGTTTTCATTTGCACAGAAGAATTTCCTGCTCAAGAAGAGTTGTCCCCTCAGAAACAGTTCTCAGGGAAAGTGTAACTTGAAGAGGACACTATTGCTGTTAGTGGCATACTGTGATGTTACGTTTTTATGATCAGTTGTACAGTAAGGGCACATCTTCATCTCACCATCCTCAAGTTACCATAAACATGGTAACAGGGTGTGGTATATAACGAAGCACAAAATGTAGTGCCATTAAAGCACTGTAGCTCATTGCAATTCAGATGCCACAAAGTTCTTAATTTCTGTCTTAGTCACAGGCAACCTACTCTAAGGTACCTTGCACTGACTGTAGTCCTGCAAAATGTGATCATAGTTGGATACAGCTGAAATGTACTATATTAACCTGTCTAATTCATCCTGAGGAAGAATTTAAGTGTTCCCCCCTCCCCCTTCTTTTTTTTATTTTTTATTTATTTATTTTTTTATTTTAAAGGTAATGCTATTTCTGCAGCCTCGTTAATGATTCTAGTGTTCTATTCAATACTAACTGTCTACGTGACACTGCTAGGTACTGTACATGAAATACAAGGGGAGGGGGAGGAAGAAACTAAAACCAGTTTATAATAATTGA
The DNA here is from genome assembly GCA_028858755.1 of Ara ararauna. NCBI lineage: Eukaryota > Metazoa > Chordata > Aves > Psittaciformes > Psittacidae > Ara > Ara ararauna. Next base: position 17,346,630 of record CM054382.1, on the reverse strand, counting down.
TATTTCCAGACTATAATCTTGGCATCTCTTTAAATCCATTTATAATTGTTTGCTACCTGTTCCTGAATATGAACAGGCTATTTCACCCATGAAGGGTGAGTGCAAAGTTGCTTCTCTCTTTATGAAAGATCCATAACTCAAAAGGGCTGCAGGCCAGAGTGAATGGCAAAGATTTGTCTTTATTTTCCTCCAAGCAAGTTGAAGAAGCATAATCACCCTTTATGGATAAGCCAGTCTATTTGTTCTTTTTTGGTTGTATCTCTTTTAAATTTAGCTTTTTAACAAGGTGCTGAACCCTGGCATCAGACAGTAAACAGAAGGTTGGTGATAGATCTGGATAATTAGTACTTTGGGACTTGCTGGATGAGCCAAAATTAGTTAAAAAAAAAAAAAAACCAGAAAACAAACCAAAAACAAATAAAACAAAACTAGAAAAAAACTATTTGGGTTTTCCTTTGAGGCATTTTTTCACTGAAGAGAATAACAAAAGTGACATTTGTTTGACCAGACATGAGATATATTGTTTAATTTAGTGATTTTTTTTTTTTCTTTACAAAAACTAAGCTTCATTCCTGCATTTTATTTCAATGACTGTTAGACTCGCCAATCCACCTTAATTTACAAGGGAGATAATGTGAAATGAAACAAAGCTTTCAAAGCACAGAAATGTGAGTATCAAAGGACAACAGGAACAATCATGGGAAAAGAAATAAGCATAACTGTAGAAGCAGAAATGAACCAAGTTGTAGAAAGACAAAATCATAGAAAAGGTTGCACACTTGCATTTGAGGATATTCCGCCTACTTTGACTTTCTGCAACACCATGCTAACCCATGCAACCAGCTTTGTATCACCTTACAGGAACTCACACAGGATACCCAGTCCAAAGTGTGGGATGTACCACTGTCATTTCCCTAGGGTCCACTAGGGATTCATAGCAGAACTCCCTTAAGATGATTTTGCAGACAGCTCCCTACACAATCCCAGTTCTCTTGAAAGATGCGCATGGAAATGCTATCCCTGAAAAAAAACAACAACAAAAAAAAAAAAAAAAATCAGAGGCGGGTAAGGAATTGTATTTACCAGACACTTTTGACTTTGTGTTCTATCTGTTCATCCATTTCTGCCAAAAGTATTTTGAACATGCCAAATATTCAAGACCTGCAAGACACTCAGACTTACACTACCACCTTAACAGGTTTCCTCCTCCTCACAACACCTCTGTTACAACATTTCCCTCCCCAAGTTACACTGTCCCCAAATGCTGTACCAAAAAGGTTGAGCACTGGGTTTAAAAATCAGTATTATGTCACTCCACAGAGCTAGAAATGGGAGCTTTTTCCTCTAGTGATTAAATGTTGCCAGCTTCCAAATGGTTTTCAGAGCATTTGTTTCCAACCCTGAAGGTTCCAAGATTATAAAGCAGTGACATTTTAACTATCCTTACAGGAAATGAATATTTATCATATGAACAGGGTTTAAAACCTTAAGGAGCATATCCTGAAATTATTTACATAGCTTTTACAGCACAACAAATTGGTTACTGTTAGTTGTGCTATCAGTTGTACACAGTATGTCACCTGTTTATTTCATTTGGCATAGATACCTGCATTATAAATGATCAGGAGTGCTTTAGCATACACTGCTTTACTGACATAGCCACAGCAGACAAAGTGCTCCAATCAAATGTTAAGGTATTTGTAAAATTGTATATTTCCCAAATAATTTGTTAGCTGCAGTAAGACTAGAAAGTAAATTCTTTAGCCAGTAATAATACTGAAAAGAACATTGGTAAATTTCCTCTTTATTCCATCATGTTCAGTTATCATTTGCTCATTAGTAACTTTGGAAAGCTTTTACACTTTATTTTGGTCTAAAAATATAGGAGTAGAAAAGGGTATAAAAGGATATTTACACATATTAGAAAAGCATGCTAAAAGTAGAAAAATATTAGGATGAACATCCCCCCCACCCCCCCCTTTTTTCTTACTTTTATGTTCAGTAAATAGCAAACCATTGGTATAACAAGAAAACAGCTCTCACCTCAGCACAGTGTTTTTCTATGTGAAGCAGAACTAACAAAGCTTAGTTTCTTATAGGTTTGTGTCCTTTACTGCTGCCAAACAAAATACAAAATGGCTGAATTCTTTCTGCCATATTCTCCCTGGGCAATAATTTGGGTTTCTTTCCTCTACCTAGCTTCCAGTTTTCTAATTCTAAACTGCTATTACAGTTAAGTGAAATTCAAACATGCATTGCTCCAAATAAAATCATGTTTTGCTTTAAATCTCTTTCATCTACCTTCACCTACAAAAGACTTGTAGTTTCACTGCTTTTACCCTCAGCTCCCAGAAGGAATTTGGATAAGTAAATGCCCTTCAGTTCCCATAATACATTTATACAAAAAGTATGCTAAATATCAGGTTGTTCTGTAGAAATGTATTAAGGATAACACAAAAACCATCAGCCTAGGCAATAAGCACAATCTATTTCTGTTTAGACTGCTCACTGCTGCATCAAGCAAATATGAGAAAATTCAAACATGGAAGCAAGATATACAACATTTCAAAATTCTTGAATTTAACCAATTGTTATGCTTTTCTCTATTAATATAATTATTATTATTAAATATTTGTCTCATCTCTATATTAAGGCTGATTTTTACTATATTCTTAACCAACTCAGAAAGAGCTCATTTTCTATTCATAATTCCCAAAGCTTCCTTAACTGGATGTAGGCAAGGAATTCAAACATACTTTGCAAAATATTTTGGATATTTTCTCAGTTAGTCAAGGTTTTCATCAAGATAGATCTTCAGCCCTTTCAAAAAAGAGGACCATCAGAGGCTTTGTAAGTATGCATCACATAGAATGCGGATTTCTTAATGTCTGTGCCAACATTATTTCAAAGGTCTGCAAAGATCTTTTGAAATAAAAGACCTGCACCATAATTTCTGTATTTATTTGCTTATCTATGTAGCATGAGTTACAAGTGATAAATAATAATAGAAATTTTTGTGAAATACTCCCAAACTCTTGTTAAAACCAGAGTAACTCTGGTTGCTCACTGCCAAAGCTCCTTATTTGTGATATCTCAGCTGTAGTGGAAATGATCACACGATGAAATGAAATGAAAATTTTGCAAACATTTTTATTAGTAAAAAACCCCAAAAGATGCTAAGCAGGGGTGCGAAACAAGGTGCTTAACATTAAAAATCTTATTTCCATAACATATTTCCTAGTAGAATATTTTCAAAGTTACACCAGATATCAATGATATCAGATTTAGACTCTAGAGCAGTAGGCTACTATGAATTTTACAGAATTAAACTTATTGTTATCTGTATGTAGTGGAAAGAATTAAGAGTCTCAATTCACTTCAGGCACAGCTTGCCATACTTCCTGCAACCAGAGTATATCTGTTAGATGACACATTTTAAGTTTGTGATTTTTAAGAAACATATATCTAAGCAAACACAAATATAAAGCATAACATCTCATCTCATCAGAGGACTATGGTAGTGAATAGAACTATGATTCCTTCTGTCACGCCTTTTCTTGAGATAAATATCCACATTCCAGTCATAACGAACGTAACAGCATCCACTACCACTCTCTCAAAGCACAACTAAACCCAAATGTTTTAATAATCCCTAAAAATCAGCAAAGCAGTTCTTCACTTGGCGGGTTTTACAGAAGTTATTCTGTGTTACCCTGGCCTAGGCATTGTTTTACCAGGTAATAACCTAGATGTATTTTTATCTGCTGTTTGTTGGGTAAAAAAAATTCCAGTTCAACAGCATATGCTGACAATGAACAGGTTCAATAAGGGCACAAGGGAAAGAAAGCTCATTGGGAGAGGGGAGAGACTGTGCTGAGTGTAAAAGCAAAGGTGAGATTTCCACCTAACAGTCTCTTCCAAGTTATCGATACATACTAGAAGTAATGGTGAATTCTGGGCAGTCTCCAATAGAGGTGATGTTATAGCGAACATGACTGCAACTGTTCATTCCTGCACCACAACAGCTCTGAAACAGAGGATTCTGAAGAAATGGTATATGTATTTAAGGCACTATGGTCCTTTTTTTTGGCCAACTGAGTGTTCTTCTTGTGAAAGTCCACCAGTTAAGTATCTTTGTGCTTATACTGAGATTTGGCTTATGTGTCAGAAGTCAATATACATGACTATAATAAGAGAAGACAATAATGAAAGTCTGCCCTTATTCACAGATATCTTGCAGAATGGAGATTATCTCCTAAATTCTGTTCTCTTTTCAGAATAGGCAATTCTAAACCACAAAGTTAATTCAATTCCAAATTGTAATTTTGCTATCACAACATGAGGTATTTCCAGACATAAACGCAGAGAAGGCTACTAGCGCATAATGTTGTTATTACTAGGACACGCTAAGATATCACCTACTGTGTGTAAGTGTTGAGTAACCTGTCATACTACATACAATTGCTGAGGTATGAAAACCAGGCAATTTTTTTATGATTCTAGTACTTCATTTCAGAATTCTTTACTGTATATTCTGTAAATTACATGTTATTGGTTATTTAAGAATGATGGATAGTTGCCAGAAGTGGTAGCTATAATTAAGAATTATTTATTTAGTGCAAAACATTGAAGCTTTCATAAGTGAGTACTCACCAGCAGACATATTTAACTTCTAAAACTGATTATAGAGCATAATGAACCAGAATGTAAGGTGTTTGTTTTACCTTGTTGGGGTTTTTTAACATAAAAAAGGGGGAAGAAAGAGTTGCATGAGTTACTTGAGAAATGTGGTATATGAAGTTTATTTTCCAAACTATTGTGCATTTTTTTAAAGTTAATGGTGCCATAAATCAAAACTGTATGATACATTTCAAGTGTCTAAATATGCTCCCAGTGCAGACTCTAAAATAAGTTTTCAAAAATCTATATGCTGAGGTGAATCTATAAATTGATTCCATTAGATTTTAGTGTTAATGTGTGCTTTTTAGTATGTCTGCTAGACCTAGTACATTGTCAGCCAAACTAAATAACATGTATATTGTATGATTTTCAATTAATACTTCAGAGATAAAAACTAGGATTAGTTTTAAATCAACTGTGCATATTTTACAACACTTGCTGAAGGTTGTTGTACAGATTCTTCACTAGAATACATTTAGCTATTATCCTGTGGAAAATGTGGGGAAGTGCCAGGGAAAGAAAACAGCAAACAAACAATAATACAAAGTCAGCAAGCCTGGCATCTGAGCTATCTGTGTACCCAAAGTTGAACTGTGAAGTGAGTCTGGTTATGCAGCATGGGATTTTCTAGTTGGGCATCCCAAACATTCTAAACTGTTTTAAAAGTTTCTCTCTTGAGAAGCAAAGATCCAATCATTAATATTAATTTCCCCCCCCCCCCCTCAAAGATAAAGTCCGTTCTTGTTTCCTGAATGTTCCTCTTTGAAGGAAGAGGGAATATCCTGTCTGAGATACCCATGGCAATCAATGTCTTAATTAGTTAGGATTCTTTCATTGAAAATTATTTTTCATTTTAGAACTCTCATTTCTTTAAAAATCAAAGCTTCTCCACAGAAATGCATACTTTCAAATAATCAAGGTCTGGCACAAATTGACTCAGGCCCTATGATTAGCTGAAGGCCTAATGATTAAGGCACTTCTTGAGGATATGGAAGATCTGGGTTCAAACCTGGTTTGCCTGATTCAGAACAAGAATTTAAACACCAGTCTCTCACGTCCCCAGCAAATATTTCACCTTTTGGTGAGAAGACTGAAACCAGTCTTTCCTTTATCAAGGGATAGTTGTTTACGCAGAATAAAGCAAAGTTAATAGCAAATACTTAATAGAAATTCATCTCTAGACTGTTGTAGGCAACTGTAGCCTATTGAAGATCATACAGTATATTGATAGGGGCATCCATATTGCATATAGAAGGCTGAGACAGCATCCAGCTTTCTAAACATGGGACTTTTAATTGCCATTTCAAATACCTTTGTATGACATATCTTTTCTGCAGATAAAGAGAATTGCAGACCTGGAAGATAACCAGTGCCCAACTGCAGCAACAGTGGAAATCAGATGAGAGAGTTTAAGTCATCTTCAGTGGCACTAATTGCCTATATTTAGTCAGCTAAATCCCACTTAGAGTTCCTCATGCAACTCTGAATTGGGCAAGCTAAAAGGTTGAAGGTAGATCGCCCATGTCATCTGTGAACGAAGTGAGTTAGCTGAATACTAGCTGCTCTGAATCATCCTTCTCTCAAAACCTTAGTAGATCTCAGTTAAATTTCAATTAAATATATACTTTTTTTTTAAATGCAGAAAACTTTCTGGGATGGGAAAACTATCAATCTATTAGGTCAGCTACGTCTGGAGATAGATGGTCTAGAGCGGTCTCCTAGTATGGCTTTATATAGGCAAGAAGGGAGGATAATAGCAACCTTCTGTCATGGTAAGATGTTAAATAATTTAAGGACATTTTAAAGGTGAAATAAATCCAGTACACTGTGGATCTGCAGTTTTTTACTCTGACCAAAATTCATCTGGCTTACTAGGTTAGACTGCATGTATGCACTAATAATAACTGTGCTTTGTTGCCTGACTGGCATCTCCACTGTTTTCCCCAGGACAAAATTACCTAAACCAGTGTGTCCTTGAGGACAGAACTGCTGCGAGCTCTCTACAGGAATCCTATGGTATATTTTACTACCATTTATGTCATTCTATTTAATTTGCTATTTCTTCCTTACAGCATGTGGGTAATAATCACAGCAAATTGATTCCCATGAGCTCCTTGGACAATTAAAGCTATTTGCTTATTGCCACCTGCCTGCTGTTTCCATTAATGCAATTTTCAAGATTTTTTCTTTCCTTCCTGCTTCTCACCCCGATAAATTCTTTACCTAGCCTGGAGACATTGCTATGCTGCAATCAGTGCTAAAATGCTGTGGAGGGCATCTGCCCCTGAATCTGATCATCACCATATACTACTCTGTCATATGCAAATTTAATTTTGAGAATTTATGAAAGTTAACACTTTTTTTTTTTTTAATATATAGTCTAAGGGAAACATGAACCTAGTGACACATGACACTATTTTTAACCACAGCCTGGATAGATTTCTTATTATTTAAATCTCTTTGTAACCATTTTATTCTGATTAACTTTGCAACATTTACTAAACCAGCTGCTATGTCCTAATCTCTTAATTAAATACACGTATGGGAGAGGAAATTGCATGCTGTATTTATCCTATTTTGTGTTTTTGCTGCCTTGTCACATCTTTAGTCTATTCTTTCTTGAAATATTTTGTCTTTGCTCCCCTATTTCTCTAGTACACTACCAGCTTTTTCAGATCTGCATTTTTAAATCAGTGGTGTAATATAGACCTCTTGAGTCGGGATATCTCTTTCTTTCTGTCATGGTTTAAGGCTCTATAACTCATGCAGTTTTGCTCACTCACTCCTCCCTCTTTCTTCCCCACGCTCCCAGAGGGATGGGAAGGAGAATCGAAAGAATGCAACTCCCACAGGTTGAGATAAGAACAGTTTAGTAACTGAAGTATAACACAAGACCACTACTGCTACCACCAGTAATAATAATGACAAGGCAAATACAAGGAAAGAATACAATCGCTCACCACCTATACCCAGCCCTACCAAGCAGCATACCCCTACCCTTCCGGGTCTCTGCCCTCCATTTTTACATTCTGGGCATGATGTGCTGTGGCTTGGAATACCTCTTTGGTCAGTTTGGGTCAGGTGTCCTGTCTCTGCTTCCTCCCGGCTTCCCCTCCTCCCTGGCACAGCATGAGGCTCAGAAAGCCCTTGGTCAGACCAAAACATTACCAAGCAGCAACTGAAAACACTGATGTTATCAGCATAGTTCCCAGGCCCAAAATCAAAAACAACGCCGCACCAGCCACCAGGGAGGAGAAAAACGACTGCTACTGCTGAACCCAGGACATTTTCCAAAATCCATTTGACCACTGACTTTTGTGGAGAGGAGCAGCAAAAAGCAAGATAAGGCCATGGATCAGAGAAGTAAAGACTAAAAGGGGAAGGATAAAAGGTCTCAGTCCCAGTTCTGTTAAGGAAGATTCAGCTTTTACTTTATACAGCAGGAACAAGAGAGAATCTGAAACTGATTTAATCTTTTAAAAATGCAGTCAAACGGAACTAGATTTACTCATACCCAACCTCCTTTAATTGATATGTTGCCTCAGTTCTCCATCCTAAATTAACAAGATTGTGAGGCTGTAGTGGGATAAACACACTGCAAGAATCTGGTGCATTATTCTGATAATCACAAATAGCTGATTAATTTATTGACAAATTCTGATGGACTTACTAACTTGTCACTGCAGAAAGTTGAGCAAATAGTGTTACTCATATTGCAGGAGGCAATGAAATCCAAAATAAAACTATGAATTCATTTTTCAGGCAGGCAAAGCAAGTTTAAACATGAAAACATTTAGACCTACAGCCTGAGCACATATGTAGATCCAAATAAGTGTGCAGCAAACTGAATGTGCGTTTAGAACACAAATTGGACTTGCAACAGAGAGAGCAGACACCAGGCCAATCCCAGCTGTGTTACACGACAAAGATGGCAGAAAACTGATGGGTGAAAGAAGCAGCAGGAGTCACCAAAAAATTCCTAGTTCAGGAATAAAGCTTAACCCATTATTTTTTATTTGCATTGATCATCTAATGTGTCACTAGGTTTTAAACGCCAGGGTAGAATTTCCAGATTTGCAGATCAGGTAAAAGTTTAAGAGATTAACAAGCCAGTTGTTTAAAATGACATTTTCACTGCGCAAATATTTGTCTATTAAATAGGCTGTATGGCACAGGACCTGATCAGCCTTGGCAGTATTACAGGTTCTTCATACACTGCAAACCCTACTGTTTCCTCATAAAGCTGTCAAGTCTCAGTTTAATGAAACATATATAAGCTCAATGATGTTAGCCATGTCTCAGCAAGCTAATTAATTTTGTTTTTTCCTGTTAAGTTCTTCGTATTAGGACTTTTATCAATTTATCATTTTAGAAGCACCCCAGCAGGTCTGCTACCAGCACTGAGATACAAAATTGAAGAATAAGTTTAATTTTTGAACAGCCAAAACATTTATCTATATAAAAATACTTTTTGTCTTAACATTATCATATTAACTCACAGAGGATGGAAAATTAGGGAGCCTTAGCAAGAAGTGTCTCCAAAATGACCCTAGAACCACTTGTTTTTCCTACTGTTCTATGAATTATTCCATTCTGTGCTACTGCTGTCTGTGATGCATTCCTTAACACCTCTCTTTGTTTGTACTTAGAGCTGAGGGTTTTTACTGCACCTACCACCAGGCTCAGGGTCTGAAGGAACCAGAAGAACAGTTTTCATAGAATCATGAAATTGCTTAGGTTGGAAAAGATCTTTAAGGTCATCAAGTCCAACTGTAAAGCTAACACTGCCAAGTCTACCACTAAACCATGTTCCTAAGCACCACACCTACATGTCTCTTAAATACTTTCAGGGATGATGACTTCACTGCACCCCGGGGCAGCTTGCTCCAATGCTTGACAACCCTTTTTTGGTGAAGAAATTTATCCCGATATTCAATTTAAATGTGCCTTGGCACAACCTGAGGCCATTTCCTCTTGTCCTATCACTTGTTACCTGGGAGAAGAGACTGACACTCACATGGCTACAGCCTCCTTTCAGGTAGTTGTAGAGAGCAATCAGGTCTCCCCTGAGCCTTCTTTTCTCCAGGGTAAACAACCTCAATTCCCTCAGCCGTTCCTCATAAGACTTGCGCTCTAGACTCATCACCAGCTTCATTGCTCTTCTATGAAGATGTTTCATGCTGTTTCCAGGTATACAATAACAACATGCAAATCTGTTTGTCGAATTTATGACAAATGCCTTACATTTTCTCAAAGATTCTGAATAGACACATTTAAAAATCTGAGAGAAAAAACCAGCCTATTCCCAGAACAAGTTTTAAGAGAAGAAAAAGGCAAAAAATAATCCAATACTCTAATTCTGCCAAGTTATTTATCCAGTCCCATTTACGTTTCCAGTCCAGTTTAATTGCATCTGTAGAGAGTTTTGAACTAAAGGAAGAAATCTTGTTCAAAAAGAAGTTTGCATGTAATTACTCTGTAGCTTTTTTTTTTTTTTAAACTCCTGTGGCCCATAGAAAAGTTGACACTACTTCACGCAGAAAAACAAGAGCTGTATACTGAAGACAAAATGAAACAGCCTATATGTTCTAGTGCTATAAGTACCAGGGAAGAGGGCTAGCACTAGCAGCGAGGTTCAGAGAGAAAGCTGCTAGAATTGATCTCTTTTCCTGCCAGAAATATGACTGACAAGAAAAGAAAAAAAACCACACAAACCACACCAAAAAACACCCTCAACACACAAAACACAAAAAACAAATCTGAGCTAGCAACAAACCTTCCCTCATTTTCCTTTACACTTCAGATTACTTTGATGGGAATTAGACAGCCCCCTGCAGGAAGCTCTTTAGTTCTTGTTAAGACTTTTCACAGTATGTGTGATGGAAAGGAGAGCTTGTATTTGATGCTGTTCAACACTGTTACTGCTGATTTTCTGAGGTTAAGAAACATCAGACTGTTTGCACCACTTCTGAGGGCTGCCAAAGTGAAGATCTCACATGGGTTCCAAACTTCTGGCTGCTGTGTTACAGCACAAGCCCTTAGGCAAGAGTTCGTGCCAAGGCTGAACAAGTTTCACATATTAAATGCTCATTTGAGGATCTTCAAGGTGAGCTGAAACTGCTCTTTCTCTAAATGACTGCATGTGTGTGTGCTAACGTTGATTTAATTGCATTTCTAGATTGTATTTGAAAATCATCAATGAAATCTTTTCCCCTCTTGGACCTGCTGTTATGTTAACTATCACAGTGTCTGCTCCGAAAGGGGAATTCTTGACCTTTAATGTAGGCAGAAGAGTTTTGTGGATAATAATTTGCCATTATAACACAGTATTTCACTAAGGATTGACATGCACTTTACAAGACATTTTTTTCTCTTATTTTATCTAACTGTGCGTCAGTGCTTTGCGCCCCTGTAATTTGCTGAGGTCTAAGCAGAAACCAAGAATGCTCACTGCCATTCCCCTGCCTTTTTCAGTAAACCATACTTTCTTCTGCTTGAGCTGTAATCATGTTTACCTTTCAGTTCTTCCCTCCAACCTTTCCTGTATGGATTCAACTGAGTTTTGTTCCCTGACCTCTTCTCCATTTGTTCTCTGTTATAAGTCTGTTCAAACAAAATCAGTCTCTCGAAGACTGTCATTACAAAATGAACCTTTGCCTCTTTACTACTTTGACTTCCTTTCACACTCCTGAAAATTACAGAGCTGATAAAGTCTGAGTCACATTTATCACTTACCAGGGGTTAAAAAAATTTCTCACTTAATAAGCTTCCACCACCTCCTTTGGTTTCCTATTTCTCTCCCTTTACTCAAGCTGCCTTTGTATTAAGTGAAAAAATACTCTAAAGCTGTCCTTTATGTCTACCAGATCCTATTATGTCTACATACAAGGGCAAAACTTCAGTGGATCTGAATCTCTTCCTTTCCTGTTGAAGGTCTGCTCTACCGTTGTTACTGAATTTGGTACATTATCATTGTACACATATGTACAGGAGTGATTTCCAGCTGGGAAAGGCTTATCATGTCTCCCCCAGCATAGTCAACGGAAGGTTTTTCTTTAGCACATGTTTATGAAGGCTTTGCCTGCAAGGCCCTGAGCATCCCAGCTTCACTTTTGTAATGGCTGCACATGTAGCTAATTAGGGCAATGACATCTGTACAGTGTCCAGCCACCATTCTGTCAGAAACACATCTGAACACGATCTACTAAGCTTCACCAGTGCCTTCAGCTCCAAGAAAAGTCTGGCTCTCCTGATGGCTAGTAGCAGACTTTATCCCTTAACCTGTCCTTTACACAAATTTATACAACACACTCTGTTAACAGATCAGCTTTCAAGTATCTGCTCATCCCTGCTCACAGGCACAGCATTTTCTCTTTTAGCAGCTGTGATTCAGCAGCTCTTTGATCCATAGTCATCTTCAGCACCTAAATGTTAAGTGGCATTAAGAGATTGAGTCAGAAACATCAGTCTGCAATGACTTTGTGGCCAGCTGGTCTCAGATGTCTCATATTTTTCTGAAGAGGATTTTTAGTTCATGGTTTCCTACTTCTGCTTGCTCTGATCAACTGAAAAAAAACCCCAAACCCTGGACATGGCTTAGCATGTAGGCATAGGTTAATGTGATTCAGCAGATGTATTTATCTGATCACTCCTTTTTATGTATACCTGGGAAATACAGGTATTTTGTGATGAGATAGGTATTATCACAGTTACTTATACTGACAAATAAAATGCTACATGAAACACCACAGACCCCCCATGAATACATGCTGATTTCACACACATTTTCCACACATTTCTATTGGCTCTGCCTGAGACCACATATTAAAACCCACCAATCTTCCCAGTACAGACTGATGAAAGCCTCAGCAGAAACAGCTGCATTTCACATGTGGTTTAAGTTAATGTCTCATCCTGAATGTTTAACTCTATCTGGCCATGGTGCTTTTCAATATTCACAGTCCTCTTTAGCTTCACATTAGAAGCAAAGCATTTCCCCCTGAAAAACACAGAAGAGTACAATGAGGCTGGCAGCACTTCATTTCAGGAGTGTCCAAAATAACTTTTTTATTGTGCTTAACATGAAGAGTAGTTCATGTTTGATATCCTATAAGCACATAAAACAGTTACATAGCGCTGTTAAACAGTGTAAACAAAGAAATCTGTCCACAATAAAATGTCCTTTCAATGAAAATGAAGCATTACTAAAAGTAAGTGGCACTTCATATTTTTCAGCTTAAGTCTATTATTAAAAAGAAGAAAAGTAACATAAAATGCATCTTTTTCTACTCACTCTTCCGGCTGAGCCAGAAAACAGAATCACAACTATTTAGTAGGAGCTAGAACATGCCTAAAACACAGTAGCCCTATTTCCACTTATTTCATTAAGTGGGAAATATAAGTGTAGAAGGCCCTTCTTTCTTTTTTTTCCCCTCTTGAATCTAGAACTAGGTTAAAGGTCAGCAATAATCTTACACCAGCAAGCCCAAACTTAAATATATGTCTCTTCCGTATGAGTGACTGTCCCAGATAGAGACATCAATGCTACCATTTTTTTTCCAGCACTACACACTTCAGGCCAGGGGATTCTTCTCTGCAGGTGACTTCATTGCAAGTTGTGCTAGCATCCTAAGGATTGAAAGGTTAACAACTTATAGTGATGGTAAGAGTTTATGTGTGTGGCACATGCATGACACACTCTGGTCTGGTCAATGCATTGAGCACATCAAGGAAAGAGCTTACTTTCTTGTACACATTAATTGTTAAGGTAACTATGGCAGTGTTGAACAGGCTTTCAGAAGAATCCATCCTCCACCAAAACCAATGGCAAGAGTCCCTGAGTCAGGATTATTGACTCCAGTTTCTTCAGCTTTAAGACACTAATAACTTCATCTGTTTAGCAGGAAGCCCTCCTACTCTCAATTTACTTGCAAGAGCAGGAACAGAAACCATCAAATACCTTTCATAATTCTAGCTATTTTATCATCAATCTGACATGACAGGCCTTACACCTGAGAGGTTCACTTTTCAGTGAACACTACGTGCCCATTGCACCTAATGGATAAGACCCTTTCATTTCAAGAGAGCTGCAAAATCTTTTCCCCTAATATCACCAGCAAAATAATAAAACATAAATGCCTAGACTGTGTGCAGTTGAGAGGAGTGTAGAATAAGAGGATAAGAAAGTACTTTCCAACTTTATGAAGACAGCAGAAGGCGGTGACACCAGCCCACAGCACCTATGTCAAACACGTTCTGCAAAACAGGACTTGGCTGAGACAACGAACAAGAATGTGTTTCATTGCACATTAATCTATGGTAAATATAACACAGGCACCCGTTACTACTACAGCTCTTCTATCCCAGCATTTGTAGATAGCCAGCCAGCTTACATGAGTGCTTTCCAAATCCTAAGATAGAAGCAGCTTCAAACTAACGTTATACAAACTGCTGACAACAAAAAGCAGATGATGAAAGCACAAGAAAGGCCTAATTTTAAACTTTTCTATTAAAACAGTTTTGAGTAGGAGTAATGCCTAATTACACAGGGTTTGGTTCTTTACCCTTACTTTCCCAAATAACTGGTGTGAGCCATACCAGCAAAGCCCTGTTTGCTGAAGTGTGCTGCGCCCATGCTAGAAAAGTCAAGCAATGCAGTGATTCCAGAAAGTGTTTTCAGATGTTGTTGACACTAAAGCAGAAAACACTTAGTAAAAAAAGTGGTTTCAGCTACAGGCTTTTATGCCTTCCTTTTTCTTCCCTATTTTTTTCTTCATTCTTTGCTTCAGGATGTTTCTCTTCTAGTCTATCCTCTTTTTAAAGGGGAACAGAAGGCCAGCATGTTTGCATGGGTGGGATTCCTCAGTCATTTTCACCCGTGCCCTTCTCATACCTCACACAGGAGAGGCTGCTTTGGTCTCAATGGCTGTCCTCCTGCACAAGTCTCCAGGCATGGACAGCAAGGGAAGCACAGAAGAACTATGCAGTACTTCCCCAAGACACTCCAGAAGCTCCTGATGCTACAGCTTGGCAATTTCCTAATAAAGCTGCCAGCTGCCTTTGATTGCCTTGATGCTTCTTTATTCCATTAATTTGTCTAATTGTTTTTGAATATGTTGCAATCAACAAAGTGAATGGACAACAGGAGTAGCAAAAGATCACAGCTAATCGACTCTAAGATTTTCTCTCTGTCCCTACTCCCCATATGGAAGAATAGATTAGGTCAAGCTCATTGCATCTTCCCATTTTCCCTTCCTGTAAAGGTGTGTAATAACTAAAGGCAGTCAACCTTAAAGCCCAGGGAAACAGCGTGTCTGATTCTCAACTGATGCGTACTTCTGCATACTAAAAACAATTCTATTGTGCACAGTGGAATGATATAAGGATTAAGCCAGCAGTGTCCCAAGGTCAGAGTTGCCAGCCAGTACCACTAAACTATGAAACACATTTCCCTGGAAACCAAAAATAGGAGAGGTCATTCCCTAAGCTGTCAAAATCTACTTTATTGCCATTTTAACAGCCAAAACAAAAAAGTGGCAGAGAACAAAGGGGAAAAAGAAAGAAGTGACATGACTAAGCCCTCCCAGTGGAGCTTTTCAAGCAAAAGAAGAAAGGCAGAAAGAGTAAGAGGTCATAAAAGTGCATGTAATTAACATAATCAGTGTAAGAGTGGTGTCAGCAAATTAAAAATAAAGTCCATAACATCCAGAAAGTTTGCTTAGGGAAATGCCATGAAGATCAAGAAAATATGAGATATATGTACTTTGGAATGAAGATGAGGTGATAGGATTTCTAGTCACTGAAGAATGTATGAAAAAATCCTGGATTTTAGTGATTAATAGGCAACCTCAACAATTTGCATACATTTATGGTATGCAAAGGTAAATTCTAAAGACATTTAATGCTCCCTCCCTTTTCCTCACCTTCCTTGCACACTTCTCTTTCTAGGGAAAACAGAGCCCTTCCATGGGAAATTCTTTCAGGGAAGTCTTTAAAGTCAGGGACTAAATTCCCTCTTCTTTAATGGGAGCAGGATTCTCTCAATCCATTTGGTGAAGTAAAACTTTGTGTTGAAGTGCAATCCCAGGCTTGGAAAAAAATTATTTACCAGCAAATAGAAGCACATAGATATATCATGTGAAGTAATTTTTAATTTTCAAGACATCTGTGATCAAGCAGGATGTCCATTGATTTATTTTCATTTCTTATCTATTTCTACCTAGCTACAATTATCTGAGGAAGACACTAGTGCATATTTTTTTGTTCAGAGACTTAATTCTAAGATTAAAATTCTAAGAAGATGTGAAACAACCCTATCTCTGGTGCTATTCTCCCTCATCCCTTCTTGGGTAGCAAGTCAAAAACCTTTGTCTAAGAGGAAAAAGAAGAGTAACATGTATGGACAAAAAAGTAATTAGATGCCTTCACAGAACTCATGATGATCAAGGGTTACTGGGAAAAGTAAGTTTCAGGCAAATTAATATTTTCCAGAAATAGTAATGTGAACAATTTTATGTTTAACGGGAGAATCAATTGAGCAGTTTGCTTTGGCTTCTTTAAGCTTTGGCTGTAGAATTGACTTCACCTGCACACCCTATGTATATTGGTTCAGGAGACCTATTAAACTCAGGGCCAGGCCCATTTCCAGTTCAGAACTACACTGTACTTGTATACCTGCAGATGTCTATTAAATTCAGACCTGTCATGTGCTAGGCTATGACAGGGCAAAGATGGATCAGTCTGAGACACTGTCTGTTCCCTGGAAGTTGTGATGTTCACAGAAGGATGGCCAAGTAGGATGCAAAACAACCTGTGAATGCTGTGGCTTGATTTACCTTATTGAGAATAAATTAAATTAACAGCTCAATAAACTCAGCTGTAAAATGTACCTGTTAAACTATTCTTGCCATAGGGACAGCAGCCTCAGGGAAAGCCAGCTTAGTAGTGCTTCAGCCCTCTTCACTGAATCCTCTGCACCCAGCACACATAGGAGATATTCCCTCCATGGAGAATATGAAACCATTTCCCTCTACCCATTTGGCTACATAGAAAGGGCAGAAAAAGCTGTCCTTATCCATTCAAGTTGGCCAATCCTCTAAAATTTCATTTCTGCATTTTCAATGTTTCTTATTCAAAACATACTTTTGCAATATTACAGGTAGTGCTACTTTATTTTCCTATTGTTTTTACCTGAAAAGTCACCTTTTCACTTCAGTCATAGAGATTTCTCTCAGCCACCCAAAAGCTTTCTATTCAATCTTCTCATACATCCTTAATGTGTTAACAAGCCACAAAAAAATCAAAACCTATACACAGTGCCTTGAACCACAACATTTTGGATTTTCCAAGTTCCCAGAGTTTGGGAAATAATTCAGTCCTTGTTACTATGTCAGAGGCCAAGTAAAGGAGACAAAGGATTAACAGAGACACAAGTTTCTTTACTAGCCTGACTTTTAAAACAAACAGAAAGTCTCCTACACTTCCAGGGTACCCAGTGCCAGAAGACGCGTGGTGCCTGGAATGGCTGCCCTGACTCGCTGCCTGCTCACAGCTTGTGCATGATGCCCTTTCTCCTGTCCCCCAGCACTGCAAAAACAACAAACAACTCCCTGCCACTCTGCATATTCCAATCTACCATTTCAAACAGAGCTCTTTGCTTTTAATCCTAAAGTGGTACTTGTTAAAGGAGCTGTGACCACTCAGGCTATTTCCTTTGAGGATGATAACACTGCTGCAGAAGCTTCATTATTATGCTAATCAAGCACAGTCTGAGCAGCTTTCATAACTGCCACATTAAATCATCCACCAAGGGGAGGCCTCAAGAGCCACTTACATTGCACTGTATGCATATTAATGAAGGCAGCAGCAGCAGAATTGCTTTTGAAGCAGTAGTCAGGTAAGAAGCTAAAAAAAAGACATTATTTTGAATGTTGGAAAAACTAGTGATGGCTAAACTTAACAAAGATTTTCCAAGTTCAGAACTGAGGCTCAGTTCTGTTGTCTGTAATTAAGACCAAATAACATAACAGAACAGAAACCTGAAGCCACAGCAGCTGTGATAGAGGTCTCTGTGACAGATTGCAGCAGCTCCAAAGTATCTGTGCTGTACAACACACAGTCTCGGTCCTCAACCAACTATATAGAGGAGTCCTTCTTTCCTCATCCAATCTTCAGAAAGGACAACAATGAGGACCCATGAAACTACAGGTCAGTCAGCCTCACCTCTGTCCCTGGCAAGGTGATGTAACAGCTCATCCTGAATGTGGAGGAAAAGAAGGTTATCAGGAGTAGTCAACATGGATTCACCAAGGGGAAATCATGCTTGACCAATCTGATGATGGATCTGACTGGCTGTGTAGATGAGGGGAGAGCAGTGGATGTTGTCTACCTTGACTTTACCAAGGCTTTTGACAGTCTCCCACAGTTTCCTCCTAGGTATCAGGAAGTGCAGGTTAGATGAATGGACAGCAAAGTGGATAAAGAACTGGATGAATGGAAGAGCTTAGAGGGTTGTGATCAGTTGTGCAGAGTCTAGCTGGAGGCCTGTAGCCACTGGTGTTACCCAGGGTTGGTACTAGGTCAAGTCTTGTTCAACTTATTCATCAGTGGGCTGGACAAAGGGGCAGAGTGTTCCCTCAGAAAGTTTGCTGATGGTACAAAACTAGGAGGAGCGGCAACAGGCACAAACTGGAGCACAGGAAGTTCCATCTGAAGATGAGGAAAAACTTCTCTGAAGGTGACAGAGCACTGCAACAGGTTGCCCAGAGAGATTATGGAGTCTCATTCTGTGGAGATATTCAAAGCCTGCCTGGACGTGACTCTATGCAACCTGCTCTAGGTGAACCTGCTTTAGAGGGGGGGTTTGGGCTAGATGGTTTCTAGAGGTCCCTTCCAACCTCAGCCATTCTGTGATTCTGTGGTTCTGTCCTCTTAATATCCCAGCTCCCTTCCTCTTGTCCCAGGTCACACAACTTGTGGTGTACCTACAGACAATAATGCCACTATGAAATGAGATACAGAACAGTACCTAACAGCATGCCCTCAGAATAATTCAAAAATATCTATCAAGACCAAAGACATAAAAGCAAACAAGTGACATTTAGAGTGATCTTTGGCTGACAGGTGAATATAGATATATTTTTCCCAAAAGATAAACTATATGGAAGCCACCACAGATGAAGGTAGATGACACAGTCAGACAGTTTTGGTTGAAGAAATAGCAGGAGCAATAACCATAGCAGCTCACCTGCCCAGACAGTGTCACACTGCTTTATTTCACATATATTCTAGAAAATGTATATTATCAAGAGGCAGTTTAAGGGCAGAACAGTGGCGCTAGTGACAAAAAATGGGAGCTTTCCCCACTCATATAAGAATGCATAAAGGAGAGATCTCTATGTAAAATGCAGATGACATTGGCATTGTTATCGAAGCAAAGTCAGGACCTTTTTATCAGATCACAGTGTGTTTAGACAGTTAGGAATATTTTTTAATTATTTATAGGTGAATATTATGTGCTCTGTGAAAAGAGCATATACTTTAGAAACACGGCATCCCAGGAAATGTTTTATTTTATGATTCAAGCCATGCACTCTCTTCCATCACCATGTTCTATAATATCAACAAACCACTTCCCTATCTTCCTCCTGCTGCTCTCCTCCCCTCCTCCCTTGACATCTACCCTCCAGACCCAAACAGTGCTTGGCAGCAATCCTTCATGCTCTCAAGACATCACCTTCTAATGCTCCCTCCTTCCCCACACCTCTTTATTCCAAAGGGATTTGATAAGTGTGTTTGCAAGAGCAAGAATTCACCTGGAACCAGTAAAGAATTACTTTTCGGTGTAGTTAAGAAGTGTTTATCCACAATCTTAATGGAAACCCATGAACATAACAGTATCAAAATATTTATTTTCATTATGAATGAAGAGACTTTTTCCATACTATTGCTGCCAATGTCACAGCAAACCTTGCATATTGTGTATATGCAAAGATTGATACAAAATCAGTTACACAACCTTCCAATTAAACCTTTGCAAGTCTTTACCTGCCAAGAAAAGACTAGAATAACAAAATTCTGCAATAATTTTTTCAATCTTATGAGCAAAGAATAACTTGGGATAGAATAGGCCTTCAGAATAGTGACATTGGCCAAAAGGAAAAGCTCTGTATCCACTTACCACAGTGCTGCAGAAAAACAGACACTTTGCAGCAGATGGCTTACCCCATCTTCCCCAACCTAAAAGAAGTTATTCTGTACTCCAGTCTTTAACTGACTTCTGAAGATCCACAAATTGACTTTTGAAGCTTCCTAGTCTTATTTTCCAGTCATTTAAAAATGTTTCCTGCCCAATTGTTTTTTTTGACAACATATCACTCAACCAATAATGCTCATGTTCCAATAATAACTGTCCTCCCTACTGAAAGCTGGGAAGTTTCAGTTTTCCATTTTTGAGACTTTTCCTATAAATCCTACTTTTCCTGTCTCAGTTGAGCTGCCTGCATTGAAGAACAACCGTATCATGACATAGAACTATACAGATATAAGTTTAATTTGAGTCTCTTGAATATTTCAATGCTGATTTTGATTCTGGGTCTCAGTAACTTAAACTAAATAAATTAAAGGTAAGGTATAATCTTAAAAGAGATTAATTTGTGATTTGTCAGCCCCAGTCTGCTACAGATGCATTCCTAAACTAATTATGTGCATAAGCTGACACATATAGATATTATAACATCTATCATGCATGACTCATGAGATATTTCAAAATACCTAACTTCAAAAGGGAATCTAATATATACCACCCTTGAAAAGGAAATAAAACATTTACAAGTATCTTATAACAACAAGCAATATTAATCTGATAATAATACGCTGCAATAGAACAATGTAATACAATTTCATAAATACTCCCACAAAACCAGTGGTAATATAACCTTGATTATGAGACAGAATACATACATATAAGTATATTTTGTACTCCTAAAATTTACCAGCAACACATGCGAAATATTTTGAATGACTGCCAAAGAACTTAGTTTAGCAAATGGATAAAATATGTAGCATTTCAAGTATCTAATAGAAAATCATGTACACACACTGTATTTGATTTGCTGTTTTGCATACCTTTCTCCTGTTTCTGTCCAATAACCTGTTCAGCTTCAAGAGCTTTGAGATACATACTGATTTCTTCTGTAAGTTTAGATAGTATCTCTCAACAGCACAACAGGGCTCACTCCTAAATGAGGTCTTTGCATATTACTACAATGCTATTATTGCAGCTGTTAATGATTATAGAAATTATTTTCATGTAACAATGTAAGAGGCATTGTAATTTCTGATGTCTGTTTTAGAAATTATTTATTCTCTTTCACTTCCCCAGAGCTGTTCTGCACAGCAGTCTTCATGAAGGTATTTTTCTGCAAAGTGGAGTTACAAGAGATTTCAGTGTTGTCACTGCAGAGTTGCTTTGTCAAGTAACACAGCCACTTGGGTCAGCTCAGCTAGCTGGAACACCTTCAGGGAATTCAGGAGGGCTTCAAAAGATCATCTAAGTATGAAAGAGGTGCATCAGCGCACCAGATGTGCCAGTGATACCAGCACTGCAACTCACCCAGCAGACTGGTGACAGCAAGACAGTATCTGAGTCTGCAGGTAAGTCTGAACCACTGTTGGGTCCTGCTTTCCTTCATGAGAGTACATAAAACCAAAAGGACCAAAATGCTTTGTGGAAGCAACTTCTGATTTTCAGTTAGATTCATCACTCAGTGGTTAAAAAAAAAAAAAAAACCCAGCCAAAAATCTACCCTTCATTACAGAATAACTGTCTAATATTTTCTACACTGTAGGTGACAGTTTTGGAGCTTCAAACTCCATAAGAGGTCATATTTTGGATATCAGCTATCCTTATTTCTGTCTGGCAGGCAATGGCCTTCTCTTTCAGGCTGGGGATGCTAGCTATCATGAGCCAGCAGAGATGCTACCCAGAGACCCTTAAAGCTGAAAATGTGCAAGTTGCTCTTCTCTGACAGAGGCTGCTAGGAATGCCACAGCCAGGGGGACAGCCTAGGAAATGGATTTTGCTCCCCTCCTTTCTTTCTTATCTTCTGTAATTTAAAGCCATCAGCTAGACATGTTGGGATAAATATGTAGCCTGTGTTTATCTTAAAATACAACACTTGTAGCTCTAAGTTTGTTGCCTCCAGTCAGAATATTTTTTAAAATCATGTAGTTCAATTTGACTGTTTCCTTGTATTACTAATTAATTATCAGAGCAAATCAGCTGGCACCTGGACTTCTCCAGTGTCACGTAGAAGCTGAGCTAAAAAATTGGCAATGTTCAAAAGAAAATCTGTATTTATGAATGGATAGAACAAAACATATATCCAGGTTAGAGGAATATGTACATGTGTAACAACAGTTCCCAGTTTTGAAAAGTGAGTTATTTCTCTGCAGGGACAGCTTCGTACAATAGAGTGCATAGACCTGGACCTCTACCAGCATCTGTCTGTTCAGGAATTTCATCCACTTTAATAAGCTGATGCTCTCTGGATCTCAATTAAGCAGACAAGCTGGTGCAATTGTAGAGAACTCAAAAACAAGAGAGAGAAGATTTCACAGATTCTCCATCTGTAGGCCTTCTGTAGGCATGACACATACAAATAGAACTTAATATTGTAGGTGACATCCTTAAAATTATGAATTACAGCAAGGCAATGAGAAGCTAGTACAGAAACATCAGCATGAGGCCCCAGAACAAATGTTATTTTTCATGGCTTACTTCAATCATTGTCAACAGAAGTCAGCATCTATACTAACCACCTTATTGATACTACTGCTCTAGTGGAATCTGAGATCTGCCAGAACTGTTAACTGCTCCATGAATTAACCTTAGCTCCAAGCAGGCAGAAGGGTTCACCAGCATGAATCTAATTACAGGACGGAGTCCCGTATTTACACAATGACAATTTAACTACCAGAATAATAATACATCAAAAGGCTTGAATAGCATAGTAAATCATGAGAACTTAATTTTCACTTTCTAAGAGTCTCACATGACTTTAAAGGAATGGAACCAATAGATTCTTAAAGCAATTACAATAACATCCCATAATGTTTGCTAGGTAATTGTATTCTGTCCACACATAGTATAATTTCACGATAGAATTCCAGAGCAGGAATAAAAGTTTCCAGCAAATTATTTTTGCTTGCATATATAACCCAGAGATTCCTACTATAAATGCTATTAGATTGCTCACATTCACTTTATTTTTCAATAATGACATAAAATGCTGCTATGCTGCCCCATAAAGCAGCCTGTCATGGACTAGACTCTATCTGTCTATTGGTATTGCATGCTCTTAGGATGGGATCTTTCAGTATTTATTGGTACTTTACACAATATAGCTGTTAACCAATTTGTGGTGTTAAGGTTTCATCATAATAATGCAGATTTTAACATTTCTTTATAGGGCATTATAGACAAGTTTTCTCCAAAACGTACATTGTTGAACAGAGTTAGCAAAACTGAATTTGTAAATTTTTCACCTTGTGATAAAAGAGATGTTTCTTCTATTTCAATGCAGACACATCAGAAGTACAAGTTATATTTACTAAAAACATTTGAGAAGGGGCAGGATGGACTGTGGATTAAAAGAAGCAGAAATCAGTGTGTTATACACTTTTTTTTTCAAAGCAATTTACTGCAAATAGGAATCACAACATGTCTGGTGATTTCCACTACTCATAAAACGATTTACTTCATCTCTACTATACCATCCTATGCATCATTTTCCAAAGTACTTAGAACATTATTGAGATGATATAACCAGGTATCAATTTACTGGTAAAATAACCAGAAGATATATATAAGCCAGGAGGACCTGTTGCTGCTCTCATGGGTGTTCAATCAACTTCTGTTGATTTCTTGGAATCTTATCTATAGGCAACCTCAAACCATAAAAGGCAGCTGAAAGTGGAAGACATGACCAATGTGTAAGGTAGGCAAATAAGCACCAACACTAAACTGGCATATGAGAAGAAAACCACCAGACTGAAGATGGTAAAACAAAATATTCACAGATTTCATACCCTGATATCTTACTATTCAAAAGGTTTATTCATATCCCAAGATTTTAATTGAGGCAACTTTCTCTGCTGTGCTGTCTAATACAAAATGGGTATTGAAAAGAAAATAGACATACATGATTCTACACAGAACACAGATTTTTAATTGGTGAAACACTATTAACTACTTTCCAGAAGTTAGTCCAGTTCTGATCTTGGCCCAGATTTAACATCTATATCCCAAGGAGCCAAACATGAAAATTTAGCCTGAGGAAGATATTCAGCAGGCAAACTTCAAGTCAAAACAAATAAAAGTTAACATAAGTTTTAAGTAACTGACAGAGTTCCTTGTGATAAAAACTAGGGACAATCTCATTCATGGGCAAGGCTATGCCCCACCCTCATACTAACACAGGTTTTAAGATTCTAAGAAGACAAGTAGCAGAAGCCTTTAAGCAGACATGAACTTCCTTTAAGAAGAGTCTCTTATGGCTGTACCACCATTCTTAATAGAAGCCAACCCATTTTTTTGCATTTCTTTTTCCCTTTTCCAAGTGTTAGATGTGCAGCAATATGTATGTCTCCTGCCAATGCAGTAACAAATCTAAGATTGACAGAAAAATCATGGGCTCTCCTTTCAGTTGATCTTTATACTGTTTCACATTAAGTATACCTCTGCCAACATACACCATGGCCATATAATTCTTACACTCATCCCATAGAGCCGTGCCTCATTAGATTATTATACTCAATGACATGACATAACCTGATTCACACTTCAGATATTCAGCGGTAGACTGAAGTCAGGGTAAAATAAATTGCATCAGTGTTATTTGTGGGATCAATTGATTGCAAGGTCTAATATGGCTAAAGTCCAAGAGAATATGTGAATGCTTCAGACAGGGCATTTCTCTGAAATCAATGACTGTTTGAAAGGCTTGGTAACTGGAGGCTTTGGAATATTAACACCAGCTGGTCATTAAATCCACACAAATTGTTACAGCTTTTATAACCTTTTCTTATCTAAAGAAAACAATTAAACGTTTTAATTACATTACAAGGATGACAGAAGGTAATTGGAGTTACCAGGAAACTATGTAGTCCTGTTAATATGAGTTAGTATGTCATTTCCATGGCTTATTTGCCATATTGACTAAATAAAAGTATCTGCTCAATTAGGTCCATAGTCAAACCACAAGGATGGAAGAATAGAAAATAAGTAACACAAAAGCAAAAGAATTATCATATTAAGCTGGTGTTGTATAATCTTCTAAGTATACTTCTGGAGACAGGATATAATGAGGGAGCCTGAATTTAAAAAGTGCAGTTTTCTTCTGTGGAAACTACTTACTTTTCATACATACCTTTATTTTAAAACTGTGAAGTCCACAGAAGGATAAGAAAATTCTATGTTAATTATTGCTTCTGTGAACTATCCTGCCCTATTTACTTAAAAAATAATACTAGTAGAGGACAACCTGCCAATAGGTGTGCTTTGTATTACTTAATAAAGTGTTAGCCTCTATAGAACTATTTTGAATAAGTGAATCTTACAAACCTCCTATTTCTGAAATATCAGGAGTTTTGTCCCATATTTCAGTGTATCATTTCTTCACTGGGATCAGGTTTTCAAAGTGAGATTTGTATAGGACTTCGTGTCCAAATGGGGTGCTTTTTACAGTATGACTTCAGCTTGTTTGCGATATGAAAAGTACGTGTATGAATGTACCCTTCTACATTTTGCTGCCATTCTTTTTTTGCATAAATTGCTAAGGCTGAACAGCAGGCACAACAGCAGCTGCATTACTTCCCAGGGAATTCCTGGTCATGATGTGCCAGCATGTTGGACATTGAAGATTTACTGTTTTGCACTTAAGGGAAATGTATAAGAAAATATTTACAAGTGCTCATTAGGGCTAAATTGTATCCTTATCCTGTGCAGGTACACAGGGAATTAGGAAAATTCTATAATGAGAATGAATGTAAAGCTGTAACACTTATGCAGGAATAGTCAGCTGGACAAGGGAAGGATGAAGAACTGTACTACAAATACAGTAAAGGGGCCATGGTTGGTAGGAATATTAGACACTCTATTATGGACACAGTCACACTGGGATGTATAAACAGGAACATATTCTAAAAACATTATGCTATCTAGTTTTTTCTCACCTTCAGCCCTGGTGAGGCTTCAAATGTAGTACTATGTCCAGGTTCTGTTCTTGTACTTGATCATGTTGTAGAACAGAGGCAATACAGAAAAGGGAAGAACCCAAAACCAGCCAACCAAACAAAAAACTAACCAAATAAAAAACAACAACCACAAAACCCAACCAATCAACCAAAAGAAACCACTGTTGTGGTTTAAGCCCAGCTGTAACTCATGCAGTCGCTTGCTCACTCCCCCCTCTTATTTCCCCCTCCCCTCCCCCCAGGCAGATGGGGAGGAGAATCAAAAGAATGTAACTCTCACAGGTTGACATAAGAACAGTCCAGTAACTAAGGTATAACACAAACCACTGCTGCTACTACCAATAATAATAATGGTAAGGGAAATAACAAGGGAAGAGAGTACAACTGCTCATCACCCGCTGACTGATACCCAGCCCGACCAAGCAGTGACCTAATCCTTCTGGGTCCCTGCCCCCAGTTTTTATAGCGGGCGTGACGTGCTGTGGCATGGAATACCTCTTTGGTCAGTTTGGGTCAGGTGTCCTGTCTCTGCTTCCTTCCGGCTTCCCCTCCTCCCTGGCAGAGCATGAGACTCAGAAAGTCCTTGGTCAGACTAAACATTTCAGCACTAAATAAAAGCATCTGTGTTATCAGCTCTGTTCCCAGGCCAAAAGTCAGTAGCAGTGCTGCACCAGCTACTAAGAAGGAGTAAAATGACTGCTACTGCTGAACCCAAGACACCCACCCACACCCATACAAAGAAAAAACAAACAAACAAAAAAAAAACCCAAAACCAAAGCAAAAAGATTTATGTTCCATAGTATTTAGACAGCCCAAAAGGAAAGACTAGCCTGCAAGAGAGATATATGCAGAGAACAGGCTTACAATTATCGATTACAGAAATGATACATATGAGATTGCCATGTTCAAACCAGACAAAACTAGTTGAGAAGCCTTGGGTTGAACTAAAACATGGGAATAGACTGGGAAATCTTACAGAGTATGCAAGTAATGGCAGGCACAGATGATCCTGCTATGAAGGGAGACAGGGACAGTCATGTGGGACTCACCCACATAATTTAATGTGTTTTAATGGAGTCCCACTTCAATTCCTCATTATATTGCTAGGAACTGAAAGCCTACATGGTGGTGCTTATCAAGGAAGTAAATGAGTGAAAAATCCACATGGCTGTGTATGTTAGGATAAAAGTCTGCATATTAACCAGCAGAGCTAGTTCAGGGTGGGGAAAGAACAGCAGCTGCATCTTAGCCAACACAGTACAGACTGATTGGTGGCCAGTCCTGATTTATCAGGACTTTTACTGTACTAAACAAAAAAGAGGTTCCTTAGCTGGGGACTTGACCACCTCACTGGCTTTGTATATAAGCAGAAGAGGATCTGTAAGAAATGATTTGGGGTTATTTATGCAGCATTGTGAAAGGAATAAAAGACACTGCTTCGAATTTGTATGACAGAAGAACCAGGAGATTCTGAATCAGATTCATAAGAGTTATTTATATCATGCTTTGCCTAGTGGAGTCATAATTTCACTTGTATCAAGTTGAACTCACCTCTTCTCTATCTAACATTCCATTTTAGATGGTCACAATTTCTACTTGTTCCAGACCTTTACTTAATTGCCATAAGCATCTTACCATATTAGCATGATCTTCAACAGGCACTGGGGAAACCTAGTCATTACTGCCTAGGTTTTCTCTTTGCTAGAGAATGCCCAAATAGGATAAAGATCTGACCACCAGAATCATCATTGTTAAGTGAAGGAATTAGCACCTATGCAAGTCTACAAGGTCAGGGCTTCCTAGCAAATCAGAATTTCCAAGTCTTTGCTTGCATGGCTAACTATAGCTTCTATAGGTAATATAGCTTCTATAGGTACTTCAGCTTCTGTGAATACTTCAGGGATAAAAGGAGGACTAGGGAAAATGTGGGCCTTCCCTGGAAAGAAACAGGTTACATGGGACATGAAAAAAGCTGAGGTACTCAATGACTTTTTTGCCTCAGTCTTCACCAGCAAGAGCTGCCAGCCACACTATCCAAGTCACAGAAGGCAAATGCATGTACCTGGAGAATGAATAACCTCCTGCTGTTCAAGACCATCTAAGAAACCTGAAGGGGCACAAGTTCATGGGGCCTGATGAGACACATCTGCGGGTCCCAAAGGAGCCCACAGATGAAGTTGCCAAGCCATTATCCATCCTATTAGACAAGTTGTGGCAGCCCAGTGAAGTTCCTGCTGACTGGAAAAGGGGAAATATATTCTCCATTAAAAAAAAAAAAAAAAGGAAAGAAAAAAGAAAAAAAAATTAAAAAGGAAGGCCTAGGTAACTACAAGATGGTCAGTCTCACCTCAGGAACTTGCAAGATTATGGAGCAGATCCTCCTGGAAACTATGCTAAGGCACATTGAAAATAAGGAGACGACTGGTGACAGCCAACATGGTTTCACTGAGGGAAGTCTTACCTAACAAATTTGGTGGCCTTCCATGACCACATTGGTGGATAAGGAAAGAGCAACTGACGTCACCAACCTGGACTTTTGCAAAGCATTTGACCTTGTCCTGCATAACATCCTTGTCTCTAAACTGGAGAGGCACAGATGTGACAGATGGACCTCTCAGTGGATAAAGAATTGGCTGAATGCCAGAAAAATGAAAAGGTTGTTGTCAATAGCTCAAAGTCCACTACGCTGGGTGGAACTACACGATCTTTAGGCCCCTTCCAACCCAAACCATTCTCACCTGAGGTTGCATTTTTCAGGACATAAATAACAGCATATGAACCTTGCAGGAGAAAATTTAGCACACCTGAAGTTTAGGATAGCATGGAGATCAATTCAAATTAAAGTCTGTATGATTCAATTTCCAGGTGTTTTCACTGTGACCGCTTGATTCTAGTACACTTTGGTTTCTCAATCTAAATCTGTCTGCAAGTCTGCACACTTCCTACATCTACAGAGGAATTATTTGATTTGTCTCAGGGAAAGGGCTACTGAAAATGATGTGTGTTCCCTTAGATGCAAAACCACAAGGTTTTATGTTTTTTGATATTATCCAGTCAATTTTCCTAGCTTTTCTGAAGTTTGGCACTGCACACAGACCGCACATACAAGTTTGTTTCCATTGACTTATTTGCCGTTTGTACAGATATAAAACTAGCCAGATTTAGACTCATCTGTTTTTTTAGATAACTCAGCAGACTGCCTATAAACCTTACAGATCCATCTATTATAGCAAAGGAAACGTAACTTTCCTGATACCCAAAAATCTTCCTACAATACAGGCCCACATGCATCCAGTTGCAATATTATGTGCCATGAAAAGACAGAAATGATGGCTTGCTGCTCATTGCTCACAGGAGTTCACAGTACTCTAATCCCTGCACTGATACTGTGCTCAATACCTTTAGAAAGTTTGGTACAGTTATACAAAGTCTCAGATGGTTGCATGCAGAAATAGGCACAAGCTGTTCATGAGGCAAATGCTAAATAAATCTTCATAGCAAAGCTGCTACTGTGGAAAAATTCTGATGTCTATCTGAGACTTCTAAATTTACCCTAATATGCCAACCTTAGTCCACTTATAATAAGCATTGCCTGCATGCCCAGTATCACTTTGACTCTCATAATCTGCTTACTTGCTTTTTAAATTCTTTTCCCACAGGATGTACCATCTGCACAAGTCTCCAGTGTTTTTTCACAAGGTCTCTGTGCAAATGTGGCCTTTGGGAGCAATCCACCATATTAAACAACTGCAAATAGCTCTCCTGATCTCCATGACAAGCTATAGTGGACAAAATGGTGCTATAAGGGAAGAATTATTTGAATGTGAAAAGAGTTACAGCTCACCAGGGAAAGCATGAAAGCAGACAATGGCCACAGTATCACTCATGATATTGAGAAAGTAGAAAAGCATTATAATTATCTCTGTATCATGGCTGCCTTTTCTTAAACAAGCTATTAAGAAAACCTGATATAGATTTTTAAATGGAAAATAATGGATCTTTGTGTCCATGTTCTGCTTTTGGGGGAAGCTTACATGTGGCCTTACGCAATGATCCAGCCTTGCAAAGGATGAGACATTTATGAGAACTCAATGTACTTTTATCATGCGAAACCCAGTGTAAGCTCTGCTTTATTTAATGAAGAAACCCAGAGTGCATCCACTGGATACTTTATGAAACTAAAAATGCTGCATGTAGGAAGGTGAAGTCTGATGTACATCAAGAGCCCATAGAAGCACAGACCAAGAACTGTGTCTTGATCTTATTTTGTCTCTATTTACAAGGAAAAACATCCTGCGTATTGCAAGGCATCTGCGGAGAGATATGCTTAAATGAGTAGCGACAAATCTTTCATACACTAAAATAAAGGTGAAATAGGGTTGTCAATAGAGCAGTTATAATCTTGACAAAAAGCATATCAGCAGTTTTTGCTATTTTAAAGACTATCTAAAATACCAGCTTTCAGATATTTTTAGTTTTACGATGCATCTAAGGAAAATATGTGCTTCATACGAATTCATGGTTATTACACCACTGCTACAATGCTTTTGCTTGTGTCAGCATTTTCATGGTGAACCTTGTAGTACTAGATCTGTAACTTGTCCATAAATATTTGCCCTAGGCAGGTACCTGACATAAAATCTAACACAGGTCCATTATTTTAAGCTGGCGAGGATTAAATGTTTTGACCTTAGACAAATATAAATACAATTAACAATAACTGGATTTGGTTACTTCCTTGAATCAGATTGAATACTTAACACAATACCAAGAATAATAAATCAATTATTTATATCACCATACCCATCTAATACTGAGATATTTTAAAACCTTATTATGTAAATAGGATGTCTCCATCATTTAAGGTGGTTTTGTAGTTCTTTATCTTAAGCCTGTTGCTTCATAAGTGCGTGTTCAAAACACATACCTTTCATGCAGAGTAACTATTTCCAGTTATAATAATATTGTAATAATAATGAAATAATAATATTGTAATAGTATATTACAGTATACTATTTCCACTTTATAGATGGGACTTACAGCTCAGAGACTTGCTATAGGTCAGAAAGTATGTGTCAGGGTGAAAAAAATCAACCTTATACCCTAAACTCTTGGCCTTCATACCAATCATCAGAACACCAGCAACATTCTGATCTCTTTGTCAGAGTGAATTTTGCACCAAGAGGGGTTGTTTTGGTGTTGTCTGTTTGTTTAAATTAAGATCTATTGGTTCTAAGTCTCTCACAGTAGCAACTATCACATCTATAACAACCAGACTAGAAGTCAACTTAAATAAAAAATGTTCTGAGATTGATTCCACATCATCATTCATACCCTTTCAGGAAAACAATTACAGAATTTAAATTGAGATTATTCTGATCCCACATCTTTTGGAAGACTCTGAGCACTGGTTATTGTGCTATGAACCTAGGCTGAATGTTGATATGAACTGAATATATTTATGTTTCTGTCTGGGAGGGGCTGTGTATCTTAATGATGATAGCAACAGTTAGAAAATCAGTTTGCTTCCCCATTCCACAGTTTATAGTTTTGAAAGGAAAAATATTATTTCCTAAGCAAATTACAAAGCACATAACCTACATTTGAAAAAGATTAAGATTAGTATATCGATGAAGAAGGCACAGTGTTGGATGACCAACACTGGAAAGAAAAGGTAAAAGCAACATCAAAAACCTGTGCCATTACTCTCAATAAGAGTAGAAAGCCCTTGAAATCCACCAAGTCAAAAACTTGAAGTCGACTTCTGCATTAACAGAGGGCTCTGGAGTAATTTGCTGGGGATCAGAGTAAGGTCATTTTTGAAATTCAAATACATGCAGTCTAGATTACAGTATTGTTTTGATATTGGCCATTTTAATAACATAAAAGTGTATGCTTTAACAACAATACACCAATGATAATCATGTCACTGTAAAGTGTTTTAGAATATGTAATAGCATATAGAATATACTAATGTATTGTTTAAAAAAATAATCTAAACAATATTTATTATTTGGGATCTAAATGGGTAATTCCTTAGAGCTGCAGTTTCCACAATAACAATTTAAACATCTGGGTCCCCATCACGTCTTCCCAGCAGTTCTTGTTTGTTTTATGTATAAAAGCACTAGCTCAATATAATTACCACATAATTTTAATAGCTACTAATCAGAAATAGAAACATTTGCATTATTAATTACTTTTTAAAAGTGGAAAAGGTCCCTAATTGCCTTTTTCTTTCAAACAGCAGAAATTTCATATTTTAAATTAGTGTAGTCAACAGGTATTAACAGTCTGACAGAGATAAACATGAAGATCCCACTCCAAAACCCCACTCCTTATTTATATGCTAGTTTCTAACATTATTGGAAAATTGCTGTACAGTGTAATACAACAGAGAAACATATATATATCATATACAATAACTCTAAACTCGGATTTCATTCTCCTTGATTCACCACTCTAAGCAGGAAGAGGAATTAAGGCTCAATTTGAAAGGTGCATCAAGAAACAAGAAACAGAGAAGCCCAATCAGACACTGAGAACAGCTGATGCATACATTTATGTTTTCAGTAGACGGGAGTAGTGTCATTTATCACGCAAGAGGCTTAGAAAATTTGTAGTTCAAAAAAGATTTCTCCTCACTTAGGTAAGTTCATTTCCAGATATTAAAACCTAATTTTTCTTTGTTGCTCAACCTCGGACTTCTGTGCTACCAAAGACCACTATAGCACATCCCATCAATACTGCATTTCCAACCTATGAATCTGAAAGATGGCCAAAAGGGAATGCACTCTGTTTCAGAGCAAGGCAGTGAAACTACAGGCCTTGGAGAAGGAAGGGCAGGTGTTTCGCTTCCTTAACAGAGAACAATTTTATAGGAACATTTCGTAAGCTTGGTAAGTGCTCAGATCCCATGGTGTTGTGTGCCACAGGACCTCCATAAGAAATCTAACCAAAGATGTGCACATGCAGGTACATTTACCATTAAATTATTTCTTCACACTGAACTTTTGTCTCACTTCCTTTTTTAAGTTTTATTTTGACACACGTAAAGGATTTTATGAAAGACTAATGCTCATTTTCCAAGAAGTTTATCATAGTGCTTTCCAATGAATATCCTGGAATCTCCTTCATGATACCCAAACACAGGAGAATTAGAATGAGAATCTCTATTTTCTAGGGCATTTCTGAATGTAGTTCACATAAATTCAGTTGCCAGTTTCTGTTCCTCTATAAAACTGCTTTGTTTTGGCAACCAGACATTGTTTCTGAGAGCTTTCTATCCTCAGTCCTCAAAGCATGAAGCAACAGGAGTGGAAGTGATAGTCTCGCCTTTGATCATTAACAAAGATCAGCTCTCAGGGATGCCTTCAGGCGCACAGTTTTTTCACCGAACTAGCCCCAGTACTGCTTGACAGATTATCTCTTGTTAAATCACTCCAATTTGCAGCAGGACATTCATTTTCCTGGCTATTCCTGACACTTCTGTGTGCAGCAGATCCCAGTAAATATTGCCACTGCACCAATGCCATAGAAACATGAGATTCTGGAAAGCTCAATAGTAACTACAAAGTGACTACACTGTGAAAACTTTTTGCAGTCTAGCTGTCTCTGAATGGTTTCACTGCCATACTGCTCTAAACCCAGGTACATATTCTGGGACTGTTCTTACAGTTCCCTGTGTATATCTGGCTTCAAACAACCTGAGGAGGTTTGGTATGATCCTACTTTTTGATATAATAAGATTCCAAACAACGTGTAACATTTAGACCAGAGGCAGTTCAAATAGTCTATAATCATTTGCAAAGCTGTAGAAGTCAGGTTGCTTCAGATAAAAATGTCTGAAGATCCATGGCAAAATTTACTTTATCATGCCAAACTGTTATAGTACTCATCTGAGGCTGAAGAAATTGGGTTATGAGAGGAACATATCCTGAAATACATTGTGATTCTTTGTCAGAGTCAATATCACCTGTGAAATGAGGAAAAAAGCCTTCTTGTAGCCTTAGAGGATACAAAAAATTGAAGCAATTCTACAGGAGCCTTCACATAATTTTATCTATACTGAGTTATACTTTGCAGCAGCAAAGCCCTCCTCTGTGTAGGCTAGATCTGAAACTCTGTGCAAACTGAACTCATATAAAGCAAATCTTAAAGCCAATAACTCCTTAGGTTCCACGGACATTTCATATGCCCATCCAGATAACCTGATCTGACAAATGCAGTATTACCACATCTTAACATAGGGATTTGAAAGTACATTTCCTTAAACAATGATCATTCAACCTATCATGTCCACATGTATTCACTTTCCAGACTAAGCCCTTAATGAAACATAACTGTGAATTGCTTGCTTTACTTTTACAAAGCTGAAAGCAGAACTGAAGTGCACTGTGACCAATCACACTAAAAAGAATGCATCCTCAAAATGGCAGCTGAAGCAAATTATTCAAATTGTCTACTGGTTCAGAATTTCCTGCATGAAAGTAATTTAAATTTGTTTGCATAAAACCAGTGAGATTATAAATAAACTGTCAGAAAACATACTCTGTTGGCAGATCATCCTCAGTGGAAGTTTGTTTGATTTTGGTTTTTTTACTCTAAAACATCTCTCAGTCTCTAAGAGCACTGCAACACACAGAGAGCTCTCTAAAAACATCCAAGAAAACCCAGACTTATAACTTCTGCCAACCAGCCAAACTGACCTCCAAGGTGCTATGCCTCTGAGTGGCTTATTGGAATGCAACATTGAAGGAATCCTAACTTAAATGGTTTTCAAGGCAACTTCACACACAGAACAAAGTTACAAGCTCAAACATGGGAAAATAATAATGCCTCTGGATTTGTTGGCTTGGGTTTTAATTTTGCTAGAATGCTAATGTATGAAGGGCTAGAAGGAAATAAAAGCACTAAATCAGATGAATTGGAGAGAAATTGCATCTAGGATGTTGCAGAATAAGCTCAGCCAGCCAGAGAAAAGAAGCTTTATGACTCTATCTGTCTACATGAGACCTCAATTCAGTATTATGTCCTTGTTTGACAAAACACCTTAGCGCAGGCTTAAAACTAAGCCTATGCTTAAATTCCACTGAAGACAAGATAGCTTTTTTAAGCTGTCAATCACTACAGAACCTAAAGACTTTGAGTTCAAATATCTTAATTCTCACCTGCAGACAGCAGGACTCCTGTAAGAGAGAAAAATGTTTTGTATCACACCTCACTATTTGAAGAAAACAGTTACTACAATTTTCAAACTTTGAAGTTCAGTATTTAAATCCCAAGCTATGTACATAAATAATAAAGCTGCATGATTTTCAGACATGCTGAGTTCCCATTGATTTTAATGAGAGCAGTACATGTTCAGATCCTCTTGAAAGAATGATTGTTTAGATACACAAACAGGAATGAAGAAGCTTGACTTTCAGACAGAAATGCTTTTATAAAAGCCAGCTGGAGTTTTTTACTTCATGTTGTACACCACTGATTAGGGATTCTGGCTCTGACTGATTATCAACCATCACATTACACTTCTGTTTACGGTGTGATGATACCTGCAGTTGAAATAGACTGCCATCCAACTACTAATGGTGAAGTTAAAAAGTGTGCAATTTAAAATGAGTTTCTTCACTAATAACTCCACGCATGCCGGGATTTCCAATAAGAAAAGAAAGCTATAATATCACAAGGAAAGATCATAACTTCACACTTACAAGAACATGGCAGGACCAAGACATATTTCACTGTTCCTAATTTTCTATAGGTCTTTTAGTATGCTTCTGACCTAAACCAAGTTCATTTCCATACCATAGTGAAAATGAACATAATGGTTTCTCCATTACAAGAAAGATAAGATCTTGAAATCTGGGATTAGCTAAGCTGTTACGTACTTTGGCCAGCAAAGCTCAGAGTATCATTGCCATTTGACCCTTCAGGTCTATTTACGAGGTAGCAGGGAGAAACGACAGGCAACCAGCATGGATCCTGTTTCCATCAACTTCTTGAAGTTTGGCAGGTGCAAGACTCCAGCCATTAAGCACTAATCCATACAACATTGATTACTATCTCCAGTACCTTCTTTTGTCAATATATTCAGTGGTCAAAGCAAAATACTGTGCAGTGCTTTAGAAGAGATCCTTTTGCAGTGTTGGGGATACTGCTGACAGGAGATGGCTGCTTATTGGCACTCAGGCTATTAAAACAATGTGTGGCACAATCTATCATCCACATTAAACATTAAGCAGTCTCTAATATCAATTACCAATTAAGACCTGACAAACTAATTTTTGCAATTAACAGGACAGTGAAATTATACTCTGCTGGTAAGAGAACAATTTTACCTCCTTTTCTAGACTTTCTAGTCTTATTTTCCCAGATAATTCTAAAATAAAGAGAAGAAAATCCAATTGGCTGAGAGAAAAACTGAGGAAATAAATTCTCCCTGGGATTTTCAGGTCTTGCTTCTAGATATTTTACTTTACAAGATCATCACATTTTGCAGTGTCATATTGCATTTATTAGCATAAACATGACGGGTAAGACTGTATCAGCAAATCAGCAGGCAAGAAAACATTTCATATTGCTGGCAGAGTTTAGATACCTGCTTGTTACTTTCAGGAAAGAAATGCTCATTACTTCCAGCATGCTGCTCATAAGGACACATCTTTGTCAAGAAGCTGTTTATTGAGCTGCTTAATGGATATTTTTGTCGCACTAGACCAAGAAAAGTTGCATCAAAACCTTTGACACATCACCTGGTGCTATTTTATGTTTTAAGAAATTTGGTACATATCACACTGCAGTGTGATGCATTAGTATCATTCTATTATATGAGATAATCAATCAGAAAAATCCTTTGGGATCAAAGGAAATTGTGTAACTGACATTTCTGCATGAGCAGAAGTGTAGGGGGGAAGTAAAGCAGCTGCTATTTGAGGAACAAACTGTTCAAAGAGACTTAATTATTTCTCTTCCCCTTTTTCTCCTCATAAAGATTCCTAATTGAGTCATATTTAGCTCTCAAATTTAAGGCCATTCCTCTGTCCAGTACCTGATTTCCCACCATCTACATTGTGAGTCCTGGAATGTCATAAAACACAGAGAAATTCTCTGTTAAGAATCCGATCATATTACTCAGACTGTTTGGCCTTGGGCTTGCATTCATTACATGAAATGAAATGCTATGAAATACTATGAAAGCCAGTAACAGAGGGGATTAGGGAATTTCTTTACATCACTGACTTCCCACACCCTTCCCCTTTCCCTCTGTACTTGGCCAGGCTACTTTCCCAGATCAGCCTGTGTTCATTTGAACAAAACAAAGACTGATGGAGTACATTAAGGTAATTGAAACCCACTTTGGGGGGGAAAAAAAAATAAAAAATGAAAAAAATAAAGAAAAAATTGCTGTTTATCTGAAGCAATACATACCTATTCTAATGGTATAAATAGTCCCAGCAAAAATTAGTTTTGTGACCCTGTATACCAAAACTGTTTGGTATTTCTGTTTGGCATAGGCTTGGCAGCTTTAGCTCAGAAACAGTCCAGGTTAGAAGTAGTACATTTCTATCACACATATAATGGCTGTTAGTGCTCTATTTGGAAATAATTTATGACTACCAAGAGGGCTAGATTCTGCAACCACGGTTTGAGAAAAGGCATATTACAATATATTTTATAACCTTTTAATTATTTTCTTTCTTTAGCCATGAATGCCTCCCTTTGGTCATTTTTCATGTATTTTACAAGCCTGCACACCTAATCTCTGGGCAAACCATTCATGTAAAGGAGGTAGCTTTTTAGTAAAAGAAGTACTCAAAAAAGCGCCTGTACACTTGGTTAAAGACAACATTTTCCTGATATATTATACAGAAAAAAAATACATACACACACAAATGTCCAGTGAATTTATGACATATTTAAATTATGCCACTAACAAAATTTCTTATCAGCATTTCTCCAGAATGTCTCATGTCTCACATCTCAGAAAACAGCTTGTTTGATGATAAAACCGACATTTTAATAGCTGGTGTTTAATTCATTACTCTGTTAGCAATGGCAAGGAAAGGGATTCTTGAAACCAGCTAACCTTAATTACTTTCAATTTACTAAACAAGTAAGATAACAGTAGGATGTTTAACAAAATTAACAACTCTGTAATTATCTTTAACTAAGTAGCCAACTAGGGAGGAATCTGTTGAAGCAAGAGAAGGAATTGCTTATAAATCCCATAGTAGAATGGGATTTAGCAGGATGTCCATTCCTTTAGTAAAATGTACACTCCCTGTAGCAGCTGCTGAAAAATATCACCTCAGATGTTGCATTTACCTGGCTGATCATGCAAAGACAGGGTCAGAAAGGATCTGACATGAATGAGCAGAGGTGCCAAGGAGCAACCTAGTCAGGGAATCAAATGCAAGCCACAGTGCAGGCAATGCTTCTCTAGAGAAACCATGTTCTTGCAGAGGCCTGCTGATAACTGCACAGCATTTTTATACAGCGTCTGGGCCTTGCTGCACAGTTCCTAAACTCAGCATTTTCCTTTTGGGAAACAAATACCATATGCGAGTTAGGCATTACACACTGTTCTGCTCCTTGCATCTTCTCTCTACAGCACGTCTGTGAGGAAAATCAAAGGTCATTTTTCCCATTAGTAGTGAATAGACATTAGTTTTGAGAACGGTAGCATGCAAACAATGGGACAATTCAGGATGTCTGTTTTAATATGTTTGTGACCTAAATTATGTGCACAATTACTTTCTGTATATATTTATCAGAAAGCATTTGTACTAATAGAGTAACACAAAGCTGTCTTCCTAAAGACACATTTTGACCTATGTGAATATTTCAAGCCAAATCAGAGAGTCCTTCCCTGCTGGCACATGCAGGCCTACATCCATGTTTCTACCAGCATCAGTCAGAATTTGGGCAGAAGAGAGAATGCAGAAGCAGAACTTCTACATGAGAAGGACTTGTGAGTAGCAAGCAGCACACGGCCTCGGTTGGGGAGCTGCATCTTGCTCAGACACACCTAGAGGAAATCACAATTTCTACTAGGGTCCTATTTTCTCTCTTCTCAACTTCATTCCAAAGACCTGTGGTTCTCTTAAAGAGCCAGCGTGAAAGAATGGCTCAAGGAGAGCTCTTAAGCAGCAGTCACACTGTGTAACCTGTCTGAAGGTTTACCAGTACAGTTCAAAGGCATAAAAGGGAGCTTGATTCTTTGAAGTACAGCTCCCCATGGTGTTTCTTCCCATAAAGAGCAAAACATATGCCATGAAACTTCATGCTCAAACTTACAGGCATCTGGCTGTGGGCCAGGGAGTACAACGAAACTAATTAGTTCAAACCACCCCTTGTTCCCCTATTACCTCCCATCCAAACAGTAGCAAAACAAACAGAAGCTAAAAAGCCTCAATAAAACTACAGCCAGACCACAGGAAAGCCATTTTCAGTGTTTTTTTTTCTGGGGGGGGGGGAGAGGGTGTTGTTTGGTTGTTTCATTTTTGTTGTTTTGGGGTTTTTTTAAGACTCTAAAAGAAGAAGATGACCATTAGAAAATGTACATTTATTCACCAGTGGTATATATGGGGAAAAAAGGAAAAGATTCCAGTTTTACTCAGGTATCAGTAACATGGTATTTTTACATATACCTGTCTGTACCATTAGATCATGTGCAGTATTTCAGTGCTGCTTTACAGCTTATTCTGTAATACTGCATGCACTTAACTAGAAAAGAAAAAAAGGCCAGAGTAGCAGCAGCATGCAGCCTAGCCAAGGGCAAACCTGCTCACAGCAATTGAGACTTTTACATGAATATGTGAAAAGTACTGTGGTCAGGTATTGAAAAATAATTGATTCCAACAAGAGATGTTACGGCAACACTATGCTGTAAAGTGCTTTCCTGTGGAGGTTACAGAACTGATGAAGGCAGGCATAAATCCAACAATCTGCCTGCTCAAACTGTACTATTAAGTTATGATAATGATGACATTTCCACTGACTAAGAAACACAGAGAGTGACTGTATACTCTCACCTGATTATGTCACTGTACAGCCTGAAAACTTAAATTCTGTTCTCTGCAAGCACAAACCAGGCTAATCCAGCTGACAGCGCAAAGACTAGAGCCCACATATGTACTGTTTCAGTAACTGTGGCTAAGCTATATATGGAATTTCAGTATTTCTTATTTTGGGGGGAAGAGGAAGAGGGAACCCATTGTTCCCATCTTTTTTCCCCTAACACATGTTTTCCCAAGCCCCTTATCCCCTTACTTTACATTGTGTGAATGAGCTGGCAGGGACATTTCACATAGGTTCAAAAGCACTTTTACAAACTGTGACACCCACACAAATTAACTCCTGTCTCACTTCCTGATAGCTTCACTCATTTTTCCAGCACTGTGCCATAAGCACATGAGCTCTGTGCTAAGATTTCACATATGCCAGAAGCAGACAGCTAATTACATATGTGCTATATGGACTCCAAGCGCAAAAGAGAAACCAAGCACTGTGCCTTAACTGTGCTGGTTGCCCCTGGCCAAAGCAACCTAGCTGGAACCTATAGCCCAGCATGCCCGTGTATGAGTCCCATATTGCACGGGATCCTTACCGCTCCTGATCACAGAGTACTTTTCTACACCAACAAGAATAAACTTACAAGATTATGCTTGACTGTGATCACTATCTAGTACAGTCAAGCTAGCTAATTTTTGGAGACAGCAATCTAACAGAAAGAGATATAAAATGATGACTAAGAACAGCTGCTGAGAGACCTATAGAAAAACTATACCCTGACAATTTCTTTCAGTTTCAGACATCTTCCCTTTTTTTCTGAATAGTCGCATAAAATGAAGAAGAGTCACAAGATCTGGTCATGCAATAAAGGCACCAAAAATACCTCTGTGCATGACCTGATGATCATGAATAAGATTACACAAGATAGTGTGAAATTCCTTGGAGCCGAGATGAAGTGGTGGCAGCTAATGTGCTTAGTTCTCTGCTGAGATGAGAACTTTTGAGATCACTTTGGACAGGGGCCAAAATCCTGATCCCATTGCTCAATTGGAAAACACAAGCTTCCCTTTGCAAATCCATATTCTGCATCATATCCAGTTTTAAATGTGACTAGAGTCATAGAAACCCATGTGACCACTTTAATTAGCAAGGGTTATTGACATGAATGCTTGAAAGCTCAGGACCTGACAGCTTAAACATTCATATCCTCTCACATAGTAATTTCATTTTTTGTATCACTTGTAGGGGAGAAAGAGCAATTTGAAAAGTAATATGTTTATTGCACTGTGATTTGAATTTGCATAATAAAAGCATTTGCTTTTTAAAGCATATATTAATCCTTAGACGGGAGAGAAAGTGAATGTACTAATATAATTCAAGATAGCTACACACAATTCCATTATTCTAATTTACATTTTGTTGGGATTTTGCTTTGGTAAAGAAACACATGTTATAACTAATCACAGTTCTAATTACTGCCCAATTCTATCTTTTATTACTGCTAAAATTTCTATTAAGGGAATGAAAGAAATTAATAGGTTCATTAAAGATCAATAGGAAATATTGTTTACATAGAAGTTGCATTGTATAAACTTCAGCTCAACAGTTAGGATCAAAAGAATTCCTTGGAAACAGAGAATAATGCATTCATTCCACTTAGGAAAGAACATTAATTGATTTAAAGGCTATCCACAAGAAGAATTCTTTTTAATTTTAATTCCTCTGAGAGTAATAGGCAAACAAAAACACAACAAAATTTTTATTATCTTTCCACCTCCACACTACTAATACTCTTCATAAAGAGTCTGGAGATCTTTAAAGTGCATCATTAAGATCTGGAATGCACATGACATTCCTGAATATAAGCAACAAAGGGATGTGAGTCACTTTAAATTGTACCCTCATGATGAAGATTATCACTCTCAAAATGTTGGCCATTGCATTTCCAGTCTATCTACTCTTTTTCACATAGTTTTGGCAGAAAACTAATTACTGCACTTAAAGTCACTATTCTGCCTAAAACAGTTATTCTAGCATGAGTACAATACATAAAAGTTTCAATATAGTCAGTGCCTTTTCCAACTTTGATACATCTTACTGTGGCTGCTAGAGTTAAAAGTACAGGTGTGCTGACATAAGTACCATGGTAGAATTAAAGCAGGATAACTTCTCCACTTGTTTATTAATACTTTTAATAGTTCTTGAAACCTCAAATTCCACACCAATTTCAAACCTAAATGTAAAACTCAATGAGAAGCTGGTATAGCCTACTAGTGGGCAGCAGCATCAGCCCAGAAGTGTCAAGTTCCAGAAAGCATAAGGAAAAACATAGAGGTAGTGCATTTCAAAGTACAGCTCATGTAGATACAGTACCTCTTCCATGACACCAAGAAAAACAAAGAGTAGGCATTCAATACAGACATATGAGTGATGCAGGTGCCCAAAATTAAAATCAAGGAACTTCCTGATCTGTTCGGACAATTACTTACCCCAAAATATCATTCTTTTTTTCTGGTTCGCCAGTGAACTCTGTTCTCTTTCTTCAAAAATCTTTGAAAAAGCAACTCTGTAAGACTGAAAAAGAATTAAAATCAGAACAAAACAAATTAATGCTCCGAATAATTCAGCCCCTGAAAGTCAACTCATTTCTCTTGATTACTTGCTATGAATGCTCCCGTCTCTTCCCACAGGTCAAAACTTTAAGGGAAATGTATTTGGGAACTCCGACACCACCCACACTAGTCAGTCTTAGCATAATCAACCTGCCCAAGGTTAAAGATCTCAGAGGTAGATTTCAAAGCCTTCTTTATAAATGTTCCTTGAATTATGGCTCAACACATTGCAGCACGGCACATTAAGAGATATTTTATAGCTTGCTGTCTAGGCATTTTTCAGTAGCTCATATAATTAACTAAGGAACTGATGGGTAGCTGACTTGGCTGCAAGTTAGCCATGTTGGAGAGACAAACTATATCCACAGAAAGCTAGCTCAGAATGTCACATGAGTGCAGTCTACTTCCAAAGTAGGTCAACTGAAATCAAAAGATGCCAGCACTGATGCTGTAGGTCTGTGTAACTCTAATTTACAGTGCCTTCCTGGGAGTCAGAATGTAGAAACACATGGTCATACAAAAATAGCTGGAGTACTCCAGAGGGTTTAATGCCTGATCCAGCTGCAGTGTCACTTGTATTTATGAGGATTTTCATGAGCTAGAATACTGCAAGAATGAGAAGAAACTCCAGTGGCCCACCAGGAGACAAAGTGGAGGCACCAATGTCTGAGCAGAATGTAAGAATCTATGATTCTCTGAAGCATTTTGGAGGCAGCCCTGGAGTGCACTCCCCAGAGCCCTCTTTGATGTCTTTTATTCAAGCTTTTTCACTACCTATGGTTTCCCAGCCCCCAGTACCCCAGGTAATTGAACCTTGACAACACAGACTTTAAGAAAGGAAGGGAAAAAAA
The DNA here is from genome assembly GCA_028858755.1 of Ara ararauna. Lineage (NCBI taxonomy): Eukaryota > Metazoa > Chordata > Aves > Psittaciformes > Psittacidae > Ara > Ara ararauna. The sequence continues at coordinate 17,303,216 of CM054382.1, read as the reverse complement.
AATACAACAAACCGCCAAACTATTCAATACACATAGCAGAAAACTGACAGAGTTCAAGTACTTCATGGTGACATGGACAGAGCAAAAAACAGTCCTGCCAGCAACAGAAACAGAAGCCTTTATGTTTCTGCTACTAAGAGTACTAGCAATTCTGCTATTTTTAGAGAAAGACAGGATTAAAGGGATGCTGTAAGCCAGCACCCAATTTGTAAAAATACAAAAAAATTGGGGTGATATTCAACAGAAACTTAATTTCAAGTGGGTAAAAACTGATACAGGAACAGAGTGAATTTTCTCTACTGGAATGCTATAAATGCCTACTTTCTATTTCCTGCAAGAAACTATGAAAACAGAGGTGTTCCTACTCAAAGCAGGATTGATACTTAACGTTAAAACCCTCCAATGTCCTCAAAAAATATATATTCTATGGCCTAGTAAACAAGTAATAATGAGTATTTTAGATAAGTAAGTCACATCCATGAAGAAGTGGCACACAGCTGACAAGTTCTAAATCATAACGTCTTCAAAAGCAAACACAGAAAAATTCATAAGACCACTCAAAATGTGATAGAAGATATTCAGCTCACAAACCTATCTGACTGAAAGCTTAGAATGAGTGAAAAAGCATTTGATTTTTTTTATCCCTCTTTAGAATATGGTAAAAACATTCCAAACTACAGCATATATGCAGCACTGGTATATCGTGAATTGTGTACATTTTCATTTTAAATATTTGCCTGCATGAACAGTGCAATATTGTAGATATTTTGGTTTACACTGAGTGTTGTCTTTTTTAAAAAAGATCCATTGTGAATACACACTGAATTTCAGTAAATTTTTATTTGAATTTCAAAAAGGATTGTTGCCTTCTTTCCTGAACAGTTACTGTTTCTTGAATACTACATGACAGACAATCTGGAAAGCAGTACCCCAAATTATATTTTGCAGTAAATTATGCTTTGCAGAGGTCAAAGGAATAGTTTTCACAGAGCTCTGATTGGAATACTCTTTAATACAGTCTCTTTTTTTACATCATGGTCTTTCTTCTCATATCATATTTAAAAACAAATCCCATTTTCTGATTGCAGATTATCAAGCAGACTAAATGCAATGTAAGGAGTCAATTAAAAGAAATCATCAACTGATTAACTTGAAGCCGGTAAAGAAGTTCATCAGAAAACTGATTAGCTTGAAAACAAAGAGATAGAACTTCAACAGTCTCAGAGCATCTCTTTTGTCCTGCCACACCACTGGAAAATGGAAGCAAAATGTTGTAATTTAAAAATTATATACTTTGCTTAATCTCTGCTCCAAAGGGACATTATATGGCTAAAAATACAAGCTAAAGGTAACACAGTGGGACATAGTTTATAGCTACTTCACAGGACTTTTCATCAAAAGAAAATAATGTTATAAATGCAATCCATGCTTGGCAGTAAGGCACCAGCAGGTGTGAATGCAATTCAGTATAGACTGCCCTGAAACCATTTGTTACTCTTGTTTACGCTTACTGTTTCCATACAGAATCTGTTCCTCCTGACACTGCCCCCTGTTTATAAGAACCAAGCGAATTATTGGCTTATGTATGCAACTAAGACATCTGTTTTCTTCTTTTGTCGCTATATCTTTTTTCTTTTCGGGATTCAGTTGCCTGGAACCAAGCCAAGATCTGGTATCAATCAAACCAGTGGATTAATTTACTCCAACAATAATTATAAAGGATTTCTTGAGGAGGGGAGAAGGGTAGAACATGAAGGGGATTGATTCAACATCACACAGTATTTCAGGCAATGCCCCACTTTACTGGTACAATGATCTTCATCTGCTAACGTTTTATCATTGTCTAAAAAGTATTTCTATAAATCATTGGTTTTCTAGTAACAAAGAAACATATATGTTAAATGAATACTTAAAATTATGACAATGACTGCACTTCAGCCTCTTTGTATTCGCTGGCATTTACCAGTCTCTTCATAGTTATAAATAGCAAACTGAAGAGTACTGCTTTATGACCACTATCTAGAGATTTCTTGACCATCTGCTTTTAGCTTTTATGCCGTTAGCTGCTTCTTGTTTACTGTACCACAGAAAACAAGTCTCGGTTCTTGTTTTCTATACCACATTTGGATTATTAAGGGTTTCTCCCTTCTGTACTGACTTTCATGCACTGGCTATCAGTTTGCCCTCCCCTCTTTCATGATTCTACCATATGCCTTGTCCAGTAACTTGAATCCACTGGTAAAAACATGGCATCAGACACTTCACTGCCATGAACTGCCACCAGTTATAGATGTTGCGCTTCAGGAGGAAACCAATAATGTTGTGCTTCAGGCTATGTTTAAACATTTGCAATAAAAAAGCTATACAAGGAGCTATTGAGGTTAAAATTGGGCATGACACAGTCCAAGACTCATCTGCACTAATGTCAGAAAGAGTTTTCATTTCTGAGGGATTCTCATGCATGGGTAGCTATTTTCAAGGGTTGCTTTGTTTTGATTTAACTTTATGTGAATTGCAGAGATAATATTTTTACAAGAAAATGTTTCAATATCATGGATAATGTATGGTAACTACATAAATGTTGCATGCACAGTCCAAATGTTTCACATGGTTTCAATGGTCCACACTGTAACAGCTTAAACAAAGATAATCATATGGGCTTAATAAATTCAGTGATAATAAAAAAGAAAAGCTTTACTTTAAGAGGAAAATATTTATATTGGAAGCAATAATTATGTAGTACTTTTGATTCCCAGAAGTGCTTTTTAAGTGTCATCCGGTGGTTTGCTCAAACGACCAAGAGGCAGGATTAGATTTCTTCTCCCCATTGCCACCAACTTGGTGTGTGGCCTTGGACCAATCATTTATTGTTGGATTTTCAGCAATGCCAGGCACCCACCCTAGTGCCTCTGAAAAAATCAGACCATCGGTTTCCTTGGGTGTTATTTTTTCCACCTGTAAAATGAGATTAGTTACTCTCTTTTGCAAGTCTGTCAGGAACGTTAATTGGTGTTTATAGGATGTCTGGAGATTCTCAGATAAGAGAGTTCTACAACAACCTGGATTTATTTATGACAATGTAAGATACTCCCCATGCCAACAAACTGAAGTTTCTCCCCAGGGTGAAGTGGTGTTGCCCTTAAGTGCAGGAAAATGGAAGTGGGATAAAAGTGAATGAATAGTGTTTCCCAGTTCTTATTAGCAATGATTATACCCTATTAACTACATTGCAATAATTCCTGAGATCCACTGTGGAAGCAGGAAGAAAGTGTAAACCCTACCTCTTTTCCTCTCACTTGCCACCTCCAGCCTCCATCACTCTGTGATCAGTACAAAATGGCAACAGTGAGCCAAGCAGCTGCTGCTTGTGACCACTTAACTATTTTTAATTGGAACTACCCTGATTGTTTCTTTGGTGTTTCTCAGAGCAGCTCATGGAGCCACCACTTTCTTTGTCTTTACCATTTGCAAGCAATTTGGAAGCTGGTCTATCCTTTTACACTCTGAATGTGAATCACTTGACAGCTCTCCCAGGCAGCAGCCTCTAGATGCTCTTACAGAATTACTACATTCACTTGAAGTCCTTCTCCACTGGCCACAACCCCTTTCCTCCCTCCCCTGCATCAGAAGCTTAGGCTCCACTAAGTGTGTTGTACCTACACCTGTCCCAGCCTATGAAACAGGCTGCAGAAATTGTGAGGAGTTCTTGCCACTCCTGAAAAAAACAGAAGAGGGAACACAACCAGTACATCATAGCAGAGAGCAGAAACAGCAAACTGAATACCTGCTATAAAGATCTGCCAGAGAGTTTATCTGCTGAGGAACATGGCACACTGCAGATTCATTTCTTCAGGACCTCACAAATACACAGTTTTCCAGAAAAATGAAATTAAAGTAAATAAAAAATGGAAAGGACAGCAAACCCTACAAGGTTAGAAGGAGGCTAAAGCTAACTTTCCAGCACAGATTCCTCCAAGAACCCCCGCTCCATAGATAAGGCAAACTAGAAAGAAGACAGTGTAAAAAAGGTAAATGGAAACTAATTAAAACAGAACTCACACACAAGGGCTGCTGGAATGCATGGGATCAATTTTCATTGTCGTCACTATATCAGAGCCAGAAAACTTCAAAGGATTTTTATCAGATTCTCCATAGCACATTAGAATTTGGTTTCAAAACCACCTCTTTTAAATCCTCTATCCTCCCAGGCAAATTTGGTATCCAATTATGGACTTGGCTATGCCAAGTCCCTATTCAGTATGGAAATGTATCTACTGAAGTCTCTTCTGCTCTTCTTCCAGGCACAGAAAGGCACCTGGTTTGCTTAGGTTATTTAATCAACTTCCAAACATTATCTTCTTCCAAGTTCTAATTCTCTATTTCCTCTTGTCTAAAGTTCAAACAATTAATTCCCACATGTCCAATTTGCCTAGCCTTCTATCCTGAGCTTTTATCCCATTTTCAGTTCTTGGTAACTACCCAAGTTAACTTCCGTCTTGCCCTGAGCAGCCATTAAATCCTCTCAGACCCAGCCTCTCAACATTGTAGCCTGTGACAGGAAAAGCTTCTGAGTTTAGCTCCTAGTGCCTGACCTACATATGTGAAGTTTGGAGTGGAAAATTGGTTTCTACAGCAGTTACTTGGGTTTTTCAATAATCTTCTCCATAAGAGTTTAATAGTCATATATGCAACTCTGTATTATTCTGATATCTTTAAGTTCATGATTCCTCCAAAAGAACTGACATGTTAAATATCCCAGTTATTTAGCACAAGATCTTTTGTATACAACAAAATGTATTTGAAACCACAATGACTTGAAATGACTGTAATAAAAGGGATACATGGGGCTTATGAGGCTTTGATTTTCATTTTCACTAAGGCCTTTACTGTACTCTGGCAGAATAAAATGAGAGTAAATGGAATATAGACGTGCCTTATGCTCACTTTAAACTGCCATTACACAAATGAGAGGAGTCCCTCTGTCTGGTAAAAAGAGAAGTTGAACAGTTTATCATGTTATGACAAGAAGCCTTTTCTCCAGCAATGAAGGTCTATTATTCTGCTTCAAGAGAACCTCTCAGTGTGACAGTAAAATTGCTGTAGACATAAAGCTCATCTTTGAGTATACAGTATCACATATATATCACCCTCAGAATTTATTTGTCTTATAAACTCGTGAGCTATTTTCCCCACACCTAGTTTCTTACTGTCCTTCAAAGAAAGTAACTTGAAAAGGATTCTCCTAGTTATTCTAGGAGATTTACAGCACTTTGTTACCAACTCTTATACTTGGTTTTTCAGTTTGTGGGATACTATTGGTAAATTCAAAGGCATCAACAATGAAGGAGCTGGTGTAACAGGCATAATCAGTTTAAAAAACTGAAAATGCAGTATCTCTCAAAGATGAATCATGTAATTTAATGTACACACAAAAACATCCAACACTTTGTTGTGGGTATGTGGAACCACAGGCTTAGTCTTTGAGAGGTACCAGAAATCATAATTTCTAGTGGTTAAGAATAAATGGTCATTTACAAAGGACCATTTTTACAGGATCAATTATACATACAATGTAGAATATCCTCTTTATATTTGCATTCAGGTTCAGCTATAAGTCACCATATGAAATCTGGCTGTTGGTTGGTAACTTCAGGAAAAGATTAATTTCTCTTTCATATCTCTGCTTTTGGGAGGGGAACCTTGCTTAAAGAAAGCAAATGAACAATGATGTCAATATTATTAAAAATATTTTTTTCCACAGACAAGTATTTTAACAGGAAGAGGATGAAATCCCAGAGAACAATTTGACCTGTGCACTTAAAATTTCAATGTGGTCTTACACCCTCAATCCGTGCCCACATCATCAGGACACTTCCAGGAAATTCCTATCCTCCTGGGATGATTATTCATCCCTAAAAAGTGCTCAGAATATGATGGTACAATCCAGTTAACGTTAATTAGTCTGAGTGTTGTATTCTTCCCACAGCACAGAATCAATTCAGCCTGAGATTACAGGGTTGCAATTTTTCAAAGCCCAATAACCAGATCCTCTTTCTGCCTCTTGCACTTGTGAGGTCACAACCTCTCACAGCACCTCTTGAAGAAGAATGAGACCATCTTGTTTGAAGATAGAAGGAAGACCATGACTTCTTGCCTACAACATGCAATTTACTCCTTTCTGAATAAGACCTGCTTTGTTTCTTCTTATTCTGAACACACAGGTGAAGGGCTGGCTTCCTTTTTCACTCAAGTTTTACATCACTGACTGCAGTGGGATTATAAAGGATACTATCTCAAGAAAGAAGAGAGCAAACCCTAAATACTTCCCCTCCTCCTGATCACAAAGATGTTCAAAAATAGTTTTTCTTTGAATCCCTTTGAAACATAATTCAGTTGCTTTGTTAATTTCAGGAAGATTATACTTAAACTCTTTTTTTTTAACAGCTCAATACCTAACTGAGAGGTGCAAAACTATGATCAATGTAGCAACCATAAGACAGATGAGTTTTAAGCACTGCCCATTAGGCTTTATGGATTGCTTTAAAGCATGCTTAAAAAAAAATAACAAGGAAAGAAATTAAAATATCCACACTGCCATTTTAGTTTTCAATTCCGTTATATAATCACCATTTTGCAGAGCTAGGGGAGAATAAAAACTCAACCTTTGAGACCTTAGAAGCAGGAAAGTGTATTAGACAGCTGGGCCCCTGGATGTCATACTGTCCCTCCATTTTAACTAATGGCTGTGCTTTCTTCTCAGACACCAACAGGAAAGTGAAATTACCTCCAAAGGGTACAAATTCAAACTTTTGCTGACACTCAAGAACAGCAAAGAGAGCTGAACCCTTACAGGCAGTTACTCAACACAGTTGATTTACACCCCGGTTAACAGTTACGATTTTCAAAACCTGAAACATCAGAGAAGAATAGTTAGGAGCAAAAATAGAAGCTCTGAGATGTTTATTTCGGAAGACAAAATTCCTCAGAACATGTGTTTTTTAGGGAATCTTCAAAAGTGCTCCAGTGATCCTGATCTCACCCCAGGTTTGCATTACCTTGGGCTACAGGGCTATATGAACAGAATCTCTCAATTGGATGTGTATGCTGGAATTGCACATATATAAAAGTGTGTATGAAAAAAATACTGGCTTATTAAACCTTCCAGTATATCATTGATACATATAATGAACTGTACTATTGTGTAAATTTAAGTATTAATAAGGCCTTCTAGTTATTCAAGCCATAGTTAAGAATATAGTTTTGAGAAGCCATGTGTGAAATTAAAATAAACAAATTGTCTAGGAAAAAAACCCAAACAACCCAATGTTTGCCCCTAAAACTCAATTCAAACTCAAGCTGTGTAAATGACTTCAGAAATATCAGTGTAGTGGTGTCCTGGGTTCAGCAGTAGCAGTCATTTTTCTCCTTCTTACTAGCTGGTGCAGCACTGTGGTTTTGACTTTTGGCCTGGGAACAGCACTGATAACACAGATGCTTTTAGTTAGTGCTGAAATATTTAGTCTGACCAAGGACTTTCTGAGTCTCATGCTCTGCTAGGGAGGAGGGGAAGCTGGAAGGAAGCAGAGACAGGACACCTCACCCAAACTAACCGAAGAGGCATTCCATACCACAGCACGTCATGCCCAGGACGTAAACTGGGGGCAGCTATTTGGAAGGGCTAGATCACCACTCAGGTCGTGCTGGGTATCGGTCGGCAGGTGGTGAGCAGTTGTACTCTCTTCCCTTGTTATTTCCCTTGTCATTATTATTACTGGTGGTAGCAGTAGTGGTTTGTGTTATACCTTAGTTACTGGACTGTTCTTATCTCAACCCGTGGGAATTACATTCTTTTGATTCTCCTCCCCATCCCTCCAGGAGCAGGGGGAGGAAGTGGAGGGAAGTGAGTGAACAGCTGCGTGGCTGAGTTACAGGCTGGGCTTAAACCACAAGTGGTAAACATGATGTTGCTTTGACAGTAATTCAGTATACTGAAACACAGCTATAAAGAACAGCTGCATTCCAACAGTCATTGCCCATAGAAATGCATGCTTTACCTTTTGTTTAATTTCATTCTGAAAGAGAAAAGTCTGCAAGTAACAGGTCTACATTTTCCACTCAGAATTGAGGCTCCTGGACTATGTGTTTCCCCTCGCTCTGGTGTTGAAGGCATCCTCTCTGGAGCTATTCACCTTCCTGCTGTCACCGCAAAACCAGGATGTGTTTCAAGATGATTTGGCCTGAACTCTATGGTGCTCGTTCTTAGTCTTTTTAAAGGAAGAATCGAGTCACCTACAAAAGCAAAAAGAGAAAAATCCCACCTCAAAAAGCTGTGCTGTGAATCTAGTGTCAGTAAACAGCATACAGCTGCAGAGTAAGGCTGCCATACATTGCTTCTTTGAGCCAGCTAGCAGTGTGCGCAAATAGCACCCTGATTTAGGGCCTGATACTTAAAAGTACCGTACAGATTCAGCTGCCAGATTTCAATTTGTAGATGATATATAGAATGTATATGTGAAGCAGTTAGGAAGCAGAACTAGATGGCAATGTTAAGTACACAGGGAAAAGAATAGACAGCATTAATAAAATGCTCAAGAGCCTGCTCAAAATTCAGTGGGTTCCTCTGATTTCAGTGACCTTTGCAATGAGCTCCAAGACACTAAGTTACTAAAATATAGAACCTAATACAGTAATTCTGCTTTCTTGCTGATCTGCTTTATCTTCTCATTTTCTAGATAATGAGGAATAAAGTGGTAGAAATATCATTACTTTGCTATTAAAAGGTAATCTAAGCCTTATACTTTGTTGCTAAAGATGTAAGGATCTAAAGACGTAATTTCCTATACCACTTCTGTTGATTGACCTAAATATCTTCCTCGCGTTTCAGGTCTTTGGTCAGGCAAATTGATTTCTATGCTTTCCTCTCTGATAAAGCCCTCACAGAGAAGCATTTCTTCACACAGACTCTGTATGTGGTATCGTTTTTTAACCATCCCATGTGCTTTCTGAGGGACATCAGAAAATTGAGAGAATTCGTATCAAGTTTAGTTACATCTTGATTTATCTGTACATACCTAGGCCTGCATTGAACAGTGTTGGTGAATAACGTAACTATCATGAAGGAAAATACTGTCCTATTTAGCATGACTATTTTTTTTTTTCAAACTGCACTATCTATACAGGTATATTTCTTCCACAGAATATAATGAAAGAGATTTTCAACTCTTCTAACGGTGAGAACAACATATCAGATTTCATTGTATGTGGTCTTCATTATCGAAAAATACTTGAGGCATACAGCAAGACATTATAAAATCTGTGAGTCCTCAATTGTTTCTACATGTCTGTTCTCTCTTCTACTCCTTCTCCAGCCAGTATGCTCTTTGGGCACAGATGCTCTCTCACTACATATCTACCACACTAGAACTGTGATTTCAGTTGCAGATGTTATAGGTGTTAATGCAACAAAACAATAGTAATACAATAAAAGAGAGGTTGATGATTAATGTTTTTTACTCAATTTGTAAATATAAGATCCAATAACCCAGTGATTCTTCACTGAGATTCTGTGCAGTCTAGATTTAGTTTCTACAGTATCTACATCCAGATTACAAATTTAAAAGTGATGGATGTCAAGTCATCACAGTGATAGGCCCTCTGTAAACACTCAGAACAAAATGGAATAATTCAGGACTGGGACCAGGAAATTAACTATTTACTATATTTACTATATTACCTTCAGTTGTTTAAATGTGCTGCAGTAAAAACAACCCCAACGGCTCATGGAAAAAAAGCCTTACATCTTCTGAAAGGATTGGTATATTGTAATTTCCTCATGCAAACATCCAATTCTAATAATCCTGCACCAACTCTGATCCAGCCAGTGACACGATGTTTTTCTTCTATTTGTTTCTCTCCTGTTCTCTTTTAACTTGTACAATATGGCTCTTTCTATGTTGTATTATTATCTCTGCTCTCCTGGTTCTGCATATCCACAGTTATTCTTTAAGTGTTAATGATGCATTTTTCTGATGCAAAATACTCTTCAGTATGAACTGACTTTAAAACAGATAGCAAGGGTGTAGCTGTCACTGAGTGCTTAAAGTTTTCATACAGAATAACTAGTAGCTTTAGAAAAACATTCTTGCAGTTTATATAGGTTAGGACTTAACAGAAGCATCTCTTCCTATGTAAACCCTTCAACTATGACAAAGAGGCAGTATTACCTAAGAGATCCTGTATGAAGAGTCACACTCAATACTGAAAACAGTTACAGTTCTAACACTGCTTTTCAGGGAGGAGAAACTCTTGCTGGTACAAGAAAGGCCTTTTTCCAAAAACATTAATAATGCTGTTATGCCCAGAAGATCTGTTTCTGTTTGAAGAGGACCACAACACGAGTTCATGCCAAAACTCCCTTTTCAATACCTCTGCAGCATTACTAGGGGACCCACACAATGGCTGATGTCCAAAATCCTCAATGTCTGCTTGAACTTTTGGTCTTTTGTTCCAGCAGTTGCTAGCAGTAGCAATCACTTGCAAGACACAGTGTTAGAAACAGTCACTGGTTTTAAAAATATGAGTGATCAAAGATCTGCATTTTTAAAAATAAAAATTTCTTAAGAAGATAAGACAGTTGCTTCAGACTGAAGAATATAAAAGCTTGGTAAACTTTATGTGCCCTAACAAAAAGCCTAGAAAGTTAGCTACGTATTCTGTCCATTACATATATCTGTATTAACATATTTTTCCAAGAAGTTACTAGGTAACATGAATTTTATTAACAGATATGGTGAATAAAAATCAAGCACTTTGAGAGATACTGCTATGCACCACTGGCACATAATTCAATGTTAGGATGGATTGCTGTTTTTCATGCCTATTTCAAAACTTTTGAATCAGTAAAGTAATACAGTTGGCCAACACAATCCATTTCATAAATCAGAACTTGATAGATTAATCCATGCGGATTTATAAATCACATCAGCATATTCCCTCCTAAGCAGAGCTTGTTCTTTACCTATTTTTCTTCACAGATCCTGAAACAAAATACTATGAGCTTACCTCTCCAAATGATGTGATAACCCTCTGGGGTTTTCCCAGAAAGCACTGCAAGATCACAGGAGCAAAGTGTGTAGTCTAGATGGATTTGGCAAACTCTCTCATAAGCTTACAGAGACTGGAATAAGTGCAAATATTAATGTAGTTCACACTCCCTTAAAGAATGCACAATCAGAAGTTCATCTAGAGCTGAAAATCAGCACTCAAATCTTATTTAGTGTAGTCATTGGCAGTAAAAAAGCTTCTTATAGATTTTTAAAGAATCATTAGCTTAATTAATTTCTCAAGTTTACCTGTTACTTGAAGAAGATGGATTTTCTTCAATATTTTTCTGTAGGATAAAAAAAAAAAAAAAAGTAATTCATTTACTTTGTACCAACAAGCTCTGCCAGGCAGAGCTATGGTGAAGTATGCCACAGGATGTACTGGCCTTGTTTTACCTATTTGTTAAACACCAGACAAAAATGAAGCCACATTCAAGTACGATCAAGAGAGACAAGGACACCTGGCAGTAGAACTTCTGCACAAGTACCACTGGAAGACACTCTCAGGCCAGATATAAGGAACATTAAGCCTAGCAGAGATCAGTCTCCTAGATTAATATTAGTTGTTGCAACGTTTTTTTGGCATTTGGTCACTCAGCAGGAACTGAGAGAAGCCTTATCAAGCTTTTTCTCTATTGGTGAAATTCTAGCTTTCATGTCTCCATTTTAATATCAATAAGAAAAAAGGATCAACAATCCTGAATTTCTCTGTACATTTACCTGACTCCAGACTGACAACCGCACCCCAAGTCATTCTTGTTTAACCCCAATAATATCTGCAACAGTTTTGTGAAACTTTCTCAAGTCTGTGTCAAGACTTCTTTCGAACTGTCAAATTCTACATCCTGAGGGACAAAAGCAACACTATATATCACAACATATCTGCACAAGCATATTTCCTTACCTTTAAAGACCTGAAAAATATTTATGCTGACTTCTTCATCCCTGGAAGACATTTTAACTCTAGGTTACTGACTGTGCTGATTACAGTATTTCAGGTAACAGACACTGACTTTCTGTGAGACGTCAGTTGTACTGTGTATTTGAGTAAATAGCGTGGGGCTTAGAAGCATATACTACTGTGATTATTGTGGAGAAGAGAATCAATCAAATGTCCTTAAAATTGAATATGATAACTTTCCTGGGCAAATTCTGTAAGACTGAATTTGAGAAGCTCCACACAGCTTTGCACTTGATAACAGTTATGTAGAATCACAGAATCATAGAATAGTTAGGGTTGGAAAAGACCTTAAGATCATCTAGTTCCAACCCCCTGCCATGGGCAGGGACACCTCCTACTAAACCATGCCACCCAAGGCTCTGTCCAGCCTGGCCTTGAACACTACCAGCGATGGAGCATTCACAACTTCCCTGGGCAACCCATTCCAGTGCCTCACCACCCTCACAGTAAAGAACTTCCTCCCTATATCCAATTTTAACTCCCCCTGTTTAAGTTTTGAACCCATTACCCCTTGTCCTATCACCACAGTCCCTAATGAACAATCCATCCCCAGCATCCCTATAGGTCCCCTTCAGATACTGGAAGGCTGCTATGAGGTCTCCATGCAGCCGTCTCTTCTCCATGTTGAACAGCCCCAACTTTCTCAGCCTATCTTCATACGGGAGCTGCTCCAGTCCCCTGATCATCCTCATGGCCCTCCTCTGCACTTGTTCCAACAGTTCCATGTCCTTTTTATGTTGAGGACACCAGAACTGTAAAAAACACTATGTAAAATTCTTAGATCCTAAAGACTTAATATTCAGACAATTTTGCTCTATTTGATGGACATTTTTTTTATAATTCTGGTGAAATAATGACCATCAGTAAGAATCAATGTGACTTTAAGGCATTTTTATTAGTGCATATTAATATACATACTCTGGTATATATCATCTCCTTCCTACTCTCCTAAAAGTGTCAGGTTTTGAACACTTCCTTGTATGAAATGATATTAAGAACAATAGCAATGGAATGAGGACATTAGGGGTATATTTTTCACGTGGGGAAAAGAATGTGGGGAGTGGCAGCAAACCAAAACCACCCACTGGTGAATCCAGGTTTAATATGCAAGCAAGTTTTTGCTAGCACTATTTAATTAAAACTGGATTCCTTTTTAATTACAGGGTAATTTCCCAGAGACTTCTTGCATGGCCCTATTTTTAGAGCCAACATGAGCCATTCTGGCAAACACTGTTCCAGTCTTGAAGTGCTATCATGAAGATGCACCTATCTCCAAGATATGAGTTATAATCCAGACGGCAGATTGGGGAAATCCAGCTGTTATTTGAATCATCCAAAAGGTCTGATCCCTCCCTCCCTTTATGCCCTTGTGAGCTAAACAACAAACTCTTCTCTGTTCATCTGATCCTGAAACAAGTAGCATCAAGCAAAGCAAATTAAAAAAGAAAAAATAAAAAAAAAAGAGTATCATTTACCTTTGCTGTTGTCTTTAATTAAATGCGTTTCCACTCTGGTCCTGGCACTCACTCTGAATTTTTTGCTATGCAAATTTCAAGGCTAACTTCTATTCAGAGAACAACAAGTGTACACTTGAGAATGAGTTGGCATCCTTTCAGTGCTACTTGTGTTTAAGTGCACTCTCAGGTGTTTTTGTTATCCTTCACAATAGCCTCTTCTCTTCCCAATTAGAATAATTAGAGAAATGCCAGGAAGAAGATGCTTTGTTTCTTTTTTATCCACAATAGATCATAGAAGACTATTTCATTCTGAAAATTAAAACCCCTAATTTTCTGCCTCAGGCAGCCTCAGTACAGAACATGTATTATTCTGGTCTTTTTATTTAGGAGACGTACCTAATGTTGCTACCAGCTCAAGTACATTCACGTCCAGAAGATCACCAATCCTGCCGGTGCTGTTGCAGTTCTATAGAGCAGGGCATTTCAAGGACTGTATTTTGACATCTTTAAAGGTGAGAAGGGATTGCTATCTTTACAGACGGCCCCAAATTTGTCCCCAAAACTGAAAATAGCGTGTTTGTGCAAGTATTGAGATCAGTTTCAAATCAATCTGAAGGATGTTAGACTGTTTTTGAACCAGCAGAAAGATAATCAATCTCTCTCATCACACAGGTCAGACCTCCGTCATGAATATTATTACTACCCAGAAAGGATGATGAGTTGCTCCCTGAACAGACTTAATATCCAGGAGAAAAGCTAAGGAAGATGGCAGCTTTTCCTACCACACGGTAAGCTCAACGTACTTAAATCTGTCTTTAGACAGGAGCTATGGGGAGAATGACAAAATATTGAATAGAAAAAAAAAAAAAAGTTCCATCTTTTGGCCCACTCCTAGTACCTGTGAGGATGAGGTAGAAATGGGAATATTTCTATTGACTCCAAACTGTGCTGCTTGTGCAAATATTGCTGAGCATGCAATTTGAAACAGAGGTAAGGACTGAATTGCTGGATCAGTTGTACTAATTTAAATTACTTTCTTTAATCATTGCTGTCCTGGGTTCAGCAGTAGCAGTCATTTTTCTCCTTCTTAGTAGCTGGTGCAGTGCTGTGTTTTTGACTCTCAGCCTGAGAACAACACTGATAACACCGATGTTTTTAGTTGCTGCTCGGTAAAGTTTACTCTGACCAAGGACATTCTGAGTCTCATGCGCTGCCAGGGAGGAGGGGAAGCCGGAGGAAGCAGAGACAGGACACCTGACCCAAACTGACCAAAGAGGTATTCCATGCCACAGCACGTCATGCCCACTATATAAACTGGAGGCAGTTGCCTGGAAGGGCTAGAGTACTGCTCGGGTCGGGCTGGGTATTGGTCGGCGGGTGGTGAGCAGTTGTATTCTCTTCCCTTGTTGTTTCCCTTATCATTATTATTATTGGTGGTAGCAGTAGTGGTTTGTGTTATACCTTAGTTACTGGACTGTTCCTACCTCAACCAGTGAGAGTTACATTCTTTCGATTCTCCTCCCCATCCCTCCAGGAGTGGGGAGAGGAAGGGGGGGGGGGGGGGAGCGAGCGAGCGGCTGCACAGTTCTGGGTTGCTGGCTGGGCTTAGACCGTGACAACTGCTTATTCACAAAAACTTCCATTGTGAAAGAGATTTACCTGTTAGAAACCACAAGTAGTCGTTTCTGTGTGTAGACCAGTTTTTTCCAGTCCAGCCAATCACGTCTAATTTTGATCCAAAATCTTAGTGCTATTTGCATTCCCCAATATATTTCAACCTTTATATAGTTGATTCAAATCTGCATCTTTAAAGACAGCATGTTGTCAGAGTTTGCATTATGAAAAAAAAAAAAAAGAGAAAAATATGTAAAAAAGTACTCAAATATACAATTGTTTTGGTAAGTGATTTTCCTCTGAAAACCAGAGCAGGCAAAATGCAAAACAGACCATAATCATTTTCTCTCCCCAGTACTGCTGAAAAACATCATTTGGGTCAAGTTAAATATTATCCACATATTTACCTGGGATTTGCATTGGATTAAAGATTCTGATAGAAAAAAAGTTAGATCTACATCACTGAGAGAAGATACAGCAATCCTGTGTTTTGCTTAATAGGTTGGTGTTTATCCAAGTTCAACTTTAATTTTTACCTATGTGAAGAAGATCTGAAAGTCGGCCTCCCACTTGTCAGAAAGAAAAAAGACTGTACTTTGGCTTACCACAACACTTTAGTGTTCTTAACATCTAACTAAGAAAGGAAAGACACCATATCTATCATATCCTTGCATCTTACTCCCAGTTGTATTCAACAGTGTATTACAGGAAAGTTCCACATACCATACTGTTTCCCTGTAACAGTAGCAAAATCCAGATTTCACTGCACATTGTGCTGTATTCAAAATGGAACCCAAAAGCTTCTACATACAGCATTCCAACTTGCAGCAGCCCTAAAGTCATCATGTGTAAAGGGACAGATGAGTCAATACAATCTCTGAAGGGATTACTGGAACTGACTGAGCTATGTCAAAAGCACTGGGTCCAAGTACAGATTTACCAGCATTCCTCATGGTACCTGATTGCCATTCCTGTAGCAGTTCCAGAAGTCCCAACTTGTGGCCTTGCACAGAGCCTGAGAGAGTATATTTCACCTCATTGGTGTTATGCATGTCCTACATTGCAGTGTAGACATGTCTCTCTATCTGGTTTCAGCACAGAGATTCATATTGTCGTAAAATAATATGATATAAGATGGAGAGGCCTGAGTGTCCCTGCTGTTATCTGGGCTGAGGTAAGGATTTAGAATATGGTACCACAAGTGTTCAAAGAAATGAAATTGAGACTATGTCAGGTAATGAAACTCAGAAAAATCCTTGGCACATAAAAATTGCTTTCACAAACATTCCAGCCCACTAAATAAAATAAAAATCTGAAATGAAATACTAGTATGACCTTGAGAACTGCAATCTTCCATGCTGTCAGATAGCTAGAGCAGCAAATAACAGAAACATGATCTATATGTGGCAACTGTCCCATCTGCAAAGACTGTCAGCAGGAGGGTCCCGAAAACGTCAACATGAGTCTTTAGTCTTTCTCTGTCAAACCCTTGCATTATTCTACATATAGCTGAAAGCCAAAGAAAACCATGTAGTATACTACAAGCTAGAAATGATGCTAAAGGGATCTTCAGACATGATTAATCTTCCAAGAGGACAGTAGAACATCATTACAGTGATGTGAAAGCTGAATACATAGTAATCCATAAGAAGTGAGAATCCTCATTTCAATTTAACTAAAGCACTATACTGTTGTTTGTACTACCCTAGAGTCTAGCTCTAATTGTGTCAATGTACACCTTTTGAGCTGTACATAGTTCAACAGGTTCATCTGTTTTCTGCCTTTCACACTACAGCAACAATTTTAATACCACCCAGTGAAAAACACTCAGAACTAAGTTTAAGGACTTCTCATGGTTTTCAAGCAGAATTTAAAATGTGATCCATAATTTGCCTGTTATCTTCTGCAGACATTCAAAGAGATATAAAAAGAGTACAGACACACTCAGAAATCAGAACCAAACCATATACACTGTTTTGCTGATATAAATTTAGTACACAAAGAAGAGAACAATAGCTGAGATCCAGGCCCAGTAATGAAATTTTTTTAGTAAAAGCTTAAACTTGAGGACTCTTGAGCTGTCCATATAATACTTATTTAAGCATCTAAATTGTCACAACATTAGGCAACTATAACTATATTTGATAACAAATGGTTTCTCCCTTCCAACAAATACAGAGGTATTTAACTTGGCAGAGCTGGTCCGAATGCTTGTGGTATTATCTGCACAAGTAGAGAAATAATTTTATAAGACCAGTATAAGGAAAAGTGACCCATTGAGCTTACATTACAACGAACACTGTTATGGTGGGTATCTTTGGGTTTGATTTTTTCTCATGATGAGGAAAGTGATGGTTGATCTCATTTCAGAACTAAAGCACAGTAAAATTGTTGTAACAGAATAACTCCATCGCTATTACATTTTCAAATAGCTTTAAAACAGCAGGGGCCTGATTCTGGTGTCATTTACACCATCCATAATAATTAGTCTCCAGTCTACTTCAACTCATATGAACATTTTGATATTCCGTAAGTACAACTACAGAGTTACACCGCTGACTTGTGTAAGATTATCACTAGTACACACTTGTAAAAAGATGAGATATAGCTGTGATGGATTTCTGTTTTTTGTTTTTCCACAGCATTCACTGTTAAGAGTTCAAAAATATTATATATGTGCTCTTTAAAGGCAATTCCTCTTCATGATTTTATAACATGAAGCCACTTGCATTTGGAAATTATTCTTAATGTATATGCATGCAAAAATTTTAACAATTTCACACATCAGACTATGAATTAATATTATCTCAAGTATATATAAACAGCAGTATGTTTTTATAAAATGGACATATGAATCATAAGCTAATAATACCGAACATAAAAAGCTCTTGCAGAAGGCAATAATTCCTATGCATTCACTGTAGCTGTTTTTCTAACCCAAGTGTATCCATCACTTTCAAGACAACTGAAACAAACAGAAGATCTACTTCACAGCACTAACAGTTTTAATGGCAACAATTCTCTAAAATTCTAGGAGTCACCAAAAATTTTGGAAAACAGTAGCACTTCGCCTTTCTTTACTTTCTATTTCATTAAGTAAACTTAATAGGCATTTCAGAAGCTGTCTTTAAAAAACACAATGTCCCTATCCATAGGCTGAGCCTGGATCAATAATTGCGACTATCACCTCCTGTTTACTGCTGTAAAATACTTCTTCACTAGTTATTCCGATGAGTCCCTTCAGTCTATTAAAAGTATTGCTATAATATAAGAATCAAAAAACATTCGCACTTATTCAGACAATGGTCCATTCAGCCCAAACTGTCTTCAAGTTTCCCAAAATGGATAATCAGGGTAAAACGTAAGATTAAAATGTGCATAAGAATATATTCTAACAGTCTTGGCAGCAGAGTTGAGGGACTTTGTAAGCTGGATAACATCTTTATATTACTTCTTTAAAGACCTAAGGATGAACTTACTCTGTAGTTATGTATTATGATTTTAATATTAATACCATCATTACAACAAAGTTTTCCTGTGAATTTTGACATGGAGTTGAGAGATGACCTGAGAATCTAAGCTTTCATCAGACTAATTCTATGACACATTCACACAACCTACTTTTAGTTTAACTAAGAAAGTCTCAGTTGTCTCCCTTCATAAGCAATAGAAAAAGAAAAACATCTATACAGACTGTGAATACTAAGTTTAACTTCTGTTCAACTCCTGCTTTGAAATTAGCCTTTGTGAATTGCTTCTGTGAATTGCTTGGAGATACATCGGAATGGCATGCAAGAATCCACTCTGAAGAAACCTATTTTCCATCATCTTCTCTACCAAAAGAAAACAAGAAGATACACTCATTTTTTTTAGAAATGTCTAATACTTTTCAAACCAGCTTCATAATTTTTTTTGTTTGTTATGGGGCTGACAATACAAGCTTTCATGATTGAGTCTGCTCGCATACAATCTATCTCTGTCTTTACTTTCTCTCATTCTGATTTTTCTTCTTGTTGTGAATGACTGATAAAATATAAAGGTGAGCTACAACTGCCAATATATAAAATTCACCATTTTATCATCCTACTGTAAAGTACGCTGAGCTGCAGGATTGTATAATTCCGGGGAAATGACCTTTATAATGAATATTCCCAGAGCTTTAGGTACTGACTTATAGCCAACAGAACTCATCTCATAATACATAATACAAAGTATTGCGTACAAAGAATATTGTGCCAAAATATTTAGGATTTTTTTTTTGGTGGTATGTATGCTTTTTTGTGCCAAAACTTTAAGTCAGAAACTAAGAGTTGGTTGAAAGCTTATGAAAAGTATCTTCGTTTTCTAATAAAAAGATATGAAACACACTTCCCAGAAAACCTCACAAAAATCCTGGATGTCCTGGAAGTAACTGGGACTCTTTCTGTGAAACATGAACTTTCAGAAAATATTGGAGTTTCAGGGAGACCTTCTTTCTTTCCTTCTTTCTCTCAAAGAAACACTACATATATAGAAAAGACATTAGAATACCCTAATGGGAAGCCGACCCCATCAAACCCTCATCACCTGTGCAACAGTTCCTTGACATGACACCTTAAACAGCTGCAAAAAACTGGAGTTTCAGTCCCTGAAATAAGCATTATATATCATTTCATCATAAACTGGGGAGAGGAAGGAAGAAAAGTAACAAAAGAAATCATTATTACCAATTTTTCTGATGGGTCATGGGTAAATTAGCAAGCAGAGAGAATGAGTCCACTTGTAACATTAATGGATTTTCTTTCCCCTCAGTTCTATGCTATGAAGTTCCAGAGAAGACAATATGTCTTTACTACAGATGGGTCTTGTCACAATGGCTTTCTGAGCCAAAGTACTAAGTGATGGGCAGATGAAGGGCAATGAGGGCAATCTGCCTCAGGAACAGTACTGGAGGCATACAGAGAATTACCAACTTCAAGGAAAGTAGTTTTTGTTTCTTTGACTCTCCTGTCACAGTTTTTTTCAGCCCAGCCTTCAAAGATTTCACACTATCAGTTAAACATACCCTGCTTTTCTAAAGTATGTATCCCATCAGCCTACCTACAGTCATGAAATGCCATTCCCAAAAGTCCTGAAAGATCACAAATCTCAACTTTAATATTCTCACATTCACATTTGACTGATGCTCCATGCATTGAGATATTTCATGCTCATGAGTAGATGGCATAGAACAGACTCTTCTCATGTTATTGTAAATCTGGAGTAGCTGAAATATATTTACTGTAGTCAGTCCAAATTTATGCTCTAATTGTCATGGTTGCATTCCTCTAGAATTAAACCAGAACTGCGTTATTAAAAGAAAATACATTTATGCTGGAAAAGTACAACCTTTCACCCAAGTGCTATAGAAGTGAGACCAAGAGGGGCACTCCTGAGAAATGTTCCATAATAAACTGGATTCCCAACTTGATCCCAGAAGTAAGACCCACTTAAAACCACCAGTTTATTATGATTCATATATTAAGCACTTTAGCATTGTTCTTCATACACAACAGGATCTCTCTCTTTCCCTATTTTACAAGACCTTTTTTTGAGAAAGGGTGTAGAATGAGCTTTAACAACAAATTCTTTAAGTCCTAAACACTTTATCTTCGGCATGGGAATGACAGTAAACAGAGAAAAGTAGTTGCTAAGAGAGGAATTTCTCAGCTATTTAACTGCCAAATATTTGGTGCCCTGGGGCTAACTTCATACTACTGACAGACTTCTTTTCCTCCAAAACTACAGCTGTATGGATTGTTCCTGTTTGATAAAATATGAACGCAGGTAAAAACTCCATCAGCAAACCTCTGTGGGAAAAAGGTACTGAAACTGTAACACTGAGCTCTCTAATTTAAACTCTGTGATTTTCATGTCTTCTTCACCTTTGTTGTCAATGCCTTGTCCTGTACATGCAAAATATTTCATGTTCTAATAACACAGTAGTCCTGGAATTTTTAGTCATTAAAACTCTAAAATTCCCATATCCTGAAAAAAGAAAATGGAACAGAAGATGACTTCTAGTAAGAAAAAATCAGCTAACTACTGTTGTTTTTCTGCTACACAGTATCATTCATAACAAGAAGCCAAGAATTAATAGTTTTTTCTAATATCTCAATATAACCTCCCATTCTGAGGCCAGTGAGAGCAAACAAAGGTAACATAGGTTTCTACAACTAGGCTGAAGTCCTACAAGTTCTTTGAGCTGGGTGCAAAATTAATTTCAAATAGAAATAGATTTGCATGTCTCAGTTACCATTATCAGATTCCTAGAAATAGCCTGTGGACCACTGTGGTCCATTAAACAGAGACTGAAGACCACTTATCTAAAATTATGTGCAATTTTTGTTACTGGGAAGCTGATAACTAGATTCTCCATTACCTAAATTATTCCTTGTATTGAACTCTAGCGTCCAGTCACTGACACAGCATACCAAAAAATGTGTTCAGAGCTGCAATGAGGCAACCAATTAGTCCTGCAACTGCCAAAAAATTTCTTTATCCTAGTAGAAAAATTCTAGTTCATCAGTACAGACTAATTCCTAGTTCCTCTAGCTGTCACTTGTAGAAGACATGTAAACACATAGACAAAGTACGAAGGAAATCATCTTCCACCTCTGCCACAAATGAGATCTTGGAAAACAGAAGAGCACTGAGTAATATTCCTAGGTACATGTATATGGGAATGTTCAGTCTTACTAAAGGTAAAAGGTTTCTTTTCTTTACCTTCCCAGAAAGCAGGCATCCCCCCTGTGCTAATGACAGCAAACAGTAAATCAAACCCAAAGTCTTTATGGAACTGGAAACAATTGTGCTGCCTAGAAAATGCAGTAACAGAGAAATCATGAACAACAAGGTTTTCTTAAAAACTTCACTTATGTTGATAAAATATTTTATATATTGAACATAAGTTAAACAAAAAGATCCTACTGTACTGCTAGGAGAGTTTAAATAATTCCATATCAAAAGTACTGAACATCAACAAATGCTGAAAAACATCCCAATTTTAACTGTAAAAGATGAGATTTTACAACACTTAGGAATACCAATGTATTTTAATGATTAATAGAACATGCTTTCCTGTACCTCCATAATTTTCCTGCATTCACTTTTTAAGTATGTGTCAAACATTCAGCATGGCAGATTATGTGATAATAAAAGGCATACAGTAACTGCACAGCAAGTGAATTTCATCAGAACTTGGCCAACAGAACTGAAAGCATCTAAACAAAGGAAACATCAAGGGAAAGATTGCAAGCAGAAGCTACTCGGTATAACCTTTGAAAACAATAGTGCACTACTAATTTATACCATATGGGAATCCACAGGGAAGGAGAAACAGTGGTGGGAATTAAAATATATACACAAGCAATAAAACTGATGTAAGGTTTTGTCTATCCTCATGGAATCCTTCAGAAAATGTGAGAATGTGCTGAGCTTCCTGTCTATATTTTCTCAGATTCGGTGCTTGGGTGGGAGACACATATAAATATATCAGTGTACCATCAGTACAGACAAAGATACAGTTTTTTAAGGCTTGACTATGCTCAGGCTTTATTAGTGAAAGATAAAGTATTGAAGGCATCGTGATATGAGAATAGACAAAAATGCTTTATTTTTTTTATATTTATAGCAATAGCAACAGTTCTGTGAATATTTGTCATGGGTTCAGCAGTAGCAGTCATTTTTCTCCTTATTGGTAGCTGGTGCAGCGCTGTGTTTTTTGACTTTCGGCCTGGGAACAGCGCTGATAACACCAATGTTTTTAGCTACTGCTTGGTAATGTTTTGGTCTGACCAAGGACTTTCTGAGTCTCATGCTCTGCCAGGAAGGAGGAGAAGCCTGGAGGAAGCAGAGACAGGACACCTAACCCAAACTGACCAAAGAGGTATTCCATGCCACAGCATGTCATGCCCAGGATGGAAAAATGGAGGGCAGAGACCCGGAAGGGTGGGGGGGTTCGCTGCTTCGTCGGGCTGGGTATTGGTGGTGAGCGGTTGTATTCTCTTCCCTTGCTTTTTCCCTTGTCATTATTATTATTGGTGGTAGCAGTAGTGGTTTGTGTTATACCTTAATTACTGAACTTTTCTTATCTCAGCTGTGGGAGTTCCATTCTTTCGATTCTCCTTCCCATCCCTCTGAGAGTGTGGGGAAGAAAGAGGGAGGAGTGGGTGAGCAGACTGCGTGGCTCACTGGACTTAAACCACGACAACATTTATGTCTATAAAACTAAAATTTAGATCTGCGTGTATCTCCCAGGACCTGTGTTCCTAGTTATTTTGTTTGTTTTTTGTTATTATTGTCCTTTAGCAATTATCAACAATTCTTGGATGCAGTTCAAAGCAGTATGGGAGCGGTTTCTAAAGGCTTTTCTTTCAGTAAGTAGATGGCTACACCGGCTCATTGTGATAAAGAATCCCTTCTTCCCTCCTCATGAACTAGTCTGCATGTTACTTATTTTTAGTGTTCATCTCCTGAAGTTTTATTTTTGTATCAAGAACATTGAGAGCAGCACAATGCTACTGCCTGTGTTTGTACTCTACTGCAAAATTTTCTTAAAGTCCAGTTCCTGTAAGCTGAGATTTAAGAAAACACCAGGTCACAAAAAATTTTCTATTTAAGAAACCGAACACAAAGTGTTTAGTACTCTACTAGGTCAACAAATACAAATAATAAAAACACTATTTTGGCAAGAATAGAGCAGAATTTTCAGTTACAGAGGGGTTACCAGACATAAAGCCCTCAGTATCATTCTTAATCACCTATTTGCATCTTATTAGTGGAAGAATCATAGAATCAAAGAATCATAGAATAGTTAGGGTTGGAAAGGACCTTAAGATCATCTAGTTCCAACCCCCCTGCCATGGGCAGGGACATCTCCCACTAAACCATGCCACCCAAGGCTATGTCCAATCCAGCCTTGAACACTGCCAGCGATTATATGTTAGCTCCCCCTCTAGCATTTAGTCTAACAAAATTTTAAATGGCTGTGGACAGTTGTCCAGAAAATAAAGCAGTAAAGTAAAATTGAGGTGGGGGGGAGGGAAGTCTCTCTTCAGAAGGCCTCAAGATTCTGCTGATGTAAAGACCATTCCATCTATATAATGAGCCCAAGGTTGTTGAATGCTCTCAGAACCTGTTGGCCAAATGCTTATATGTTCTCAGGATATTTGTAGTGGTCTTGTGATAAAAAGACAGTGTGAAAATAAACCAGAGGAAGATAACTGTCAGGATCTCTATTTTACATGCTTTCAAAATTTATATAATGTAGAATGTAGAACTTTCTCTTAGTTTCCAAAAATATCCTTAGTTCACAAATTCGCAGTCACAGTTGCCAGTGAAACTATTGTGGAATCTTCTTCACATACTTGAATCCATACTTCCCTAAATATTTCTTTCCACAATGGTAACAACATCAAGACTGAATAATTATCTCTATCATTCTCAGATGTATAATCTAACTAGAACACCACCCTCAAAGAGAACATCCTGCAGGTTCGAATTTTTTTTTTTTCCCCAAAACATGATAATGTTTTTAGACTTCTTAGAACCAAATACAGTTTGAAGACTTGGTAGAGATTTACCCAGAGTTCCTGCTTAAGAACCTAAATCTCTGAACAGATGTCTACATCTCTCTATACCTCAATTTCCCTGTAGAAGTAGGATAGCAACACACACCTCACAAGTGTTTTGTAAAGGGAAAGCATTAAAGCCTGCAAGACCCTCACATACCATGATGAGAATTACATAAATATTGAGAAAAATTGTGTATACCTAAATCTTTTTAAGGGTAATTATGAAGCCATTGAGTAGCGCACACACTTTAGCATAACAATGAAGAGTTAATTCAGAAAATAAAATCAGAGATGCTACAATCATTTTCTAAAAATCCATTCACTTTTTAATTCAAGCATTTTGATTATCTCTCATCAGGTGTTCCAGCTTTTCCCATTTCCTGGCAGACATAATGTCTGCATTACTTTATCTTTTGCTTCCTCCATTGTCAGAGAAAGTCCTAATGCCTTTCATCAGTTTGACCAAAGTTAATTCAGACTTTGTTGCTGCTCAGTGAGTATTCATATTGCAAGGGGACACTAACTTCAGTGTGCCATTATGGTGAAGAAAGCCTGCATAAACCTGGCCCCTGTTATGCAATGTCAGTAATATGTTTGGTCAGCTCATTCCTCCAAACTGCAGCTAAACTCACTTTCAAAATCTGAAGGGATACAGGGCAGAATGTCTGGTGACTCTGATTCCATTCAACTTGACTCATGCAGTGAATCCTTTAGTCCAATTTGCAGCAAGGATGCCAACTGGAATAAGCCACTGGAAACTTGCTTACCTGACCAACATTCTTCATCCTCTAATTTTCATTTAAGTACTGGACTCCATCCGCAGTTTTTCAGCTGCTTTGGTTGAATCTTTGGCAAATAAAAAAATGCAAACCAAGTGTTACAAACATCAAGCTTTTACACAAAATCTACCTTCGTCTGATACCAAGATAGAACTGAACTCTGCTGCAGTTCAGTTCTGCTCCTATTTTCTTCAGTACCAGTCCTTTTAATAAGAATA
Organism: Ara ararauna; assembly: GCA_028858755.1. Classification (NCBI taxonomy): domain Eukaryota; kingdom Metazoa; phylum Chordata; class Aves; order Psittaciformes; family Psittacidae; genus Ara; species Ara ararauna. The sequence continues at coordinate 17,277,492 of CM054382.1, read as the reverse complement.
GAAGATTTCCCTAGCATTCATCCTTTAACTGCAGTTTACCCAAAACTCAGGGGAAAACCAGAAGTTTCCTGAGGCTCCTTCTTCCGCACTACAGGCCTCACGTGAGACATTCCTTTTTAATGACAGAGCTTAAGTTTAGTTTTTTTGTTTTGTTTTTTTCCCCCTTTTCTTGTAAAAGATGCTTGTCGTGGTTTAAGCCTAACTCACACAGACTCTCTCTCAATCACTCCCCCCTCTTTCTTGCCCCCCACTCCCGGGGGGATGGGAAGGAGAATCGAAAAGAATGCAACTCCCACAGCTTGAGATAAGAACATTTTAGTAACTAAAGTATAACACAAACCACTGCTGCTACCACCAATAATAATAATGACAAGGCAAATACAAGGAAAGAATACAATTCTCACCACCTAAAACCAAGCCCGACCACGCAGTGCACCCCCACCCTTCCGGGTCTCTGCTCTTCCGTCTTGGGCATGACGTACTGTGGTATGGAATAACCTCTTTGGTCAGTTTGGGTCAGGTGTCCTGTCTCCGCTTCCTCCCAGCTCCCCTTCTCCCTGGCAAAGCATGAAACTCAGAAAGTCCTTGGCCAGACCAAAACACTGGTGTTATCAGCGCTGTTCCCAGGCCCAAAATCAAAAACACAGTGCTGCACCAGCTACCAAGGAGGAGAAAAATGACTGCTGCTGCTGAACCCATGACAATGCTTCTTTTTCTAACACATCCTGGGAAAAACTCTCTAATTCAAAGACTATTTCACTCTTTCATCAGAGCGTCTTCTCAGGAAGAAACATAAGAGACTACATGCAAATGTAGCTTCAGTAAATAAGGATAACTCAAAAAGTGAAAATCACCGTTCACTTAAAAGTAGTACCAAGATGGAGGATGAATGCTCAAAACCAGTAGCGAAGATATCAGCTGAATGAACGAAAGAAGTTTGCTATCAAGTGCCCACAGACAGCATACAAAAATATTTTTTTCACATCCTACAGCTGTGGATTCAATAGCACTAGCAATGCAGACCATAATATACAAGGCTGTTCATTGTATTCTTTCAGGGCAGTCTTAGCAAAGAGATAGACTGCACAGATAATTTGTTGTATTTATCACAAAGCACAAAGTCGAAGAACACCTACAAAAAGTTTCCAACGATATAAAAATACATTTATGTATACACAAATAAAAAACAAGCCTGGGAATCTCAGATAGATTGAAGAACGAACTATAGTTATCGTAAGTCATTCAGCAATGTCAAGATCACTCATTCTTTCTGTCAGCTTTGACAAAACTCACAGTACAGGTTAAGATCAGGCAATTTATCAAAGTAGCGCCTATGAAAAAATCATTATGATGGGGTCAGAAATTTCTCTGCAAACCATCATTATCACTCAGTGCATCAGTCAGCAACCTGGATACTATCTGAAGTACCAAACACTGATAACACGGGGTGGCAGGGGTCTTCATCTGGCAGGCGATGGAGGTAGCTCTGAGTCATTGACTGCTTCCTTCTGGTCCCCAAATAGTTACATACCTTTACATTCCCAAGCACACAGAGGAATTGATGTTCAAAACAGATATACTGTATCACTGACAAAAACTTGATACAACACAAAAAATGGAAATGGAAGCTAAAATAATGAAGATCAATTTGATTATAATCCACAAGATAACAGGATCAAATTCTAAAATGTTGGAAAAAAATTGCAAAAATGAATGTTTAATCCCATATTTTTCTATTGTGGCATCGATCAGTGAATGGATGGCCATTATTAAGAAATTGCTTCTGCCCATCACTCACTGCTGCTGCTTTTGAAGAAAGAATTGAATTTTTCATTTTCTGGCAACACTTGTATACTCTGTCATACCAATAGCTGCTCCTACAGCTTGCTTAGACATTTGACATGGCAATTCCTGCTGTTGACCAGGTACAAAGAGAATTTAGTGTTAATTATTAGAGTAGGTGCAGGTAAAAATACCCTGCTTCTTAATGTAAAAGGCTGCTGTGTTATTTCAAGTAGCAGGAATTCACAATGCTTTACCTAACAAATAATTAAGAAAGTCACAAGGAACTGGAAAAATATTTTCCAATGAGGGACCACAGATGAACAGCTTGAATAAAGGGGTGGATATAATCTTTACAGATTATGTAAGGAACACAAGCACACACACTTCATCTTTGATTAGAAAAAGAGATAAAATATATTTTAAAAGGAATAAATGCAATTGAGTTTGCCTATCTAATTTTCTGTATAAATATTTCCCTTAGTAGTTATAGAAGGTAAATATAATTTTTTTTCATTTTTATAGATGGAGAAACAGGAGACAACATGACTTGCCAAATAACACACAAGGTCTCAAGAGAGCCTGGAACAAAAATCAGTAGGACTTTTTGGTCTTCTTCAAATTAATGGGAATCTCATTGACTTAAACACGCCTACAACTTCCCTAGAATATCTGAATTTCATATTCAGGACATTGATTTTGTAACATTCCACAAGATAATCTTCCAGTGAGCTGCTAGCTGTACATAACTAATCATGCAAAGATCAAGAATTGAATTAATAGTCAAGTTTTAATCATACAAGCAGTCACTACTGTCATGTAAAGGCAGCAGCACAAAGGAACAGAGGGAGCAAAGCTGCAACTGGAAAACAAAAAGTGAACACTGTCTTTCTCATTTGTAAGTAGATTAGTAAAGAATAAGTCACTTAGCACCCAGAGCCTGCTTTATGAACTCAGAATTTTATTTATATAAATGACAGATGTTTGTTGGTAAGAATTACTTTCATTTGGGTTGTTTAAATTCAAGGATCTTGAGTGTGAAGGGCAAATCATCATGACAGATGCATTCTGAGGCTCTGATTCTAAACCCAGTGGATGACCTACTGATTGAGGGTTCACTAAGTGCTTAGGTAAACCTAACAAAACTGAAGCTGCAAGAAAGAAGCATCAAGCAGTTGAGTGCCACAAGCTATTGATGGTCTCTGTCATACACAGACCTTAGAGTAAAACATTGCTTCAGTCCATTCAATAAAATGATGGAATCTGAGGTATTATATAGAGGAAAAAGAGCTTTTATTCAACAAAAAGGACTTTAATTTTAAATGCAATTTATCACAGGTTAGTATCAGCCTTAATACTGGTTGCAGTGAAAAATATTAGATCTCAATTGAAGTGTTTTAGAACTGTCTTTACATATATAGAGAAAAGGTTATAACTTGTCCAGTTCAAATACTTCCCTCACAAGAAACATAACCAAGGACATCCCTTTCAGGGAATGTCTGTATATTTGACCTGAACCTGCAGGTTAGTGCTTCTGAGGATGAGACAGAGCAAGAGTACATTCCCTACTGACTTGCGAGAAGAGGGATGAAACAAGAAATAGCTCATAAATAGAAAGGAAAATCAGTTTTATTTAGGTGATGTCAAAGAATGGAAGAAAGAAATATTTTTTCAGCATTTTCGCCAGGGAAGATAAATATTTCTCTCTATTAAATGAAAGTGATGACAAGCTGTCTCATGGAAGGTGGACATTCACATTCACACAGAACAACATTAAAGAACCTAGAAGGCCTGGGGAAATGAAAAAGTGATGATTCCTGTCCCAGACCCCACCAATCTCCAGCTGCTTTTACAGCTTCCTGTATAATCACTGCCCAGACACAGGCGCACAAGCAACAGCAGAATAAAGAATGGGAGTTGAAATACTTTGTTCTGGGAAGTGAAGAAGACTCTTGGTGGTCCTGGATGCCTCAGTTTCTAGATTCAGCCTAAATCCAGACTGAATATACTGGGGATGTACCAATGTTGCTATCTCAATCAAGATGTCACACATAGCTGTAAAGAATGAGGAAAGTTAATTCCAGCAGTGGTAGGTGAAAGTATTTTAGTTTTCTTTCCAACTCCTTGATTTCATTTTCTCTTTCAAAGTTTTTACAAGAAGTCCATGTTCCAACCAGTAGCCACTTAAGTAGGAAAGTTTCAACCATTCATGAACATCCAATAGAGCAAATTCTTTCAAAGCCACAGTAATTATTTTATAGACATTTGGAAGGATTTAATTTATTAGTTGATTAATTTGGATTTTTATCCCATCATATTATCATGTACATCTTCTCACGTTCTATAACCCAGCCATTTCAGATGTAAAATGCTCATCATGATTTATGTAGCAGCAATGAGCAGGAATGTGTATTTTTCTCTGAAAAATAATTTTGGAGTTAATTTTATCCCAACTTTCCCTCACATAAACACAATGAAAAGTGGAAGAAAAGCACACATATGAAAGCAGACTTTTGGCCCTCTGCACTCAGAAACTGAGAGTGCTAAACCAATTTTTTCTAATGTGTATTATCTGTAAATAAGTATGATGTGTTAGGACTTGGTGATGATGATTCTCATCAGAGATAAAGGTGCAAGGATCAAGAAGTCATCCTTAATTAAAAGAAATGATCATGCATAAGAGTCATTCATGATCTTATTGAGCTTGACTCATATGAGTCACTGTTGCAACCACCTGAACAAAAACTCCTTCAGAATAATAAAAGAAAAAAAATTTAGAAAAGATAACTTAGTGATAGAATAAGTACAGATTCTGCTCTAACAAATGGGAAATTACAAAAAGACTGCAAAGGCAAGCCTTTGTATGCCTTATGTTTTTAAATATTGAATTGTTATTCAAAGCTCAACCCCCAAGTCACCATTTTGACTGCCCAATTGACTCTTGACTTTTTCTTTTTTTTTGCAACTAAACTCCTTGATTCTTTAGAGGTGACAAGGGAAACATTAAATTAACGATAAACCCATTCAGAAATGTCAGTAACCAAATGAAATAAAAAAAAAAAAATATTTGGAAACCTTTATGTTATTTTTTCCAAATCACCGTTTCATATTATTCAAGAATACTCCAAAGAAATGAAATCATTAGTACTTTTCTGCAACAAAAGTCTTTAAAAATATAAGCAGCAAATCATTACCTTAATAGATACAATAAAATAAATCAACTTCATGAAACATTAGGCATAAAGTTCTCACATATTTAGGCCTCAATCCATGCAATATCCATTAACTTTGTGCAGAAGACTAGGCCTGTGACTGACAATGGAAATACTTGATATATTCAATTACTCGGGCTGGAAGGTATTTGTTAGGTTAAACACCATCATTAATTTCATGCCACAAACACATTTTAAACAACATACAATTTCTGTCAAAAACAACAGTTATCAAAGATGAAGAGTAAGAGTAAAGGAGATTTTGGAGAAAAAGAATTCATCCTTGAGATGGGGCAGGATAAGAAAGGCGTTCTAGTTTTTCATCCACCATGTTGGCATTCACATTTCCAGGGGCCAGCTATAGCCTGATCAAAGGCACAGGGACTCCCACAATCTCATTCACTCTTTTTAAATAAGGGATCAGACAAGCATCTATTAATACACAGTAAAAAAGAAAATAGCAGTCACCTCTTTTTCACTTAATTAAGTCATGATTATTCAGCATTTACACAATAAAAATCTCACTGCAGCAAAGAGAGTTTTCCTTCTATTAACCTCCTTCATTCCTTCCTAGTTGTACATTCAAATTGCATGTAAATTGATTGTATTCCTCAATGTCACAAGGTATTACAGAGATGGGAAAGTTGGTAGTATTAAAAGATGTCTGTTATTAAACTATCTAGTAGAATAATTTATATGACTACTACATCTGCCTTCATACTTAGAAGAATGCTTGAGTCACATTATTGAATGCCTACCCATTACAGAGATTAACACTTTTTCTAAGGCATCAGAAGATAAACCAGACAGATCATAGGTCTAACGGAAAAAACCCAACAAACAAAAAAGATAAACCAATCAAATGAAAAAACAGTTTCTGTTTGCTTTTAAGAACGGGTTGAAATAATTTTTTTTTCCAACAGAATTGAAAAGGCAGTTCTCATTTCCCTTTATACCTAGCTCTATAAATTTTGCTCTTAGTCTTTTGGATTCAACATAAGAAATAACTTCAAGCACTGTTTTCACACTGGCTGAATTTTCAAACACTTTGGGTGAGGTGGGCTAATCTAACCTTAGAAATTAAGAAAGGAGCTTTGTAACTGGTCACTTCCAGCAGAAAAGTAACCATGGCAATTTTGAAAATAACGGATTATCAGAGAGCATGCTGCTATGAAGACAGTTTGAAAGAAAACTTTTTATATTTCCACATTTTTTAAGATGATTCAAAGCCCACTAAAGTCAATAGAAAGATTCACATTGATTTTAGGAGGCTTCGAAACATGTCAAAAATTGTTCTTTCATTACACTTTCATCCAACACAATAGAACATATTGTACAAATCAATATATCTCTATAAACACAGCAGTGCTACTATGAATTATAAAAAATTATAAGATAGATAATCAAGATATGTATACATAAGCAACAAAAAATATTATTTCTTCCTGGGGTAATTATCTTTGCACAGTTCAAAAAGGTAATCACCTTAATTTACATTGGTCCCACTATTGCTTTCTTGAGTAAATCTGACTTTTTAAGCTATGAAATTTAATTATAGCAACTAATGCATGAAATAGTTGCAGCAAAATTAAATCTACTCAACATTTTCTACTTCCTCCAAAGCATAACATTTTGCACATTATTTATTGCACAAGTATTTTGTCAAAATTAGGAATGTTTTCCCCATTATCTCTGCAAAAGTTCTGCATTTCTATACAAACCTATTTTCAAATAGAAATGATCTATCCTTGGGCTTCAGTAAGGTTTTGGTGGTACTTGTCACATACCTTAGGTCAGATGAGTTCAGATTAAGTCACCTGGGAGCTCAGTTCACTCAAACTGGTTGTGAAGACAAGTAGATACACTTTCATGCATTTTTTTGAGGGGAAGGATCACCTCTTGTGACTCACAGTCACCTTACAAGAAGTGTAGACACTTATTGTGACCCACTAACTAGACATCTTTGTCTGTGTCAGGTTTTTCTATATTTCTGTTTCTTTCCTTAAAGTTATTTCTTGAAAATACTGCCCTAATGAGGGGCAATAAGCAACCTGAGTATTGTTAATGCAAAATATCAGTGGGAAAGTCAAGCAGACATCCAGACCATTTTGAAATAGAGGCTACTTTTAATCTGCAAGTGTAATATCCTTAGGAATTTCACCAATCCATCAAGTCAAATCAGTGCATTCATCTCCTTTATAAGTGCTTAAACAGCTGTCCCTTTTCTTGCATGCCCTCTTTCAGTTTAACAGCATAGTCTTGTGCTTACCTTTTCTACCAAATTGTGACTGCCTACAGGACAAAAATAAAACTGCCAAACTGAGGACAAATCAGATCATCTGGGAAAAAAACCCACCGGCAGGAAGTTCTGATGTTCTCAAATACTGAAAGAGTGTAGAAATAAACACTACCCAACCTCCAGCTGCTACATGAAAACCTGTTGTAAGAAAATTTCCTCTTAAACCAAGTCTCAGTAAGTCTTGATTCCTGGGGTACAAGAGCTATTTTGAAAAGTAATCAAAATCATAGTACACAAAAACCAAAAGGGTAGAAAATCAGAACAAGCTGAATGGAAGACATATTAATAAAATATCCCTTTGTTAAAAATCATGTCATACAGAGCTTTGATCATCATACTGCAGTGGTCTTTTTCTAACTGGTCATTCATTAATATCACTGTTATTGCAGAAGGAAGAAAGAGCTTTGTTTATACTGGCTTTTAAACTGGCATCCGAAGAGTTTTAATTTGGTCTAAAATAAAAAAAAAAAAAAAGTGGTTTTGACAGGCTCAAAAGGTACACATGGATTTTCAAACTATATCTAAAACCCATATCTAAAAGCAGTTTTGCTATGGCAGAGCCAAAACTCTTAACAAGAGTCCACAAAGTAATAGCCAGAGTTAACTATACATTTTACTTAATTAAAATTAGAATGAACCAATCAGGTCTTTTCCACAATTAGTTTAGATGCGGACTCTTGGAGGAATAAATGAAATCAATTTCTGGTTGTCATTCATCAGGCAAAAACATTCTTCATGGGACTGTAAATGTCACAGATCCCCACATGCTCTAAGCCCCTGACCTACATTTGGGAGATTCTCTTTCTGAGCACCCCTTCTCAGATGTGCTTCCAGAGGGGAAACTCCAACTGTTTGGCACTATTAGACCAAGTCCAGCTTCAGCAATGGTGTTTCTTCTGTAGTTCCTACAATACTTCAAAAGGAATTTTGAGATTCACCTTGTGGGAGGTCCCAGTGTTCAAGTATTTGAAGTACCACAAACCAGCATGTTCAAAAGAAATGAAATACAGTGCTTCAAGTCAATAAATTAGGATGGTAAAGTAAAACCTACATTCACACATAGACCCAAAAAGTTCCCTCCCCAGACAGCATGGAAACTTTTAAGTAGCACCAGGCAACATGAATTCATTGCCATCTGTTTGGTCTTTGGTTTTGTTTCAAGGCCCAGCCACAGCATTCTCATGTATAGTGCCCTCATCTAGCAAGAAATGATCCTCAGCAATGCACAGCTCTTTCCAGTTCTTCATAGTGATTCATTCCAAATCCCTCACACACAAACATAGGTCACCACATCCAGTAACGTCATTACTTACCATGCCCTGGAAAAAATAAACCCTCAGTTATTTCGGTGTAACTCAAAAAGCAGTTATCTTTAATTACACTCAGAGATGCTTTTTTTGAGCAGATCTGATACTTTTAAGTATGGATTTTATGGATAGCAGTTAATGTTACATGAAATAACTGCAATAAAATTTAGCCCTTTCCTACATGCTAAATAATGAAATTTTCATATGAAAGTGGCAGTGGGGAAGTGAGTCATAAAACCTTTCTTCAAAGAAGTGCTGCCTTCCCTCCCCACCTGACCTACATCTTGTTATTCTCTAACCATTCTCTCCTGCCTAATGCAGTTTCCTAAGGATTGTATTGTATCTGCCCTTGGAAAAACCTGCTAAAAGAAATGAGAAGATTCTTTAGTATTTGTTGCAAAAATTGCTCCCATAAATACATTAAAAATTTATATTTATTTTTGTTATCTTCCGAAAGGCAAGTGAGAATCAGCACAGGCTTTTTTGACTCCTTTCCATTAAAAGTCTTCTACTTGGTAAATTAATAGTGAAGATCTCTTAGTATTCCTCTTTCGTATGAGTAAGTTTACTTCCTTTATGCATTTATATGCTAGTTCAAAAAGGATTCCTCAATATATAACCCTGCCACAAACTGAAAAAAGCATAGTCATTCAACTTTATAGCTAAACCATGAGACTGGTAAGCAGGGCATTATTCCTAAACAGGTCTATTTTTGGACTATGTTTGTATTTAAGCAGATTTAACTCTATATAAAACGAGATAAATGTTGAGACTGAGAAGAAAGAAAACAGAGTAAACAGCAGTAATTGCACATGTGTTCAGAAATGATCTCTGTCAGGATGGATGAATTACAAAGCTGAATGTGAAAAATGAAGAATCTTAACTGCAATAATTGAGCAGTTAATTAGGAATTCTTCTAAATATTTCCATAAAAATGCAATGGTACATCGCATGTTGGAAGAAAAAAACCAGTTATATTTCATAGAGAGCCTTAATTTTGCTGTGTAATTATTGGACAGCACTGCAGTCTTTTTTGATCAGTTTTCAGATCCTAGGTTATACCGACTGACAAGAGCGAGGAGTTCCTTCTCCACTGTATTTAAGAGATTTCACACAAGATAGCCAAAGGAAATTAGAAAGCATGGTATTTTCATGAAAAATACTATTCAATTATCTTTGTAGCCAAATAATGTTACAGCCATATTCACAGCATTATAAAGTTATTACCCAGACTAAGTAAAATGAATGCAGTATTAGAACTTAATTGGAAGTAGAAAATTGGAAAGTTCCCCACAACAATTGCTGAATAAGCAGAAATACATAGAATGAAGGGCATTAGTTGTTTTCTGAAAGCCATTGTAATAGCAGCCAGTGCTTATAAAGTATAGGGAAGATTCACAGATCTTGGAACAAGGGGAGACCAGTGCCACGTATATTTGACAATCCTACCCAAAATGCAACGAGCCATTAGCATCTGTTCACAATGACAGAATCAAGTAAAGAAGCTTTCCTTAGGCCTTGCTAAAGCAAAGTTCCAACAAGGGACTACTTATATGATTTAAGTCAATCAGTAAAAACAGGGTTAAAAGTTGTTCTTTATCTAAATTTAAGATGAAAGTTTAAGTACTTTTTGGTTGCTGACATTGCTGTTTAGGATTTTGATGTGCTTCACTTTAGCCAGGTTTAAAAAAATTATAAACCTTGTTGCTGCGTGTTTGGCTTCACACTTTATTGCAATTAAATACCAGGATTCCGCTGCATTCCATATTCTGTACAGAATGTCAGCATAACAAAAGGGAACTGAAGTCTGGCTTGTTTGGTTACATGAGGCTATGAATGACAGTACATAAAAGAAAAAGAGGAGAACAGAACAGTAAGAATCAACAGTGCAAGTTCCTCAGCACCTTCTATTTTGTTTTGAATATCTCCAAGGATGGAGACTCCAGAACCTCTGTGGGCAACCGGTCCTATGTTCAACTATTGCCATGGTAAAAACATGGCTTTTTTTCATGTTCAGATGGAATTATCTGTGTTTGAGTTTGTGCCTATTGCTGCTTGTCTTGTCACTGGGCACCACTGAGAACAGTTCTGCTTCATCTTCTTCACACCCTTCCATCAGATAACTATAAAAAATTATAAGATTCCCCCCTGAGCCTTCTCTTTTCTGGGTTAAACCATGCCAGTTATCTCAGCTTCTTCTCATACAAAAGGTTTTCGAGTCCCTTGGATTTACAAAAGGACATTTGGAAAAAGAGAAAAAAGAAAGAATTGGGTTTGGAGACTATTCATTTTAGTGTGATGTAAGTTAAAACATTTTATGCTTTTCATCACAAAACCAGCTGTACAGTATTTGCTGCCTCACTTTCTTCAGTGCTCCAATTAAAGACTGTTTAGAACCTGGGCTGGAATGTATGGAAATGGCAAATGCTAGGGATATAAAAGATTACCAATCCCCTTTAATTTATGCTTTCAAATGCTTAACACAGAGCTATAATTGCAATTTTAATCGCATGTGTTCTGTGTGTGCACTGAATATAGAGGTCTTCATGTGTCAACTAGCACCCAGTAAAGCTGCAGGGATTTTTTCCACTTTAATGTATTCATGTTAACATGTAAAAAGATCTGTTTTAAAGGCTCTGAAAAAAATAGTGACAGCTTCAAATATAACTGTCAAAAACAAGTGGATATAAAATTCCAGCTTGCCACTAATGGCAGGGTACTTTTTTGTTTTGCCTTCAAACACTTCAAAAACAACCTGCTCAAAGTAGGTGGCAAACCGCTATTTTATGCCCATGGTAAGTGACACAAATGATGCTACCAGATTAGCCAAGGAGGTCTGCTGAGAAGAGCTGAAAGTGAATGCCAGTAATACAGATAGTTTTACTCTGGATTTTATGCCTTTTTTATGTTGCCACTTTTAGTAGGAAGAAGGCTTACTTTACACAGTAATTTTTGAGTTTTATGGACTCTTATTTTGAATGTTTAAAACCCTGAAATACCTGAAGTGTTCTGCACTTCTTGTTGCAGTTTCAGACATATTCTCTTTTACTACAGTGCAGTGACAATTTTGTCACCATTATTTAAATAAAATGGAAAAAGCATAGGGTAAAACACTTCTTTCTGAGACTAAGGGTTGCAGAGGCTGATCCTAAGCTGTTTTCAAACTGATGCTTTCGAACATGTTGTGAAAACGTGATTAACATATCCACTAACCTTGAAAGGGTCTCAGCTTTATTTAGGCTTAAAAACTAGAACTTTTTAAACACCAGCATCTAAAATGGATATCAGTATTGTCAGGACTTAAAATATGATTAGTTAGAGAAGGTCAAAAGCATTCCACCATTACCACATGTTTGAAGATATACGTAACAGCTTTACATATAAGTAATGAAAACCAGCCTTAAAGAAGAGGCTAGAATGAGTAGATAAGATTCACCCCAGCCATAGCAACAAAATTTTGTTGAAGATAATGAAGCCAAATGGTGGGAAAACCCTTTGGGAGCTCAGAATCTCATCCAGTATTTCCTGACAAGTCTTATGTTGTATTTCAAGTTGAATAAAAAATTCAGAATTAAATCAGCAGAATAAAAAATGAATCACATTTTGAAAAAATGTAATCATTATAATGGAAAAAAATATTATTTTCTTTTAAGACATCAATAATTTATCTAGCAATACTTTCCAGCAGATATTAACCATAAATATTTAACATATAAACGTGAACTATTTATAAACAGTAACAAAAATGAAAAATGTCAAAATGATCCTGGATATACTCCTATAAAGTATCAAATTGAATCATATCACTAAATTAATAGTAAATTCAACAGTCTGAAGCCAATTCTTTATGAAAATGTACTCCAGCTAGTAGAGCTTGTAAGCGTGTTTTTGTTAAATTGCACAGTTATATCTTTGCAAAATATTTTGCAGTTATATCAATTTCAATTTAATTTCTTCTGGAAATATTTTGAGATCTGAGCCTCTCTTCTCACCATAGAAAAGGAAGAGACAGAAATTAATAGTTCAGATTTGCAATCTAAGATAAACCACTTCAGCACAATTCTGCCTTACAAAACCATTCTGGAGACCTTCTTTCCATCTCACCTGGCAATGCTGTTATCTGTCTACAAGGGCAGTACCACCTGGCAGGAATGAAAATACAAGGGGATCAACTAACCTGACATTTTTATTATAATTATTTGTAATTAACTTACACAAGGTGCTAAGCTAGGCCATCTTTGGAGGAGCTACTCTCCAGCTGCAAGCAGTATCTAAGATGACCCTAGCATCTTCCTGTCCTGCTCCTGGAAAAGATACACTGGAATAAACTCAGAACAAGTCAACTATGATTAACAGTACCCAGCCCATTTCAACTCACAATGGCAGCCACATCAAGTTCTTCATTAAAACCTGCTTTCAGCCTACTCTGCTTTCAGTGTCCCTGTGTCGTGGTTTCAGCCCAGTAGGCAACTCAGCCACGCAGCCGCTCAATCATCCTCCATCCCTTTCCTCCCCCCCATTCCCAGAGGGATGGGGAGGAGAATCAAAAGAATGCAACTCCCACTGGTTAAGATAAGAATAGTCCAGTAATTAAGGTATAACACAAATCACTACTGCTACCACCAATAATAATGATAAGGGAAGTAACAAGGGAAGAGGATACAACTGCTCATCACCCACCGATACCCAGCCTGACCCGAGCAGTGATCTAGCCCTTCCGGGCAACTGCCCCCAGTTTATATAGTGGGCATGACGTGCTGTGGTATGGAATACCTCTTTGGCTAGTTTGGGTCAGGTGTCCTGTCTCTGCTTTCCTCCTGGCTTCCCCTCCTCCCTGGCAGAGTATGAGACTCAGAAAGTCCTTGGTCAGACTAAACATTACTGAGCAGCAACTAAAAACATCGATGTTACCAGTGCTGTTCCCAGGCCGAAAGTCAAAAACACAGCACTGCGCCAGCAACTAAAAAGGAGAAAATGACTGCTACTGCTGAACCCAGGACACACTGTTACTGAAGCTCTGTTACCTATACCCACCATTGCCTCTATGCTGTGTTCACCACACTCAGCTCCTTCTCTATTGCCCCACACAAGAAGGACTGATCATTCCTCATGGTTCTTTACTGGTAGCCTTGCTTCATTTGCTCCTACCTGTAATCCTCCTGTGTTTCTCCCTTCTCTCCCCTCAAGGCAACATCCCACAGTAAATTATTATTTACTGCTAAGTCTGTGCTGCTGAATTTTATGGCATTTTTATCATCATGTTCAAATGAAATTGAGCAAAGTCTTTATCTAAGTTTTATACCAAATCAGTCTTTACACTTTTTTAACCATGACAATAGAACCAAAGATGTTTATTTATTTATACATCTGCAGACTACTAAATTATCTGTTTCTTTTAACTCAAGGCCAACTGTGTAAAAGTCTAAGTAAAATAACAGTACCTCATTCTCCACCTGACAATGCCAAGGCACTCTCCCCAGCCAAAATATGAGGGTTCTTATCAACTCTATTCCTCTGACAACTAGTCTCACATGCTCACCCTTCACAGTTTGGACTTCAGGATGGCTCCTGAACTGAAGAGTTTTCATCAGAGGAACTAGTGCCAAAAATCATTTGGCCCACAAATCATAGAATCATAGAATAGTTAGGGTTGGAAAGGACCTGAAGATCATCTAGTTTCAACCCCCCTGCCAGGGGCAGGGACACCTCCCACTAAACCATGCCACCCAAGGCTATGTCCAATCCAGCCTTGAACACCGCCAGCAATGGAGCATTCACAACTTCCCTGGGCAACCCATTCCAGTGCCTCACCACACTTACAGTAAAGAATTTTTTCTTCATATCCAATCTAAACTTCCCCTGTTTAAGTTTGAACCCGTTACCTCTTCTCCTCTCACTACAGTTCCTCACGAAGAGTTCCTCCCCAGCATCCCTCCTCAATCACCAGGAGAAGGATGGAAAGAAGCAGCTTGCAGAAGATTGTTTCCCAAGATATAAAGAGGAAGTCACCCATGTCATTGCTGTCTACATTACTCCTCCCGAGTGGAGGATTTATGCACTCCATGCAACACAGCTGCAAATACCAGAGCTTCAGAAAGAAAGAGGATGTCTCAGCCAGTGTTGGTGGAGGACTAGCAGATAAAGAAACATCTGTTTGGAAGCCAGGAGGATTAACTGCTGTCTTTGGCCAGAGCGGAGGGAAAAGGGAGAAGTGTTCTGTGCTATCATGGCAGTTGCACTTCCCACCATTTCTATTTCATGTTGGGGAATGTGATTGAGAGTTTGTGTCTCAAACATTCAGACAGATCTGCTAGAAATAAGATTGGTTTTACATTGCTAGAAAGATCAAAGCTATTTCTTCTTTGTTCCCCTTCCCATGCCCCTGGAGTTTAATTTTGTTTCTTGCTTCAGGTAAACAGGACTCATGTGATCACAGTATGTGCATAAGTGTGTCTCTGTGCCTGTCTTTCTGTAGGTCTGTTCAATCCTTCTATCTCCTCTGTAAGTTTTGAGCACACTATCTCATTTCAACCACTACTACAGGCATCAACTGTGAGGCACAAATATGCAATGAATCAGGCTTCATGAACTCTTCTACTCTCAGAATGAGCAACTTCTCTTTGTTTTGGTGTGAGTGGTAGACAATATTTCATTTTTCTTGTGCTGTTTTTTCTCACCTTGTCATAGACATCAGATTTGCTTTCAGACTCTGAGCACACCTACAAAGCCAAGCAGAGTAGTTTACAGGAAAATGCACACAGAAGTAGAAACCTCCCTCTGAAAAACAGGGAACTTTCCTGGGATGCACAGACAGTGATCAGAAGTAACAGTGCTGAGCAGGTAAACAATGCTGAGCAGGTAACTGTGTGCGTTGCTGACACTGCTACGGTCACCTGGAAGGTACAGCAATGGGGCAGCTTGTACGGTTGGCTAACACTGCTGCCTTCCTAAAGGAAGTTTGAGAACTCCAAGCCAATTTCCCAAAGGAAACTCCAGAATTCATCTTGTCTCACATTTCTTACTCAGATTCAGCCACTCCTCTTATCCTTATGCCAGCATCACCAGCTAGAAAAGTCAAAATCCATTCAGAAATATTTCCCTATTCTTTTCCCCTTGCAGCTCTGAGCTCAGATTAGGGAACAGGCCTGATTCTGGTGTTGACCTCACTGCAGTAAATCTAAGTTAATTTCTGTCACCACTGCACCTTAGGGAGGGAATTGCGATTCATGCTGAGATGATGTAGAACAAAAACCAGACAGAGATCTTTAGCTGTAATAATTCTCAGCTGTTGTTTTCTTAAACTGTGTTTTGCCACAGTTTTCTCAATCTACTTGGCAATCACCAGCCCTGCCCACTTTCCCTCAGCATGAGCATCCTTGGCACCCTGAGTGCTGATAGTGCTCAAGTTGCTGGCGGATGTAATGGTAAGTAGAACTTGCCGCTGAACTTTTGCTTTCCCATTGCAGTGAGTCAGACTTGCTTCCATAAAATAAATAGCACTTTTGCAGGTGTAACAGACTTTATTGATACGATACAAAAATATTTTACAGAAATACTGTCCTTTTCTTTCCTCAATAAATGTCTTTTCTTATCCTGTACAATGCTATCTTAGGAAATCTTCCCATGGGGCCAGTTTCTGCCACTTTTACTGACACTGGGTAGGCCTATTATTTCATCCCATTGACTTCAATGATGCTTTCAACTGTGCTAAGGACTGTTCAATGTAAGTATGAGAAGACTTCATAACCACTAAGTCACAAGGTCTTCTATATCCATATCAGTCCTAAACAAAAGGGAATAAGTTTCATCAGAAGTAAGTTTTAAGAGGAGGGATACTGTCTGCTTCACTCAGGTTGTTATAGCTATGAGGCCCACACCTTCACATACCTGATGGAGGGATGCAAGAAAATATGGTGCCACAGTTCTTAAGAGCAAACGTAGGAGTGAGAAATGGAATATTCCACTTTTGTTAAAAAACCCTTTAAATTGTTGATTGTTCAACCTTCTGTCAATAAGAATATCTCATTCAAAGTATTTATTTACAGGAGTAAGAAAGTAAGTATTTTTTTACCTTGAAAGAAACTGTTTCACAATTAGGTCTTTCACAGCCTTTGATAGCACTGCTATGAATAAGCTTTTTACATTGCCCACTTTTCCGCCTTAATTTTTTTAAATTATATATGCCAATGTGAAAAAGATCAGCTGCTGCTATTAGACGAAATGGAAAGACAATCAGTAAACAAAAGCAGTCAAATGTACCAAACCAAACAGAGGAATATATGGTTCTGTGGTTTTTGCTTGTATAAAAACTGCTAAGCAATGGTTCAAGAAAATCAGTATGGCTGAATTGAAGTGCTTCCTATATTTCTCACTAAACTTCTTTCATAAAATATATTTAAACCAGCTTGAACATGATAAAAGAGATGTCAGTAATAAAATCTCTTTTTTTCTACTACTAAACTATCTGGCAATGTCTCAAGTGCATACCTAACATAAGCTGGCAAGTAGTTGAAAACTTGCTTTGTCTTGGCTGTATGAGTTCCTTCTCCGGTGGCCCAAAAATAAAATATCCTTGCAGTAAGATGCTACCTTAACTTTCAACCTTCTTTATACAAGCTCAAAGTTGATCCTGTAGAGCTTTACTAGTAAATGAGGTATATTTTCCTGCAATACTCAGTTCTGGAAAGCAGACAAAAAAAACCCAAAACAACCCACTCCACCAGTAATTTGCAAGTCCAGTATATCTCCTGAGGACCCTTTCTGTCTTTTCATTGAGTATTAGATTTAAGCAGGCATCTGGAACCCAGCCATGACACATTGACAATTATATAAACAACTATATACAAAGCTAACAGTAAATAAGAGTTTTACTTGGTAGTATGATTGATGTATTTCACGGCTTTAATACTGGATGATATTTTATTGCTATATACCATAAACATTACTGAATAGTTACCTTACTTCAGGGTAAATTCCTTTTGTTAGACAATACCCACTCACAATTGGAATACAGTTTAAGGTAACTTTTCAACATGCAATTTACTGACTTGAGAGGCTTACGCGTATCTCATAGCTCTTTAACTGGAAAAAAATGCTCTACTTTTAAAGATAAAACCCAACAGATTTTCAGTATTAGCCATAGTTTAGCAAATTCCGCAGACTCAACTGTCAACTGATGTAGATTACTGCATTTGTACTGATGTCAGTAAAGCTAATATATCATGTGTATTTTAATGTATTCATTTAGTATTATTTAATCTGAACACCTAAATACAGTTGGATTTTTAAGACTGCAAGAGTAATATTACTGAGGGGAAATCAGAATAAATATTAACAAGGATGTTTCGGCGTCCTGGGTTCAGCAGTAGCAGTCATTTTCTCCTTCTTGGTAGCTGGTGCAGTGCTGTGTTTTTGACTTTTGGCCTGGGAACAGCACTGCTAACACCGAAGTTGTTGCTCAGTAATGTTTAGTCTGACCAAGGACATTCTGAGTCTCATGCGCTGCCAGGGAGGAGGGGAAGCCGGGAGGAAGCAGAGACAGGACACCTGACCCAAACTAGCCAAAGAGGTATTCCATACCACAGCACGTCATGCCCAGGATGTAAACTGGGGGCGGTTGTCCGGAAGGGCTAGATCACGGCTCGGTTGGGCTGGGTATTGGTTGGCAGGTGGTGAGAGGTTGCATTCTCTTCCCTTGTTACTTCCCTTATCATTATTATTATTGGTGGTAGCAGTAGTGGTTTGTGATATACCTTAGTTACTGGACTGTTCTTATCTCAACCCATGAGAGTTACATTCTTTTGATTCTCCTCCCCATCCCTCCGGGAGCGGGAGAAGGAATGGAAGGGGGTGTGAGCTAACGACATAGTGGCTGATTTACAGCTGGGCTTAAGCCACGACGTTCAGTTTCATTCTGGTTTTGTAAAAACTACATTATCTTTAATTTTCAAACAACTTTTGCCTAAACTAGAACTATTCTCATTTGTGGCGCCTTTCCAGTTTTAATTCCCAGTCTTCCAGGGACTAAGTAATTCAATTAATGTAGTATTTAAATGCAATTCAAACAAATTTACAAAGCTGCATATTCATCTTCTAATAGAAAAAAGCTGTCTTTTTCTTTTATGATGCAGCTAAATGAGTTTAACGTTTATCTCTACTGCATGACAATGTCAAAGTTCATGCACAAATCTATTAAATGGGAATCATTAGAATTAGACTCCCTCTTGCAGTGTTTTAAGACACATTTATGAAGAAAGCTCTTTTATTAAATTTTTTTCCTTGGTTTTCAGGGAACTGAGAGTTCTGAATTCCATTTTTGTCTTAAAACCTATAATTCACTAATGTTAAGGAAAAAAATATTTTCCCAATGACTCTTTAGTTCAGTTTTAAACAAGTACAGAAATTCAGCAAAGGAAGGTGGAAAAGTGCTTCAGCTTCCACCTTTCACATAACAGATCCTGCATTGCACACATGGACTTCCTGTGGATGCGTAATTCTGCCTATCCCTGTCTCCAAGATGAGCTGCATCTGTCTCTCCATGGCATGCTGACAGCTATCTCCTCAACCACCTCCTCCATGCAGTAAGTTATATTTACTGAAGACACACAGTAACGCAGGGATAAGAATGTAGTCCTGAGCACGCTGTTTTTGCTCATCCTGTTCATTCAAAGGTTTCTGCAAGGTTTTCTGCATCATCCATGGTCAAAAGTTCTCAAACATTTATCTAACAAATGACACATCTGACAACAACAAGTCTAGTGTTGATGCTCTGCACCACAATCAAATCAAACTTCCTTCTCAGTTTACTGCAAACACAATGTTTTGTTCCATGTGAAGGAATAACCCTCTAAATAATGGGTTGCATACTTAAGAGTCTAAAAATAGTTTTCATTCCTGTCTGAGTTTTCCCTATATATTATCATCATTATTATTATTGTTTTTATTATTATTTGGTTACTCCAGGGAACCATCCTCCTATTTGACCTATTTGACAGACCTGCTTCTGTTGCTACTTCAGGAGAGTGCCCTCCTGTAAAGGTACTGCATGCCAGCATAGTTGCATCCCTCCTGAACAAAAACAAAGACCTAACAAGACAATGAAAAAAGAAGAAAAGTTTTCTTCACCTAGTATAGCTGTACCCTAGTGAGGGAGTCTGCAACACTGTTCTGAGGGTCTGAATGCTTCTTCTTAATACAGAGAGGTATTCTACAACATAAACCAGGGTTCAAAGTCAGTTCGCTACTTGTTCACAGTGAAGAAAATTTTCTTGATCTAGCCCTATTTATTAACTCCTTATAACAAACTGATATAGTTGATTAAACCTTTAGTAAATCCTAAAAATGCACTTCCGATCTCTGTAAAAATTCCTGTTCTCCTACTTTGTTTTCTCTCATTAATAGTCTTTCACATTGGTGCTTCTTGCCTCTATTCCCAAGCCCTCTTTTACAGACTGTTTTGCTGTTTTATAAGACTTAGCCATCTTTCCCACTACCCAATCAATTTTCACATCAGCAACACTAATTGGCAACAGACTTGACACATTTCTTGATTACAAGTTAAAATACTTAGAACAAAGCTCTAAACCTTTAAAAGAGAAAGGGGGAAATGCTGCAAAGAAAATGTCCTCAATTAAATACTCTTTAAATGGAATTCTCTGGGAAGCAAAAGAAGAGGGAAATCAAGTCATGCAAGACCACCCTGTTGTACTATTATTTAAATCCCCAGAGATTTTATTTAAACTGTGTGTTCTAGATTGTAGTCACAAAAGTACCTCGAGCTTTTAAAGATATATATTTGTTCTATTGCCATGTAAATAGTTTCTTCAGATAACTTCAAAACAGTACATTAGTAATTTTGTTGGTAAAAATGCAGATGTTTAAATACATTTTTATGAGTTATGATAAAATCTGTGTCTGACAAGACATTTCTTTGTTGATTTGTAATTCAAAAATTATCAGAGAAAGTAGTGTGAAGAATCACAGCTTTAAAAATTTGCTATTTCACGTAGACTATCTTTACAAATGTATCAGTGCCTTATATTGATGGAAAGCATGAACGAAAGCTAGTTTTTTCTTGTAGTTGACAAAGATCATATTGCTTCAGGGACGACATCTAGATAGGCCATCATTTCTTATTTTATTGTCGAATAATCAAAATTCATTAAAAAAATGCATTATATAATGCTACAAAGTAAAACCAGATGCAGAACAAAAAAAAAAATAAAATAAGCATTTAGATTTGGAAGTTGAGTTCAGTCAGCTTATAAGCAAACTTTGTAGATCTTTTTCCTCAAGATTTTTCTTCTCAAAACTTTTCAGGTTTTATTCTGATTATCAATAAACCTGGTGGGATTGGCTTATTTTCTTTCATCTGGGGGATTGGTGTTACAATGAGGAAAACAAAAACATGACTAGGAAATAAAAATAAATCAAAAAACCTAGACTAATTTGCCCAGAAAATCATGGGCTTGACCAGTTTTACATCATGTTTCTTGAAACTGTAAATGAACCCAAGACCTATTATATCATGTTCCCATCTGAGAATCCAGACCACTTGTGAGCATGCCAATATTTAGCAAAAGCT
This sequence comes from Ara ararauna, assembly GCA_028858755.1. Classification (NCBI taxonomy): domain Eukaryota; kingdom Metazoa; phylum Chordata; class Aves; order Psittaciformes; family Psittacidae; genus Ara; species Ara ararauna. The sequence continues at coordinate 17,256,309 of CM054382.1, read as the reverse complement.
CCTAGATGTGTGACCCTACTCCAGTTGCATTCCTATACACATTGTAGGACTACATATATTTTATCAATTTTCAGATGAAGTTAATTCTTCACTTTAATTCTAATTTAAATTTTATTCATGTATGTAAAGAAGGAGCTCTTTATTATCTTTGCAAAGTTGGAATCACTGTTAGTTTAGATAAACTGCTTCCTTGTTTATTTAAATATTTTCTGAATATTCCAGACTGCTAAAGGACGAAAGTAGCCAGAGGCAATCAGATGGACATGGGCTGAAGTAAAGTGTGCTGTATATGCCAGTCTGACTATTCAGAGCAACAGCAGTGCAGTACAAATATTTTCTTTTAACAGGAACTTGAATACACATAAAGTGAGGGCTTTGCAAAACAGCTGTTTGGTAGAAGGCCTGGAGACTTTTATTGCGGCAGCAGGCATTTAGTAGTGTCAACAAAAGAGAGGAGGTAATAGGAAGCAACGCTTCTGACTCCAGGCCTTCAGCAAAGAGAGCCATTTCCTGAATTGCAACCATGGAAGGTTAAGATGTTCCTTAAAAGTAAAGCAAAGAAAGTCTTCTGCACAATATGTAATAGAACTGCAAGGCTTCTCCTTTAAGAGAATTTACTGCCTGGAGGACCTAGGTTGGTACACATACCCTGGACTATTACAAAATGAAGTTAATACACTTTTTTCTTTTTTCAATTAGACAATGCCACACATGCATAACGATTTAGAAATATGTTCTAATATTGCAAAGTAAACCATGTGAACAAAGAAGTCAACCTGCAGTGAGCTAATATGCTGAAACAACATGAAGAAAGGGACTCACTTAACACCTCACCTTTCTGCTCTTTTAATTTCCCCAGTCCCCAAAACCTGACCCCAGTACATCAAGGAAAAAGAGTACTAGTTTAGCCAACACTGAAAGCACACTTCTAGCAAGATTTCCTGAAAAACTGTAGAAACAAATATCATAAAGAGGAAGCTTGTTAGGCTTTAGCACTAAATTTAGTAAAGATAGGCTATGATTCTAACATTTCCTACATTAGGAAAGGTAGGATATTCCCATGAATTCTATCTAGCAATTACAGGGTGGGGGTTTTTTGAGAATACAATGGAATGTACTGAAAAGTACTTCTTTGGCAGTTTTTTCCTTGCACAGCTTTCCACTCTAAGTCAACCCCAAATATGTTCCTCTGTGACTCATGAAGCAGATATGGATTACAGTATATAGATCTTGCCACAAACTAGTTATCTGTTTCCCATCGATACGTAGCAGGAAAGCAAAAGTTAAAGGTCAACAAAAGGGTAATAGAGAAGCCAGATCACTGTTCAAATATACATTTCTGTGCAGAATTCTTCTGACTCTCAAGCTGAGTATTTATATATCCTTGTAGAGAGCAAGGGATGTAACAATATAGGCGCTTTGATTTTTATGGTGAGGAAGTCTGCCTGTTGAGTACAGAGCAGAGAGTTTATATGTTCAAAGGGACATGTTCCTGTTTTTCACACCTCTGGCAGACAGGCAGCTTGCTACAGCTCTAGTTTGCTAGGAACTGGATTTGATGGAGTACTTTCAGTTTCTCCTTTGATAATCTGCTCCCTTGAGAACAAAATGGTGGCATAGAGAGAGGAGAGTACATTTATCGTTATTTCTTATTTTTGTTGTCATCATACTTGGAGGCACTTAAGACCATAGCTCCTACTTCATCCAGAGGTGCAAACAACAAAACAAAACTGAACTTTTCCCCAAAGGATCCAAAGTCAAGTACAATTTATGCACATTTCCTATATGCCTCAAAATCTCTTTTCCTTTTCCAACATTTTAATACACACTTCATTTTCTTCCATTTAGCAGGAAACTTTGAAGCAGATACATAGAAATGCATTTCACAGTGGCATTCTGTGGTAAACATAACGTGTTACTAGCAGGTCTCAATCATCAGATCCTTTCAGTCCCAGAACACATCATAGCATGAAATCTGGCAACATCAAGGAACAACAATTAAAAAAAAAAAAAAAAAAAAAAACAAAACAGTAGCAAGCCCTTTAAAAAAAAACAATTTCTTAATAAAATCTAATTTTTCTATTTGTTTTAGAAATTTTTAGGTGAGAAGAAGCCAGATGTACATACAGAGATGCTTGCAATGGGTTCTGTTGCGCTTCCTTTCCTTCTTTTACCATATAAACATACACAAACAGGAATAGGAGAGTTACATATATTTCATGCATACAGCTGAGAGTAAGTAAGAACTCCGCCAGCTGGATGAAGTTCTAAATTTCCCAAGTCTGCAAAACTGAACCAGGAACCTTATGAGGCAGCCTAGATTTGGGAAATTGCCAATCCAGCAGAAATCATGCAATACTGTGTTGACTAGCCAGGTTTATAGTGTTCTGGTTCAGGGCTATTGGGAGATTTTTCCTTGCTTCTACATCACTGGAGTGCAAAAATGGGGGAAAAAAGTGAAATAAAAGGGCAAGAAAATCAAACTCTTTTTTTAAACTTCAGACACTGGTTCACATTAGGTTTGAACTGGGGCATGAGCCCCTGGGTATAATCTTATTTTATCCAAGCCATTGAACTTAATTTTACATAGGAATGAAAGACATGTTTGAAACAGAAATTATCAATGTGTTTTCTTTTTCACACCTGCTCAGATTGTTAATCAGAAACCATATCGTGAGGATTTTCTAGCTCTTCCTTTAGTGAGAACTCAGTCATGAGTATTCTTTTTCTCATAAATTTAATGATAAGATATTATAGAGGACTCAAATACGGCTTGGGTTTGCTCAAACTGCAGTTGGTTGAATAACTTACTAACTTCTACTGAGATGTATTATTATTCCGATGTTGAACACCATGGAAGACTGTCACGAACACATGAATTTAAAACATTGTGGGGTTTCAAAATTACTTTAAAAATTGTACAGTTTTATGAAGTGATATATTCTCATTTCTGCTTTTTGAAACCTCCATTTATAATCCTATGATAGAACTTGAGAGAATTATGGGCTTTCGTTAGAATTACACCAGATGGTTGATGGAAACCTGGAGATACATTATCATTTGCCACAAAATTCCTTTAGACTTTTCCATATTGATATCAAGCAAATGCTACTAATCCTTCCAATACTGCGCTCTTCAGTTATATCAGACAGCATCCAAACAGTACTTCAAAGTATATGCCAATGTGTTCTAGTAAAGAAAGAGGGTTTCTGATGGTACTATAACCTCAAACAAGCACGACAAGGAGAAAGAGTGACCTCTCCCGGCAAATGGTAAACCTATAGCTGTTTTCAAACAGAAACAAAAGGAAGGAAGGAAGGAGTTACATTTGAACAAGTTTTAGCTTTTTCAAATGTAAACATTGTTCATCTCAGAAGAAAATTCAAATCCTCACATGAATTTCGGAGTTCAGTAATGATGAGCAGACAATCAGATTATAGTTTGGTAAAGTTTAATGATGATAATTATTAATAAAAAGCAGCTAACATGCCCAGAAAAAGTTTTCTGTTGGCTTTGTGTGATCATTTGGCCTAATTATTTTTTGATGCTTTGCCCATCAAATGATGAATGTGCAGCTTGTGAAATGTCAAATATAATTAGAACAAATAAAGCTGTAGCGTGAACATCCAATAGACTCCCATAACCATTAGAAAGAATGCTCTTCCCAGGAGCCAATTTACAAAGCAGGAGGGGCATTTTACAGGTAGGAAAGTTGGCACACGGGTAATAGACAAAGCCTCTGAAGTCAAACAAAAGTGCTTGAGCAATTACAGACAGCTAATAATGCTCTATGCTTTGTTAAGCTTATCCATTTAGGGATCTTATCAAAATGCCTGAATTTCTCTGGGTTCAGTGATAAAACAGGGCCATATACAATAAAATTTTCATATTTATTTTATCAGCTTCCATGCAGTAACATATATGGCATCTCTACTAAGTTAAATAATAATTAACTGAATCAATATTGGAGTCAATTAAAGGAATAGAATATACGTATGCAATATAAAATATTGAAATCCCTGGTTCAGTCATTCAGGTTTGTTTAGTGTGTTCGGCATTGCGATTGTATTACTGCTCCAAGATTCACAGGTTGTTTAGATGACTCAGTTTATTCTACTTCATAGTATAACAGCAAGAACTTAACAATGGAAGAAGCTGTGGAGCTTGAATTTGAAGCCTTTCCCTCACAAATTTTCTAGAGAAAGAAGCTGATTCAGTTCAAGAAACTAATTTTTCTCTCTTTTTCTAAGGCTAGGCAAACATATATGCACATATATTATTAGAAAGAAGTGGTAATGTAACTTTTGAAGAAGCCATGTTTACATTTCAACCTTGACAATCCCAATCAGCCTCTTATAAATCCTGTTTTGTCCTAGAAGAAGTGACTTCCACATTTATTTCACTGAGTTTGGGTATTTCTACAATGATTCAGTATTCAGGGAAAAAGTCTCTTACCATCTTCAGCTCGCCCAACAGGTTCAGAAATCTGTTTTCTGGTACCTCCTGTTGGACTGCTGACAACTTCAGTGCAGCACTTGCCTTGCATTGATCTGCAGAATTTTTGTGGTTTAGAATTTCACCTGGTGCCTGCAATCCTCAAAACAATTTTGTTAGGTTTGGCTGCGGTAGAGTTAAATTTCTTCATAGAAGCTAGTATGAGGCTATGCTTTGGATTTGTGCTGGAAACACTTGATAACATAGGGATGTTTTAACTGTTGCTGAGCAGCAGTTACACAGCCAAGGTTTTTCTGCTTATTACTCCACCCCTGCTGGTATGAGCAGACTGGGGGTGCAGAAGGAGCTGGGAGGGAACACAGCTGGGACAGCTGAACCCAGCTGACCCAAGGGATATTCCATACCATATGATGTTGTGCTCAGCAATAAAAGCTGGGAAAAAAAAAAGGAAGAGTGGGACACAACGCATTTGAAATGATGCCATCATGTGTGATAAAGCCCGGCTTTCCTGGAGATGCCTGAACACCTGCCTGCTGATGGGAAGTGGTGAATAAATTCTTTGTTTTGCTTTGCTTGCCCTCATGGCTTCTGCTTTATCTATTAAACTGTCTTTATCTCAACCCATGAGCTTTCTTACTTTTACTTCTCTGATTCTCTTCCTCATCCCACCAGAGGGAACTGAGTGAGCAGCTGAGTGGGGTTTAGCTGGCAGATGGGATTAAACCATGACAATGATCGAACAGCTATTCAGAACAATATTTTTGTACTCTTCAAGAATATGACCAGAAAAAAAGTTACTATTCAAGGTAGACAGGAAGCCACAGAATTTTGCCAAAAGCACAAAGAAGGAAAATCAGGCTGTTTAAAATGAATGCACTTGGATTCCTGTGATTATGTTTTTCCACAAATAAATCTTGCCTTCAAAATTATCTCTGGAGCCAGTGATCCTGATTCTTAACAGAAATAGGGAAAGGGGGTCAAAAGGAAACAAGAAAAAGGGGTATGAAGGTACAAACTTTCCATTAGAGAAGAATATTAAACACTTCCTACTAGAAAAATACCGTGAAACAAAAGTGTGTAATGTTAACTGAAAATTTTGCAACATTTTCCTGTCACATCATAAACTTCTTAGTTTAGATCACAAACTGACTTCACGGAACTTCAAAGTTCCAATCGAAAAAACTCCCTTAACACAAATTATTTAGACGTTCCACTGCCTGGAGCTAAGAAAGCCAGCATTCAAAACAACACAAGTAGCAAACACCTGCAGATCCTAGCTGGCTGAGGTATGAGGATTCACTAAGAAGTAATCAATCTCTGTGTGCACAGCAAAACCTACCCTGCCTTGTGGGCAGTGGAAACTCAGGCAGGGCCCACAGCAAGCAACAAAACGTAAGGGAAAGCTCTGAATAAGTCTGGTATTGCGCTACATGTCATTATGCAGTGTTGCACAGAGATGTAATTGCAATTGCAAAAGTCATCTAACTATATGGTTAATCCTGAGACTGTGAAGTCTTCAGTCTGCAACTGTACCTTGGGCCAGCTACCAATATTTTACCATGTTTTTCAGAGATGCTAGAAAGTAAAAACAAATATACCATCCAATCTAAAGAATATGGACACAGGAATCAGCATTCATTCAAAAATTGATAAAGAATTATATAAACCAGCCATAGCTGACAAGAGTACAGATTGATATTGCTGCCATAAGCAAGAACTATAGCTAAGCCACAAGAAAAAGAATAAATTTTATTAAAAGCAATCAATCAAATGCAAAATCAAATAAAGAAACCATATTATTTTCATGCTGCCAAGTAAGGCCTGTCAAGAACAGAAAGTTCTAATGGAGGGATCTGTGCTGAAACCAGTTGATTCCTACAACATTGAGATGCAGGAGGGATGGGGGAAGATCATCCCTGTCATTTGCAGTTGCCAGAACAAAAGTTAAGCCTAGAGGAGTAAGGGATGCTTGGTATTTATCCAATTTTCCCATTTCTGAAATTTGAAGATAGTATTCTGATAATGTGCTATTCAGCTTTGTCTCTTTTCTGTAACTAAAGAGAGATTTTCAAAGTAGAGGTGGCTGTTCAGCATCGGTTTTTACTGGCAAGTTAATGTTCTGAATCTCTTTAGTTACACAAAATTAACATATCAGTATATTATGTTCCCATGTTTTAATTCCCATTCTACACTCATTTGGAAATAAGCATTCAGGAGTTAAAGTTAACAGTCATTTGGCAATTGTGTGACTGCCTAGGAAAGAGATTTCTCATTAGCTCAAAATAAATATTTCTTCTAAATAACTAAGCTAGTCAAGGTTCCCATAAAAAAATCACTATATGGAATGATCTGAATGGGAAGATCTACTTTACAGAATATCCTACATTTTGAGTTCATCAGAGAGAAGAAACTACTTTCCCAAATACCTGAAATCATGTTCTGGCACTGTTGTTTCTTCCAAATGTTTCTGTTTTCTGCTTACGTTTGATCTGAATGATGGAACATTTTTCAGTGAAGCTATTGTGGCAGATTTCAACACTCCCTTGTTTGTATTTAAAATGAGGAATCTTTAAAACACACACACACTCTTTCCAATAAGATTGTTCAAAGCAAGCTTTTTTGTTTGTCTGTTTGTGGGATTTTTTTTTAATCCCAGCAAGGAATAAAATAGGCAACAGATTTTTAGTAGGTTTTATCAAAGTAGGAATGAAAGGGCTAGGACATTATCTGTGCAATATCATAATTCATTTCTGAGATAATTACAAAAAATTTGCCAGGCATTTGGGTAATTTCAGATTCCCTAAATACATACAGATGGCTGTCTCTGAGCTACTGCACTGTGAATTTCAAGGAAAACTGCCTCTGTTTGCTTCCAAATGCTGCTCAAAGAATATATTAAGTATCAGATTTCAGATGCTTCTTTATTTCATAAAATGATACAGACAGTCCAATCCAGCAAAATTCTGCACTTAATGGCCAGTTTAGGTATTCAGTGCTTCTCACAAAGTCATTAGGTGTATGTAAGGTGACTTCTACAGTAAAAACAGTCTCTGCTATGTGAAAAATGTACAGATATGAAGAACTTCTCACTTCACAGCCAAGAGAAGGCATTATATCACTAGTCATCAGTCCCTGCAGCAGCTGAGAATATGGAAAGGTAGGCTGTCATCATATCTTTCTATGGGGCTGCAAATAAGGAACAAAACCTGGAACCAGTCATACTTACTAAATACCAACATCTCTTCAGGATTTGGAGATGCCTTATCACTGCAGCTGGGAAAGGAAAAACCATCACCTGGACAAAAATGTGGAGTACAGAGTTATACTTATGTACCAGCACAATTCTGAAGAGCATATTTAAAGGTGTGAAAATGCCACAAATTTTGGGGGTCATGCTCAGACTTATTGTCGTGGTTTAAGCTGTGATTTACCACGACACTTATGATCTTGATGCTAGAGAGACATTTTCAAAGGGATGTGTTAAAACTGGAAAACAGTTGTCCTCATACGTGAGCAGATCACCTAGTTCAGTGAGAAACACTTCTCCACTGCAGTACTTCTTCACAAAATTTTGTTAAGAATGCAAAGTAGCTGCGCAGACCACATTCAATAATAGGGCACTTGACTGCAGTAACTGTTGAGAGGAAAAGTTAGACCATAATGATGTCTAAACAGTCAAGATAATCAGATCATCTGCCATGATTGACTTCCTGTCTTGATCTTCCACCTCATCAGAAGGGAGCTCTCAAAGTTCAAAATCACTTACTCTCAAAATATTAACCTATTTCATTAATGCAACACCTGTGAATGGATACATTTTATTCTGAGAAGGCAGTTACAATTAAGCTTTTCTTTGTCTCTTGTAAGATCAGCGTATCATGGACCAGGCAGAGCAACTCCAACCCTTGCCCAGATTGCTGGTGGGTAGACCAGGATCTCTCATTTCAAATGTGGAGACCCATTTCTAATGAGTGCCACATTCTAATGTCTTCCATCAGTTTTAACCTACACCAGTCCCTGGAAAGGCAGACCATGTCTTGCTGCAGTATATACCTTATCTTTCTCATCCCTAGGGCAAGAATGTGACTGTTCAGTGGGTGGTAAGTGGCTAAATTCATTAGTGGTTACAAAATATGTTGTTATCCTCAACTGGAAAGCTCTGTGTAACTGCAAAATCATGTATTATTTGCTTTGGCAATAATACTTCTATTTTTAATCTGGCAGTGAATAATTGGCAATTGCTTGCCAGAGATAGTCAGCCAAAAATAATAGTCACCAATGCCAAAAGAAAACTAGAGCAGAATAACTGATTATTTAACCACAGTAACTATTTTCATATAATGGATTAAATATTTAAATAAAGTATATGATGGAAAAGAGAAAAACTTAAAAGCATCTGTGATATAAGCCTTGCTACTAATGAAATAGTTGTGAGAAATTACAAGTATTCTACTCTATGTGATAAGCTGCAATTATATTTCTTCTGCTCCATTCACATTTATCACCCCACTGTGCTGCGGCACATGCTCTCTAAAAAAAGGCCACACAACCTCACAAAATGGAGGATGATCGCTGTTTTCCACAGTCCAGATTCTGAGCTTAGTTTAGGCTGATGAAACATTCAGTCACTTCACTTCGTCTTTTAATGTCATGAATTTGTTTAAATCATTTGTTTGTCATCTAATTTATCTTTTATGAGGAATCACTTTAAAAACTGAAATAATTCATTTGTACCTTGAATTGCTATGAAAAATTAACACTACCAAGAAAAAAAACCCAAAAAGTTCAAACCAGACTGGTTTAGAACCGTCTGCTTAAAATTATACAGAAATCCAATCAGTTACATTCTCTGCTCAGACTGAACCTGCACCAAGTTTCCCAATAACTTCCTAAGAAGGTTTTATTTAATCAAGAACAAGTTCCATGGAGCCTCAAAGGTCACAGTTTCGAAGGATTACCTGACCTAGACTTTGTATAAAGCAGATGGCTCTGCTTTATGGCAATTAGTAAGCAGGAACTGTGGTATCTGGTTATATCTTCTGATTCTCTGTTTATATGAAGTTATGTGAAACTGGAACCTCTTTGAAAGTCAAGCTGTGTGGAAACCATTTAAAACTATTTCATTTCTAATTACAGGCTTGATAGAGCCATTTTCATGCAAGAGTAGGATTAATGCAGAGACTGTCAAACTTCTAAACATCCATCGATTGGTAAATGGTTTGACTGTTTCAAAGGCTATCGCTAAGATAACCTTGACATGGGGAGTGGGAATCTCACTTTAGAGAAAAAAGTAAAACTCACCTACAAAGTTTAAGTCAATATGAGTGTTCATCTAGCCCTGTCTTCAATGCAACTTCAGAGTGGCAGTGGTGGTTCCTTACTGATTCTGTTTTCTTTAACATTGCATTTTTATGGCCAAAAACAGAGCTTGAAAATATTGTTTTCTTACTCCCTGACATTTCCCATGCATGTAGAAAGGTAGACATTTCCCATCACCTGTCAGGGTACATGAAATGGGAAACTAAACTGAATTTTTAAGCTAACTCTTTCTGGCTTCCCACAGAGATGCAATCCCAAAGTGATGGACCCCAAAAATGACGTTATTTTCCCCCAGCCTTAGGGCATGTGTGTGTGGTCAGCTGCACATCATCACACAGCATATGCCAGCTCTGTCACAGCTGGCATGGGCCATGTCTGCACAAAAGGAATGAAACCACACTGGAATATCACTAGGCCACATTCCTATGAACTAATAACATTATCTGTACTTACTGTTTTATTACTTCAGACTAACACAGGTGGAACAAGTGTAAAACTATCTTCAGCTGATGATGCAAGCGCATCCTTAACTACTCTGTCAGCGCACTAAGCACTCTTATCTTCCACTTCTCCTATCTCTGCTTCACATAGCCTGCTACACTTCGATGACCTTAGGAATCAGTAAGACAGTAATATCACTGCTGTACAGAGTGGGAAGTTTCCCTTGTAATAGAGAAAACCATCTCTGTGTTTTCTTACTACAAATCTTAGGTTTACCTCCAGAAGGAAACAAAAGACAAAACAGCATTAATTGCAATTTAGTGGGAGTTATGTATGGAGTAAGCGGGAGGCTTTGCAAATCCAAATTGCCTTTTCTCACAGGTCTAGGACATCCTTTAAGTAGGCTTCAGATATTTTCAAGCAATCAGTTATGTTTCAAAATCTAAAGAGAAAAAAAGTTTAGAAATCGATCACTGATCTCAAATATGTTCTTGTATCATTGTATGCTTTTAAATGGATTTCAGGAAAGAACGTGCAATGAAGACGATAAACTGATTTTTATAAAAATCACATACACATCTATAAAAGAACATCGAATGTATGCTTGAAATCTGAAAATTATTATGGGAAAAAGCAGATCTACAGCTGCAGAACTGCTACAACATAAAGGAAAACCATTAGATGATCGCATCCCAGTAGCATCTGAAATAATTTTAAGAAAATACATTAAAAATTCAACCCTAAATTGTTTACACTGGACTTGCACTGTCCAGTATGGTGAGGACTTTGTACAGCACTCGACAAAGTGGCTTTCTGGTTTAAGAGTGGAGATGTGCCAACTAAAAATCTGAGCGGGTAAGAACTGTTTTTTACTACTGGCGCAGTGGAACTGCTGACATCGCTTTGCCAATTGATGTGACTGGCCTAAAAGTTAGAAATTTTTAATTAAAAAGGCCCTGAAAAACATAACTTTACAAACAACTGGAGATTAGCATTCTTATTGCCTCTTGAGGCCAGTTTCTGTAACCCTCATAGACATGCAGAAATATTTTCCTGTTCATGTAGTTTCACTCGTTTTTCTGTATCTGATTATGAGCCCACTGGGAGCAGCAGTAGTGAGGGGAAAACCTTCCTCTGCAAAAGCAACAAGGAGCTCTCCATCAGGCCTTATAAGACAAGTCCAGCACCAAGTGAATCCTTCCCAGCATTAGGGAATGTAAACTATAGATGTTATTAAGATATACAGGTGAAGTGCAGAGCACCCTGAATAGATGGCTTCATGACACATTGTGAGAAAGGCACCAAGAGTAAATAAGGTCTGATGAACAAAACAGGTCCAGGAAAATTTGAGACAAACACAGAATTTAAGTGCTTCTAAAATGTAATCAGTAAAATGTATTCCTACAAATATTAAAGACAGAAGACATCTTAGAAGTGTGCTGATGGAATAAAGAAAGATGAATGTGATAACTGTGTGACCACAACCCATATTATCAATATGACTATAATGGCAGGTGCTGATTCTGAATTCCACCTAAGTTGCTTGAAAAGTATATAAAAGTTCCAAATTAAACCTAGAAATTTAATTCTGATCTTCTTGTATTTCCACATCATCACAGAAGACTTGGGCATATAGACGCAACTAAATTTGGTTGAGTAGTTTCTCCTGTATTAGTATATGTAAGCTTTTCTAACATCCTGCTGGCTTAAGGAGTTCTCTTGAATTAGTCTCAAAAGGAGAAATGGTAAGGTTTCCTTTGCACAATGTGTAGCAATCAAGGTGCAACAACAACAACAAAAAAAACACAACACTCTATCACAATATTCCTAATTATGAGAAAACAGTGTCACTGTTAAATACGACACAAGGCTACAGTGCTCCGATCCAAGCCTAGAACTAGACAGTGGAAAAAAACTAAGCTGTGGGTTGGGAGAACAAGAGAGAGAAGGACATAACATCTGGCTGGTTCAGGGGAACAAAGGTGGCCGTAATACTGCCCTGATGTCAGGTTTAAACATCTGCAGTTCATCACCTTTGTATAAAAAGTAACTCACATGCACTGTGTCCCACCCTTTTACTCAGCCTGGCACTTCCCAGCTCCTTTTGACATTTTGAGCTCTTTTAAGAAAGGAGGCACTCTCAGATTTTGAAAAGTGGCTGAAGATGGAAACAGTGCTTTTGGGAGACTGATATTGGAGTCAGCTTTCTCTTGAGGACTGCACATCCGGTACTACCTGTACATACCTAAAGGACTTCACAGTCATCATCTGTGTCTTCTATAATATGTAGCATAAATGCTGACTCTAGAAATTATGAGTCTGCCAGCAATTGAATACATGTGCTCTTTCTTCCTCTCTAAGCGCTACCACTGCAGTCATGTTGATGTGAGTCAGCAGTGGTTAGTTGTATGGTAATGATACTCAGGTGCTTAGGTGCTTAAGTGCTTACAGGCCGCAGGAACAAATTTGGAAAGAGACTAAACAACTTTGATAAGGGATTTAAAAAAGAGGGAATATTACAACGGAAATTGCAATCAGGACACAGCTGGGAGCTGAATACTTTCTTTCTTCCAACACTGCCCTGCTGGGTATTGAAGACAAGGCATGTTGGTTACTGGGGCAACAGGTAAGTTAACATCAAACATACATACTAGCAACCTGGTATATTTTTGATTGTGGAAGGTCAAGGTTGCTGAAAGTCACAGCATCTTCACTAAAGAAATGATGAAAAGGACAACAAGCTCAAAAACAGAAAGAGCAATAAAAGTGAAAAAACATATAATTTCCAGTGGCTGCTGAAGGTTATATTTAAGTCTACCTCATTGAAACAAAAAAAAACCCAAAACTGTGCCCTTAAATCTAAATTTAAATCTTAAGGTGAACACACAGATCAAGATGCTCAGCTGCTGAAAATGAGTAGTCAACTTCAATGACAGTTCCATGACAGCAAGGCACTATCTTGCCTTTATGCCCCTTGAAGCAAGTAAATCTGATCAGAATATCACTTATTAAAAAAAACAAAACAACCAAAATTAGGTGCATTTCAAAGATAACTTTTCATTTCTAAAAAGGGCAGGATTTTGTTAAGAAATAGTTTTACAAATTGAAATTCAAATTTGAAATTTCTTTCAAAAATTCTTTGAAGAATTATACTGTTAGGTTACTGTATTTGTTATTATATAATATCTGTAAAGAACAGATCAGCAAATTTTAAAACCATTTTACGGTAAACTCTACTCTTCATTTTACATGGCACAATGAGAATGGAGTGGCCTTGCAGAATATCTGTCCACCTAAACACTCTTTAATTCTGATATTAAATTTGAGCCTTTAGTAGTGTTTTCAACTGCTGTCTCTGAGTTCAAATGACCAATGCATAAGAGTCTGGTAAGAAAAGAAATTCCCTTTCTGCCAGCACAAGCCTTTACCCATGTAAATTAAAACCATGAAATTCAGAATCCTTGACATAGTTTCAGCAATGCTTAATTCTGGATTAATGAAACAAGTTAACAACTTTAAACTATTTCACTTAGACACATCAAAACACATATTGTATTATTTTACAAAGAATAATTAATCTAAATGCTAACATAAGATTTACATTATGGGCCCCCTCCAGAAGCTATCGGGAGAACTGGCTACCCTGGATTTGGAGAAGGCTGAGGTTCTTAGTGACTTCTTTGCCTCGGTCTTCACTAGGAAATGCTCTGACCACACCATCTAAGTCTTGGAAGGCAGACGCAGGGACTGTGAGAATTAAGACCCTGGGCCCACTGTAGGAGAGGATCTGGTTCGAGACCATCTTAGGAACCTGAACGTACACAAGTCCCTGGGACCTGATGAAATCCATCTGTGAGTCCTGAAGGAGCTGGCAAATGAAGTTGCTAAGCCACTGTCCATCATATTTGAAAAATCATGGCAGTCAGGTAAAGTTCTCGATGACTGGAAAAAGGGAAATATAACCCCCATTTTCAGGAAGGGGAAAATGGATGAGCCGGGGAACTACAGACCAGCCAGCCTCACCTCTGTGCCTGGCAAAATCTTGGAGCAAATTCTTCTGGAAGGCATGCTAAGACACATGAAAAACAACAAGGTGGTTGGTGACAGCCAGCATGGCTTCACTAAGGGGAAATCCTGCCTGACCGATCTGGTGGCCTTCTATGATGGGGCTACGGAACTGACGGACAGGGGTAGAGCAGTTGATGTCATCTACCTGGACTTGTGCAAAGCGTTTGACACTGTCTCACATGACATAGAATCATAGAATAGTTAGGCTTGGAAAGGACCTTAAGACCATCTAGTTCCAACCCCCCTGCCAGGGCAGGGACACCTCACACTAAACCATGCCACCCAAGGCTATGTCCAATCCAGCCTTGAACACCACCAGCAATGGAGCATTCACAACTTCCCTGGGCAGCCCATTCCAGTGCCTCACCACCTTTACAGTAAAGAATTTCTTCATCATATCCAATCTAAACTTCCCCTGTTTAAGTTTGAACCTGTTACCCCTTGGTCTCTCACTGCAGTCCCTCATGAATAGTCCCTCCCCAGCATCCCTATAGGTCCCCTTCAGATATTGGAAGACTGCTATGAGGTCTCCGTGCAGCCTTCTCTTCTCCAAGCTGAACAGCCCCATCCTTGTCTCTAAGTTGGAGATTCATCAATTTGATAGGTGGACCACCCAGTGGATAAAGAACTGGCTGGATGGCCGCACACAAAGAGTTGTGCTCAATGGCTCAATGTCCAGCTGAAGACCACTAACGAGTGGTGTCCTTCAGGGATCAGTGTTGGGACCGGTCTTCTTCAACATCTTTGTTGGTGACATGGAGAGTGGGATTGAGTGCGCCCTCAGCAAGTTTGCCGATGACACCAAGCTGTGTGGTTCAGTTGATATGTTGGAGGGAAAGAATGCCATCCAGACGGACCTTGACACGCTTGTGAGGTGGGCTGATACCAACCTGATGAAGATCATCCATGCCAAGTGCAAGGTCCTACACCTAGGTCAGAGCAATCCCAGGCACAGCTACAGGTTGGGCAGAGAAGAGATTCAGAGCAGCCCTGTGGAGAAGGACTTGGGGCTGTTGGTAAATGAAAAAATGAACGTGAGCCGGCTTCAGTGTGCGCTTGCAGCCCAGAAAGCCAACCGTATCCTGGGCTGCATCCAAAGGAGTGTGACCAGCAGGTCGAGGGAGGTGATCCTGCACCTCTACTCTGCTCTTGTGAGACCTCACTTGGAGTATTGTGTCTAGTTCTGGTGTCCTCAACATAAAAAGGACATGGAACTGTTGGAACAAGTCCAGAGGATGGCCACGAGGATGATCAGGGGACTGGAGCACCTCTCGTATGAAGATAGGCTGAGAAAGTTGGGGCTGTTCAGCCTGGAGAAGAGCAGGCTGCATGGAGACCTCATAGCAGCCTTCCAGTATCTGAAGGGTGCCTATAGGGATGCTGGGGAGGGACTCTTCATTAGGGACTGTGGTGATAGGACAAGGGGTAAAGGGTTCAAACTTAAACAGGGGAAGTTTAGATTGGATATGAGGAAGAAATTCTTGACTGTGAGGGTGGTGAGGCACTGGAATGGGTTGCCCAGGGAAGTTGTGAATGCTCCATTGCTGGTGGTGTTCAAGGCTGGATTGGACATAGCCTTGGGTGGCATGGTTTAGTGTGAGGTGTCCCTGCCCTGGCAGGGGGGTTGGAACTAGATGATCTTCAGGTTCTTTCTAACCCTAACTATTCTATGATTCTATCCTATTAAAGCAAAATGTTCTTCAGTTTTAATTCAGTTTTAACTTTTCTATGCAGCATCAGAATATGTACAACTAATACGTAAAAATAAGTGATAGCTTGCTTATAGTTTGTATTTTTTCTACATCATCTTTTTAGGTATAGTTTTATTGGGTGAATTTAATGGACCCCCAAAATTAACCCATCCCAGTTAATAATAAATACTTCACAGAAATCTCAGAAACATGTAAAATGCTACTAACTTCACAGCATAATTAATGCAGAAATGTGGGGTTTTACCTTTTCTGTTTCAGTTTGGCATTCTTCCTCAGTATCAGCTTTTTTTTACCTTCGTTGTTTTATTATTGTTAGGAACTACACACTGAGACTTCTGCACTTAAAGAATTCATTCTCTGTGCTCTTGCACTGATGCCGAATAAGATGTGACATCAAGCCTTACACAGTTTCTCTTTCCGTGTTCAATGCAGTCACAAAAACGCACTCAAAGTAGAATAAGCTTTGAGAGAAATGTCAGCCAAAGGCTCTCTTTATTAAGATTTCAGATATCTCTCTTCATGCCTAAAATGTGAATGCTAGTGTGTCAGGAAGCAAGAACTCATTATTCAAACAGTACAATGGCCACTATTCAGCCACTCTCAGTGCATCCATAAGCACTACTTCCATAAGTACTCTTTTTGACACTTAAATATGGCCCAAATCACTTTGATGAACATTAGGGAATTAATCTATCAAAATGCATGACAATTGAATCAACAAGACTGTTATCTATGATAAAAAAAGTTAAAATCATCTCTGTAAATAAATCTCAGAAGAGTAAGTGAGGCCACAAAATCAGACCAATTTGAAAACTCTGAGTTGTCTTGTCCAATTAACACAGTTTATTTTTGTTATTTGTTTTCATGCACTGCTGGGCTCTGGCAAGGATCATGGAGTCCACTGCCAAAATACTTTGAAAAGATTGTATATACTACTTGATTGGGAACAAGATCTAAAAGAAAAATCTCAGCGAAGCTGCTTCTCTTGAGATTTTTCTACTGAGATTTTTCTGCCTAGCTGTGTTATTTCATAACAATATTTTTCAATAGTGTAAAAATTCAACTGGGCACAAGAATCTTCACCAAGTTAAATAAGATTTAGAAGATTTTCCAAGTCTTTTGGACTAACCAAAATTAATTGCTTTGAGTTTCCTCAAGCATTCATGCAATAGAAATGCAGTAGTTATATTTCTTGCTTTGCAAAAACAAATGCAATCAGGTTTTAACAGACAACTCACAGTAAATGAACAGAAAACAGGAATGCGAGCCACTAAAAGAAAAAATTGGAACTTAAAGAAAATATTAATTGAAAATTGTTGCAATATTCCAGATGGGGTTTCTGTCTTAGAAAATTAATAGCAAAGTGCTAGTTAGCATCACTGTAAGTGGGAGTGAATGAGAACTGATTCTGAGAAAAAACCTCAAAATCACCTATACTTCTTCCCATATGAATTTTCTTCTACTACCTCTTAGCATAAAACTGAGTCCAAATTTCTGTAGACTTAATAATATATGACAGAACATAGCCTAAGGTGATACAACAGCATACTGAGAGGAAGGCAAGTACTGCAACTCTATCCACACAAGCACATTTTTAAAAAGCAAACAGTATTTTTCCATGATCCAATGACCCTATACATTTTAGCAAGATGGAGAGCGATCACTGACAGAACGAGATACAACCAGTTACCTCTCTTACACATACCAGTTTTGTACTCCAGGAATGAGACTCATGCCATTAGAGACCTCCACAATAAGGATGCTTCCCCAAATTTTCTAAACCCAAAAGTAAAAAGGAATCAAATTTCTAATTCGCTTTTGGGCAATTTAACGAGTACCTGTGCACTTAATGTTCACACATTGGTTATCACCTATCTGATGTTAAAGCACAGGAGTAAATCAATGTTGTATCAGGAACTGTACAGAATTTAAGAAGTATACAGAGCCATCTCATAACATACAAAAAAACAGCCATAAACAAAAGCAGTGCAAAATGCTCATTAGCACAACATGCTTCCACAGTACCACTGTCACTATGCCTCAGGCATATTTAAAGTACAATATCTTTAGCAGTGAGATAGTGAAAAAACTGCAAAGACATTGTTGATCTGACAACACTCCTGCTACTTGCTTAAGTTTCTTTCCACTCCATCAGCAGAATCTGTACCATTTCTCCTTCATGGCTTTGCCCTTTGCCTTTCTAAATCCAGGCTCCCTCGTTCTCTGCCTACAGCATTAACACTAGTCACACAAGCAAGCCACAAGGATGACAGGGGTGCAGGCTCACAAACACTGATTGATGATGCACTTCCTAAGAAAGCAGAAGCAACTAATAAAGATGACCTTAAGACATGATTTATGTGTGTTTGGCAATTCAGACACAAACTCATACTGCAGACTAGCTAGAGACAGAGGCATGGGAAGAGCAGATGCTGGGGATCTATCGAAAAGTCCTGCTCAAAGCAGATAACTGGTTGCAGCTCAATTCAGACACAGCAGAATACGAAATAAGTGCAGCATCAGAACTAGATGAAGGAATATAATTGATTTTATTTTGTGTTTGTTAGAACTAAAAAGAATTCAAAACGTTTTCAACTTGGAAAAAAATATTGCTTCTGATGAATTTTTCAGAAAAGAAAAGTTGGAAAAATCTAACTGAAACATTAGCATAACCTCACGTATGTATACCCTCAACACTGCTCCTCCTCAGTGCCTCTCATCCACAACTGAAAGTGTCATCTTCATTTTGGTAATCTTTACAAATCATGAGGGCTGGACAATACCTAAGCCTTTAATTCTCTGTTTGAAAATGCAGAAAAACATGGAACTAGCCTGGATTTTCATGTCACAGATGGTATTTACAGAGAAATCAAATATTAAAACTATCACGCTTTTTGTTTGTGTCCTTTAGAATTTTTACTTGCAATCCAAGATTACTGAACCTGGAAAAAATTGACGCCCAATCCCACATTTTACCATATTGTACAAAAACATATTTAGGGACTAGAGAAAGCAGGCATGAAATAGTATTTACAAATACTATTTTTTTTTTCTCATTTATAACATGTTCTTTGATCTTCTCCTCCAGTCTGGGGTTCACAATCTCTCATATCTTTTTTAGTTTGGCTCATATCTCCAAGCCAACAGGAATTATGACACAAAATTTTTGCTTTAGCAGTTCAAGACCACAGAAGACTCTTTTGTTGTTCTTTTCAAAGAAATAAAAACAAAATTAAAAAAAGGAATGAAAAAAAAACCCCTCATCTGCCCCTTAACAGCAAATGAACTGCATTTTTTTTCATGGAAAAGTGTAGGAATGGTAGCTTTATCTACTCCTCTTTGGGTATAAAAACGAGATTTTCAGAGCACCCAGGAAGCCAGAACATAGTATCCATAGCAAGAACATCTACACAAAACCAAATAGCTCTGATTCTTCTGGCTGCTTCTTCAAAACTTTGACCAGATTACTACAAAGGTTTGTGAATTATTCTCAGCAAAGAACTCCTTCCAGCGTCCAGCAGACAAGGCTCTATCCATTTCAACGTCAACAAAATGTCCAATGGACACCTTCCACATGTGCAGGGCAAACAAAAATCTGATGTCTTTACATGGAAATACAAAATGGTCTACATGTTGATTTATTTTTATACAGCTCTCAGTTTACTGTGTGGTCCAATATGAAATCCTTATTCCTGTGAAATAACTTTTCTGATCTCTCTCCAGAAAGAAACCCAGAGAAACATTTTTATGGCTAGAACAAATTACAAAATATTTCATCATGCCTTAATATGTGCACATTTGTAAGACAAAGGATTACTTAAACCAACTCTTCCATTCATCTAAATTTTATTGTGCCCAGCAGAAATGGTATTTTTCCTATCAAAAAGTAGTGGCACACAAACTGTTTAGTTTTGGCTTAATTGAAAACACACAATCCGTTTTTACTACAACTTATTTTTACCACATATAGATATGATACATATGCCTAATTGTTATTTGCTTTTAATTTTTCAGTGTAAGAGTTTTTAGCATTTCTCTGGTCTCAACTGCATATGAACCAATCAAAGCTAGTCAATCACAACTCCATTTGATTGTATATCCCAAGGCAGTGGTTTCTTGTTTAGTTACACTGAGTGCTATCTCAATTAATCTATATTTATGTCTGCATTTTACTTGCATTTCTTCTTCCTCCACAATAATTTTTAATAGTGTAATCCCTTTACTCCTGGGTTTTATTCTGACATAGTCAAAGGAGAATCGATCTTACATCTTTACAATTAGCTGAAAGTCTGCATTAAAGCCTCTTGGGAACTCTTGAAGAAAGTACAGTAAGTGCATGACTTATCATTTTGGAGGAAGCACTGTGTTTTGAAGGAAGCATTGTGTTTTGAAGGAAGAATTGTAATAGTATGTCATAAAACAGTTCTTATTAATTGCAAGTTTTGTATGGCTTGCATTTATTAAAGTTTTTAATTTATTGCCTTTGCCACCATATGTAGTCTGTAATTTGTGAAACACAAGACTATATGCATTTCCCAAAGACATTCTCTCTAATCATTTGCAAATTTAACATATTTAGCACAAAGAGATGCTGCCTAATCAGGACCAGCAACCTGGTCACTAACAACACTAGTATACAGACAAGCAAATAACAAAAGCATAGGTGCATTGATCTACACCAGCAGTAATACTGGTCAAAAAGATTTAGTAAGATTTTTCAACTGTTTCACACCCTCTGCTCATCAGGAATTCAGAACACAGTCTGGGTGCTCTGAATGGACAGAGGAAAACCTTCCTAACAAAGCAGCTGTAGTCAAAAATTAGAACAGGTCTAAGGAGTAATTCTGGGAGAGCAGTATTAATGACCCACATTAGAACACTAGCCTGAGACATTCTGAAAAAATGGCAGGAGATAAACACTTGCTATGTTGTAATTCAGAAAACTCTTCATGGAGCAGATTATTATAAAGGTGATGGGGTAATATTTCACCAAAGCACATTCACAGGTAACATTAATGCTAGCAGACTCATTAATACAGAGGATACTCATAAAGTTGACAGGCTGCTGTATGAAGCCCATACAGCATCAGATCCGACTATAGGAATAAGTTTTCCAGTGACTGAAGAAGTTGCACAGAGAAGGTTAAACCTTTCTGGTTTTGCAACATTCACTGTTTTGAATAAAATAGAATAGATTTTACAACTACTTCCATTGTAAGGGATTTTCAATGATAATGTAGTTCAGGTTTCACCAAGTTAAAACATGCTATTAAGGGCATTGTCCAAACACCTCTTGAAGATTGCCAGCCTTGGGGCATCAACTATCTGTCCAGGAAGCCTGCTCCAGCATTTGACTACTCTCTCAGTAAAGAAATGCTTCCTGATCTCCAGTCTAAACCTACCCTGGTGCAGCTTGCACCATTCCCACATGTCCCATCACTGAATACCAGGGAGAATTGTTTTCTACCATGTAGCTGACTTCAACTCTCTGATCTCAGTTGTTTTAAGAATGCAAAATTTCAGATTATTTTCATAATTACTCCTCCCAACACAAGAGATCACAGTGATTAGTGATTAGGGTTGTGGCAACATAAGCACAAACAGCACATACCTGGTTCTGATGCAGGGCCTCTACCAACAGCAGTCATGCAACAGTATCAGAAAAGATGAAATAGAAAAGACAGTTTTTTACCAGACTGCATGCATCTCTGTGCAGCTTACCTTTGATACTTCCAAATGAGTAACTTTAAACTTTTCTTCCAAAATAGTTATTTCTTTGTTCAATATGTGGTCTGAGGGTGTCAACCAGAAGCAGGTAATTTTCCTTACCTTGCAGTTAAGAAGGGTTTCATTTGTTTTTGTAAAGCCCTCTTAATATTCATTCTATTAGCTACCGCATATGAACCATGGTTAGGTCGAAGTCAGCCTATCCCCCAACCCTTGGAGATATCAAATTTAACTGAAATAACTGAAATTTAACTGATTGAATTTGGTCTATTCCAATTAATATAACTTTTTTTGACATTTACAGTAATTCTTAGTTACAGTGCAGGGTTCTTAAAGGACTTCAACACTAGAATCAACATTTCATAGCAGGAGATGTAAAAAACAAAGTGAATTAACTCTTCTTCATAATAAAACAGCTCTTTCCCCTATTCCCTGTTAAAGAAGTCTTAACAAAATAGTTTTTATTACAGGACAATGAAAAAAAATGTAAGTGAAATGTAGTATTTCAGGGCTTTCAGAGCATTTATGAAATCATGTAACCATTTCTGTCATGTGTACTTCTGACAGCATTTCTCCTAAGTGTATTTCACCACAGTTTAGACAAGGTTACTTAATATGGTACCTGTCTAATGCTGTTCAGTCAGTTACATGACTCAGCTAAGAGGTTTCTGAGAGCTTTCATGACCTAGTAGCAACCTCATGTTTGTTACCAGAGCCCCAGTTTACAATCTCAGAAATATTACTGCAGCCTTGATTTTGGCCTGACTTGGAATTTTTTTCAAAGACAAGGAGGTCTGTGCACAGACTGCACATAAACCTCATCAGTAACACAGAGCTCCTTTCTTAAAATAAATTTGGGAAAAAGTATACTCAGTAGATAGAAAACATTATCCTTTTAAAGGGAACTGTTTTTCAGCCTCCTCCATTGCAAGTATCCATTAAAAGGAAAGCCATCATTTTGTAAACAAATCGCTCAAATACTTAAAGTCAGGCCTTCCCAATCCACCAAAATCAAAACACCACAAACATAAGGAATGCCAAATTCAGTTAACACCATTCATGGTGAATAATTTAAAAACATAATACCTTTTTACCTTACTGCAAATAGATACAAATTCCATTAATCCTGGACAGACCTTTGTATTGAATTTTGATAATAAACTCTTTTGCATGACCCACAGAAAAGACTTTGGGAGTTGTAAGTGGGAGTGAACAGTAATACACAGCAAATCCTGCAGCCAGTGGAGCCTCCCACCTGCTTTGTGTGGGCATTGCAAACTCCCACAACTGTAAGCAGAAGTTAGTAACTCCAGTTATTCCAGGAGGAAGCCCCAGAATGTAAATTACACATAATTAATACATTATCTATAGGTGCATGTTAAACTGTAAAAAGATTTCAATGCGCTACATGGGTGCAACATTCATGATCAAGCTTCAAATCCTTTACTTCCTCTGAATTGTTTCTACCTCAATATATACAGCTTAACATGTTCTCCCCTATATCAGCTGATTTTCTGCTTTTATTCTGCCTTATTTTGAACTCATATTTTTACATCATGCAGTACAGCAAATTAAAAAATGCCTTTGTTTTTCTTGGAGGTACGTGAAGCATTTCTACATGAGCAGCAACAAGTTTGCGCACATTTTCTAGATACATTTGTGGTATATATCCATAAGCACATATATTTTTTGGTGAGTTTGCAAAACTATGCATATTTTAAAAGAGCATTTTTCTTTGAAGGAAAAATGTGTTTTCTTTGTAGTAAGTAAAAATACATATGCTGATCTAGTAATATCCTTAGGGAAAAAAAAGTTATACCAAATATGCTTAATCTATGTCTAGAGGGAAATGAAAAGACTAAGAAAAGCGTAGATTGCTCTGAATAACGGAATGTTTGATCTGCATGTAATGAAAGTACTTTACAACCTTCACACCACTAGTTCATGTTGATGGACAGGAAGCTTAGACTTTGAGTTGGACTTGGAGGAATTTAGTTAACTAAATCCATCCCCTTGCCTCAGAGATGAAAGCCACTTCCTATACCACATCATCTCTCTCTGGCTTTCTTGCACTGCTGTCAGCCCTTTCAATATTTCTGTGTGTCAGAAAAAGAATTTACATCTATGGTATAGGCTGGAAAAAAGTTACAAGATTCTCTAATATAAAACAAAACAAGACAAAAAACCAACAAACAGGCACAACATAGGAACACACACATATATATTAAAATTCACCTATCTAGTTGTAAAATGATCAGCCAACTTTTGTAGTAACCAGAGAGGCTGTTTTGACAAATATTCCACGTGTGAATACCCTTTGTGCTCAAAAGTCACTGAGGTTCTCACTGGTGTGCGTTCTGAATCCCTCAGTTCAAGCTGATTAAAAAGGCAAAAATTCAAATTCTTGACATTCACCTGATGTCAACTGCCTGCACCAATCACTGCTTTTGGTTGATTTTAATATTTTCCTCTGACTTTTGAGCTCTAGACAATTCTTATGCAGTAATTATCGTGGTTTAAGCCCAGCTGTAACTCACGCAATTCTCTCTCTCACTCCCCCCTCTTTCTTCACCCCAGCTCCGGGAGGATGGGGAGGAGAATCAAATTAATGTATCTCCCACGCGTTGAGATAAGAACAGTCCAGTAACTAAGGTAT
Source organism: Ara ararauna (assembly GCA_028858755.1). Taxonomy (NCBI): domain Eukaryota; kingdom Metazoa; phylum Chordata; class Aves; order Psittaciformes; family Psittacidae; genus Ara; species Ara ararauna. Next base: position 17,231,931 of record CM054382.1, on the reverse strand, counting down.
AACACAAACCACTGCTGCTACCACCAATAATAACAATGACAAGGGAAATGACAAGGGAAATAACAAGGGAAGAGAATACAATCGCTCACCACCTGATACCAAGCGCAACCCAGCAGTGAACTCCCTCTTCCGGGTTCCTGCCCCCAGTTTTTGCATCCTGGGCATGACGTGCTGTGGTATGGAATACCTCTTTGGTCAGTTTGGGTCACGTGTCCTGTCTCTGCTTCCTCCCGGCTTCCCCTTCTCCCTGGCAGAGCATGAGACTCAGAAAGTCCTTGGTCAGACTAAACATTTGAGCAGTAACTAAAAACACTGGCCTTATCAGCTCTGTTCCCACACCGTAGGTCAAAAACACAGCACTGCACCAGCTACTAAGAAGGAGAAAAAATGACTGCTGCTGAACCCAGGACAATAATATTGCAATGACATCTGAAAATTACAGTAGGCCTCACTGTACCTGGCAGAGCAGAAACAATCTTTTCACCAGAAAGCTTAGGATCTTAAAAGCCAAAAGGACTGAAATTAAACATGATTATATGACACACTCAGGGCTTTAAATGCAAAAGGTCTGAGTTCTAGTCTTGTTCTATCCTTACTTACAAGACTATCTTACTTTTTTCCATTTAGAAAACCAGAAGACTTTCTTTTTGGCACTGATGCCTTAAATACAGTGATAAATTAAATATCACCTGTACTTAAAAAGCAGGAACTAATTTGCAAAAAATTGATTTTATACATAATTGAGCAATTATTTTTTTTAGCATATACAGAAAAATATTTTTCTGGAAAAATCATAATCTACGCTTAAGTGCATTGGACATATATCATAGTTATATAGTATGTGTATAGGACTATGGAGCAACAGCTCCAGATTATCACTGACCAATTTTTTCTAATTTAGCAAAAAAAAGAACGGGTCTAAGAACAGAAGACCAATCTCAAGCCCAGATCATTTTTATGCTGGCATCAGTTATACCTAGCTATGAAATTAGCTAACAGTACATGAAATCTTCTGTCCTAGAGCTATAATGATCCTGGAAGAGTAACAGAATGAAATTGTTGACTCGTTCTAGTACTGCTCTATTGACTTCAGGCTCAATAACGTAACATAAAACCATTCTCTAGTGGTGGTACTATCTACCACAATGTGTTGCTGAACTGACTTTTAATGCTTTTGGCACTTTTGTTGCTCTTACTGAAATGTTTTAGTGGAGATACTAAAAATAAGTGAATTCTTACTGAATTTCAGGAGTTCCAATAGTGTTTCTATACACCCATGTTTTCTATAAATATCACAAAAAATATTGCCAATAAAACAGTATTGCTGAAACACTTTCAAAAAAATAATATTTTTCATACAATTTAGATATATGGCATTCCAGATTTTGGAAACATGTATGTATTTTATTATTCTTTCATATTCAACAGTGAAAAAGTTGTAAAAAGGTAATCAAACATACGACATTTGTTAGTCATCATCACTTCACTGAGATTCTGCCTTTTGTGAAGGCTATGGAGTTTATAAGGTTCTATGGTAAAAGGGAGAGGCACATCTCCCTTCCAGGAAAATAAGCCAGAGAATGTAAAAGAATTGCATAACAGGAGTGTTTCATTGATATATGTCACTCTCTGGGGATGGATTTGCAGCCTTATGGACAGAGATTGCATTGTTCAGATAGCCATACACAGCAGCCTTCCAAGCCCTCCTTACACTGACCCTGACCTGCAGCCAGCAGTGCAAAAACACATCTCCAGAAACTGGATGTTCAAGGCATTAACTTCTGCATTAGCTTTGTTATCCATAGGGTCAAAGGTTGGTTCCTTTAATTTGAAAGCAACCAGTGCGTTATGGTGACTAACACACAGTAAAGCTCTCTTAATTAAAATGTGCAGTGGAGAAAGAGAGATGCATCAAATAAAATGGATAAGAGCAGCATCATAGCTGGGACTAAGCCTGCTGCGTTACAGCATTACTTCTTCCACCTCAGAATGAGTAGGCAGATAGACAAAATCATTCCTACTCCACTACAGTACAAAAAGCCTTGTTCGTTCAAACAGCTGTTCATCTTGATCAGGTTCAAGGATCCTTTCCTGAATTCATTCCTGCCATTTTCATTTTTTTTTTCAAAATCCAAGAATTCTTTTATGAAATCCCCCTTTACAAATACTCGAATGCCTTGCTTAAAAATACAACTATTAGCACGCCAAGAGGAGGCAAAAAAATTTTGAAACTATATTATCACATATCACTTCATAGCATTTATCATGTACCCCTTTTTATTCCTGTTTGAAATGTCTCAATACGGGCTGAGAACCATGACTCAGCTGGTCAGCCACATTATAGATAATGGAACAAACAGGCTCCATGTACTTTAATATCTTTATATATACCATGTGTTTTCGTTTTTTTTTTAAAATGACACCAACAAATTTTCCTCTTTCAAGGAACTTCATAGCTCATCCCAAAATGTATTACTAAACTAAAAAACTTTTGAACAGAGTAGTTAAAAAATGAGCCACCTGACCCACACTAAAAGTGGATAAATCATGTAATTTTTTATAAGCAGTTTGAATTGCTGAATTTATAATACAGAGCTACAAAAATGAGTTTCATTACTGAAAGTGTTATCCAGACCAAATTTGGACTAATTTCTCCCCACACTTGTGGATCACCAAGATCAGACCTTTTAAAGAGAAGATTTTTTTCCCCATGTTTTTATGCAGAAGGTAAAAGTTTTGAAAGCTCTTTGCATGTATGTAACACAACGGTATTCAAACCAACAAATTTATGCATTCTTTTAGATTGTATATTATCACATCTGCCCTTACTTTGCCCAGTTTTCAGAGCATTCAGTCCTTCTACATCTTCAGGTATGGACTTTTAATTTATGTTTTTAACTCTGGAGATCTTCAGTGTCATCCCCACTGGACAACAGGTATCATCAATAGCCTGTACAGACTGACAGAATTTGGAAGGTCAGTACCATAAATATCTATCAGAAAGAACATAGAGATCTTCTTCTGAACTTTGACAGTTTCAGATTTCAAATTATCCTCAGTTTGACTGACCATACAGCTGACTGGTCACATACGCAAATTAACCTATGCTACATGAACTGCTATTATGCTAGTGAAGGAATATATTCTTCACATTTACATTAGAATCATATTTTCTTAACTTTCTTCGGCTCCAGTTCTGTAGACATCAAGGCCTCATCCAAAATGAGGTAATTTTTTTTCATTGACTCCAGAGGGCTTTAACTGAAACCCTAATCTATTAATACATACCACACAACCCAAACCCTGCCCTTCCTAATAAAAATTGATCAGGAAATTGAGCACAAGATAATGTCAGAAAAAGAAAAAACAAACCAAATCCAACCTGAAATATCAATTCCTGTGCTTGAATTTGGAATTGGGACTGTTGCTCCCAAGAGAAGTTCACTTTCAGCACAACAAGCTATGATCTAATATAGTCTACTGCCCTGAGACTTTTGTTGCAGGCCCCCTAGGAAAAAGTATCAAACTTGACTGACTCCTTCTGTTTTGTTAGGTTACCTAATGATAATGAATTTAGTGTAGAATGATTAAATTTAAACATTCAAGTTGCTGATGAGGCTAAGTCAAACAAGCTACACAAACACAGAGTCACTTTATTTAATTCTCACCCAGCCCAGAGCATATCCCAGTGGTTCATGAAGTCTCAATTATTTATTGATCATGGAGAATAACCAAAAACACAGTAATTTTCAATCTTACCTCTTATAAAACTAAAATATGAGGCTACTAAATTGTCCAAGTCAGTCTAGGCACATTTTAGGGGAAAAAACATGTGCCAAATTCAGTCACTCTATACACAGAGGTTTTAAGTCAGTGCAATTAGCTGAAGAAAATACACTTTTAACAGCTTAAATCTAAAAGCACTCAGGGCTTTCAGCAATGCTAAAAAATGCTTATAGAACACAAAAAAATCCCTTCGGTCTCACTTCAAGAAAATAAAGCTAACACCAAAAGCTCCCTTTGTAATTTCAATACATTTTCTAACCAGCTACATGTATGGAAAGTGCACCAACAACTATATCATACATACACCACATATGGAAATAATACTGGATAGCACATACAACAGGGGCATACAGAATATTTCCCTTTAGCAGTTGTTGCTTTGCAGCAAATAGTATGTGACATTATAAGGATGATCACTGGAATATCACAAAAGTTTTTATTTCAGTGGGAGATTGTTATCTACATGGGTTCAGTTCACATACAAAAATATATATATGGTTCATCTTTGAAAGTCTTCACAATTTAAGCAACTCACAAATGAGGTGACCATCAGTTTGCTCTAGCTGGCTGGGTGGCCCCATTAAAGATCAAGCCTGTTACCAGGTAGATCTGTTTGAGACTGGATACCAGGTATTTTACTGATATAATCTCAGTTTGTTTCTGGAACAGGAATCAGTCAGCATTAAATGTTACTGAAAATAATAAATAAATAAATAAACAGTATCATAATAATTATCTTTAAAAACTTACTACATATCTCAGGTCTTCAGCTCCTATAATCAGGTTTTCAGCTGAGGCCTGAAGTCAAGAGTTACTGACCTCAGACCTACACTGATTTATCCCAGTTGAAAATCTGGCTCACAGAGTGATGGCTGAAAAAGATTCTGAAGAATTTGAGAAAGAGATTCATTGCCCTTGCTCTGGAACACAGAAAGGCTGTATCATTTCCAAAAACACTAGCCTCTAGGTTCAAACACATTAACCGGGAAACTCCTGGCTGAACAATTCTGGTAACTCGATACATCCGGAACATCATCATTTCTCTGGTTTGGGTATATGATGTATGCATTTGATTATGTAATTTTGACAGATTTGTGCATTTTCAAAAACTAAAAAACATATCAAGTTGCTCTGAACAGTAACCATGATAATAAGATGAATAAGCATTGCAAGGAAATGTCAAGAAAGCCACAGGTAAGAGGTTGGCCAAAAGCAGAGTACCTCAACAGTAAAAGCTCCTCCACTTATTTAGTTTACCTAAAAGACTGAGAGGTGACAGGGTGGATAAAATCCTGGTTTTAAGGGTTCTTCAATCTAGTAGAAATGCCTAATAAGGAAACAATGGGTGGCAGCAGAAGCCAAACAAATTCAGTATTAAAGACACGCATTGTTAACAGTTTGAGTGGGAAATTAATAGAAGAAACTGCCAAGAGATCCTCCACTGTTTGAGGCCCTGCAGCTATGACTGGATGTCTTTCTGAGAGGTATATTTCTGGAAAAATTTATATTGTAGGTCTTAGGTGGATAAAACCAATCAGTGCACAGCACATAAGAGAGCACACCTGATAATAAGAGTTCTTGTAGGGCCTCAAAAAAACCCTAAAGATCTATTAACTGTACTGGCCAAACAGAGAGAAAGGAGTTAGAGGCCATATAAAACACAGTATTTGCATGGTGAGTTGAAGCAGGCTTTGTGGTAGAGCAGGAAAGACTAGACTCTGGACAGTATCATACTTGTAGCTGTTCAGAAATGTCATAAAGGAAATCCACAGAATCCCAACAAATATTTATATAACTAATTATTCATTTACATATTCTCAGAGATATTGTTCACAAAATTAATGACCTGAAATCAGTTTAGCAATCCAATACTTCTGAGTTTAATTTATTAGTTATAAGCATGTGCAGAAGAGCCTATTAGTAGGACAACTGCTAAGCACTCAGGGCAGGAAGGGGCATTTCTTAAAACACCTGTCATTTCACTGAATGCTTTACTGGCTTGTCTTTGGCCTATTAATTAATATACATTTCAAGAAGGTACAGTTTCACGTTTCTCCCATCAGAGTCATCACCTCTTCCTATTTATCACCCACAGTGCCTTAATTCCTTAATTTAGTGCTTACTATACCACTCTGACAATAACCTAAAGAGAACATCTATCTGAAAGAACAGATTCAAACTATGCTGCATTCCAAAATGAAACTCGTTCTGCAGTGCTATGCCCTGAAACATCCATCTTATTTATCTTAATAAAACATCCATCTCTATTTATCTTAGAGGTTTCATTATAAACGTCTGATCTGGATGAATTTAAAGGGAAGGAGGTTACAAACTAGGTTAACCATGATAAGGCCTATCAATCTTTGGACGCCATGGTAACGCAAGCTTTGCAAAAAATAATCTCGTTAAGAAATAAAACATACCCCCTTATGCCCTTGTGCTGCACTTCATTTCTTTAAACACAGAGGAACCTTGGTGTCATGTTTTACCTTGATTTTTCTCCCCCACAGGCTGTTACAGCTCTCACTAGCGTGTGTGTGGGGAATTCTTTGCAATGGGCTCTAGGTGGGGGGTGGGGTAGGGGAGATGAAGGCTGCATTTGTCACTCTCTGAAGCCACAAATGAAGATGAAGTGTGAATAATGTAATACCAACCTCTGCTTCTTCATAGTTTTGAATTAAGAGATGGAAACATCTCCCACATCAGAGAAATCTATGTCACCAGCCTGCCACGGACAACTAAGCACACACAGATGGGTTGGGAGGAAAAGGAAGAGAGAAGTTGCACAGAGGGGATGGAGGCTCATCTCCTGCAATATCTCCAAGTCGGAGAAGGAAAGACAATATCCTTTCCAGTGGGAGATAACAGGAGAATTCCAGTGAGGTTTACCAGTGACACTCAGCACTCAGCATACAGAGTGCAATGATCTGTAGGTCAGTGCTACCTGAACAACAAGGCAAATTGTGTTAGCAAACCAATTTAACTGGCTAGACCAAACAACTGCAAAAAAACAGTTGTCCTAAAAAAAAAACCCAAAACAAAAAAACAACCAAACAATCACACAACCATAAAACCACCCAAAAACTACACCAGCATATGCTTCCAGACACACTGCAGCTGCTATTAGTAGGAAAATAAGAAACAATGATCAGGGATTAACTGGGGGGAAAAAAATGGTTAAGCATTTTACTGCATTTTCACTTTATCATAATAATTTTGGTAGTGACAGTCAAAGATATCTTGAGGATGAAGATTACTCAGCCTTCCAGGTACAAAAATCTCTTTGGTAAGGAGAAGCTTTACAGGTATGAAATCTCTTGATGTCCAGATAATATGCAGGTAATAGAATAATATTACCTGCATTTTTACTAGCTCTTCACTCATCCTTCTATGTCATAGTATATGTGGAATATTTCAGGACATTCTTGAAGATAATCCTAGTGCCCAGGTGTGGATCAGGGCAGGCAGAAAAAAACAAGAGGGAGCAATAAGTGAAGAAGCTAGTTCTGGTCTGGCTAAGCCAGACCACATGATAATGCACACCATATATGCATACATCATCATTGGATCAGTTTTTCTCACAAGGCAGCAGCAGCTCTTATCCTTGCTGTTTTAATCCCAATTATATGACCTGTGGCATACAGGAACTTTCTTTTTTTTCCTAATAAATTAAAGGTAATAAGGTGAAACTAATCAATTAAACCAAAAAGCCATATGGTATTGTGGTCCTGGATGGTAAGTTTATACTCTGAGAATCTGCAAATTAGCTGTGAAAATAAAAACCATTTAAAAATAGATGAAGCAGAGATAAAAGCCTTGGAACACATTGTAAAAATTACAGATTCCCAGACCCACTAATGTGAACTAAGAGCAAATGACAATGCGACTAGAAACTTCATCAAATTCAGTAAAAGGTGGATTTCTTTTTCTATCCAAGAGAGGGTTTGTGATCATGAGCACCCCACAATGTCATATGTTATCAAGAAAGCCATACTGTGTCACCAGTTGATAAACATCACTGGGAGTCCAGTTTCCTTCTCAAGGGAAATTTCTGGGACTATCTTTGGTTCATCGCTGGGTCAGGTCACTTAAAGTCTTCACTGACCTGAACCTGATCCAAACCAAAGGACTGAAATTCCTGACCCACTCACCCCAAAGAACAACTATAATGAAAAACTGAAACGGAATCATACAGTATATATAGCAAGCACATGCCTGAGGAGCTTCATCTGTCTGAAACAACCTCTGGAGAGCACCTGCTTTTTTTTATCAGGAGATCCCCTCTATGTACCATGGTATCGACTTGAAGAAGTGAGTCTCATAGTCAGAAAGCTATTCTGCTAATTTTATTGAGTTAGTCTAGTAAAAGTATGTGGAATGTAAGTGCATTTTCAAGACATACCTGGTAATTTGTTTGTAAAACTTCACTCAGTGTTTTTTCTCCATGAAATCAGTTCTTTGAGCAACCTAAAACCACTTTCAACAGCAGTGCTATTATTTTTGATAACAGAAAAAGAATGATCTAACTTAATTTCTGGCCACTTCTAGCTCTCTGTAATAAATAAAGTTACAATGGTAGCCCTTCAATTCTGCATCCTGGATGCTTTAACAGTTCAGTACTATCAGTAAGAATTTACTGAAAGGCAATTTTAATCTCTTAAGGAGATTAAAGCAAACTTAAAGCAGATACTGCACCAAAATGTGGAAAGAGAAGCTGGTTTCAATACTGCACAGGAAAGATGATTCCAGCTGAAACAAAATTAATAGATCCATAAACAATACTGTCATATTGTCATACTGAAGAGGATTCAAATATTCCTTATGGTTAACATTTCTGTGGTTTTACCTTCAAATTAGGAGATAACTAGGTGTTATTTTTGGCCAGGGGTTTGAGGGGCACGAGCGGTTTTTATTTGTTTGTTTGTTTAAATACTACCTTATTAATACATGACTTGATGCTATATGGAAAATGAAAGCAGTACAGTACAGGGAGACCTTAGAGCAGCTTTGAGTAACTAAAAGGGGCCTACTGAAGATGGAGTTCTTAGAAGGGCATGTAGGAATAGGGCAAGGGGAATGTCTTTAAACTGAAATAAAGTAGATTTACATTAGACATTAAGAAGAATTTCTTTACTGAGTGGGTGGGAAGACATTGGAACAGGTTGCCCAGAGAAGCTGTAGCTGCCCCATCCCTTGGCAGTGCTCAAGGCCATGTTGGAGTGGGCTTTGAGCAACCTGATCTAGTGGAAGGTGTCTCTGCCCATGGCAGGGGGGTTGGAACTTAAGGTCCTGCCCAACCCAAACCATTCAATGATTCTATGAAAAATTCTAAAATAGTTAAGAAAGTGCCTGAGTAGCAAAACATAGCGCTGTGCAAAGACACCTTGGTAACTGATCAAACAAGCAGTGAGCTGTGTACCGCCAAAGAACAGGTGATTAACTACCAGACAAACCAAAACACCCCAGCTAAAGAAATACTTTGTTACTTTTCAGGAAGCAGCATATAGCACACCTTCCTGGACCGGATATGCACAGCTGGCTGATACTCCTACCAAAAACACTTCTTAGAAGTAAAAACACTGTCCTCCCCTCTGCAGCATCAACATACCTTTCCACTTTGTCAACACCAAGTTTCAGTCAGGTAAGGATTCCTCTGCTCTTTAATTTCTGCTACATACTAGATAAATCACAAATAACACAATCCATCTGCATTGCTGAACTTGATGCAAAACTGTAAAATTACTGATACATTTAGGTAAAACATAAATATATGAAATATGTAAAATGTAATTTTACACAAAATACAGTATTTAATGTTACAGTAGGTTTCTTTAAATCCCTGTTGACAACATGCAGAACCCTTACTAATTTACAAATAAAACATTAGTTGTGCAACAGCAAGACGTATCATCCTGCATTGGCAAGATTGCTTTGGTTTTCTCAATCATTTATGCCAGGTTCCCCAGTTATGTTCAAGCTTTCCCTTTTATTTATTACTCCTTTTTCAGTTTAATTTATTTTTGTGTTTTCTTTAATTGGTTTATATCTAAGCTTCTTATTCCCAGGAATCCTTCTAATAACTGATTATTAGAATTAGCTTTAGAATATTTATTTATGCTTATTTATTTATGATCATCAGACTTGTTTTCTTAGGTGTTTCCTGTGCCATGAACAGTGAAGTAAAACCTCCAGGATGGCTGGCACTAATAAGTTGGTCTCCTTTCTTTGCTAACAAACATAGTTTTTCTTAGTGGAGGTTCAAAAATTTACTAGTTGCTGTAATATCTTTTTTTTATTGCAAAGTCATGTGAGCAGCCCATAATTTAGCATATGCTATACATGTAAGTATAAAACAATACATAAAACTCCTCCACTCATTAAATGATATTAAAATGCATACACTGACTCTCCAATAAATGCAGTCCTCAAAGGTTCATCACTGTGTATGATGAATCTGACTAGTACTGTCATTTCCAGCAGCAGGTCATTATTAATTTACTCATTGTTACATCCATCATTCATGACCAGAACCACATTATTACTAATTAAGTGAATTAATTCTGGGATTTATTTGACTTAGAGTCTTAAGAAGAGCCCATCTACCAATAGCGTACATCATTTCTTGGGACTGGCACACACTTTCAGATTTGGAGTCACACAAATAACAGCTCAAGAGATGTTACTATGATGACTACAGTGCAGGCATATATTCAGGATGTTCTCATCCTGGAATTTTCAAACACCAATTACATAAAAACCCTGAAACTTCAACTATGTACCCATAACTGTCTTGTCATCTTTTTATTTTCCTTAGAAGCTGTACAAAAAATAGCATGGGATTGTGCAGCACTTTGCAAAATAGCCTTTACTATATATTGCATGAGGCATTTGTGATCTGCAGGCCGGAGCTGACCCCTGCTGAGGAACGTATTGGACAACAGATGAATAGGTTTCCTCACGTATTATTGCATGAGTAAAAACCAGATAAATCCGACCTTCATTATCAAACTGAAAATAATTTAAGGGACAGGTGGGGAAAAGTTATTACCAGAGAAGGCAAGAGAAGTAAATTATCTAAAGGAGCTATTTTGCAGGAGGACAGTAACAGCAAAGGAGGGTCTTCCAAAGAAATGCAGGAGTATGAATTACAGCGTGGTGTCCAGAATGGGGCATGCCACCAAACAAAACAATGAAGAAAGAAGAGAGAGCGACCAAAAATTTAAGAAAAAGATTCAGACAAGACATAGTTATAAAGAATCATAACAGAGGCCAAATACAAGAGCCAATGATGAAATTTGAAAGTGACAGATGAGTAAGATAAAATGGATAGTTTGAGCTGGTATTTTGAAGGGCTTTGGAAGTGATGAGTGAGTGACATCTGAGCAAGGCCTACATTTTATGCTACAAAAGCAGAGAGAAAACTAGATCACAAAGAACAACACTTGTTATGAAGAAGACTGGAAAGTAATGATTTTTTTCAATCTGCTATGGAGAAAAGCTCTGCAGCATTTTCCTATGTCTAGTGATTAGGGTAGATTTTGGAAGAAACAGAAAATTGGATAACAAGGTGTTGAGACTTTGCAAATGAAAGGATAATAGAAGAGAAAGAAATGGAACACAGAAAGGAAAAAAAGCCCCAATAGTATCAATCATTTCTTCCTTTTTAATAGTTAGGAAGTAATTAGCAAGACTATAATCTCAAGAATATCAAGAGTAGCAAAACTATAATCTCAAGAACTAAACTCAAAACTATAATATCAAGAGACTAAAGCTTTGCAGGAAGAGTAAAATAATTGGGTTCTCCTCATGGCTCTGACCTCAACTTATACTTTAATACTTTCTGTGAACACTACTACAGTGGCAGAACTGTGCTGAGGTTTGCGTCACTAACGCTTGTGAAAACTTTCAGGCTTCTGAAGAAGGGAAAACAATTTAAAGCACAAATGTTTGAGACTATAGGAGGGGAAAGATCCAGCTGATCTAATAAACAAATTTTTATTTGAAAAAAAATAAATATATATTATAAATACGTTCTAATATATATTATAAATATATTGTAATATATATTATAAATATATTACAATATCTTGGTGCTTTAATTGTCACTTCTTGCCACTATGTTGGCATGCCTTAAGAAACAGTTCTCAGTCATATATCTTCTTTTTCTGGCAAATAAATTCAGAGCTAACATTTCCTGCTTTAACTGTAATAGGAAAAAAAGTGACTGACTTTATAAGTAAAACATTAGTTTCATCGGGTTTTAATGCCATTTCAAAAAATTTAAAAAGGAGGCAGGAAAAGTTACTGTCAGTTTAAATTCTTGTTGCAGTTGGTATGACTGGTAGGTATGGTTCTCAATGAAAGAGTATCAGTTGAATGAAAATGCTCCCTGAATTAAAATTCTTAGAGAAAAATGTGAATCTATAGAATTCAATTCCTCCATCATTAAGATGATGAATGACACCCTGAACAGCAAAATTAAGTATGTTTATTTGACTAGGTAGTTTAGTGGACACATGATAAATCCTGCTTGTCTTCACTGGAAAACACTGCCAATATTGTAAGTTGCAGTTTCTTTCTGCCTGCATACCCGCTGCTTTATAAAACATGAACGCAACTATTAGAAAAACAGCTGCAGTGATCTCTTCATACTGAAAGTAGTCATCTGAATTCACTAACTTGACTGTTAACTGTAGTTAAATCAATTTTGTCTTAAAATGCTTCCCTCATCCAAGTGGTCTAACAAGAGTGGACTGATGTTTAGCAGTGAAGAAAAATTACTTTTAAATTTAAGAATAAGTTTTGACACCAATTACTTGGTATGCTGCTTTTTCATATGCCAAGCACTAAGAAAAAAAAAAGGTTTGGGGTAAAATATTTTTACCTCCTAGTTCTTAGGTCTCAGAATTTACTACAGACAGGCATGATACTGGATAACCTTGTGTCAGAGTATGCGGATATTAAAATCCTGGTGAAAACACTGATTTAGCCCCTTTATTTTTAATGATTAGTGATGAAAAAATCAGAAGATCACTTGAGAAATACCTATTCATAACAATTCTCAAAGCAGAAGAAATCAGACTCAAGATTTAATTGGAAGATGCACATTTCAGGATGAAATCCATGAGTATTAGTTATTTAAATGGTTATTTAAAATACACCAAGATGCATACGAAGTGCATAAACAAATCAGTCAAATGCTGTATTGCAAATGCTCCTTTTTAAGAATGAAAACTCTAAAATGCTTTTGCACCCAACTTCACACAGCTTACCTAAACTGCAGTTCAAGTACTCAGGAAGGACTTCTTTTGTGCCACACATAAATAAGACTGGATGCTTTACTGTGGTTGCCAATGTATATTTCATTGGTTTGTCATTTATATTAAACATATTGAAAGGATGCACTTTCTAGATACAACTGAAATCATTATAAGAACACAGGAGGAAAAAAAACCCTTGTTTTGCTTTGCCTGCACGTGTGGATTTTTACTCTGTCTTTACCTCAATCTACAAGTTTCCTCACTTACAACCTTCCAAATCTTTGCCCCATCCTGCCAGGAGAGACAAAGTGAGCAACTGTGTGGTGCTTAGTGGCAGGCCATGACACCAATACAGGCTATTCTGACGCAAACAGCAACTATGAGTCAGCTGTTTTCAAGAAGCTGCTATGTCCACAAAAAAGGATTCATCTCACTTTGCTTTAAGTCATGGGGAAATGTCTCACCTCTCTCCAGTTCCAACTGTATCATTCACTGTAGTAAAATGAAATAGTCATTTGTGTTTAAACCTGACCTGTCCCTTGACTTCCTCAGGTCACATTTTCTTCTACTGCTTTACTTCCATAAAGCCTAAATCGACAACTGAGCTCTGTGATAATTGCTATGCAACGTCAGCAACAATAGACAAATCTCTGTGAGGAATTACCAGGAAAGAAAAGGAATTTTCAAAAGATGTCAGGCATTTTTGCAGGCTACAATGAAAGATTAAGCCAATGAGGCAAAGACAAACTTACCCACCCAGTTCTTAATTTCACCTTTGGACAAGCTGACCATATCTGTTGGAGGGACAGTACAGCCTGGTGCAAGCAATCCAGGAAGTTCCTCAACTGTGTGGAAGACAACTTCCTTCTGCAAGTAATAGAGGAGCTGACAAGGAGAGGTGCCATGCTTGACCTCGTGCTCACCAACAGGGAAGGGCTGGTTGGAAATGTGATGCTCCAGGGCAGCCTTGATTGCAGCGATCACGAGATGGTCAAATTTGAGATCCTCAGGACAGTGAGAAGAGTGTGCAGCAAGCTCACTGCCCTGGACTTCAAGAGAGCAGACTTTGGCCTCTTGAGGAACCTCCTCAGTAAGGTTCCATGGGATATAGCCCTAGAGGGCAGGGGGGTCCAAGACTGTTGGTTGATATTCAAGGATCACCTGCTGCAAGCTCAGGAGCGAGACATCCCTACTAGAAGGAAGTGCAGCAGGAGGGCCAGGAGACCTCCTTGGATGGATAAGGAGCTGCTGAAGAAAATTCAAAGAAAAAAAGAGGCTTATAAAAGGTGGAAGCAAGGACAGGCGGCCTGGGAAGAATACAGGGATGTTGTCTGGGAAGCTAGGGACCAGGTTAGGAAAGCTAAGGCACAGTTAGAATTAAAATTGGCTAGGGAAGCGAAAGGTAACAGGAAGGGATTCTATAGGCACATTGCAAATAAAAACAGATTAGGCACAACGTGGGCCCCCTCCAGAAGCTATCGGGAGAACTGGCTACCCTGGATTTGGAGAAGGCTGAGGTTTTTAATGACTTCTTTGCCTCGGTCTTCACTAGGAAATGCTCTGACCACACCACCTAAGTCTTGGAAGGCAGACACAGGGACTGTGAGAATTAAGACCCTGGGCCCACTGTAGGAGAGGATCTGGTTCGAGACCATCTTAGGAACCTGAACGTATACAAGTCCCTGGGACCTGATGAAATCCATCCGCGGGTCCTGAAGGAGCTGGCAAATGAAGTTGCTAAGCCACTGCCCATCAAATTTGAAAAATCATAGCAGACAGGTGAAGTTCCGGATGACTGGAAAAAGGGAAATATAACCCGCATTTTCAAGAAGGGCAAAATGGATGAGCCGGGGAACTACAGACCAGCCAGCCTCACCTCTGTGCCTGGCAAAATCTTGGAGCGGATACTCCTGGAAGGCATGCTAAGGCACATGAAAAACAGCAAGGTGGTTGGTGACAGCCAGCATGGCTTCACTAAGGGGAAATCCTGCCTGACCAATCTGGTGGCCTTCTATGATGGGGCTACAGAACTGATGGACAGGGGTAGAGCAGTTGATGTCATCTACCTGGACTTGTGCAAATCGTTTGACACTGTCTCACATGACGTCCTTGTCTCTAAGTTGGAGAGACATCAATTTAATAGGTGGACCACTCGGTGGATAAAGAACTGGCTGGAAGGCTGCACGCAAAGAGTTGTGCTCAATGGCTCAATGTCCAGCTGGAGACCAGTAATGAGTGGTGTCCCTCAGGGATCGGTGTTGGGACCGATCTTGTTCAACATCTCTGTTGGTGACATGGACAGTGAGATTGAGTGTGCCCTCAGCAAGTTTGCCGATGACACCAAGCTGTGTGGTTCGGTTGATACGTTGGAGGGAAAGAATGCCATCCAGAGGGACCTTGACACGCTTGTGAGGTGGGCTGATACCAACCTGATGAAGTTTATCCATGACAAATGCAAGGTCCTACAGCTGGGTTGGAGCAATCCCAGGCACAGCTACAGGTTGGGCAGAGAAGAGATTCAGAGCAGCCCTGTGGAGAAGGACTTGGGCCTGTTGGTAAACGAAAAAATGAACGTGAGCCGGCTTCAGTGTGTGCTTGCAGCCCAGAAAGCCAACCGTCTCCTGGGCTGCATCAAAAGGAGTGTGACCAGCAGGTCGAGGGAGGTGATCCTGCCCCTCTACTCTGCTCTTGTGAGACCTCATTTGGAGTACTGTGTGCAGCTTTGGTGTCCTCAACATAAGAAGGACATGGAACTGTTGGAACAAGTCCAGAGGAGGGTCACAGGGATGATTAAGGGACTGGAGCACCTCCCATATGAAGACAGGCTGAGAAAGTTGGGGCTGTTCAGCCTGGAGAAGAGCAGGCTGTGTGGAGACCTCATAGCAGCCTTCCAGTATCTGAAGGGGGCCTATAGGGGTGCTGGGGAGGGACTCTTCATGAGGGACTGTAGTGAGAGGACAAGGGGTAATGGGTTCAAACTTAAACAGGGGAAGTTTAGGTTGGATATGAGGAAGAAATTCTTTACTGTAAGGGTGGTGAGGCACTGGAATAGGCTGCCCAGGGAATTTATGAATGCTCCATTGCTGGTGGTGTTCAAGGCCAGGTTGGACATAACCTTTTGTGGCATGTTTTAGTGTGAGGTGTTCCTGCCCCTGGCAGGGGGGTTGGAACTAGATAATCTTAAGGTCCTTTCCAACCCTAACTATTCTATGATTTTATGATTCTATGATCTGTGCTATGTGTTTGTGAAGTCTCATAGATACTACATAGCATAGAGGAAGAAAACCCAAGAATTTTCCTCAAATCTTTACACAGAACCATAGAATTCTAGTTTTGACTCTTCCTTACTGTTATATAAATTGAACTTCTTAGGAAAGCTTTGCCAGATCTTTCAAAAGACTGCCTGGTCTCCCTCCTTCCCCAGCCTATTTTGGCCACAACTGCAGGACAGCTTTTGTAGATCAACATAGCTTTATAATTACAAGGAGTAGGAAAGGTTGCTAGGTCACTACTACTTTTCCCTCAGCAGCTTCCAACTTTAATAATGCCTAAAGCAAGTTTTACAAACTAACAGGTCTAAAAGCTCTGATAGCTTGCTTTTGGCAGCAAAGCATAAGGGGTTATTGCAACAGGACACATTGTTTAGCTAAAGTGAGTACCTCCATGAACTGCAGGATGTTACGTTCAGCACTTTATCAGGACTAGGGATATTAACACAACAGTTTCATGTACACTACCCAGATGCTCCACCTAGAAATCTTATCTCTTATAGTTACAGTCCTCATAAAAGTCCACTGAAACTTGGCAAATAAGCTGCTGGCTACTGCCATCCCAATATGCAAACACACCAAGTTTTTCCATCCCCGAACTTTTCCTTGAACAGTTCAGCACATCACTAATTGAAAGTAAATACAAATTTTAATGATTTGAGCCTATATAAACCTTTTTTCAATTCAAAAGCTATGAGTCTCTTAAGAACAAAAAACACTTGCATAAAATCACTGCAGCAGAGCACAATCAATCCCTCTATCTCCATTTGTTTGCTTAAGTGCTTTACAAGGTTCCCTCAGTTCTCAGGTCTAGATCAATCACTTGTTAAAGAAAGAAATGAACAGGCTTGGGTGCCTCAGCAGAATACTGATAAGAAACAGTGTCAGCTCATTTTGACTAAGGACAACAGCCAACTCAGAATGAACATTTTTTTTCCTCCTCTCATGCTTGCTAGAAGACCTGATGAAATCTACCACTAAGGTGACCAAGAGTAAAGAAAGAAAAAAAAAAAGGTGTTTCCTAACAACTCATTTATGCTTCTCACGTGGCTTTTATTGAATATTTCAGCTTTGCTTTTTGACATTATTTGTTGTATTGTCATATACAGTGACAGTATATTCTTCTTATTATCTATCCTCAGCATTATTGATTGAATATTTATTCAAGACTACACCACTGCAAACCTATTGATTTAAATGCCTTACCTGACATAGAGGTCAAGAAATGTGCAAGCAATGCACAAGTTCATTACAAGCAGACGAGGAACTAAAGTGAAAACAGTGATAAGTCAGAGCCACTTGCTTCACTTGTGGACTACAAATGTCCAAATGGCCAAAATGTACAAATGCACAAAAGCGTTGAGACTAAGGACAAGCATATTATGAGGTACCAGTGGTGCAAACACAGGTCTTTCATCACTAAAGTACTGGAAGAAAATGTTATTCCTATGATTAAACCTAATTGCTTTCATTTACCCACATTAATTTCCTTTATGCCAAAAACCTATCACTTTGGCATCTGCACCCCCTAACACCTCAGTGCCATCAGTAACTCTCTACCATTCACAAAACACTGCTTCCAGCCATGTTTACAGATTAGCTACAAAAAGCTCCAAAAGCAAATAGCAGCACTATGAATACAGCTGGGAGGCTGATGATGACGTCAAATACTATCTAACTGGTACCATGTGAAAGGAGCTTCTACTCTGCAACTGATAAAAGGAATTATCAAGGGAATGGTGCAATACCCACTGAAAGTCACTGAAATTACATCCAGGGACAATATTTAAACCAAAGTTCTACTGGTATTACTTTATTCTTTTTGGCACTCACTGCTAGCTTAATGCCATATCTCTATTTGCAATTTTCCATTACAATTTATTACCTCAGCCAAAGGGTAACAAAATGCTTTGGCTTTCCACTGGATTTTAACAAGTTTTTCTCCTGCCTTTCTGATTGAAGAGCTAAGGAAGCTACATGGACACTGCAGTGGAACACTGATTGATATACACTAATTCTCTTCCATAGTACAAAGAAAATTTGTATGCATTTGGAGGAAGGTGTTCTATTTTCAGACACATCAAATGACTGACTGCATTTCTACTTGGAGAGACCGAAATGACATGAGAAATATGACTTCTACCATTTAACAAATTCCCCCAGGTCTCGGTTTTCCCAGCAATTGTTCTTTTTCTGATCACAGGAGATTCAAGTTTAACCTTCCCTGAAACAATAGCCAAAGAAAAAAGGCAGCTTCATGGGGTATTGTACAGTGACGTGTTTGTCACCTACTTCGGCCAACACACTTTTTCCTTTCTCTACAGTGATGAGGGCTAATAGACCCTGCTATTCAAGAGCTGTATCTATGAACTACATCTCTGTAAAGAGACATCTGTGCTTTACATAAGTATCTGTACTTTTTGTGTCTTCTCCCAAGCAGACTCTATGCAGCAGATCACATACAGAACTGACTCAGCCACACTGCAAGTTCTCCCATTCTCTCCCCTCTGAAGGTGGGAGGAATGTCCTAAGAATTTTCCCCAAAGATACAGGCATGCAGAGTAAACTTCAAATGTCTGTATAGTATGTAATTAATTGGTATTCATTAATTAGGTAGTGTAATGCTTCACTCTAAGTAAAAGATTAGATTCTTCTTGGGAGCATTATTAACTGGATTCAGCTTCATTTTCTATCAGGATACACCAGCTGCAGGAAAAAGCCTCAGTTGTACTTCCTGTCCAAAAAGGTCATTTCTTAGTCAAAATGTAAATCAGTGGATCTTTATACTAGATGTTTGTGTATGTAAACAGAAACCAAAGTCTTATCCCCAGCCACATGTTTTTGTTAAATGGACATGTAGGCTCAGAAACATTTATGAACTCTGAACTCTCCGTTTCTCAAAACTGCTGTTTAATCACAAATGTCACTGTCTATGTGTTCTGAAGGCCACAGATCCAAAACCAAGAGGAAGACAAGTTTCCATGACTTGATTTTTTTTCAGCCAGCTCTACAAGCAGTGCATATATTCCTCAGTGCAGCTTTATGGGACATTATCAGAGGAAGTCAGTTCTTTCTCCAAGACTACAGGTTATAAAGAACTACCTATAAATCAACCAAACAAACTCTAAGAAATTTAAAGCCAACAAACTGACATGTTATGGCAGCAGTGATCTTATTCTTTCAGGTAATACCCATTTCCCAGATTCCTTATTTCCTGTCATGAGAATGGTATACTTAAGTATTGAAGCACTTGTATATCCAGTGTATGACAGCTAGGATTGCTGCACTGCCCCTTCATTTTTTTTTTCTTTTCTTTTTTTGACAAGACTGCAATTTCACAGAGACATATAAGATTAATGAGAAAGAAAACAAAAACAGTAGAGCAATCAAATTAAACAACATGAATGAGTCAAACATATTC
Source organism: Ara ararauna (assembly GCA_028858755.1). Taxonomy (NCBI): domain Eukaryota; kingdom Metazoa; phylum Chordata; class Aves; order Psittaciformes; family Psittacidae; genus Ara; species Ara ararauna. The sequence continues at coordinate 17,212,195 of CM054382.1, read as the reverse complement.
AGTGTATTCCTCTTTTACTGTTAGATCAACCCATTAAAACCTGGCAGCTGATTCCACGGCCAAATAATTATGAAGAAAAAAAAAGCCTTTATCTTGGTAATGGACATTAACTGATAGGATAGCTAATTTAGTGGAAATTATTAGCCTCTAAAAGTATGCAGAGAAGAAGGACAAAAGCTTAACCTACCTAAAGAGGAGTAACAGTGTTGTTTTTTCCTAATCTTCCTAGTTTGAGATGGTATTCACATCTGCCTATTTAGGAATGAGCATTTTGCCTGTAACATACATTCTAGAGATAAAGAGAGGCTTAATTTTCTTTATTTCATCTATTTCATCATTCATTTAGAATTTAATTCATTATAGGCATATTTCCTAAGACTGAATGAAGTTTTTTATTTGACTTAAAGGAGCTATACAACTATTAAACTTCATTTATCAGATTTTTAATCAAAGATACTCTTCGTCAAATCTAGAAAAGTGCAGTTGAGATGGGAAATATGATTTCTTATTAAAAAACTATCTTTTTGAAAAACATATACATTTGTGATGGGATGGAGAGGGACAGGAGGAATAAAGGACTCTGAACACAGCCTTAACAGAAAAAGAACAGTCATTCTCTACTCGAAACAGTGGCCTAACAAATAAAGACAAAGCTTAAAACCACCAAAGATGGTCAGACTCCAGTGAACTTGGAAACCCATGCATTTCCTTAGTCTTTATTCTGAGTTTCTCTTTTCTAGATATTCTCCCGATTTTTCCTCCCTTTCTCTCTCATTCTGTCAGTAACCAATTTCTGTGCTCTGAAGTAATGAGAGCTCCATGAATTGTACTCCAGTGCCTGTCTGCTCAGCATTACTGCCCCTTGATTGGTACCCTCCACCATTATACCCTCTAAGCAATTAGCCAGTCTGCTAATTTCACTTCCCTCTGTGTAAAGTGTTTTACGGAGAAGAATCACTGGCTCTCACAACACAAGATGCGGCAGCTTTGATATATCCTGTACCAGCACCACCACCTGCTCCACCAGTGCTGTGCAATTCAGTGTGAAGGGATATTAAGAGCTAGTATGAAATGCTGCCAAAGCAATTTGGATCAAACCCAGTTTTCAGACATTTCCTGCAAATCTGTCCTCTTCCTGAAATTCTGAACATCCAGATTTTGGTCTGCTCTAGCTTCTGCTTTGCTACAGAGAACTGCATGTACTGCTTGGAAACTGGGGTGGTGAGTCCCAGACAGGTTGGCTGTAGTGGATTATAGCACCAGAGGGAATGAGAAAACCACTTAGGCTCCCCACTTCTCCCATTGGAGTCAAATTCCTGACACCCTCATCTATTAACAGAAAACGGGAATATAACTGCAACTGGGTATTCTGTCACTGCCCCATTCATAATATATCTGGAAGATAATTTCTCCAACAAGAAAGGCATCAAAGACAAAGCACATCACCACTGTGGAAGACAAAGCTTTTCACTCTGCTCTGCAGTTCAGGCACAGGACATGGGAATACTTACCCCATACGTTAAACACGGTCTCCCCCAGGACCTCTTCTGTTCAGCAGGAGTTTCTTCCCTCACGCTTTAAATCACAAACCTCACAAGACCCTGCACAATTTTCTGCAGCTGGTGTTTTGGTGGTATCTTCAATCAATTACAGGGGAATCAGACCATCATTGCTTGCATTATTTTTTATTGTTCACTTCAAGAAACATACATGTAAGTAGCAGAGGCATTTCCTTATAACCTAGAAATTACCACTGTAATTGGAAACTGACACTTCAGAAACCAGCTCCAGGATTCACAACTGTCAAGTGTTGGTGTGGAAGAACTCATTAACACACTGCTATATCAAACCACTACTACTGACTATAGCAGTTATCAATTGCGCTACTCTCAGTTGCAACTCCAAACTGACTGGAACTACTGCCTTTCTTTTAACCTGTTTATTTACTTGACATGGACTGACTTTTCCATGTGTTCCATTTAAATTCTCTGAGCTAATCTCAGTGTCTTGGCTAACACACACTACTCTCATTGATGTTGCAGTGACAGATTAAAGTATCTTTTCTAGATGAATTGCATGCATGTGACAAAGTCACTTAACCTCAGTTTTTCCTAATTATAACATGTAAAAAAAAAACCCTGACTCCTTCATTTTCTGAACTATGCTAAGGAGTGTAACTACATAAAAGAGTTAGGTGAATGTTTAAATTTAGACATTCATTCTAACACACTGTATTATGGATTTCAGAGCAAATCAAACATTCTTGTGAAATAGGAAAGGATTCCATTCCTTGTTTACTACACCTCTCGTTGTTAACGGTTTAATACACCGCATGTAATGTAACAGAGCTTTCAGACCTATATGCTAAGGAGTGTAACTACATAAAAGAGTTAGGTGAATGTTTAAATTTAGACATTAATTTTAACGCACTGTATTATGGATTTCAGAGCGAACCAAACATTCCCGTGAAATAGGAAAGGATTCCATTCCTCTTTTACTACACCTCTGGCTGTTAACAGTTTAATACACCGCATGTAACGTAACAGAGATTTCAGACCTATATTAACACACTTTTCTGGAACTGAAAAAAACCCTGAGACCTGCGCTTTAAAGCTGAAGAGAAAGGCCAAACAGCCAGAAAAATAAAATGGCCTTGCATTAAGTACTTTCTGTGACTCTTTCTGCACCCATGCCAGCATAGTACAGCAACACTGAAGCAATGGTATTTTCTTCAGGTAACTAAGGATTTAATAAATGTTGTCAGCAACAAGCCAGGAAGTTGAGTCCTTCATCAGTAATATTTTCTATACAGAATAAAAAAAAGACAACCCAGCCTTTTAATTGAATCATCTTAAGGCTTCGGTTGGTACAGATCCACTTCACATACCAAAAGTACAAGACAGTGTTTAAATGAGCATCTTCAAAAGAATAAATCTCTGCAATGAATAAAGACCACATATAGATTCTCCATGAAAAAAAAAAGGTAGTATCTGTCAAACATGGCAAATGAAGAGATCAGCTGTGACCTGACTGATGCAACTGCTCTATGCAACACCTAAAATGAGATTAACAACACAACTGCTGAAGCCATACTCCACAGCTACAAGTTTAGGAGATCTCCAGGCAGAAGGAATAACACAGGAAGAAATAGAAACAAAAAGCAAAGAAAAGAAAGAAAAATAAATAATGTGAATTTATGAGCACATGATCTTAATCAGCCTTGCAATGGAATCCAAGAAACAACAATGGCTTGATTCAAACCCCACTGGAGTTGATGGAGAATGCCTACTAAACTCAACAGTCTCTGGTGGAGGCTTGCACTGAATTTTCTGTAGATATTAAGCATTTCATAGATATGTATCTATCCTTACTACTATAAGTATATATTTTGCAAGCAGTAGATATGCTTTCAAACTTTTTATCCATTTTTTTAATAAACCTGTTTCTATTTTTCTTAATTTTTCTTCTTCTTAAAGATATTAACATTCTTCTATAAAAAGAATAAATAAGAAAAAGCAATATATACAGTTCAGCAGCTGTAAATGAAAGATAATCATAGAATCATCGAATGGTTTGGGTTGGAAAGCACTTTAAAGCTCATCCAGTTCTAACACCCTTCAATGGGCAGAGATACCTTTCACTAGACCAGGTTGCTCAAAGCCCCATCCAACATGGCCTTGAACACTTCCAGGCATGGGGCAGCCACAACTTCTCTGGACAGCTTGTTCCAGTGTTTCTCCACCTTCACAGTTAGGAAGTTCTTCCTAATATCTAATCTAAATCTACCTTCTTTCAGTTTAAAGCCATTCCCCTTCATCCTATCCCTACGTACTCTTGTAAAAAGTCCCTCTCCAGCTTTCTTCTAGGCCCCTTTTTATTACTGGAAGGCTGCCAGAAGGTCTCCCCAGAGCCTTCTTTTCAGGTTGTGACAAGCAGAGCTTTGAAAAAGCTGAAATGTGCTCTCCTGAAGACCAGGCTTGTGATTCCACTAGTTTTCTTGCTCACTTATGAGTTTAACTTCCAACAAACTTCTTATGAAGTTATACATAAAAGGAATTTAATCATTCATCTTAGCTACTGCTTAACATCTTAGTTCACAGCTGCTCTCCCAAAGTTTGCACGGCTCCTAAGCACTAAGTTTGAGAACATCTCTCCAAGATCCACAAACTACATAAATTAAATAAAAAGTGCAGTTCTAAGGCAGAGGGAATTCATGCTCTGGGTTTCACAAGTCATCTACCTCTGTGAGTTCTCACATAACATAAGCCACATCAGGAACAGTCTGAAGAAGCCTTCACAGAATTTCAGACTCCTTCAAAACATGTTTTCCATCTGATGCCACTGTATTTTGCAAGAAAGTGTTTCAAAGTGCCCAGGTAAAGACATAAGCATATATCGCCTTAGGCAGAAGCAGCTGTTGAGCATTTCAGCTGCACTACTGATTTCTATTTAAAAAATCTGACAGCAAAGGGATTTTCTTTGCATTTACTTAATTAATCAATAGCAGACATTCTGAAGATGTAGAACAGTATTCATAAATGGTTAGAAGTGTAACTGCACTTCATTATGAGGTCTCATCAGACTTATTGATGCTACCTGAATGAGTGTATGTATTTCCTTAGTATCCTGGGAACAGTAGCTCTAAAATATATCCTTTGAGACAAGCTTTTTCCACAACAGGAAGCATTACAACTTGGGTGACGGTAATGAATTAAAAAAATTAATTCTGTCATACTATTTATTTAGCAAAAGGCACTGTAGGGCCTTATGTGTTTACAGCATTTTAAATCATGGATTACATTTTGTATGCACAGCTACAATATCTCCATCATGATGGGAAACTGTCATCTTCACCCTCAAAGCACTGCCTGGTAGTATGCAATGTATTCAGTAGATATAATACAACTACAGACAGAGCAATACATTCTGAGGAATTATCAACAAGTCTGGAAAAACATATTTGAAGTGGTCTGGAACTTTCTACACATAGCGGGGCTTTTGTACTTCCAACTCAGATAAGAAACAGTTAAATTATTTTTAATCATCATCCAGTATTTTATTTAATAAACTGATGAAAACACCAAATTAAATTCTCTGCCAATGTATTAAAATGAAAGAAATTAAAATGCTTTGAGGAAGCAAAGTTGGATAAGTAGTGCAGGACAAATATCCAGAATGAAAGAATTAAAAGTGAGCTTGGTAGGCTATTAAAGATTTAATTAATTGTCAAGTCAGAAAGTAACAGTACTAAAACCATCTGTAATGCTGAAAAAAATTAAAGGAAGGGAAAGTGTAAAAGTCTGACATTTTTATTACAAACGAATCCCTCCCGTAGACAAAAGATTAAACGTTTGCAACTAAACCACACAACACTATTTCCATCTGCTCCAGTGGCACTGTTGCAAGTGCAATGAGTCTCATTGGACTCCGTACATGAAGAAAAAAAAAAAAAAGATACTAATGTAAACCTTGGGTGCTGCAGTTTTAATTTGGATACGAATTTAACTCTAAATGTTTAGGCAAAGTCATCAATAGAGGTTGTCGTGGTTTAAGTCAAGTCAGCCACGCAGTTCGCTCACTCACTCCCCCCTCTTTCTTCCCCCCAGTCCTGGAGAGGTGGGGAGGAGAATCAAAAGAATGCAACTCCCGCAGGTTGACATAAGAACAGTCCAGTAACTAAGGTATAACACAAATCACTACTGCTACCACCAATAATGATAATGACAAGGGAAATACAAGGGAAGAGAATACAGTCACTCACCACCCGACGACCGAGCGGTGTACTGAACTCTTCTGGGTTCCTGCCCCCAGTTTTTCCATCCTGGGCATGACGTACTGTGGTATGGAATACCTCTTTGGTCAGTTTGGGTCAGGTGTCCTGTCTCTGCTTCCTCCTGGCTTCCCCTCCTCCCTGGCAGAGCATGAGACTCAGAAAGTCCTTGGTCAGACCAAAACATTCTAAGCAGTAACCAAAAACATCAGTGTTATCAGCGCTGTTCCCAGACCAAAAAGGCACCAAAAAGTCAAAAACACAGCACTGCACCAGCTACCAATAAGGAGAAAAATGACTGCTACTGCTGAACCCAGGACAGTTTCATTTTGGATATAGTTGTTTTAGAGCGGGATTGTTTGCCTTTGAGCAGGCAGGAGAATGCAGTTCCTACCTTCATGGCAGCATGGTCTCTGAAGATCATTTCTTCCAAAATGAGAAGGGCAGAGTTACAACATGCAGTAAATAATCCGTTGTCCCTTCACATCAGCTCACAGAAGTGGAGTTACAGGCTGGAAGAAGCCTTCTAGATCACACTGACTGCTGACATAATGGGTAAGAAGCATCTTTGAAAGGATGGGGTTTCTGGTGGTTCGATAAACATAGTTCCCTAACACCTGCTATCTGTAGTTACTAACCAAAAACTTGGTTACTGTAATCTACCATCACTTGTTACTGTAATGTTGTAAAGGCTGACACAAATAAAACTTAAATAAAAAGCAGTCCTTAAAATAATTTATATTTTAACTTCTGGATATTTTCTTCCCATACAGGGGAAGCAAGAAGCCTTCATTTAACTCCTGCATATATACAAATTCTTTCCAATTTCTCTCTGTTGAACACAGTAGATTAGCTCTCTATTTCAAATAGAGGAAAGTGCTCATAAATCAAGCAAAAGTTAATACAGCAATGTATATTGCTTGTTTATTTGTTTTCTTTTGTTCTTTCCAATGTCTTCCAAAGAGGGGAAGAAACAGTCCCTTCAGCAGCTATTGGAAATGACCCATAATAGCCATAATATAGTAAACAATCCATTCAAAAACCACCTGGGTTTAGCAAGACTTGTCTTTGGGCAGGTGGCCTCAGCTGTCCACAGTTCATAGAATCATAGAATAGTTAGGGCTGGAAAGGACCTTAAAATCATCTAGTTCCAACCCCCCTACCAGGGGCAGGGACACCTCCCACTAAACCATGCCAGCACTGATCATCCCCGTGGCCCTCCTCTGCACTTGTTCCAGCAGTTCCATGTCCTTCTTATGTTGAGGACACCAGAACTACACACAATACTTACTCCAAGTGAGGTCTCACAAGAGCAGAGTAGAGGGGCAGGATCACCTCCCTCGACCTGCTGGTCACACTCCTTTTGATGCAGCCCAGGAGACGGTTGGCTTTCTGGGCTGCAAGCGCATACCGAAGCCAGCTCATGTTCATTTTCTCATCAACCAACACCCCCAAGTCCTTCTCCACAGGGCTGCTCTGAATCTCTTCTCTGCCCAACCTGTAGCTGTGCCTGGGATTGCTCCAACCCAGCTGTAGGACCTTGCATTTGTCATGGTTAAACTTCATCAGGTTGGTATCAGCCCACCTCACAAGCTTGTCAAGGTCCCTCTGGATGGCATTCCTTCCCTCCAACGTATCAACTGAACCACACAGCTTGGTGTCATCGGCAAACTTGCTGAGGGCGCACTCAATCCCACTGTCAACGTCACCAACAGAGATGTTGAACAAGATCGGTCCCAACACCGATCCCTGAGGGACACCACTCATTACTGGTCTTCAGCTGGACATTGAGCCATTGACCACAACTCTTTGCGTGTGGCCATCCAGCCAGTTCTTCATCCACTGAGTGGCCCACCTATCAAATTTATGAATCTCCAACTTAGAGACAAGGATGTCATGTGGGACAGTGTCAAATGCTTTGCACAAGTCCAGGTAGATGACATCAACTGCTCTACCCCTGTCCATCAGTTCCGTAGCTCCATCATAGAAGGCCACCAAATTGGTCAGGCAGGATTACCCCTTAGTGAAGCCATGCTGGCTGTCACCAACCACCTTGCTGTTTTTCATGTGCCTCAGCATGCCTTCCAGGAGAATCTGCTTCAACATTTTGCCAGGCACAGAGGTGAGGTTGACTGGTCTGTAGTTCCCCATAATTCTTCCTGTGTTTACAGGCTTGGTAACACATAACTACACAGCTAATCTTTAATCCTCACTTCTGCCTTCCATATATCCTCTGCCAGTAAAACAACAGCCTGTAAAAGAGCTGCCTCTTTTATTTTATATTTTTTTCTGTCTCAGAAATAAAATGGCCTAAAACATAGTCTTGTTCTCAGCATTTTATTTCAGGATACAGAACTAAAAAAAAAAATCCCTTTTATAACTACCAAATCTGGACCATGGGCAAGGGAGGAAACCAATGGGAAATTCCCCTTCCAGATTCTCAAAACTAATATTCCAAGTGATTCAGCTACTGTAAATGATCTATATCTCCACTTAGGCTGTAATCCTCTGGCAGGTTCCTGTACCCATCGAAAAATATGCAGAGCATTAACTTTTCTTTGAAGAAAGTGTCCTGGAATGGAAATTCATTGCTTCATTTATGTACAAAAGAAACATGTTCAAAGGAAAACACCACCTGTTCCTAGCAGATGGTAAATTAGCATTGAAAAGGATCACCTGTACTGGAAACCCCATTTTGTAATTCTACCATCAGGAGGTAAATCAGCAATGTAAGTCACAATGAAGTGCTATCTGATTTAGCACTTTCTTTTGCTCCAGAAGCATGCCTGTAGCGCATAGTGCTAAGCGTCCATTCTCTTACACTGGTGCCCATTCATCAAACTCACAAGAAGGGTGCCAAGCCTGCATCATGGCAAAATGAACCTGGATGTAAGCCATTGCATTTACATTTATTAATGACCCTTGCAAGGGACTTCAATACATGACATACTAACCCACTTCAGGAATTCTTTTAAAATACATGTAGTGGTTATTCCCACCGCCTTTATTTTTCCTTCTTTCTTTTAAAATAAGCATCTAGGATCAAAATTGAAATTGACGCAATCACTGCTCTCACTCTTAATCTTCGTCTGTAATGCCATCTGACAGTCATATGTGCAATGAAAACTGAAAGTAACCATGAACGATGTAAACATCATCAATCTTTAATGAGGCCTTAATATGTGAAGCTTGTACTACACTGTGAGTCAGAGACCATGCCCCTTTTCCACCAATCTCCAGCCCACAGTAAGTGACAATACTTGGAATTTTTTTCATTGTTACTACGGCTGCAAGAAAGTAAGGAAAGATGCTTCTACACTTAAAGCACCTCCACTTTATTAAAAGCCTTTTTAATGTGAAAAATGATCACACAGTCACTCTTGAGGCAGCTGCATTACTGTTATTTTCACTACTCAAAGTACAAAATGAGATTATGAAGAGGGTTTAAGAGCTGGATTTAAATCCAATTCCACAGTTTCTGAACGTGCGTTAATGTAATATTGTGGGATTTGGAGATACAGGCCTCAATAGCTTAATCTACAGCTTTTTCAAACATGTGGGTCATTGGCAATGTCACTGGTGCTTTTATTCTAACTAAATCAAGGGGATAATCAGAAGTATAATCCCTGATCAGTTACTTGCCTGCAAGTCACCAAAAATACACTTTCAGCAATGAATCTATCTTGCTGTGGAAAGCCTTGGTACAGCAGCTGGTATTAACCCTTTCAAAATACATCATTCACTGTTAAAAGAAAAAGCTGATGTTTTCAAGTCTATCCTAATGACTTTGTAAGAATAAGGACTATAGATCAAAAAGGGAAGCCACCCTAAAATACCTTCCCAAACACCTGGCTAGATTGCATGCAGTAAAGCTAAAAAATTCCTATAAATTAAATATTTTCATACATATATATACACATATACACACTCTCCCCCCCCTTGTAAGTCTGATTCAGGCACTGAAATACATGTCTGAGCCTCGGCTTACCAAGACGCAGACAGCCACAAGGTCTGAAAGCCCAGCTGCATTTAATAAAACCAGTAGTGCTTGCCACCTGGTGACTAGCTACCAACAGCAAGTCTACCAATTATAAAATTACCTGGATTCCCTCTGTATTTATCTTCCACACCACACCACTACATTAAAACAGTAAGTGGGCAGCAGGAAGAGAGCTCTCAGCTTATGGAAGTTCTTCCCCTGCCCTGCTTTGATAACATCCTTTTAACAAACAATTCTTCAGCATTGGGTTTTTTTGTCTGTTTCTTATATGATGAGAAAGAATTTCAGCAGTATCACTGGGTTATATGTCCAGACACAGGCAAAGAGTGGGAAAAGTGTAGGAGTTCAATGGCAATGCACAGAACTGCAGTACTGTCTATAGCAGAACATGAATCATTCAACCACTGCAGGCCTGGGTGTTTCTGCAAATACTTCTGAAAGAAGTAAGCTCACCATTCCAATGCAAGAAAGCTGCATGGTTCTTCTTCCTAATGTCAGCTAAGCCACAAAAACCCCACAATTCCTATGGAGACATAAATTCTTCCTGGACCTGTCTCAAAAGCACACCAAGTATGCTCCAAAAAGTAAGCAAGTACTTCTGGTTCCTTCATCCCTTTCACTGTGTCTGGTGTTCATCCACTATTCTACTACAGAGCACTGCGAAAAGAACTGCCAGATGACCTTCACTGTTCATATAATTCTCTATCATGTTTTCCCCTCACTATCCTTCCCTATTTTCCCACTACCACCACCAATACTGTTTGGAGGAGCTCCCTGCTGCACTCTGACCCCAGTTCTGTTAACTATTTCAAGATTCTGTAAAAGCAGAAGGAACAGGCCAGATACAACACCTCCTGTCAGGGTAATAGAGCTGTGCAACGGCTCTGTGATTATACAGTGGGTGGACCGCACCTGTGCATTCCTGCTCTGTACAGAAACAGATAACTGAGAAACCAGCAGCAACAGAGAAATTTTAATTTCCATTCAGATGCATTATTTTCTCCACCTTCCACCTCAGTCTTGGCAAAGGATGCATCACTGAGCACGTTATTCGGAGCAAGATCTAGGAGACTGCCATGTATGTACTGCCATCATTTTTTATGCTCTTATCTCTATGTTTTTATGTCAGCCAAGACTCTTACTGGGTTTTTATAGTCCCTATAGTACAATGAGTTGCCTATAAAAATGCTTATGTCTTTCCCACATGAAGTTAACATTGATTCAATACTGTATTTGTACAAATGGTACTTTCTTATATGCATTCTCCTGCATTAGCCCACATTACACCTCGCTGCCAAAGGTTCCGTTGTGGGTTTTTATTTTTAACGTTCCCAGTGAAACCGAGGTAGAGGTAGCACCTTAGAATACATATTTTGTTAGGGCCTTCTGAATTCCCTTGGTTTTCTTCAGATATTTGATAAATATAAATAACAGCAATATATTTTAACCAGTTTCCAGACTAGCAATGACTTTACATTGCTAATCAACAATTAGCACATGCTAGCAATTAGAACAGCAGCTCATGTGCTGATGCATGCCTTTCAACCTAATTAAAGGTATACAGCCTTCACAACACAGGACCGGTCAGATTTTAATTTAGGCTGTATTCGTGCATGCAGATCATTTGGCATGCCAGCTGGTCATGTGCCCTGGACTAGGGCAGTATTCCTCAGCATCAGCTTGGTGACACCTTATGTAAATAAAGAAATCCCCACATTACTAATATTGCTTGCAGCAGTCATAATGGTACATATTTATATCTTGTCTGTGTGTGCATGTGTATGTGAGTATTTCAAGAAGATGACAGAATACACAACCTTAAAAATTAGACTTCACCATAAATGGAGCAATACAATTCCTTGCAGTGAACACCAATATTGTTTTCAATGCCTCATATCTCCGCACTGCCTTCAGACTAAAGTGACATTAGCTAATGATTATAGCTGATACAATTAACTTCTATAAAAAACTCTGCATCCATGATACCTCTGCAAAACAGGTGATCTAACATGTTAGAAGTGACAAAATGCTCTAAATGCCAAAAATGGTAGGAACCAAAGGAAGAAAGTATCACTAGAAGGGGAGAAAGAAATGAACTAAACATCACTCCTTCCATTTGGACCAATAAGAAACATTAAAATGTTCCAAAATGTAACAGTGGGGCACATAAAACTATGGAATTATGCAAGTGGTCCTGTAGCAGCATCACACTTCATTAGTACAGCCCATACATATCACTGTTTTAGCTGCTGGGCTCATTGCTGGTCACCTTGCTAGCACTGCAGACAGCATTGAGCTCCTTAGAATTGAGAATATGACTCTATTCCCACAGAAGTCATTAAGCAACAACTTTTTCAGTGTTTTTTGTCTTTTTCTTTTTCTTTTGCTTATGGTAAAGTCAGCAAACCCTTGATGCTAGAAGTTCTGCATAGATCACTTTCCATCAAAAAATTCAAATTTAAGCCATATGCACCTTCCACTTTGTTTTCAGTATTTATTCTTCCTGCAGGAAGTAAGTATTAAGGACTATATTATGGCTACCTGAGCAATATAAGCTTAAGTAGGCTCACACAGACTGTCAGCAAAGGAAAAGATGCTCACCCATCACAAGTTGGGTACTTTTTTGTGAGACTTTTCCTAGGGCAAACTGAGCTGCTAAGTAGTTTACAAAGGCTGCATAGAGACATAGATACACGTCCTAGAGATGTAGATGCCTCTCTCAACAAGCTGGACAACTAACTTCATGCTAAAACTGTGACAGAAAACTTGTATCATCTATTCTCTGATATTCTCAGAGAGGTTCTAGGTGTCCGTATCACCACTTAGTCAGGTCATGCAAGCTGCCATCAACAAGCATGAACAGCGGAAAGACCTCAGATCTTCATGAGTAGTCCAGTAATCTTAGTCTTGATACACAAAATCCATCCTTTCTGGCAGAAAGCGATTCATGGGGGGAATTGTGTAGAAACACTTTTCTCTGTTCACTCCTTATATCTCTGGAGTTTCTACTTTCCTTTTACTTCTAAAGAATATTGTAATTAAAACTGCAACATTTTAAGGATTCAGTTGAGATCATCAACTTGTTTTCCATTAGCCTAACAGCTACTTCATGCTGACTACTAAACACTGACCATCCAGCTCAATTCAGATCTACATCCCCCATCCTTTGAACTATCTGTATTGTCTTACCCTCTGACAGTCTGAATACAAAAAATATATTCATCCTCTCTCGAGGTGAACAAATTTAATTTCCTTCATGCATAACCCAGCACTCTGTCGTGGTTTAAGCCCAGTCAGCCATGCAGTTTGCTCACTCACTCCCTCCTCTTTCTTCCCCCCGCTCCCAGAGGGATGGAGAGGAGAATCAAAAGAATGCAACTACCACAGGTTGAGATAAGAACAGTTCAGTAACTAAGGAATAACACAAACCACTACTGCTACCACCAATAATAATAATGACAAGGCAAATACAAGGAAAGAGAATTCAACTGCTAACCACCCAACACGAAGCCCGACCCAGCAGCGAACCCCCAGTTTTTACATCCTGGGCATGACGTGCTGTTGTATGGAATATCTCTTTGGTCAGTTTGGGTCAGGTGTCCTGTTTCTGCTTCCTCCTGGCTTCCCCTCCTCCCTGGCAGAGCATGAGACTCAAAGTCCTTGATCAAACCAAACATTCTAAGCTGTAACTATAAACATTGGTGTTATCAGCACTGTTCCCAGGCCGAAAGTCGAAAACGCAGCACTGCACCAGCTACTAAGAAGGAGAAAAATGACTGCTACTGCTGAACCCATGACACACTCACATATGAATTAAGTACCTCTATAAAGAACCAGAGGAGAATTCCAGTTTAGATGGCTTATGTCCGCCCACCAACAGAAATGATGAGAAGTACAACTTGTACATCTATACTCTGTCACACAGATCTTTTTATCTATAGACATTTCTGCATTGTAATTTTCATCTCCAGAATCCTGCTTATCAGCCTGTCCAATACTTCAAATAAAAGATTTCTTGTATTAAAGTAATGCAATGTTAAAAAAAAAAGTGAAAAAGTGGGGGGAGTTATCCCAGTAGGTCTCTTTTGTGTAGCACAATGCAATTGTAACTATGGAATGCCTGCCACCTACTCCATCACAGGTTTGAATGGCAGCTGCTTCAGTAAAACAATAGTAGCTATGCAGATGCTAATGCCAGATAATGGCTTGACATGCTGAACCACAGTTCAGCATTGTTACATTGTGCTTGAAATCTGACTGAAGTGATAATTTTGGTATGACAGTTGGAATGCTTTTATATCCTTTTCTTTTTGTGTTTCTACATAACTTTACTAGATCACCTAAGTTAAAAATGACTGACCATCCTTTAGTGATGCAATAAAAGTGTTTCTACACAATTGTTTTACCTGCATTGTAAATCTCTTTAATGTATCTTTTGAAATCTCCGAAGGTTTTTCAAACTGATGTTCACATGCCTTTTATGACTTAACATTCTGAGACAATAAAAGAAGACATTATTTTCAGATGGTGGACTTGGCTAGGTAGTAAATACATGAAAATACAGACAAACCCAAAAATCTAGCAATGTATGTTTCACCTTTAGGTAATGTCTCCCATTAAAGAATCTCTGTACTATCATTAATTTAGTCTCTTCAGACCAAATCTTTAAAGGCTTGGGCTTGTATGTATATACATATTTACTTCCCCAAATAGCAAAGAAATTATGCATCCACTATATAAACATTCAACAGTAACAGAACACTAAATGCTAAAGCAAAATGTGGGTTGATTTACAATGTTTATGGTGACTTTAGATGCTTCTGATTAGAGTTATCTGTTTATTTTTTCTTAGCAAAGCTAATCTGGAATATTGAGTTACACAAATCTCAAATGCCACTTCATAATGATAATTATGATAACTAATCAATCAAAAGATACAGTGGTTTTACTTTTATGAAAAACTATGCATTTTGGTTGAAAAAGTGCTCTTTCTTCTGATCTCACAATTCCAATAATGCTCTTTATTTTTTTTTAGTTTGTTTCTGTACTGTTCTCTCTTTTATTATGCTTTTTAAGATCACATAATTAGCTTTTCCCCCCTCTTGAAAAGTTTATTTTCTTAGTGTAAAATTTCTATTCTACCTATCCCAGTGATAACAGTGCTTTGAATTTATGGCCTTCGAGAAATTGTACCACAAAGCTCTCTCTGATAAAGGTAGTTAGGGATACGGACTTATATACTAATCTTTTAATCACTTATGAAGACAAGAGAAATGAAGTCTTGAACCTGTGTGTTCAACTCAGCCAGCACTATAATTGTGACCCAGGTCTCCTGGCACTCCTTCCAAACACACTGCAGTTCAAATACTACTTTGTCCTTTCCATTTCTAAAAAATATATACAGATTAGAATAGTTAAAGAAACTTGCAGCCATGGTCTTTTCAACATATGAAGATCCACAAAAAACAAATTGAAGAGGATCCACACAATATATGACATTGTGTAAGGCTATGACAGGTTTTTTTTAAAAGCATGTGTTAAAAGGGAGCAATAGCTTAGCTAGGTCCTTTAAAAGCTACTACAATCTAACTATTAGACTAATAAAAATCTAATTCTCAACCATCACTCTTTGTTGCATAAGCAGCCTCCAGGTTGATTTAGCACCAGATCTGGTCAAAAGTTCCACTTACTCGCATTTCACTGAACAACCCACCTGGGTTTGGTACTAAAAAGTGGGAGACAGGATATCATGAGGGGGAGGGGTTAGTTTATGCTATTATCTTTAATTTATCCATTTAAAAAACAAAAAAGTAACTATTCCTAGGAACTTTCAAGGGTACATACCCTAAAAGAATAAAGCAAGCAAGCAGCTCTGAACATTCTTCACATTGCTTGTAAAACTATCAAGAATATTTCAGTGATCTGGAAAACAAAACTTTTACTAATATGGACATTTCTTACAGCAGCAAAACCAAGGCTAGGATCTAGGTTTGCAAAAAGCAAGCTGGGCACACACCAAGCTCTCTTAACCACAACACACGAGACTATGAGTTCCACATGTTATGCCATTTCACATACATTTGGAATGCACCATATGGTAGAAGTAGTTTATTTGTGGAGCTGGACTGCCCTTTTCTTCTTCTCTCACACACAGACACATTTTTGTCCTCTCTTTCATCTGTTATTTGTGAAAAGACGTTACAATCCTCACACTACTGTGTTCTGCACAGCAAGAATCCTGACTGCTTACAAATGTCAACTGGTCTGTTAGCATAAAGAGGAAAAATGCAATATCATCTGAACGGTTAAATAAATAAATGCCTTTTCCACAATTCTAAGTCATCCATCCCACATGAAACTACAGAGACCATACTTCTGCTTGATTTATGATGCCCTGCTAGCCGCAGAATTACTTAGCAAAATCAGTTTGGCTTGATGTAAAATTCTCTCTCTTCACCAAGAAAAAAAATGTAAGCCCCACAAAAAGAAGACATTAATTTAGAAATAGTTGAGCTATCACTGACTTATCAAAATAAAGCTGGAGACATAAATCAATTCTGCCGCCTGGACAAAGATAAATCAATAAAGCTCAGAAAGACATTATTGATTCTGTAGCCATCATTCAAAGGCTCTTCATTTGATTCCTCAGCCATCTGTTTAATTGAAATGATAATTCTGATAACTTGTGGTAGGCCCTGTGCATGTTGACTTTGATACAATGTTATTCAATCAAATACAGATGGCGTATGACCTCCTGTCAGTGAGAAATCTAAATGTGTTGCCACACGGATTAGTTTGGATAGATACATTTTGTATTAAACAAAATGCTTCTGTCTAAACTTTTTCTTACATGACCCTTAGCAGGTGAGTATTTTGTTCAAATCACCACGGAACCAGAATATCTCAAGTTGGAAAGAGCCCATGAGGATCATTAAGTCCAGCTCCTGCTCCTCATGAGACTACCTAAAACTAAATTGCATGACTAAGCGCATTGTCCAGACACTACTTAAACTCTGACATCCTTTAGTCCCAACTATATTTCTGCTCTTCAACTCACCAGTACCTGAAGAGTAAACTAAACAGTTAAAAAGAAGATTTGACAATCATCCTTCAAACACCCTTTCCATCTTAATTTCTGCACAGGGATTGAATCATTTACTTACATTTTCTCCTTGGGTTGTACTTATAAAGCATAAGGACAAAAGTGGAGAAGCTGTGAAATGTACTAATATTTTAGTGTGTTTATGGATTTGTTACTAAAATCTAACTGAATGAAAAATAGTATTTGTCTGTAACCTAAGATGGTAGTGCACAAGGATGCTTACACTAAGTCAATAAACCTACAGCTAGGAAAAGCACTATACAAGATTATGCAGCAACTCTATAGTGAGAAAATATAACCAAGATTAAATTATTTCCTCATTTGAGAGAAGTTCCTTATCAACTATTAAAATAGAGACAAAGATTCTTTTCTATGACAACATGCAATGGAACTACTTTCTATTTTGCCCAAAAAGCATGACAGAGCTCCTGGTGCCCTGTAGTATTCTCCTCCATCATCAACGTACTGTGGCAAAATACCCTTTACTATACTGCTGGAAGATAGCATGCAACATATTGTACACCCTTCTTCCAGTGCTATAATTAGACAGCAGAACGAAAATGCACATCAGAAACTGAGGACATCAACTGAAAATTATTAAGCTGTCAAGTGCATTTGGCACAAGCTTTCTCCAACGCAGTTAATCTCATTCCTAACTAGAAGAGCTCAAATACATAAAATAATATAAAACATAATTAAGGCATAAAGGTCCAGATTTGCAATCCTGCTACCTTGCTTAATCATATTGTAAGTACACAAAAAAACAAACAAAAAAACAACAACAACAAAGAAAACCAAACAAAACAAACAAACAAAAAAAATAAACAGGGCAACATTAGCTTGAAAACAATAGAAACTAAATATATAATAATTCTAAAGGAGTTAACAAAAAATAGTTATGTTATTTTCCCTGTTGGAACCATACTGAATTCATGTGTTACACCAGCACTGAGAAATACAGAATGATGTAAAACAACACTAAGCTCAAGATTCAGAGCAGTGAAGGACTTGGGGATGCTGATAGATGAGAAACGTAACATGAGCCAGCAGTGTGCTCTTACAGCCCAGAAAGCCAACCATATCCTGGGCTGCATCAAGAGAAGCGCGACCAGCAGGTCAAAGGAAGTAACCCTGCCCCTCTACTCTGCTCTTGTGAGACCTCCCTTGGAGTACTGTGTGCAGTTCTGGTGTCCTCCACATAAAAAGGACATGGAACTGTTGGAACAAGTCCAGAGGAGGGTCACAGGGATGATTAAGGGACTGGAGCACCTCCCATATGAAGACAGGCTGAGAAAGTTGGGGCTGTTCAGCCTGGAGAAAAGAAGGCTGTGTGGAGACCTCATAGCAGCCTTCCAGTATCTGAAGGGGGGCTATAGGGATGCTGGGGAGGGACTCTTCATTAGGGACTGTAGTGACAGGACAAGTGGTAATGGGTTCAAACTTAAAACAGGGGAAGTTCAGGTCAGATATAAGGAAGAAGTTCTTTACTGTGAGGTTTGACAGGCACTGGAACAGGCTTCCCAAAGAAGTGGCAAATGCTCCATCCCTGGCAGTGTTCAAGGCCAGGTTGGACAGAGCCTAGGGCAACATGGTCTAGTGTGAGGCATCCTTTCCCGTGGCAGGGTGGAGGGGGGAGAATGGAACTAGATGGTCTTAAGGTCCTTTCCAACCCTAACTATTCTATGATTCTATGATTAATAGAACATATCAAAACAGCCTTTGATAGTATAAATTATGTTCTATTTCCAAATAATGAATCTGACCTAAGTAAAAACAAAGATATTGAATGTTCAGCTATAAACTACTCTGTAACCATGTGACTGTACCACAAAATCATACTCTGGCGGTGTTCTTCTAATAGGATCAGAATTTGTGCTTTGCATATTATGGTGCAGCAGAGCTAAGTGGGAAAAACTTTCCAAATATAGAAGTCTGAACCAAGAAACAACTGCTGTGCAATCAGAAGACAGGGTGGCGAGTTCTGGAATCAGTTAGCCTTTTTATCACCAAGACGACTCCTTTCAGGAAGAACTTGGCACTACCTTCAATGGACAAATCCCTGCCTGAGCAGGCCACTATTTGCTTGTAGAAACATCCTGGAATTCTCCATGAAGCATGCAAACATCTGTTGCCTGTCAAACAGTAAATTCCATTAAGCTGGACTGAGCAAACCAGAAATCTGTGAAGTATACATCTGTATGGAAGAATGGGAACTGTGGATATAGCAGGATCACTTCTCAGAGTGTAAGAGAACACTGAAAGTCAACTTCAGACTTTTATTCGGTTGCAGGTTTGTCATCCCAGCTCAGGAGGAAGTAATAGCAAAATTACCGTTCTGCCCATTTGAAAATCACTGCAACGGACAATATATTCCTTCCAGAAAATATGTAGGAAAGAATCCATGTGCACCTTAGGATTTCCACTGCTGTCAGAGCAATAAATTTGCTACTAGGTCATGAGATCTTTACAGGCTCTCTCCCCTTCTACACCCATGAAAAAGCTGGAAGGAACCAACTTTCACGATAACATTTTTTAGAGGAATTAAAAAGGTTTTTTCTGCAGGAAAAGGGCTCTAACATGTTGGCAGGATTTTTAGCCTGCATTGGAGCCAGCTGTTAGATACTGTTGAACTAATCTTACTTTCCTATGACATTGTCCACTGTAGAGCACAGTGTCAGCATAAATGGAAAATCATACTTTCTGTAATGATCTTACATTTTAACAGCATTTCCTGGTGGCATTAAATATAGTTAGAGAAGAATTTGCTTAGAGTAGCAGGGAATGAAAAACCCTGCACACTTTTACATCCTCATTTTCAGTGTCCGTAGTTGAAGTAACAACTAACATTTGAGTGTATAATGCTGGTCCAGCACACCAATAAATTTCGTAGCTGGAGGGTAGATGTTTGCTTATTACCACAGTGCAAACTATCTGCGATACAGTTATTTCCTATAAATATTAATTAATATACTATTTAAACCAGACAATATGTATTTCTTTTAGTGCTAGATATTTAAGGAGGCATTTAAAATAAAAGATCCCCAAGTTGGGTTTTATTTTTATTCTAATCTTAATTTCTGTGTCTATCATGATAAAAGAACTTAGAAGGTATTTTTTCACATATGAAGCCAATCAGCTATTACTTGACACAGCTTATGATTTTTATTACTGGTATAGTTTGTCAGGGGATAAAGTGTCTCAATGATAGGAGAGAGCAGATAATGCTATAGAACCAGTATTGTGAATAAATATCATTGTGTTAAACAGCCTCATCACTTCCTTCGGTATAGAAAAATGAATTTGAAAAGCAAATACAGAGTCAGATAGTAGCAAAAAACAATTCTGCCTAGATTGCAGAAGGCAATCATATCCAATTAAAGCAAATAATTATAATTTGATTATGCAAGCCTAGGAAAAAACACTTTGTAAAGCAAACATTTTGATAAATAATTTTGCAAATAAATTTACCTTTTCTTTAGCTATCAGCTACTGCTATAGACCAGAGAATATTGACATGTGCATGAAACCATAACAAGTTAAAATCAAGCTGCAGATAGAGTGCCTTTGGTTCATCTCTGAGTTTCGAATTAAACAGAAATGCTCAAGTTCTACAATAGATTCTGTAACCAGCTCTGCCACAGACCTGTCAAGGTTGACTAACCATCCAAAACATCAGTCTCCTGTAATCTCACTGAGAAGCAGTGACAGTACAAAGATGCCAGTCTTTGAAGGGGATTTACCTCCCAGCCAGGCTCTGCTGATCACAGGGCTTCTGTGCCACCCTTGCTCCACACACAAGAAAACAAAATCAGAGTAGAGACTTTAATCCCAAAACCTCATTGGCAGAAATTGAGGAGTGGAGTAGAAAGATTTCTGAAGTAAATGACATTATTATTAAGTTAAAAGAAAGAAAGAAAAAAAAACAATAAAAAACCCAACAAAGCCAGCATCAACAGGGATCAAGTTTTCTTACTGTCAAAGTCTTGAGCTTTACAGCAGTTTCCCCATTTACAGCAGTGCACAGGACCTGTTCACCCTTCACAGGATGAAGTCCCTTATAATTCAAAATTAAGGCAATAATGTATGATTTAAGATTATATACTTTGTGCACAGAATCCATACTCTCTAACAACAGATCTGAAGAAAAGTGGGCATGTTTTCCTTTATTAGTAACAAGTTTTACTTAAAAGGACTTTGAGACCCCTAAACAATAAATTCTGCAAATTCTAAGAATTTCAAACAATTCTTTTTTTTTTTTTTAGATCAGATTCATTCCACAAGAATTATTTCACAACAAACCTCAGAGCTTTTGTTTCAAAGTAATGTTTCATTTGCAGGTTAATCTAAATTACAAAAGAAGATAAATTAAAAAGGAAATGTTACATTTTAAATCGGGAATTATTCTAGGGGGATTGTAATTACACTATTTTACATGGTGAATAGAAACCATAAAAGACGAATCCACGCAGCATCCAGATAGGCTTTTGTAACTCTTCTATAAAGGATACATATGGTATTTCTCATATGAACAAGAAAACAACTATTTAATATCTGCAAAAGGAGTTTGGTTTACTTTCACAATTTCCACCAAAAAAAAAAAAAAATCACAGGAAGAGTCAAACTTTGGTCTGAAATACAAAGTCTTAAAATATACAGGCTAACCGAGCCCACAAAAAAAAAAATGAGCCTCAGATGAAGAGTAAATCCTACGGTCAGATTAGTGCTTAAATTGTATATAATCTCTATCTCTGGCTAGACAAATAATACCACACGGAAAAGAAATAAAGGAAAAGCGAAGGCCTTATCCAATTGTAAACATAAGCACTTAAAACATATATTCCTAAAAAGCAATATCCCCTCTACCTCTGACATGTCTCCTAGTAACAATGAGAAAATCTATTATCACTATCAAAAAACATTCATTTTCTTCTAAACATTTTTCAATTAATACTGATGCATTGAGAAGGAATTTTGTATGAAGATCTCAATCATCCAAAAACTGTTTTTAAGTTTCTGTTTTTATAAATGCATATAAGAAATATTATTAATAACCCTGCAAGAATGTTATTTCAAAATTAGGTAATATTTTAACTGTGAAAAAAATTCTTTAAAATTCATGTGACCAGATGAAAAACTAGAAAGTATAACATCACACTAGTATTCATAGATTTTTATGACATATAAAGAAAGAAAACAAAAAGCACTATAGAGTGGTGACTGTTAGAGTTACATACCAGTACAGTGTTTAAGGAAAATGTGGTCAAACTTGGTTGACAGAAGACATTCTGATGGGTTAGCTAAATGCAACTTGGACAATAATTTTTTTCATTATCAAATTCCTCCAGGAATTCCAAAATGAGTTCTCCACCCCATAGTCTGTAATTACTAATGACTTCTATCTAAGTGTTCAGCAGAAACAATAAGTAGCTGCGTTTCAACTGGAGAGTCATTCTGGTGTTAACACAACACCAGTACCAGAGGCAGCCCACTGTTTTACCTTCCCATGCTGTTTTACCTTCCCAGAATCAAGCTGTAACTTATTGAAGATTTTGTTAGTTTGACCCTTTCTATGAATAATAACATTCTCCAGCCCTATACATGGGTCCGTCTTCTCTTTCCAGCTCTTCTATTCATCAAGCTTGGTGAAGGAATTGGTGAAGTATTTTTGGCACCCTCTTGGAAAGGCTGCATTCTGAACAGAGGCCTGCAATTATGTCCATGGAGGAACTAAAGTGCAACATGCTCTCATCCTACATCTCTCCCAAAGAAACCTCTTACCCCAACCATTTTGACTCAGACAAATAATTTTCCTCCTTGATTATATATGCTGCTTTTACAGTAAAAGAAGCAGCTAAGGTATTACACTGCTAACAGTAATTGCATCAGAGAAATGTACCTAGAAGGAGAATTGCATATGACCCATTTCTATCTGAAAATACAAATTCTGAGCATCCACTTCTATCTACTGGTAAAGAACTCCTATGCAGATTTGTGCTGTGTTTCTAAGCAGAAGCTAAAGACATCAAAATCTACCCCTTCAGCTGCCTAATGAGCCTATCTGGCAGGCCATAACATTTAAAGAAATGCTTGACAGTTTAATCTGTGCTTCACAGTGAACTTTCAGAGATGTAGTAATCAAAGAATAACCCCAGGCATACACAAACTCTTGGATAGTTTACCACTCTACTTAAATATTCATTTACTCAAGTCTAAGGATTAAGGAAGGTTCTTATTAAAAAGAACAAACAATAAAACTACAAATTGTACTGAGAAGTACTGACAAGATGGGAGCATTTTAAACTCTGTCTTCCATTTACATATGACTGTTCTTTGACTGAAGTCTGGAGTCTAGTTTTCTTGTGAAGAACAGGTACTGCAAATGTCTACCAATACAAAAATCTATTATGAGGTTTGAGTTTTCAGGAACACAATTTCACTAATGTGCATGGTATTATCTGTTCTACAAGAATGGATTATATGCTGCTATACTTCTGGGGCAGGGGGGGCAGGGGGGTGGGGGTATATAACAACTGTAAAAATAATAGTTCTTAATTCAAAAGTTTTACTTACTAATTCAGAAAATACGGACAATTCTGTATACCTTACACAATCAGAAACACTACATCATATGGTGAAAGACAAACAGGAACAAATGAGGAATTGCTGTGGGCGTAATACTCTGCACTGACAACAGAACCTGGCTCAGTTCCTGCCTATACAAGAGACCTTTGACAAGTTACTGAATCTCTCAGCAGGAGAGTAATTGGGGAATTGGCTGGCTAGAAAACAACAGTTCTGTTGGCGGGGGAGGCAAGGGGAATAGTGACAATTTAGCGCTTCCTTTGCTCTGTCGGGAGCAAAATTGTATAAAGGCCAGAAAGACACACTCATATGCCCCATAACAGCCTAGTGGTCATGGCACACAGCATACAGAAGATAGAAGTTTAAGTAACGTTCGACTTCAGCCTTGGAACTTGAGCTTAGTCTATGACACAACTCCAGTAAATAACTCAATAACTGAATCCTGGGTTATTCTGCCTCCTTTTCCCAGCACCAGCATCCTATCTTAATACTGAGAAACAGTTCTTTTTCAGCAAAGCAGTACTATTCAATGAGAAACTGCTAAGATGAACCTTTTCAAAATCAGCTCTGTTATTATGTGTTTGCCCAGTGTGTTCCCAAGGCCCTCCAGATGCTGCCAGAGTACAAACAGAAAAAGATGCCCAACTTCTTAGTAGCATTTTAAAAAATAAATTCTAAGGAACACTGAAAATGTGGACACAGTAGCTGTAATTAGAATGAACCTATGTGGATTTTCAAACTGAGCAAGTCAAAATGCCTTGCATATTTCACAAATTATGTACATTTAATGACATCTATGCTGGACCACATTAATTATCAGAGGGTACAGAACACAATATGAGAAGACTGATATATGATTTTTAAGCTTCAGCATCTAAGACTTTCAAAAACATAAGGCCTCCTGATGAGTTATTTCACAACTGTTTTTTCAACAGCAACTGCCTTTCTGGATTCACAAACTGGTTTCATTCCTGAGTTTGAAATTTTTGTGCACTTTCCCCATACTTCACATGATTATTTCCCACAATGACGTTTCATCTCTTAGAATTACAGCTCTCAATAGGAATTCAAAATTAAACTCAGAGTTTGTTTTGTCTAATTCTTTGAAACACACTGATTAATGTCTTCTTAGTCCCCATACCTCTCAGAATACTTAGGATTATGCCGTCTTTATCTGTAAATAAACAGAAGTTGACTAAATCATGCTTCCTACAACTATTCAGACCTTTTCAGAAAGAAAAGTATATGACACCATCTTGTCGTAAATTAAGCCAGCCACAGATGGTAGGGACATTCAATTTAAATGCACAGTGCTTCCTGGAGGAATAAGCAGGTTCCTAAGCGCTGAGTTTTCGATTAGTAGCTGCCTACCTACTAATAAATGTGCCTGAGCACATTTATTGTAAGCAGTGAATAAGCTGCATAAAGTAATACTGATCAAATACATCTCATGCCACAATATGCTTTCAAGGCCAAGACTAGTGAAGGATATATATAGGAAAACTTGTCCTGTTTCATAAAAATGTGACATCTTCCAGAAATAAATATCATGGAAGCAGGAAACTGCACAAGCTGTTGAGGGGTTTATTTTTGGCTTGTTTGGAGGTTTGGAGGTTCGGTGTTTTTTTAGACAACCTGTAAGGTATGCAGTACTGAACATGCTGGAAAGCCCACCTTATAAGGAAGTTTTCTCCATTTTTCTTTCCTTTGGGAAAAAAAAAAAAAAAAAAAGAAAAGGTATAAGATAGAAAATTGGATCATCCTTCTCAAGAAGCCTCACAATTTTATAAGTACAGAATGTATGCTCTGAGAAACCCAATTTCTCAGAAAACAAAAGCTGAAGGTATACATGACACTGCCTTATCTGTTGTAATGTCTCCTTTATGTCCATAATTACACACCAATTTTAAAATAAAAAAACACAGTGTATGCCTTTCTATACCCTTAGGTAAAAGCACAATGTCTACTGCTTGGTACTATGCTACTTATTCCAGACAAGCGGAATTCATTAAAATTGTTTAAACAAGCAGCAGAGAGATTCTCTTTTACCTACAGCATAAACAAAACAAAAGGCATGGAAACTTGTAGCCTTTTGTCAGCCACCTTATTTTGAAGCTAAGTTAACTCTGAATTCTAAATGAAAGTGGCGCTGCTGCTAGTTGAAAATAATTTCACCAAGTGACTGCTGATTAAATTATTAAAACATATACCTTGGAGAATAGAGATCTTATCATATAAAATGTTTAACTTAATAAAAGTACTCTGGACTATTATAATGTAAGTGATAAAAATACAAGATTTGGAGAAAATTACAAGATGTGGTATCTTAATTCATACAAAAACGCCATTATATCATCTTTTGCTTAATTTTGCTATGTCAAAATATATGACAACGTAATATAGAATTTAACATTTCTGCAGCATGCAAAATTTGTGGAATTTTCCATTTCTTGATTTGAGGCACAGCCTGATACCTATGTACTACAAGCCTCATAAGAAATAGGCAACAGCCTGGAATTGCACTGCTGAGAACAGTGCAATAGGGATAATTTAGACAGAATATACTGGCTGTACAAGTCAGAGATGTCTGGCAGGGCTGCGCATAATTCTTTCATCATTATGCTCTACAACCAGAACCACAACGTGTACCTCTTGCCTGCAGCCCTGTTTATTAAACAAAGTTTCTGAAGCGATACTTAGAGCAGATGGCAACTATGATTATCTAAATTTCCCAATCCAGGAACACTCTCAACTGCAGAGTTAAAGAACCTTAATACCAGCCAAAGCCATTTCACTTCAGCATCCTTAAGTCTGTGCAGGGCTTGGTCTTCCTATCCCTTTCTCCCTCCCCTCATCTGCTGCTAATGCTACAAAACTTCCCAAGAGGAGAGGGGATACGGCTACTCCTGCATTCCTCACAAGAAGAGCTAATGGTCCCTTTCCCATACAGCACCTGAAAGGATTCACTTGAAGATTCAGCCCCACCTTTTGTTTTATCCACAGCCCTGACAAAAAGCATAGCCTTTGAGGGCATCTGCCCACCTCTATGAAAGGACAGAAGGGAAAATGTCATGTTTCATATAACATTCAGACCTACTTTTCGTAACTGCCTGTATGTTATACTTGTTTCAACACATTTGCAGTTGATATATGTGAAACATTTAAATCGCAATGTTTATGGAAACAAATACTAAACCAATCTCTTTCCAAAACACAGAAATCAGTGTGAGAGGATTTCTGCAAATAAACTTACCATGTGGCCTCCTCACATTACAACATCTGGAAAAAACCTCTTTTCCAAGCTCTTCTGAATTTCCTGATCTTTATTAAATATCCCCCTTACTCCCTTACCCCCCCCTCCCAAGTCCTTAAAAATTCTATTTGCTAAATTTTCCTTTTCTTTGGTCTGACAAGCATTAGTCAAGGTGGATTACCGATGATTTTTTTCCCTTTTTTAAGAGGCTTTCCTGCTGGCACTTGACAGATGTAATAATATTGTTGGTCTTAAAGATTTAAGTCTCAGAAAATATTACAAAAAAGAAACATAAACTTTCAAAAAGTTGTATTTAATTAAAAAAAAGGAAAGAAGGAACCATTCGAAGGGCTAAATTTAATGCTTAGATACAACCCATCTTCTGAGAAGCTACATAGCTGCTGCCAATCAAACAACAGTAGACACAATGGGAGAGAGGGGAGGAAATCAATCAAGAATATCAAAGAAAACATACACTGCAATGACAAAATACCATAATGAACAGTACCACTTAACTATGAATTGAACAAATTTTTTCATGCTTACACTCTACTGAGGATTAAGGTGATAATGGGCATATCTGTTAAGTGAAGTCACTGCTGTGATGTACCACGCTAAAGTGAGCAATGCCTTTCACTTTGCTTCACAGTTATCATCATTTAGTAGTAAATGGACATTGGTAAAACAGGTGGATAATCTTTCCCTTTCATTATGATCTGTGTGATGTGACAAGAAGGAATGTTATCATAACTTAAAGACAACAAGGATTATGTGAATGATAGTTTTTTGAAGGGCCTTGAGAAACTTCATCTTAAAAAAAACCCAAAGGTTTCTAAAAGCTGCTACACCTATATATCCATCACTCAAAATAGTAAAACATGCCATACAGTATTTATAAGGAGCCTCGGACAAGTTATAAGTAACACAAAAAAAATTAAGTTAATTATACTTTGTTTCAGATTATACGTTATAAAAGATGATTTTGCATGTCAGTCCAAGAACTTTATCCAGCTATTAGACATGGTGAAATCTGAAACCATAGTTCTCACAGTTTATAGTTTTAAACTCTGTTAAAAATACACATGCAGTGATTAGGAATTTACTTAGAGTGTTTCAAGCCATCAATTGTCATGTGACAGTCATTTGAATAGGGCTCAATTTTGAGTTCATTTATGCTGTTTACTCTGGAGCAATATTATTGTCAATGACGCTAGGTCTCATCTTTAAGTTTGGAAATCTGTCACTTAATATGGTCACACACTGTAATGATTTGCAAAAGTATCCTGAATTTTTTCATATTGGTGATCTTCCCCTTACTATCACAGTTACCCTTAAATGTACTGATCTGTCGTTGGTACAGGAAAACGAATCAGAAGTCAAGATTAAAAAAAGGCAAATATTTCTATTACTATAAGGATAAACCTAAGGCAGTATACTCCCATTTACTGTCTAAGCATTATATTCTATTTTGCTGGCGTATAAGAAGAATGTTTAAAAGTTATTCAGTGTTCTTAACTCCACAAAATTAGATAAATTCCCCTCAAATGAAAAATAAAAGAATAACCTGTGGAAGTCTGACAATTTACTGTTGAATTTGGAAATTTTTGGAACATGAGAAATTCCAGAGAATGGGAAGAAAAGAGAGAGAGAGGAAGAAAGTCACCAAAACTATTTTGGAACGGTAAACAAATGGAGAAAGTACAAATAACAATTTGATGTGGGTAGACATGAGCCCTCAGTAAAATCACAGAAAAGCTGTAAATAAATGCAAGTGAAAAATAATTAAAGATTAATAATGTCAGCCAACATAGCTTCACAGTTCCATTCCTTGATCAGACCTGTCTTTTCATTAACTATCGGTTGAGAAATTATAGCTACTGTGAAGTGCTTCACAACTTTCAGCTAAAATTAGTGGGCTATGTCATCGTAATTTCTGCAAAATTTACAAAAAACTAATTAACTTATTCTTGGGAGCTTGGTGGGAGTGGTGGGGTGAACCTAACAAAACAAACAAACAGACCACAAAAAAATCCAAACAAAAAAGAACCCATACACCAAAACCGACTAATGAGTAGCACATCATCCAGCATGAGCATTTATTTCTTTAAAATTTGTTTCCTTCACTAACCTAGCTGGGCAACTCTCCTACTGCCGCACACTTCAGTTTTGACTGAATTCTTTCCCAGTCAAAGTCTACCAAGTTTGACTCTTTACTGGGAAGTCTTTCAGTAGTGTCTTTGAGAGCGCAGATGCAGTCTATTTTTTTTTTCTAGGTTAGAAACATCTCTTCCCAGCTTACCACACGCACTGAGATGATCTATGATCGATGAAATTAAGTCTTCTGAAATTTCAGGGATTTTTTTTATTCTGTTTAAAATACATCACTCCATGTCAAATATATGTGTAACACAGCATTTCGATGTCTCCCATATGGTTTCTTAATTAATCTACTCTACCAGAATTAGCAAAATATATTGCAGATTTGAAGCTGCTTAAGAATCTACTGTTGTCAGAAGTTAGGCTAACCTCTGACTACCTCCTTTTTGCTGGCCAATAGTGCTTATGAATTAAAATCGAAGCTATATTTAACTGTTGTGTACAGCTCTGACAAGACATCTGACTGCTCGGTTTTTCAATTCAGAGGGTTTTTTTTCCAAATTTGCTTTACTCTTTTCAGCACATCATTCAGAGATAATGTAAGGAAGTTTTGTAGAAGGCAGCAGCTTTCTTCAATGTCTACATTCAAGATACTTAGTGCTTAGTACGCATTTACAACTTGCACATCCTAGACCACTACAAATGACAGGTCCACAAGTCGTGGACACTCACTACAGGGCAAGCCCTATCAAGAAAATATGTTCATTCCAGCATTCATTTAATAGAAATGACATTAAAAAATAAAAAGATTTTGTCTCACTGTAAGAAATTTCACAAATTTCATGCATGTCATTAATCAGAAGATAGTTAAGAGCAGGTAATAGCATAGAAGAAAGTCCAATACCAGGTGCTTCTTCAATCACAACAGGAAGAAATTAAAGCTGAGAGCTGAAGTGGGACAGGTTTCCCTAGAAATAAGTCTTTTCTTTTCAAATTAGCAGTTGAAAAAAATAGGCATTGGAACCATTTGCCTAATGATGAGGGGGAATCTTTACCATTTCAAGTCCAAAGAGAAAGAGAAGCCTGGCAGACTCACTCTGTTACATTCTGTCATCACAGTGCTACCGCCTACTTCTGCTTATTCACTAAATGTTAGGGATGTTTAGTGACAACTTTATGCAATGCTACTCACCAAATAAATCTTCCTTCTTTTCTTATAGTTTCAGGGGTTTTTTTCCTTTTCTAAATGGCTACAAATCTGGAGCCCAGAACAGGATTATTATTGCTCTATGCTGTTGAAGATGTGCAGAACTGATTTTAAATGTTCCAAATGAACACTAGGATGATAAAGGAAAAGAAGACAGAAGAAAAGAAACTGATTTCCCACCAAATTCCCCTTGCTTTAATGGTAATGGAACAATCCTCTAGAGGACAGATATGTGCACATGTATAGTGAATCACCTACCATAGGTTAGGCTCTTCAGTTGCTCCTGTTATTTTCATCCTAGCTCCTGATCCACAGAATTGCTTTGGAATACAAAGAAATCTGGATGAACATGATGCTCCTAGGTTTTTAGACCAGCAGTAGAAACCACCCTTTCATAAAACTTTTTTTGTAATCTGAATTTGATTATTCTTTACCATATAATAAAGATAACTATAGCAGCATTCTCCTAGTGCTACTATACCAGACTTTAAGTTCTGGCAAGATTTCCACTGTACAAGCAGTCACTAGGGGTTTATATCTCAGCTCTTGTTCAGTCACGCGGGGTTACAGTTGAAATAAAACTCATCAGGCCACTTGCATGTTCCATATTAAAAAAAAAAAATGGAGGCAAAACTAACTGGTCAAAATATTTTCTTACTGTAGAATCCTGAAAAGCATTTTCAGGTAGTTGCAATTATCTGAGTCATGACCAAACTCTAATGCTTAGCAGTTGTCTAAGTTCAGCACAGATCCATCTTCTGCACTCAATAAACTAACAAACAGCAACAGGTCTGAAGCAAAGCTCTGGTTTCTAACAATCCTGATGTGCAGATGTGTGTGGCTCTATGGCCCAAGTCTTGTAGCCAAAACCTGCCAAACCACCACAACTTTAACAGGTCAAATCTGGAAGTAAAAATCCAGATGTTTGAAAGCATGTGAAAAACACAGATCTAAGCTCATTGCTAGGATAAATGTTTGTCTTTATATGGATACACAGCAGAACACCCTTATCATTAAATCTGTTATTCTATCACACAGCAAATTTACCTTAATTCAAAATTCCTTTGATATGAGGAATTGTTCTATATGGAAACAATTAAGCTACTAGCTAGAGCAATTTCAGGCAGTCCTGACACTAATCTCAGCAGCTACAAGGGCTACAAGACTGTTCTTGCTCAAATGTACATCAAGTCTATTTGACATATTTGAAAGATCAGCCCACAGCCTACTTTTATATGCACAAAGAATCTCAAGGAAAACAAGAGTTAATTATTTGTGCTCAAGTCACTATACTGATAACTGTGTTTTATTAGCATTAATAGACTATGATTGCTTATGGCTTATGTAAATAATTTCTTAACTGAAAGAAGAAATGTTAGACAGGACACAAAACTGCCTTATAGGCTTCTCAATCTTTGGTTTCCCTATACACCTTCTAGAAGTAGATAGAAACTGCATAGAATGAAACAGTAAGAAGACCACTGTAAAGAGCACCATTTTTAATTACTACTGGCTAAATTAGGAGAGCTCTCACTGAAGAAGAAGAAGGTATTTTACCCATAAAGAATCAAAGTTTCTCATATTTTACCCAGACAAAACAGATTTTGGCATCAGTCAAAATATAGTTTGGAATTAGTTAATCCTTTTTACTGACTTTTAAAATTGCCTAAATAATTAGATACACTCTGCTGAGTAAATAATGGATTAAAAGGACTGCTTGTCTCCATATTTTATGAAAGTAATTATGATAGATCCACCTCTATCAGTTTCCTCACTCTCATCCTTAATGCTCAGATATTTATTAAGTCAGACCAAATTCTCAAAAGCACAGTTCCCTTCAGAATGTCTCTGATGCTTAAAAGTAAGCTTGCTCTTTAGAGACGGTTGCAATAAGTAGCTCCAGCTGAGAACGGCAACACAACTGATTCTCACAATGCTGCATAAAACCAGCCTCTCCACATTTTCGCTTAGATGGTCAAATGAACTCTTTAGCCTGCAAATGTCTTGACGTCTCCAAATAAAAGTGAACTTAACTCCAAAAATAATCACCTTCTCTGAGCATTTGGACACTAATGTCAGTGAAGTCAGGTTACCATCTCCTAAACACATATATTGGCAATCCAAAGCTAACAAGAGAAAGAAAAGCAGAAAAACATTTCAATCTTTAAGAGGGTGCTAGGCCCTAATTGCAACCCAGCTATTATGTGATCTTGGTGCCAGATCTTATGGTGTCCATATGTTTTCCCACTGTCAAGACAGTGCAGTAATGACAAACTTGTTTATAAAAAGTGCTTTGAGAACTACTGGTGTAAAAGATTATATGAACCCATAATAATAATAATAATAATAATAATAATAAATACTGTCCCTTAACAAATATTTTCTCTCTGTTCAGAAGTTTTAAATTCTTGCTGTCTACTGCAAATCTGTGGCACCTTTTTTTTTGCTTTATTTTGTTTACTAATGAGGAGTAGATACAGGAGGATTGAAAATGAGACATTTTCTACAATAAATGTCTGACACAGTACAGTGCCTGATCTGTGCCTACATAAAATTCTGACATAATTCTAGATGCAAGAGACATAGGAGACTTGGCACCAGATAGAATTACTTTTAAAACAACAGAAACTGTTGATCAGAAATCAGACTTCCTTGTTTTGATTGCTGGAAATCAGGTTCACAGTACTCTTTCAACTGAAATCCTATGTCAGCAGAACACGCTCCCCCAAAACATCAACACCTTGTGTTGATATCTCTTCGCAACAGGCATCTGAAGACGCAGCCAACTATATACTTGCATATTGTTAAGCATGCGTGGGTTTTAGAGGGAGGATTCATCCTCTTGGACCAATTCTCAACACCATCTTACACAAAAGAACTCGATTATACAACCAGCTGCCTCCCTTAGATACCTGCCAAAACCAACCACTGAATCTAGGTGTCTAAATCAAGATGGGACTGGCCCAGATTTCAAATGCATTCAAAGCATCCAAACCAAAATTTGTTTATTTGATGGTACTTCTTTATACATCTTGACCATGCAAGAAAGGTTTTGGATAGTGTCATGGGTTCAGCAGCAGCAGTCATTTTTCTCCTTCTTAGTAACTGGTTTTTTTAAACAGTGTTGTGTTTTCGACTTTCGGCCTGGGAACAGCGCTGATAACACTGATGTTTATAGTTACGGCTTAGAATGTTTTGGTCTGACCAAGGACTTTCTGAGTCTCATGCTCTGCCAGGGAGGAGGGGAAGCTGGGAGGAAGCAGAAACAGGATACCTGACCCAAACTGACCAAAGAGGTATTCCATACCACAGTACGTCATGCCCAGGATGGAAAAACTGGGAGTAGGAACCCAGAAGAGTTCAGTTCATGGCTCAGTCATAGGGTGGTGAGTGACTGTATTCTCTTCCCTTGTATTTCCCTTGTCATCATTATTATTGGTGGTATCAGTCGTGATTTGTGTTATACCTTAGTTACTGGACTGTTCTTATCTCAACCAGTGGAAGATACACTCTTTCAATTCTTCTCCCCATTTCCCCCTCCCCCCCCCCCCTCGGAGTGGTGGGAAGAAAGAGGGGGGAGTGAGTGAGCGGACTGTGTGATTTACAGCTTAAACCATGACAGCAAGAAAAAGAACCATTTCAAAAACATGCAACCAGCCAGGTTCTTTACCTTCACTGATGGTTGTAACTTAACAGAATTTCATTTGGGAGCCTAGTTCCAATCACCTTTGCATTAGAGTAAGTTAAGAACAACTATAATGCACTCAAAAGTGCTATACAGATTTTAAATGACTGTAGGATGAGAATATAGCCATTTTATCAATTTCTG
The DNA here is from genome assembly GCA_028858755.1 of Ara ararauna. Classification (NCBI taxonomy): domain Eukaryota; kingdom Metazoa; phylum Chordata; class Aves; order Psittaciformes; family Psittacidae; genus Ara; species Ara ararauna. Next base: position 17,178,355 of record CM054382.1, on the reverse strand, counting down.
TAAGACCAGAGAAAGAGATAGACACAATTCAAGAATGAAAATGCAGAGAAAGTGTAGAAAAAAATAACGAAGCATCAAAGAAATTGATGATTTCTGACTTCAAGAAACAAGATATAAGGACTGAGCAAAACGTAAAAGCAGGGGTGAAGAAAAAACCGGCTCTGTCCTATAATACTATATGTAATAACCAGAGAAGTCAGCATAGACAAATTGTTTATACAGCAAATATATTGTTCACTGCTAAGTTCAGTGTAATTTGATCCCCAAAACAGAGCATGATTCTATAATAGCAACATACGCATTTCAATTAACTCAGTCCTCTTCCTGAGCTATCCTTCATAGGAAAGTGAAGATGCTGATTCTTCCCCAGCACATCCCCTTTGTTTTATGAGGTAAAAAAAGTGACTGAATCCTTCATAGACGATCCTCAGAATGCTCATTCTTTATAGGTGATGCTCATGCCTGCAAAACCTTCTAATTCTTCAAATTATAGTTACTTGCAATATATCGAAAAGCATAGCCACTAATTCTAAATCTTCTTAAATCACACAAGTATGTACAGGTCTGAAGCCGAAAATTTAAATTTCAACATCTTGCAGGAAAATAATATTCATTCCAAATGAGACTCCAAAAAGATATTTCATTCATTTCTTGCTAAGGGAAGAGACTATGTTCCTGGCAAATTTTCATTTAATTGCCACCCTCCTTAGCTTTCTTTTCCTTGCAGAATACCTTCTCCTCACAGTTCAATAGTTATTAAAAGGAATGAAAAATTGGGACATTTAACAAAACAACAATTAATAGTATCTTCACAAAGCAAGATATCATAACAAATGACAGGCCTCTGAAGTGACAATAAGGGGCATGGGGATACTGCCTGGAGAAAATAAAATGGCTATTCTATTTTGATTCAAATCTTAAGGTTTCCTTTAATCATTGAAAACTTCTTCAAAACACGAATGCATGTGGCCTTATATATATGGAAAGCTGCAAGTCTGCTCTGCTCAATTCTTGGCAGTCACTATGCATATGATTTATAGTGGTATTACTCTAGCTCTCCCTCATCCAAGGACAGTACTCTAACAAGTTGTAAAGTATGAGTCAGTCTCTCCTTACAAATTAAATTTCAAAGGGAACTAAGCTAAAATTGAAACATCTCTACAAGATTTCCTCTCCTACAAGTGACTGATCAGATCGTATACTTCACACAGAAGACACAGAAGCATCTATAGTTTTTAAATGCAAAAAGCTCCATGTTAAAATGGCACCACACTCAAAACATTCAAAAATGTTTAGGTATTCACTTGGTATTGGTAAAACATTGACAGTTTGAAACGGAAGAACACACAAGGTGTGATGTCCTCAGGGGTCAGGGATTATACCACATAACATGAAATATAACAGCCTGCTTATGCACAAAAGCTGCAGTGAATTAAGCAGCATCTTATTTTTATTTTAAAGTGAAGTCTTCAGCTGTGCCTCAGCAAAGCCTTACTTGTATGTTTCTGTCTTGGAAGGAGGAAGGATGACAAGAAGAGGAATATGCAAGCAAATAAACAAGCATAGAGAGGAGAGTCAGGCAACAAAATGTTTCTACCGCCATTTTGTATTCATGACATTTTTCAAGAGTTAATCTTAGCAACTATCAGGCTAAATGCCTTATTTGTATGATCTAAATCATTCTCTAGCTACCTCATTAATTGTAGTCAATAGATTGTGACAGGAAAAATGAACCGGAAACTGCATCTGCAAAATGGGCAATCATATAGAAAATTTTAGGAGATACTGTCAAATAAATGTCCTTATAAGTGCAATATTATCTCTGGGTAAATCCCTTATCTCTATGAAGACAGTGATTACCCATGGCTGTTGCATCTTCAACTTTATCGAAATGATGCCCCAAACCTGCCAAAATCAGACCACAGTTAGATGTGATTCTGGCCAAGACTGAGTGGGGGTGAGGGGTCCATGTGGGGTGATATAAAAATAAGGAGCCTCCCCATATCAACTTCCATACTCCACACAATGGACTTTCCTAGTAGGTGATTCTTTTTTGTGGTGCTGAGACTGCACAGTCCCCAGAAAAATCTGGGTAGGAGAGATGGTTGTGGCCTCACTCTCCTGCCACACTGACTCGTGCGTGGGCTGACTCGTGAAGCAGGCCCAACACACCAACACGATTTTCCTGCATCATTATCCTGAAAAAATATGCATAAAAGACAACTCATGTCCTTAAGAGCAAGAGCTTCTCTTAGCAGCACAGGCAAACACTCTCTCCACACACAGTTATGGCTGAAGGAATAATACACCTAGGCTCATACTTCTCACCTTTTCTAGCAGAAGATCTAAGCTGACATTTTCTAGACAAAGCTGTAGGACTTAGGGTCTTTGGATCAGAGGCACAACCTATCACAATGGTGAAAATGGCTACCTGACAGTCCCAGTACAGAAGATTGGCCATACATTTAATAGGTGGTACTTTGCGCCTCTCAGTCATCCTTTGTCATTCCTTTCATGGCTGCAGAGAGAACTACAGCTCTCCCTACCAGTTGCCTGTGTATGTGTCTCATCTTTTAGGAATATTTTGATTTCATTAAACTTCAAGGAATTTAGAAAGTCTTTGAACTCTTCCCACTGCTTTTCCACCCTTTCAGCAGAACAGAAAAAACCCAGTCTCCATTTCCCAAGTTATAAATGGATTTACACGAAAACTGTTGACTTGATGTGGTAAGAGTCCTCAGAGTTAGTAGCAGCCTTTTCCCTGGAGGGGAAACATACTTTTTCCTAAGCTCGCTCATTGAGAGTCTGCCCAACATAAAACCATTTTCAGAAAAAAAAATGGTGTGTTTTCATTAAAATTGTTACCTTATGGATTTTGGCAGCTTCCTTAGCTTCTGAGTTGCGAACATGTCACTTCTTTCACAGCAGAAGCTTCTATGAACTGGTTTTTGATGACCTCTTTGCGAGAAATTAACAACACCCTGTTGCTGTAAATCTGGGACTAGTGCTTTGAGCCCGTCTAAAATTACAAATAAAACAGGATTCAACCATACAGCAACAACAAAATCCACAGACATGATTACACATGTTTCCAGTTTGTAGGAAGGAGAAAGATATAGAACACAGCATAAATACAGAGTACAGCTATGAATGCGTCCATCCCCTAGCTTTGTTTCCTTCCCATGCTAAAACCTTACTTATATCCACAGAAATGAAAGGCCAAGGCTGTGTTCCATATGGCTAAAGTCTCCATATCAAAGGATTTTGACTAATTATGGCACAATTAATTATATTTCAACTGAGGAGAAACAATGCTATTGTTGTAGCAGAAACAACACCTTGTTCTGTAATTTAAAAATATGCATTCCAAAGCTTGCATGTGAATTGAAGATACAGGGAAGAGAATAGATGGAACAGTGTAAATAGAAATACGCTGGTGGTACTTTCTATACGAAAACTGGAATATCAGCCACAGTAGAGAAGCAGTTTTCTCATGGTTATTTCATATTCTGTTTTCTGGGTCATAATCTAATAAAAACATGCTGAATACCTAGTTAAAACAGTGCACTCAGCCTTTTGCAAACACAGATCATTGCTGAAAAGGTCCAGGTTCATGTTCAAATATAATTAATGGCACCAACATACATCAGAGTTCTCATTTCTCCACTGATTAGAGGTAGATCTGAACTGTGGATGTGGAGGTTTTTGTTCTCTGAATAGAAACACAGGTTTTTTTCTTAACCAGCATAGAATAAAATGAAAACTAAAGAGATTAAGTGTTGAAATCTGTAGAGCAGTAATTCCAGCTTTAGTCACTGACTTGTGAATAGAAATCACAGCAGTTATTGGGAATAAAACCATATTTTTTGATTAAAATATTTTCCAATTTTGTTGCAGATGTGTTGTTGCCTGTGGAAACAGACGTGGGTAAATGGAAAGAAGAGTCACAATTCTTAAGACAGCTGCCTTATAAATAACAATGGCTTCTGAAGTGCTGTATGAAAGCATGTAAGAATTACATTTCTGTGAAAACAAGAACACATTCTTAGAGAGGAAGCACAGAAAGAAAAACAAAATCATGTGGGAGGTGGCGGAAATCACTAAAAATTTTGCATTAGTCTCAGGCTTTGAGAAACTGGAGTAGATTTTACTAGCTTTTTACAATAACATTTTGGTTCTTGTACCTGTTCCATTTCTAAGCTCTAAATAGAAACATGGGACCTAAAGTAGAAGAATATTCCACCCCATTCAAGATCATTCCCATCCACTTTTGAAAAATAAAGTGATTTGTAAAGCTAACAGAAAAGGTGGCTAATGCTAAACACCTAAGAACTTGGTGCCTGAGGGAACTGTCTATCTCTAATTGCCACCAAAACACACACCTCCATGGGTAAGGGCAGGAGAAACAGCAGCAACTCACTCTCAGTGAAGCAGTATAGGACCAAACCACAGCTGTATTCATGACACATTAAAAAAAAATAATAATAATTAAAAAAAAGAATGACACTTTCCACTCTGCTTTACATGACTTAGACTGTAAAAAAGGTTGCTTGGAAATAAATCTAGTAGCTTACATTCGCAATAGGCAGAATCTCTAGAGCAGACATTATATGATGTTTTTAAAATCAGCTAAAAAATCAGGCTTCAAAGACACTAAAGATAGACCCTAATGCCTAATGTGATACCAATAGATACCTTGAAGGAGTTCAAAAATCTCAGGTTAGGTACCTATGATCAGGAATGTGAAACACAGAACTGCTGAAAAGCCTGTTGATATTTTTTCAGGTGACTACATATTTTGAAAATCTAGTCCATTATTACTAAGAAACTCCAGGTCCATTCAGAAACAAATGAAGCATGATAATGATGAAAGCTAAGAAGGTTTCTCATTATTTTTTTAATCAAGACTTGAACTGTAAAGTTATTCATACTCTTCTAAACCTGTATGCATTTGCACATTATTTCTTCATGGTCATGCTTCTATATTACAAGCGTTTTGAGGTATGAGCAGTCTGTCATATCTAAACATTTAAAATCTCATACAGTATTAAATAAAACCTTAATTTAAGCAATACAGTGAGTGCAGTATTTTTTTAAACAGCTTTTTTAATAAAACCAACATGTTCAAGCGCTATTTAGCCTCTTTTACTAGAGGTTCAAGTATAAATGTAGAACAATTTGCTTCTCTAGTATAGACTAATTTACATGTATAGCTGCATAACAGCATATTTTGTGGACTAACTTATAGTATTAATAAAGCACAATAAACTGTTTCTTTCTGATACTGACAATCCTAACCATTATTTAGTTGAAATCTTAGTACACATTAACATTCATTTTCTAAAGCTTAGTTTTTTTAAAGTGGATGATAAACACAAAGTTAACTTGTGTTTCACATTGCTCAAAGTGGAGGAAGGAGGGAAAGAGAGGAGGGCAGTAGCACATTAATTGTTTTACTTTTGTATAATTACTTTGAAAACACTGAAATCATGAATGTGTAAGTCTTCTTCCTGATACTCAACAATTTGGTCTACAGGAGGCAACATACCTGCCTCAATAAATTCACCATATCACTGGGACTCAGCTTGTTGATCACTGGGAAAGGTTGTTAGTGGCTATGTTGTTACCACGAGGCTACACATCACACTGTTAAGCTTTTTAATACAATTTGGGGCACCAGGACTCCAGTAGATCAATAGTGCTGTTTCCTATGCTCTAAAACTGCTTTTAGTGATATACTGTATCACCAATGTTCAATAAAACAAATTGCTGACACATCATCTCTTCCACATAAGATTTGTTGCTAGCTTTTCCTTTTACCATGCTAAGAAAAAACTGTATGAATGGAAAACATGCATTGTAAATAATTCCACCTGTCACTCCCAAAGCAGATGATGAACATGAGAGTCTAATTCTACATGAAACTTATATCCGTTATATTAAAAACTTAAAACATTAACAGACAGTGGTATAGTGCAAATGACACACCCCACTGCCCATCATATTAGTCCCACCATCAATGCAAGTCAATCCCGACTGGGTGGAGATCATGGACCATACTTTCATATACTCAACAATATGACTAATACAATAACAATCTCAAATAATATTAAAAAGACATTAGCTGCATTGGCTTAAAATTGGGCTCTATTTCTGCATTTGCACCATTGAACAGATACAGAAAAATAAATATTCATTTTAGGGAGCTCAAAACATCACAAGATATGTTTCTTTTGCAAAAAGATTGAAGTGTTTTTTCTATGTAGTCGTACATTACAGAACAATTTAGCAGAATTTAATAGAAAGAACGTAAAACTTGTATGATGTGAAAATAGTTTTGGAACATAAAGGTCCCCACAGAATTTAATCTAATTAGCTAACCAGCAGCCCAAAACTCTGACAAAGAGGTTTGCTTTTGAAATGTAATGATGACAAGAGGGGGAAAGTGCCTATTTCTACCATCCCTGTTCTGTCTTCAGTGCTATACAAGTAAGTATGATGACACTTTACATGACACTTAAATCCAGTGAAGTCCATCATTCACAAACATTGTACAACCTACTTGCAATTTATGAGTATTCACCCAGTCACAGATGACTAGTTTTTAAGAACTTGGAGCCCTGGGTTCAGTAATAGCAGAACATACTCAATTTTTTCTAATGAGCATGCACTTCCCACTGGAGTACTGTGTTCAGCTCCACACTGGAACAGGCTGCCCAGGGCAGCTGTAACGACCCCACACATGGAAGTGTTTCAGGCTAGGCTGAATGGGACTTTGAGCAACCTGGTCTAGTGAAAGGTGTCCTTGCCCCTGGCAGGGGGGTTGGAATGAGCTGATGTTGAAGTTCCTTTCCAACCCAAACCACTCTATGATTTTATGAAAACTACAACGTCTTGACCATAGCTCATAGCTGCTAGAGGACCTCACTCACTCACAGAAATTGATATACATACACAATATCTTGGACCAGCCTCCACCAGTTTGGCTTTGTTTCTACTGAAAATGATTTTTTGTTCCTATAGGACGTTCCTGCCTTTCTATTTCCTAGAGAAAGATTCTTTTGCAGAGTTACTAGACTTCCTGGTTATATAGTAAGTTAAACACTCTCCCTTAATCTTTAACAAAATCTAAGGATTTAATTTTTCCACAGTGGTAAAGCCTGGCTTAATTCTACTTCCACTGAAGAATTATATTTCATTGTATTTACACAAGGCTCAGGATAAATAAATACCTCTAAAATCCACTCCCCTGATTAGTATAGACATAAAAAGAAATGTGGAAAATGGAGATAATCTACGGAAGCAATACATGTGAATCAATAATGCCAACCAATATTTATGGATCTCATTATCTCAACATGTGCTTTTTAGGGTCATTTCAAATTACTATTAAAAATAGCCACAGGTACATTTAAAATTAATATTTTAGAGTTCAAATGGTCTGCATTTGCCAGTGTAGATATGCATTTGTTATATAGCTCTATTAACTAAAGGAACAAAAGGTATTGCAGAGTATAATAGTGTTCTGAGGAAGAGGGAATTTCTACAGGAAAATGATTCAATTATTCTAAATCAATTATAACAGGCGCAGCTACATGGCTCTATACCAATCTTCTTATGTGTTTCTAATTCTTTTGTCTATTGCCTGTGGGTGGTTTAATAGGAATTAACAGAAAAATATATCCTACTGGGAACAGGATTCAAATAGTTTGGACCATTTTTCTTACTCTAAATTTCTCTTTCTGAGAGAGACAAGTCAAACCCATCATTTTGTGCAAGCAGCAGCAGTCAGTATCAAGCTTGAAACACAGCTTCAGGCTCCTCTGTATGGGGCAACTGGGCTGGCCTTGTACGTTATCACTATGAGTGAGAAACCTGTACCAAGTGCAGTAGCAGAGCTTTGTGGCCAGCTCTATATTTGATACTCATTATTTGACCAAGAGCTTTCAAAAAGGATAGCAAAGCCCTTTCCAAAAGGACATCAGACTGTTCAACCATGTCAGCAAAAGTAATAGAGGCATTTTTCTGAAGCAGAATAGCTGCAGACCACATGATAAAGAGGGGTAAGAAACACCTCCAACAGAGTACTTCAGCCTCTGAAGCTAGTTTTGCAGGATCCTGGCAGACTCAACCAGCTACAGGAACACAACTTGCTAATACAAAGTCAGAGAAATGAAGAAGTACTACTGTATCTGATAACAGACCAGCCCATTGGCCCAGCTCTTAGAAATCACAACAGTGAGCACTTCATCTATCTTTTATCAAAAGGGAATGTCTCCATTCCTCCTCCAGACCCTCCAGTCCTTCTCTGGAAGCATCTAAAGAGTTATGAAATGAATTACAGTCAGCTGCGTCTTGGCTGAGAAAATACTGAGGTCCTGCTCTACCTCCCAGCTACATACGGCATGTGGGATGGGGAAAACAAAAAGAAGGAAAATAAGTTTCATACAGCAACAGCTCATCGACTTCCCTTTCTCTAAAGAGATCCCATTTTATTTCTGTTGGTCCTCCGTCTGCCTCAAGGGATAAAAAAGAGATCTTGATATAACTCTGGCAGACCGTATGATGCAAAGTCTCTGTCAAATCCCTCTCAAATTCAGGGCATTCCCAGATGGCTGCACAGTAGCAATTACAAGAATTTAAGAAAAGAAATAGGGAAAAGAAGCAGGTGCAAAGAAAGATAACACTACTTATTTTCATGTTATGCTGGAAAATCTCAATCGTACTCTACTGTCCCAAGGCAAGAACAAAAAAAGGATTCATATGTTTCATCATTAATATAACTAATAACACTGGAAAAAAGCTTGTGAGGAGGGAGAGGACTAGAGACCAGTATGTCTCAATTAAGCTGAGTGAATGCAAAAATAACAGAAACAACTAGTTGCCTCTAACAGAGCATTTCAAGTGGGCTCATTTGTCTTCTAAAGGGACAGATAATATTTAAAAACTAGCATCACCAATGACATCAACATGGTTGCAGTGAGAAAAACAGGCTCTGGATGGAGATTATGATATAAGAGAGACTGGTATATCTAATATCAGTAGAATTTTGATATTCTACAGGTTGCAGACCCAGGTGCCCTGGTGAGCTGAACACTGAGCCATTGCCACATGTACTGCTGTTTGCTGGCGCTGTTATGGCTACATCTAGTACATACACCTTCATTTCTTTTAGTTTATGTTACAACACTCTTCAATAAAACAAACTTCACATCAGTTGCAACCACACTGAAGGAATGTAAACTTTAATGAATCTAAAAAATACCATGCTGGTGTGCATATTAATGAAGTTATGAAATATTTCATTAGCACATCTCGGAGTATGAATAATTTCTCACAGAATTTTGCTTGGCAGCAGCCCCATAGCATATGACCCATCAAGACAGCACACTATCTTTTATCTTCTAGAAAACATGACTTGCGAGGGATGATTGAAAGACCAGAGTTGTTTATTCTAGAGGAGAGGGTGAAGGAGCTTTGCTATGATAACCTCCAAGTCTCTAAAAGGGCCGTTGAACAGAAGGGAATACACTACTTTCCATGTGTTTTGTGTATAAAACAGTAAGTAAAAGGATCAGACATACGGCAAAGATTTCTAAACACAGGGACAGGACAGAACAGCCCATTGCTTCAGAAGTTTATGGAGTCTTCAACACGGGTAATCTTTAAAGACAGGTTAGACAAACAACTGAAGTGGCATGCAGCTCAATGAGCAGCAACTTGGACTGCATTATTTCCTAAGGCCCCATCTTTTAATCAATATTCCTGCAATATTCATACAACTTTGTCAGATATGGCATGAAGTAGCCCTAATCAATCTGTAGTTAATGGATTACATAGCACAAAGTTCTTAGAAATGCAAAAATCAGAGAAATTCAGCCTTGTAAAACAAAACAGAACCCCATGGTACAAGCAAAAAGTTCGGGGCTGCATTTCTGCATACATAAATGAATTCTTCAGTGTGAAAGGTTGTAACTTTGTTCTCCTCTTCTAAGACATTACTAAAACAGGAGTTCCAGTCAGCTCTTTTTCAGGCCAGTTTTACCTCACATGCATACAACAAATTCATCACCAGCTTCTACACCAGCTTATCATGGCACGTGTCAGGCAGTCTACAAAGGATCTTTAGTGTTACTCTGCTGATACTCTAAATAAGATACTGCACAAAATGGTGATAGTAAGGCTAATTTTTCTTTAAAGTATTTGTTGTAGTCTTTATGGGAACAAAAACTATTAGTTATGTGTGCATAACCACCTTACTTTCCTTTTAACACAGTCTAGGTTTGCATTCATTTTCCTAAAATCTTCATTTAGGAAGGAAAGGGTGGGAATTGGAGGGGGGGGGGGGGGGGGGGGGAAGGGAAGAGTCCAGATGTAACTTAAAAGGTTTCTAAGAAAACTTGCCTCTCTTTAGCACAAGAACAAGTGAAAACTCCAGTCAGCTCCAGCCCACATCTTTATTTGATCTTACTGTCTCGGAAAGAAATCCAAATCAGAATGTAAAGGCTTATCATCGATGTCATCATAATGTCACAGCTGAACTAATCATCAAAAACTATAAATAATTTAAATTGGCCTCACATGTCCTACCCATCAGAAGTAGAACAACAATCTCTGAATTCATTAGAGTCCATACTAAAGCCATGTTCCAGAAGCTTGCAGCATCTAATGGGACAAATAGACATCCTGCTCTGTCTTTTCTCCTCACCTTTGGCTATGAAGTTCTAATGTGTAACCTCCATTTAATCATCACCTTTGCCTCCTCTGCATCAAGGAATGTCAAGAACAGCCTTTATTACTGCAAATTTATTTTCCTCTTGATAAGCTCCCAGCCAAGAGGCAAATCAACAATTCGAGTTTGATTTCCCTTCTCCACTCCAGACTAATAGTACTATAACTACAGCCAGGTCCAAACCTCAATTAAAATTAAATCTACCCCTGTGCCCAATAAGTGCCTCCAGCAGGACAAAATAAATCTGGGTACCTATGACTAATGAAATCATGCTGCAAAAAATTGAAAATACCTGTCAGTCCACAAGAACAAGTGATCTCTCTTTTGAACTCAATTCATATACAATCTATAGCCACCGGGATTTTTTTCCTTTTGGCTCCCCTCCAAGCCTACTTCAGCAGCAAAACAGACTACAATATTTCTGTGCCCAGGAAAGTGTGTTAAAGTCTTTTTTTAACCTTCAAACCACAGTTCAGAGGTATTGTCTTACCTAACTACAGCTTGGCAAGTTTGAAATACCCTATGTGCTGAGACAAACTGGATTGGACATAGCCTTGGGTGGCATGGTTTAGTGTGAGGTGTCCCTGCCCCTGGCAGGGCGGTTGGAACTAGATGATCTTAAGGTCCTTTCCAACCCTAACTATTCTATGATTCTATGATTCAGAGCTACTGCGTCTATGGCATACACCCATCCACCCCCTTGCTAGCAAAAGCAGCACCCCCTTGTATAGGCAGAAAAAGAAACCTGACCACCTCCACACAGATCACCAATTGCTGCTTAACAGCAAGGAATATTCAAGTTGCATGAGAAAATTATTATAAGTAAGAGGAAGAATATTGAATACAACAGCCTCATCCAATGGCTCCTAAATCAAATGAGATCTTTTCCATTGCTACAAAAGAGTTGATGTGAAACAGTTCAAGTATCTTGAATGTTATTGTAACTAGAAAATTTACTATGCACCTACTTGTGACTTAGAAGATATTATGTGTCATGCAATTGTAATAATTTCTACTATAGTGTCCATATATATAAATAAACTGATAGAACATTTAGCTAGTTTTTCACATTTCAAATGTGCCTTACTAGTAAGTTTTTCATCCCAAGATATGAAGAGCTTGTTTCACTGGAAAAGAGGAGGTTAATCGAGCTCCAGATCAGAATACGAAAGAGGAAGAGAAAACAGAACAGGAAAACAGCCCTCTGTGACATGCGACTACATTGTGTGAATAATTGAGATCTGGGTTACTTAAAACAGCATAGCACTGCCAGCTTGACGTATTCACAAATCATGAGCCAGATCCCCAGGAATTCTAAACATGGCTTAAAACCCATGAATTTTACAAAATTAAAATAGTATGGATTTCCTGTTGTTTCCCTATGTATACCTAAGCCGCTTGGATCACATTTCAAGCTACATTTCCCCTATGGCAATATCTAACAGGATTTTTCCTTTATTTTACTTTTTCATTGAAAGTTGAGATTGTCCTGCACTCACTCTAAGGACTGTGACCACTGCACAGATGCTAATTGCCAGTGTTCAAAAAGCAGAGGCTTAGGAGAGCTCTGCTTAGGCTTGACCTGGTGCTCATCTCTACTATTTGAAAAACACACAAAATAATGGATGGAACAAGAAAAGAGTGTTGAGGGAATAGATCCTTACAGGAGTAATCAAGCTTCTTGTTCCTCTGCCTGACAGCGTTTTTCAGCACAAGTTTTAATTGTGTAAATTGCTGCATTACTATGGATAGAAATTTATGATTCTAATCAACTAACTCTGCTAGAGACAGAAACAGAGATTTTGCAGATGATTCGTGTTACTAGCTGAGTCCTACAATTCACTCTAGCACAAAATGTTTTCTGAGAAAAAATGTTCAAAAGCCTCCCAGATAAAACAACATGGGTATCTGGCCTGCTGATAACTTTTTTTTGTTCCAAGCAGTCACACTCAGGTAGTTTAATGGCAAAGAAGAGGTTAAGAAACAGCATAAATAAACCCCAAAAATTATTTCCATGAAACTCCATTTTTCTTATTTAGTAAGAAAATAAACTCTTAATCAAAACCAGCATGCTTGTGCTTTAAATTATAGCCCCTAAGAGTGAGAAGATTAATTTGACATCATGCAATACACTATTAGACTGACCTTCAGAATAAGGTAATCAAAATTACATTTAAAATGTTATCCATTTTCAAAGACTAATTAAGGAGAACCAAGAATGTAGGAACACTGACTGTTGCTACATCACTGACAACCATTTTATTGTCTAAGGTTTTATCTCTCACCCATGATTTCCTTACCTTCAGATCTGTTTTTATCTCTGAAGATTTTTGTTAACTTTTTCAAAGGCTTGACTCAAAAAAAAACCAACAGTGGGTTTACTATTTTCAATGTAACATAAGAACACACAAGCTAAATTAAGTTCTTGAAATTTAAATTTTATCACTTCTTTAGAAGATTCCATTTATTTTTAAATATTTCACATACTTAACATCGAGAAAACCAGTCATCACAAAACATTTGTGTATTGGAGAAAAGCAACTAATGCCAAAACTAATGCACCAGGATGATTAAATGGGACAAAAGACAGAGTGTGCACCTCATCTGTGCGATGAGAAGCTTAACATGAGCCAGCAGTGTGCACTCACAGCCCAGAAAGTCAACTGTATCGTGGGCTGCATCTAAAGGGGCGTGACCAGCAGGTCAAAAGAGGTGAGCCTTCTCCTTTACTCTGCTCTTGTGAGACCTCACTTGGAGTATTGTGTCTGGTTCTGGTGTCCTCAACATAAGAAGGACATGGAACTGTTGGAACAAGCCCAAAGGAGGGCCATGAGGATGATCAGGGGACTGGAGCACCTCCTGTATGAAGATAGGATGAGAAAGTTGGGGCTGTTCATCTGGAGAAGAGAAGGCTGCATGGAGACCTCATAGTAGCCTTCCAGTATCTGAAGGGGGCCTATAGGGATGGTGGGGAGGGACTCTTCATTAGGGACTCTAGTGACAGGACAAAGGGTAACAGGTTCAAACTTAAACAGGGGAAGTTTAGATTGGATATGAGGAAGAAGTTCTTTCCTGTGAGGGTGGTGAGGCACTGGAATGGGTTGCCCAGGGAAGTTATGAATGCTCCATCCCCCACGGTGTTCAAGGCCAGGCTGGGCATAGCCTTGGGTGACATGGTTTAGTTTGAGGTGTCCTTGCCCAAGGCAGGTGGGTAGGAAATAGATGATCTTAAGGTCCTTTCCAACTCTAACTATTCTATGATCCTATGACTTTTTGAAGTTACGAAAAGTATAAAGAAGCTTGAGTTGACTAAAGTTTTGAAGATTTGCTTACATTTTTCCATTAAAGCAGCTACATCAAAAATGCAGTCAAGTTTCTCCCATATCAAAACTTCTTTTCTCAGATGCAAACTAAGGTAAGGACATTTTTAAATCAAAAAATACTGTTCTGCTGAATGACAATAAGATAAAAGGTTTGAAAATGAATGTCTGCAGTTGCATGTCACAGCAGGCCAAGCAATTCCAAAGGCGCACAAACTCTACACCATCCCCTCTGCCTTATTCACCACTAAGAATCTGCATCTGTCCCCTGATCTTGTTTTGACCCTTCCTGTTCTCTCCCATTAATGGGCCCTTACTCCGCAGTCTGTGGTACAGCATGTTCTTTTGCTGAGCATGCCAGCTGCTCACTTGGATAGCACAGTCATGCCAACAGAGCACACCACCAGACAGACAGGCAGCCTTTCTCATTCTGGCCAAGCCAGAGGAACCGACATACGATATCCAGAGAAAATAAGCTTTGAGCAACCAAAACAGATTTACCCCTTTTCAGTTTTATTAATATATGTCACAGATGGAATGTGTAAACATTGTCATGCGAATTTGGACACTCAGTTCATAGCAGCTCTGCTTATTACTTTGGTATATAGAACTGTGTTACCCTGCCTATTATACTTAGGGCACACTGAGATACTTAGTGGTTTTGAGCACAGGGTAGCATATCATACTGCCCTAAAGGAAGTGATATTGTCCCTTCATTATAGAGGACCACCCAATACAAAAGAGTTCTAGCAGAGAGCCTACACGTTCTATGTGCCTAAAGCTCACCAGTGACATTTGACATCATACAAGAAAGAGTCTGAAACAGAATCAGTGCTGATACTTGCACCAGAAGTTCCAGCCCAGTTGCAGATCAAACATCTCCTAAATACTGTCACTGGCTATGTAGGATTATTTATGCTTTTCCCAACATCCTGAAGTCTCATTCATACCATGAAATTACCAAGAAAGGACATATCTACTGAAATAGTGGCTTCTTCGTCAGCAAAGTCCTGATTAGAATTTTGAATTGAGTAACTACATGCAGTTGACTACTGTTCCCCAATCCAGCCTTCAGAGATTATATTGGTCAAATC
Source organism: Ara ararauna (assembly GCA_028858755.1). Classification (NCBI taxonomy): domain Eukaryota; kingdom Metazoa; phylum Chordata; class Aves; order Psittaciformes; family Psittacidae; genus Ara; species Ara ararauna. The sequence goes on along the minus strand of CM054382.1, from coordinate 17,163,209 downwards.
AAGAATATTGTATATACTGTCAAAATACAGACAGGTGCAATGTATGTTCTGGTGCTGATGACTCAAAAGAAACAAATTTAGTCACTAAGTAATAGCTGTAACAGACAAGCAGCTAACACATTTTGTGATGGAGAAGACTGCTGGATTTAATCAGGACAGTTCTATCTCCTGAGGTCATTATCACATATGGACATTCTTGTTAAACTGAGTGCCTGACATTTTCATATTCTGTGAAGACTTTATTTAACTGACATCTACAAAAATCAACTACATTAGTACTATTTAAATAAATGGCTTTGAATTCTTTTTCTTCTTTTTTTTCCCTGTCCTATTACAAGAGAGTCTAAATGAGTTATGAACAGGTGTAATAACTTCTAAAGTGTCTTCAATGACCTGATGAGGTGGTATAGCTCAAAAAGAAGTACCTTTTGAAGAGGTGGTGACATTTATGCTGTCACGGACCATGCCAAATTAAGCCCATCATCTCTTAGAACCTGTGCCCTAAGGAGCAGGCACCATGCCACTCAAGCAGATGGGCCAGGAGCACACACAGCCAAGAGACGTTGTGTGTCTTTTGAGAATGTTTGTTGAACGCAAGGTTCCCAATCTAGAATAATGAATTAGCTACCAAGGATCCTCTGTCCACACGCAGAGGTAGCCTGTAACAGTTTGGCTTTTAAAAAAGAAAACCTCACAGCATCTATAAGAAGCAAAAGAGAGGCTAAACCCATCATAGCAACAAAGCCCTGCAAAGACACATTCCGAATAACATCTTCATTCCCCTTAAGTGTTTCTGCCAGAGGCCAAGTATATTTGAGGAATGCAGGGAAAGTCCCAAATCCAGATTCACTGACTCCAGGTGACAGTAGCATACAGTCAGTGCATAAATTCAGAATCACTTGAGAAATAAACATAAGCAAGCTACGTTACTTTCTTTTTCGCTCAAGGCTTTCTTTCACTTCATGTAAAAAGTTACAAATAAACAAAGCCACTTCCTTTAATTAGTGATTTCAGTTCTTTTGCCACAAGACATTCTGAAACAAGCTGATGGAATTACACAGGTGAAGTGTGAGGAGTAGGTTTCAAGGAAAATGCAATTCTCCCATCTGCTTCTTAGAAGTTAGAGTAAAACAGTACAACAAAGCTTGCCAGAATTTGCACCCAGTCAAAACAAATAGCTCTAACCCACGTAACTGCTCCACTTACACCACACAAACCAGGAAAATCTGACATTTCCCAGCAGCAATTTAATTTCCTTGAATATCCATTTGTTTAATTCCTTCAATTTATTCAGTTGGAATTAAGGTAAATGTACTGTGCTTACAGAGCCCGAGTGCAAGACTCATGAGACCATTCTTCTTGCACGGGCTTGCTATCTGAAGACCCACTTTCCGTGTAGTAAAGTTGGACAAAAGTATACTTGAAGATTCTCCAGGTACTGAACCATTAGAAAACAAGATCAATAGGTTATTTAGGAGCAAAGCAGAAATATCAGGATTCTTCTCATGAAAATGCTTAGGTAGACTAAGTTAGTGCAATTTATCAAATGGCAATGCTACAAATATGAAAGCTTTCCAAACACCATATTTAGATTTAACAAGCATCAACTGTGATTAGCAAAAAGTTGCCAAACCTCATCACAGTGGAAACATGGATTGTACTCTACTCCAGATGTTATTAATGTTATCTGGAAGCCTGTTGCTGCCAGTCAAGCCAAAGCTGCTATTCTCTTCAGTGACTCAATCAGCTGACATGATATGGCTGCAGATGTTCCAAACCAGCTGTTGTTTTAAAAAGAACTTGGTGAAAACTATTAATGTGTTTTCTATGTTACTTTTAAAAAACTCTTGACTATATACTCAAATATAGCAGCTTCCTCTTTGTGTGTGCATGTGGTTAGTGACCAGTTATGCTGCATAGGAAATTTGTCAAAAATGTCTTTTATAGGATTTGTGCAAGCAAAACAAGTTTTAGGTAGTCACAAATCTGCCCATCCTGTCTATTTCACTCACAAAGGGGATGGCCAAAGAACCAGAAAATATATTTGCTAAAACTTTGGTATCCCTGAGTTACAGTAAAGTCGACCTTGAGGCAGCTGTCTTTACTGTGTGATTACTTACTGAAATCTGTGCTCAGATTTAAGTGCTTCTCTTCCATGAAATGCCCTGTGGCTTTCAAAAAGCAGGGTTGGAATCACTTCTTTGGACTTCCAGAGAACATAACAATGACCTGCTTAACATGGTCTCCTAAGCCTCCAACTCTTTGGCTTCCTCTGAACAGTTCTACTCAGGGGCAGACCATGGCTTGGACTTTCCAGCCAGGGTCTCCAGACTCACAGGGTTTATTGTCAGCAGCTGTGATTAGACCATCTTGCCTTCCCTATATCACTAGATGTGCAGCAGACCAAGGAACAATCCACATGTGGAAAAGATTACTTACATTAGCAAAAAAATGAGAACACACAAGAGTCACATCCTCGGCTAATGTATGAAGTAATGCAATTCCATTAACAAGGTACTTTACCCTCTATGAGTTCTACAACTTTAAAAACTCTCACCAAATGGTACATCACCCCAGACAGTTATGTTGCTTATAGATGGCTGTCAGGACTTTCAATAAGAAGGTAGTAAAAAGCAGACGCACTGGCATTTCAAGGGACTAAAGCTGAAGGAGACTGGTTGGGATTGGGTTTTTTTCTTTCTTCTTTAAGCAGTGAAAAAGATAGAGCTCTCATTTCAAAAAAAACACAATTTTTTTGTTGGTAAAAGTTGGGAGATGGGATGTAGTCTGAACTTCATCCCAACTCTATCACTATGGAATATTGGTATTCATCTTTGTGCTTTCAGGCATATGATTTAGGAATCCAGGTTAGGCAGCCAGCCTCACTGTGCACTCAAGACAAAAAGGCAGGTATTTTTCCGGAGGCCAAGTCAGAACAACTAAATTATCTTCCTATCTCTGAAGTGCATTCTAGATGTTCTTCCTTTGTTTTGTTCAGTATAATGAGAGCCTATTCTTACAATTTACATCTGTAAAGAGTAAATAGTACCTCTCCTGTACTCCTTATGCTACGACTCCTGAAGAAAGAAAAATAACTGACTATCTAGCACCAATCTGGTGCTGTGAAAATACTGTGGTGCTTTCAAGTACTCTAATAAGTCTCACATGGGCTACAGATACCGGGATATGGAAAAGTAACTCACTGAAGTTAACAAAGGCTAGAAAAATACCCGTATTTCCCTATCTCTACTGCAGTTTTTGCCAAGCCTCATCTGGTGTAATATTTGCCCATCTCTTGCAGACACACTCTGAAATCAATAACAAAGATAAACCACAAAATGTTATCACTAGTTATTATAAATTATTGCTCACTTATTACATGCAGTAACTTGAGAAGAACTGCTAATATGCAAGTATTTGCAGACCAACCTAGGATTTTCATTAATGTGAGATAACAGGATCCAGGGAGGGAGAACTTGATACAAGACAGTCTACAACAGATGGGAGAAACAAGGTGTCAACATACCCTTTCACCTCAGACACAACAGACAGGCATACTCCCTCACCACTTTGGCAATGCAAATAGATGATTAGAAACATAAAATGAAATTGAGTTTATTTGTAAGGTTAAAGGTACAAAAATTTTCGGATACAGTATTTTAACTTTGATGGTGAAGCACAGTTTGGCTGAAAGGGAGTCATATGCTTCAAAAAAGGTAATCTATAGCCCATTTTAAACTAATTACGCTGCCCTTAATCCTTTTGGTCACACCGGTCATGAAGAACAGGTTTGACTATTGACATTTTTTTCCTCTCTTCATTTACTCTGTTGCTTACAGATCTGTAGTCTCAGGGTCCTCATAAGCCATGGTCTGGATTCTAACACTGGAGGACAAGGAATCAGTCATATTTGGAACTAAGGTCTGCAGCTAGGATCTTTTCCTGACTGCCAGATCTCAGAGAGGATTCTGCCTAAAAAGCACCCAGAAAAATCAGTTGGCCACAAAGAATCAGTTTCTATCAGTCTGGATATTATTTAAGTCATTCATGCCTTAGCTGTGCATGCCAAAGCAAAGGGCCTAGAATGCACCACATTCGTGGAAATGCGAAGTAGAGAGAGCACTGATCAGAACAGAAATACTACCTAGATTAATGAAGACACAGCAGAATCCACATTGGACAGCAGCCAGAGAAATAGCCAGGGTGAGATATTAGCCTTTTACGAAATGAAGACAAAGGGTATCTTTTTTTTCCCTCCAAGACTATAAAAACAGTGCGGGAAATAATTAGGGCTTTGAGGTAGAGCATCCCAAATGAAACACATGATGCAGCCGTTCTTGCAATCTCACTTCTTGGCCAGAGGTATTTTTCAAAATCAGACATTTCTTGATAGTTACAAATCTTCAACCAGTCATAGAAACAGGTTAGATAATCTAGGTGCTTGATCTTCCTGCAGGGGCTACTTCCAAAACCTTAGCACAATGCCATGAACTAATACTTTTTTCCTACCAGAATCTATTGCAAATTTGTCTTCCAAAAGGAACTTACTGTTACTAGAGCTTATTTTTGTCACCAGTTGCATATTAAAAAATGCCTCTGTTAAAGATAAACTGTTTTCCATTTCCTATTCTCATCTGCAGTGAAACAGGAAGCTCTGCCAATAGAGGACAAGTCAATGATTGGATGTGGTCTCCCCAGTTTTTGTGGCTAGACCAGTGGAATGTACAAACTGTTCCTAGAATTTACATGCTGAAAGAAGGATTTAGCTTCTATATATGTGGTATTTCATTTGCAGATGGAGGTGACAGCTAACGAGCTGTCCTCTCTTTCCAATATCTTTCTGATTTAAGGTTTTCATATTAAGGAACCAAAGTATGTGTTATATGCGTTCCCTTTGTTTGTCCATATCAGGTAGAAAGATTAGCTGTGAACCAAAATTAATATTCTTGAAAAATAAAAGCATCATTTTTTCTTTTGGGAACCTGCAGGTTCCATGGTCATGTTTATACATGTGTTTCTTTTCACTCCAGTTTTCCTCTTCTCCCCTCTTTCTCCCATACCTCAGCCTCTTTTTTCCCCCATCCTGTCTTTGTGTTGGCTTGAAAAGATATGAGAGCAAAGAGTGAGCTCGCATCCTTACAGCAAACCAGATATAACTGGATACTTTTTAATAGCAACATAAATCCTTAAAAGCCAAAATGAGCACAGTGCAGCCACACCAAAACCAGAAGTGATTACGGGTCTAAGTCATTTGCAGCACTTGGGCAACAGGCAGATCTGAGGTGGAAGGGTACCAACAGCACTCCCATGAGAAAAAAGGCTTCCCATGCTCAGTCTGGTGACAATAACCCTTGCCAGTCTTTCACCTTTTCCACCCACACCCTCAGCTTTCTCCCAGGAGCGCTTCTGCCAAAACATTCCCTAGTACTTACACTCCGCACCTCTTTCTGTCACACATTTGGGCTTAAAAAAAAAAAAAGAAATTAATTCCAAAAGTTAAATTAGATCCTTAAATCCTACTTTGAGAAGTAAAAACCTTCCAGTGGGGTTCCCTCATGCCCTCATTTTTGTTTGCCTTTATACCATTATGCACACTTCTGGGTTGCCTGTGATATATTAATGAATAATTCATGCTAAAGAGGTTGTCAAGATCTCACACCTTTATTAGAAAATGTGTATTGTTTAAAGCTAAAGAGAGAGGAAAACAGGGTGGGAGAAAAGGTAGCATACTTAGTTTGAAAAATCTTTTGCCTCCTTTGCTTACCTGCCAGTGCTGAACTATAGGGACTTTGTGTTGCCTATTGTATTTGATGACTTCGCTAACACCTAAAGCACTCAGAGGAATGCAGCTCAGGGTTGTTTCAGGTGTTATTTATGTCACCAGCTATTCTAGGGAAGTCAGAGAAGTATGAGGTCCTGAACCTAGGTCCTGCAAGGTAAGAAATTTTCAGTTCTTTCTTAAGTAATAGCAATCTCAAACGACTTAAAACTATTGTTTGTCAGTGGGAGTTTTGCCATTCAATATTTAAGAACAAATAGCTACTTCCTAGGACCCTGGCTTAACACCTCTTCATGAACTTTGAAAATTTCCTTTCTCATGAACGTTACAGAAATATGTTGAGTGATTCTCAGCTTGAATGTCTGCATAAGGGGTATTCTCCAGTCTTTGGTAAGGCCAGATCTCTATTTCCATCACTTTTCTTTTTTCTTTTTTTGTCAGACATTTGTCTTTGTAAGCCTAGGAGAACTATGTTTGGGAGAAAATATTGTGAAACTCACAAATCCACTGAATAGAAAGGTTCTTTGAATAGCTAGAAACTGCATTTTTTAACGTTCCTTTGTTTGTTTTTGATAAATTAAGAATTGGAGTTTGGGGATCTGAATAGAAAGTGTTTGAACTCTAATTTTCCCATCTCTCTTTCAGTCCCAGACTTATTTTATGCTTTCTTTGGGTAAAACACAGGCCCCACGGAACTCCATGGGAGTACTGCCATTTATTTTAGCAAGGCCAGCACTTCCTTTCCAGTCTCGTGGAAGCTTCTGTGGGATACATGCAAGTTTGCCTGCAAACAGTAATTGACTGCACTTCTCTCTTTCTGTAAATCATTGTGACTTCCCAGGAGTATAGAAACTAGAAATGTTTCTGATTTGTTTCTTTCTCTTTTAAGCTGTATAAGGACTTTCATAGATAACAAACTGATACAGTATGCAGACAACTGTTAGGAACTTCCACTGAAAAGGAAGATATGCCCAAACCATCAGGTTCTTCCAAGAGTCACACCAAACTGTCTGAAAAATAAAGGCAACCCTTTTCCACTCATGATCAGCTACTCATTCAAAGGGGCAAAGGTTTTAAGGAAGCACCTGGGTCAGAGGCTTTGAGACCACTGAGCACATGAAGCCACACTTGTCACTTTAAGCCTAGTATAAACTACGAAAACTCTTTTCCATGGTTCCTCGTGTACTGTTAAATATTCTCCAAGTTGAGAAAAGGTTAGCTCTAACCTCAAGGCATCCCAAACCATGAAGTAGACTTGTTCTCCTCCTGTGACCTCCTCTGTACCCTATGACCTTTTTTGGGGGGCTCAATGTATACACCCTCACTGTAACTAGCCTCCACTTCAAGTTATCTTAACTAAAAACCTATTTTACTGGTAGAATCAAGAAAACAGAAAAGCATGAAATAGAAATTTTACATGGCTGGTTCAGCACAGCTAACCAGACACAAATTTTATCACCTTTGCAACACTTCCTGTCTCAAAGACCTCAAAAAAACCTGTCTTTCCCTTCCTCGTCACTAACTGTTCTATAGAGCCATCCTTTCCTCTTCTAAACAATTTTTGAAATACTTGAGAAAATTTGTCTTTCTCAAACATGGAACAATATAACCAATCTTGCAAATCTTAAGGGAACAGGCTCCTGGATAGTTATTTTTGGGACTGTTGTGAATGTAGGACAGTCAATATCAAGAGTCAAAAGTAGCATGAAGAAATCTCTCTGTCGCTGCAAGAAACATCTCAAAGAGTCTGCCAGGTCTCTTTCTCCTAGATTTATTTTTTGCAGTCCTGTGTAACAAAAACATGTACATGTATTTTCCAGCTATTTAATAAATGACACATTTTCAACCAAATTCATCCACAAGATAGTCACAATACAGAGATATTCACAAACTGAGGCTTCCTTAGAAAGGCCACACTTCCACTGAAATACCTATCAATTCAATAAAAATATGTCTGGCTGACATATTGCAAGTCTAGTTGAAATCACAGAAGTCAGTAATTCAGGTATTCTATAGATCAATGCAGAAATATGATGCTTATTTTGTAGGACTGTGACCTTACCAATATTACCTGATTAAATATTTAGATTCAGTTATGTGTATTCATTTAGCCAATAGTCATCTAAAATCTAGTTGAAGACAATGGAATTTGATGAGTTAAGACTGAATTTCATATTCCTTTACTTATTCCATGTACAGCACCAGCATCTAGCATTTTCTGTGCTAACTGAACAGACAGAGAAGCTAGACAACTTATGTGAAGCAGAAGCTCAACAATCTGGCATATGAAAAAGATCAACATTTGAGCACTGACATTTGGTTTTAGAAAAGAAGAAAAACAAAAAGCTTTTTCTGCTGCTCTGCAAAATATTTCACCTGCTAAGAAGAGTTCTATCGTAACAAGACAGGTTGAACTCCTAAATTCAGTCACAAAGTTTAAAATCAAGCTTTTAACGCTTTTGTGAATAACCCAACAGACAAGAAAATGAATACATATATTCCAGAAAAACAGATGCAGCTCCTTTTTTGATGGCAGAGGAACAATATTCTCTAGGTGAAGGAAGTTCTTGGGTTTTGTAGCAGAAGCAAGGCTAGCGAATTTGACACTACCAACTTCAGAACCATCCCTGACACTGAATCTTAAATCCAAGTTATCATTTAGGCATGCAAAACTTGCAGAGGTGGAGTTCAAACAGAATTACAGCTGCAAGAGTATGCCCCTGAAATTTTGTTCCTACTCCCCAAAAGTATCCTTCATTAAAAATCCACTTCCACCACCCAGGAAAATGTTAGGGAACAAGAGGAAGCTCAGCTCTCCCTCTTCCTGCATTTTCTGTGAGCTCCTAGTTCTTAAGTCTGCACTAAATTGTGAAGGTGAAAGGGTTAGCTGCTCACAGCCTGAGACTCTGAAATTCAGACTTTAAAATACTCTAGGAAAATGATCATTTGAGTCTTAATAGATTCCAAGGCTTTCGGTTTCAAATATCATTTTATTTTCAGGCACCAGTTGTAGGCTATGGGAGAAGTTTGTTAGTATTGAAAAGCTCTTATTTTTTCCGAAGAGCTATGAAAAATGAATCCTCCATATGTTACGTATGTGTTATGTGAATACATGCTTTTTCACAAGTTTCAAGAAGTATACACTGAAGTGTCAAGGAATACAATACTCCCCTACCACTGACTGTGAACATCACATAACAGCCTTTCAAAATACGTCTGAGCAGAACACTGGAATTAACTACAAAAACCAATCCTGCTTTAGCATGTGTATTCGAATGATACTTCATAGTCTCTTTTCATCTGTAATTTCTAGGATTCTTCAACTGTTCAGGGATTCCAGATTCAAAAATTCATAGGCCAAATTTGCAACAGGATGCAATAATTTCCCACCCTTAAATCAACTACAGACCACAGGCCTCCCTGGGAAAAGTACAGGGGAATTAGTGTACCTGAGAACTCAACTTGCAAGAGGATAGTTTGCTGAGTACGAGTCCTCAGACACATCCCATACACCACCAATGATGTCAACACATATATGCAGGGAATAACAGCACAGTTTGGGTTCAGCATGTCTGTCAGTGCTTCAACATGAAAGTTCTGACTTTCAAAGAAAGGAATCAGATCAGTTATTGTGCTCCACTGACACATGAATTGACCATTATTAAGGAAACATGTGTCTAACCTCTCTCATTTGTATTATGACAACTTTAATGCTGATAAAAGCTGTTTTTTTCAGAGGTATAAAGCCATTTAACAGAACTCATTATGGAATTGTGATCACCCTTACAGTTAACTCTTTGCTATGTAGACTTTTGCTTGCCTGAGGAATGGAGTGTTAGAAAGTAAAATGCTGTACCTTTATGCAGAAGGCTACCCGCAGCACTAATGCATGAGACAGTAGTTTAACACAGACTATGGGCAAGATGCTGTTGATTACACGGGTTTGTTAGAGCCTTTATTTGCCCTATTCTCTCTTCAAAGTAGCCCTTCCAAAACAAACTCCACATTAACACACACTGTATTTTCGGGGCAGGAGAGAGCATTTATAGGGTCCAGAGTTGAAGTAGGCCCCCCCAGAACGCTTGGGTGTTTGTATATAAATCCTCTCCCCTTAATATTATTTCATGAGCAGAAACTCCACCCCCAAGTACTTCAATCCATCTCCTCAGGGCTTTATTATCAAAGGTCTAGAGCTTATGTCATCAATTACATTAGTGCAAATGAGCACAAACCACAGCAAGCTTCAAACAACTGTTCGTCATACGTGCCTAAATAATGGTGTTCATAACAAGGGTAAGCAAAGTCTGTACCAGATTTCAGAGGGCCTTTGAACTGGGAACAGGAAGAGCTATCAGTTTCATTAGTCTCCAGCAGTATGTCTGGTTCATTTTGGCTGAAATACATTTCACACATCCTCCCTCTTCAGTCTAGCTACATTTTGAAAATTGTATGACTATATGAGCTGACAGATCCAATCAGTCCAAAAGACAATAGGAGTTTATAAAAGAGTAGAGAAAAAGGGGAAGCATGCATTGAAACATCCTCTAGCACTCATAGTGACTTATGCAGCAAGGACTCTCCAAGTCTGGGGCATTTTCTTTGCATTTGGTTGTTCTCGAGAGATTTTTCTTCCACAATGCAGCCAGCCTCCTTTTTAAAATGTGGAAGTTTTTCTTAGCCACTGAATCTTTCAGTAGGGAGTGCCAGTTTAACATCACATTATGGGAATAACTCACACTGTTTTGAACTTGTCACTTCGGTTATGTAAGCTCCTGTTAGTGTCAGCTACTAGATTGAAGTCACAGCACAGGAAGTGATCTATTTGAGCATATTGATGTTAAATAATACAAGCAGCTTCTGTTCCTGAATTTAAAAATACCCCCAAAACAAAACCCCCCAAAAACACAGGCGAAAATTAGTGTTCCTACACAAAATCAAACACGCAGAAGGGCACACCCACTTGTGATATGGAAAATCACTGTATGGAAATAAAATTAAATTATACGACACAGTGCAGTACCCTTGGCAAATCAGTGTAGGCAGCAAAACACTACAGTGTAAAGGGTGCAGACATGTTATTTCCTTTTCCTACTACATTTTTGTGCCATAAAATTAAATTAAAGGTACTTTGTCATGACCGTAAATACCTAGGACAGAAACAAGGAATAGGGTTAGCATAAGAATCATCTTTGGAATTAATGTATCACTTAGACACATCTGTAGCATGCTGTATGTCAAACTGCAACAGGGAACAAAATTCGAATTAAATCTATATCCAGCAAGATGATAAAAGAAACTGTCTCAAGAGAATCCACAGCTTGTTGCTTAAAACTGTGACATTAAATATCTTACACATGTACCCATCATATTTTAAGGTGTTTTTCCTGAACCTTAAGTAAAAGAGTTTGAGGCAGTGAGCAAAACTAGACCATAAGCAGAACAACATACAAATGCAGGATTTCTTCACTAACACAGCATATAATGCAGCCCACCTCGCAAAATATAGTCTAATAATATTTTTGTATATGATTGGGTATTAATAATGCTTAGAAATGGAAATTTTACGAAGTCTTGAAATGCACTTGTCACTTCACTTGGTGCAATTCACTGTTCCTTGCTGCTATGGATAATTATGGGGGCTGTCTTATAGTAGACAAAATTACAATTGATGTGAGCAGGTATTTTGATTAAAAGGAGCCTGTAGTTTCATACCTTGTTTTACTTCATTTAAAATCAATGCTAGCAGCTTTCTCTGCTCCAGGCTGAACAGCCCCAACTTTCTCAGCCTATCTTCATATGGAAGCTGCTCCAGTCCACTGATCATCCTCATGGCCCTCCTCTGCACTTGTTCCAACAGTTCCATGTCCTTCTTATGTTGAGGACACCAGAACTGCACAGAACACTCCAAGTGAGGTCTCACAAGAGCAGAGTAGAGGGGCAGGATCACCTCCCTTGACCTGCTGGTTACGCTCCTCTTGATGCAGCCCAGGATACGGTTGGCTTTCTGGGCTGCAAGCGCACACTGAAGCCGGCTCATGTTCATTTTCTCATCAACCAAAACCCCCAAGTCCTTCTCTGCAGGACTGCTCTGAATGTCTTCTCTGCCCAACCTGGAGCTGTGCCTGGGATTGCTCTGACCTAGGTGTAGGACCTTGCACTTGTCATGGTTAAACTTCATCAGGTTGGCATCAGCCCACCTCACAAGCGTGTCAAGTTCCCTCTGGATGGCGTTCCTTCCCTCCAGCGTATCAACCGAACCACCTCATAGCATCCTTCCAGTATCTGAAGGGGGCCAATAGGGATGCTGGGGAGGGACTCTTCATGAGGGATTGTGGTGATAGAACAAAGGGTAACAGGTTCAAACTTAAACAGGGGAAGTTTAGATTGGATATGAGGAAGAAATTCTTTACTGTAAGGGTGGTGAGGCACTGGAATGGGTTGCCCAGGGAAACTGTGGTTGCTCCATCGCTGGCGGTGTTCAAAGCCGGGTTGGACATAGCCTTGGATGGCATGGTTAAGTGTTGAGGTGTCCCTGCCCCTGGCAGGGGGGTTGGAACTAGATGGTCTTAAGGTCCTTTCCAACCCTAACTGTTCTATGATTCTATGGTTTAAAAAGAGAAAAAAAAACAACCGAAAACCAACCAAACAAAAAAATCCCCACAGAAACAAAAGACAAAAAAACACCTTAAATAGCTGTTCCCATCCCTGATCTCACAAAATTCACATCATCTGCAAGGTTTTCCATATCTGTCACTGAGATTTGGGCTGACACCTTTATACATGTACCCTCTACTGAGCAATGCTAATAGATAAAAAAAGTCAATTTTTTATCCCAAAGATGTTTTAGTGAAATCTGGGGAGGGAATCAGGGAAAATAAAGATTATGGACCCATTTTATGTGAAGCTGGTGACACTTCAGTGCGTTAGCTGTCCAGGCGGCTGACTTAAGATGGTGAAATTGTTGAACCAATTGGAAAAAACAAAAAAAAAGGGAATGAGAGAGTTGAAAGGGAGGGGGCATACCAAACTGCGGCCTTCAGTTCTTAACTCGGATAGGTGCTTAAAGAAGCTCTTGGTCCTAACTATTGTTCAGACCATCTGCTATCAGTTACTGCCATTGTTGAAAAAGTGACAGACAGCAAAACATGTGAGCATCCTCATATACTGTGGTTCTCTGTTTAGCATATCAACTGAAGTCGGCATCATTTCAGCTTAATTTAATACTGGCAATGAACTGTATTTGCTGAACAGAGACCATACCCTTACTAGCACCTTTTTTACCAGGAAAGTTCATGAAAGGGGAAGGACATACAGCCATAAACCTCTTCTATTCCTGCAAAGTGACTCTTTAGAAATCATCACTCAGAGCATAACACACTGCTGATGATGCTTTATTCCTCCCTGCCTTTAATAATTTTTGGACTTCAGTATTTATTTGTATGCAGTCATTACACAAATATGAGCTTGCAGCAGTCTATACCAGCATGAGCTTAAGCCTAGATTTTCTAATACTTAACAGTGTTCAGCTTGCACAGCATTCATTTGTCCTAATCTGCTATTACATTTGACTCTGGAGTCAAGAATACTTCCTTCCCCTTTTAAACAAAGCAACATTTGCTGGAGTTAACACATGCACTTGTATGTGGTTCAAGCTGTTAGCAAGCAGAAGGATGAATGTATTTACTTACACTCCCTCAAAAGTTGATCTTCTAGGATAGATTTTTATGTGCCTTGGTAGACTTCCAAGTGCAAAAGATTAAATCACCAGGAAGTGTTATCTTTCCATTTTCAATTCCCTTTTAAAATGCGTTATTTTGTGATGCCATCGGATATCAGTAGTGATGCTTGGCAACATTACATACTGCTGTTTAATTGCCTTAAAAACTATTTCCCTAGTAGTATCATTAATAATACCAAGCCTAAATTGGATTAAGCACTACACCACTATAAAGTTAATTCACTGTGATACTAATGAAATGTCATGTGAAGCTTCCTGTAAATCCAGCTAAACAGTCACTGCCAAGGATCATTAAATCAACGGTATGTTCAGCTATTCTGCTTAGAAAGTATTGTTTTAATTGGCACCAGGTGACTTTCATTAATGTAAGGATCTTCCATATTACTGACTTCTTAAGTCTGATGGCACATAGAGCCTTTTGTTGTTCAATACTGATAATACTTTGCCATTGCTAGGAAAGGAACAAAGTTCACTTAAGAAGGCAGTTGAACTGGAAAAACAAAACTTCAATCAAATTATTCCACTGCATATTTATGAAGCATCCAAGTAAAGACCTGCTTTAGCGTTCAAACAAGTTAGCAGGTTTTGGCTTGAACATCATCTGGAGCAATCTGAAATGTTAAGTATCTTCAGCTCTCACAGGAGATTTCCCATTGGCTACCCAAGTTTGAAAAACTTAAGCCTTCTCCTCTCTGCATCAGCTTACTCAGGTAAAAAGTAGGAATAACACTTCCCTTCCTTTGTGAAATATTTTTCCATTCACTGGGGGAAGGAGTGCAACTGACATTGCAACTGCTAGGCTCAAACACTGCCAATAAATGTTCGTTAAGTGGCTAAAAGTGCCATGCTGCTTTGAGCTTATTTTTCATATTCTCAGAGGGAGATAACTTTGGTTTTAGTTTTGCCCTGAATCTCATTGGTTTTGTTCTGCTTTTTCTCTTGTTTTTCCATATACACAAGCATGTAGAAACAGCCCTTCCATGCACAAAGAATCCTTTGTCCCTGAGGTTTGGTCACAGCAACAATTCAGAATCTGAAGTCCGTGGATACAATCTTGAACAAAGTTCTTAGATTGAAAACAATTGGAAGAGGGGGAAAGGGAAGGAGAAAAAGAAGAAAAAAAATTGGAAAACTATTTATTTAAAGAGAAGAAAGGTCAACAGGAATGCCTAGAAGAGCTTAGGACACACAAGCTAGCTAATATTCTTTCCAGATCTCTAAGGTTAGAGATATAGGTCAATTTACTGCCCAGAAGATAAGTAGGGAAAGGTTGCTTTAGAAGACAAAGATGAAGTTGTTTCACCCGTTTCTGAGCCTGCTGGAAGTTACACAGTGCTACTGCACTAAATCTCTCACTCAAAAGCTACCCTTCAACAGTCTTTCTTATTAGCTGAGTATCAGGCCCAGGCTGATCCAGTTAAACGGCTTCTTGGCAGAGTAAACTTGCACCTGCCTGGAGAAGACTGGGAAGACGTATGCTTTAGCATTGGCTGTTGGTTGATCCAGAAGCTGGAGAGACCCTTGCAGCCTTGAGTTACAGCAGCTTCTTTTGGATGTCCAGGAAAGGAGGATTTCCTGGAATCTCAGCATTACTTACTACTGTGAAAGTTACAGCTTCCGAGGCACAGTCTTTCTCAGCCCACACATGCACACTGAGCAAGGCAAGGCAGCTCTTGGAACACAGCTATGCTATGTTATGCAGCAACTATATGCGAGCTTAAGCAGGCCCAAGGTTTACAGAGCTCTTCTTTCACAACAGCTATGATAAATCCAGCCAAAATTTGGGTGAAAATTCTCCTTGTTCCATGTCATTTGCTAATTACAATAATCTTTGACTTCTGTGTTCAAACACGTACCCCTTCAAATCTAGTGGAAACAAATATTTGACCATAGAATTTTTTGCAGCATATATTCTGTATTTTTGGTCCCCACACCTCAATGGTGCTTCTACTCTAGATAAAAGGATATGGTTCATTCTGAATGTCTTATGAGTGTTAGTTGAAGAAAGCAGGGTTTCGCCTGATATTGCACCGTTCACTGGTATTGCACAGACAGTACAAAATACATGTCTTGCTAAAAGGGAGGCTAATGGGGCAGAAATCTTACCCCAACTAAAGCTTCAGTTGCAAAGCCTCCTTTCTCCTTAACAGCTCTTCTGTATTAGAATTTTCATCCAACTTCAGGCAATGATAAAACCTCATTTCAAAGAAACCACATTCAGGGTTGCTTTTGGTAATGACATTGCTTTAAATCTTGCTAATCTGACACATACAACCTTTGCCAAAAATCTACCTTTTCTCTCAGAAATATTCTCCAGCAATACTTACACTGAATGGCAGCATTCTTTCTTTTCTGTTATGACCTTGCCTTCCAAAAGCACTGTTAATGTGGACAAGCTGTAAATTAGAAAGCACTGCCAGTCAGATCTCATTCCACACCTCTCCGCTTTGTAGCCAGATTTCCCAAGTGAGAGGTCAGAGCTATTGGGTAAAGTCCGGTAGTGGGGAAAGGCATCTCTAAGCCACCTGTGAAGGATTTACAATTAAAAACTAATGTCTTTACTAGCTAAAATATAGCTCTTCTCTTAAACAACACAAGGACACAGACCTGGCTTTCTATCCTTATATCCATTTGTCAGCTTTCAGGGATATTGTAATTTTACAGGCAACATTTGATTTTTGAATAATATTTTTAGCGACCCCCCTACGAAACTGAAAAGTGACCCAGAAAATCATAAAGTCTGAAGTTTTCTCATACTATTTCACTGATAGTAAAAATTGGTCTAGTTAAACACCTACCCTCTGATCTTCTTAAACAACTGCTGAAAGTCTCAGGTCTGGTGGAGCTGAAGTCCAGTTTGTTTCAAGTACAGCAAAAATGTTTCAGGGACTGCTGTGGCTGTTGTTACAATTACTGCAATTTTGCTGATTTTGACATCAATGCTTCAGGGATAGGACGGTAGCCTTAGTGTAAATGAGCAGCAGACATGTAATACCTTTGCCTTAATTTTCACTTTATGAAGCTATTAGATTTAGCTCATGGTTATACTATGCAAATGCTGGATCTCTCTACTGATTTATATACAAACATACATGTTCACCCATGTTAGGGAAGTTAATTCATAAGATAATCCAAGCATTCCATTTCAGCACAGTGTTTTTCCCTAAAAGCTGGGGTTTTTTTTTGATAGAGACCTATACAGTGGCAGGAAGGATTTTTCTCATTGTTTTCACCATGTACCTCCAGGCCAGACTTAAAAAACAGCTAGAGAACTCAGAATAAACACAACACCTATTTGTGTCCTATGTTGCCACCTCTTCAGTTCCATTTCTCTGTAGCAGTTATTCTTTTATCATGAATGGCTTATCAAATATTGTCAACTCCATGTCTCTCTAGAAAATTAAAGGTTATGGATCATATAATAAACTACTCCACTGCCAGTTAGCATCATAAACCACAAGGAGACAGCTGTTCAGGATGTCATCCAGCCTCTGACTGAAGGTAAGGATGAAAGCTGAACTCTGACCTGCGAGTGATTTAGAATACACTCTTTGTCACTGTCTATAGAAAACATGAACTGCCTTCACTGGCATCCCAACTTTCTAAATCTAGCTCCATGATAAGTCCTGTTACTGAGGTAAGAGGTTAGTGAAACCTTTCAGAGATGATAATGCTTTATGGCTTGTCCCAGGACAAAGTTTAATCATGTTTCTTCCCAGAGGACCTTACAGCACATTTCTGAAATAATCAAATTCTGGATATATAAATTTGGACAGAAGACAGCCATTCAGATTTTATGTTCATGTAAATAGTATCAGCAACCTAGGCTTGTCAGTTTAGGAATTCAGTCTACTTTAAACACCCCATCACAATACCTGGCAGTTTATCTTCAGATAATTATGGTGCTCTCTGTATGTGTTTTCAAATGCTGGTCTTCCACACATATATTTTACACATTTCTTGTGATTCAGTGTAGTGGTTTAAGCCCAGCTGGTAACTCAGAACCATGCAGACCCCTCCTCCCCCCTGCCACCTCTGGGCAGGATGGGGATTAGAATCAAAAGAATGTAAATCCCATGGGTTTATATAAGAACATTCTGATAACTAAAGACTAATATAAAAATAATAATTAATAATAATAAGGGAAATAACAAGGGGAGAGAATATAAAACTAAAAGGAGAAAGGGAAAAAAAACAATAAATACAAGTGATGCACAGTAGAATTGCTCACCACCCGCTGACCAATATCCAGCCTAACCTGAACATCAATCTGCCCTTCTGGGTAACTCCCACCAGTTTACATACCAGGCACGATGTGCTGTGGTATGGAATACCCCTTTGGCTAGTTTGGGTCAGGTGTCCTGTCTCTGCCTCCTCCCGGCTTTTTGTGCCCTTCCTCACTGGCAGAGCATGAGAGATTTGAGGAGTCCTTGATCAGGGCAAGCATTACTTAGCAACAACTAAAACATCAGTGTGTTATCAGCATTGTTCTCAGACCAAATCCAAAACTCAGCACTGCACCAGCTACTAAGAAGGAGAAAAAATAACTGTTAAAGCTGAACCCAGATCTTTAGTTATGAAAATTTTAGGACATTGAGCCTACTAGAATCAGTATTAATGTTTCTCCCCTTTCTCTGTGATGCTGCCTGCTTATTTGACTCCCCACTGCTGAAAGGATAATATAGACATGTGTAGCACTAGCTCATAGTAGTTTGTCACACAGTAAGAGTGACATCTCTGAGGCCCTGAGTGACTGCAGGAGGCAGTCAATATGCATGAAACTGAAGAAGTAGTTTCCAAGTACCTAATGTCTTGCACTCAAGCAAGTGGCCCAAGGCCAGAGAGAAAGCCACTGTCACTCTGAAATAGAGGCTAAAGAGTCCTGACTCAGACTTTTGAGCTAAGCACCAAACCATGCTTCATTTCACATCCTTCTCAAGAGTCATTAAATGTTTCTGCAAGTGCAGAATAAAATTTGCTGTATTCAGGGCCTAGTTTTTATTCTCATTGCAGATTTATCAAGTCTGATATTTTATTAACACTCCTCCTCCCCCCCCAAAAAAAAAAAAAAAAAAAAAAAAAACAAAGGGAGAGTCATTCATTTCCTTATTTTAGTGGAAAAAAGCAAAGGATACCTTCTTCGACATAACGTATGCACTAATTATATGCCCTACTAATTTAAAACATAGAAAGAAACATTCTTTGGAATCACAGCAGTAAAGGATGACCTTGCCAAATTTAAGTTTATATTTGGAACTCCAAAACTGATCTGGTGAACTCTTGAAAGATATTTCCGATAAAAAAGCCATTAAAGTGATGTGACACTGTATGTATGAAATGACTATCTTTCCTAGCAATTTCCAGCTGCTTCACCATTAAGGTTTAAAAGCTCATTTCTTTCAGTTTGACAAGCTCAGCAAAATCCATGAGCAATGAATACTGAGTCAGCTCAAAGTGACTTAAATTGTGAAATGTTCTAGTGTTTTACTTTTGTGCATATTTGAAAAATTATAATATTTTGCTTTCTGTCTTTGCAGTTGTATTTACAACACAAAATTGTTCTACCAAAAAAACAACCAAACAAAAAATAGATTATGCGCTTCACAACTTACTTATAATGCAATTGCACCTAGGTGGCAGGGTCTGAGATTCCCTTTGCTACTTACTATTTAATCATAACAGGGAAAGAATACATGTATATTTACTCACTTAGAGTCTACTGACTAGATCAGACCTGGACTACTGACCAGGCACCATTCTGCTAATTTCTGGCTTCAGCATTGAGATCCCTACTTTGCATGCCACAGCTAACACATTAGCTGTCTGCTCTATAAGGCAATAGTGCCTAAAAACCTGAGGTACTAAACCTCACTGTTTAAGGCAGACACCTTCAGTGCGTGATTAAAAGAATACCAATCCCTTCCTATCTCCCTGTTTTCAACCCAATGTCCTGTTCATCATGTCACCACCATTCTGTTATTTCACAACCCAGCATATATCCTGTGTGAATTCCATATCCACCATTCATCATTTCTCCTGTAGAGCTTAAAAGAGTAGTAGATGCTGCATACAGCCACAAGGGAAAAGAGAAAAAAAAAAAAGATAGCAGGGGTTTGGAATCTAAGTTGCTGCTTTCCTGTCAAAAAAATAACACCATTTGCAGTCAACTTTTTTATTCCCTTTGTATCTCATTGTTGAATGAGTGACAGTATTGTACTAGCATGTAATGTGCAGATTATTAAAGGAATAAGAAGAATTTTATCTTATGATGAGAAGTGGGAAGAACTAACTGGTCAAAATTGACATGCCTTAAACTGCATTCTGCTAAAGGATACAGCCCCCAGGGTCAAGGTGTGTGCCCATCTATAAAAGTGTATTAAAAAGTTTTTATAAAAATTCATTAATAAGAGTCACATGCTCAAGGGAGCAAGGCTAGATCAGGGCAAATATTTTCAGTGAACAATTCATGTGCCATATTTAGGTACTTCTGTGTGAGCAGTCTTTCTTCTTGGTGACAGATTGACCCACTTCATTTTAAAACAGCATTTTAATTTCCTTAGTTTTCATGCAGGGGTTGCTGTGTTGCCACATACGTTGTTTATTTGTACACGTGATGTGCAGTTTGGTTGGGTAAGCTGTTCTCCAGGTTTGTATGACACCTGATGAACACTCCCAACATGAATAGGCCAGATCCATTCTACTTCATTTATGCTAGTTGCTGCACCTCTCCACAAACATTGTGCACATCCATTCCCACAGACAAGGAACAAAATGGGACAAAAATATCATCCAAGGACAGAAATATTCCTCATGCAAATACATACTTCCAAATAGATCTCTGAACAAAGCACACACTTGTGCATCAAACAATAGGTGAACACACCTGATAAGGTAATTGCCTTCCTCTTACATACACGTGTCAGAAGAAATCTTTATTCTGTGGCCACAGATGAACAACACAAACGCTCTACAGCTGCAATAATAGCAACTGAAAGAAAGACTATGTCTGGGCAGCACCCAAACCCAAATACGTAATTTCTACAAGCAGCAACTAAAGCCTACACAGTCGACAAGCTGGTATCATACCTTTGAAACAGATTTTTTCATGCCATTGAGACATCAAGTGGGAGGTGTTTTTAACTGCAAACCAGCTCAATCACAGTCTGAAATCAATCCCTTAAAATGAATTCTTTTTTCTCTGCCCAGTTAAAATCCTTCCCTCGCCTTCAAATTCCCCTTCCCTTCCAAAAAGTTAGCTAACCACAATGGTGAAAATCAAGGTTATATTTACATCAAGGATCCATTCAGAAAAGTGTTTTGAATTAAGAGGAAGTTGCTTTCAGACAAAATGAAGTCATGAAAGAACTTGGCAGTGGGAATGACAAAAGGAGAAAAGGAAAAGAAGGGAAGAAATGAGGAAAATGCTGTTACATCTCTCCTATATTAAGGACGTATATCCTCATGAAAGGATTTCCTGCTCTTTAAGAAAGAGCTCTTTCATTCATCTAATTAGTAACAAAACTTCAATATGACTGCAATATTTTCACTCCTATACCTCCCTGCCATAATTACAAACCCACTAGCTTTACGGACATGAGCATGAAGGATGTTGAAAGGGTGGAAAAAAGCCTTTATATTTTATTACTTTTACTCCGGTACATTACACTAAATTACAGCTAGTTACTAGTCATAAAAACTTAAGAGCAGATACCAGGGATATCAGTTGACACCTGAATTAATTTTATTTATCTTTCCACAAATGAAATAATTTCTATTTAGGATGTTGCTGTGCATTCCAACGATTGTAGTGTTTCTCCTAAGCATCATATCACTCACAGGTCTGCTATTAAGTTCTTGACATTTTTGTGTTACTCTCCAGCAATGCTACTAACCCTACAAATGTCTAATGCTTAGTTATACTACATGCAACTTCTAAAGAAAGGAAGGAGTGACTTTGTGGAATTGGGACAGCAAACAAAAGTACCTATTTAATTGTAGAGAAAATAAGAAAGCCCAATAAAAACATTTGGGGTCCACATTAGCTGTCCAAGCTGCAAGGCATTAAACTAACATTTGCTAACAGAACTTTGACCACTATAAATTTTGCAGAGACAGATTTCTGTGACAGAATGAGGCCTGTCATACTTCTGTGTCATTCACTTCATCCTCTCATGTTGTAAACCGGGTTTATGCCACTACTGTATCTTGTGCCAATAGCAAAACTCTACAATGTACAATATCAACAAATGTTCTCTCTTCATCTGTAGCCTATTAGTAGCTGCTATGGAACTAGAAAAACTACTCCAAGTCACCCAAAACACACTTCCATGGGACTTAACTGCTGAGTAGGTTTAAGAAAATGGAGAGGTATCACTGAATTACATTTAAAAGAAGCAGTTGAGATTTCTCTTGCTTCTGGCATACTAGAAATTCTTTGGGTAACAGAAAACTGTGCCTAACAGCAGCAGGTTACAGTGAGAGGCTCATTCATTGCTACTTGCAGTAGCAGCCACAAGCTCCAGTCACAAAGCAACACCCTTTTTTCTAGCCTCTGGACACATCCAGTGGGGAGTGGGCAGATTTATCTACTCCTGGGAGCCTCCTGTATTAGCAGGCAACTGCACCATAGAGAAAAAAAAACTAATCTTCATATTTCTGTACCTTTATTCCAGAGGTAGCTTTACATTCCCATGACATCCTGTGGCCAGGAGGAAGGAGGTAGCACAGATGGGCGGAGTGAGTCAGAATCATCCTCATAAAATGTAAAACCTGCGGTAGAGATAATAAAACACAAAATTAGCTGTAGTTAGTGATTATACTAAGCACCAAGTTTCTACCCTTGCTGTTTCTTTAGCCACAATTACCTCCTGTGGGAAGAATTAAGAACAAATAGCTCTGGGGCTGGGATTGGGGATTTAACAGCAAGGCCAGTAAGGCAAAAGATGCAAGTCTTATGGTCCTCCTCCCTCACAATAACCAAATGACCTACTTACTGATAAATCAGACACAGATGTCAGCAGGCCCCTGACAGACAGAAACCCACTGCTTGGTTTTGCAGAGATTCCAGGGACACCTCACAGACTCTTTAAGAACTCTTGTTCCAGCTGCTTCCTTAAGGCCAAGTCCTCAGCAGGCATACATCATTCCAAGCTCCAGTGAATTCCTTGTAAAACCACACTGATTTACATCAACAGAAAAAAAGACCCTTTTTGCCTCTCCTTGCAATTCCAAGTGTTCTTTATTTTTTTCTCCAGCAGTTGTGCTGCTGAATGCTAATGAGAGGAGAGGTGATTCATTCCCAGTCAAAGATTTCCAGGGTAATAAGCATCTAACTTTCACTTCCCCTGCTTTTTCAGGTACTACACAGTCTCTGCTATCCACAGATACTGCGTTACTGCATAGCGTATTTCAGCTGTAGCTCATCTGTAATTATTTCTTCAAGTATACAAGACATTTTGAAGAATCACAACTACCCCTTGTGTTCTTAAGGAAGTGAAGTTTTGATTTTTTAATGTAATTATTTCCTCATATTTATTACTTAAACCATCTTTGAGAACAAAAGCTACACAGCAAAAGCAAGGCTTCATTTCATGAGGTGCTCTCCTGACAGTTTGAGGAAAGCTATTTAGGAGGAAAAAAGAAAAACCACAACAAAAAAAACCAACCTTTTCTTTTAACATCACTGCTCTGACAATCACAAAGGCTGCCTGACAACCTTGATAGCTCTATTTATGATGTTACATTATCCTGCAACTGTGAGGAATGCTATTTCTACTAACCGAGATTAGGTCTAAATAGAGTTGTGAGGCAAACCCTCTTTCTCTCTTTCCAACCGTGTGACCTCCTGGAGAGTGAACAGAAAGGGAATGGGCAACTATAGAAGGGTTGCAAAGATGAAAATAGTCAGTGTCCCACTTCTTCCCCCACCTGGAGGCCAGTGTGTCTACTGGAGTCTTAGACTGTGAGGTTTCCCTGGTGAGCAAACAACAAATCTATCACCAAGATGCAAACAATTGCAGTGTATAACATGATGAAGGAAACCATTTCATCAGCTTGTATTCTATCTTTCATATGACTTCAAGTAGAAGAAGTCTTGGACATCAGTGATGGATTGTGGCCTTTTGGAACTTTAAGAGAGAAAAAGTAAGTCAGTGGATTCCTGATCCAGCCTGAACAAGAGAATCTAAGCCAATTGCACAGAAAGTTTAGAAGAAGCTTCAGGATTTTCTGTGTCCACATTCATACAACATAACCTTAACCTCTTAAAAACTATAGATACTGTTAGATGGAACTTCATAGCCATCTTTATGAACAATACAGTAATATATTTGAAGCTTACAAAGGACTTGTCATAAATAAAATGTTTATAAAGGACATCACAACCATTATCACCATTTTACAAATGGAGAAAATGAGGTAAAGTGACTTTCTCATAGAAGTGGGGAACTGGTGACAGATACTCCATGCTCCTGCTAGATCATCTTGCCAAATATATCCTGCCAAATACAGCAGAGAACTTTTTGTTGATCCCTAGGGCAAGCTACGAGGAAGTTTTGTTAGGAAAAAAGCCAGATAAATAAGGCAAGTGAAAAGCATTAAGATTCTAAATCCTCTGACTTTAAGAATTATAAAGGGGTGGGGTTTTGGTTACATTCTGAAAGAAGTTTAAGTCAATTTGCTAGTTTTTTTGAGGCTGACTTCTTGATAAATTAGAACTTGTGTGGTTATGCTGTCTATTCCTGCTAATAGTCTTTGAATCTGCTAGCTAATTTAAACCAAATACAGAAAAGGTGTGGAAGTTTCAAAGGTAATTACATTCCCACAGACCTTAAGACTAGTCATAGATAGAGCAGAGTTGGAAACAGATTAGTTCTGTCACTCAAAGACCCTGTCAGTTTTGTCAGCAGGGAGAATTTACGGGGGGGGGGGGGGAAGACAAAAATATTAAAAAACCTCCTATTGTTTGGTGTTCATTAATCTTCAGTTTGCTGTTGTTCATTCAATGCATGGGTTTGTATTTCTGGGTGCTAGGCAATTTCTGAAAATGCAGTAGATTCTCAGCTCAGAACTGATGTTTCAAAGCATGCTGAAATCCATGTATGTGCGTAGCTGTAAAGATAACAACTATTTATGGGTTTCTGGTTTCATTATCATGAACCAATTAATTCATCAAATTAAAATAATTAACTGATCACATTAGAGATTTCCACAGAAATGTAATTTTAAAGCTTTTACATTTTGGTAGTTACAAGACAACTTACTATGACCACATCACAAACTTTATACCATTACCTTCAGACCTGCTATGCTATATCAGAGATTAGGCCTTCAGTATATATAAAAATTTGGTCTTAATTTGACCAAGACTTTCCCGAATCATGTCTTCTTTTAAAAATGACAGATATTAACATCCCAGATCTCTATTGTCATTTCCATAAATCCAATTCAAAAAGTGAACAAAAGTCCATTGCTAAATTTATGGAACAAAATCTGTACGTTCAAAAGTAGCCCCTCTTGAAGCTGAGAAAGCTGAAACATTTGTATGCCTATGGACAAAAATAAACTACTTCTGCATGTCAATATAATCTAACACACTGTCTCACATAATGGCACATTTTGTAACAAATTCTTCATCTTGTTTCTCCTATAGCTCTTGTCAATTATTACACAGCAAAATCATTCCCATCACAGCACTGCAGTTATTTTTAGTACTTCTGACTGGTTTCTATTAACTCTGTTAAAAATTACCCATTGACCTTGAAGCTATATATCTAAATAAACAGATAAACTTGCTGAAACATGCCTAGACCTAAACAATTTTTGTCATTTGTGTTGCAGGAGAGCAGGTAAGTCCCACCACACCATTAGTACATCCAATACAGCAGACTACTAGGAAGATTACAATCTCCTGCCCCCTCAATAGCAAGCTACCTGCCTAAACTCAGGGCTGGATTGCCATTGTTTCATCAAATTCTCTCAAATTACTATTTTTTTTTTTTTCCCCACTTACAGAGCTAGATTGTTCTGGGGCATCTACGAAAGGAACATATTAACACTTTACAGCATTTCCTACATGCAGTTGATAGCCAAATAAAAATTGTAGCTATGGCTACCAATACATGTTAAGGACTTCGCTGCCATGGCAATCCCCTTGGCCACCCTTGGAACTGTATGTGGTGTGTCAAGGGTGGTTTGTCTTTACTCCAGGATGCCATTCAGCCCCACTCATTCACATTTTTCTAAAGTGATAAAAAGAGATGAGTTTCCCAATATCTAAGTTTAATAAACAGATGCATCTTTTCAGAAGTTACAACCTATAAAACAGATCTGCACCAATGCCTAGACTTCCTCTAGTAGACTAACAGGTTTCCAAGGTATTAAGAACATTTAACCAGAAGCTGAGTTATTGAATGGAATTATTTGCCATTGCAAAACTGAGAACATCCAGGAATTACTAGAATAGAACAGGCTATTTAAGCCTATGGGAGAATGAAGCTACATTTGCCAGCCCTCAGTACAATTCTGCTGGTAGCTTGGTCCTTCCAGAATTAGAACCAAACAGGTTGAACTATACGAAGAGCCTGCAGGAAAACACCTCCAACAATTTTACTTCAATTGCTACTTTAAAACCACCTTGTTCCTTCAGAATGTAACATCTTTTTCTTTGAACTGCTGCTTTCCCACCTATGGCCTAAATTTAAGTCTATGTATGACCCGGAAGAATTGAATGCAACATGAAAAAATAGCTATCCATATGCAAATCTCCCGCTTGTTCCATGAAAATTATGTGGTAGTATCACTGTAAGAAGACAAGGGACATCATAGAATAGTTAGGGTTGGAAAGGACCTGAAGATCATCTAGTTCCAACCCCCCTGCCAGGGGCAGGGACACCTCACACTAAACCATGCCACTCAAGGCTCTGCCCACTCCAGCCTTGAACACTGCCAACCATGGAGCATTCACAACTTCCCTGGGCAACCGATTCCAGTGCCTCACCACCCTTACAGTAAAGAAGTTCTTACTCATATCCAATCTAAAATTCCCCTGTTTAAGTTTGAACCCATTACCCCTTGTCCTGTCACCACAGTCCCTAACGAATAGTCCATCCCCAGCATCACTATAGCCCCCTTCAGATACTGGAAGACGGCTATGAGGTCTCCACACAGCCTTCTCTTCTCCAGGCTGAACAGCCCCAACTTTCTCAGCCTATCTTCATACGGGAGGTGCTCCAGTCCCCTGATCATCCTCATGGCCCTCCTCTGCACTTGTTCCAACAGTTCCATGTCCTTCTTATGTTGAGGACACCAAAACTGCACACAATACTTACTCCAAGTGAGGTCTCACAAGAGCAGAGTAGAGGGGCAGGATCGCCTCCCTCGACCTCCTGGTCACGCTCCTCTTGATACAGCCCAGGATACGGTTGGCTTTCTGGGCTGCAAGCGCACACTGAAGCCGGCTCATGTTCATTTTTTCATCAACCAACACCCCCAAGTCCTTCTCCACAGGGCTGCTCTGAATCTCTTCTCTGCCCAACCTGTAGCTGGGCCTGGGATTGCTCCCACCCAGCTGTAGGACCTTACACTTGGCATGGATGATCTTCATCAGGTTGGTATCAGCCCACCTCACAAGCGTGTCAAGGTCCCTCTGGATGGCATTCCTTCCCTCCAACGTATCAACCGAACCACACAGCTTGGTGTCATCAGCAAACTTGCTGAGGGTGCACTCAATCCCACTCTCCACATCACCAACAAAGATGTTGAAGAAGACCGGTCCCAACACTGATCCCTGAGGGACACCACTCATTACTGGTCTCCAGCTGCACATTGAGCCATTGAGCACAACTCTTTGCGTGCGACCATCCAGCCAGTTCTTTATGCACTGAGTGGCCCACCTATCAAATTGATGTCTCTCCAACTTAGAGACAAGGACATCATGTGAGACAGTGTCAAACATTTTGCAAAAGTCCAGGTAGATGACATCAACTGCTCTACCCCGTCCGTCAGTTCCGTAGCCCCATCATAGAAGGCCACCAGATTGGTCAGGCAGGATTTCCCCTTAGTGAAGCCACGCTGGCTGTCACCAACCACCTTGTTGTTTTTCAGGTGCCTCAGCATGCCTTCAGGAGTATCCGCTCCAAGATTTTGCCAGGCACAGAGGTGAGGCTGACTGGTCTGTAGTTCCCCAGTTCATCCATTTTCACTTTCTTGAAAATGCGGGTTATATTTCCCTTTTTCCAGTCATCGGGAACTTCACCTGACTGCCATGATTTTTCAAATATGATGGACAGCGGCTTAGCAACTTCATTTGCCATCTCCTTCAGGACCCGCAGATGGATTTCATCAGGTCCCATAGACTTGTACACATTCAGGTTCCTAAGATGGTCTTGAACCAGATCCTCTCCTACAGTGGGCCCAGGGACTTCATTCTCACAGTCCCTGCGTCTGCCTTCCAAGACTTGGGTGGTGTGGTCAAAGCATTTCCTAGTGAACACTGAGGCAAAGAAGTCATTAAGAACCTCAGCCTTCTCCAAATCCAGGGTAGCCAGTTCTCCCAATAGGTTCCAGAGGAGGCCCACGTTGTGCCTAGTCTGTTTTTATTTGCAATGTACCTACAAAATCCCTTCCTGTTATCCTTAACATCCCTAGCCAAGTTTAATTCTAACTGGGCCTTAGCTTTCCTAACCTGGTTCCTAGCTTCCCAGACAACATCCCTGTATTCTTCCCAGGTCGCCTGTCCTTGCTTCCACCTTTTTCCTCTTTTTTCCTTCCAATTTTCCTCAGCAGCTCCTTATCCATCCAAGGAGGTCTCCTGGCCCTCCTGCTGCACTTCCTTCTAGTAGGGATGTCTCGCTCCTGAGCTTGCAGCAGGTGATCCTTGAATATCAACCAATAGTCTTGGGCTCCTCTGCCCTCCAGAGCTATATCCCATGGAACCTTACTGAGCAGGTTCTGAAGAGGCCAAAGTCTGCTCTCTTGAAGTCCAGGGCAGTGAGCTTGCTGCACGCTCTTCTCACTGCCCTGAGGATCTCGAATTTGACCATCTCATGATCGCTGCAATCAAGGCTGCCCTGGAGCATCACATTTCCAACCAGTCCTTCCCTGTTGGTGAGGATGCGGTCAAGCATGGCACCTCTCCTTGTCAGCTCCTCTGTTATTTGCAGGAGAAAGCTGTCTTCCCCACGACTGAGGAACTATGATTCTATGATTGCTTGTGCCAGGCCATACCATTCCTCCAACAGATATCAGGGTGGTTGAAGTCCCCCATGAGAACAAGCACCTGCAAGAGTGAGGCTATTATTATTGTCTATAGAGCCCTTCATCCACAGAGTCCTCTTGGTCAGGCGGTATGTAACAAATTCCCACAAAAATGTCTCCCATTGCTGTTCTCCCCTTAACCCTGACCCACAAACTCTCTATTGACTGCTCACCTGTCCCCAGACAGAGTTCCATACTCTCCAGCCTATCCCTAACATAAATAGCAACACCCCCTCCCTGCCTACTGGGCCTGTCTTTCCTAAAGAGCCTGTAACCTTCCATTCCAACACGCCAGTTATAGGAGCCATCCCACCATGTTTCTGTGATGCCTATTATATCATACCCCCGTAGACATGCACGCATCTCTAATTCCTCTTGTTTGTTCCCCATGCTACGGGCATTTGTATAGAGGCATCTGAGCCAAGCTCCAATTGAAGCCAGCTCATTGGCTGGAGCAGCTGGAATATCTCTACATTGCTCTGAACGTTTACTATAGGTGCTGGCAACTGACTGGGTGTGTTGAGATGGAATGACGCCCTCCTCCCCCAACACATTTAGTTTAAAGCTTCCTTGACCAGTCTGGTAAGCCTCTTACCAAATCCGCTCTTCCCTTTCTTTGTCAGACCAGCTCCACCAGCCCCCAGTAGACCTGGCCTACTAAACTGAGTCCCATGTTCAAGGTACCCAAACCCCTGATTATGGCACCACCCTTCTAACCATTTATTAACCTGGCCAATCCTCCTAGACTTTTTAAGGTCCTGCCCTGTATCCTGGAGAATTGACGAAAAGACAATCTGAGCTCCAGAGCCCCTAACCACCTCTCCCAGAGCTCTGTAGTCCTTCTTTATGCTCTCCGGGCTACTGCTATCTATATCAATAGCACCCACATGGATCACTAGAAGTGGGTAATAGTCAGTGGTACCAACTAGAGCAGGCAGCTTCTCTGCAACATCCCTAATCCGAGCACCTGGTGGACAACATACCTCCCTTGAGCCTGGGTCAGGCCGACAGATGGGTGCCTCTGTTCCTTTCAGAGTAGAGTCCCCTACTACTATGGCCCGATGCTTTTTCCTGGCAGCACCAGTTGTGATCTTCTTTACCAGTGGATCAGCCGGTTGTTCCTGGTGCAAGTGTGGTTCCTCTTCAGCCCCCTGCAGGACAGCAAAGTGGTTCTGGGTGGGGACAACAGATTTAGAAGGAAGCCCCTTGCTTTTAATCATCCTCTTTCTCCTTTTTTGTTGGGTTTTTTTTTTTTCTGTTACCGTTTCCCAGCTTCCTGGGTTAGCGGCCTCTTTTCCTGCATGAGCGACAGCAGATGCTTGAGGCCCCTGCACAGTCTGGTCCTGGAGCAAGCAGTGCTGCTTCCTCTCAGCTTCCCTGACACCTTTCAGCCTAGTAACAGCGTTCCGCAGCTCAGCCCCTGCGGCAGGAGGACCTCCAGCAGGGAGCACAGAGTGCAGCCCTGCCCATTGTGCACCTTCCCCTCAGGAGAGCAGTGCAGGCGCTCTCTACACCCCGAGGTCTGCGCTGCATCCCCCCCCTCATCAGCTCTGTCTGAGTGCCTACGCTGGCCACTGTCGTGGCAGCCAGAGCAGAGCTGCCAGACCGAGCCCTGGTCATACGGCGAGTGCTCACCATCCCGCTCGCCTGCCCGCGCTAACTGCAGCGCAAACTGCCTCGAACCCGCCCTGTTTGCCCGCCCTGGCCGCCGCGCTCCCTGGAAAGGTTTTCACCCACTCAGGGCGGGTGCCGCTCCTCCTGGCACCGCCCCCTCTGAGTCAGCTCCTCGCGTCCGCTGAGCTGGCGGCTCCTGGGCAAGCCCTGTCGAGGACTTGAGGCTCCCTCGGTGCCTGTTGCTGCTCCGAGTTGAATCTCTTGGACGCCGAGCCTCCCCCCCCCGATCAGGCGCTGCAGGCATCCTCTCTCGAGCTAGTCACCTCACAAACAGAACAGGATTCTATGGCTATATGTTTATAAAGCCTATTTAGAAATTGTGGGGGTTTTCTTCCTTTTCCCCATACTGTTTACTTGTAAAGAATAAATAAATTTGAATGATAAATGTCACACTTCCAACTGGAATAGAAGCATTCAGAAGTAGGGTAAAACTCAATATTACAGGGAACTTTTAAAACTGTTGGCTAAATAATGGTAATACCTGACTTCCATTTCATTTTTGTGGGAATCAAAAATTCAAATCTCCTATCCAGCTTCACAAATTCCACCTTATACACAGATGTTACAGGAACACAAAAGCTACTGAATGTAGGTTATTGGCACAAGAGCTTCACCGTACACAAAAACAGTTTGACAGGTACAGCTTCATATCTTGCTGTTTAACTGCTGTCTTTTCTCTCTCAGTTGTACTACTTTAAGACTTTTTATGAGAGAGAATCCTCTCTAATTTATCTGGAATCAGACTGGACTGCAGCAGATCACAGTTTTGTCAGAGTGCAGAATAAAATTTATTCAGGATTTCTGTGGAAATCTTGTGAACTAGTTAGTTTTTCAATTTCAAAAAGACAAAGACAGTCGAATATCATCATCAGAGTCTGGGGTTGTGTGCTCACATATGCTTTGAAAGTACTGAGACAGTTATACTATTTGCTGTTTAGACAGTTGTGTACCTTTCAGCAGTTCTGTTAACAAGGTGAAGAGTGAGATACAGATGCAATGTTATGTTCATGGACTGAGGGGAAAGATGTGTTCTGAGGAAAGCACATTTTACTGGTACTCGATACTGGAGTGAAGTCACAGACGTCACAGACATATTCTTTGTAGACTAGTCTTCCAGAGAAAGTTCCAAAAAATGAGCTGTTTAGTGACATTTAAAGCAATGTTCAACAAATGGCTAGAAAATTCACTACAGGAAATGATCCTCTATTGACAAGGGAATGAACTGTATTACATAATGGGGTAGATTCTGCTCACACTTACTTTAGATTAACACAAGTGTTGCCAAAATAAAAATACGACCTCAAGGGCCATTTCCATCTCTCTTTCTCCTGATCCATTTTCTTGCAGCAGAGCTTTAAGGTTATGAATAGAGTGAGTTATCTGAAAGAGAAGCTCCTAGAGACAATGAAGAAAGTTCTTATTCAAACATATGGGACTTCACTAGAAACAGACAAGGAGAAATTACTGTCAAGCTATTTGCTTTATAATGTGCTCCATTGTCTTTCAGAAATAAAGACTCCACTTTTCCACACTCTGGCATCTGCAATTTAGCCATTACTGTATTGTACTTGTTGGATTGGCAGATTCAGAATCTAAATTCGTTATTTTTTTTTTTTTTAATCAAGGGGAAACAAACTTTGCTTCATTTTCAGATTCTTATTTCTTTTATACCAAATTGTTCAGTTTCACTGTAACTCCATTTTTTTGTTTCAATCGCTAGAAATTACTCTAGTCCCTTACCGCCTGAGCAAGGTTATCTTGTTCTGCCATCTAGTGATCTATGCGCAGAATAACATGCTTTTTACCAAACGGCTGGAGACGTCTGAAGGGCTAGTAACCAGCATTTCTTTAAAATCATGATCTCTATTCATTCGTTCTTCCATAAAACCTACAAATAAAAGGCTCCATCATGTTTTATAGTAAAGTATCTTTTCCTAAACAGATAAACTATTTTATGTAAAAGAGGTTTAACAGGTTTCATCTTGTGACAGGTAGTAATTTAAGTATTACCCACCGGTGTATTCTAGCAAATGGTTTAATGCTGGCACAAGTATCTCCTTTCAATAGATATATTCCTGTGATGTGTACTTGTGGATAAGGTTCTGTTGTGCCAAGGTAATTAAATTGCCAATATGATGTTTCAATATTTACAAGGCTACATCGATGTCGACAACAAAAGCTGTCTCTGTTTAAGGATATACCACAAAAGAAAAAATATTTCCTGCAACCAATTCAGCTTCCCTTTGGTTTGTATTTGCATATTTCAGTCCCATTTGGACTATGTGGCCACTGGGTTTATTGTGTTAGATTACCGGGTTATACAATCAACCTACTGATAAATATTTCTTAATACATTCATAGTCTGATCCAAAGCCCACTGCAGTCAATGAAAAGATTTTCAATGGCTTTAGACTGGCTTTAGTCCATGTCCTTTTACTCTAAAGAATTCTTAACTGAAAATTAAAAGAGACAAGTTAAAAAAAGTCAAGTGGGAGAAGGGGAGAGCAGATTTCACGCAAAGCACTACGCAGGCACAAGACAGGATTAGATTGGAATTAAAACCCTATGAATATGATCATCATTCACAGGCAGCATGGTCAGCATGCAGCTTAAAGCAAATACTAACAGTTAAATACCCACTTTCTGTTACTATTGCAGAAAACTTCTTTAAACAAACCTTGAGAACACCACAAAGGATCTAAGCAATCAACACAGAAAGGGAAAAAAAAAAAGAAAACCATACCAAAATTACCTCACATTTTCTACCTCCTAGAACTGAATTAACTTGCATAGAAGTAACATAGTCTTGGCTAGTATTAGCAATTTCATTTTGCTGTTTGTGCGGGAATTTCAGTAACACACAAGGCAACATTTGAATGTACACAAAGAGCAAACCGATTGCTTCAGTCTTTCATTATTACTATTTGTTTGCATGATGGGGGAAAATAAAAAAAAACTGTCAAATCAAAATATTTGGTCATTTAAGGCTGCATTGCCATGCTCTGGGGTCTGCCATGTGCTTTTGCTCTCTGATAAAACTAGTTCACTTCAAGGTGTTTTCTGCCATGAAAGAGGTTTTATAAGAAAAAATAGGTTGTCATTTGCTGTGAATAGCATGAAAAACTTTTTTATCTATATGTATATAAATAAATACATATTTCAACAAGTCTAAAGAGTCAGGATGAACAGAGGGCTAAAAAAGTATCCTTGAAAATGTACTTCTAAGCTACTTGAAGAAACACCATACCTTTAAACTAAGTGCCACAGTTCAGTACTCTGCAAAAATATAAACCAAACCCAGAAGCAAGCATCCATTTACCCATATACAGAAAAGTGTCCTGCATTAAGCCTTACTTGTATGCAATTCAGAAAAGCAAGCTTAGTCTCTAATCACCTTCCACATACTGTGTGTGCTCTTTGTAATAACATAATATACAACCATGAGTAAAAGCTAGTGACTTTGTGGAACTGACAACTGCGGTCAGTAATATTCGGGCCTCTTTTCTTTCTCCATTTTGACTTTATTTATTACTACTTCCTCCTGACACATTCATTCATAATGACATCCAAGGCAGATCCCACTGCAAATTTTTCTGCATCAAACAGTTCTCACTCATTCAAAGTGCAAATGATTCTTAGCCTGATTTCCTAAAAAAATAAGGTTTCTATGGTCACATTCCATATGATCTGTATCATGTTCTAGATATACTTGCCTACCTGTCTCTCCACTAATAGGTGTTGAACTTATTGGCTAGTTTACAATTTGACAAAAAGGTAGGAATCCAAATAATATTAGTTACTTAAAATTATATCAAAAAACAGCTGGAATGAGGAGAGATAGATTTAGCATTCTAGGGAGAAAAAGACTGCAAAAGGGATCACAGCCTGCTATTAGATATCAGATACTCTATCCCAGTGTCCCATGCAGGACATAAATCTTAAGAAAATCATGTTTCATCAGGCCTGCAGTTCACATGAGCTGTTTTGCCTGAACTGTTGTTTGCGTTAGCAACTCTTTCATGCTTTGGGCATGCCAGTTTATTCCACGACAATACTTCAGATCCAGCTGTCTGAGCCATGCACAGGCAGTCACAACAGCACTGTAAGGCATGTCTGCAGGCTCACACATGTGAGCCAGAATGCTGCATGCAAATACCAGCCACGCATCTGAACCAAGCAGTAACTACCACTACTTCAATACCAGTCATTTTTAATGAATTTTACATCTATCAACAAGAAATATCTGAACACAGAGTGCCAGTAACTGATAACTGTGACTTAAGCCTGGTTAACTCTAGGAGCCTGGTAAATGGTATCAGATGCATGCAGGCTCTTCCCAGAAATGAATGCCTGCTTGCTTCAAATGCAAAATGTTAAACATAGAACTCTGCAAGCAAAATAAACTAAACGAAGACTCTCCTGAACTCCAAATCACAAAACAAAGGTTTATTAACTGTTAGAGAGGTTGGACATCAGAATCAAAGAGACTACTTCAAACAGAAACACACATCTTCCAGCATGGGAAAAAACAACTATCATCATGACATATGTTAGTATCTGAAATATCTGAAGAAAGACATTGCTAATGGATGTCCTGCTCAAAGGACTTCTTGCCTCATCCTACGTTCATGGAAACAAAAAGCCTCATGTTTTTATGTCAGCAGAATGATGAGATTCAATTCCAAGAGTGTGAAAGCAGCATAGCAGGAATGGAGCCCCTAAACTTCTAGTGAGGGGATGGCTGGTTAGCAGCAGCAGTATGGGCAGAGACAGAAAAGACAGTGATTCTGCAGGGAGGAAGAGACAGAAACCATGTGCCTTGTCTCACACAAACCACAACATTAACAGCCAATCTGACAGATAGGCTGGATAATGCTTTGTCTATCAGTAGTAATTTTAAATGTGGAATTGTGTAACTTTACTAGTTTTATTATTTAGGTATTAATTAGTACACTGGGGATTTGCTTTGTTTCCATACAATTTGCTGAAGAGTCTCAGATCAAGTCAAAGTACATATATCTTCAAGGTGTTTAATTTCTAGAATTTAGCCATTTATTTCTTCAAGTTTGTGGACCTCAAGGGAAATCCTGGGTTCATTGAATTCCCTCAGAAAGTTGCCTCAAACTTCAAACCATCAAAGAAATAAAGAAGACAAACATCTTGATAGGACAAATAAATCTAGTTAGAAAAGATCTTGCATATATGCAAATTTTTAAACACCTTATGTACAGGAAATCAATAAATGTGGAAAATTCTACAATCTACTAGAATTCTCACATCACATAGAAACAAAGACGTATTCATTTTACCACTCTCCCTTTGCTTTCAGCAGGTGTGGAGGTGGCAAAACACATGTCCTCGTCTGAAGCAGAAACTGGAATTTAAGTTTAAGTATTACAATTAGTTCCTAAATTATGGCTAGAATCTGATCTACTAAACTCATCTGGCACTGGAAAAAGAAAGAAAAAAATAGAGGGACAGAAGGAAACATGGACAGAGGGTAAGAGAGAAACATTTGTCTTCTGAGTTCTCCAAAGTTTAACATCATGCAATGTCAGCACCATTTCAATCTGAAATTTGGCATACATAGTGCAACATATCAATCATTTCCTAAAAATCACAATGCATTTTCTCTCTTTCAGTATTCATACCAAAAATAAAAGGAGGCTATGCCTAAGGGCCCTGTCTCACACATTACATATATTCTGTGACACACCTTATATTTTTATTGCTTTTTACTTCCTTGCATTGTAATTCTTTCAAGTAAGTTAGAAAATATTTAGTGATTTTGTAGTTGGGGCCAGAATACTCTGATTACATAGGCTTACAAAGTCAATTGCAGTTTGTTTTCTACTGCTGTCATCATTATCAGCAACATAAAAATAGTTCCCAAAAAGCCCTGGTCCACACTTACATCTTCACAGCTGCCTACTGACAAGAAACACAGAGCATATAAAATTCATTCAGGTATTCTTGGCAGATAATTTCCTATGAGAAGCATATCAGGTTGATTTCAGGACAACATGACATAAATCAAGACATGTACAGAGGCATCAGAAATTAATTGTCTGGCATACCTGGTGATCAAATTAAAATCAGTGCTAATCATAACATAATTAGGGTGGGGTGAACAGGAAGAAGAAAACCATCTAAATTTTAACTAGGCACAAATGCTGGGATCTATTTCTTACCATACACTCAGAAGGTAAGACTAGTCAGAAGTGATAGCAGTGTGCAAAGAAGCAATCTTATTCCTTACAACCTGTATGGCAAGAAGGCATAACTGCAGTCCTGCTATACTTCTGAAAGAGGTGCTAGAAACCCTGTGCTGACCCAGCTGAAGGGCATGTATCCCAATCATGGTTGCACCCCAAAGATGAGGGGACACTTGTAAAGAACATTTGTATGTTTTCCTACTAGACTGTTCAGATAAAAGAACTCTTGTGCAATGCTGGAGCTGCTGTAGGTATTACAGGTTTCTAATAACACTGTAGTCATTGTTCCAACTTGCTGGGACCAGGAACCTCTGCCTTGTACACACCAAAGAGCTGCTAACTAGCTGACCGGTGATACCATGTCTCTAAAGACAACCCACTGCAGTTATTTCAGAATCAAGCCTTTACTGTCCAGGCAGTTCCAGCTCTGCATTTCAGATATGGGGTAACTGGCACAGTGTACATCTGGCTTTTTTTTTTTTTTTTTTTGTACATTTTAGTGCCAAAAAGTTAAAAAAAAAAAAAAAAAAAAAAGAAACCCCCCCAAAAAAGCGCTGTGCATTTTAAGCTAGTAAATGGCTGAAAAATACTGCATCACCTGACAAATGCACAAGATGCTGCATCAATAATGGGTTGAAGCAGTAAAAGCTGCTGACACAGCACATGAATTTATTGCCATCTGAGGAGATCCTGGCACTGACTTCCACTTAGAAGCAAAGTGGGCTCCAGTTTCATTCTGATTGCTTATAGTAGGGATGTAAATCATGATGCTTCAAGAAAGGTAAATGAATTCACCTGCATATCAGACCAGTGCAGGAGATCACACTCAACACTTGCTTTCTTGTCCTCACCTAGTACTGTGAAACACTTCACAATACTCTGCTCTCAGCGTTTCTTCTGGCTACATTTCCTCCTAGGCAGCCAACTCTGCAATAGAGTGTGAACTTTATATAGGAATTTAAATAAGGAGCAATTTACTGTAAAACTAGTGAAAAAAAAATGATGGAACTAAGCCTGTAGTTACACTAGGGTTGTGTCACTTCAGTGTGTTCACAGATGTTTCAATGTACCATCATAGCAATGAAAAAGGAGAAGAGAATTAGATAGAAAAGGAGAGGAGATAATCTCAAAATAATTTTTTACAGCTCAAAATATTGATACTTCAAAACAATGGCTTCCATGCAGTGGCAGATTTCACTGCCTAAAATGCTGCACATTTCAGGAAACCTAAACATTGAGCACTCATCCCTTCTACCCCACTAATGCATTATAGCTTCTGGGTGCCCTTACTCTCCATTCCCAAAACAGAATACAGTCTAAATCACAATCTATCACAGCAGCATTGCTTCCCAAGGCCTCCTATAATAGATTCCTAATTTCACAGCCCAGAAATACGGCCAGCAGGTTGAGGGAGAGGATTCTGTTGCTCTACTTCACTCTAGTGAGACCCACCTGGAGTACTGCATCCAGCTCTGGAGTCCTCAATACAAGAATTTGTTGGAGTGGGTCCACAGGAGGGACACAAAAATGATCAGAGGGCAGAAGCACCTATGAAGTCAGGCTGAAGACTCCTATGAAGTCCTACGAAGATAGGCTGAGAGAGTTGGAGCTGTTTTGTCTGGAGAAGATCCTGGGAAGACCTTACTGCAGCCTTCCAATACCTAAAGGCAGCTAAAAGGAGAGACAGGCATTTAGTATGGCTGTTGTTATAGGGGTAATGATTTTAAACTAAAACAGGGTAGATTCAGACAAGATAAGGAAGACAATTTTTATGATAAGGAGGGTAAAACACTGGAACAA
The DNA here is from genome assembly GCA_028858755.1 of Ara ararauna. Classification (NCBI taxonomy): domain Eukaryota; kingdom Metazoa; phylum Chordata; class Aves; order Psittaciformes; family Psittacidae; genus Ara; species Ara ararauna. The sequence goes on along the minus strand of CM054382.1, from coordinate 17,124,748 downwards.
ATTGCCCAGGGAAGTTGTAGATCTGCCATCCCAGGAAACATTCAAGGTCAGGCTGGATGTGGTTCTGAGCAACCTGATCTACTTAAAGATGTGCTTGCTTAATGCAGAGGAGGTTGGACTGGATGAACTTTAAGGATCCCTTCCAAACCAAACCATTCTAGGACTCTATTCTATGATTCTAAGTGGTTTTTCAAGCTCTGTATGTGACTGATTGTTCTCTAATGTATAATCTACAAAACCAACATGAATGTTAGTAAGCAGACACCAAAAATGCTCCTTAGGTTAAGACAGAGCAAGTCTCAGAGTGAGCAGAAAGCTAACAGCTGGAGCATTCATACAATATCTACTTACTAAGAGCATAACATAACAGACGACTGTGGTGAAGAGGAATATGTTGTAACAAACAAAACAAACATCTCTCAGGGTGGCCATACATGTGAATGTGATGGCCGCACTTCTGTCCTTTTCTTTTCTTTAGGGTTTTTTTAAGGGATTAGGTGACTTCCTGAACTATGTTCATATTCAAATGCATTTTGAAAAGTGTGCTGAGCTTGCATCTACTGTTTCGGGACAGTGCTTCCTGAAGCAACAGTCACAAGTTCACAGTTTCAAAGCTCAGGTAGCAATTTGATCAGCAACTTGCAAGACTAAACAGTGAGAGAATCCTGCACAGCCGTTGCTTTCCATGCAGGGAAATTGATGGGGCTTAGGCTAAAACAAACAGCTGGCAACTTCTGCACTAAAGGTTTTGGCTTCAGGGAAAACAATCAAAACCAGAGCCTCAAAAGAAAACAGAACAGTGCAAGTTCTGCTTTAGTGTCTTATATTAGTAGCCAACATAAATAATTTTAATAGTGCTTTTGAAGAAAGAAGAAAAGTTGTCTTAAAGGTATAAAATCCATGACACTTCCCATGCTTGTTGCATTGCAACACCTGCTTGAAGGGTATGTTATTTACTAAAAAGTTCTTAAAAAGGGACATTCGGCCTTTCTGGTCTCATCAGTTGCAAGCCACTATCCACACTGTGCATTCTCCACTGATTGTATCTTCAGTTTTGTTTTGTTTTAAACCCTTATGTTACCACATTAACTATAGCTTTTGGCAGCTTCTTGGCCAAGGCTCTGAGACTTTCACAGGGACAGGCCAAAGCAGTAGAGCTCTTTATGATTTCATGACAGACCACAAAAAACACTGCATAGCTACCCGCTGGTTCTGTTTACACATTCTTTAAAAAATGTATAACAGCTCCAGCCTGCTCTGCTGGCTGTGCTGCAGAAGGTGTGGCTGGTTTCATCCTGCAGAGGCAAGGAAACCCAGCTGAGACCGCTGAAGTGCTCTTTCTTATACTAGCAGAGAGAACTGTCAGAACCGGAACACCAGCAGTACAATACAAGATTGCAAAACATGTGTTTTGTGAATGCTTATTCCAGTTTTTTTATAATTCCAAATAAAAAAAAATAGGATGATAGCCCAGATCCACTGAGATCAGTACACAGTTTGCATGCACTACAAGGAAGCAGACCTTCACGGACAGCACTACTCTAGTTTATCAATGTAAAAAGTTATACTATAGGAAATCAATACCATGGAAGATAAAAGACAGCTGTAGATCTGTGTGTATATATATATGTATACTATACATAGTATAACTATGTATCATGTACTTCCTGGTCTGAAAACACGTTGCTAGGTTTGCCGATTGGAGGGACTGTACTCTTTAGGTTAGGACTGGGCTCCTCACAGCATGTCACATGGCTCGGAATGGCTAATAGCAGCACAAACAGTCTCCTCACCCTTAATTAAAACAATAAAACGCCCCAGAAACACTGTGACAGAAAAATACCGCTGCAGTGTGGAGGGCAAAGAGTAGTAAATGCCATTCAGAAGAGCAACAGGAATGAGAAATGAGTCATATCTGAGAATGCTCAAGAGGTATGCTACTATAGTAACTCTGCTGTGAGGAACTTGAATGGAACAAGCTTGCTCTTCTACTGATGGGTGGCCATTTCTAAAAGGGTGGTGAATTTCCATTTTCCTCCCATACTCTGTAGCCACCAAGGCTTTCCACTGGGGCAGTTCTAGCAGTAGATTACTTTGATCTAGTCACTTGTCCAACAGGGAGCAAAATGAGGAGTATAAATCATAGAATCATAGAAGTTTGGTTTGGAAAGGACCTAAAGATCATCTAGTTCCAACCCCCCTGCCAGGGACAGGGACACCTCACACTAAACCATGCCACCCAAGGCTCTGTCCAATCCAGCCTTGAACACCACCAGCAATGGAGCATTCACAACTTCCCTGGGAAACCCATTCCAGTGCCTCACTACCCTTACGGTAAAGAATTTCTTCCTCATATCCAATCTAAACTTCCCCTGTTTAAGTTTGAACCCATTACCCCTTGTCCTATAGCTACATTCCCTAATGAATAGTCCCTCCCCAGCATCCCTATAGCCCCCCTTCAGATACTGGAAGGCTGCTATGAGGTCTCCACACAGCCTTCTCTTCTGCAGGCTGAACAGCCCCAACTTTCTCATCCTATCTTCACCTATCCTCAACATGTAGAAAGGAAGAATTGGGGAAAACATTATTAGAAATTAGCTGCTGGAATAGACAGCTGCAGCAAGACAAAACTACATCAAAGGCACACATTGCTTAAAAAACACCTGAAGGCTTGCACCTACCATCAAGGACAGCCTGTTACACAACTCTGTACTTGTAAGTAGGAAACCACCAGCTACTTCTATTGTAAGACTAAATAATCTTCCACTTACTATAAAAGGTTTGTTTGATAATTCATAGATACACATTGCAGCTCAGTTATCACCACACAGGTTTCACTTTTGGCACCACCACACTTATTAAAGACAAACCTTACTAAAAGCTTAAAAAAATAATAATAATTTTTGTGATGTGTTGATGCCTTAAACTGTGTGAAATTCAATTGCAACAAAATGCTCAATTTAAACACTGAAATGTGGCTGTTTGATTTGGAAAAACTGGGTGTAGCATGCATGTCCTATTACATGGGTGAAATCTGAGAGAGAACAAAATTCAAACACGCTTAGCCGGACAGTAATTTTTTATGAAAGATCATGGCTTAAGAACATCTTTATATCAACTTGGGGTGGGGTGGGGTGGGGGGTGTTTGAAATTTATGCAAAAAGGTTATCATTACTAGAATGAAAGTGCATCTAGAGATACATAAAGTACTGGGGAACCCATTCTGCTAACTTCAGTGAACTAACACATTAAACCACGAGGTGAAAGAGTCCTTGCACAGCATAGAGAGATGGGGTAGAGAAAAGAAAAATTCAAGCCTAAAGCAGATTCAAGAAATGGGCTTTGCTTTAAGTTGTGGAACTAAGCAAAAGCAAAATAATTTTGCCTTTCTATTCCCATTCCCCATTCTCTGTGTTCCACTGACATGCTTGTGGGAAGATGTCATAGAATCATAGAATAGTTAGGGTTGGAAAGGACCTGAAGATCATCTAGTTCCAGCCCCCCTGCCAAGGGCAGGGACACCTCCCACTAAACCATACCACTCAAGGCTGTGTCCAATCCAGCCTTGAACACCACCAGCAATGGAGCATTCACAACTTCCCTGGGAAACCCATTCCAGTGCCTCACCACCCTCACGGTAAAGAATTTCTCCCTCATATCCAATCTAAACTTCCCCTGTTTAAGTTTGAACCCATTACCCCTTATCCTCTCACTACAGTCCCTAATGAAGAGTCCATCCCCAGCATCCCCATAGGCACCCTTCAGATACTGGAAGGCTGCTATGAGGTCTCCATGCAGCCTTCTCTTCTCCAGGCTGAACAGCCCCAACTTTCTCAGCCTATCTTCATACGGGAGCTGCTCCAGTCCACTGATCATCCTCGTGGCTCTCCTTTGGACTTGTTCCAACAGTTCCATGTCCTTTTTATGTGGATGACACGAGAACTGCACACAATACTTACTCCAAGTGAGGTCTCACAAGAGCAGAGTAGAGGGGCAGGATCACCTCCCTCGACCTGCTCGTCACGCTCTTTTTGATGCAGCCCAGGATACGGTTGGCTTTCTGGGCTGCAAGCGCACACTCTCAGCTCATGTTAATTTTCTCATCGACCAACACCCCCAAGTCCTTCTCTGCAGAGCTGCTCTCAATCTCTTCTCTGCCCAACCTGTAGCTGTGCCTGGGATTGCTCCAACCCAGCTGTAGGACCTTGCACTTAGCATGGATAAACTTCATCAGGTTGGCATCAGCCCACCTCACAAGCGTGTCAAGTTCCCTCTGGATGGCATTCCTTCCCTCCAATGCATCAACTGAACCACACAGCTTGGTGTCATCAGCAAACTTGCTGAGGGTGCACTCAATCCCACTCTCCACGTCACCGACAAAGATGTTGAACAAGACCGGTCCCAACACCGATCCCTGAGGGACACCACTCATTACTGGTCTCCAGCTGGACCTTGAGTCATCGATCACAACTGTTTGCGTGCAGCATCCAGCCAGTTCCTTATCCACTGAGTGATCCACCTATCAAATTGATGTCTCTCCAACTTAGAGACAAGGATGTCATGTGAGACAGTGTTAAATGCTTTGCGCAAGTCCAGGTAGATGACATCAACTGCTCCACCCCCGTCCATCTGGAATTAACTTTTAGTAACAACAAAATATGTAATTGATATTTTTTCACCTTTGAGCCTTCAAGGAGACACAAATAAGGGATACATGTTAAATATTCTCAGATACTGTTACACCACATCTCCATCCTTTGAAAAACATACAAAAAAATTTTACAATTTTACATATGAAAAAAATTTGCAATTCTGAATGTCACTTAAGTTGTTCAAGGTCTAACAACTTTCTGTGAGAAGCCACATTAAATTAATGACTGAAGAGCACAGAAGGTTTACTTCTTATTGCCTTTGTGTTCTGAGAATGCAATGGCGGGGGTGCCTTGCCAATTTTCAAATGTTCCTTTTCAGTTTTGTGCTGTTTGCCTCCCTCATTTCAATAGATCATTTGAATTTGGAATCTCATCAACTTCGTGTGTTCAAAGCTGCAATTGTAATTAAACTTTTGCAAAGGTAGATGTTAGTTTTTACAATAGCTATAAATGGAAAATTAAAAAAAACGTCAAAAAATAAAAGAAGAAAGAAACCAAGTGAAGCTAAAAGAAGAAAGAGCACCTCAGGCATTTCTGGAGGAAATGCCCATTCTCACACTTTGCTTCTTTTCACTTGACACCTTTCTTCATGCAATAAGCACAACTGCTTTTTGCAGTCAGGTTTTTTCCCATGTGGTTTCCTCTAAGCGGTTTCAAGGCAATACCAACCCAACAATGGATGTCTCCTCCATTTGACCTGTTTTTTTTTTTTTAACTACACAATTGGAGCTAATCTCTCTCTTTTCCTTTTGACTGTTTTGTGACTGACAGAGGAGAGTGACTAGGAATTCAAACTTGAAAAGGAAGAACCACCAAAAGATCAAAACATGCATAAGCAGTGGGCAATCAGAAATCTTCTGCACATCATCAAAAAGACCCATACAGGTCACACACAGCTCATGAGAAAACATCCCAAACAAACAGCTTTTTCTTAAAATAGAATAAAAGAACAAAACACAAACAAAGGTTCTTAGCCACTGTGTCTTCTGAAGTAATATTGTCAACTGAGGATCTGGTAATTTCACTTATGAAAAGTAAATAGATTTGGGATTTGAGATTTTTTTTTCTTTGTCAGAAGAAATGTCATCAATGGTACAATTAGGTCCTCCTACCACTTCCCATACTTCAATTTCATTTCCACATCAACTTCTGAACCTGATCTTGGGCTAAAAAGTTTTCTGCGCTTGTTTTTGACACATTTCCTTTGTTATTTTATCTAGAATGAGTTCAGTGCTTGATGTATCATTTAGACCCTCATCTCTGTAGGGCCAACAGAGGACACTGACTTGCTTTTGCACTCCTCTCATCCAGTGCCTTCATATTTAGGGCCTGTGAATCTTGCCCTTCAGAAGTTTTTTCCAAAGATTGTAAAAGGTGTAAATCAAAGAAACTCACGGAATACTCTCGCTTCTTTACTAGAGCTTATTTAAAGCACAATAATTACATACCCTCAAGCCTTACTCTAGGATCAAACTACACTTTTCAGCTTCTTCCTTTCCAATAAGATATGCATACTAATATATGGTTAAATCACTTTCATTTGTGAGATCCAACATGCAAACAGAAATTGCCCTCACAAACTTTCTTCAAGAACATTCATTTTCTGGATACTTCCATCAAATGTCTACTGTTTCACAAAAGTCTCACAAAACCCCTTTGTTAAATATTGTCTACAGACATATCAGAAACTCCCCAAAATAGTAATCAGTCATCTACATGAATCAGAGATGGAATTCTTCCAAAAAGTCTAATTTTAACTCTTACAATCCAGTCTCTCAGCACTACAGAAACCTATACATACTTTTATCTGTTTGTGAATCCTTCCTTAAGGCAGTTATTTATAACATTTTCATGAAGAGACGCAAATAGTCAAAGAAAACTGTTTACAGACCGGTGCACAAATAGTCATGCAAAATATTACTCTGTTTTGTTATTTGGTTTCTTTTTGTTACTGCTATTTTATCTCAGCAAGACCAAGACATGAAACTTTATTATGCAGCTCCTAGAGTACACTTCATCTTGCAAACTACTTAAGCATATTTAGCACTAAGAGATAAAACCCTACTGGTAGCAGGAATGGGAAACAATGAGATGATACAGTGTCTCAAATATTCTTTTGTTAACAAAGTTGGAGTAAGGGTAATCAATAAAAGAACTTGAAAATGAATATTCTATAGAAGAATATAAACATTAGAATCAAGGGAGTTTGGAGGACCCAGATTTACACAAAAACTTCTTGTATTATATACTGCAACAATTAACACTGCTCAGACTTCTTGTTAGACTGTTAAAAAGATAACAAAAAAAATTAAGACCACTTTATTGTAGTGTCCTGGGTTCAGCAGTAGCAGTCATTTTTTCTCCTTCTTAGTAGCTGGTACAGTGCTGTGTTTTGACTTTCAGCCTGGAAACAGTGCTGATAACACAGATGTTTTTAGTTGCTGCTCAGTAATGTTTACTCTGACCAAACAGGGATTTGTCATTCTGGTCATACCAGAGAGGGACAAATCATGGCAACGTGCTGGGGCTTAGCCTATGCTTACAGAGCCCTGTTCAACACTACCCAGCACCTTCAAACTGAAGAAAACATCCCTGGATCTGATGGCAAAGCAACAGACAGCGCAGCTACTCCAGCTCCAAGCACACCAGCTACACCAGCCCCAGGGACAAGTACAGCAGCTACCCAAAAGCCACCTGGTTGATAAACACCAGAGGATCTGCCAACAGGGCTGGCCCAGCCCAGTCAGAACTTTTACATACTGTAGAAGGGGACAAAGTTCCTGCAGTGCACATAAAGAATTTGCTGGGGAAGACAGTCTGGGTTATTCCTGCTTCAGGTAAAGGCAAACGCACTCATGGGATTGCTTTTGTTCAGGGACCCAGATATACTTGGTGGGTAATGCAGGAAGATGGGGAAGTCCGATGTATACCTCAAGGGAATTTGATTTTAGGGGAAAACAGCCAATGAACTCAATTCTATGATGTTGCCTGCTATGTAGCACTTTTATAGCCCACCAATTAGATGTCTTCAGGTCACCAGTCACTGGCTCTGACTTCCCTCCAACCATCATCCCAACAAAGAATGAACTTTGATGAAACCAGATGAGTTCTGCAGTATCATCAGCAGGCAATGATCCAACACTGCACACAGCCTCTCCTGCTCTGAAAGACTGTTACAAGAGATGGAGCCCAACATCATGGACCGGATGGACTCAGCAGCTTTATAGGGATTGGTCCATGCACTAAGGAATGATCTCTCTCTCTCTGTCTGTGGATGTATATATATGTATATATATGAGATAAGAGTGATGGTATATTGAAAATGCGGGATCTGAGCATGACGTGAATGGTATGGAATAAGAGGTGGATACTGTCCTGGGTTCAGCAGTAGCAGTAATTTTTTTCTCCATCTTAGTAGCTGGTGCAGTGCTGTGTTTTTTTGACTTTCAGCCTGGGAACAGCACTGATAACACCAAAGTTTTTAGTTGCTCCTCAATAATGTTTTGTCTGACGAAGGACTTTCGGAGTCTCATGTTCTGCCAGGGAGGAGGGGAAGCCGGGAGGAAGCAGAGACAGGACACCTGACCCAAACTAACCAGAGGTATTCCACACCACAGCACGTCATGCCCGCTATATAAACTGGGGGCAGTTACCTGGAAGGCCCAGATTGCTGTTCAGACGCTACTGCTGCAAGCAACCATCTCCATTTCACCGGTAAAGATTGTAATAGTTATTTTGAATAGCTGAGAAAACAACAAGAATTACATGAACCTATCACAAAAATTTGTGATTTTTCAACAAATGCAATCACAAATATAATGGACAGCTGTGATGGGAATGAAATCATTCAACACAAAGAAGAGGTGGATGTGCGTTATGTTGGTGGCTGCAATTTTGAATGGAAAACAAACTAGCTTAGTAAGTCAGCCTGTGTTTTGATTAAAAGTATGTGGTATCCAAAGACTGTCTTTTACTATATGCTTTTGAAGTGCCATGCATGTGAGAATGATTAGTTTACAACATTGTCTCTTCTAACAAAAGAGCAAGCAAATAAAACTTTGCTTATTGATTGCCTTATTTTAGATATTAGTAGTTAATGAGAAGATTTGCTTTCCCTTGAAGGAATCTGGTGTGGGAAAAACTGCTGTCAGTACACTAGCATACATGAGAGGAAAAGCTACAGTTTCTTGTTGTCTGATAGTTAAGACTGTTTCATTGTAATTTCTCCATTGCAAATCACTAGAAATTAATAAGCAGCTCTTTTGTTTGAAAAGTTCAGTGTGATTGGTATTTGCTAAACTGTTATAAAATGCAGTGAATAAATATCTAGAGGAGCCAAGCTATCCATGAGACATTTCCAGTTTTTCAGCCTACAGATGGCACTGCCATCCACTATGTTTATGCCAGGTCTTGCCTATAGAAATGTATGAGACTTACCCAGAATAAGCTGCGACACTGGGAGAAGACTTCATTAATCAATTACACCTGCTCATGCATCTGGCCAACAGCTGAAAGACACCAGAATGTGCCACTAGAGGAAAAAAAACCAAAACCCAAACAACCACACACACACACAGAGTCAAAAAACCCAACAAAAAAACAAACACCAAAAAACCTCACAAACCCACAACCAAAATAGTTGGAAAAGCCTTGAAAGGAAATAATGAAACATCAACACCATTATTTTTTTTATTGTTTTGCTTCATTTGAAAGCAAGTCTGTAGGAAGTCTCATCTCCCCAGTACACAAGAATCAGCAGGCCTAAAGATAAGAAAAAAAAATATTTCTATTGCATATTGAGGCAGTGCTTCCATTTATGATGACAATAAGCCATCTGCTCTCTAGGTGACTGTGCATATTCTATCATGCTGATAATTTTAATCAGAAAATTTTACTTTTTAATAATATTTGAATTTATTTTTAGCAATTATTCCTCTTCTTTTGTGCAATTCTCTGGGCCCTATGGAAGATGTTGCCAGGCATGATATACCCTTGAGATCTGTGTTTATACATGAACAGCCACCACCTTCTGAATGGCTGAGAGGAGCTGATTACATCTATGGGAGAATCCTTATCTCCCATAGATGAGTTTACCCTTAGAATCTGAAGCTGTCTCTTCAGAAAGTCCACTGGCAACTGGGATGCATCAGACAGACTTGCAACATCTACAGTCACCAACTCCAGAAAGAGTCTCAAGTTGGGAGGGAGCAGAGCTAGAATAACTAGTGAATGCTCCTCACGTGAACCTCCAGGCTCCTCTAATGCCGTGGTACTATATCCAGCTTTTCAAGCTCTTTCCCCCAACAAAAAAGTGGGAAAGAAATAAAATATTTTTGTCCAGCTCCCTACCCATTTGCAGAGGCAGGAGAAGTGACTACAGTACAACTTTCCTGGCCTATATCCAGGCACAGTCAAGCACTCAGTAGGAACTGGCTACAGAATCCTGCAAACACTACTAAAATGGGAGCAACACACAGAGAAGCAAGGAACAAAAGGCTTTTAAACATATTACCTCTTCCCATGAACTGCAGAGATTTGTAATAAAGCAGATCTACCAGTTCACTTCAATCAAGGCTACCCCACAGGCAGCCTACAACTGAAAAGCCGTAACAAGCCTGACAGCTTGACTAAAACCCAGTTGTGTTTAGGGGCAGATTAGCAAAGAAAAAAAGTTAACTAAGTCTTCTAAACCAGAAAATATTTCAAATGTGAAAGATAAAGTTGGTTTTCTTTTTTTTTTTTTTTTTTGGTGGGAGACCCAGTAAATAAATTGCTCTTTTAGAGGAAAGTTTCAATTTCAGCTTCAAAATGGTTCTTGGGTCCATAATTACTCTAAATCCCTTCCAGGGATGGACACTTACAGAGTAGAAAGGACTGAATATAATTAGTGTTGATGTAACACCTCAGTTATTAAAAGGGCCGGCAGTTGACCTGAGATGTGCAGTCACTGTTATTTCTTGACAGATATGGATTAACTGCAGCACACAGAAGTTTGCCCCCAATCTCATACATGCATTTTAGACCCCCACAAAGTATGTCTGAAGCTCTGGAATAATCTATCTTGTAACACATCCAGATACATATTATTGTTCATCTCCACTGAAATAAATCTGCTTTCAAACAAGCATTTTCTTTTTTGCACACATCAGTCTTTGTGCAGTTATACACACAAAAGGAAATATGAGAGTAATAGCAAGCCTTGGAAGATCAAAGAGGAATATATTTTACAGTAACATCAAGAACAGATAAGCTTTTGATGGGACAAAGAATCAGCCTAGGGCCTGTGCAAAAGTTACAAGTCAAGTCACGATTGTTGTCGTCCCCACCCCCCACCTCATGAAGTCAAATTTATAAGCTGAAGGTTAGAACTTTAAAGGCTGTAAGAGAAGCACCTTACAATGACCCTCAAGGCCAACAGAAGTCAAAAGCGCTGAAGCTTTTGAAAATCTTACTGGTAGCTTAAAATGATTTTTCAAGCTTCCTCTTTTGACAGACAGTACAAATGGGTCAGGATAAAACACCATTGTCCACTAGTGGAAAACAGCCCATCCGAATTGATTTCAGTAGGATTAGGAACCCTGGGCTTTTTTTTCTTTTTTCCCCTTCTTTTTAAATATCCACTACAGACAACTATCTGTTGTTTCAATCTTTATAGGACTGCACATATAAACTAAAGGGACTAGTTGATCAAAATTGATCAAAACCTTTCAGCAGCCCTTAAGAAAATCAGCTCTGTAACCTTAAGGAACAGTTTTCATTTCATTGGGGGAGAGGAAAAAACAGAAGAAAACAAAGTAAAAAAACCCATCTAAAAACTTTCTACACATTGGAAAATACTCTGTAAGAAATCATTTTTACTTCCATAATTTTCCCAGTGGACATCTTTTTTAGAAATTACTTTGCCCTGGTGTATCAGCAGGCACACTTTTCAGGTGGGCTCCAATCCTCCTCTTTTTTAGTGACTCATTAGCAATACGCATTCCTAAGCATCAGCTAGTCCCGATGGCAAATAAGCCAAAATGTAAATGTTAAGGTCAGTTATATTTACATGTCACCACTTATGCTAATAGCAATCCCAATACCTTACTCTTTAAGGAATGTTATCAATCATCTTGAATATGATTAAGCAATGAAGTGAGCAAACAGCTCACAAGGTGATCTCCCCTACTTCTCAGTCAATTAATGTTATATTGTACTCCATCTGTTTGGAGAAGTGCTTCTTATTGAGTATGCCTTACCTGCCCTCAACACACAAAGAAGTAAACATGAATAGCACCATTTTATCATTATTCTTGATAGCAGAGACATGCACCTCCAGCAAGGTGCAGTTCCCTGAGCATGTGCTTTCCCAGATGTAGTCCAGATGCCTCCTAAATGCATATGGCAGGAAATTCTTTGCAATCTTTTCTGTTTCCTGTATATTATTGGTTTATAATTGCTGCTATCCATCATAATTTTTTTGGCTACTGACTACTGCCCTGGTTTGCAGGTGTGTAGAAGAAACACGGGCCTACCACATGAGCTGTTTAACATCTATCTTGGTGGGGAGCAGTGCAGCTAGTCTTTAATGTTAGCTTAAAGGAAGCCTTACTTACAAAATCTAATATAAACAAGATGAACATAGTATTGCACAGAGGCCAGAAGAGAAATATGTAGCTCATAACAGACAATTAGGTTGTCTTCATGATAACCGAATATATTAGACTATTGCCTAGCTGGAATTGTGCTAACCCAAAGCTCAAGAACAGCGCCTGATAAGGAATGACAGTATTGCAATAATGCTACTCCACTTCAGAGATACGTATTCTTAGCTCTGTGAGAGCTCAAGTGTCTGTAGTACAATGCATAGATTTCATTTTTGCTTCCAGCAACAGTCTGTCTGCATCAACATGATGCCATGCTGTGACTAATTAATCTGCCTCTAGATCTGACTCTGATATTCTCAGTAGATAAAGGAAAATTCTATCTGCCCAGAGGGTAAAGGCTGGGTTCTTCCTATGGCTGCAAGGGGAAGGCAGGAAGATACAAAGGACAGAGGTGCTGTAGAGGTACAGAACTGTGCTGCAGAAGAATTCTGGTGACCCAGGCTAGATACAATTAGAGTTGGGAGACACAAAGGTAAAATTTATTGATTAGCCTACCACAGCTTCCGAAAGGAGGGATGTCTGCCAAGCTCACTCTTGCCAGCAGAGTACTCGAAAAGTGATATCCTAATTTACCTTGAGCCCATTTGCTTCTCTGTGGCTATTCCGACTCTGTGGTTTCTAACATTTGTTTCCTGCTTTGTCTCCTAGAGCACAGTACAGACATCCTATGAAAGTTATAACATGTGGTTCAATCAGGTGTGAGTCACGGGTCTCCTTAGGTTATTCTATGACCTGCAAAGTTTTTCAGGATTCTGCAGATTTCTGCTCTAAAATAGTAACATCAGTGCATTTCTCATGCTCAGAACCTCAAAAAAAGCTTCTCAGACAACTATATTGTGGTCTTTTCTGGAACACTTCAGTAAATACCCCACCAACCATTAAAATTTGTAACTATGGTTTAAAGGGCAACTTACCCACTTTTAAGGGATCAAAAAAGGAGTGAAAGTCTGACCACGTGTGACAGTGACACTAGATAATGGATCCTAGTGAAACACAGAAAGATAGAAAAGTACTGTTTGTCCGTGGTAGCTCCTCTCTGAAAAGTCCTGCTTTGGCTCCTGCCCAGAAGGTCTGGCTGTAGCTGATCACCGGAAAAGTCCCAACACTGGGAGACCTTTCTAGATATAGCTGTCTACTTCTTCCGATGTAGACTGGCTGCCTACATCAGAATCATAGAATAGTTAGGGTTGGAAAGAACCTTAAGATCATCTAGTTCCAACCCCCCTGCCAGGGGCAGGGACATCTCACACTAAACCATACCACTCAAGGCTCTGCCCAAACCAGCCTTGAACACTGCCAACCATGGAGCATTCACAACTTCCCTGGGAAACCCATTCCAGTGCCTCACCACCCTCACGGTAAAGAATTTCTTCCTCATATCCAATCTAAACTTCCCCTGTTTAAGTTTGAACCCGTTACCCCTTGTCCTATCACCACAGTCCCTCATGAAGAGTCCATCCCCAGCATCCCTATAGGCACCCTTCAGACATTGGAAGGCTGCTATGAGGTCTCCACACAGCCTGCTCTTCTCCAGGCTGAACAGCCCCAACTTTCTCAGCCTATCTTCATACCGGAGCTGCTCCAGTCCCCTGATCATCCTCATGGCCCTCCTCTGCACTTGTTGCAACAGTTCCATATCCTTCTTATGTTGAGGACACCAGAACTGCACATAATACTTACTCCAAGTGAGGTCTCACAAGAGCAGAGGGGTAGGATCACCTCCCTCGACCTGCTGGTCACGCTCCTCTTGATACAGCCCAGGATACGGTTGGCTTTCTGGGCTGCAAGCGCACACTGAAGCCGGCTCATGTTCATTTTTTCATCAACCAACACTCCCAAGTCCTTCTCCACAGGGCTGCTCTGAACTTCTTCTCTGCCCAACCTGTAGCTGGGCCTGGGATTGCTCCCACCCAGCTGTAGGACCTTACACTTAGCATGGATAAACTTCATCAGGTTGGTATCAGCCCACTTCACAAGCGTGTCAAGGTCCCTCTGGATGGCATTCCTTCCCTCCAACGTATCAACCGAACCACACAGCTTGGTGTCATCAGCAAACTTGCTGAGGGTGCACTCAATCCCACTCTCCACATCACCAACAAAGATGTTGAAGAAGACCGGTCCCAACACCGATCCCTGAGGGACACCACTCATTACTGGTCTCCAGCTGGACACTGAGCCATTGAGCACAACTCTTTGCGTGTGGCCATCCAGCCAGTTCTTCATCCACTGAGTGGCCCACCTATCAAATTTATGAATCTCCAACTTAGAGACAAGGATGACTTGTGGGACAGTGTCAAACGCTTTGCGCAAGTTCAGGTAGATGACATCAACTGCTCTACCCCTGTCCATCAGTTCCGTAGCTCCATCATAGAAGGCCACCAGATTGGTCAGGCAGGATTTCCCCTTAGTGAAGCCATGCTGGCTGTCACTAACCACCTTGTTGTTTTTCATGTGCCTCAGCATGCCTTCCAGAAGAATCTGCTCCAAGATTTTGCCAGGCACAGAGGTGAGGCTGACTGGTCTGTAGTTCCCCGGCTCATCCATTTTCACTTTCTTGAAAATGGGGGTTATAGTTCCCTTTTTCCCATCATCGGGAACTTCACCTGACTGCCATGATTTTCAAATATGATGGACAGTGGCTTAGCAACTTCATTTGCCAGCTCCTTCAGGACCCGCGGATGGATTTCATCAGGTCCTACGGATTTGTATACATTCAGGTTCCTAAGATGGTCTCGAACCAGATCCTCTCCTACAGTGAGCCTGGGGTCCTCATTCTCACCGTCATAGAATCATAGAATAGTTAGGGTTGGAAAGGACCTTAAGATCATTTAGTTCCATCACCCCTGCCAGGGGCAGGGATACCTCCCACTAAACCATGCCACCCAAGGCTATGTCCAATCCAGCCTTGAACACCACCAGCGATGGAGCATTCACAACTTCCTTGGGTAACCCGTTCCAGTGCCTCACTACCCTTACAGGAAAGAATTTCTTCCTCATATCCAGTCTAAACTTCCCCTGTTTAAGTTTGAACCCATTACCCCTTGTCCTCTCACTACAGTTCCTCATGAAGAGTCCCTCCCCAGCATCCCTACAGGCCCCCTTCAGATACTGGAAGGATGCTATGAGGTCCCTGCGTCTGTGTGCATTTTTACTAGTATAAAAGCCTGAGCCTCGGGCGATGCAGAGAAGCGAACTTCATACCACCCAGGTCAACATTGCCTCCGTGGGGACACCCACTAAGGTTGAGCCTGCCACCTTGCATTGCGATGACATTTCTCAGAGGTGGTTTCCTGATCGTAGTTACAGGGTCTTTGGGGTTGGTAAAATAACCAAACATCAGAAATATCCTTTACTGTATCTTTTATTATCTCTAAATTTTCCCTGTATTAATAAACTAGTTTTGACCCTTTATTGGGTTGCTTTTCTCTCAACCCAGACTCTGCGAACTCTGGAACACCAGGTCATTTTAAAGTTCTCAGTATCTGACACTGTTAAGCATAAAAGTACAAGCCCAGTAAAAGTGACAGAGAAATATTCAAGAAAAGAATTAACAGGAATAAACTGTAAGAATTCTATCTATCTATCTCTGGCATTTTATTTTATATAAAATCCTAGACTAGGTCCAATAGATATCATTGGCTTCCTCTCTTTGAGAAAAGAAATAGCGTTTGTAGCATTTGAATTTACACTGCTTTTTCCCCACCACTTAACTCTAAAGTTTGGCACTGTATTGACTTGTAGTTGTGTTGGCGTACCCCTCACAAATCTTTCTCAGTCAATAGACTGGATAAAAACAGAGCGAGGACCTAGGACCACTATTAACCTTGGTAGGACCTTTAATCTTGCATGACCATAAAGTTTTGCATGATTGGGAAGATGTATAGATCAGAGTACCTCTAACATTTCCCCTCTTCCCTTCCCCCACCTCATTCCCATCAGATCAGCAGGGACAACTACTCAGCACTGGTTTTTTTCTAATGCATTACAGCTATCTTATAGGCACTTTCAATAAGTCACAGAAGGTGCTACTATATCACTCTTTAAGTTGGAAAGAAGTCTTAGAGTTTACTGAAATAAAATTTCTATAATTTTTACTTAATATTGAACTTAATAACGAACTTAGTATTAAGAACTGTACCAAAACAAATCACCTTCACTAACATATCTCACGCGTGACCTCTGCAACACTTCCCTAATTCAAGTCATGCATCTCCCTAGAGCACAATTTGTCCGCCATGCTTATTCTTAATTAAGATCATACGCTGTTGATTGACAGTTTCAGTTCCTAGGTGAAATGATCAAAGCCTATTTAACTGCAGTGAGCAAAGTTTAATAAAATATCACAGTTTCATTTGTGACTCTTTTACATGAATTATATGGAGACTATTTTTTCAGGAAAATTACAATAGACTAAAATATCATCAAACTCCATAGAAAATCAAGCCCAGAAAGATTCACAAAGTCCTCAGTAGAGATATCAGCAACTTGGTGTGTCTCCTAGTGGTGTGTATGTGGATGTGTGTGCTCATGCATAAGTGAAAAGGAAGCAGTTCTGTTTCACAAAGCTCTTAACAGACCATAGAGACAGTAAGTACATCTAATATGGATGAACTGAATTTTTAGGAATATATTTCAAAAAATAGTTCTTATAGTAGCCTTTGAGTTTATTGCTATTTTAATATTTATACCCTAAAAATTTGCTCTAAAAATGGAACAACCTTTACAGCTCTACTGCCTACTAGAACAATATTGGCAGGAAATAGGCCTTTATAAATGATCACTGTCATATGTTCATGGTTTTAGTGATATTGATTAGTTTCAGCAATCAGATAGAATGTCTTCAGAAGTCAAAAAATAATTTACTCTGGCAAAACAGTGCTTGTGAATAATACAGAGAAGTAAAACTGCATTGATTGCAAACTTGAATGTATTGTGGATGCACTGCAGTACAATTAACTTGTTCTGCATTGAGTAAATACAGTAATATTCTCTCTTTGGGAATCAAACACTAAAAATGAGTTACATCCTGCACCTATGACACAGTAAAAGATAATGAAGCCTGCCAGTAGTCACTCACCAGCTTATAGCCCTTGTCCTTGCTGTTTTATACTGTCTCACAGGGCATGCTGCCTGACAGCAGTCCAGGAGTCTACCCTTCTCTTTCTCACAGTGGTGAGCTCCATTACAACATCAGTTAAAAATAAATAAATTATAAAATAAAAATCACTGTAAGGAGAGTCTTTGGCTATCCATTCACACACACTTTAAAGGCAGCACAGTCCTCTCAAAAAACATTATTTCTTTACAGCTGCTTCTTACGGTCCTTCACCACACCTTTCTCATCCCAGCAAAAGCATTTGTACAGCACCATGGCAAGAGAGATTGGGTAAAAGATGCAGAATAAAAACTGACCAGTCAAATACAACACTTAATTTTAATGCTGACTAGTCTCAAGTAGTTAATTCCAGCTAAAAGTGCATATGAGGTGACAGCCTTGAGTCTTCTCCTAGTCAAAACATATAAAGTCAACATGGACAATTCTTACAAGCATTTCTTGTGAACCAGGCTTTCTAAGGGAAAGAAGTAGGGAAGGAAGTGGAGAAGGAATAGAGAGAAAACTATTCTGATTCTCACTGTTTCCTAGAGTGGTTCCAGTCCGTTGTACTGAATCTAGGGGGATTTCCTAAAGCTGCACAGAAGAGATCACTTTCAGCCTCATGCTCTGAGGATGCTCCATCTCATGACCTAGGCAGTTTAGACTGTTTAATCTAAGGTAACTGATTTCAGTGCCAGAATTAAGAGCTTAAACAACTCAGGATGTTCCAAATTTATCTCAGGGAGCATTAATACATGAATATACAATGAGCTTTAGAGTATCTGCACCTCCATAAGACAGGCTCACAACTCAGCCCCCAAAGTGAGAGCTGTAAGGAACATGCATGTACATTCAAGTTAAGATGGACAAAACGGAGACAACACATGGCCTGAAAAATCATCCTGGTCAATCCCAGAAGAAAAGCCAGTTTCTCTAGAGGGCAATTCAAAACTCTATTATGAAATTTGCCCAGCCTCACTAGTTTCACAAGTTGCCTTCAAGCCTTTTCTTGAAAGCCATTGTTGTCTTTCTTTTCTCCTTAATTGCTCTGCAGTGTTCTCCTGGTCATCTCACTGGAATGTTTATCAGCCTAGTTGTGAATGTCTTTGTCTTTTGAGCCCTTTAACCTCTACATCCCCTCACTCTCTTTCCCTCTTCATACTACTTTGGAAGGTTTATTAATATCCCAAATGCACTCAGCTCTGCTCTTTCCTTGCCCAATCTCCCATCTATCAGCTCACACATTCTTTAATTCAGCTGCACATTCTCTTATCATTCATCAGTCCATTTACACATTCTTCTATCCGTCCTCACATTCTCTCTCTCTCTTCTTCTCACTTGCTGTTCTGTCACCTCTCTCATTTTTACAGAGCTATACTGCCTGTCTCCTGTGGGCTCTGGAATCCTGGCTCTCCCAGAGTATCAAACAGTGTGTCATTGTATACCATCTTGCACTCAAAATTACCACAAAACATTTCACAGCTAATCATAACTGCAAATCTGAGTATGTTTTATACATTCAGTGGTCCTGATTCTGATTCCATTCACTTCACAGTAAATTAAAGCAACACTAGTGGGAATATACAGGCGTAAAATTAGTTTAAGATGAAAAATAACTCTTTTTACCAACAACATCAGTATTAAAGGGCTGAAAAGGAAGTTGGATAAGTCAAAATCCAGCAACTGATCTTTTGAGGAGAATGAAAGACCCTGGAAAATTGGAGGATAGTTGTTTTCTTAGCAGAAGTGTCATAAAGAAACACTCCCCGAGCTCATGTTATTTAGTCCCAGAGACTGTAATACAATGGAATATGTCTTGCTGAGTACAAAAGATGTAAGAAAAACAAGTTAAAAATTTGTACAAAATCCAGGACAAATACAATTGACTCCACAGAGATCCCTCTCACAGTTCACACAAGAGCACCCTAACTAATGGAACTAACAGGCAGAAAAACTGCTTGAAGCAAACATGAGAATCCATGGAAACAATGAAAAAAACATAAGCAACACAACTTCAGGACAACTTCATTTACCTGCACAGGCCTTTCATTGCTAGCAGTCAGGCAAGGCATGAAAAGGTGAGGTAGATATTACACACACATACACACAAGAGCTCTTTAAACAGAGTTGATGCAATAGATATCCACAACATCTAAGAGACCAGGTGAAGATTTAATTTGAACCTAAGGGATCAAGTCTGAAATCGGCTGATCTAACAGTCTTCAGCATAGTCACTGAATTCCGTTTGTACCAATAAAATTTACCAGGGAGAAGATTATTCACTGAAAAGGTGCAAAGAAGAGAGAGGCTTTTGTGTGCCACCCTCAGACAGAAACAAGAAAGAGCTTTTGAAGGGGCAGCTAGAGATGTAGGAGTGCAAGAAAAGGACAGTCATCAAACAATATGGCACTGCTGGCTAATGAAAATCCAAGAAGGAAGAGAATGCAATGCCTGCATCCAGAGAGTAACAGCACACAGGAAGAACACCAGGAGATGAAAAACACAACACAGTCTTAGTCTTAGAAGAATGATCAATGAATAATGTGAGAGGAAGACACTGAGAGCCCATTTTGTTCCAATTCCCAAATGTAGAAAGAGAAAAAAATACCTTAAGCTACCAGGAAAAAAAAAAATCTCATTGAAACCCCATGGAAAATGCCACATGGTCATGGAAAAAAGGAGATAGACCCAGAAGTTATGTCAACACTACATAGTCTCTTATCAGCAGGTTAAGAAAAGAGTATGATGAGTGGATGATTGCAGATCAAACTCCAAACACTGACCATAACATCATGCAGAAATTCTGTCTCTCTTCGCCTGTTTTACTCACATCTATAGTCTCAATGAACTGAACAGAATTTGGTGAGACAGAGGAATAAAATTAAGGTGGTTCTTACATATGAAGAGTAGAAAAACTAAACCCATTAATACCAGGAAAACTGAATGCAAATAATCAAATCCACAGACAGATTAAAAGGTATTACAGAAGACACCCAAGAAGCCAGTCACTATCACAAAAGAAGAAATAGTATGATTTTTCTTCCACAAATAGCTACCACATCTCGGAGAACTTGAAATGCACTTACATGGAACCCAATGGATGACGCAGAGAGGAAGAGAGGGCACTGGAGGTTATATGAACCCAGGAATATGTGCCTTAACTAAGATAAAGTCATGTTGAGCAAATGTTTTGGAGGTAATGGAATGCAGATTTAAAGATCATGGAAGAAGTAAGGGGCAAATGAGTTCAAAGAGACCTCATTGACTCTGCCATTCATTCTTGACTTCTGAAATACTTGCAGCTTATGATGAAAGCAGTGACACAGGCATTGCCATAGTCTTGATAATTTACTAATTATCTAAGGCCACAATCATAATGAGAGCTGCACAAACAACATTCACAACATATTTTCATTCACCAGATCAAGTTACAGTCAAGGAAATCTATTTTTGTGGTCTATTTTCTTCCTTTCAGGCTCCTACAGTATTATGATGATGTGTTAATGGCTTAAAAGCACCTTTAGCAAGTTGGTACAAGGCTCAGTTTTCACTGATAATCAGCAGTTCAAATGAGCCCATAATGATGTCTTAGATTCAGTTCAGAGTGGCTGAGTGCCTTTCCCCTCTTCAGAGCATTCATATGGTTTTCATTTTGTTCCCTTCTCCAGAGGAGACTACCAATAGTTAGCAGGAATGGGGGAGAAGGAGTTTTAGAGTGTCATTTACATTTCTGGGTGGTAGTTTTCTTTCTGTACTGAATGTTTCAGAAGCCTGCAGTTGCCTAATGCAGCTCAGTAACTGAACAGAAATGACTGGGTTTCAAACTAACTGTAACCACCCAGGAAGGAAAACAAGTAACAAAACCAAGAATCTATGTATCAATGGATACTTCTTTTAAATGTGCATAAGTGTTTAAGAAAGGATACCTTAGGCTGGCTAAGCAGTGGTAGGAATATAAATACTAAAAATATTGCAAATTCCATCAGTTACCTTTAATTTTTACTGTGGAATACTCAGTTATGTTCTGATTACGCTGTGGAACAAACAGAAGAAAAAGCATTGCAAAGACAATGATAGGCATGACCACAGATATGAACAGGCTTCTAAAGAAAGATCACAGCAACCTCAGCTACTGGCATCCACCCTTCCAGTGTAGCTATTCCCTACCACGTTTCCAGGCAAAACCTGTACAAGGGCCCAAGGGTGGAAAACACTTCTCCAACAGCGTCCTACCGGCTCAATGTCACCACACATGCAACACAACAGCCACTTCGCCATGTCCTTGTGGAATTCTGAGTGAAAGAGTCAGTGTAGAGCAGGAAAGCTTAAACTTGAACAGGGAGCAAAAAATGCACACTGAAAAAAAGGGATAAATAATTACTAAACCTTCTGAGAGACCAAGGGGGGCTGGTGGAGATTTTTCACAGTCCACAAAACAAGAGAAATGAGTTAAACTAACCATAGAATCAAAGATCCACCTTTCACAACCATAGCAGAAGTGGAAAGGGGCTGGGAGCAGAGAACATGACTGTTTAAATAAACTCCTTTATTTGTATCCTGGCTGACTTGGACATTATGAATTCTGTTTATTTAAAAAGTTAACTATCCTAGGTTATGTTGTAATAGAACGTGTTCTTTTGTTGTTAGCTTAAAGCCTTTGCTTTTCTTTAGGAAGAAGAGGTTATGATAGAAGGTCCTGGCATGTTTTTCAAAACTTTTGCCAACTTGGGATCTTGTCACTTCCCTTTACAACAGATGCCTGCGAGCCTACTCCATAATGTTTATGACATTTCATTTTTTGCACATATTCTATAATTGATGTCTCATTAGAAATGTTCTTTTGCACTGGATTTCATGGCAGAGGGTAAATGGGGGACGCTTTCCGAGAATTATGTTTGAAAACCAGTCTCAGATTTCTATTGCTGCATGTGACAGATGAAATAACAGAGATGAAAGGAGGCCATGGAAATTTTGACTAATGAGGCGATCATGAAATGCAGTTAGCCTTTAGAAATACCTTAAAGCAGCAAGCCTGTATATTACCCTGTGTTCTTTCCTAGTTACACATAAAGTTTTAATATAGGATTTACCACTGCATTACCTAAGCATTTCAAATACATCATTTCCACAACATTTTTCTGGGGTACACCTCTTTTTATTTGTCCATGCACACCTTAGACATGGGAAGTGCTCTAGAAACAGAGTTTGGCCAGTGTTTCTGAAGAGAAGTCCACAACTGTTCCATTAGTTCCCTCTGAAACACCATCAGGGTGCTGCAGAGCATTGCTTACTATGCCTCTCTCCTAGAGATCCAGATACTTGCTTTGGGACACATGGCAATTATAAAAAAATGCTGGAACTACAATTCCAATAGATTTAATTAGAGGGTTATGTTTTAACTCTTTTTTTCTTATCACCTCTGACCAATGGCTGAAATCAGGCATTGGCAAAAAGAGCCTGAAACTGGTTCCAGGAGACAATTAACAAGCTATCACACTGCTCTGCTATCACATGCAGAACATGGCTAAGTAGGCATTTCATCAACTTAAATCTATGCAGATCTCAGGCTCTGTTTATCTAACTTTTTCAAAGCTGCTCAAATCACCTTGTGAAGAAGGCATATTAAAAAAAAGAAAAAAAAAAAAAAAAAGACCAAAAAAACCAAAGAGAAATGGAAAGTACAGGTATTTTCTGAGAGCTGCATCTTCTGTGGATGATCAAAAGAATTTGCTCTCTTACAAGTTATCAATACAGCATTTTAAAATCAATATTTAGGCTATTTAATTCACATATTAAAATAAAACTGCCGGACTGGGATCCTAAATTTAAACCTCAAGTGGTAAAAATATTGCTCCCTGCATTTCTGACATCTCATTTTCAGTGGTTGTTAACAAACTCATCGTTTTTCTCTCTGAAAGTCAGGCTCTCAAAAGTGCCAGAACATCATGGCCAGCCAAAATCCTCCATTGCTTTCTACACTCGACATCCAAGAACATTAACATTAAATTTCACATTTCTCACACAGGCCACTGCTGACATGACTATTAGCATGACAATTAAAACAAGGAGCATTTAATAAAGCACTCTTCTGAAAAGAAGAAAAACTTTCATCAGTTTTTTCCTCACACTACTGGTAGAGGCTTAAGGGAATTGCTAGCATTTTATCTCCACGGTAGGAACTCCTTCAGGAGAATCAGCAAAAATATGGACTGTTTGAGGGGAACAAGTGATTGTTCCCCTCATTCTATTGCTTTGCTCTGCTAATTGATTTCCAGAAGTCTCATAGTTATTGTCCTAGGTTACCAAAAGTTTCATTTCTCTGTCACACACTTTTCATTTGTGAAAGTCAGCACTGTATGTCCACCCTGTACTGCCATGATTAGACACAAATCATTCACATCAGGACACCTGTGCTGTAACATCTAATCCTTGCCCCACCAGATAAGAATACAGAGCAAAAATTATACAAAAATACTAAGCATGCATTGACAGAGAGCAGTCACGATGTGGGTATAATGCAACACCAGCTGGTCTCTAGGAATGTTTTTGTTTCATTTGTTCTGTTGTGAAATTTGTATTTTTGTCACTCAACTTCCTTTACAGTCTTGGGGACTGCATGTCAGCTGTACTGAATTTCCAGCTGCCACAGCTCAACCCAGGGCTGCTGCTTGTCAAAGTTTAGAATTAAACATGCAGGGTGCAGAGCACAGTTACAATACATCCCTTATGATGAGAATGAGCACATAAATAAGGGAATTAAAAAGCCCATGTCTAAAATAAAAATAGCAGTCACCACCATAGAGACTGTATGAGGCAAAATGAGAACTACATTTCAGCAAAACCACACACACTCCTTGTAGCCAGACAAGAAAAACCTTCTGCTTTGCTCAGTGGGATATTAAAGTTTATAAGTGTACTTCTTATTTTTAGATAGTTCTTTGAATGCATAGCTTCTGGCTCCCTTAGTTTCTTTTGTATATAATAGGTTTTTCTTTCCTTCTTTATTTTCCCCTTTTTAATTTCTTTTTTTTTTTTTTTTTTTTTTTTTTTTTTTCCCCCTGAAAGCTGAACAGCCATAAATCAGTCCAGGCTGTGGAGGTCTTAAAAATGTAGCAGTTAAAACTGTAGCATTCATAAATACTTTTATTATCCTTTCTAGGCTTGTCGAATGGCTTGACATTCGTGTCTCTAACTTGGCACAATAACTAGCATAATTTTGGACATGAGCAAGCACACTAACACCATCTCATTTCAGACTTTAAGCAAGTAGAGGAGCCTATGCATACTCTTTACGTGCAGCAAATGTTGTTAGTGCTATAAAGTGTGTGTGACATAAAGCAGTAAAGGAATCTCATACTCATTTTTCACAGACAATTGTTAAAGACTGATTCATGTTGCTGACAGATACATACTACACACCTATATGCAATATGGTTGCTACTTCCAAAGAGTACAGGCATGCTGGGGAACCCTGCTGAGTGAGTGCTAATGAACCTCTGGAAGAGACATTATCACAGTTCTCATAATGATTTGGCTGATGATCTTTCAGTTCCACCAACCAAAGAAATTAAAATGAGTCCAAGTCTGTGACCCTTATCCAAAGAGCCAAGTGGGGGGCAAAGGGAATGACTAGTTGTCTTAAGATGTAGCATTATAATTGATGGGTCTGGGTTAGCTGTGAATGAAGATCTGCATCACTGCAATACACAGGATTTGCAAGTCATTCTCAGAAAACTGGTACTAAGCTTCCATAGCAAATTTCAGTGAACACATCCAAGCACTGGTTTTACTCAAATGTCATCTTTTCCATTGGACACGAGAGCATAGGAATGTGTGTGACACCACAGCAAGGTGAGTCTCTTAGACATGCATTCTATTAAATGTTAAGTTTCAGACATAAAAAATCCTTATGCCACAAAACCACATCTAGTTCTAATTTTTATTTTAGATTAGACAATTACCTTTTTATTCCTTCCAAACTAAACATCTCTCTAGTTTTCAATCAAGTTCATTTGGTTCAAAAGAATGCTCTGCAGTTGTGGGCAATATCTGAAAGAATTAGAGGTTGTTTTGTAGCATCTCAGAAGAAACATTCTGCATGTGGCCCTTTGAGACTGGCCACACAGCAAAAGCTGGGGAGAAAAAAACCCTCAAAAGTCCATGAAGGCATTCATGCTCACACATGATGCAGGGTGTTGGCTAGTTCAAGACACCCAGAAAGCAAGGATCAAGTCTAGAAAAGAGCTAGAATTAGCTGGAGAAAAAGCCAGACACAGCATAGATCGTTTGGAGAAACAACTGAAACACAATTGCCAAGCACGCAATGTAGAAATGGAACACAACACATACACGGCCATCAGCTATCACTTTAAATCAAAAGAGTTCATGATCTGAGTCTGGGTTTGATTGGAGCTACAATTCATGAGCCAAGTCACGGCTAGTGCTTTGATTCAATTAGAATAATATCAATTTACATTACTTCCATGACATCTGAGAACCAAAGAAATGAAGTCTTGAGATCATCTATTCTTATAAAATAACTCAATAAAGTACAGACAATTTTCTTGGGTTAGAATTTACATGGATTCCCCCAAAATTTGCATTTGCCACTGCAAAATTAATTGCAAATGCCACTGAGGAGGTACGAGACACTTCTAACTAACCTGAGAATGTTTTTGCAATACAATATCAATTATATCAAGGCTCCTATGACACAAATGGTGTTAGCACATGTAAGACATTCTATAAAAGAGTGATATAGAATCAGGAAGAAAAAAAAAAATCAAGTTACAGTTTCCAGTCTTTGCTGCATTTGCATTCATGCCACACATGTCCACTGTCAAGCTGGCATTTTATACTGGAAGTTAATATTCCTGCTATTGATCTTCTGTGCTTATTCTTTTTCTCATTCTTCAGCTTCCAGGATTTTGGAAGAGCAATAACAACCCCAACTACAATTAAGACCTTGAAGTCCCAAATAAATTTTGCACACATTCATTCTATAGCCATCAGCTGGACTGATGTCTACTGCTCTACAGCCTCATGCAAAGTTGCCATACATTTGAATAATGAGTCACTGTCTAAAGAGGAAAGAGTGAAAAAGACATCCTTCTTTCAGGTTTGAGAGGATGCTAAAATCAGTATAGGCATATATAATACAAAACACACCTTGTTCCTGAAAACAAATTCAGACAAGAACACAAATATGGCAAACAAATCAGGTTTCAGATTTCAGTAAGGAGCTAATGAAATGCAACATATAGAATAGATTGTTACAAAAACAAAAAAGGAAGAATTGTAAAAGGTACAATTGCCTCTGGTGTATTCAAGCTACATTTGATCCTCATTAACAGGTCTTGTAAGTATGGACATTCCTGAAAATAAGAGAGTCATACATACAGTCTTTCCATCAGCCTTTTCAAACACATTATTCTCTCACTAAGCATCCCTATCTTTGCTCTTCTCAAAACTGGTTTTGGCTGAGAGAGGGCATGGGAAAGAGTAGTCCAAAGTGTACATAGGCCTTGAGCTTGCAAAGTCTTCTTGGTCTGCAGTGATGGGACACCCTCTCCTGGAGGACCAGACACACTTTTCCTGCTCCATCAGTTTAAGAACAGTAAACTAGTGATACTCCTGGGGTCTAAAGCCTAACAGCCACAACAAATCTTGAGATGATGGCAATAATTAGGAATGTTTCCCTTTGATATACAAAGATTCTTCCTAGGACTGGCAAAAAAAGCTGTTAGGTACAGTAGTCTTCAGAAAAATCACTGATTCACATTTAAGCAATTAACAGATTACATGGTTTCATATCATTATGGATTATTGTAGCTCTCACTGATCCATTCATATATGGTTAGAATGTCAACTGCAAAATTTAGAAAAGGTAAGGCTGTGAACTTCCGAAAGGGATGCCTGCAAGAAGCAACCTGAAAATAATAAGCAATATGCTACTGCCTGTGTGGATTAATCGCATTTATAAGAAGGCAAATAGAGCAGAGATTTGTGATGTCAGTAAACAGGACTAAGCGTGACAGAACATGCTTTCTCATATATTGTAGCCCTTGAAAATGAAAGAACTCTACCAGTACAGGGCTTCCAGATGAGCACCCTGGCCTGCAACATGGCATATTTCCATTGTCAGCAATATCTTATATGATACTGCTGAACAAACACATAGGGGATTCGTTTTTACACCCTGCAGTGGCTGGCTGCCATGCTGTAGGCATAAAGTAGGACAGCTATTAGTGGAGCGCCCTGAACACTGGTGATTTGTATCTGAATGAGACGCAAAAAAGAATGGGTGAAGGAAGACGAAGTCACAGCTCACTGTAGTCACTGATGTGAGGTTTGAATTCCATTTGATGCTGGTAACATATTTCATTCATTTCTAATCACAGCCTCCTCTGCTATGACAAGTTTTTAATAAAGTACAAATGATCAGACTCCAGGTACCTCTCTCAGATTGCAGCCCAATTTAGAAACATTCAGCAGAACAGAGCAGTAGCACACTGCTCAGGCTATCTGATCCAAGGAGAATTATTCCTCACAGCTTAAGGAGCATTCAGTCATTGTTTACCTCAAGGCAGGAATGAATAGCAAGGGTAAGGCATTATAGCCCCTGGGATGTCCTTGAAGACCTTAGAAAATCTGCAGAGAAAAATTCTAAGATGTATGAACACAAAGGTTCTCAGTGCCCAAGGCAAAACTGGAAAATATTCCTTCCCTTAAGTTACTTGAACATCAAATCATCGCTTGCAGGCTGAAGCTGTCATTTCATATCGAGTAGCATCTTTGTGTCAAGTGTTCTGATCAAATCATCTACTCTCCCCCTCCTCATCTCAACACACAGAGTGGTTTCTTACACAAGCATCAACAGAATACTGGCTTACTTTAAGGAAGGAGTGAGATTTATATTAACATATACATTACAGTCCTGATTAAATCCAGCAGCTCCCTTCTAGTCACTTCGAACAGTTCTACATTCAATTCCAGTTTGTTTTTTAAAAAAATAAATAAATTAATTAAAGTTCTCAGTGTTTCCTTGTGTAAATGCTAGTTTAAGAATGAGTGGTTTGGTCTATAAACAGAAAGAATAGAGCTTAATGATATGATACCACAGGTGTAAGAATCAGAACGGCAAGATGCAAATCAAAACAAACCTCTTTAAAGTTGCTCCCGTACTGTAGATTTTATAGAATCAAACTGGCACTAGGGGAAACAGCTGAGGTTCAGATGAGGATCAGACAGGCAAATAATTTCCTTTGCTATCTAGTTAAAGCATTTTGTCCAGTTAATTTTGATTCAAGGGTTACTTCTCAGAGTATACATTCTGGCATTATGGCAATGGGATCTAATCTCATCTGGCAGTCTCATGACTAAAAATACAAACTCTTATACTAAAAAAAGATAATCAATTATAATTCTTATCAAATCAAAACTCAATTATCATTCTTATCATCATGCAAGTTGGATTATTGAAGAAGAACTAATAGAGTAAACCACTCCCTGTCTAGGACAACAGGAAATTTTGAGTTACACACAAGAACTGAATACAGTCTGCAAAATTTCACATCCAATACAAAGCCAAAACTCACGCGATATATATTGGATATTGGAAGCCCTGTGCACTGCTGTGTTAGTAGTGGTGTTCAATTTGTAAATCCCTATCCACAGAACAGTGAGCACTTACTTAAAAAGAAAGTAATGCAAATCTCTTCACTCTGCAGCATCATAAATTACAAACTGGATCCTTGAAGAAAAATCCTCCAAAAAAGCCTGTAAAAATCTGGCAAAGCCCAACAGCCTTGCAGCAATCCACCACGCAGACCAGCCTTCTTACTCCAATAAGCTACAGAGTGACAGATACTGGGAAATGCCTGCATTTACAAAAAAAATTAATGAGACATGTATGGCACTTGATTCACATTGTTCAACAGCAAATTGTATTTATCTTATGTTTTAGCAATACACACAATTAAGCATAAAAATTCAGCATCCCCCAAAAGTTAACTCATCAACCAGGTTGATAAAAAACTCTTTTCAAATAGTACCTAATTTATGTTGTGTATTTTGTCCTGAGGAATCCTGAAGGGGCTTTGAAAAATGCAACAAAGCATTGTATAAATTATATGCATTATATTATCATTTACCTCTCAGATGAACTCTAGCACCTGTTTGACACTGAGCAGCATAGCTGCACAGCAGGCTACAGCTCAAGGCAGAACAGCTTTTTATATTAAAAGTGCAGGTGGAGTTCCGAGCCAATGTAATTACAGAGTCTGGAATTTCATCAGAACGCTAAGGTTAAAATTCCTTTCACTACTTCTTGTAAAAGTCTGTGGAACTGGAATTAATTAAAAGGTTTCCCTCTAGCCACTCTTATTTTGAATTGACATTTCTTCACTCAACTAGCAATTTCAGTTGTCAGTGAAATCACAGAGGAATCCTACTCCCAACAGATACTGCATGTTGGAATGAGTTCAGGATTTTCCATTGGGGTGCAGGTGAGTCTTTTCAAAGTTTGGGTCACAGCTGTGAAGGGGCCATGCTCATTCTCCTATACTGTTCACATATATCAGGAGGATGGCATGTATCATTTTTTAATGCAAATACCATTCTAATGCCTCTAGCAAGATTAGTTTGAAATTGCTGCTTCTCTTGACACCAAGAAAGCAGACTGTCATGTCAGAAAACCAAAAAAAGAATAAAATTGGAACTTACTCACCTGTTATCCTACAGACACTTCAGAGTAGATTAGCTATTGGAGACTACAGGTACAAATCTGGAAATGCTTAGTTGCATCAGCAGACTTTTGTCCATAAATGTAATGGAGAACAATGAAATAAAAGGTAGGTTTGGGATTTAACAAGCCTGGTGTTATTGCATTTTTCTCTTATGTCTAATTAACTTCAGTGTCTTCAGAACATGCTTTAACTTTCCTTAGAGTTGGTACAATTGGAGATTCAACAGAAAAGACAGCTCCTACAAGTGTTTGATAAGAGGCACCTAATTCTGCTCAGTTGGTGTCCAGGTGGTAATTAGTTGCTGGCTAGGGTTAACCACAATAGTTGGTAAAAGTAATATTTTTACTCCTAACATCTCAAGAAGGTAATGACCAGTATCTTCACCGAGCTTTGTGCAGATAAACTGCACACCTCTAAGTAGCTTTGATTGGAAATGAATTGATAAATGCTGTAACAGCTTTAAAATTTAGATCAACTTTATAGGAAAACCTGTAATCTCCTTTTGCAGGGAAGTATTCTCATTACAAAAACTACTTTCCCCACAGGGAACACATCTGGAAAATCACAAAGAAAAACGGAAAATTCCCATTGAGGAAAGCTGGAGGAAAGAGAATGGTACGCACAGAGCAAAGTGTACAATTCAAGCCAAATTCTGACTTGACAGACTTGAGAGCTGTAGATAAAGCTTTTTTCCTCCATGTATTTATTTATGAGCATTCCCTATAAAAATCTGATTTATATGCAGACACACAAACAAATGCACATGAACTCACAGGCAGCATTTGGATTCTGGGAAAGCCAAGTTTTGCAACAAGTTTAAATAAGAAGTGTAAAAAGTTTAAAAAAGTCTAAAAAAAGTAGATAAGTGATGCAGTAACCCCCTCTCAATTCTGTGGAAAAGAAGTCTCCATACACATACCAATATTTTGAAGCTGTCACTGATTTAGCAGAAAAGTATTTTGACTTCTTCAGAAAGAGAGAAAAGGAGGGGGGAAGAAGCAATGAAAGGTAACAGGTTAAGACAATATAGATTTTTCCCTTAGGAGATTTTTGGCAGAAACCCAGGAATGAAATCTACATCTGCACACTCCAGTGGGAACTGAGAGAAACCCCAGCCCTGCCAAATTCTGTGGCTTCATTTTGATGGATGAGAAGTCGTGATATAGCTGTACATGACTTGAAGACTTTGAAAAAGTGTACAACTCCCAAATACCCAGGTTTGCAAAGAGTTTGCCAGGAGACTGCTACGAATACATGCCGGTGGTAATTTATGTGGTGGACATTAGGAGCACATTTCCATAGAATCAAAGAATAAAGGATGAAAAAGACTTGAAAGTCACCTGCTTGTCTCCTAGCTGCAAAATAAAATCAAATGCTCCCAGGCAGATATTTGTATCTGGTGTCCCTAAAGACACTGGAGGCCTGTGACTTCAGTCCACCTTCCACCAGTTCATTCTACCATTCCACTAGGCTTTCTCCTTCAATTTTTTTCTTTAATCTCCAACATCAGTCTTTTTTACTTGTTATCCTAACCATAAGTAAGAAGACACTATTTCCTTCCTTTTCACAGCAGCCATATTTGCATTTGATTGACTCCTTCTCTTCTTTCATTTTTCTCTTCAGGAGTATTCTTCACTCTACGACGTGCAACCATTTTTTTGAGCTTTCTCATTGTTCTTGGGGTTCTATCTCAAGAAGTGAACATGCTACTTCACGTAAGTCTTTCAATAGCACTGAGAAAGTAGGATTACTCCATGCATTTAGTAGGTCCTTCTTTTAGTCCTTCTCTCTCTTTGACTCTCCCTCATGTAGTGCACAGATAGTAGCATCACTTGGCTCTCGTTCTCTCACACAACTCACAGGGTCCTCAAGAACACAGCCCCATCCCCACTCTGCTGAAGACCCCCTTTGCTCCCAAACTGTCCCTTCTTGTCAATTTTATTCCTCAACATTTTATTCTGTCTTAACCAGCATCATTTGCAGAATATTTAGTCTTTAAGCTGTACTTAGAGTTATTTTTAATAAATACAGATGATAGAAATCTTCAAAGATTGCACCAGTTATTTTAACAGTATTTAATACTGATAAAATAATGCATTTAAGTGTGCGTCAAAAGGGAAGACAAATGGTGACTGTTTCCCTCATTGAATGCTTAAGGCAATAAGGATGAAACTGCAGCCATGTTTCATCCTACCTATATTAATTATTTAAAAGCACACAGGACTCAGAAAACATGACCTGAATTCTGTACTAATGAAACAGCATGTTATTTTTAAAAGAAACTAAAGCAATGCTACATCCCTTATTCCAAAGCAGTAAGTAAATTTCTCATAGCATATTCAGAGTTGAAGTATTCACAATGAGCTATTTAATAATCTATCATCTTTCTATCCACAAATTAACCACAATCCAACTTCATATTTTAATTTGCAGTGCAACATCCAGAAGTATTCAAAGCAATTCCATTACATATTTCAATTCAGAGCTTTCATGCAAACTGTTCCCTGCACCTGCTGTTTCCAATTCTTAATATTTGACAATCTGTAGCTTTCTCATCTCATTCATATCATTGATACTTATGTTCCCTGATCAGACAGGTTCCAAACCCTTCATATAACTACCAAAATACCTTCATGATGGCCAAAGTTAGGTTAAAACTAACTTTCTGTCAAAGTGTAACAGTGCTAGTTTACTCGCTCTATGAATACAGACAGCATAAATACTCTCAGGCAATAAAAAAAAAAAAAAATCATTTGAAATTGGGGTATAACATCAGTGCAGGATGCAAACTCAAACTGCATCCAGATTTTTTTGATGGAGCAAAAGGTTGGTAGTGGTGGCATTCAAGTTACTTGCAGGAAATACCTTCTGGGCATTTCCTGTGAGGGAGAGAATATCCTCTCCAGATAAATTCCTGGCTTGTACACTTTGTCACAAATTATTACTGCTAAGATCTTACTCACATAGTAAGTAAAATCTTTAAATACAACTGAAAAAACATGAATCTTAGTCCATCATTCACCCACATAATCACATTCCACAATTTCTTTACTGTCTCAACCTCAGACTCTCATTTTCAGCAACAGCCTTCCATGTTTCCCATGTCTTCACCTTTTGAGCGATCATCATTCTATGAGAATGGTAATGCACTGGCACAGTTGCTCCCAGAAGCTGTGGATGCCCCATCCCTGGAAGCATTCAAGGCCAATTTAGACAGGTCTTTGAGCAACCTGGTCTAGTGGAAGGCATCCTATGTCCTTACCAAAGCCTTGACAGGAGGAAGGACTCCATTTCATTCTCGTATTTATGCTCTCCACACCAAATAACTCCTGACGAAGTTACTTGTCTCTGGCCATTGGACAGGTTTCCTGTGGCACTGAGAGCTTCCCTGCCTAGGAATTATCAAGGACAGAGAAATGCTGTTCTCCCTTGCACCATGTCCTTGCAGGATTTGCAGCAATTTTCCTATTAGCAGGCTGCTGGCCCAGCAGACAGAATTTGAGGTCTGCATCCTGACAGACACTTTACCAAAACTGAGGATGGAAAGCAGTCAGTCCTTTGTGAAAAGGCAAGGTTCAAACCATGCTGCTGTTTCAGGTGGATATTGGGACACACGGATACTGCTGTGACAATCGGCTCCTATCAACGGGAGTCAGAATAAGCGCTGTCAGCAGTAACACAGATGTATAACAAGGCTTTACAGTTAATGAGACCCTGTCTATACGTTGAAGCTGGCTGCCTTCCTCTTTATAACCACCACTTCAGAGAATGACTGGCTGGTTCCAGTCCCCTGTTAAAAGCAAAAATATTTTTATCACTCTCCTGCAAGCTGATACATTTCAGAGTTCCTTCTTACCAAACTGCAATTACCACACTGCAGACTGAAGAAGTTAATTATTAACAGGTAAAACTTTCCATAAACCTACTTAAATGTGGGTTCCAATCTAAAGGCTTAGGAATGCAGCTGACAGCACAGTAATTGTTGAAAAAATGTCA
The DNA here is from genome assembly GCA_028858755.1 of Ara ararauna. Taxonomy (NCBI): domain Eukaryota; kingdom Metazoa; phylum Chordata; class Aves; order Psittaciformes; family Psittacidae; genus Ara; species Ara ararauna. The sequence goes on along the minus strand of CM054382.1, from coordinate 17,090,613 downwards.
TCTTACACCAGCTATATTACATAGCAATGGACCTCATTTAAACACCTATAGAAGAGGTTTTAAGAAAAAAAGATGTCTCTCTGGCACATGAGATAGGAATAAGAACACATTCAAGATATAATTGTTGCCCACTTGATACCTAGTCATGTCAGTAGCCATTAATTTCCTTCTGATGCCTGAACTATGCATGTGTGATGGTAGCAAAAATGCACAAGAGCCTGTTACTTACAAAGAGCTTTTTTGCTTTTTTTTTAATGAAAGAGGCACTGAACTGGTCAAAAGCTTCTTACAGATAGCATTGTTAAAAGAGAACATTAAGTATGGGACCAGCTCAAAAACAAGAATGAAATTAGCTACCAGTAGGTCAGTATCAGTTGATGAGAAACTAGGCTCTGTTCCCTCTCTGTTGGTTACCACTTTTGGGGTGAACAGACCTTCTTCAAGGAAGAAACAGTTTTATCAGTGTTACAGTCATCCATCCATTATTTGAATCTGATTCACTTTTTAGGTTTCTTTGTTTCCAACACCGAAATTGTTTGGAGTTACCAAATCCACTAGCCCTACAGAAGCAAGACTGCTGCAGCTCTGCCTACACAGCTCCTGACAGTAGCAAGACAGCATGCAAGAATTTGCAACAGAGGCCACATTTTCCATTTCTGTTATATATTTTTCCTCTTTTATCTTGTGTGTCCTATTTTACAAGGACCTTCAACAGCAACAACTTCAGCTTATACATTTTTCCTCCCCACATTTTCCAATGACCATTTTTTGTTGGCATCTTAAAGACTGAAACATAGATGCATGTTTCTTCCTCTACCAGAAAGAGTGTCCTTAGAATGAGATATGGACTGTTTTACATTTCAAATTCCATTACTCTTTTTTCACCCTTTTAACTTTCAAGAGAAGAAAAACTTTTAATGATGATTTTTGTCAGGTGATCTTAAAGGAATAGCTTATGAGTAGTTCCAAATCACTTTTGAAAAAAAAAAAAAAGCTGTCTAGGACTTTGGAAAAAGGGCTTAATGCTATTTGTTTTCAGTATGAAGGAACTTTGCAAAGTTCAGAGTCAGTCATATCTCAACTACTTGAATAACGACACAGTACATATGTGTCATATCTTGCTTCATAAGGAAAAGGGGAAGAAAACAAACCACAAGGCAAGCAAACTACCCAACACCAAACCGGCAAACTGTCAGGGAAATAAATACTCCGTTTTATAATTCCATATACAATAGGCTTTACTAACCTAAAAAATATTGCTCTGCTGAAAAGACTAGGACTGAATTTGGTATAGAGAATAGCAAAGCTGTAGTGACCTGGAGAATACACCTACGTTCAGCAAGATGAACAACTTGTGTCAAAGTAACTATCACAGTTGTCCTTATTATTCCTACTTCACAACATTTTAAGCATCTTCTATAAATAAACAACCATTCACTTAATCCATAAAGAAGGAGGCCTCTTTGTCAGGATGCAGGATGAAATCCATCTAAAACTTTGCTGCTTTTAACTCCACTTATCTACTGTGATGCAAATTAAGAGCAAAGACATACGTTTTCCACAAACCCATTTTTCTACAACAGAAAACTGCCACGAGAGGGCATCCAATTTCTTTCTTCAAATCTCTCAGCATTTTCAAAAAGAGCCTTTTCTCTGTACTACTTTGCACCCCAATATTTTGCATTTAAATGCCTTCTCAACCACCACCAAATACAAAAACGGAATATGACAGCTCAAACCAAGCCATTTGGCATTAGCAGGTTCAAGAAACGTTTGAAACTAAACTTATTAGACCAACTATCAGATTTGAAAAAAAGTGGGGGGGCGGGAGGGGAAGGAGAAGGCGGAAGCAAGAAGGAGAGAAGGCAGAGACTGTACAGCAGCATTGCACTGAAAAATAAGCTGAATTTTATGAGGAAAGACTACACACATTTCACTCATGCTAAGAGTACACAATATGTTTAAACATCAGTTTCTAAACACTCTGTCTAGCAGACAAACCAACAAACATCACATACCTGCACCTCAACTTCAAGGTAACAACAAGAGCTCAACAGCATTCCTTAAAGCAGAAACTTTTATTTCTGCCCTATCATTCGATTAAATTGTGCAACTGCACAAGTACATGTTTCCCCCTTGGTAGGTCTAATTCATCAATGCATCCCTACTGAAAAGATATTCAACAATTCCAGGATAAAGAAATTTCTGCTAATTCCTCTTTCCATTGCTCAAGTAGTTAAATTCATTACCCTAGTCCAAGTATGAATCCACTCACAATTGTGAACTGAATCAAAAATTAGGCCAAATTAAAACCTAATAATTAATCTAGTTTGATAATGCAGTTTGCTTACAATTTTTATTCCATAGCCAAGGTAGAGGTAAGAGAAAAGGATCTCAGCCCTGCTGCAGCTTTCTTTTAGCTTTTCCAGTGGTACTGGAGATATATCAAGTCTTTCACTGTTGCAGACCCTTTTAATATGTGACAAAAGAAATGAGCATATTTTAGTAAATTGTTCGTACACAGAACAAAACTTAGTTTGCCTTTTTCTTTTTTACCTTAGAGATTTGGTAATGCCCATGCACTGACCTTCAGAAACAGCGGTAAACAGGTGGTAGCAATATTAGTTAGTAAGTTCTTGCTCACACTGACTGCTACAAGAAAAAAGAAGAATTATTTATAACATTAGCATTAAGATCTGAACAGATCAGAAAATAGACCATTTGTTGTACCTAATCTGCATCTTCAGCCATCTAAACAATATGAAGAATCTGACTCTTCTGCCGCTCAAAAAATTTTGCTCCAGATTTTCCTTAAATTTTCCAATCCAGGTTTCTCACTACTGCCTGGTCCATAGTGGAAGACCACTGTGGTTGAAAGAGCTATCATGCTCTTTATCATGCCCAGTACAAAAGGGATGGAGCTACTGGAGAGTCTCCAATGAAGGGCCACAATGGTTAAGGGATTGGAGCCCCTATTACATAAGGGTAAGCTGAAAGAGCTGGGACTGCTTAGTCCAAGGAGGAGAAGGCTCAGGGAAATCTCATCAATAGGTATCAGTATCTGAAGGGAGGCTGCAAATAGGAGGGGTCTTTTTTTCCACTGGTGCCCAGTGACAAGCCAAAAGGCAGCGGGTACAAACTGAAATGTAGCAGGTTCCACCTGAACAGAAAGGAAACATTCATATTTTTTTTACTGCAATGGTGGCCGTGTACTGGTAAAGGTTGCCAAGGGAAGCTTGAGGGTCTCGACCCTTGGAGATATTCCGAGATTGTCTGGGTAGCACAAGTACTGCAATATTACAGATTTATTAATTCTTGTCAGAGTTCTGGAGAAGTTTCATTAATGGCAAAGTATACATATGTTTAAAGTAACTGCAATGATCCGCCTTTCCACTAGAAACAGGAGAAGATACTTGTTAATTTTCATGTAACATTGTTTTTTCTTCAAAGGAAAGAGCAACAGCTAGAAACAGTCAAAAGAATGCAAGCGCTTATTCTCTATACTGCACGCACAAGGGCCTGATTGTACAAGTTATAAAAGACTCGATGCCACAAGAAAAACTGACAGACAAAACAACAGTTAAGTGCACTCCTTTCACCTTGTTATATTCCATTATGGCCACACACATCTTATAGATTTCTCTATACCAAAGGGTAACATTCAGCCTGTGGTCCTCCATGCATATACTGTATACTTCTTTGGTTTTATCTGAAGGGGCCTAAAGGGATGCTGGGGAGGGACACTTCATGAGGGACTGTAGTGAGAGGAAAAGGGGTAATGGGTTCAAACTTAAACAGGAGAAGTTTAGATTGGATATGAGGAAGAAATTCTTTCCTGTAAGGGTGGTGAGGCACTGGAATGGGTTGCTCAGGGAAGTTGTGAATGCTCCATGGTTGGCAGTGTTCAAGGCTGGATTGGACATAGCCTTGGGTGGCATGGTTTAGTGGGAGGTGTTCCTGCCCCTGGCAGGGGGGTTGGAACTAAATGATCTTAAGGTCCTTTCCAACCCTAACTATTCTAATGTTTCTATATCACTCAGCAGCACACTGACTTTCTTATGATATTAAGGATCATTCCTTTATTCAGAGACTGTGCAGTAAGGACTGACAGCAGGGGGAGCACTTGGCATGAACAATGAGGGAAAGAGCATGGAGTATTTCTACACCCACTTTTCCACACTCCATAAAAACAACAAAAGTTTATGGGTAACTGTGAAGCCAAAGCTGAGGAAAAGCGAACAGAAATGAGAAATTAAATACCAGTTCCCATACCTCTCTAAGCATAACGAGAACTCTGATTAAAGTATAGCAATACTTCATACTCACTGTTATCGCCATTGCTAGGTCCACACTTCAAACACAGCAGCACTGATTGAGATTAGACATCTAGAAAGGGCAAACATTTGACATCTATGGCAATCTGAGGAACTGCAGCTACTAAAAGAATCTGATCTTTCTGCACCTGACTCAGTTTTTTCAAGATGTGTGATTATACAGATGAACACATTTCTTGGCACACAACTTAACTGATTTACCTAGGGGAATTAACTTGAGACTTCAAGCAGAATGCTTATTAGTCAGCCAGCAACAAAAAGTCTACAAAATCCGTGCCTTTTTGCTGCTGTATAAAAAAGTTAAGCTAGAAATTTGGAAAACAGCTATAATATCCATTAATATCTGGGATCTCAATACTGCTTTAACCCCAGCAAATGAGGAATCTATCCAAATTCACATCTCCAATTCATGGCTGCATCTTAAAATCCCTCCAACAATCAAAGGGGACCTTTCTGCACAATAAAATCAAATCTGAACACTTCTATGGTCTGTTTCAAGAGAAGACGCAAGGTTAGATGCTATTCCTAGCATACGCTTTTGAAGACACCAAGGCTTGCATTTGCAGAAGCTGTTAGGGGTTCAAGGTTTCTAAATAATGTGCTTGAAACACCAATGATATACTCATGGTAATATTTTCCACACTTTAGCATCATTCCTGCACATGCTCACCAAATAGCATCTAATGTCCAACAGATAACCCTCTGAAGAGCTATAGCTGCCTTTTGATGATAGCTCCACAGCTCTTTGAGTGTTTGGAGCTTACATTGGATAAATAGTCCAGTTCATGTAACTCATAGAAAGTAAGCTCATTTTTCAGATTCTCTCTTCCTGTTTGCCGTCCAGCACGTAAACTTATGTGACAACTATCAGAGCCAGTCTCTTAGACAGAAAGAAAACATTTCCAAAAATATACATTCTAATGTGGTACAAAAGCCCCAAACTATCATGATTTCTACTTCAGAATCCATTAAATATTTGCCTGCTCCTTCTCAGACTAATAATCAAAATGTATTGAATGCAGAAGTTACTAATGCAACAATCAGCTTAATGCACACTCATCTTGTTACTGCAAAGACCTAATGAAGTCAGAATAAATTTAACACACAAGTATAAAAAGAGTCACCAAAATTTTATTTAAAGAAACATGTTCAAATACAGCACTGAAAACAGAGAGTAGAATGCCGATAGTCAGAGAACTTATGCTGAGTTATGTTTTCTTTGATAAACTAGCACCACTGAGTCACAAGTTACAGACTAAATTGTTTCTAGAGATGTAAAAAGCTGCCACTATTAAAAAAATTCTGAGTCCCATTAAGAATTGGTTCTCAATTTACTCCCCTTAAAGAGATGAAAGGAGTTTGAAACACAGTTTTTCTTATCTAACCGTTGGTCAAGTTACCCATAAAAGTCAGTTTATTCATATGTCTAAACATCCTAATCCAAGGGGAAAAACATCTAAAAGTGAGCTCCAAAAGTCTTCGCAAAGTAAACAAGTAAGAAATATCTACTGTGCTGTAAGTATACACAGTACAATACGTACAAGTCTGATCTTAGAAAGTAAGAGCTTCCTAGCCTGTGAAAATACTAAACCAACTACAAAATTTCCTTAGTGGTTAAGTCAAACTGTCTCAAGCAGTCACTATGTCAAATTCCAAAGTCACTGATCTGTTCCATGGCACTGCAGCTTGAATATATTCACAATGGGAAAGAACCCAACATTTCACCATGAAACTGATTTCTAATCCTAATTTCTTACTCAGATCTAGTGGTAATATTAATTCTGCTATTTTAATGTCACAAGACCTTTACATATTTCTAGACTGTAAACTATATAAAGCGCTGAAAGTGCGATAGAGTTTTGTACCTATTCTTCAGTACACCCTTCTCTGGCACTGTCAACAGTAGCCAAATATTTATAGGTCTATCAGGTCAGAAAGGCACACATTCATTTGTACCTGCTCAGGTAAGTACACACTGATACACACATGCACTTTGCTTTAAAGACCTGCCCCTAAACATTAAAAAGCTGCTTCTTGAGTAGGCAGCTTCAAGAATTCATTACAAACAGTTTAATGCAGACACCTGGAATTCACAAAGACCTTGATATAAACTACTTAAAATGACTGTGAGATTGTGGGTTGGGTTTTAAAATGATGGTATCTAAGTGCTGTTGTGGAATACAGAGAAACAAAGTCTACGCTTTCTCACTCTTTATCAAGCGACATCCAGGTTACAATAGCCTATGTGATTTATCATCACAGTTAACACAGCATATGTGAGCATACACATACATGTAACACCCCCTCAGTATTTGTTCTTCTGTTAGAGACCATCTGCAGTCTGAAAGATAATAACACTATTTGAAGAATGTCTCAAGCAATATCCTTTTGTACTAATACATACAAGTGCAAGAAATACCAAAACTGAACTGCACCTCAACCAGAATACAGACTTCCACTGAAACACATGTTAACGTGCCTTCCTTTCTACTCTCGTCTCGACAATACAGTAATTTCAACATTTTACAACGTACTGTGGTACCACCTTGTGGCAGCTTTTTAGATAGCACTGTGGTCATTAAGACTGAATGAAGCCCAAGTTGTCCCCGCTGTCTCCCAGGTCTGCAAAGACAAGAAAGCCAATAAGAGGTAGAGAGGTGATGCAGGGAAGACAGCAGTTTCTGTTCTCATGATGTTAAGAATAGAGGAAGACATGGAAAACTCCATAAGACAAACTGGTGTATAGCTGAGCTGCCATGGTAAAGATGAGATTTTGGAAAGAAAAACACAGAAACCCAGATACTGCTAAGCAGACTGGAGACATCAGACTGAAAAAGCATTTATTTTAGGTGACCTGGCTGGGCCTGTATCTAATTAGCCCCTCTTCTGGTTTTGGGTATTTTTAGAGACAGCAAAATATAACAGCACTGTTTCAAGGATCTTTTGGTCTGCTTCTCACACAGCCATCTTCATCCTCCTTTCCACATCACTGCAGGAAATGAGGTTTCTGCTCTGAAACAAGATTTACCATCTGTTTAGACTTTGTGCTTTGGTTTAGGTCCATCCCAGGGTACTGAAGTTTAGGTACAATTTACTTGTTGCAGCTTTGACTGAGTTGAAAACACAGAGAAGGAAGGAGAACTCTTGTTTGAAAATGGCAGTTAACAGATGGTTTTATTGTGTGTAACTAGGAAGTTCTGGGTTCCTTCAAATTAATATTTTGAATGTGAAGCAACTTGCCATATTCCAGCTGAACTCCTGTTTTGTTCACTAACTATAAGCATAAACTTTGTGCAAAAAAAGATTAAATGCTGGCAGAGAAATTGGGAATGAATGTCTCCTCCCCATCCCTCCAGGAGCAGGGGAAGGAAGGAGGAGAGTGAGCGAGCGGCTGCATGGTTCTGGGTTGCTGGCTGGGCTTAAATCACGACAGAGTATTTGAAGCAAGCGCTTTTGGCTCTGCAAAGTCTAGTTTTACTCCAGCATCCTGCATTCTAGTATCCAGCTGAAACCCAAAGCATTGGGATTAATCAACATATTGATTAAGGTTAGCATTGAAATATGAATATGCCAGATCAGATATTTGGGTCAAACTGAAGAGAAAGCATTATGCTAAAATAGAAAGCAATAGAAAATGTAAACAATGGCTCTTAGACTCTCTCAAGAACACTCTGTTTAGGTGGCTTCCTGTCACACTTTCTCATCTCTTCACCCAGATGCCTGTGTTATCTCTCTACCTCAGACTCAGATTAAAAAAAAAAAAGACCACAAAAATGTGTCTGCCTGGTGATTAGAGCAGTAAAAACACTTTCTCCTGGAGCAGTCTGATGGACAGTAGTTTCTCATGGAATAATTGGATAAGTTATTTCATTTTTAAAATCTACCTTTTAAAAGCACGCTACTGTGTTACCACTGAGTATCACTGCCTGTTACTATAGTAAAACATTTTTCCATTAAGTAGGCACTTAAGTACCTGGGACATTTGTTTTCCAAACTTTCATATGCATACTCTATAAGGCAATGTTGATTCTAACCTGTCAAATAATCTTTGCAAATATCCATAATTTATGGTAGCCATAAGCCCATGCCTTGATGTTATGTTAAATAAGTTGTAACTCATGACAAGTGAAGCAGCAGAAAGATATACCAAGCTAATTAAAGGAAGGTTTCTTAAACAGTTTCTTTAATCTTAACACACTAAGCTCCCATTTATCATTTTATGTTGTATACTTGTAATATACCATGTCACATGTCATCTACTCAAGAAAGAAGGCCACTTCAGAATGTATTTAAACATGCTCACCTTACAGCTGGTGAGCGGAAAGTGTCTCACTGTGAAGAGGTCTGAAAAAGAAACATTATGAGAAAACATGGGCATGACTGCCTAAGAACAGCAATATAACGAAGCTGAACAGAAATATAGATTTCTTATGAACTATCTCAGAAATCAGTTCAGATTTATGGAAGATAATAGGTGAAAACTCCATTTCCTTCATTTGTGCTCCTGCAGTTACAGGATTAGTGGTAAAGGTACAATCACAAAGTTATATACACAGAACAGGAATTGAAAACTGTGAAAGCTCAGTGAGAGTCTTGAACTCTGATACAGCCCTTGTATACTCCCTTCTGCTTCCCCACTCTCCTTTCCCCATAGTACCAGTTGAATAATGCCCCAGTGGACTGGATAAGGAAGCTGAAACTGCTATGCACAAACCGTATGCAAAATGGAACATGAAAGGCGACAGAGACTAAGCTGGAGGAGGCTTTCATCAGATGCACCTGTAACAGTGAACATTTTTGCTTAAGGAGGTGCATGCACTTCACAGGACATATCTCAAATCTCCCTCACTCCAGATACTGCTAATCTTGTGACTACGGGCTGTCTATCTAGTGTGGGTTCTTCTGTAGAAGCATTAGTTTCAGTTCTTCTATAGTGAAGTTGTTACTGACATTTTAATTTCTTAAGCCTCACCTTTGTCCCCACTTCCTATTCTACCCTCTTGCCTTTTTTTCTTGATTTGAGGTATTTTGGGTTTTGAGGTCCTGATGATGTGATCCCCTGCCTGTCTCTCTACCCCACAGAAGGCTAAACAATACTTAGCTTGGGGGTGGACTTCCTAGCCTTCTGTGCTCTATTTTGGTTTGTCTGACTTGTGGGAGGAGAATGGAGATAGCACTCTGGCCCACATTTGAGCTTCTTTGTCTATATTTAGATGTATAGATGTGATGTTTCCACAACAGCATGGGAAGTATCTGCCAACATGCCCACCTATTAATGCATGCTTGAGGCAGCCTGCTGTGTTCTCCTCCTTGCCATTCCTGAACTGCTTATCCTGACCAAGTCTGGTACACAGTCACCTTTTCCAACCAAAGATATGTCCTTCTTAGACTGAGAAGTAAATAATTAGCTATGGCATTTGCAGCTGAATCTCTTTAACAAGTTTTGGTAAGAACACTGGAACTTGCTTTCCTTATGCAAACTTACCTTCTACTCCCAGTATTACAGTGTTGCCCTGCTATGACCTACCTCAGCCTTACATAAGGCTACATAATGACTACATTTCTTATACCCACAACCCTTATGTTTTGCGCCTTCTCCCTCCCATTGCCAGAATAACTCTGGCAAGACAAAGAAAAGCAGAAACAGCACATGGTTCAGAGACACCCTGTGCTGTTTGTCAGCAGTGTAGCAAACCGCAGCCTCTTCTACCTAGTGACCAGTTTCATGAAGTCAGATGGACCATACCTGCACCCCTCTGTCAAGTTCAGTTACAACTGACTGAAAGCTTTAAGAACTACTGTGCAAGGTGGAAAACAGAAGACAACATGATAACTACGTTTCATTTCCTCAGGGAACAAGTATGGTAACTTATTAACCTAATTATTTATGAAGAATAGATTATCCAATAATAGAACCTCATTTTGTAGCTGTTTTTAGTCCTGTTTACCCAGTTGCATACAGCAGCAGGCACTGGCAAAACCACTGGCTTTCAGAACTCTGCCTCAGTGACCCAAAACACTCAAGCCAAGGCACAAAAATAAAATAAACATGCTTAATTTATCAAGGTTTAAAGGCACAAAAAGAACAGTAGTTGGCAGGAAAGTGGGCTCAGACGAGACATGGTAAAATGCATTTCAAAAAAATTAAAGATTACATTAGTTACCAGCAGGGGACAGCAAGGCTTTATACATACACAGAGATTTATTTGCTTTTCCACTCTGATAAGAGACTGCTCAGTCTTCAGATGTCATTGGGCAAAGACATCCAAAAATGAAGAGTCAAGAGTGCTCAAATTCAGCCAGAAATGTAGGACAACAATAGTAAAGACCCCAAGTACTGATCTGAAGGCTCAATTGTAAGTTAAAAATACAATGACCATCACTCTATTTTACTTATCAAAATATCCAGGGAGAGATTTAAATTTTTATATTAAGAGATTTGGTGCTATTTTACGTGCTGAATGGAATCCTCCTTGCCATTAGTTGCTATTTCAGAAGGGCAAAGACCTGCAGGTTCACTGTCATGGCTGATAGCCCTGTATCTTCAGTATTTTAGAGCATCTATAGTGACAGTATGCAGCTATACTTAGGCAGCTGGCTCATACTCTGGTTTTTCAGATAGGGAAAATGTTTCACAATGCATGCAATAATTTCTGATCATAGCTGTCTTTCCATGATTACACATTCTACAAGATTTAATGACACTTATCACCAAGGAATAACATTTATGCTGTCCCCCATCACAAAGAAAAACCTGCATTGCCTATGTGTCTTAAAAATCAGGAGAGGGATTTCTTATTTAAAGGACTAGTGAAAATTGATGTCTTCTTTTCAACTTAGGCATATAAGGAAAAAAATCAATAAGACATTTTCAGTTTGTTATAAGTGTTTTCAAAAAACACGCACTACCTTCTAAGAACTCCAAATACTGAAAAATGAATGGGAGCATCTCCAAATAGCTACTAATGTATGCATGTGTGGTGGATAATTAAACAGCAGTTTCCTTTGAAAAGAAGTCTGCAGACTGAAAAGCCTTAAAAAAGGACTTTCCTTTAAAAAAGGAAAACTGTTCCTGTTCTCCATCTACAAAAATGAATTATTTCTAATTGAGGAGTTGTCCACGCATCAACTATAGCAAGTGGGTACCAGACCAACAGACCATAACCCAAAATCTATATTATGTTAAAAATATGCTATACACACACAAACACATATATATTTTTTGTTTTCCAAATGTGATTAGAAAGTTTATTTTTGTATTTTCATTATTCTTACAGAGAGGTATTAATGTCCTTGCATACAAAGTGGACCATAAATACCATCCCATACCTAATTTTGATTTCCATGTTTTAAAACTATTATTTCCAACTTTGAAGAGCTTATTGAAAGAAGCAGGGGTTTGGTCCAGCAACCTCCTTACTAGTCAAAGAACAAAGAAATTCAATCTGTTTAATTTGTCAAGGAACAAATCAACAAGTAACTTCCTCACAGCCTATAACCAATAAAAATACAAAAGCAAGACAAGTTCAAACTAGAATGAGACACTTTTTAATAACAACACCACGTTAAGACATGTTAGACTTATGTGGACACTTTAAATCTAAAAAGAGTGGTTTACTCACAATTCTAAAGCCTTTATTTTACAGCAGGTCAAATTAGGTCATCAAGGTCCTTTGGGGGTTTTAATTCTCCAAATTAATTTATTAATTTTTTTTGCAAGTATTTTTTAAAGCATTTTATAATCTTATCATCACCACTGTGATCTGACATCTAGAATTATTGGATGTCAGGCCTACTAAAGCATCGTGAACCTCATAACTACTCATGGACTTTGGAATTAGCAGAATCAGTTTTATTGCTATTCATGCAGTACATGAAATTGAAGGATTGTGCCTGTGTTCTGGTTTTCCATCAATAAATCTTTTTTAATGCAAGCTGAGCATACTATCATTAATCAAATAATGCTCAAAAAGAGAAAACGCAGAACACCCTGGCTGTTGGACATTTATTCTATGATATACACTGGTTGCTAGTAACAGTTAGAAACAGTCTTAAGCTTCTGGCAATTGTATTGTTTCACTGTCAAAAGGATTTGCAAGAACTTGAAAATCATACCCATTATTAATGAACTTGATTAGGGAGCATTCCTAGAGTTACATTTTTGCAGATTCCAGTGAACTCAGTCGAAGGTCTGAGGGCTAAATAAATACAGACACATAACTAAGTCCTATTACCAAGGTATTTTATTTGTTATAGCCTTTAGCTTTCCCTTATTATCTGAGTTGAGAAACTAAGCTATGGCTTTAATATAAAACTATGGAAAGATGACCAGGTTATGGTACATTTAATATGGAAGGGAATGCATACAGATCATTTTTAGTTCACCTACAAATGGAGTCATAGTTCTATTAACCAGGACAGTCTTATCCCTGTAGTGTCTAGAAAACCACTACCAATACACACTCTAATCACTTTAATGTCTAGCATGAACCCATCACAATGTAAGTAAACAGAAGATTATCTTTTGCTTTTTTAGAAAATGACATTTAGTGTAATTGAAAGAAATAAAAATAGTACCAGAAGATGTAATGCATATTTATTAAATATGATGACAAATTCACATGAGGAGATAGTGTGTAAGACCAGGTTCGGGTCTGTCTGGCAAGAGCATGTGGTTATGTGGGTTGTATGTCTCGAACGCAGTTTTTCAGACTACTTGTCCCCAATTTCCTTTTTATGTTTGGTCTCTTCTATAGCGTGGTTCTGGGTGGAAGTCTTCTGCTTCCGTTTTAAAAGACTGACTAATCAGTCGGGACTTGTGTTACTCATTTCACACAATATTTGTAATCTCATGGTGAGATTTAAAAAAAAAAAAGCTGCATAGGCAGAAGATATTCAGGACTTCTCTAATATTCTGTTTTAATGATGGGAATTGTAAGCAGATGGAGAAAGCATAGTCTCCCTACATTCACCTTTTAAGTAGGGTGTAGTTAAGGAAAAGAGCAGATGTAGTCCTCTTATATCTAAAGTTGTAGATCAGGAAAAAAGGAAGAAAGAAAACACTTTTCTGTTTTGAATTATCTAAGGAACAATAAAGCAAAAAGATAGAACATTTAAAAAGGTGTCCTCCCAAAGAAAGGTAAACTAATCCGCTGTTAACTAAGATGCAGGGTCACTGAATCTGACAAAAATCAATGTGCTTTGGCTATTTATACTCTTAGCAAGCCACTTGGAAAAATCCAGTCAAACCCAGTCCAAATACGTTTGACAGCTTCATAAAATTTATGAATTCACTTCAGATGCACGTTAGGTTGGACTAATAACCTTTTGAGTTCAGCTTTCCTGCTCCAGGCTGGACGCAGCTAACTGAACGAAACTCCCCTGTAAACACTAAGATCTTATCCTGAGGCTATGTGAAATGCAGAAATCCTAGCATTCTAATAATAAAACTCAAAATTAATTTTTGCTTACAGGAGACTGCCAAGGTTCATCTTCATTTTCTTCTTAAGTTCTTTTTTGGATCTAAGTTGTTCTACCACCGATAGTACATTTGCTAAATCCCATACAAACTCTTTCTTCTGACTTCATTTTTTTGGCTGATCAGTGGCCAAAATATATATAAATTCTTTCTACTTTTTCACTCATGTATATGATTACAGGTGCTGTCTTCCTTGCAATGATTTACAAGATCTAGGGCTGCGATTCCATTCCCTCACTGCGTCTTAGACTAAAGGTGGGAAGAAAGGTTTCTGAATGGTTTGCAAAAGAGGCATTCAGTGCTTGTAAAGGCAGAGAACAGCAGTGAAACCTTTCAATGTTTAAAGCAGATGGAAACAGAATAAAACCTCTCACCGTACAAACCAAGGATGGCAAATTATGACTCTCCATAGTAAAGGACAAAAAAATAATAAAAAAGGATTTAAAGACATTAAAAAATATCTCCCTTTGAAGTGAATAAATTGACAGCCCATGTTCATGCCCTGCTACTCTAATTTTTCTTGACCATATGCTACTATTCTGTTTGTCAAACCTCTCTTAATAATAACAAGGTTGGAAAGTTTGGTTTTTTTCTCTCTGGTATTATTTAAGAGACTGAATTATATTTATGAATGATCATGAAAAGACTGCTGGAATGTTAAGATTGCGCAGTCTCTTTATTCACATATAGCCTCTGGAAAGCTTATTTTACAATATCAGTAGGGAGGACAGAGATGAAATGGAGCACAAAGCATTCTTCATCAACTTTCTTCCTTCATTTTACAGGTGTCAAAAAAGATACATGATTCAAGTCAGTTGATATAATGCCATCTGACATCTCTCATGTATCACCTGATCTTCATGCATCACCTCAAAAGACCACAGGGCTCCAACATGTCCTGTGTCATACTTGCCAGTGCTACCCAGACTTTCCAGATTTCCCACTCTATCTCACACCTATGCCTGTGCAGCTGATATGAAATCAGAAAGGCTAAGTTTTGCTCTATCTCACACAGGAAATCCATGGCAGACCCAGAAATTAGACTCAGTTCACTAAAATGTCATCCCATAACCACGAGAAACCCCTGCTATTGCTGGCAATGAAACTTCAACAGATCATCACTTTTTGGTAGTGGGAAACTGCCTTCATTTTATACATCCTTCAACACAAAAAAAAAAACCATGTTCTATCTTCCAATCACTCTGACATGACTTTCAGCTATTTTTATCCGTAACATTTGATCTACTTCCTTCTCGTGTTCTGTCATGTACTGTTCCCAGTGCTGTAGCAGTAAATACTGCTGATGTGACCAAAATGAAGATTAAGATCCATTGAAGCACTAAGCTGTACATCTGCCAATCTAATATTCTAGTATCATACAAGCTGTGCTCTTCAGATGTGAAATTGTGTCTAGGTGATATAATGAAACTGTATCTATAGCACAATAGTTATGAGCCAAATAAAAAGAAATGTAATCATATATAAAAATATACAAGTTTAAGTTCCTCTAATTGTTTTGAGGTAGCAAGCTGATCTGTTTTCTTCCATTTCCCCACAAGGCCATATTTTCACCAATTCTGAATGTTTCAAATCTGTTTTCAAATTTAGTCAGGTGCATGGCTACATCTAGTGAACTGATAGAAGACTGAACTCAGGAAGTTATAGAATACTACTGATTGGTGTCTTCTGTAAGTCAATGGAGAAGCAAGAGGAATAGCAGACAACTCTGTGACAAAGCAAAAAAAAAAAAAGCAGAAGCATACAAGAGGAATAAAATTCACATGTTAGAGAGCACATTACCAGATTTCAGAGGCTATTTTGTGCTAAAAAAAGCTAGTTAGGACCAAAACCTCATCTTACACAGAGCAAGTAACATCCTTGAACATTTCTGCTCAAAACTGGAACTAGAAAAGTCAAATAACATGTGATGATGTTTTGAAAATGGTGGCAAGCCTCTGTCTGTAGTTTTCCATGAGTATGCTTTTCAAATTTTTCTTTAATTTTATAACTGTTTAATATTAAAATAAATTCTAAAGAGCCAATAAAGCTTAGGGCTTTTACTTAGCATTTGCACCAGCATTTGACAAAATCTCTTTGAAAATAGGGTGGGATCTGATATGATATTGCAGCCTCCTTTGTGATAACAGCATCCACAATGCCTGACCAATTTGATACAAATGCTATATGTGTGATCTATGACCCTGTTTGTGTGAGAATCTCTACTTTTGGATACTTGTTTCTTCACAAAGTTTCAAACATATTAAGATTGAGGTAGAAACTGAATCTAAAAGCAAGTAAGTTCAACTTTTGCAGGTCGAAAGAATATGCCTTTTGGGGGGGGGGGGGGAGGGTAGGGGTGTGTTTTGGTTTGGGTTTTTTAGACCTGTATCAGTCACACTAGGAGTGTCCCAATCAGCAGCTGTTCTGGGAATTCACAAACTACCTTTTTTGCATTGCAAACATAGACTGGCATATGTTGGCACTTAAGAACAATATGCCCAGAACATGAGGTCTAAACCTCTTTGCTATGATTCCCTTAATATTTCCCTTAAGTTATACTAAAGAATAAAATAAAAAAGATGGGTTTTCTCTCTCTTTGTTATGTAAAATATGCATCTGTATAAATAGTTGTCAACAGCTAATCAGAACTCCATGTTGAATAAATTACATGAATTGTTGATAGCTATCCAGAACTTACTGCCCCTTTTCCAGCTCACTAGTGATGAAACCAACTCCTGTTATTCCCAGACCCTTAGGACAAAGGACTAATCATGGCCAGCACCTTGCAGTGGAGAAAGAGATCACAAAAGGCTTGTACATCCATCACTACTTGTGTAAGTGTGTTAACAGCATAGCTGTCACTGTGCCCGATGATACTGGATCAAAGCCTTTGCCCCAGGTTTTATGACAATACAGGTAGCCAAATTGAGCAAATTTACCTCTTCTTTCAGAGGCGTTTGCAACAAATTCATACTTTGTGACATTTGCAGCACACTCATACTAAACCAACATGATTATATCAGTGCAGCAAGGAACCTAACAAAAAAGCATGTAATCTCTGCACTCACAGCAGCTTACAAAATTCTTTACTGTCTACAAATACTTAGTGAACATATCCTCTGTAATCAGGATACTGAAAAACTTATTAACTTAGTTTGTCTCAGAGAGCACTATACTGCCTTTTCTCTGCAAAAGAGCTTCCAAATTCATGATAAAAAGAAGAAAACACCATAAGCTGGGTTCAACAGTGATTAAGGAATTACAAAGAAACTTCTGAAACAAAGGAGGAGTCATCCTGGAAAAAAAGCATGAAAATTTGTTACTGGAGTGAAAGAGACCTTCAAGTGTAAACAGCAGGAGTAAAAACCTGGTTGACACCGACATCACTCCACTCACACTATGACCTGGCCACACACACACTCCACTCACACCTGCCAAGGCCAGGCAGAGCATCCTCCCTGTTGGCATCACAAGCAGTCAGCTCGCAGCTATGGCAGTGACAGCATAGGGTGCAGCAACAGGTACCCACACTTGGGCATCTGTATTTGACCTGGAAGGTTTTCTCACCAGCACATGGAGGTATGGAAAGGAGCAGGCATATATGTAAGCTGGGGCACCCACAGCTCCAAGAGGGGCTGTGTGCAAGTAGTGAAACCCACAGCTGAGAAGAGGGATGTGCATTTGTAATGCACATGTCTGACTTGTCAAGGAATTAAAAAAAAAAAAAAAAAAAGAAAGAAAAGAAGGGGATGAGAGACTTTTCCTGGAACAACTGACAGGAAACACAGCTCGAACACTGAAAGCATTCAGAAAGCATTCAGCACACCAGGGGCATGAGGATGAATCTTGAAAACAATGTGTGGTGAGCCTGAAGTGAGAGACCGTTGACTGAGCTACACCTTTGATCATGAACCAGAAAGCTTAACTTAAAAATTATGTTGAAAGAGTTTTATCATTAATACATGTGTAATTCTCTGAAGTATTGCTTTTTAATTAGAATTTTCTAATGAAAAAATACACTGAAAAAACCAAGTCTGCCTACCAAGAATGATGAACAAGCTTCCTAATGCTACTCTAGCCGTGCCACAGATTTCTTAGAGCTCATGGCCAAATGACTTCCTTTATCTGCTTTTGAAATAAGATCAGGGCTTCTCATTGTTGGGGTGAGCTAGTAACAGTTGCTAATTTGTATGTATAGACTATCCTACAGTTCTGTGAATGGTGCATAAAACTTTCTCATCTGCCCCCTGCCAAAAATAATAATAATGAGCTAGCTACTCAACAGAGATCTCAGCAAAAGCAGCTGGGCTCATTTATGTAAAGGAAGTGGAGAACGGGAAGGTGAATCAGCAAGGTACTGGTATGCAGGTACTCTGTGTAAGTGACAGATTTCCAAGTTCTTTCCAGAGAACCATGGCTTGAGGTTTGTCCTAGATTTCAGCTATGCCCTCCCTACCACATTTTGCTGGTTATTTTAACAGTGAAAAAGAATTCTGTTACCTTTTGAAAAAAAGCTGATAAACATTGTACAGACAGGAAAACCACTCATTCTGAAGTGGTTTCCTTTTGCCAGCCCCGAGGGATAACAGCTGCAGATGCACTGCTGGCCACAACTGCTTCAGGTGTTTCTCAGAGTCAAGCACCATGCCTCAGGCCACATGAAAAAGGAGACAGGATTGCCTTACAGCTTTGGTATTCACTCTAGAATGAGTAGGTTTGTGCAGACTGGGTTTTCTGTATCACTCCTGGAGCTAAGGTATGGTAATATGTAGATCTCACTAACTCCCTCAAGAGACAGAGAAGTTTAAAACAAAATAACTTGTTTCTAAAACCTCACTTTACATATGCTTGGCAAGTTTTGCATCTGGGACAGTACTGGGATTTCTTTGTTATTGTCCTGGAAAGCTTCTGTGAGCGTGAGGAAAACTAAAGCTAAACTCTGCTATCAAGCATAGAGAGAAAATTATTGCAACAGCTTCTTCCTTGTCTCACTGTAGTCTGTTGAGCTGGGAAAGTACAGGGTTTGGTCTCATTCCACAGAACAGCTGCAGGTAGTATGGGAAAAGTGCCCTCTCACTCTTCTATTCTTTTATTTTTTTCTTTCTTAACAGCTCCTTTGTTTCAGTCATCTTTTACCATTACCTCACCCACAGTCCTTCCACACACTTCTTGAAGTTTGTATACATTAACAACATCATAGGGAGGCTGAGCTGTGTGGACTTTCTACTTATCATAGAATAGGATGAAAACCAAGAGTTGATGATCATAAGGGGAAAAAAACCCCAGATAAGCTACAGGTCCAGGGTGATACATACATAAAAATATTGGTTTAGGCAATTATGTTATTTGCTTCTTGTCTTAGCATTAGCCCTCACTTCATTTCTTGAAAATGCAAGAAGTATACAATACTGAGTTAAATCTTGTGGTTGTCTGTCTTCAGAGAAGAAATCCCTGAAAGGATTCTTCTAGATTGCAAGTGCTTTTCTTTCTGAATACAAGGCATAACAAAAGTTAGGCAAAAAGGAAACAGGTGTGAGTATGAGCCAGTGAAAGGAAGCAAGTAAAATTCACAGAAATTACATTTGAAGAAACAGAATAGTCTGAAAACATGTCTGGTCTTGAACTGAACCTTTCAACTGAAAGATCAGGTAAACAGCATGCTCATTCAGTAATAAAGCCATAAATTTTATAAAAAATATATTTCTTATGTTGTAATGTTTTGAGGTCTGTGATAGTCTCTTGGGTTCAGAGACCATATTTTTCCAATTGTTTTGCTCTGTAACTGGAAACCATATGGAGCATTTGGCTCTGTTATACCACAGCTCCCTAATATTTGGAATGTTCCATAGCAACACAGTGAGACTAAACCAGATGACAAGTGAAAGTGGTGATGGTTATTCAACCAACGTAAGAGGCTGGCTTGTAAAACAAATCTCACTACAATAGGAGGCAAAAAGCAAGTTAAAAAAAGAGAGCCATATGCAAACAGTATTCTGAACTTCAGATGACGCAAGTAAATGGTGTTAGGTCTCTCTCTTATTATGAGATGACTTTAGAGGTTGATTTGCATGAAACATGAGAATACAGTAAGAATGTATTAAATATTCATCAAGGTTCATTGTAGCTTTCAGTTTAGCATATTGTGCTTATATCATCCCTGATGCACAAAGTTAGAGTGCCTATCTCAAGAAGAATGTCATTTTACACTCCCCTCATCCCCCCCCAGCAATAAGATGTCCTTATTTTGTCATATTCAAAGCAACATTATTTGTTTTTGCAAGAGATAATCTGCCTCATTCAAGGTCCAAAGCAAAACCATTACAATGGGAAGAGTTTTTCCATAGAAAAGAGTCAATGAAAAAACTTATTCGCAAACAATAAACATCTGGAAAACCAGTGGCATGACATGGCAATTCACTAGAGGAAGACAAGTATGAAGTATGGAAAATCCTGGCATTTTCCAGTGATAGGAGAAATTTTATCAGTAATTTCACTGTTGATCTGCATCCTTCTGGTGTGAGTGAAGACTTATTCATTATTCAGCTCAGAACTTAGCTTTCCTATTTACTGAATTGTTGTCTTTACTTATTTTGGTCCTAGGTCCCAATCTTTATATTAAAAGCCCAGGTCACCTTTATTTGATACTCTTTTGCCTTTTAACAGCGAAAAAATCCCACTGTGAGACTGGTATTGAGCTTCTTCCTTCTGAATAACAGTAACAAGATGAAGGAAGTGACAACTAAGAAGACAAAAAAAAAAAAAATACACCTGTGCTTCTATACACAGAATGTGTATATATGCAAGAATAACAATCTATTATATTACTATTTTATTTTCTATTTGTAACACCAGCATTAGGTTTGGTGCTTCTATCAGTCACTGAGTACAGCATGTTCCAATACATAGCTTGTGTGTTAAGCATGACAGCCAAGGTTTAAATGAAAACCAAGAATAAACTCTGAGAAGATTTGGAAGCTGCAAAGCTGCTTTTAAGTAGCACTCATAGTAAAACACATAGGGAGATCTAGAAATATTTCCTAACAACTATGTTTTCATCACATTTGCTGCAGACATTCTGATATTACCTATGGAAAGAAAAGAGCTGGTATACTATAACATTTAAAGGGATATTAGAGATAATGTGAAGTCATATTCACGTACATATCCACACGCTTTTACAAATATCTGACACTCTTAAGACAGATAATATTTTTTTTTAAAGTCCTTTTTGCTTCCTCTTAGCACTTGCCGAGGCAGTACCAACCAATAGAAAAGCTAACTGCATAAGGGAGTTATCCTGTGGTTTCCAGGCCCCATTTTTCAGGCCAAGGTTAGAAGAACATATACCAAGCTTTGATGACTGCTTTCAGAGTAACTCAGAGCAGCACAAAAAAGCTCAGCAGTTAACAGCAAAACTATTATTATCACGAAAGTCAGAGGGTTCCATTTCCTGCTGCTTAAATGAAACCTTCCCCCCAGATTTGGTTATCTTAGTTTGCACACTGAATTTGCTTGTCTTCATCTTCAAATTCATTTCAGAATTAAAAGGAAATGGTTGCACATATTAAAACTCACCTGGTTTACAGTACTGCAGAACTTATATGTGCAGCACACAGTCAATGGGGAATTCCAGACCTGCCAGCATATAGCCTATACCACAGAAACAGCAGTTTTAATCGTCTATGGAAGTCACATAAATGAGGCCAAAATAATTAGTTTTCACCACTGGTGGGGAACTGGTGGGACATAGTAGTTAGTGTTTTAATAATGACACATATTAGGAAACTTCATTCCAGGTTGTGACAACCCATCCTTTGAATAAAGATTACATTCAGTACTTATGTCAGCCAAGGTCTATAGACATCCAGATAAATAATTAATGAAGAACTGATTTTGAATGACAGGGGCCTATCTTTCCATGTCTTGTAATTTAGATGTGTGAGAAGTGGCTCTGCTTAATTCACACTTTTGAGAGAAGTCTGATGCTTAGGACCCTGAAGAGGCAGATATGCATTTTAGTTAAATCATAAGCACCTACATAAGCTCTGTTACTAGCACTGCAAGGAGAAGGTATGGGAAGGATTGGGCTGTTCTTAATCAAATTCATGCACCAAAGACTTTGCTAAGCATTCAGACTGACATCCTGAATGATGCATGCCTGAAAGCAGGTGCCAAGCACAGGCACTGGTAATACGGCTGAGTGCATTCCAGGGTATTTGTCTTGTCAAACATAAAACCACTTGTTTGTTACAAATAACTTGTTTAAACTAAGAAGTGTTTGATTGAAGAGGAGCTCCATTTCCAAAGAAACAATAGACTCGCATTGTAACAATGTCTTTGCCCACATTTTTCCCAGGAATAATATGCTAACCGCTGGTAACTTGATTTCCCCAAAGCACAGATGTGCCATTTGTTCGCAAGTAGTAGCCGTTCCAAACATTTCATAGAATCATAAAAAGATTTGGGTTGAAACAGACCTTTAATGTCATCTAGTTCAACCCCCTTGCAGGGATGTCTTCAACTAGATCAGGCTGCTCAGAGCCCTGTCCAGCCTGACCTTAAATATTTCCAAGGATGGAGCATCTATCACCCACCTCTCTGGGCAACCTGTCCCACTGTTTCACAACCCTCATTGTAAAAAAATGTATTCCTTATACCTTGTTTGAACCTACCTTCTTTTAGTTTAAAGCCATTACCACTTATCCTATCACTACAGGCCCAACAAAAGTCTGTCCCTGTCTTTCTTATAAGCCCCCTTTAAGTACTGAAAGGCTACAAAATAAGGTCGCCTCAGAGCCTTCTCTTCTCCATGCTGAATAATCTCAACTTTACTAGCCTATCCTCATACAAGAGGTGCTCCATCCCTCAGCTCATTTTTATGGCCCGCCTCTGGACCCAGTGCAACAGCTTCATGCTTTCGTGTACCAGGGACCTCAGAGCAGGGTGCAGCTCTCCAGGCGGGGTCTCACCAGAGTGGAGTAGAGGGAGAGAATTCCTTCCCTAGATCTGCTTGTTGGCCGTGGTTCTTTTGATGCAGCCCAGCAAACAGCTGTCTCTCTGGGCTGTGAGTACACATTGCTGGCTATATTGCAGCTTTTCATCCCCCCATGCCCTTCTCTGCAGGGCTGCTCCCAGTCTCTTCACCGCACAGCCTGTATTGCCAGCAGGCTTGCCTCCTACCCAGGTGCAGGACCTCGCACTTAGCCTTGTTGAACATGGGCACACTTCTTCAGCTTGTCCAGGTCCCTCTGAATGGCATCCTGTCCCTCAGGTGTGTCAACCACACCACTCAAGCTTGGTATCATCTGCAAACTTACTGAGGACGCGCTGGATCCCACTGTCTATGCCCTTGATGAAAATATTAAATAGTACTCATCCCACAACACCCCTAAGGGACACTACTGTCACTGATCTCTATCTGGACATTGAGCCATTGACCACTACTCTCTGGGTGTGATTTATCACAGGTTTCTTTCTCATAAAACTAAACTGACACTAATCACTCTTCTAGGAAGTCAAAACCCTTTCCCAGAATAAATTAGAACTCCCTACATTTTCCTTGTCCAGGGTTAGCTTCTTCTTCCTCAAACAGCTGGACACTCTCCGAGTCCTGAGAACACTCTCCTCATTTCATCCTTCTCCATTTCAGCATCTCCTTCGCAGTGTCTATGCATGCAGCAGCAACTATTTAAATACTAGTAGAATATCAGCCCTTTCCTAAACAGCCCAAGCTCTGCAAGAATGAGTGTGCAAACTCATAAGGCACTGTAGCAGCTTTTGTTTCACTGTGTGATCAGCACCAGGACTGGCTTTGCCTTGGAGGTTGAATAGACTGAATGAGGCATGCATGGGTGGCAGGAAACAACCTTCTTGAGTATCACGGAAATCAAAGATTCAGCTATACTATCAGGATATGTCAGGTGCAAGTCATATGGAAGGATAGGGTGGTAGACTAATAGGATGGATGGAGTCTGTCCATGTGGTACAGCTTGTAAAATGTGAGTTTACACATAAAACGGAAATGACAATAAAATATGAGGAAATTCAAGTCTTTCTGTTGCACACATTCAAATACCTGATAATTCAAAGTAGACAGCAAGTGAAATTCAAAGTAAATGACAGGAAATGGAACTAAACTCTTTTACTTCCCTGGTTCATCACAAGCAAAGTTAGTTCAAGGAGAATATCACAGAAAACATTTAGCTTTTAAATCTTTATATATTTAGATTGAGACTGAATAGCTATCATCAGTTTTCCCATTTCTTAAAGTAACTTCCTGTTACTTCACCTATATACTAGGCAAGTATTTTTAGAGGGAGATGGATGAAATGGTATTCTGAATGATGCACTTTTGGTATGCAGCTCTTATTAAGAAAAATTAATTGGAAATCTGCATTAATTTCTACAGTTACTGTTCTTTTCTAAGCAGAATTCTTGTAAATGAATTCTACTTCTATAGTGTGGCTTTCATTCATATGTTATAGATAGGATCTCAGGATAAATCAAGTTGGAAAGGAATTGAGGAGCTTTCTAGTCCAAAGCCCTGCTCTCAGTGGGATCAGCTATGAACTTTGATCATGTTGCTCAGGGTAGTCTGAGCAAGAACTACCAACCAGTCTGGTCTGGAAAATCTTCAAGGATGGAGATGGTCTAGGGCCCCAGGCAGCCTGTTTAACTGCTTGATTTCCCTTAAGGAGGGAAAAGGTTTTCTGCATATCCATGAACTGCTCTTATGCCAAACTGCACCCATCGTGTCTCATCCTCCTACCACACACTGTTGTGAGAGCCTGATTTCATTTTCTTGACAAACCCCTGATAAAGATGCTTTCCAACAACATCCTTACACAATTGAACAGCATTTCTAAAGCCTTCTTTTGTAGCCTGCCTGTTCTTCACCCCCTGTATGCTGCTGTCTTGAATCAGCTCTGTCATGAGTTCCCTGTTTAACTAAGTCAGTCTGATATATCTGCTTGTTTTTCTCAATGCCAGGACAGACCCTCCTTGTGTCTGGAGTAACTTCCAGTAACAAGGCAATTTTCGGATGAACCCATCCGTGTGAGGGGATTTTTGGTGAAAGCTGTATCTGCACCGATGTGATAATTCAGCTAGGAAATATGTAACACAAAGTATAAAATAGACACTTGAAAATGTTTGTAGTTCTACAGAAAAGTCTTTATAAGCATGATGGCACTTTAAGCTTCAGTAATATTTTTCTTGTTCAAAAGTGCCTAAAAACATTTTCAAAATGGAAACCATGAGTTCTAGCTTGCTGTCTGTGTTCAATCAAAGTAGTTGTTATTTTAAAAGTGAATGATACAGAATACTACCATCTATTAGAACAGCAGGAGAGAAAAAGCAACTTTTTTTTTTCCATTAAGATTCAGGTGAAACTGAAGCCTGCCAATTTCAACAGTTCAACTTGTATTGTGCTCACATATCACATTTCCTTTTGACAGTGAAAAAACTCTGCAAACTCTGCTTCATATCAACTACCTCAGGCCCTGTTCTCACATTTTTTTGCTTAATAACACCGAAGAAACAATGCACTGGTTCAGTGCATCAGTGTGCAACTGCATAAGAACATGAGTAGGTAATCAGAAATATGTGCGTTTCCCAGACGGTGTGCAATGAACATTTCCTGCACTACCAAACATCAGACACAGGAAGCATCACCATCAGCACTCAAAAGTCACTGTACTGCATTTTTTCTATCTTTTTTTACATTCAGGTGTCAATCATTATGGCTAAGAACCAAAAGTCCCCTGATTTCACAGAAATGAAAGTTTATCTATTTCACACTGAAAGTCTCAGAATGAAAAGGATCTAAATTCTGAAAAACTGTATAAGCTTAATTACACTCTAATTTAGAAATAGTCATAAGAAAATGGAGAGTTACTGGATATGTAACTTGGAATTAAATGTGCTTCAGTAGGATGAAGAAATATACACATAACTCCTTGCACTGACTCTATACTATAAACACAATTGTTAATGCTAACTATATTTATCATAAAATATTAATATTTTTCTGTAAAGATAAGTTATAGAGGTTTGAAAAGATATCATAAAGAGACACTTCTAATAGCTACTAGTAACTTACAGCAGCCACATGAAGTAGCCACAGAAGTTAGTAATATGATGGAAGTCACACAAGCTAGGAACTCAGTGCCCATGGAAATATTTGGATATGGAGACAAAACAAAAACCTGTTTAATGTCTTTACAGAGCTAGTAGGCATACCAGAATGGATGTAGGGAATGGACTGTATTTTAGTCTTTATATGAGCCATAAAAACTGGGAACACTTTACTTTTACACTCTCCATAGTAATTTCAAGAGCTCCTGCCAAGTCTCCCCTTCACTGTCATGGTAAAAAAGAGCAAAACAAAGAAAAACAAACCAACCAATCTCCATAAGGTCATCTACAAAAGCTAGGGGAACCCCTAAAAAAAATCCCCTAAAAGTATTCATCACATAATTCAGAAAAGACACGTCAATTTTGGACACAACTGGCAGTTTGCAGGAATGTTTCTGTGAAGCCATGTTGTACTGAGGAAGTGAAAGAACTAAAACAGAATTCAGGAAAGTTCTGATCACTTGTCCTCCAGAGAAGACTGCTGAGCTGAAACAGTGAGCTAAACATGTCCTTTTACTCACTTTATACTGTCCACAGAAAAGTGCAACAAGACTTTTTTCAAGAGCAAGATTGATATCTAAAGTTTAACTTGTGGTGTTCTAGGTAAGCTTTAGACTTTAGATATTTTTCAAATACAAAATTCCTCTTGTATTTGAGAAGTCTGTTGCCATTCGTAACCCATTCTGGGTTATGCCTTACTGGTTGCAAAAACAAAGTTAACATTGAATTAATTAGGAATGAAAGCTTACATTGGGAACATCTGAAAGTTGAAACCAAAGAAATATCTCTCAACAAAACTCAGTGTTCAATCAGATCAGTCCAACACCAAGAATGAGACCACTTAAACCACTAGGAAGATTTTCATCTCAGCGGCTTCAGGATTTCATTCCAGAAAACATTTTTGTGTAGCAGAAGTTACACCTAAAAGAAAATTCCTGATGGATGCCATCATTCCATTATGGACCAACTACATGATACTAGAGAAAATTTTAATCTTCCAAAATCTTATTCCTGCAGTTCAAAACTCATCATGTGTGTCCCCCCTCCCCTCCCCCCAATTTGTAAAACAAACACTGCTTCCTTTCACATAGAAACTAGTTTCTATTTCCTTTAAGTGCCTCTTTTGCTTCAGAGATTGACTATCAGTAGTTCACCTCTTTAGGTCATGTAAAAGAAGCATTTCAAAGAAGTCACTTGGTTTCATAGCTAAGTTAAAGCTCAGCTACATGACTGGCTAGTGAATATTCTGCAATAGGGCAGCATTACTTGACTGGGCACACAAGCACAGCCCGTGAGCCCAGCAGAGATTTGATTAGCTAAGTGTAGGATGAACAGAAAGAGTACAGTAAAGCTAAAAATTAGCCATACATGGAAGCTACCACCTTGCCTAAGCCAAACCATAACATTCAGAAACAAAACTGGGTGGAAATGGAAAATAAATGAGGGTAAGGCCAGTCAAGAGCGACCAAAAAGAAACCTAAAAGCAGAAGTCAGAAGAAGCAGCTTGAAATCATTTACACCAGCAAGTGGGACTTGGGGAGTCCATGGGATCTTCTACCCTTTTAGCTTTAACTAAGCTTGACCAGTGCTGTAATTTTGGAAATTCCTCACATTTTGTCTCTTTGGCATTCTACCAAGAAGGTGCTGGAAAAAATGGAAAACAATACATGGAAACAGGTTGACTACTAGCAAGTATTTGCGAGTTACTTCTGTGCACTTTAAGAAGTTAATTGCACTACTCATCACAAACCTACAAGAGATCTGGAAAACAGAAAAAAACAGCTGATCATAGCCAGCTGTACTACTGTTCGTGCAAAAAAGACTCCTCTGTTCTTTACTGGACAAAGTCAAATGAGGCAATGCCAGCTTTAGAACAAAAGCAGATTCTGTATCAAATGATGGTATTATTCCAATAAGCCCTAAACCTGTAAGTCTCAAAATACACATTTTGCAACTTCCTGTAATAATAATAATAAGCGAAAAGGAGGCTAATGAATAAAGTATTTCAAACAGTTAGTCATCATGCTTTTCATGAAATAGAGCAAAGTATGACACAGGTAGTAGAAAAAGCATTACAAGATGGTGGGAGATGAAAGAGACAGGTTTGTCACCATCCACCTCATGATGAAACTGAAAAAAACAAACCCAGCAAATTAGGAGTACAGGAGTTATATGAAAAGCTTTCCACTGGGGCAGGACATAACTATTCTTCATGTTAAATCCCACCAGAGCCTGAACTACACTTCTATCTACAGAAAGCAAGGATAGTGGGCCTATGGATGAATGTACAGGATCTTGAAGTATTTTTTAAGTTAAGTTAAAAATAAGTAGCACTTTTGACACTACAAATGTCAAGTCAGGGCATGAAGAACAATAGAATCATGCAAGCTGCAGGGGACCAACATCTGTGGGGTCTAGTCCAACTCCTGCTCAAAGCAGGATCCTCTACGATACCCATATTCATAGTTAGCAAACTATTTTTAATAGAGGAAATTCCAGGTGTTTTCCTGTGGTCTACAGAAGCAGAACATAACTCAAGTAACAAAAAAAAAAAAAAATCAAGTCAGTCCTATTAATCTTATACTTTCTCTTCTGTAATTGTACAAATACCCAAGTATTTCTCGCATTCTTGAAATCGGATAACTCATTTAGGCTCAACAAATGAAATCTTACAGACGAGCAGGCTCACACAGAAAGAGTGAATCAGTCAGTAAAATATTCCATCAAGAGAAAAAGGATGCCTTGAAGATCAGTTACTCAGAGGAAGAAAGTAATTGTTCACAGTGAAAAAAAAAATGAATAATAATCAAACTCCTGTGTTGAGATGCCTGCTACTGATTGCAGTAGGCTTTGCCTTTGCAGTTTGAACAAAGCTTACAGAAGAATGCAAGGATTATTGCTTTATATTCTCTTTACACCTCCTATGACCTAAAGCTACAAGTTTAGGTGCCACTTCTTCCTAGAGACACAGTGTTCATCCCTTCTCCAAATCAGATACTTGTAACTCTGACTATTGTTTCTACTTTCTCCAATCTTACATGAATCTTCACACAAGCTGACAAACAGACCTGGCTTAGAGTGAACCAGAGAGGCAGCGCTGATTTTCTTTGCACAGGGATAAAGAGGTAGTCTTTTGCAGCATTAGTAGCCCAGAGACTTGGGCATACTGATTTGGAAGATTGGAGAGGGCCCTCAGATGACAGCTTAGAGGGTCAGAACATAACATTTGCAAAATGAGAACATTAAAAATTCAGAACATGAGAACATCAGAATATAAGAACATCAACTAAGGTAAGTTGGTCTGCTTAATATTCACAACTCTTTCCTTCTTTATAGTACAGTACTTCACCTACTTCTCCTTCCCTTTTGGCTGCCTTCAAGCCCAGTACCACCGGTATCCTTAAAGCAAAGACTACTACCTACTTCAGAGCCCATTGGTGTAATATCTTCCAAGTGGCCAGATACAATCTTCCCACAAGTAGGCATTTTTTCTTTAATGGGCTTTACTTCTCACCTATTCCAAACTTCCTCCAACAGGTAGCAAATGCAGCTTCAAATAAATAAATAAATAAATCTCCTGTATTTATTTCTGTTAGTGTGTAACATTACCAAGTAATGCCATTTCCAATTGATCTCCCAACAATGTCAACAGTAGAATAGGCTGTACAGAAGCTGGGAAAAACTTCAGCCTTACAGAGGTTTGTTGGCTGTAAGACAAATTCATGCAATGTGCCAGAAACAAGCTTGTGGCCTCTGCAGAAGCCTTATTTCAGAATTCTTTAAGATAGGAATGCAAAAGCTCACAGTGAAATGAATCTATTCCACCCTACTAACTACACTGTTACCTAATACTACTAACAGGGCTGATCTCCTCCACCAAATAAAGTACCTGGAAAACAATTCAAATACTGTGTGACAGCAGCATTACCTTGATCTGAGTGACAAGAATTCTATTCTTTATTTACTCAGGAAAATAGTTATTGCAAGAAAGTGAAATACAAAGACCATGCAGCAGCAGGCGATAATACCTTTCTAGAGGAAGGTCTGAAGCAACACCTGTAACATGCATTGATACGTTTAACAAATCCCAAAGGTAAAGTTAATAACTTCATTTTAAATAGAGATCAGGCATTCCTTGTCTGGCAAATGAACTGTCAACAGTCCTGCGTTAATAATAGGCAGAAACAAGCAAACCTTCCTATTCTTCAAGGGAGCAACTCTATCTAGTTCCTCTTAGACTCACAGAACCTAACTGGTGGCTTACATATATCTACTTGTAATTATAACTTTGAGACATTGCCCCACCTTTAACCTGAGCTGACAATGTACAGAGAGATACGGTAGGGAATAGGCATTTTCCTTTTATGTAACTTCTGTGTGTAGCCTTTTACCCTTTTACTAAACCCTTTTGAGAAGCATTTGGACGCAGCATCTCTATAAACTTCCCAGTAATTCACTGAAGACACCTGCTAACCAAACACACCTGCTAACCAAACACAATAAGGCACTGGGGGAGCTGAATATCAAAACCCAGTGTGCTAG
This sequence comes from Ara ararauna, assembly GCA_028858755.1. Taxonomy (NCBI): domain Eukaryota; kingdom Metazoa; phylum Chordata; class Aves; order Psittaciformes; family Psittacidae; genus Ara; species Ara ararauna. The sequence continues at coordinate 17,060,124 of CM054382.1, read as the reverse complement.
GTATGAAGACAAATATGGTACTGATAACATCTCTTCCTTCATTTTTAGCCTTGGTCAGGGGGATTGAGAGCAGTTTAGTAAATACTTCTGCATTACAAAGGTCAGTGTTTACCTGATAAGCATGGAGATACGTGTTTCCTGCAGTACAAACTATACAGACACATCTATGTCACTGCTAATATTCAGAGGACCAGAAGCCTCCTGTGGTTAAAACCACCCTGACGCAGACCGTCTGTCCTTGCATGCACATCTGTCTGCAGTCAGCTTTCAGTCTTCCCAAGTCCTTTGCATCACAGTCCACTATGAAACTGCAGACATGTGAGCAAGTTCTCAGTTACCATGATCATATGCAGCCCTGTACAAATCATTCATGAGCCATTTATAAGTAATCAAAGTTGTACACATTATTTAATAAATCAAAATTTTTGAAAATTCCTAGGAAAAAAAACCCAAACAACAAACTGAAACCCACAAACAAGTAGGAATTGGGATGCACGCAGACCAGATTAAGTACTTAAGCCTCTAAATCATCACCCCAGATAAATAAAAAGGGGGTAACATGTAATTCTTCATTTTGCTTTCTATTCATGGTTTCTTATTTGCAGTGGAACTCAAGTATGTAGAAAGACTACACACCTTCCACGAACACATTGTAATGTTCACAATGGCATTACAAATAAATTTAATCAACCTTTATACATGCCAAATTACTTAAAATTGTGGAGGCATTCCTGAAATATGGCAGTGCGCTTCCTAACAATCTGACTTGGAAAAATTGAATAAGGTCTTGCTACTTCAAACCCCTTTCCTATGAAAATAACTTTTAAGCATTTTCACAAACACATATGTCTAAACAAGTAAGATGGCTCCATCTAACAGCATTCTGGTTTGAAGAGCAACTAGTGACTTGTAAACAGTGTGCTGCATGTGGAACTTAAATACTGACATTTTAAAGTACTTTCTTTCTAATATTCCATTGAGCCCACCTAATCAGTTGTAAAATACAAAATTTCAGAACACATGCATTTGGCAGGTGAATTTTGTCATGCTAAAACTGCAGTATTTGCAGCCCATTTGATACAACCAAGAAGTGCTTCTGATTTGAAAATACCAATCAGAAAGGAACAAGAATTCAAAGTTCTAAAGCGGATTTTTTTTTTTTTTTTTTGTAACACAGGCGCAAAACAGACCCGAAGTAATTCGGTCTCATCCGGTTTAACCTCAACCACAAGACACCGCTGTCTGCTTTCTTTCTCAAAAGACTCACGTCATTGTGCACTGCAAAAAAGGGAGCTTCCACAGTTTGTGATGAGCATACATGATAAACAGATCTGTTCACACCAACTAGCAGGCTGCCTGCGTCAATAAAAGGCAGTGTCAGAGTCGGTGAACTAACATTTGGTGCTTGGAGGCTTATCATTGCAAGTCGCTTCGCATTAAGTAAAATGCCAGGATTTTTTTTCCCACACAACAACATGACTGAATTAAATGGAAAAGACGACTGCAAGCTTGGAGAAAGCAAAATCCACAAAAAGAAGCAAAAGGCTTTGTAAGTATATACATTTTAGCATAAACTCAAACATATTATAAGTGAAAATGATACTAGAATGTTGGACATTAAGAATTAGCACCGTGGTTTGGGCTAAATGACTGCAAAGCCTACTCAAAGCCCAGGACTATAGCATCATTAAAAATAGCTTGACCTGATGCATACCAACGAGTTGAGTCTCTTAAGTAGTCAGGAGCAGATTTTGGATACACTGGGAGCCTCTTTATCTGTTCAAAAAGATTACTTCTCAGACTTCAGTCACAGGATGGAGCTCTCTGCCTCAGTTTAAAAGTTTAAAGAATTTTAAGCAGAATTGAAATGCAACTGCAATTTTCATGAATTTCAAAAATGTCTGTTCATTGGTTCCAGTGGTGCAGATCTCAAAAATTATTTGAAGTCCATGGTACCACATATCGAATCTGGGATCAAGACTTCTAGCTCCAGAAATGTCATGTAAGTACTGAGATACATTAAGTTATAACGATATATATCTGGATTACTATGTAACTATTCTATATCTAAACTACTCATAGAATGACAAATATTAGAATACTGCCTAGAATTTCCAAAGTACAAAAAGAGGTGAACATTAGCAAGTAGAAACAATTAATGGAGTTAAGGGTTTTTTAGTGATTTGATATGTTTGCATCAAACAATAAGTGAGAAGACACCTCAGTTAAATCTCTTTTCTTCAGAGGGATATTGTGTTCATTCTCTAAAGAGCAGCGGTATTACCATTTTCATTTCAGGAATATGGAAACAGAAATATGAATATAAAATTATTTGCCCATGCTTACAATAAAAGCTTATCTTTCTTGGAACAGAATTTAGAATAACATATTGTTTCTTGGTTTTCCATCTCTTATTATTTCTCCCAATGAGGGTTTGCCTCCAGTGTCTCAGATTATGAGAAAGCCATAAGTTTAATAAATACCTGGTACATGTTCCTAGAAGAGAATAATTAATTATAAAATATGTCTCCGTAAAAAACCCACATGGTTTCTTGCCTAAAGTCTTTATTTTTCTTGTCATCTTAGGCTTTCTGCAGAGGAAGTAATACAGTGGTCCCAATCTTTGGAAAAGCTCTTGGCCAGCCAAAGTAAGTCTATTACTTAACTATGACATCACTGATATTCTGAAGACAAAATTTTATCTAATCCCACCCAATAAGCAAAGCTGTAGTCTTCTGCAAACTCCACCAGAAAATGGCCAGTTGCATTTCAGTTATTTACAGCACTAGTGTTACAGTTACTGTTACAGCTTTGCTTTCAAGCTGTGGTTTTAGGGGTTTTCTTGTGGGGTGTCCCCTTCCATTTCCTACTTGCAATACAGCAAATAAACCCCAAACAGTTCAGTTCAGTGCTTTTTGATCAGTCTTCTGTCCTTGCATAGCACACCAGTTTAATTTGAAATTCTCTCTACACTTATACCCTAAGATAACCTATTGAGGGAGGACTAGAATCCATTGATGCATTTTAGTACCCAGGATCCAGATCTGAAAGCATTGGACATAATTAGGAAGACACCCATCACCCTTTAATATTAGATTATCTGTAATATGTTGAAGAAGGTAACAGTGTATATTGGCAAGATTTTGTAATAGATTTCCATACAACTCCTGCTGCTTATTTTATCTTTCCTGGTCACAAATATGATACTACAAATGCTGATGTATTTATGTTGGCTTTAGGTGGTCAAAGTGTCTTCCGAGAGTTTCTGAAGTCAGAGTTCAGTGAGGAAAACATCGAGTTCTGGTTGGCTTGTGAGGATTACAAGAAAACCAAATCTGATCACTTACATGGCAAAGCAGAGAGGATTTATGAGGAGTTTGTTCAGTCAGATGCTATTAAACAGGTATGTACAAAGTTAATCTGTGCAGTGTTACAGCACCAAGGATTTTAGAAAATCAGAATGTAGAAGTGTAGCTTCACTGAAATGGCTGTTCATTCAGTTACATAGGACTAATATTTTTTATGAGCATAGTTGCATCATTACTGTCTTGACCTGCAAGATTATCAGATCTCACAAGTAGAGCCAGAGAATACAGGCTGGTGCTTGGAGCATCACTAGTAGGAGCACCAGTGGCTGAGCATATGATGCTGTTCTGAGTCAGCCCAGTTTGAATTACTGCTGGTCCTTTGAGTCAGACGCTTAGAGAGAGCATGGCTAGTAAGAGAACCATGGAGTTCTTCTTGTCTTTTAAAATATGCATACACTCTGGACAATCAGAAGTTGTAGATGTTGATCATATTTCAAACTGGAGAATCTCATTCTACACAAGATTTCTCCCATTGTTGTAACTGGAGGTTTAATTGGATGTTGTTCCACTACTTACCACTTCGTTGAGTTGTATTACTTCTGACTCCCTGAGAAACTGCATTTCTATATCAAGTAGCAATTTCTTGTGCATAACTGGGATATAAGTATTACAATTCCCTCATTTTGCAGTTCTATATTGAACTATCACACTGAGTTGTAATGCTGTGAATTCGTTTATTGACAAAAAGTGACAAATACAGAAAGAGTTAATTTTTTAAATGCCAATTTCATTTGTTTTTCACTTTCCAGATCAATATTGACTATCAGATGAGAGAAGCAACTGCCAAAAGGGCTCAAGACCCAACTCATACAAGTTTTGATGAAGCACAGAAAATGGTGTACATCCTCATGGAAAGGGATTCATACCCCAGATTTTTGAAATCCAGAGCATATCTGAACCTTTTGAACCAGCTGCAAACCAGCACTTCGAGATGAAGTGTTTGAGGCAATGAAGAGACAAAGAGACTCTGTGTCAAATATCCTGTGGAAAGATACTTCAGGGTGGTTGGATCTCAGCAAGGAGAACCTCTGCCAAGAGAGGAAGGGTACAAGTGAAATGCAAACAGCTCCATAGCCGAGAAAGCACAGGATAAAAGCTGGCAAGACTGTTACAAGAGCAAGAGCAGCACAGGGAGAAAATCCTCTCCTCCTATACGCCATGAAGTGAGGACAGGATACGGATACTATTTACTGTTTGAACTACACTGTGAATTTTGAACCAAATCCTAGCTCCCAAAGAACTGTTGATTATAAGGAAGCATAAGACTAGCAAGCTGAGTGTTGGGAAAGAAAAGGAAAAAGGATGACTGAACATTTTGTGATAACAAGAAAATGCCCAGACAAGACTGATTAATGGATTTTTCTTTTTTTAATCTGTGAAGTGTTAATAAGTGAGTGCACCTCCATGATGCTATTATGCTATGTAATTATAAATTGTCCTGTATTAAAATTTATATATGTTAAGTTATATAAGACTTATATAAGCTGTACTTTTACTAAAGTTTGTATTCAACAGACAGGTATGTAGCATTTTTTCTGTTTAATTTATTGCAAGATAATAAGCAACTCTTCAATCATCTCTACTTAAAATAAAGTCTTATAACCATCTTACATCTTATTGTAAGTGATCTTTCCATTGTAATTACTGAAATATTGAAATACACAGTTCCCTTCTGTCCCCCTATGCCACTATTTCCCACCACTTTATTCAAATATTAATTTTCCCTGCATCACCCTTTCATATTTTTGTTTTACCCATTTAACACAACCATAATGCTAGTTTTCTGGAATAGGTGATCATGATCTACATATACGCACTGTCATGACCCTCAAAAAAGAAAGCAAACAAACAGAGAAGCAGGTCTAAATTTCCTTCTGATTTTTTCATATTCCTCCAGCTACCAGCAGCTAAGTCAAATCTCAAATATAGAAAACATTTCATCACTGATCCTACAATTCAACCTCTTCAATACTGATGTCATGTTGATCACAGCAGATCACCCATGCTTGCTTACATAAAGAGGCAGCAACTGGTGAGACACACTAGCAGTCACATTCCATGTGATATTAGTACTACTCAACCTAATCTCAACAATATCCAGACTCTAATTTACAATACCAATATGTTTATCAAATGTCATTTAATTTCTTTGCAAATGTTACATTAAATTTACTCTACAATATGCAATGTTCTATGAGTAGCCTGTACCAGAGTGGGCAATGATAAGAACTAAAGAAGAAGAAGAAAAGTTGTGATTGTACTTGAACTATGTAACTACAACACAGGCACTACCAAATGTGATGTATGTATGACCTTGTGACTTCAAGAGTTCACAGTGAAAATAAATCATTGCATGCCTTGGTCTTAATGAGTTACCATCATGAGACACAGCTATCACACGGGTTGCAATACAAGGTTTTATCTCACCCTTGCAGATTTTCCACTTTCCAAAATAACACGAGCTTAGTCAGGCAGACTCTGTTATTCCAAACCAAATGGAGCAGCTGTAAAGCCACAGACGTCACCTCATGGGGAAAGCAGACCATGTTTGTACTGCCACCCTGTGGTGACCTTGGAACGTCCAAGAGAGGACAAAATCTTCAGCATTACAGGCAAAACTCTTCTAGAAGGAACATAAAGTGGCACTTGCTGCCAGCTTCCACCATCACCTACTGTTGCAGCTGGAAAAGCACATCTTCCTACTTTCAAGACCAGTAAATGCGGAACAAAATATGGTCTTGCAGTATTATTTTCCTTTTGATAAATATGTATGGCTGAGTGAGTCCAATTGCAAAACCTGATGGTCCTGAAACAGTGTAAACCAGTGAGAACATTGTTTCCAGTTGGCTTTCTCTTACATGAATTAATTTTCCAGGATGAGGAAAAATAAAACCAATTCCTGTGAAGTAGGAACAACTATACCTCCCACACAAGGGGCATCCTCATGTTTGTTCTGACACAGCTAACATGGGCCAAAGGTCACTGTTCACATAGCTTCAACCTCACCAAAGACAAGAGAGCTATGAAATATCTACCCCCTGAATAGACACAGCCTTCAAGTAACATTAATGCCCTAAATTAGTATAGGCCCAGTCTTCATTTACTCCCCCCCATTTTCACAGTTTGCCATATTTAGTCACACACCTGTATGAAATTTCTGACTAAAATATCTCATAGTATGGCAGTTAAGGTTTTATTATTTATGGCTTGCTGGTGCCTGAGATCATTGTTCATCAGAAGCAATTTCACCTACTGTTGGGAAGACTGCTAGGTAGGATACACATTTCCAACTTAACATAGGTCTTGAAGACTGATAAAGTGAAAAGAAGGCAGACTCTGGAGCCATGCCATGGGTCTGGATGATACAGTAGACACTGCTCATCATCACTGTGTCCAGTGACCTTGCACTGAGCAGAGCATATCTTTTCACTAAAGACTGAGTGCAGACCACCAGAGCTGCTCAGGTATTCACAGACGCTGCCTGGCACCATGCACCATGACCTCCTGCAAAGAGTCACTGGGTCCAACTGTACAGGAAAGTGTGTAGAAGTGACATGATATAACATGCTGGTTAGAGCCCTCTGAAAGAAACTAACACAGCTCTCAGGGAGCACACCTTTGTATTATAGTGTGAGAATTGACCAGGAAGGAAGAAAGGACTTCTCATTCTCTTCCACAAGCTCTCCCCTGGTTCATGATTAGGTACAGAGTGAGAACAGAATGGTTATTTTTCCCTAGAAAGAAACTATTCTGCTCCTTACAACCTAACCTTGGTACATTCCTAAGTCACCTTATTTGCAGTAGGAATCTGAAAATTACCAGGAAGCTCAATCACACAGGTTGTTAATTCCAGAGATATTCCAGCCCACTCAAGTGTCCCTGGCAACATGACCATGTTTCACCAAGCAAAAAACACGTAGCACAAATTCAGAGCTGTCTCCAGGATGCCATTGAAAGCCTAGTATTATATATCTGTTGCTATAGCAGGGCTATACAAAGCTGGTTGCTTAAACAAGGCCCAAGAGATCTGGAAGCTTTTTGTAGCAATTTATAGAGTCATCCATACTGATCTACTTCATAGAAGGAAGAAGCTATAAAGTAATAATTCAATGGTACAACCAACAGAATTTTTACTGTACTTTAAGACACTTAACAATATTTACAGGCTTTAAAACAGTCCAGAGATAGGTATTTCTATCATTTCTTCAAAATCTCTTTTTCAAAATGCAGTGTACAAAGCTTATGTTGCAGCGAATTCTTTTTTTGAAATGCGGCCTAAATAGAGGTTCTTTGGACTCAGAAAAAAAGCAGAATATACAGATCAAAGAGATTAAGGACTTGATATTTTCTGTGAGCCCTTGTTCATTTACAATGTGCATGTATCATATCAAATTATCTGTGATTTCCTACTCATCTTCTCCCTCCACCCATGCACATAAATAGCCTCAATATTGCAGCCTGGTTTCACAGCTGTGGGTTGTACCCTGCCTATTATGGCAGACTCTTCCAAAACAGGACATGTTACACACTGAATACGAAAACCATGCCTCCTTGGAAACTTCCCACACTCAAAGGAGAGACTTGTGAATGCAAGCTCTATTTACTATCTTGTAAATAAATTAGTAGGCAACTGGGGGAAACTGTCTTTTTTCAACATATGGTAGACTGAGTTAATTATCAGTTAACTGATAAAATTTTCCAGAACAATCTGACTGTGATCCAGAACTTATTAATATATTAAATATGTACGTCACACAACTTATCTGATTTCATTTTTTTAACAAAATTTAGGTTTCCCTTTTTGGAAAAAAAAAATACCATACAGGATGGAAATTTGCTGTTCCATTCACAGTCTCTAAGCAAAACTGTTGCATCAGATTGGCCACCAGCTACAGATCAGTATAGGAAAACAGGATGCAGTACATGGAGAAGGATTAATATTTGACAGTAGTGACTCAAGCTTCCTTTATATGTTCTACCTTACCCCTGAAGGGCATACTTTCATTTTTTGTCAGTGTTTCAGTGTAAAAATCAGTCATTCTAACATCGTAATGTGTACTTTTGAAGTGAATTACTTCTTCCTGCTGCAGAGAGAAGTCTTCCTTATAGGAAGGCTCAAGAGTACAGCAGACCCAGAATATGAATTTAGCAGACTAACCTCACCAATTTCGAAAACATTCTTAAATGTATTCCCTGAAACAAGTATTTTTAATATTATCCCAAATGTCACTAGAATTATGGTATAACGTATTGTCATTCTCTCCCATACCTTGACAAGATGTGTTAGTAGAGACATCCCATCAATATGTACAGTGAAGGAAGAAGGAAATTAAAGCTCAGATGGTGATGAACAGTACAAATTCATCACCTTAGGACCTTAAGTGCCACCCGTCCCTGCCCACGTTCTGAACTAACAGTCTTTCCGGATGTCACTTCCTGTATGATTGTGAAATGAGTCTGAAAAACAAAAATAGATGACAATAGGTGGAAAAATTAGATGTTCTCATCTTCTGTTCAGAGACGTAGCTGGATTGTATCTGGAGGTGTAATGTCTATAAATAAAGCTTTTTGAAAATAAATCTTTATTCATTAAATATGGGCAGAAATTGCAAAACAAGTTCTTGCTTAATATAAATTGGATGATTTAAATTTCTCTTGGGTGATCAGAAGCAAAGTCAGAGAGAAGTTAAGGTTATCCCCTGGCTTTATTTGAATAAATACAGCCTCAAAGGTTTTAGACACAAAAAGATTTACATCAACCAAGAACTAATGCACTTACTTTGGAAATCTACTCATTCCACTTCATATCTCAAAACAGCCGTAGAAAAAGTTCTCTTGAAAGACCCCCAATTTTGATCAACATTTAAAATCTACTGACCCCTTCCCTTGAATTTCTTCAAACAGCCTAAGCACCAGACTGCCTTAAAGCGCATATCACAACTAATTCAGTGACCAGCTTTCACACAGTCCTTTCCAAGACTAAAATTAAAAATGGCTTGAGTAAAAAATTAAATGCATAAATATAAACCTTTCAGGATCATTCTAGACTTGTGTACAGAGAGAAAAAAAAGCAGATTATTACTTTGGCTATTTAACAAACTTTGAAGAGAAGCATTGTTAAAGTAACAGTACAATTGCCTACAAACTTGATACCGCTCAAGTCAGAAGGGATTTTGGCTTTTTCTCAAGTTACTGTGGTTGGAGGACTTCTGCTATTAGAGGACAACCTTGAAAAATAAATAAATATAAACACTCTTTGCATACTTGTAATTTGTAACCCATGAATTTCATACTCATTATGGAAAGTACTGTACAGTATTTACTGCAGCAAATGGTCTCTCAACAATGAAGCCCAAGAAGCCAGCTTTAGAGATAGAGAATTGCTATTGAACAGAATTTGTGGAAGATAGCATGCGTGCTCATGACAGTCTGAGGAAATAGTGAACACGCTCAAGATGTTCAAACAAAGCCCAAAGTCCAACCAGGAGCTGTTCATGTGCTAGAACAAACATCTACAGGAGAGGAGGAGGACATGGTCAAATATTCTGACCAATTTGGACCAAACTGCAATCAATAACTTTACACTAAACAACTGCAAGATGGACAACTGGCATCTTCAAAATGGATATGCTTGCTATGCTTGCAGGAAGTGTAAGTAGCCTTTGTGAGTAGCTTTGCTGAGCTTTTATGCAAGTGTGTATGCACAGTCTGACAGAGAGCTAAGGGCAGACAATTCTTTGTATTCAAACCCTAGTACCCACCCCTGTGAAGTCTGTTTGAATGGTAGGGATGAAAGTTCATGTAAAAACTAGTCCAAGCTTCCAGTCACATGATTTCCTTTTCTACTTCAATTGCAGAGTATCAGGGGCTCACATAACGATGTCACAGCTTTTTGAAAAAGGAAAGAGAAAGGTCATAGCATACAACTGAGGAAAAGTTTTCAGATGTGTTATCTAGACTTCAGTCTGTTGTCACTCAGCGGATGGTTGTTAGAGTTTACTGACGCTGGTCACAATTTAAGATTTGTCCAAACTTATAGATAAAACCTGAAGCCATGAATATAGAAACGATTCAAGTTCTTGAAGTCAGTGACTACTAACAGGCAATGCCTACTTGTGTTTCCACCAGAAACTACTTAGTTATCTTTATAGCTGCAGTTTCTTACTTGTTGTGGCCCACAGTAAGGTGCTGAATCTGTGAACGCTGTTGCCTGTTGCCCTGTGAAAAGATCTGTGCTGCATCCTGAACCTAACTTTTCTTGAAGCTATTTTCAATTATATATCAAGAAAGTTCTCAGTAGAATCTGATCAAAATCACCAAGATGCAAGCATAGAACAGGACTGTCTTCTGCAAATGTCAGTGGATGTATTAAGTGAAAAAGCAAGAACGTTGATCCATTATTTCTATATTATTCTCACTTAAACAGCAATAAAGATGGGCAGCACCTAGATCAGAGTACGCACTTTGTGCTGTCCTCAAGGTTAACAAAGGCCTCTTAATATTTTACTGCTTTTCCAGTGCTTGGCCCTCAATCTCTAGGCACATCCTCAGTGCTTCTATTTAAAATGCCCTTGTAAGACACTGCAAGCACTGTTCCTACATTCACGCATGTTAGTGCATAGGTGTGCTGGAGGAGAAAGGTAGCAATGTGCAAGCAAGGGAGTATGTGGGTAGATGTAGAGAATGGGTACAACACAAAGTGAAACAGACATTACTTCCATGTTCACTAGTGCAAAACAGATGTAGGAGGGTGAGAAGAATTACTGAGTAGAAGAGCACTAAAATAGAAACACAGATAGGAAAGAGTGATTATAAGGGCAAGAGGAAAAATAAAGAGAAGGCATGAGAATGAACAAAGATGCTACTAGGCAAGTGAACACCAGAAAACAGAAAAGGAAATACAAGACTGAGCAAGAACCCATCAGTGAGGATAACGCTCCCAGAAAAAAATGGTTGCAATCAAGATGGTCAGCTTATATCCCTGGCAGTGTTCAAGGCCAGGTTGGATGGAGTCTTGGGGGACATGGTTTAGTGTGAGGTGTCCCTGCCCATGGCAGGGGGGTTGGAACTAGATGATCTCAAGGTCCTTTCCAACCCTAACTGTTCTATGATTCTATTATATTGTCTGAACTAGCTGCAACTAATAATTAACCCGGGGGGGGGGGGGGGGCTGGGGGACAGGGGACAACCGTACCACAGGTCAAAACAACTAACAAGTTCAGCAGCTGTGATATGACAGAGCCATTTTCACAGTTTTGATACTTTGGCTTTTCAACTTTGCTCGGGGGGGGGGGGGGGGGGGGAGGGGGGAGATGAAGGGGGTGTTTAGAAAAGCATGTCCAGCTCAACCGCTGAATGAACCAAGTAATAATTGATTCCTACATAGCACATGCCCGCTTGACACTATATTTGGTCTGCACCCACCCATGTGGCAAACATAAGGAATTCAAAGGAACAAGGTCATATAAGAAGACATGTTAAACAGCCTGTTCAACATATGTCACAGTTACCTGCTCAACTCACTGTCTCATCTGAACAAGGAGTCCCTTTCAGGCTGAATGCAATCATTCATTATGATGAAATATAAAGAGTTTCCCCAGAGCCTGCACCCACATCCACCCTCATGAGACCACAGTTTGAGGCACGTGGAAGTTGTACATTCTCCTCCAGTGTGAGACCAGATGACATCTAGTGGAATATCTGTGTAATAAGAGAAAGAGTATGATTTAGATTCAGTCTTGTAACTTTTTAATGGAGCACCATATCTGGTTAATGACTAAAACCTCCACTCCTATGTGCTTTAAATATTCTGAGAAAGGAATTAGAAAGGTAACATTTTATGAAAGAATAGCAGTGGAAAGCAGACTCAGATAAACAAGTTGTAAAATCATATTTGCAACAAGTTAAATTGTAGCAGTCCTGTCAAGAGAAAGAAGATAGAACCATCATAGTGGCTGGGAGGCACAGTGATGGCAAACAGGAGCATATCCATAGCCCTTCAGAGTCCTTCAGTCTTCAAGAGCTTCCCAGCCAGCCAAATTCTCTGGTTTTACAATTCCTCTGCATTAATCCAAGGATAGATTTACCAGCAAGTCAATCACCTAAGACACTCAGGCAATCTTAAGTGCCTGCAGATACCTACTAAATGTCAAATGATTCTTTAGATCATGGTCAAGAATGCAACAAAACTGCAGAGTGAATAAGCAACAAATCCTCTACCGAAATATCCTTCCACTGTTCAAGTTAAGAAGAGGTTTGGAGAAGTATTAGCTTCAGCTTAATAGTAAAAACAAGCTTATGGAAAAGGAAAAAACCAAAACCAGTTTATTTCAATTTTAAGCAATATTACAGTATTTTTTAATGTTTGTAATATGTAAATGAAAATATTTGACAACAAAGTCACTGGTTACTGATCCTCAGTCAATTAAATTTTACAAAGAGATGATCTCCTATAGAGTGTCCTGATAGTGAATATCAGTTGATGATAGAAAAAAAAAGCCCTAAAGAGTTCATTATCATTCATTTTAATAAGATTTTAGTTCAGCTATCCTCTAATGCCCATAAAACTTACTGCAGAAATAAAATATATTTAAGCTTTTGCGAAAGAACTTGTATATGTACATGTATACACACAAGTTTTTTACACAATATATGTAAATCAAATACCCCTTCAAGTTACTAGTGTAGACTATCAACATAATTGGGATTTTCATTATGTAACTCTCCAGCGTCACATTTATTCATGTAGTGCCTTTTTAAAAAAAAGGAAGAAAAAAAATTTAAGTAGTTCCACAAGTAAGATTCTTTATGGCCATTTTTAGCTTGTCATGTTGAAGCCAAAGTTATTTCCCTCAGATGCTTTTAGTATATAACTATCTGTATGTGTAGGCATTAGAAGAATTTTTGAGAAGTGATAAAGTCGGATTGTGTTGCTATTATGATTGCTTGAATAATTAAGTCAAGTTGCATTACATAGATATTTGCCCCTGCTCATTCCTAGCGTAGAAATGGAACAAAGTACTCCAAAATCCATGTGAAGGTATGAACACCACAAAATAAAATTTAATGAAATAGCAATCTATAGAAAATAGATAGCATTGTGCTATTTCTCCCTCCCTTTCCATAAACACAGGCCAGATGCAGTGGTGAGTTCCTTCCAGGCAGTCTCTTATGCAGTATTATTCAGACACCAGGTTCTGTTGTAGGTGTGTATACCACATAGTTTCCTCCACAGCAGAACCTTTACTGTTGGAAAACAAGATGCACAACCTTCTGCTCCAGACCTATATACCAGTAGGGTGAGCTGCAATAAAATAAATGAGCATACTATACTGTTATAGGCTCTAACTTCAATTGAAGCTCAAATACTACACAGTTTATGTTTGGCCTAGGAGGCGTTGTAAGAGAAAAAGAAAGTAAAGTTAAAATAGAGAGATAAGATTGAAAGAAACATTGCACACTACACACAGCTGTCAGATGAAGTAGGAAGAAGACCAGCCTCTCCCTCCTGACACAGTCTGTGCTTTGTAGACACGGACAAATCCTCAGAGATCACAACTACCCCCAGAAAGGACAGAAAGCCTTCTAGAAAGACTTTTCCCCCACCCCCTTGTGTAGCTAATTTACAGCGACTTGAGCTAGTGCTTACTCCCAAAGTCACAATATCACTACAGATGAGTCGACCACTGGCATAGCAGAACCTCTTCATGTTACTGCACTGCATGGCTGCCTTGAAAGACTAGGCCAGAGAAGAATAAGTGCAACAAGTAACTTGAGTCTCAATTTAAAATGAAGCCATACCCTGGGCAACAGTTATGAGAAAAATCACAGAGGACCTCATACAAGTATAAAAAAAGTTCTGCTCTAGCATCCAGTTAGAAGCATATAAAAGCATCACACTACTGGATCAGAGCAGAAAATAAAAGCTCCCCAATGCCAATCCAAACTTCTTCATAATGCTGCCTGTAAGAGGATTAAAATTGGTTTTAGTGCAAGGGTACTTTTGCCTTCCATCTTATTTCAACATAGACTTTAGATTTGGTAAAAAGAACTTTGATAAAGGAATGGAAAATATTAGTCACAAAACTTGGACAATGCACGCAAGATTTCAGTGAAGTAAAGCACAGCTTCTTTTCATTACAGCTGATCAGTAGAGATGTCAAGATAATTTCAGAACAAACAACCTCTATCAGTGGTGCATCAAAGTCCAACCAAACTTTTTTTGATAGAAACCACAGCCACTGTTTGCCTATGGTATGTATAAGAAAGGAGTCAGGCATTAACATGAGCAGTATAGACACAGCCAAAGGGTAGTAAGATCTTCTACACAAATAGAAAATAATAGAGAAAAAGAACAGGTCAAGGAATTTGGAAAATTATTCCTACAAATGCAACTACTAAATGAAACTTTTTAACCAGGGGAAACAATCCAGGAAGAGTTACTGTAAGTATATTGCTTTTACTTTGAAATATTAACAAATATATAGCATAGGCAGGGAGACACCACTTTTTCTCTTGGCCTGTTATCTCACCACAGCAAAGGCATTAATTTTAGAAATGTGTCTGATGTATAAACAACTTTATGCCTATTTATAAATGAATATTTTGTGTAATACCCTTAGTACAAACTAAGCTAAGCGACATCGCAGAAAGCAATTAATTAGAATTTTCCTACAGAGTTTTCTCTCTGAAGGCTCTGCTGAAACCTACACTGCCTTCCAAAAACTGTGACATTAAGGATTTTGCAGATTCACCGGCATGGTATAAAGATGTTGAAAAAAATCAAAATGTGTGTTGTAGTTGGAAAAATCAAGAGATTCAGTTCTTGGATCTATCAAAGCAGTTTCCCTGATATTTTTCTGATCTAAAATATAATCAGAATTAAACAGTCACTTCCAGATCAGCATTGCTTATATAGTTTACAGACAGGATTTATTTATTATCAGACAGGCTTATATTTCTTCTGTGAAAGAGCAGCAATCATGTGACTTAGCTTTGGATTACGATACCTGCAGGAAGCACAGTTCATACACATAAAAGTACTTGCAGCCTTGTGGCAAGAAAGACTTATAATGAGCAAACAAAAAAGGTACTACGTGTTATTTATATCTATCAGATGAAAAGAGCTCCAAAACATGATCCAAATCTAGTTAGCTGAACATTGCAAAGCTGTATTAAGATGTAAATGGGCAGCCATCTACAATAGAAGATGAGACAATAATATTGGTAATGTCACAGGCTACACTTGTGAAGATCAGTCAGTTCCAAACTGACATAAATTGCTCAAGGGCATATAGTAGCTTTGTGTACCATTCCTACCTTATTTTAAGAGTAAGACTATTGCCAGCAAAAGCAAGTAACATTAGACTAATAGAGCACAGACTATACTTTAGAAGAAAGAAGACATACCAAAGCAGCACTGAAAAAGTTAAAATCAGCATGCTTTGTTTCTCAGCCTTTTAGGAAATGTTTCTAATATGAAAAGAAGGAAACCACAAAGCCCTGCATGTATGCTTGGCAAATGTGTATACTGAACAAGCCCTGGAGAACAGTATTTGTTTAATGCTTGCAACTCAAAATGGTTCCTAAGCACAATAGCATTTCCTTGTACAAATGTGACTTCATGCAGCAATCACTTGGAGAAAAAAAAATACTGATTGACACTGAATTTTGTTTGAAGTAGCTGAACTATATGACTTAATATTGCTTAACCTTATATCCATGGAGCATTTCTGTAGAGTAGACAACCTACATAAGCTTCTTCAGCTCTCAAAAATGCCACAAGGCTGTTCTTCATGTTTTTTATTCAATGAAGACCACTGAATTCAACGAGAAAATACCCAAAATGGAGGGTATTGTGTAAAACAGTCTAAAATAAGGTGATAAGCAATAACCATATGCCAGACTTTTAGCATATTGTCTTAAATATGGAATATTGTGTAGTTTTAAAAGATTGCTTTCAGGTAGAGGGTGAAATGTACTCAACGTTAATGGAATGAAAAGGTAAGTGTGGAAGTCATACAGAAAGCAATCAGACAGCATAGTTAAGAGATCTTCACAAAAGCAGGAAGCAGGCAACAGTCACTGGCAGTCCTACAGGGCTGCAGGGATCATGAGCAGCAGAGTTGAAGTTGTCAATATCCTGTAGGAAATCTGTGGGGCAAAATGCAAAATTAGATATAGATGTCAGGGAAATAAGGAAAATAAGATTAAAGGTAAATGCTGTGATTTCACAGGTTCAGAATTCTGGGAGCTACAGGCTCTTTCTGTGGTTCAGTTTGAAGGAAAAAATTTGTTTTAGAAGTAGTGTGTGCAGACCTGAAAGAAACAGAGTTTAAATAAATGAAAACTATTGTTGTTATTTCAGGCAGGTCTATACAAACTTACTTACTGTTCTATGTAAACTTGGCAAATAATTTGGCATCACTTGAAAGCCAAAGGAGAAAAAAATAAATATTCTCAACATTGCAAGATGGTTTTTTTTTTTGTATTTTGTCTTTCAGACAAACGTATTCTTGACTGCCTCATTGCTAATAAGAAATTACACCCTTTCTTATGGATACAATCTCTATACAAACGCAAGTGTTATAGTATTTTTTAATTGACTTTGAGATATTTGCTGGACAAATATCAATGATAATCTCAGACACTTAATTTACTCAGTATTGTCCAGTTCACATTGAATTCTGATCCCCAATTCAGGTCACCCTGAACTTTCAGGGAAAAGATGCCTCTCTCTGCTTTGGGTCAGGTTCAAACTTGTGATCTCTTTTCAAAATTGGAGAAGCAAAGAGGGAGATGCACCCATTGGACTACTTGATTATTTTTTTTATAATTATTTTTAAGGGGTGTACATTACAAAGATATTTTAGTCTAATGCTTCAGCCATGACTCAAAGATAAAGATTAGATATACTGCGAGAACTGGTTGCCCTGCTATATGGAGATTAAATTATAAGTGAAATTTAAGACAGCCAGAACTGAGCACAACAGCTTTAAAACTCACATATTTTTCATGTTTAGGAGGATGAGTCCAAGTGCTTGTTGGCTTTGCAAGGTATTCAGAGCAGAAGAAAATGGGTTCAGTTCTAAGTAAGTACCAATGAGATGTTTATGTTCTGTAGTATGTGCAGCTGAGTAGGACAGAGAAAAATACCAAAATTCAGAGTGGAAGTTTGCTTTGCAAGCTTGAAATCATGCTAGAAAGTGCAACATCTTCACAACTACCACTGCTGATCACCTTCATATATCCAATTCCTTTATAGCACAGGAAGTGCCAACTGTCATTTCCCTAGTGGTAAAAGGGTACACCCCAGGGGAAGCCTCTTTTATATTAAATAGGTATAGGCCTAAACTAATCCTTGGATTAAGCCCCAGTTTGGGCCTGTGAAGAATTTGTAAGACAAATATTTTGGGTCAATAGTTTAGAATTCAGACTGTTGGCAAAGGTTGAAGACGTGGTGGATAAGAGACATGTCTAAGTTCCTTCTGCAAGTCCTTAGCTGCCATCAACCTCAGTGAAGGCCAACCATAGCTGGAACTTTTGGCCAGCATGTCACATTAGGGTGGTGAAATGCTTCCATTCAACATGCTGTGTCCTCCACAGCAATACCAAGGTGTGTCTGATGACTCCTGAAACTGCCATTTGTGTGACATTAAGTGGCAGAAATCCAGACAGCACAGCATTTCCAAAAGTGCCTCTTGGACTAGGACTTCTCTCCCACACAGCAGCAGCCAGGAGAGCCCCTCACACTGAAGAGGGTACAATAAATGAACGATAGCTCCCACAAGACCCTACAACAGCCTTTGTTATATATATTTGTTTCATATTTTCCCAATTTAAAAAATTAAGTAAAAAAGTAAAAAGGCTTTCCTCTGTGTCAGCTGCCCCACCAGGCAGCATTCTTTCTGCTTCACAGATTAATGGTAAAGACAAATCATCAGAAACAGAAATACAATGGCCTCACTAATGATGTTTAGTAAGACTGAAAAGATTGTCATTTATTCTACACACAAGTGTTACTGCTGACAGAAATGAAAATCATTTGCATCAGTAACAGTGAATATGACTCAGAAGCAGCTTTTAAGGCAAAAATCCTTCAAAGAAATAAAGATTCTCACTCCTCATAACAACATGCTTCAGGATATTTTTAAAGAGAGGAGGACAATAGCCTATGAGAAGGAAAAACCAGTGTCTTTTACTGGCAAAAAGCTACTAGAGATTTATGGACACCAGAAGCTGATAGAGGTGAAACTTCTCTTACAACATATTTCTCTGACCAGGTCAGACTGATCAGGAAAACCTGACAAAACAATCAGTGAGTCCTATCATTTATTCTTTCAGAGAAATAGAGAATTATATCAAATTAAAAATAAATGGGTGATCACCAATTAGAAAAGCTACAAAGCCTCTAATGGCTGATGTGCAGCAGAAGTCTATGAAACATCATGCAGCACTCACACCAAAGCCAGTTTTGCTTTTAACTGAAATTTTACAAATGTTCTGTGATACCAAGTTGCTGTTGTCAAAAGTGTAGCTCATATGAAAACAAAATACTCAATGAAGAGGGATAACCTCCCAAGTTTGTCTGACGCATAATGGAAAGCACCCACTGGAATATATCCCTTGTGTTTCCTTCTACTAACATAAGCATAAGCATTTTTTCCAAGTTACCAGCATTGATGTCCTATAACTGCAACACTTAAAATCAATTGGTGTAAATGGAGCTACGTGCACTTAAATGGAGCTGTTGGCCCTCAGACATTTGTTTTTCCTTAAATTGTTTAGTCTCTCACCTCAGTACCTCCATACTCTTTCCCAGAATCAGGCAGGAGACTCCTACAAGCTTATGAAATTATTGCTTAAGAACAGCAACCATGAAAGAAAGAAATCTGATTTTAGTCACCACCAAGAACTGTCTAGATTAGTAACAATGTGTCATACTATACTGTAAACAAATGGAGAGAAATGGAAGTCCCTTACAACTAAGATTGGACCAACTTTACGGTATTTACCTTACGTCCAGAGCTTCTATTCAGCTCTCAGCTTATAAGTCAACTTAGATGTCAAAGGCCTGTAAATATTACAATAAGATCTTGAGCCCTTTAAGACTTTGCTACTAAATACAAACATCAACATGTCATAAAGTGTATATATAATGATTCCTGCCCCAAAGAAGCTCCTATCTAGAAATCTAGTTCTTCCCTTGTGCTTCTCCTAAGGAGAACTTAAATAAGCAAATGCCATATCTGGAGGAACTACAGGGAAGTACCTTGAGAAGGATCTACATTTGTTACAGCAAAAAGAATATTTGATTCAGCATAATAAACACAAGACCTGGGATGCTCAGAAAAACTTTTTTAAATGTAAGTTTCATACAGATCTTATTTAAACTAGGGACAGATTTTCAATAATGTAATTTCAGTTAACTTTTTTATGCATCAAACCACAGCTAATCCTACAATAATCTCCTTTTTTCTAAAGGGTGTCTTTGGAGGAAGTGCTGCAATGGTCCCAGTCTTTTGAAAAGCTGGTAACGAGTAAATGTAAGTAACTGTATGCTTGTTTCCCAGACAGATTACTGAAAAAAAGTTCTCATGAAGAAAAATTAATAAGTCATGCAGTATAACATATGCTGGTTTATATGCAGCTAATGAGAACCAACTTTGTGTGACATGCTTAGTATGCATCAAACTGAAAATAAATGTAGCTTGCTGTAAATGTTTTCCCAAACTTGCCATTTCTGCAAGGACATGTAGTTCTTTTAAAGACATGTAATAGGGACAGGTTTACCTGCCATATTCCCTCTTAGAACATGGTATAGCAGTATATATTAGAAGAAAGTGAAAGAAAAGTTGACTTGGAAAATCCTGTGTATGGCAAAGACACAATACCAAATGGCACCTCTATACAGCATAATGCCCTGGAAGATAACTCAGACCCTCATCTCAGGAATGGGAAGAACTGTAGCTGCAGTAGTAAATCTGAACTTCCTCACTCCAGCATCCCCCTGCCTCATTCAGGGCTCAGAGCTCTTCCACATTTCTCATAAATCTCTTGTCAAGGAACATCACTACTGAACTACTTTTTAAAGAAACTCTGATGAGAAACTCATGTACAGAGTTACAGCACAGCACAAGCCTCTAAAAATCATTCCTAAGGAATAAACTACAAAGAGAAAGAAGACTAAGAAAATTAGTAAATTCTATATACAACTATAAAGAAAAAGATCTTGCCATTGCAATCTTGACCAGCAAACAACCTAATGTGTTACAGTTTTCAGATAAAGCACAGGGAGAAAGTGCACAACAGAAAACATTTAAAAGACAAAATTACAGCACAAGCAGGCAGGGATGCAAGCAATCACCATTTCTGCCAGACGAGAGGCAGTGTTTGGAAACATGAAAGCCCAGAGTGCTGCACTAGCAAAGAAGCTTGCTTTAAATAAAATGCTGATAGCTTCCGGCAGTACGTGAATGCTGCGCTGCTTAAATACGTCGTTCAGCACTTAGATGGCGCTATTACTCGAGTTGGAATTCACCTCAAAGCTTAACGGCATCAGAAAGTGCAAAAGTGTACTCAAGTGAAAAGCCAGAAACTCTAAAGCCAAAGGATTTGCAGCTCTCTATGAAAGGTAGGTGAAGTATTTGCCTATCTTGGGCTTTACCCTCAAAGTACATCTTTGTACTGCAAGTACCATTCTTGCTCAAGTGCTAGCACCGAGTGAAGCCTCATAAATGTTCTTCTGGCTAGAGGCATTTGAGTGACTCTATCACCTAATTCTGTACAAAGCAAGTCTAATGACACTTCGGGAATTTAATCTTCACCAAGATCTCACTGATTGCTGCTAGCAAACTCCATTGTCAGGTGTTTCAAAGACATCCTCAGGTTCAGAACCACATATTTGCTAGCGACAGTATTCTTTTAACTGCTTTACTTCACTCTCTTACAGCAGCAAGAAAAGTTTTTCCTTTTTTTTTTTGCTGATGTTTTTTCTCCAAGTTCTTATACCAAGAAAAGTACGTCTAATTTGTTCAGTCAAATCATGATTATTTGATAATACTTGGGTATTTTCTGTACAAAACTGGAACTGGAATTTAAAAATACTTGTCAGTCTGGGTATGTTTGGTAGTGTTCACAGACACCATGAAGAATAAAGTTTTCTGTGCTCTGTCTCTGCACAGTGAAATGCCATTGAAGCTAAAGGGAGTTCTGCATGTGCAGGAAAATGCAGTGTTGAGGTGTAGGGCTTCAGGGTGAGTTAGAGTGTTTAATTCCCCACTTTAACATAATGTATTAAAAATATTTACAGGGGTACAATCAAGAAAGATACTGCATTGCAAACATCCTTGTTGCCTTCAAAGGACTCTAAAAGTAATGCATATATAATGGTACATAAATTTGGCTTCTGAAATATTTACAGATGGGCCTGTGATTTACAAGATGTACTTGAAGACAGAGCACAGTGATGAAAATATAGAATTCTGGCTTGCTTGCGAAGCTTATAAGAAGATCACATCACAGAGGAAAAGGATTTCCATGGCCAGGAAGCTTTTTACAAGTTACATTCAACCCCAAGCTCCCAAAGAGGTGACATAATAACACATGCACTTTATCTCCTCAAATAGAAATGCCTGATGTGTAATGTTGCTTACAAATGCTTAGCACCTCTGGTATTCAGCAAGTGAAAACACCTCTTGTATTACTGAGAGTGAAAACTGTAGCAATTCATCTTCCCAAAACATTTGCACCCAGAATCGTAATACTTGTCCAGAATTTTAATACTTGCCTTCACATCTTGACAATATGTAAACCTTTCAACCATATCCAACAAGGATACAAGCAAAAGGCACAACTAGGTTAATAACCAAGTTCTTGGATCTGTTCTAATCTTCTCAGCATCTGATCCAGCAGCCGTTGATATCACTTCAATAGCTTTTGGATCATGCCATTGTTACAGGTATATATAACTGTGGTCTTTGCGAGAGTAAATATAAATGGACAAAGTAAAAACTCCACCCAATGCTGTCCCTTTTGTAAAATGGGCTAAAATGAAGGTTCCAAGACAGAATTATTTTCTGCTTCTAACTATACAAGATTTAGGGAAAACAGAGCAGATCTGTATACAAGATGTTTGAGAGTGATTTTATTTTCCTGACAAGTGACTATACAAACAAGAGTCACTCCTGCACAACCAGTCATGCTTTATGACCTTTAACTATTCCAGCTTATTACTCTCCTTGCAAAAATAAGCTCAATCTGGCTTTTGCTGTTGCTGCCTCTGGCAGACTGAACATAACTGAAATATCAGGCTGGTTTATGCATGACAATAAAATTATAGAATCTCAAAATGCAACTTCCCTGTTGAAGCTGAAGGGAAGCCAAAACCAACGCAGCTGCATCCTCAGATGCTGGCTGAGAACAATTGCTGCTTTAAACAACTCAACCATTCCCACTAATCCAAAACTTAAAGAAATTTGAAAGTTCCCTCTGCTGGTTTTAAGTGCAATTGGCAAGAAAATGCCCTTTTTGTATGTTTTTCTGCTTTATTTTATTTTTAGTGTGTGCAGCTATAGGAAAATCAGCAAGATATTTGCATTTCCAAAAAAGAAATGCCAGTATTGCCAACCACAAATTCATCAATCAAACATATGGGCTTAAATCAGGACATCTAAAAAAAGATGTGTAATTTTTCCTCCCCCGTAAAATAGTATGTATTTGGATATTGCTTAACCTCCTTAAGGCTTGAAGTCTAGGGCCCATTTTCTACATATGAGCCCAGCAATGACTTTACCGCTACTCTCAACCTCCACTGATCGCAATAGCCAGGTTTAAGCTGGCTTTTCCATTAAGGATGTGGGACAACCTGGGAAATTCAGACAGCTCCCATATTTCTTGTCCCCAAGGGAGCAAGCTACCCATCCGGCTACTAACATGCCTCTTACTAAATCAAACACCAAATGAAGAGCAAATTGGTCAACAAATGGGATTTCCTGGCAGTATAAGGAGAAATCCACTCTGCTAGAATCAATGTTTTTCATTAGGTGCTGATTTCAAATTAAAGGGTATATGAAAAGATATAAATAAAAGGCATTTAATAAAAATTCTCTAAATTAAATCTTCTTTACCTTTACTTTGCATACATTCAGTGATACTTGAGTAATGTCGCTTTCTGTTTCAGATTAACATTGACAGTCCTGCGAGGAAAGCAATTATAAGGAATATTCAAGAGCCAACACAGTCCTGTTTTGAGGAAGCACAGAGAATAATTTACATGCACATGGAAAGAGATTCTTATCCACGATTTCTTGACTCTAAGTTCTACCAAAACCTCAAACACAGCCTTCAAAATAATGGCAGCAATTCAAGGGTGAATTAAATAGAAAGGTTGAATATTGAGACAGGTTTCTTGTGGCACAAAAATGTTAAAGACTTAAAGTAGACAGAAGAAATTGGGCAGTAGACAAATATTACTACTAATCTGCTCAATGGTTTTGTTGATGTTAGAATTGATGAGGCACCATCTTTCCTCTTCCCTTTATTTCCCCGTGGAACAGTTCTGTTTGTGTTTTCCTCTCCCCTCAATGAAGCTCTAGAAGTTAGTGAAAACTAAGTATAAAGAAGTTTCAGCTGAAAAAGATTGCCTAAGATTTTAGTCTTCTATTGATATTTGGCAACTCTAATAACACATTTTCAGTATTCCTGTTCAGAGAGGCCTGAAATAGATAATTTCGCTGCTAGAAAATAAATGTTTATTTGTCTATACATAACGCAGAAGAAAAAATATCCTCATTGCTGTATTGACTTTCTTGTTGTTTTATTCTTGCATTCTTCCAAAGTAAAAAATGATACATTATGAAGTACAGCTATTTGCTTAATCTTAAACTATGAAGTGTAGTACTCATACATTGTAGAGTTGATTTTATGCTGAATTATGATGTGCAACATAAGCTAGAGAGATACTTGGTCTATGGTATACTACAATACTACCAGTGTACCCTGAATTTATCCCCAGTGATAAGACTCATTAGTAATTTGTCTTTTTTTCTGGGCATAGATACAAAAATATATTTCTTTCACTTCAGTCACACCAATAATTAGGTACAAGCAAGCCTGACATTTGAACATCATACTGTAACACAAACTGGGCTCTTTCATGCATAAACTGTTAAAGATAACTTGCTGATTTATTGAACTAGTATTGAAGTAATCTGGTTTACACTCAAAAACCAATCTGACTTTTCAAATCTCATTAAAACTGGAATTATTTAATTCTTTTAATGTACTTCAGCATAGGCACTAAAAGCCATAGATATGAGGGACCTTTTGACCATCCTCTCAAGCTGCATTATTCCAAGGAGTACAAAGAGCAAGTAATTCTGACATCAGCCACATAAACCCTGATAGAATCACACTGATCCTCTAGAATGATTTTGCAGGAGAAATGAAGTATTCATTCAGTTGGATACATTTATTTAACCAAGATTACTTCAATCACCCTGCTAGTTTATACTTCTTAATTACTTCAAGCTGTAACTTGTCTGCCTAGTTTTAAAAGGCAATTTTTGTGATCACCTCTGTTA
This sequence comes from Ara ararauna, assembly GCA_028858755.1. NCBI lineage: Eukaryota > Metazoa > Chordata > Aves > Psittaciformes > Psittacidae > Ara > Ara ararauna. Next base: position 17,035,175 of record CM054382.1, on the reverse strand, counting down.
GGAAAGCCTAGTCTTTCTATGGAACACTCACAGCTGTTCCTTGTGCCATTCGCTTAACCACAGTAAGTTTTTTTTCTCACTGAGAACTTCCCATGATTTCTCACAGTGAACCTCTAAGCCTTCTCCTTAAAGGTAACCATGAAGACACATGTCAGTGCAGACAGAGAACAAACAACTCGGTTTCACTTCTGTGGCATCTATCTTGTAATGCAGAAAAACTATAGTTGTTCTTTTAAGATGTTCCTCTTGACCATGCAATAAGATATTATTTACGAATATATTTTAAGGAAAAGTCTCAATCCCTCCTGAAAGAATGATCATTGTTTAGGGTCTCTGAGCAGTCCCAACACCGATCCCTGAGGGTCACCACTCGTTACTGGTCTCCAGCTGGACATGGAGCCATTGAGCACAACTCTTTGCGTGTGGCCATCCAGCCAGTTCTTTATCCACCAGGTGGTCCACATATCAAATTGATGTCTCTCCAATTTAGAGACAAGGATGCCATGTGGGACAGTGTCAAATGCTTTGCACAAGTCCAGGTAGATGACATCAACTGCTCTACCCCTGTCCATCAGTTTTGTAGCCCCATCATGGAAGGCTACCGAATTGGTCAGGCAGGATTTCCCCTTAGTGAAGCCATGCTGGCTGTCACCAACCTCCTTGTTGTTTTTCATTTGCCTCAGCATGCCTTTCAGAAGAATCTGCTCCAAGATTTTGCCAGGCACAGAGGTGAGACTGACCGGTGTGTAATTCCCCGGCTCATCCATATTCTCCTTCTTGGAAATGGGGGTTATATTACCCTTTTTCCAGTCATCAGCTCATAAAACCACTTTCAGCAAGCAAGGACTCCATAGGCAATCCAGCAGCTCTTTCTGCTGTTTAACTGCTGATATATGTACAGTGCATTGGACTTTGGCTTCATTGATCCTGCAGATGCCACAGCCTCACAGCAAAGAAAAACTGTAGAAACTACTAAAAAGCAATCCCTGCAGGGAAGCAGATACGTGACAAAAGCCAACCTGAGCAGAGGAAAACACAAATAAACAAGGGACTATACTATGACAAGCCTTCGCATTTCTGTTTGGATTAGAAATTCAGGAGACACAGGTGCTGGTCTGTGAGTGAAAAAGGCCCCTACTGACCAAGGACATCTTTCCACATCCAAACAGGCTTTGCATGCGGTCTTCTGAAGGGGTTAAATAAAGAGGCTGGTCAGATAGTGTGCTGATAGACAGAATCTTTCTCCTGCAAAAAGGAGATTATTCGAGGAATGAAAAAAAATAAAAAAATAAAAATCATCCACACAGAATGCTCAGAGAAATCATAAAAATGAGTTCCTGGGACCCTCTATGTCATTAAATGTTTAGCATTTATTTTGCTAACAGGTCATGAGTCTAGCAACCCTTATTGCTGGCAGGTGTGTTAACTTTACATTTCCTTCTATAAGTAACCAAAAGATTGGTTTTCTGTGGGTGTGCATCCCAATGTTGGAAGACAAGAGGGTCCTTTTCCCCAAATAGATTTATTGTTACCTGGTAGAGATCTTGCTCCTGCTTGATATTTCTTTTGTGGGACCAGATGCACAATGACAGTGTATTTCATCAGATCACATGATTCATAAACCAGTAACTAATGGCAGCAGCAATAACAAATCACTGTTTTGAACATTCTCATTAACAGCACTTGAACAAGCCCAGGTATGCTTTCCAGTGGCAGGCAACACTAAAGGGTATTTGCTCACATTAATCATTCAAAACTACTCTTAAGATAGATTAAAAAAATTTTAAAATTACTAAATCGCAGAATTCTCTGTCATTCTTCCCTCATGTATTTAATGTGAATAAAAATTTAAAACATCAAAACAATAGCAATTCTTCAAACACATTAAATTTGGCAAGATAAAAACTTAGATTAATAAAAGCACCATGGCAATTAACTGCATTCAACCATGGAAACTGTTGACCTATTGAGGCTCCCTAAAAAATACTGTACAGATGGTCGGGTGGTTTTTTGTTTGTTTGCTGTCATTTGGTTGGCTTTTTGGTTGCTTTCTTTTTTTTTTTTTTTTTGGGGGGGGGGTTGGTTGCTTGGGTTTGATTTTTTTGGTTGTTGTTTTTTAAAAAGCTGATAATTAGATCATTTCACTTGGTACGTATGAGCTGTGTTGGCCTGCTTTCTTGATAAAAGTGATAAAATTCATGCTCTATTTACTACTCTATTTTTATACTGCTGTTTTCATGACTTCCACATCCAGTCTAGGTGTACAGATGATGACAGATGTAGAATAACAAACGCAAATTACATGTCAGGTCTAAAAAACAAAGTAAGGATCTGCTTATAATTAGAGCCAGTCAAAACAGAACTGTAAAAATAGATTAGCCTAATCCTTTCTGTATTGATGGGTGGTAAATGAGAATATACAATGTCTCACCATTGTATGATCAAAAGCCTTCAGAGACTAAGTTGTTTGGAGGCTCTTCTCCCAAGTTCCCTCTATTTCGTACTTTCATATTAACTCTAGATATTTCTGCTCTTAAATCTCAAGAAATAAAATACAGGCAGTCTCACTCTAACCATAATAATGACATAATATGCAGAACTCCATACTGTAGACAGCTGATTTAAACAAATATGAACAGAGATGTTTACCAGCAATTACAGTGCAGATAAGGATGATTAAGAACCTATAGCCTCAGGGGAAAGGGAAATGGCTGCACCATTTCCAAGTATTGCCAAATATATAGTACTGCTGCAATCAGAGGTCCCTTCAGAAGCTGATGTTTGGTCTAATGTTCACTAAACACAGAGGAAAGCACAATGGAAGAAGTCTTTGGGAAAGAACATTTTCCTGCACATGCAAATTACCTGGATTACACTGCTACAGACCGTTGCCTTTTCTGGGCAAAGATAATTCAGCATCCTAAAACAGGTTTCCCTACAGTGTCCTGCAACAAATATTCGCAGAGGTGGTAACCTCTCTTGGAAGAATTACTCATTTAATAACTTGTCAGTAGCACTGAGTAACTGTACAGCTTTGAATGCTTTGATTTCAAAATCTGATATTTCAAACTAAAGAAAAAAATTTAAAAAAATTTAAATATTTTTAAATTAAAATTTAAAATAGCAGTCCCAATTCAGGAGCTGATTAAAATGCACAAAAAATTCCAACCTTTTTTTTTTCTTTTAATGAAAAGAGAATCAGGTACTACAAAGCAGAGAGAAAGAAAAAAAAAACACAAAAGAAGCAAATTACATATTGGAGAAGCAAATCATGTAGCCAAGCACTCTTTACATATAACACATCATAGGTGCATAGATTCTAAGAACTATGACTTCTCATCACACCAGCAACAAGACATCAGCCACTGTGGCCAAACTGTGCAATTGTGGTTTTCGACAGCAATGTAAATATAAATTTATAGGAGTATGATAGCATCATATCATGGATTCTACACAGTGCCTTTCCATTGATCTTTGTATGTCTGCATATCATTTTAGAAACAGTGGCATGGAACAAGACATCTTGAAGCATACTGCAAATGGTCAGCATTAAGTACATATACATTCTGTCTTGACTTAATTGCACAGATACTAAATTGCATAGTATCTAGTGCCCCTGGGCTATCTAAAACATCCCCTGGGGCTGGTAGATCTGACCAGGTAGCTGAATATATTGCACATCCCCAACTGCAGTGGCAAAGGGACAGCACAGAGTATCCTAAAGCATCTCAACAGGACTAGATGCCTGTGCTTACACAACTGGACAAGCCTGCTTTCTTAACTATATTAACTAAAGGTTTAATAATAGCTAGCTTTTTTTACCCACCCCTAGCATCTTAAACTATTCACTGAAAATCTGGCTTTTCTATAATTTGAATTTCCCTCCAAAATTGCTATAAGTTATCCCAAGATGACCATGCTTATATTGAAATCTTTCTGTCCTGCACCTCAGATGTTGTTCAATAAAAAGTGCAATGCAACTGTCGAGGGAATAAGAGCAGCCCCTTACTTCAAGGACATGTACCTCACAAAATGGGAAACATTATGTGAGCATGTGTGTGGGTCTGTGTGTGTGCTTAACCATGGCAAACCCCACTTATGGGCTACAGACTTCCTTCAAAACCCTCTCTCTGGATTCCTGCATCAGATGCACAGATCTGAGGATGAAAAAAACCTGAGACTTTACAGCATGAAGGCAGGAGGCAGGGCTGCAGCTCCTCTTCTGCAACTCCATCCCATGTAAGACATTTTTACAGGACCCCATAGACCCAAAGCCTGTACTTCTCAGTGGGAAACAAGTCAGTGACCTAAAAATCACAACGACTTTATATGAGCATTGCCTTTCTGACCAGTTGCAGAGAACAACAGCTTTGTAATGGCGGTAAGAGTGCACTTTGCTATGCTGGTAACAGCATGAAAACACAGCTGAAAGACTGCATTTTGTAAACACCAGAGGTGCCAATAATGAGAAAGTGTAAATTGTCACTGTATTTGCCAAGTTCTGAAGGAACACGGCATTCTTCCAATGACAAATTTAAATTGTAACCTCTGTTTTGTGTCCTGGCTTGCCTTTCTCACTAGTCTCAGACTGATAAGCCAAAAGTTTCCCAGAACTTCCATCTCTAGGGCTGTTTGCAACATACAGCACCAGCCAAAGCAAATAGCTTCTTCTCCCACACTCCTGTCTGCAAATGCTGATTCCAGTAATCACCTCAGTAACAACAGGTGAGTAAATAATGAACATTTTGCCCCCTGAAAAAATGGTTACATACTGAATTATTTCATGGAGTTATTTCCCTTCTACTATGCCATGATCTGCTTTGCCTTTGCTTAGAGGAAAAGAGTAAAGGACTAACTTAACTTGCATAAATACTCAGGGAAAGAACTTTGCAGTCAAAGTTCTAAAAGCAGTTACTAGACATTTGCAATTATACAGATTTATCATTCGCAACATGTGATCCAGTCAGTTATGAATGAGTCATTCAGTAACATTGCAGATTACATCACTTCTTAACAGTGGAAACCATCAATATTTCCTATTAATTACTCTATACCAACGAAGACATGCTTAGTTTTTAGTCTCATAATTCAAAAAGTCCACAATTACAAAAAATTTAAAAGGAAAAATATCTAGAAACTTCTAGCCTGCAAAGCATTGCCCATGTTGTTCCTTCACACAACTTTTTCTGCTGCTGAAATAGTCTTATAATGAAAGAGGATTTTATAACTAGTATTTTTAATCTCATTTCAGATTAGATAGCAATACAAGAATTACTAGTTTGTTCCTCATTATCTTCCTCACTCTTTCACTACTTTTCAGTTACATGTATTTTTACAAGGATCTCTCTTGGTGGTTATGCAGCTTTTGTAGTCTAGAACACATTTTTCTTTGTACATTTATCTCAGTAGCTCTCCAAATCCCTTCCCATCTGTCTCACATTTCTCTTAACATTCAATGATTTATTTTTTTAAAGTATATTTAACACCAGCATATTTTAGGATACATTAAAGGATTTGATTTAAATAACTCAGGGCTTACATCCTGTAAATTGTATTCATTCCAGATTAACATCTATTACTTACACACATTTTGGACAAGATGATACTCTCTCAGGAGTAACATCGATGCTACTTTTAAAGACCTTTCTCCACTCTATACATAGTGAGCCTTCCAGCATGGTTTCCAGCTCCACCACAGTCTGTCTTCATTATCGGGCCAGATAACATATCCCAAATCACTGCTAATATGTCCTCATGCAACAATCCCTTCTCAAAAATTCTGTTCACAGACAGGATTTTTTGCAGACAGGTTTCCTACTGTCCTACTAAAACCATGGCAAGGTAAAATTGTTTTGCTTCAGAGCAGAGCATCTCTCCTGCTGCTCTGAAGGAATGCCACCCTAGTTGAGTTGCCTACTGATTGACTCAGAAGTTTACTCAACATGGATTAATTAGAAGACCAAAATTATGAATACCATGTTATCAAATGCAGTTCCAAAACACAAACACCACAGCGGTTCCACAGAACAAATTACAGTGGAACAACTTTTACTGCTGCTATATAAGCATGGCAATTACTCCCTAGCGACATGATTAGGGCTGAAATAGGATGAAATAGCTCAGAGAATGATAAGCCTGTATTGTCTTTGCAATTGTAGTACACTGGATGAAGAGTTCACTGATGTTTAAAACCAATCTTAAAAACATTGCTAAGTATTGCAGAATGGGCAAAATCCACCTCTAAGCTTCAGTTATTATGAATGCTGCAAAAATCAAAACTGTTGCTGAGATAGTCAATGTTCTGCCCGGCTCTGCTTTACAACAACTTTTTGTATCACAAAAACTTCTGGGAGCTTTTTTCCAGCATGACCAGAAATGAGATCAAACAGAAAAGATGAAATCTAGCAAGCAATTACCTGTTCTAAGAGATGAAAGTTTAATAGAACATGCTAATCATTTTGCCTTTAGAAACTTAGTCTGGATTTACTGATTATTATGCAGTGGCACATGAAGCTAATAATTTAAATAATCAGGCAGTTATTTTTCTACAGCTTTTGAAATAATTCTTCTAATTTCTACACTGGGTCTGCCAACCATTTTGGCTATAAAAATAGCATTTCTACGCAGCATCTAATGGCTTACAAGGCAAGTAAGCAAGCCGAAATCAATCTATAGCATTTGTAGAGAGCTGTTAATCTACTCTGCCTACACTTTACATCAGCAGAAGAAAAATCAGTTCCAGTGCCAAGAACTACCTGACCCCTCTAACACAAACTTAAAACCATTGCTGAGAAACTTGTTTGATAGAAGTACATCTCATGACTCTGAGGCTATTAGGCTTTAGCAATGATTTAACTTGGAAAGATTTCTGGGCAGAGGATGAAGACTGTCATATATTTACATTATGTTAATGCTGGTAGTCTTCATGGAAAGCACCAGGGCACTAGCAAATGCTAGAAAACTTATGAAGGAATAACAGAACTGAAAAAGCAGCATGTAAGAGACTTAATAGGACATAAGGGCATACATACCAGTTTCCCAGGGAAATATTGCCCTAAACAAAACAGATAAAAGAAGTCTGGCAGAAGGCCAGCTTCCCCCTAACCCAACTTCTTCCCCTCCACCTTTCTCTTTGGCCAGGACCCACACTGTTAGACAATCCACTCCCAGCCATAATAAGAGCTTGAGAAGAGTCCCTAGAAATACCCCAAGAGTAAGCTGCAGGACAATTTGATCCATCTCCAAGGCAGTTGGGAATGGAAAACCGCAACAGACTGGGGCACCTTCGTTACCTAGTATATCTGCTCCCCACAAAAAAAGGCAACCTAATCAGTGTTTTACTTAATCTACTACTTATAGTAGTGTTTTAGTTGCTATCACCATGCTGTTAATGGTAACTGTTAAATGTTCAAAGAAACAGGGTTAAAAATCAAAACACAATATGAATATTGCTGTTTATTAAGAAAAATTCTTTTAAAAATTCCAACTATAAGCAGAATATCCACATTACCACATCAAGCCATCTTCAATTACAGCTATTTCAGTGCAAGGACATAATTCTATATTTTCATATTATAATAGTATTTTTATATGTACAGCTTAAAAAAAAAAACAAACCCACATGCAAAAAAAAGTCAGTCATAATCATTTTAATCATTTAGGTATAGAGGCATTTAGAGAAGCAAGCTGCACAAAGCGTGTAAACATAAATCAGAAAGTTTCCAACAGACTTTTCTCATTCCATTTTAATTTGGATTTTTTTCATTTAAAAACCACAATTCATATGTGACCAACAGGCTTCAGAAGGCAGAATGTTTTAATTAGGACACCACCATTCCTGCAAGACCAGAAATAACAAGAGCAAAGAACGAAGAGAAACAAAGCTATAAAAAGATTCTGGTTTCCCATCTAGTCTAACACAAAACTTTCTAAAGCCCTCAGAAACAATTTAAAGTCGACCACATGTGCAGGAGATCAGAAGCTTTCTTCCTCCTCCCAGCTTCTGCACAGGCAATTCATGCAAATGCACCAGCATACACTGGAACAGCAAGATCTAAGACTGATCATATTTATCCCAGATGCGTAATTAATATTACTGAGGCAGTAAAAAAAGAATTTACAAACAGTGCCGTAAAGGAGCCAATTTGGATCCCATGGGAAATACCAGTATAGAAACACAACCATCCTTTGGTCTTCAATGAATTAAAATGGCTTTTGGTCAGTTTTCCACTGTTGCTATTTTTCTTTTGTCTGGAGCTCCAATCTTCCCTTTTTTCCTTGGCCAAACAGCTTTGTTGATAGATGTACAAAGCAGACCTGCCTGAACAGGCATAGCAGAGTCTTATGTGATAAAGAAAATATGGTCCTCCAATACATTCAGGAAACTAAAATGGCTACTGCTTCTTGTCTAAAAAGCTCTATCAGCAAATAATTACATCATTTGGTTTTCCATTTAAATTTAGCTGCTTACTGTTAGCCTTCTTTTTAAAGGAAAGTGAAGTGAAAGATTTGATAAGAACGTACATCAACAAATGATTAAAGTCTGTGCCAATTAATGAGTGATAAAGCTCACTGAAGCTAAAAGTACGAAGTGTATTCTGTTTTACCACAGCATGATAAATGAAATGGCAGATGTGACTACACTACCAAATACAGAATTAATCCCAGAACAGATTCTCAGATAAGTGAAGAAACAAGAAGTACAGTGTCACAAAAGAGGATGTGCCTATACTTACAACATCAATAAAAAAAGAACAAGGAAAAAGAAGCCACACCCCACAAAATGGTGCTTTAAAAACAAAGGCACAAGATGAACAATACTCATTTAAAGTATTTAAAGTAGAGCAATTTAAAGTGTGTTGTATTTTATTTCTTTATCAGTTCTGCACTGGTCCTGACTCACACTGATCAGGAAAGGGGATGAACAAGTTACACCTGGACTTGTATGAGGGCAGCAAAGAAAAAAACTCTGTGATACAGAAGTGGAATTTCAAAAGGTATTTCACAAATAGAACAGAATTTATGGAAAAAAAATCAGGACACATGCAAGCTATATCCTTTTACACATCTCGTTTCCAGCCTCTCCAAAGCCACATCGATTTCAACATGGAAAAAGACCACTCAGTCACTTTGGTACTGAAGTTCATTTGAAACCACCCTTTCCACTGCTGTTCGGCCAAAACTGCCCAGAGAGAAGGGGAAGCCAGCAACTGGATACGGCCTATAATTTCTGTCACGTAGCCATAGATCTTATGTTCCCCTCTGTTTCTAGTTCAAGCTTTTAAAAATAACACTGCTATCAGGCATCAGTTTAAAAGTCCCCAGTGACATCTGACAAAGACACCACTTAAATCAATACTACATTTGTCACAACAGTTTCCAGGAAACATGAGGCTCATCTCACACACAAAAAACCTAACTGGATGCCAGGGATGAGTGAACTCAGCAACAGCATTTAGAAAAATGTATAAAAAGATGAGTTAGCTTAGATGAACAGGTATTTGGTTTTGTACTTGTTTCTACCCAGTTTTCTTGTTCTCCTTTCATTCTTCATTAAAGAACACACTTAAAAATATGCAGGTGTTAGTTCTTTGTTTAATTACAACTCCCTAATTTAGTTCTTAGATATGTAACCAGCATCTTCCATGGGGAATTGTTACTTCAAGTAAAATGGTACATTTATGACCATCCCACATTTGCACAACCTACAGCTGTAACCAGGTTTCCCTATTCCTGCTTGTAATATAACATATTAAAGAAACAAACCAATCCTACCTAATGACAGGTGATGTCAAAGCACCCCTAGAACCGCAGATTACAGTGTCCAAGATGGGAATGTGTAACTGTCTGTGGAGAGGAAAAAAAAAGAAAAAAAAAAGGGGAGGGGGGAACCCCAAACCCAAAACAAAACACAAAAGACCAAAAAAACACAAGAACAAAAGACCAAATAGAAAAAAAAAAGAAAAAAAAAAACCCAAATAAAACCAAACACAAACCAGCAAGCCCACACACTTCCTCTACCTTTCAAGTTCTTATTGCATCAGCTTCCCTCTCCACCAGTGCATTCTTGAGGACCCAAGGGAATGTGTTTTTTTCTGTTTAGGTTTTTCTTCTCCTAACCATTAGAAGCATCTGGCTTCATAAAAAGTCCTGAATAGCCCAGTTGTTTCAAGTATATTTTATATGGGTTAGTTGCTGTGCAGGCCTCTCAGCAGAACTAGTCACATGTTTTGCCTTAATTTTCTTAAGGCACTTCTCAGGATTGTGCAGGGCTCACTTAATGAACCAAGCCAAAAAGAGACATCCTTCAAACAATCATCTGAGTCTACTTCTTAGACTTGCCTGTCTTCCTGTCATAGGCTTACATTGAAGCCCTAAAATTTCTTAAAATTCCACAACTTCCTTACAAGAGTTCTTTCTCATCAACTATAATGGACCCCTAAAAAAACACTTGAAAGCTACCTGTTGGTATTTTTTTGCCTCATACCAAATTAGACTGGAATACTGCCAAATGCTACACTTGTCCTTGGTCTTCTCACAGTTTACTCCACTTAAAGCAGTCTGAACAACCTGTTTACAGTGAAATTCTTATTTACCTCTACTTTGCAAAGACTGCAGTTTGTTTAACAAGAGGAAGGTGACGTAGCTAATGACTTACATTACTTAAACTGTAATGGGTACATGCACGTTGCAGAATGCACAGTAGCCAATCAAGCAGCTCACGCTGTTTTAGTATATTAATAAATACTCCTTAAGATGCATCACTGGTGTTCCCCTTTAGTAACTCCTTAAAAATCTGCTGCTATCTGAGGTGCAGCTTATTTCTGCCTTGTCACTACCACAAAAAAAACCTTACCTTTGCGTAAGGTTTCTTCAGACTCTTTTATAATCTGGGAACTTGCCAGCTATTATTCATAACTAAATTAAATAGCACCAAGATACAAGTATAAAAGAATGGAAAAATATTTTTTAAGTTCAAGAATGAACTAAAATAAGCTAAATAAGAGTCTGAGTAGTGTTGCTTATTAATAGCATACTGATAGAATATTATAAAAATACAAATTGGAAATTTGCCCCTCCAAGTGTCAATACGTTTCTTTGACTTCCTAAAGGAATTTAAAAAACATACAGAAAATATCCATGTCTAAAAGAAACAAAGTGATGGGCATTCCAAGTCAATTTAGGGCCCAGTATCTGAAGTTTGTAAATGAACTTTTTGAAATTCACATGCAAGTTCTCTTGATGTTTATGGCCGCCTTTAAATGAGCATTCTCATTAAGATCACTTGTCATCTGAATATGAGGATGATTTCCCTTCCAGTTATTACCTGCATGACAGTTGCGCCTATTTCCTCCACCAGGAAGATACATCATATTTCTGACAGAGGTATTCCAGCCCTTCTTATCTGGTCAATCTTAATGCAAACAGTGGCACACTTAGAACAAAGGTGAATATTCCCAACACCTTTGAGCACTCAAAAGACTAACTGGGTGCTTTCTTAGATGTTCTGACTGCCAACTACAAAAACCAGCTTGTTCTCTCATCAGATGGGAAAGCATATTTAGTTCCTGCAATGAAACCCAGAATTCTAACCTTTTCCCCATCCCATCCCATTCATTGTTGATAGTATAAAGGAAGAGAAAAAGCCCTGCATTTAAATGGCCTGCAAATTAGCCTTCAGATTTTGCTATCAACTGACTATACACTGTATACAGAAGTTGAGCAACTTTTACAAGCTTGTTTACTGTTCAAAACTTCTACACAAATGTATGGTGCCTATGTATTTTGGAGTATTAACTACTAATTGAGCCCTACATTCATTAGCAATATATATTAGTACTTCATAAGTTATTGCCTTCATGAGGCGGAGTGAAGGGACAGTTCTACAGATCACAGGGCCAACAGGTCTCTACATTTACAGATTAGGTTCAGTAGCAAATGAGCAAACAAAAAAAGGAAGGAAAATCAAACTAGTTACCCTTCAAAAGGTTATATCCCTTACTCCAGTTAAAAGAGACAACATGTACAACTGTACACAGTCTCCTTAGCTTTAATAAAGCATGTTCTAAAAGGACGGATGCGACCCTGAGGCTTGGTGAGGAGCCAGAAAGCACATTTCTTCACTGATAAGAGCGTTGGAAGGATATTCAGAAGTGATCCTTTCCTTCCCAAAGGTTACATGTCTTCTGAGAACAATACCTTACACCATCGCAATTTTCTGGTTATGATTTAAAGAGGGGCATTTGAACATCTCTTTAAAGAGTATATAAAGCACAGGGTTTTGTTTTGGCAACAGCTGTTGCCAACAAGTGATTCTCATCCAAGAAATTTCTACTCTGTAGCTTTTTGTATAATCGATCACTCTCATGTTGTTCATCGGAAGCAGGGACAGATTACAAAACTAGCCAATATCAGCTTGTAAAAAAAAAGCATTCATTACAGATCTCTCCATCCATTGCTGGTATTTCTGACAGTAAATATGATGGACATTTGTACGTTTACACTGCATAGTTTTTCTTCTAATGTACTATGCATCCACAATCACATAAATATAATCTTCTATTTTAAAATCCTTGCCTCTCTGTGTGTGCATGAACACTGCAGTTTTAGGGGAAGAAGATTAAACTTTGCTGCATTTTCAAAGCTCCCTGTCCTCACATGGACATCTGAAGAGAGCACTTTTTCTATATATTGCTGTCCAGGGTTGCTTGATAGCATCTCCTGAGAGATGTGCTTTTGTGACAGGTTTGGGAAATAACACAGTGGACCAAAAATTTGCCAGGTACAAAAAGCAGCAGAAAGTGTGCTGCCACAGATGTCAGCTGGAATAATTTTTAATAAGTAAGAGGAGTAGGTCTGCTGAGTAAGAATATGTCAGTGTTAGTTTGTAACTTCTCAGAATAAACTGTTTTATACAGTGTTCCAGGAATATTTCCAAATAACTTTAGTGTATTGGGTGACTCAGTGTGCTGATGACATGGAATAATAGTTAAAAGGAACAAACCCAAGCAGGTCAGGCTCCTATGTGGTAACGCTGCTGCAAAACTTGACCACCTAACACTTGGCAAATTAATAAAGCACTAAATGGTAATATATCCTCACAATAAATTAAAATTGCACAGTGTTGGCTCAGCAACCTAAGAAAGAAAATGGTACTATTAAAAAGCAGATGTTTCAGTTAATTTGTTAGAATACACTAGGTCCAAAGCTGTGGTCTATCAGGAAATAACCCAAACCCCAAGCCTAGCCTGACACAGATCCAGTAGTATCAGCAACAGGCAACTAAGCTAGTGTTTATAAAGCAGGGTTTGCCCGTAGTCTCAAAAAACCAAAACATATGTTGCTTAGCACGCTGGCAGTGGCTGAGGCTCTTAATGTGTTTAGTTTTAGCTGCATTATTTCCAGGGCAACCCCACTGGGAAACATCCCACTTTTCATCCATGCTTGCTGACAGAGGTGGACTCTGCAATCATGATGTCAGTATCAGAAAGATTTCTCCTGTAGAGCATAAACTCTCCATACGATCTCAAAAGTTTAATTACAAATGGCCAAAAGTTTCATTAAGAAAGTGTTAGTTAAGACCTAACAAGTGTTAATTGGTGCAGGCTGAGAATGACACCCATCAGTTTTGAGTGCCCATTTGTGTTTTTAGGAGCCATACCAAGTGAGATAACTAGCTACTAGCCACTGCTGTAACAGGGGCTAAAGCATTCAAAGCCAGAGATAGATGTCCTAAGTCACTAGACAGACAGGTTTAGGATACATCACAGCCAGTTTCCACACCCAACCAAAACCTGGTTGAAATGACAATTTGATCAGCACCCTCAGCTGCTGTGTGGAAGAAAAAGTTCCTGTTAAATTCAGTTGCACAAAGCTGAGAGAAGAGTTACACAGCCAGCCATGGTCAGACAGGAATCTGCTGCTTTAGACAGACCTCTGGAAGCAAATGGAGGACATAGGGATTTCAAGCCAGGTATCCCATACCCCATCTGAGTCCAGGAAATATGTTTTAAAGAAGTTTCTCTGTCAATTTCAGAAAAGAATTTCACCACAGAGCTGAGAAACCTTTGCCAGCAGCAATTCAGATACCATTGATTTTTATCAAAACTGCAAAGACTATTAGAATTGTAATTTTCTTTTTCCATAGAAAGCTACTGACAAGGTTTTATAAGGAGAAAACATTAACACACCAATTGCTTATAGCCATTGCAAATGAAGTGTTCAGCTGAGCAAAAACTTTCATTTCTGAAAAGAATGCAAGTATGCAACTAAGACATCCATATGAATGTTGCCTTTAGTTTGTGGATATGTTTATGCAAGAGAATTGGAATAAGACAGGAAACCAAGCTTATTATGCTTGTTTTTATAAGAGAATTAGTGGGGTTGGAGACCAAGAAGGAAAGCAAAGACAAGTTCTTCAGCTGAAGTTCATCAGCTACATCTCTCACTGCCACATATCACCAAGTGGTATGTGCTGCAAGTAAAATGTTCCATTACTTATCATACGTATCTGCTGAATGCTTGTATGTTAAGCTTCAACTCCTTTAGGTAAGTCTTTCCATAAAAATAAAAGGAACTTGATGCCATAAGTGGGGAAAAAAGGAACACCATTACTACGTAGATTTATCATACTCATTTAGAAAGTCATCCAATAGCATAGATCAGATTAGAGGTCTAATTGTAAAGAAAGGCAGTCCTTGCGCTTCAGTGTGCAAGTTTAAAGAAACAGACAGGCACACTGAAGTACAACAGCCCTCTGCCAGATGCTTAGATGAGATGTAAAGATTGTCCTTGTTATTTCCTCATCATGCATAACACGCCACTGTGCTGCTCTTACTCTTCCATCAGATATAGCCGAAAACCCTACTCAAAAGCAACTGACAGCAATGAATTTCTATCAAGAACAAACCACATTTCCAGGCAATCCTATATGGACTACAATACTTGGAACATAAAACCCAACAACAAACATGAAATAGGCAACATGTACTTGCCGCTATAACTGGAATCAGAGAGATTAAAATGACTACCTACTGTGCAAATAAAGGATCAAAGCAAACAGCATTGCTTCTGTTACCCAGGAGGCGATGTTTTTATTTTTAATTTTTGTTTGTTTAAATAAAGTGTTCTGTTTATTCATTCTTCCATCTTTCAATAGGACCATGAATGTCCCCAGTCAATGAGGCATACTTCCTCCTGGTATACTTGGAAAGATCACACTACGCTAGAGAATTACCTCTATCACAACCATTTACTCAGTGGTGTCTTCAGAGGACCATCCATGTGATCTCTCTCAGGTTTTCTGTTTGGCAATTCTTTTGCTCCCTTGAAGCCTGGACTATACATGAAAGAGCACTTGCTACCTTATGAGATAGAAAAACCTTGCTCATACAGATTATGTTTTAACAGAGAAAGGAACCAAAAGGTGATAGCAGACAAAAACAAACGAAGTTTCCACAACAAAATATAGAATCATAGAATAGTTAGGGTTGGAAAGGACCTTAAGATCATCTAGTTCCAACCCCCCTGCCAGGGGCAGGGACACCTCACACTAAACCATGCCACCCAAGGCTATGTCCAATCCAGTCTTGAACACCGTCAGCCATGGAGCATTCACAACTTCCCTGGGAAACCCATTCCAGTGCCTCACCACCCTTACAGTAAAGAATTTCTTCCTCATATCCAATCTAAACTTCCCCTGTATAAGTTTGAACCCATTACCCCTTGTCCTATTACTACAGCTGCTAATGAAGAGTCCCTCCCCAGCATCCTTATAGGCCCCCTTCAGATACTGGAAGGCTGCTATGAGGTCTCCATTTAGCCTTCTCTTCTCCAGGCTGAACAGCCCCAACTTTCTCAGCCTGTCTTCATACGGGAGGTGCTCCAGTCCCCTGATCGTCCTCGTGGCCCTGCTCTGGACTTGTTCCAACAGTTCCATGTTCTTTTTATGTTGAGGACACCAGAACTGTATACAATACACAAATATAAAGAAATACAGGAGTAGTGATGTAAAATTACACCCCACTTCTTACCAACATTGCTACCTCAGGAAAACTCTGCTGCGGAAACTTCTATCAACTTTTCTCAGTGCAACTGGCCCCACCAGCAGAGCTACCATCACTCAGCTCACGGGCCTGAGCGGCAAAAGGCCACCCCGTTGACAGAGAGCACATTTTACCTTCCCCTGCCTTGAAACGACCTCAGGATAAATAAGTGATGGGAAAGGTGGGTCCTTTCCTGCTATGCCCAAGCTACAGCATGTGTCATATTAGTACACCAAAACCAGTAAAACTGAAATAATGCAGGGGTTGGTCTGTTGGGGTTTTTCTTCTGATCAATTGATTCTGGGTTGCATTTTAAACCACATGTTTCTGGTTTCTAGAAAGTAAGTTTGAAAAAAATATTTTTGAAGATATTTTAGAAAAGGAAAATTTGTTTGAAAAGGTGAATGATCCCATCTCTCAAAAAAGAGAGAAACTCAGAAAGACACAATTTAGACCTGAATCAGTCTCAGCCACCTTGAACCCAGGACACGGTACTGACAGTCACTAGTGATCTAAATCCTTCCAGACTCATTATAGATTGTTTTTTGTTTTTATATTGTAAACAAAGAAATTAAAAGTAGGCCATGGGACAAATATTGCAGAAATTCACATATACAAGACAGGATGGGAATTTCAAGACTGATGTCCAACATAACATTAAAGCCAACAATCAGCTCCACTTTAGCCTGGTCCCGATCAGCAAAGCGGTACTGACTTCAGACCACATAGAGATCTGGCAAGATTTAAAACACAAAAAATCCCCCACACGAAACACCCAAGCACAGAACTCTCTCCAGCTTACCAACGTAGCTGTTGGTCTTTCTATGCCAGAAGTACAAAATATTTTAGAACAGACTGTTCAAATTTGCTTGCAGATTTATAACTGGAACATTAATTCCCTGTGACACTTTTTGCCCTGGTTTTTTTTTTTTTTTTCAGATACTATCTCCTGTGACATAGTAGCAATATATCAAAACTGTAATTATACAAAACCTTAACTAGAAAAGCAAGTGCCAAATTACTTCAAAGAAGGTTCGCAAGAAGAGATAATTCATTAAGCCTGGGTAGGTTTCTGTGACTTAAAATGAATACATAACATTCTTTTGTATACATGTGCAATATCAAAAGCATTTGTTCTATGCCCACTTTCTTTAACTGTTCTCAAGAGAATATTTCAGAACAAAATCATGTGCTCTGACATTCATTTTCATCAAGAAGAAACATAGTGATAATCTCAACATTTTCATTGGTGATTTTCCATTACTAAAAGACTTCATATTTCTAAACAGTATATCCCAGTGACTCCTTCACCCTTTCGTTTGTAAAACTATTTTTAAAGTAATTCATAGCCTAATTTTTTGCAAGAAAACCTGTGATATAGCCTTTTCTTCTCCAACCCCATCCTCCAACCCCCAGACACAAAATGCAAGCATTAAAGAAGGAGGAGAGAAAAAAACTAGTGGTTTGTAAAGAGCACACAACATCACTGGTACAAACTTGGAGGTAGTGTACTTCTCATACAAACATGACTTACTTCAGCAGACAGACAACTTACTTTTTAGGATGCACAATTTTGAAGATAATCCAGCCTGGAAAGCAGAGCTGCAAATATGAGGAACAGGTATATTAATGACATTCTTTACAAAGGCATATGTTTGCATAGCTATATTATGCACAGTAGTTGCAGAAATAACATATCACACAACAAAACAACCTTCCTATTTCTTTTTGATATGTTTATTGTTGTCAATAGCAAAAACATCCATAATTAATTCTAAAATACATGTTGTACACCATTTTGTGTAGACTGTGATATGATAAAAATGCTACAGCTTTTAAATGAGACACTTTCAGGCTCCGCATTTGATTTCAAAACTAAACTTTTCAAATGAAAACCTCTTTCCCCAGAAAAATCACAATGAGCTTAAAAGAGAGAAGAACAGAAGAATACATTCACACATCTCTGCATAGTGTGCTAGTCATACTCTGAGCATCAGCTCAGAGAATCCTGCCTGAGCTACTAATTTTAATAAATTATAAGCAGTGAGTGCATTCTGTGTCCCTTATAGCAGTTTACCTCTGCTCACCAAGTTTGTTTTCCAGAAATTACGGGAAGCATTACAATCAAATCTTCATGAAAGGACAGTAGAAAATAAAAGGAGGAAACAACTAAGAAGAGACATGTTTTTTGCATACTCTGGCTTAGCTTTGCATGAACCTACGAGTTGTTCTTAGAGCAATGTTCAATTGCTTAGACCACCACTGAACTCAAGGCAGCTATAGCAACGTCCTTTCCCAGCAGCTCAGCGTATAGGCAGACCAAGATGATTTCTGCCTGCAAATAACAGTACAAACTTCTGAGAAGCAGTGCTTCTAGGCACTGTAATACCTAGAATGACATCATCATGGTGTTCATTTAGACTTTACTGCTCTGAACTATATCCCTTTAATGGGTTGAACAGAATTAATAATCTTTGTTTTAAAATTCAGCTACCACCAGTGAAGAGGTGACATTTATGAAAGATATAAGAGACCCAGATTTTGGTTTTTGCTCTCCCTGAAGGAGCTCAAGCTTATATAGCAGGGAACATCTGATAAAATATGAGTGATTATTCAATTGATTATTGACTCAACATATTTACTTAAAACATATTACACAACATTTCTTTAAAATGTATTTTATTACTCAATATATTCACTTAAAACTGTGTTATGAGAATCCCACTGGACTTACTTTTAGGTTGCATATCCAGCCATGTGCACTGGAGGAGCATGCTATAGGAATGTTACAGTTTCAAGTACTCAGAAGAATTGGTGCAAATATGCTGTTAGCAAATTAGAAGGGCAATTCATAACTTTCATTTCTAAAATCACTTAGCTACATATTTTATATAAGTACCTTAAACAAAATAAACTCTTCATATTAAACACCTCCATCCTTTCCCAAGTATATACACTCTCCCCAGACCACCTGAAGCCTTAGCATCTCTATACAGTAGCAGTTAATTGCTCAATTAACATCACCTGGTTACAATTTAGGACAATGCCAAACCAATAGGGAGTCAAGATTTTTAACCAGCAGCAGCTGCTAAATGAGCTGTTAACCTCTATCTTCTGTGGGACAGGAACTGCTACTTGTTTCAAGTCAGGCTAGCCTTACTCAAATGGTCTGTAAAGCTAATTTTAGATGTGAATATCACCCTTCAAAAGTATGGCATGTTTTTCCTGGTACTTTTTCTCTGTAGTATTCTCTAAAACACCATTTTGTATAGCCTGAAGCACTGCATTTCATTTGCAAGTAAGTATCATTGACATTGCAAAGAAAACATGGTGTTAAATGTGAATTTGCAAACCCCCTTGACATAACACCATACTTCTAGAACAAGAAAAACCTGAAACAGCTGTTCCATTAAGGACCATTAACAACAAGAGAACTTCCTGCTTGCAGTCTATATCCCCAGGAGAACATCTATCAGACATTCTTTTTAAGCAAACAAGCAGATTTCATCTCTAGATTGTTGCTGCACTAATTTGTAGCTACTATTGCACTGGTTTGTAATCACCATCAGCAACAGTAGAAAATCATTACAGAGTATGCCAATTAATTCAGCACATATTTCAGTAAAATGGACCAGTGGAAAGCCCTGGTCAAATTCCTTCTGATTTCAGAGGAAATACAGAAATACAAAATGTGATGATCTGAGCCTGTCCTTGTTTTCTTAACAGAAGTGCATCACAAGACAGTTATCACAGTGGAGAAGCTGTCAAGTAGCAATGGCTTATATGCTGCACTGCAGGGAATCTGTGCCAAACTTCTCCAAAAAATAGGTGCCAAAAGCTGGATGTCTGTGTTTACTTATGCACATAGTTCTATGACCTGTATCTGATTAGCTCCCATGAACTCTAGTTGAGAAGCCTGAATCACAACTGTGCAAGGTTTTAATTAGAAATTAGGTCACTTTGCCCTTTCTTAAATTCAAGCCACTTATTTGCATACTTATATTCAAAACTGGAAACTTAGGTCTGGGAAGAAATGTAAAAAATATTAACAGCTAGTAACAGACAATTAACCACATAAGGTAGCATAAGAAATCATTTCACCAGGAGAAGCCTGTTGCTGGAAGATTGGAATTTAGCAGTTAACTAACCATCATGCATTATGCTATGTAGGTACTGACTGGTAAGAGAGTGATTTTAAAGACCTGCTGTGATTTTCCCATTACACTTTGCTGCAATATGTCTTACCAAAGCATAGTTCAGTTTTGACCAAAAATGGTGTATTAATTCTCAGTAAGTGGCACATCCTCAATATCAGTTTAACAAAAAGGATGGAACAAAAAGCACATCTGATGCCTATGCAAACATTTTCTTTCCAAATCACGTTAGTCCTTAAAAAACACCTTGTTGACTAAATCCTGGCATCAAGCTAGGAAACAGTCTGAACCTACAATAGAACATGAGATAAGACAGTTTTTCATAAATTCTGTGGTTCAGTACATTTAGTTTGTACTGCAGCTTTTTCAGAGTTACTGCATTTTCAGTTCAGCTCAAGGTATAGTGCGCAGAGGAACTATTTCACGTACAGCAAGCTGGAGTTGTCCTAGCCATACAAGATGGGCAAGCAGAATTTTGTATTCCTTTTCCTGCTTATCTTTTACATAAGTCAATATTAATCCAATCTTTGGTAGTATTTGGTGCAATTCGCAAATACTACGCCAATTCCCATACGTTTCCTTTTCATTGCCAAAAGGAAGGAAAAATGTTTTTGTCAAGAAAAAAAAAAGAAATTGCTTTGTAAAAGCACACTAATCCCTACAGCCTCCTTTTACAATTTACAATTAACTACCATGTAGCAAATCCAGCTGTAAGCATTGGAATTACAAAACTAACCAATTCATCTTTGAAGGAACTGCTTGCCAAATCGAAGAGTCCAAAATTAGCCTCCTATTCCTTATTCCTCTCTAAGCATACTTGAAAACAAGAAGTCATGGCACCCTGCAAGCACTGCAATATGCAGCATCTTTCTTGACCTTCTCAATGTCTCACTTCTTTTTTCTCCCTCCAACATTTCTCTGTTACCATTCTTGCATTTTGCAGTTATGTTCTTTAATTGAAATATCTTCAATTTTTATCTTTCCCCAGTTAGAGGAAGGGACAGTTTGTACCCAGCTAGCTACCCTATTCTTTGAGATTTCCTTTCCTTTTATTGCAGGAATGATTCAGCTGATAATGAAACAACTGCTGAAACTCCACAGCATGAACCAGCAATTTTCATTTATCTTGCTATGATACACTGCAAATCTTGATAGAGGCTCAGGGGTTGGTAGCTCCCTGGAGCAGGCAAAAGGCTGAAGGCAGGAACAGCTGCAGCCATCCAGAGAATGGATGTTCTTCAGCAGATTTCACAGACTTTTTCAATGAACCTCTGCAGGACTGTGGTAGTTCTATAGTTTTGTCATGAGTTTGCTAGCAAAGCTAAATCATAAGTTAACATTCATGCTAGAGGAAGTCACTCAAACCCTGTCTGTGTCATTCTATGAAAGACTTTCAGCTTCATTCCTAGGAATTGATGATAAAATACATATTTTGGTCAATAATGTAAAATACTATTGTATGGATATTTAGCCTTATCAGGTAAGTTTACCTGTAAATATGTCAAATATTTACACTGTAATTAGTAAGCTAAAGCCAGAAAACCACAAACAGGAAGAAAATGTTATATTGTATGGGTTAAACAAATCCTCTGATTCATTCTCTGAAAGTTAAAAGAGCAAGCACATTTCTTTTTTGGCTACATGAATAACATCATGGCAACAGACAAGTTGTAATAAGATGGTCTCTCCAGAATAAGTTTATTATGGCCATCAGAAATATCTGTGAACCAGTTCCATTTAGTGGCTCAATGCCTCTATGGCAATGATTGCTCCTTAGAGCTCTATGTTCTACCCACAAGCATTAAGGTAACATTAAGATATATTGTCAAATAAGAGCAACCCCCCTGAAGATATTTTGGTGTGAGAGTTGCCCCACCAGCATGGGACTGGCACTCCTCTGCAAGTATGGGAGTCCTGCATCATCCCAAGCACTCAGATAGTGACTTCATATGCTGGAATACATTGCACTTCTTCCTGCCCAAAAACACACATTCTTATTCTTCCCGGTGTTGTTCATCTGTAGAAGGTTTTAAATGGTCAAAGTTGGCATATTTTTACTGGTATGAATTTTTCCAACTCTGATGCCCTCCTCCAGGTGCAGACCTTCCCCACAGACCCCACAGCAGGAGCCATGGCAGCAGCAGAGCTGGTGGCCTGCATGGGGAGGGACAAGCCGGGGTAGCAGTGGGGCCCTGCCCTCTTCAGGCATTCCTTTCCCACAGGGGAAGCAAGCCAGGAGGGCTGGAATGGCCAGGGAGTCAGCGAGGGGCCAGACCTCAAAGGCCTTTCGGCTGACCTTCGTGGCCTCAGGCATGAGGAATGCAGGCAGCGGGGTGTCTGCATGCAGGTGGGCAGCCCTGTGCCCGAGAGGTTATTCTCACAGCAATAGCAAAGCCCATCTAGTTCCTCAAGTGCTTTTATTTGTCATTGAGCTTGCAAGCAATTCTCACCCTACACAATACTAAACTTTGAATATTTGCTCTCATGAAAGTCAATACAGCCTGCTCCAGTACAGAAGAGCACCTCTGGTCTGCAAACAGTGTCCTTTCCTTGCTCGCTTGGTTGGTTTTTTGGTTTTAAGGTGGGGTTTTTTTGTTTGTTTTTTTGGGGTTTTTTTAATCCATTTCCTTGTGGCCAGTTCCTTGAATCTGGCTTACTGCTGTTTTTCTGAGTGCAACCCTATAATGTCTCCTCTTCTCTTGTCTGCCTGATGCTTCTGAATTTTTGAGCTCCAAGTCAAAGTTGGGTAGTTTTTTCCTCTCAAAACAGCCCACATCATGCACTTCATGTCCAAAAAGACTTTTCTGGGTTTTGGTTAGGAATACCTCTCTGTCACAGAGCCTAGAGTTGCACAACGAAAATAATCCAATGTCTCCTCATAATTCTTCATTTGCTTCCCCTGTTTACAGATAAACTATACAGATGTAAAGAGGGATCATCTGATTCTTCTGGTGAACATGATTTTGCACAGAAGCACATTAACTTAACATCTGAAGTAGCTATCCAAAAAATAAACTAAGCTAAACAACGCATCTAGTCTTCAAAACCATTCCAGTATTAGAGAGCTGTTATTCAAACCATATCCCACTGAAAGAGACTTTTATAAAGCCTCTTCTATCTAGTTATGAGAAGAGATGAGATTCAGGACGCAGAATGCCTCCTAGAAGTACTACACTATTATGAGGGAAATGGAAGACAAATGATTTGGAAACAAGACAACAGATATCCTTTCTGTGAGAACTGGAAGCCTGGTTCTTGAGGCTGGCTCCTGTTGGGAACAGGTCCTTCTATGCTCCTTAAGCAACTTTAGCACTAATATGTAATAACTTCAAATAGCGAAGCCACATAATTAAATAGGCTTGGTTGTTAGCTATACTACATAATAAAAAGAAAATAATACACAACAGAAATAACACATTTTTCAATTTTCAGCATCCCCATGACATCTATTTATGGCAAACCAACCACAACTCCAACGTTTATACTACCAAAGCCAAGCCAAAATTTTTAGTCAGTCAAAACCAAATTATACAGTGCTGTTTACATTCTCATAGGCACTGAAAGCTTTCCTTATGGGGATGTCTGTAAATAGTTGTTGAGATTATTTACCTTCTGAGGTGCCTTATTCCTTTTTAAAATTAACAAGCAAAAATTCCAGAGGATTGAACGTATTCTTATGACTTTCACACACACACATCCCACCAAGCTGGCATTTCTACAAAATATTGTGTGGCAAATTTGGTCTCAGGTTGTTCTTTTAACAATCTATAGTTAAAAAAATCCCAGATAAGGAGTTGATCTTATTCCTGTTGCAGCAATTTTTTTTTTAGAGAAGGAATATTTTTCAGGTCATTCTTAGCACATATTTGGAGAAAAGGACGGTAGATCAATACTCCTGTTATTACTCCTTATTTCTTTCCCAGCAAATTGGCAAGAAGAACCTTTGCTGGAAAAGGAGATCTGGCAGCCATACTTTTTCTGCTTTTTGAAATCTACCTTTGGTTCTGAGAAGTTTGATTCTTTTGATGCAGAACTGCAGGAGACAGGATCGTTTACTACAAGCAGCCTTCAGAGCCTTTAAATAGCATACTGGGAAGTCTATTTTCCACTTTTTCAATACAAGATTGGATTATTTTAACATCTTCCTGTAGAGAAACTGCTTATCTCTCTCTCAATTTTGGAATGCAGGCAACCAAAATAATGCTAGTGTCTTCTCCAATTTACCTTCTAAAAATGTGAGATGTGCTCGCCTCTTGGAGCTTGTTCTTCCCCTGTCTCTTCCCAGGGACTAAAGGAATGTGAGAACTTCAGAACTGGAATTTTCACTGCAGAAGTGAGTTGCTTATATTTTTAACAAACTATCCCAAAACAAACTTGCTGTGCCTTGTGTATAATAATACACGCAGGTACTAAAACTAAGCCACTGTCACCAAATCTTGACCACAGCAGGACTCACAAACAGACAAACCCTGCACCAATGGCAAGATGTGAAGTTAAAGCACCTGTTTTTTTAAATATATCCACAATCCTGACTGTAGTACTTAGCCCATCAAGACCGCCAATATAATTATGAATATAAAAACATTCATATCTTACTGGACCCTGTTATCCAAGATTTTGGCTCATGCAAAGTCCAGCAGTAATATTTACAGACCCTAACTAGCACTATCCCCAACTCTATCTGTCAACTAATATGCAGCATAAATCATCACCTACACGTGCCACTATTTCAGCTTTGCTGTCCAGTGGTGATCTATTTAAAAAGTACAGTCACCTTTCATTTACCAATCACCCTCCTTCCCTCTGCTTAAGGCTGAACATCTGTAGAGGCTGCACTGCACCGCGATTCCTGCCACAGCATTTCTCATGTGTTTCTTTGTTCTTGAAAGCTAGCTTGTTATCTTAAAAAAGGTCAATAGATACAATGAATAAATTGGAAAGCACAGGCATATTTTTATTTGAAGAATAAAACCTGGCCATCTCACAAGTACCCTGAACTGTACCAAGTATATTTCACTAGTGCACGTAATGTAAAAAAAGAAAAGAAGGAGAGTATTTTATGTAATATATATCCTTTGTGAAATAGGGAAAAACTGCATGTTCTCCTTGTAAAAGAAAGGAATAATAACTTGATTCCCCATTGTCCATCAGTCTCGGGTTAAAAGGAAATGTTTCACAGGAGGGGGAAGAGTTTTTTTAAATGTCTTGCTCCATCTAGCTGCTGTGCTGGAGTTTTTGTTTTATTTTGTTTGCTTGTTTGTTTGTTTGTTCTATTGTTGCTGGGGTTTGGGCTTGTTGTTTTGTTTTTCAAATAATTAGAGGGCCCCAAAGAGAACAAAGGGAAAAGGCACATGATTCCAGATGTAGATTAAACATAGTGCCATGGGATCATCTCCTATCTTTCAACCCAACCCTGTCTTTTTTTTTTTTTTGTTGCTATAAAACGTCTAAATACTGGCTTCATTCTTATTCCACTAATTATCACTAAAAAGAAGACATTTGATCCAAAAAAATATCTGGTTTCCTCCTAAACTTCTATCCCTCTGAGAATCCTTTTGTAGGTGTCCCAGACTCCAGGCATCGGATTCACAAAGGAGCAACCTACGTGTTCCTTAGGCTATAGTGCCATGCAGCCATGTCAGCATAATACACAAAGCAGCACTGACAGGATCTTTAGCCTGCATTCTCTTCCACTTATTTCTCTCATGTCAGATAGAGTGACTGAGGAGCAGAAAAAAAGCATTAATTCTGCACTAGAATGGCCAACTGAATTGCACTCAGAGGTTATATGAGGGCTAGAACCAGAACACTGATAAACAACCAGACTACTCCTTAAAGAAGCAAATCACCATTTGACCTGCTTAGCTCTAAGGTGAAACCACATCACTCCATATCCCTTTTTAGGATGCACAAGTAGTAGGGCTGAGGAACAGCCAACCTCTGCCAGTGGGAACATCTGGGAGCTATGGAGACTGAAATGGCTCATGTTTAAAGTCACTAATGATTGTTCCATCCCATAACATAAACATTGGTCTGTAAACATATTTTTTCTCTTTTGAAAGAATTAATTGCCCAGCAATTGCCCAATTTTTCTTCTTCCTTCCTTCCTTATTAGTACAGTAGCTTTCGCATAGGAAAGACAAAGATGAATACGAACTTCCCAACACTAGGGTAAGTTAGTCCTTATGCTGTGATAAACAAACACAAGTAATTTCTGTTTCTCCTTGAGGTAATATCTTCCCTCACCTTCCAGGAAGGACAAATCCATGGTTGACATTCCTTCCTGGAATATGACTTGCCAAGCTGAACCTTTTTATTGCCTTGTATGTGGCAAAATCTCATAATCCATGACACAAAGATATAAATTGCCAAGCACAAAATAAATCTCTGTGCTGGAGAATTTGTACACCTTGCAGCCAAAAAAGGGATACAAATGTTAAAACTAAAATAAAGAACTGTTTTCTGATCAAGAATGATACTTTTGACTGAGGAACTACCAAACTGTAGTTTGTATTCAAAACTTATGACATGCCTCTAGGCAGGAACAATCCTATGAGTTTTTAAAGGACAGCTTGTCAACAAATGGGATATTAAAAGAGATGAACAGACATCCAGCTACTTGGCAAAGAGAAAACGTAGCAGTCTGTTGCAAGGTGCCTTACCACCTGTTAACCTAAAAGCCTACACTTGCAATGATGTAACCTACTTCCCACTTGCAGCTGTGGAGACTTCTAACCTGAGGTGCTGCGGCAATGCTTTTTCCTCTTCTCAGATGGCTACTGAGACTTTTCCCTTACCCTTTTCTGCCTCTGTCTCCCCAAAAGTAACACGCACCATAAAATTTTATGTATGCCACAAGCTATGAAAACCCACTAATAATTTTTTTTTTTTTTTTTTTTTTTTTGCATACAAACCTCTCACATGCTTCATGCCACAAATCCAATTTGATAAACAAATTAAAGGTGAAGCTTAGCATATACCATTGGGTATTATTTCACTGCTAAGGGGAGGAATAGCATCAGCTGGAAAGAATTCAGGAAAACATTGAAGATACCCCCTGATTTAAAAGTCAATAATCAGGAATCTATTGAAGTTTTTCTTGCAGAATCAAAAATGCATCTGTTGTATTTTCTCTAAGGGTTCCTCTTGCCACTAGAGTCTTTATATATTAATGGAGCTGCCAGGGAGACTTTACATCCAACCTGTAAAATACTTCAAACCTATGAAAAATATTCAGCTGGAATGGTAGACTTGGACAGCCAACAGCTGACTGGGCTGTGAGAACAAGCATGATCCCTGACTGCATGTCCCTAGGGTGGCAGAGCAAAATGAGCCGGGTGCCAAGATCAACCAGGAGTCACTGCAAATCCAGCAGATGAAGAAGCAAAGAGCTCACCTCTATACCACCTGCCTGGCTGACTGGCAAAGAGCCTGGCAATGTGGGAGAACAGTCTGGATAGAGCACAGATGACAGTCTCATTGAGACTACATATTCCAGCAAAACGTTTTCATTTGGAAGAATCAGCATTTTCTACCAGAAACCCAGTCAGCTGGAACATCTCCAAACAGCAATGACTCATTTTAGTCATTCATGTTTTTCTACCCATCTTCCAGCTAATTAGCTACAGCTAAGACAAAGCCTGGAGATTTGCTACCTCTGCATGTAGCATCTCTTTGTGAAGTATGCACAAACTGCCAAAAACAGGATGTCTGTCAACAGCCAGTGTGGACTGTTTGCAATCATCTCTTGCTGCTTATTAAGCACAAGCTCCTAATCCAGCCATTAGATATGGGCTCATTTGTTGTAGAAGATTAACATATTTTTCTCGCCTCTTTTATTTTTAACTGATAAACTTTTTGACAAGTGACAGAACACTAAATAATTTTCCTCATCTGATTTTATCTATACCTCATCTTCTAAACATACTTTGAGCCAGGATAAAATTAGAAAGAGATGTTCTAAGTCCTTGGCACTTAAAATCTCTACATTGGCTCAGCTTACAGCACTAACTGGATGTGATTATTTATATAGCTGTGTAAATATTCATGGTACCATTTAACCAAATAAAGTATAGGGCCTAAGTCTAGCAAAGTCTTGTGCAAATACTAGGTCCTTGTTGTAGGCTTTTCAGCAGTAAATGCTTAAAATCTTAGTTGTGTGGCAGTCTGAGCAATAAATAAAACTGATAAAGATGCAAAAAGTGCCACATTAGGACAGAGCAATGCTTCATCTTGCCTAGTAGTCTGTCTTCAGTGGTGGCTAAAGACATGCTTGCTTCTATGCTGCTATAACTGGTCTCCTACTGCTTTTATCAAGTGATCCCCTAGTTGAAGTTTTACCCCTTTGATCACTGTCATTTCCCTTCTTTGTACTATCCCCTTGTTCCTGCTAGACAAGCCTAAAAAAAACTTGTCCTTTAGTACCAATTTATAGACCTATTATCCACAAACATCCCATCCTCTTTCCAGCAAGAACTAACACATGTGCCATAAGGCCCCATCCAACAAGAAACAACATGGAAGACTCACCGTCACTACATTTTCCAAATGGCTCTGAACATGATATTCCAAAAAAGGCAACAATTAAGCATCAAACAGTAATTGCTAAGTAATGTTTTTGTCTTACTTCTTCAGTACTTGTGACTTTTCTTGTGAGCATCCATGTTTAACTACTGACTAAAATCTGATTAGGAAAGATGGATAAAGATGACAGGAACAAAAGTAATGTTCTGGTGTTTCACAAAATGCGTGCCTAGAAAATGGAGGATGTCTTGTGCGGCTATGAAAATTGGTTTTTAGTAACTAAGGAACTAGCAGAAAAGAAGCTCAACGTATCCAGGAGCTGATGAAAAAACAAGCTGGTAATGACTGAGCTAAGGGTGACTGTGGCAAAGTAAACAACTCAAATGGATGTCTCTATCTAAAAATTATCTCACCTCGAAATGGTTGCAGAAAAAAAAAAATAAAATCATTGGAGCTCTCAATCTCTGTCTCTAAAATCACCCTAAATTCCAAAAAGCACAAAATGCTATCGTCATACCCTGAGAGCATTCCAGTCTAAATTGAGCTTGGCTATAGATGAGGATAATTTCACATTCATCCGAGTCTGCTTCACAAAGTTCATCTAAAAAAAATGTATCTATTACAATCAGCAACTGGATTAAGCAAGAAGCTCAACGCATTACATTGATGGCTGAAAATATTCACAGGTTACATGTATCTTAAAGGAAAAGAAGTTCCTGAGCATGTAAACTCTTGCTAATTAATGACAAAGACGTGAGACAAAGCACAGAGAGTAACTGCTACTCCTGGTAGCCTATTCCTGCAAAAGACAATGCAGCTGCTTGATTTAATACCCAGATGCCCATGATTTAAAAATCTTGTGGTAACAACTAAACTGATCTAAAGTTTTCATCACATCCTCTTCACAGCAAGTGTAGTCTTCCATTCGGATTTATTTCTGTACTGTTCTGACTGGTTTTAAAACTTCACTACATTTCTCAGATACAACACATTGTAATGATTCTTGGTTCTAAGTCACAGTTAATCATTGCTGTCTATGAAGGCAATGACTAACAGCAGGACAAAATAAAGGTTGATATAGAAACTTTTAAGATTGCAAAATCAAAAAAATCCTCTGCTAATGTAAAAATAACTGGATGCTTTTCAGGTAACAATTTCTCCTAGATTTCTGAAAACAAATCTGACCAAACTCTCCTCTATATCCTCCAGGAGAGGCCGGGTTCCAGCCAGAGCTTTTTTAGCTCAAAGTCTGCAAAGCAAAACATATTTATAGTTGCATTATCTACTTTTTATACTCTTGCTAAATTGTATATAATTTGTTAATGTATTCAAGACTCAATTACTATTTAATCTTGCTGATTCAGTCCTTTGACCAAGCTTTCAGCTACACACAGCTTATACAGAGCAAAGAAGGTGAGGATAAATGTCAGCTGTGATCAGGTAAGAACATTCAATAGAGACACGCAAAAACTTTCAGGGTGCTTCGTACTTTCGCATTTGCATCAGTGTATCTGCTGGCCCAAGGGAAAACTAGGAGCTGCTCATTGGCAGCTTCCTTACCTAGGAGAGCTCACAGAGCTGGAAAATTGCTGTAAATCTACTACATGGTACCACCTGATCAGATCAGAAAAACATTCCCAGCTTCTTGTTTCTTTATCCTTTGGGTAAATATTTACAAATGAACATGCTCTTAAACCTGAGCAACTGTAAATGACCTGCTGCTTTTAAAAGCTTGACACACTGGACCAGTATTGCTGTCTCACTGGACATTTGAAGAAAAGGGAAAAGAATCACAATCACAGCAGCACTGAACACACAGTTCTCAGAATAGAGAGAAAACATGAAAATAACAAAAACAAGAATATAAAAAAAGGGAAACCTTCAACCTTATTATTGGGTTACTTCCCAACTGCCAGCATCAGTTTAAAGGTCTTGCTAAATCTGAGGTTTTCATATACTCTAAGAAGGGAGCCACAGACAGATTTTTCTACTGAAGAAAAGCAATAAGTGCATGGCCTTAGCACACACATCTGGAAGTGAGACTGGGTCTAAAGTGAGCTCCTACCCTTGCAGGCAGGGCTGGAGTCCCTTGCTGGTCAGCCTGAGGATGTCTCAGCCTGTGCAGGGGTGAGACCTAGCTGCAACCAGAGGGAGATCTGGAGTGAGCATGATTATGGGCCAAGACACCAGCTGGTGTAAATCAACAGAGCTATGTGGGAGATTGGCACTGGGCTGTTTCACGCAAAATGTGATCTCATGTTGAATGTTGTTTCAGGAGCAGACAAATAGCGATCAGCACAGACGCAGAATGGCAAATGCTAGTTTCTCACCCCTTGATAAAATCTCTTTCAGAGCATAAATACACATTTGCAAAGAGTGAGTACGTAGGTTTTCGATCATGCCGGGAAAAATGAAGTCTGATACAGAACAAGGAACAACCTGTCCACTTCTAAAGGCTGCTTTACTCAGAGGGAGTCCAACCAGATTTACAGTCACTTTGCCTGTGCTGCCAACTGGGCTAGCAGGAAAGCCACACTGCACATTTGCATGAGGCTGCGCTCCACCTGAAAAATACTGGGTTTCAATACCACAACCATGATGGTAACCCAGCTCCATTGCCAATACAGCCAGCCCAAACTACAGGCAGACCCACTGCAGGTCTGACTGCACCTATTCAAGCAGACTTTCCCTACCTAGTTTCTCCAGTTCAGAGAAGACTCACTGTAATAATGTCACATACGTTGATTCTTCAGCCAGAAACTTAAAGTGGAAAGGCAAGCAAAACGAAATATTACTGGATGACCCTCAATAAGGGAGTAAAAAAATGGGGAAGTTTAATGAAAAGCTGTTGATTTCTCAGCTGTAATTATAGCAGAAACTAAAATCCCTCAGAAGGGAAAATGAGCTGACTAGAAATGCCATTATAAATGCAAACTGGCAAAGAAAACAGAAGTAGATGTGTTGGGTTGTAACAAAATAACCTTTTGTTACTGAGAAATGAGTGCCTAACACTAGGTCAACATCAGTCATTAATGACAGTAACATAAGAAAGCAGTTACTTATTAAACACATTGATAACAAACTTAATATTCAATTTAAACAGCATTTTCTGCGCATCTACATTTTTTTTCTCCAATATTTTGAAACATTTAAAAACAGTTGAGATGTTACAGCTCTGATTTCAAATACATCTTATATCACCCTCAAAAGCTGGCACAAATTTACTTGAAACAAAGACATTAGGTACACAACTTGATTAAAATAATGATGATAATGATGATACACAGCACTAGTGGACTAAATACCAGATTTATGTTAGCTGTAGAATAAGTTCACCATTCCAGAGCTTGAACTGCAGCTCACAAGCCACATCTCAGAGCAACATGTATTAGAAAAAGTACTGAAGGATCCTCTTTTGCAGTGAATGTTTAGAAAGCGCTACACAGTTGGCTCAATGTTTAAAAGAGTTTGGAGTTAAGGAAAGCTTGCTGAAAGGAAAAGGTAAAATCACAGCTAGCAGCACAGAGCGTTTATCCCGTCTGCAGTAGCTGTTCATCTTTGAAAAGAAGACACAAGCCAGGAGAGAAATGCTGATCTGCGATGCTGCACCTGAGGAAAGCAGTCACACTCGGACAGCTGGGGAAACATGTTCTAATTCTGCCTTCCTTTTCCTCTAGATACATGCTGGAAGTTCACTCTCTTCCCTGGACTTTATTACTGCCTTTCATCCTAGCTTGAGGATAGTAAAGATCAGGGTTTATGGTGTATTCTGAGGTTCCAAATGAACTAACCAATATGGTTAGGTGGCTGTACAGCTTGACAGCCTTGCTAGATCTTTACCAAACTTACAAATATGAGTCTGTTCACAGGTATATTCAACTGTCCTCTTCAGCACCTCTGTTCAATCAATACCATCCTTTGAGAACTGGGAAGACTTCTTTTTTTTTGATTTTAAATTATCTATTTAGTACATTTTAGTATTTATTGTCAGTGTAGAAATTTTAAATTATTGTTGATTCTTTTGTTAATTAAAGTTTCTTGCTCTCTTTTCTCAATGTTTCAAGCAATCCTAGTAGAGCATCTTCTTGCAACCAGAAAAATACTGAGTACATTAATGTAGAGGTCTTATCACAGCTTCTAACTAAAGGCTGTGACACAGTGTGGAACTAGCTACCATCTGTTTAAAATAAAGCTTGAAAAAAACATAGTGAGTTACAAGGAGCCTTTTAGAACTCTAAGTACAACCCATGCTAATGTTTGGTCCTGCACTGTCATTTCCTAGCACTGTAAACGTACCCAAAAATATTTCTTAAATGCGAAATTATTTGTCTCTGTTGTCTGCTGTGACATTAACTGCTCTGCGTAAGTGTAACACTGGAATAACAGCAGAGCATATCTCTGCATATTTCTGTGGAGTTTTACCTGTTTAACTTACATTTAAATACAAGAAGTGACATCATTATTCTATCCACATAATTCAGAAGTTTGGACTGTTATTTTCCATGTGAAATGATTCAGCCAAAGTCAGTTATGAATTGCTTTGCTCTAAAGACCTGCTTGAATGCTGAATTAATAGCTGATGAGAAAAATGTTCTAGGGGAACAATGTACTTGCCTACAACTGATGCACTCAGAGGACTGAGACATTATTTTGCAACACTTTGCATTAGTGGAATGACTAATCTGTCAAGCTACTTGGCTACGTGTCTCTCCCAGGCTACCTGCAAGACAGTGTGCACCAGCCATCTAACCCTGGCTACAGTGGAAACCTCTTCAGTGTACTCTTTAACCAGACAGGAGGGGATTCCCATTGTTTGATGAAGCCAGACAAGCATCACCTTATCCTTCATTTCTCTCCCAGTCTTCACTCTGGGAGTAGACCAGGGTGCCACTGGATAAATGTGGGACTACTAATAGTCCACAAGAAGTGTTCATTCTGGCCTTTTCTAACTCCAGAAAGCTTAACTTTACAACTTTGTAATGGTTTTTGTCAATCTGTCAAGTAGAAAAGGCATAAGGCTGCCCTTACATAGATAAGATGTCCTCTGACCTTAATTAGAGGATTTGCTCAGAGTGCTTTCTTTCCTCTCCGTTACCAAGCATCCTTTACTACAGCTGAAAGACATTCATTACGTTTCTACTTTTCACAGAAAAACCTACACTGAAAGAGAAAAAAAAAAGGTTTTAAGAAAATGGAGAAAGAAAAAAATATCCACTGACAAATTTGATATTTTACTAATGTTTTAATTTTCCACTAAGAAAGTCTAATTAAACCTAAACTAAGTTCCACCCAGCATGACGATCAGTTGTTCCAAGTTTAAACTTTTCCGCCCATCATGAAATAGGAAAGACTGACATTTTACCTCCATTTCAAAGGAAATTATTATTTTCAAAATCTTTAACATTTTAGGTGTGTAAAAAAAAATTACACTCCTCTCTAATCTTCAGCTTTTTCACTGTTGTGCTCCTGACAGCATTCACCTGTAGGAGTTGCAAAAGGGATTGATTTTGTAAGCCACAAAGACTTTCCAGATCAATATCTGACTAATATCATTTGGGCATTTACAGAGAGTTTCATTAACATGGATTAAATAGTCATCAAAAGGACCATGTTGACTATTACATGCAGATAGTATGATAAAGAAGGTGCCCACATCCAGATCTAACAAATACATTTGATTGCTTAATGTCCTTCTGCACACCCATTTAACAAATACGGCCTTTGGGGAGGGAAACAAACTAGACTGCAATTTGAACAGAGCATGGAACCAGTGTTCTGCATCACCTAGTTAACCTTAAACAAGATTAACCAGATGTCTTTACCTGAGGTGGTGTAACCCAGCTCGTATCTGCTAAGAAAATTTCATTGTTAAAAACACATTGCTTCTTGCTAAGCTGTTTGCTTTCTGTATTGACAAAAGATGTAAGGAATATGAGAATGTCCTGTCCTTTAAAATGCAGACTGTATTAACGGGTCTCCTTTCAGCTTGTCTTTGCAGAAGGGATAAAGCAGATCTTACATGAACAGGACAGACATACCAGGGTCCTCAGGGAACCCACTGTTCCGACTCCTGCCAGCCATTATCAAGTATCTCCCCTTTAAAAGCTAACATTTCCAAACATCTGTGGGTAGAAATGGAATCACTACCAGCTGCTCAATGTCTGAATTCATATTCTTTCTACAGTGTCACTATGACAGACGTAAGCGTCTACATAACAGCAACACTGCAAGTATACACGTAGTCCCAGTTTATGCACTTTTTGATAAATCTCAGCTCTATTTTTAGAACTTTTATAAACCAATGTGAGTGTTTATGTAAAAGAAGGTGGCTGAAGGCTGGGAATGATGAGTTCTCAGAGAGCTCCATCTCATTTATACATTACTCATAGGATTTTGCTGTTAAATGAAACAAGATCCATTTGTAATGAGATATATTTTATTTT
This sequence comes from Ara ararauna, assembly GCA_028858755.1. Classification (NCBI taxonomy): domain Eukaryota; kingdom Metazoa; phylum Chordata; class Aves; order Psittaciformes; family Psittacidae; genus Ara; species Ara ararauna. Next base: position 17,000,012 of record CM054382.1, on the reverse strand, counting down.
CTATTTAGGAAAGACTAAACATTTAATTGGTCCAGTCTTAGTGTTAATCCACAGTAGTGCTAAATATAGATCCAGAAATGGCTTCTTACGGTTTGCATGTTTTCAGCTTTATGACTGGAAAATAGTACTGGGGAAGCATAACAGCCAGTCAGGCAGAGCCTGCAGGATCGAAGTCAGAGAATGCAACAGCTTGACCTCAGCAAGCTTTAAGCAATTAAAAAAAACCCAAGACCAATACAAAAAAAAAAAACCCACAACCACCAAAACCCCACACCCACACACACTACATACCACTGAAATTGTAAAAGGGACTAGGAAAGCAGAATACAATGAACAGAATTAGAATAAGACTGAGGGTTTGAGTAAACATCTTCACTTACACAAAAGGTCTTCGAGTGGCAATCATAACATCCATATAGAAAATAGTGCCCTGCCATAGATACCATGCATGACTCCTATTACTTAACTATGCACAGTGCAGAAGCATATAGCTTCCACCCATAGCAGAGCATCTCTGTGTTCTTTTGTACAAATACCTATCAGTCCTCTGTGCCTCAGAGAAAACACAGTCTAAAGTAGAAGTAAGAACAGAGACTCAATGTTATTTTAAGCAGTATGGTGGCGTTCTTTGCTGATCTCCTGTTCTGATGCTTACGTGAGCCATCTCATAGACACACCATGAGGACTGTAGAGCTATAAATTAAAAAATAACATTGTAAAAATACAGGAAAGTGGACATGTGCTATTTGTACTACAAAACAAAAAGATCTCAACATCTTATTCTTTCTTTTGAATATGATTTTTCAGCTAGTGAAAGATGCCAAGGGTTCAATAAGATATTCTTCAAATAACTGTAATGAATGGTTTGAATCACCATGCAAAAGCATATTGCCCTCTCTTGGCTTTATAAAACTCAGCTATAAAGTCTCTGGACCAGCTTTCATGTGTTCTTTTGTATCATCCAAGCCTTCTCTATAAAAGGAAAAAACAAGGACTAGCATTTCAGAAAATCCAGACACAGATTTAAGTGAGATGCAGTGAGAACATCTACTCACTGGGGACTTGGAAAAGATCGGCATAGCACTTGCAACATATAATGTAACAGATGGAAAAAACCTCACCTTCCATCTCTGGATGTTTATTGCATATGTTACTGTCCTCTGTACACCCAGCCATCACTGATGCTCATAGAAATCATATAAGCAGAAAAAGAACAGAACATTCTCAAGAAAGCCTCTACCAAGAGAACTGTGATCTCCAGGGTGAGAGCTTATGTCACTAAATGTCTGACATAAGATTTCACTGCAGGCAGTAGAGAAACTCTCACCAACTGTCATGGCAAAGTTTGGGCTATAGGCTCCCCCCCCTCCAGTACTTTCCACTGGCCTTTCTCCTGGACAATGAGATTACCATTACAGAAATAGACTGAAGCTTTAAGAAGCACGTAAAGGAAAAGACTTGACACCGTGTTTGTATTTGTCCTCAGCTACCAAGAGCTTCACTGTTTTTAAGGAGCAGAGGTTGACATACACACAGACAAATCTGGAGTGTTGGTCTGTGTGCCAGTTTGAGTGCCACAGCCAGGGTCGCACACCCCACACCCCATTCCTGATGAGAGGCATCAGGAGTTGAGGACACTTATTTTTCAGCAGCATTGTGCACTGTGATATGCTAACACACTGATCCTGTGCTGCAATTGCATTCCAGAGCTTTTCCAGAAAGCAGTAATATCTAATTTTCCTGAAATGTTCAAAATACTGCTGCAAGAGAGCATTTAGTACATGGTTGAGATGTCAAATCTTCCTTTCCCAAGTCATTGTGCGGCACTGTTTGTGTGAAACCAGACCCATTTTCAGGAAGGTGAGCTAACAAACTGAGCAATTTTGCCATACTTGCTTTGAAAAACTAGAAACTGGTAAAACAAAGTAATACTTTAGTTTGGTGTATCTTAAACTGCTCAGCGAGCCTAAATGTTGCCGCATGCAGCGCCCAGGGGCGCAGCTGGCCAGCCAGGGCAGCGCGTGTACAGCTCCCGAGAAGAGGGGCTTAAGGGGCCAATGGCCCCCTCTCAGAAGCATCCCCCTGCTATCCCTGTCTGATGGGTCATTGGACAGCACACTGGTGACATTGAGGGCCGATATAAATGGAATATATCTTTTATAGTGCAGATGTGCAATTGACAGCCTGGCAAAGAGTAGTAGCTTAGCCAGAAAACATACTGCACAGCATGATGAAGAAAGAAAGTGTTTTGTAAAGTTTCTCTTTTATTGAAAAGACAGTGATATCCATGCTTAGCAGCATAATAAAAACGTAAACTAAAAATATATCTTAATGCAGCCAATCAAATTCAGTATTAATCTAAATAGTTTATAAACCATATATTACCTTGAGTATGATTTATAAGGCCATCTAACCTCACAAGTCCCCATTCACCTCACTTTTTTTACCTGGAACACTATTTTTTCCACTGTTTAAGATATTACAAATGTTATAACTCCTTCCCTTAATTGGCACTTCCATTTTTATGGGTATCTGAAAGAAGCAATTAAAAAGTTTAAGAAAAAAGTATCGGACAAATGCATGATTTATGCTTCAATTTTCCATACACTGATTACTGCCAACTTTACAGCTTGGCTGATGCTGGGAATATCCCAGCTCTGCCTTTGCAAGTCTCCTCCAAAACCATCAAGAAAACATTCTGTCAGGCTTCAAACACCAGCAGGATCTCTCGTGTGCTATGGGTAAGACCCTAGAATATAAATGCTTAAACAAACCCTATTGTAGCTCACTAGACTTTGAAGTTTCCCAATTCCCACCATTCTTGGGTACATTTCCCCAGAGTCAACTTTAACAGCCAGGTGAAAGAAACTTGAAATCAACATAAAAAAAAAAGATGTAGAAACCTCCTACAGGCCAGGTGGAAGGTGAGGAAGTGCTGCTCTTCTGGAGAGCGTTTGACTCTTCACAGAGGCTCAACTTTGGGTAAGGCCAGGACTGAGTTTCAATCTGTTATTGCAAGTCAAGGCAGCCTGGTCTCTTCCCTCCCCCCTAAACCTGGTGGCTGCGTGCTGTGAATTCTGCACGTGCAGAGTGTTCCCATCCTTGGACGTGTTACAGGCAGCTCAGCAGCTCCTGGCAAGATCCTGCCCAAATCATTTGCAGCTGCACAGCTTGGCTGACCCTGGCACTTAATGCGAGTGACGATGGAAGTGCCTGGAAGCAAGTCAGCCCAGCTCTATCTATCACACAGGCACTGCCTGCCCTGGCCAACTCTTTGGCAAGTTCCCCGCCATAAAGGTTCTGGAACTGATGCTTTTACAGCACTAGAACCTTACCTCTTGTGTTTCCACATTTCCTCCCTTCCATGGTAACACCCTTGTAAATATTTCCCATTTAAAAATGTATATACCATATATAAGACTAAGACCTACCTGTTGCAAACTCATTTAGAGTGATTTGGTAAAGTTTAGAGGATGAAAATTTAATTTCCTATCAGATCATTAGTGTATACTGTAAAGGACTCATATTAGGTAGCACTGAAGAGCATCATTAAGTGCTTTCACAAATCACAGCATTAATTTTGTCTATACATCTCATCTAAAATTGGATGCCTTTACACAGTTTTGTGTGCATTTGATGAGCAGGGAGGTTGCAATATTATGGTGATTACCTAAAAGGATTGGACATTTGATGCTTCATTATCGTGCTGAAGTCAGCCAGTATTTGGGGAATCAGTCTCTCTGAACACTGCTTTTTATGGCAGGAAAATACATGCTGCAAAGTCCTGTGGAGAGGCAGACACACGCACAGAAAAGAGCAGAAAAGCAGGGTAGGTTAAAGAGAAAATCACATGATTCCTCAATCCAGATTCTTTGGATATGATGCCCTTCAGCTGGACGTTGCTGAGAAAGACCACATGGCCTTTTCAACAAGCCGAAGGCTGGAGTAAGTCATTGCAGTTTCAGCTTCATGTACTGGGAGTAATTTACACAATTCACTGCTAGGTGGCAACACTATACAGAGATAAAACACATGTGCAGACAGCTTATTAAAGTGAAAAATAGCCGGGGTTAGTGGGGACGTGGACACCAAAAATACCACATACTCAGATTTATGGTTACTTCATTTTTGAAGATACGTGTCTAAGTCCTTCCTTATCCTGTTTCATGTACTGGCTGAGTTTTCCTTTAAAATATAAATAAAAAACTGCAGAAGTGCAGGGCACATTTCTGATTGAAAAACCAGAAAAGCCAGGCACCCCGCTGCCAGTGCCGCAGGGATGAGCCCCCTTGAAGCGGGCTGTCATTGCAGCAGGCTAAAAATTTCCAAGAAGGCACTAGCAAGGGCAAGTGGAGAAGGGAAAGGAAAGAAAAAGAGGGAAAAAAATGGGGGGGGGGGGGGGGGGGGGAAGAGAAGGGAGGAGAAGAGAGAAAAAAAGAAAAAAAAGGCTAAAAATTAAAGAAAAGAGAAAAACAAAGGGAAAAAAAGCGACGTAATCCTTGGGGAAAGGCAAAGCTTTCTCATACTGGCACACAGGGACAAACACCCACTCCTGCCCGCGGGGTTGACCGCGCCGAACGGCCCGCACCGCCTTTCCCTCCCCTCTCCGCTCGCCGGGGCTGCCGCGGGGCCGTGCGAGGCGGGGCGGCCCCTCCCTCCCGCCGGCGGGGCTATAAGGGCGGTCGGCGGCAGCGATGCGTTCCTGAGACGCGGCTATGTCGGGTGCGCTGTTTCTGGCGTTGCAGCACGACAGCGGGCGGATGGAGCGGGGGGGCCGCCGCCGCAGCAGCGAGGCGGAGGACGCGGAGAAAGGCCGAATGAAGAGAACGATGTGAGTGAGTCCCCTGTCCCGGGCCCCGCGGGCTTCTCCAGGGAGTCGCTTCCAGCTGCGGGACCGAGACCGAAGCTGATGGGAAGCTTGACAGCAGAGCAGCTTGTGGGTCTCTGACGCCTGCAGTGGTGCCTTGGCTGACACGAGTCACTGGCTAGAGGGCCAGTGTGGTGTTTTAAGTGAGGGGAAAGTCGCTCACTTGTCCTCAGATGCTCTGGGTAACTCTAGTTAGGGTTGGCAAAATCCTGTCAGGAAAAGTTTTGCAGCCTTTGCTCGCAAAGGGGTGGGTGCATGAAGGTTTTTGAGTTGTGTTTAACAGTCATCTTTCTCTTGGTTTTTCCAGTATTAAAGATTGGAAAACAAGACTGAGCTACTTCCTGCAGAACTCTTCCAATTCTACTAAAATCAAGTCCAAGAAAGTGGGGAAACACCGCACCTACTTCAGGTAAGTTGCTGGAAAAAGGTTTTGTTTAAATACTGAGTGTTCTACAGAAACAAAACTTCAGCAATGAAGTCTAATATTCTCCATCTCTTTATGTAGACCTTCCCCTGAAGAAGCCCAGCTGTGGTCAGAAGCCTTTGATGAACTTCTTGCTAACAAATGTAAGTTTGCCTTCAAAAAGTAACATTCAAGAGCAAAGGGGCAGTTCAGTTTGCATGTCTGTAAGAGTTTGTTTCCTCATTATGCCTTTTTAATGGAAATAGATTTTATTCTGGTCTTGAAAGTTAAATGCTGTAGTCAGTTTAAAGCCAAAATTATAGCAGTACTCTTTAAAAAAAAAAACCCTGTAAATTAATATTAAAAACATCAAGAATACTTCACTGTAGTGGATTTTTCTTTTCTGTAAGCCTTGCAATTAAAATCATACCCATCTGTTTGACTTTGCCAAGTATGAAAACAGAGTTTGTTCACTGGGCTCATGCCTTAACCAAGTCAAATGCATTCAAATAACTTGGGAAGGCTTCTGCAACAGAACTTCAGTGATCTAAGGGTTTTACTGTAGTCCTACAAGAAAAAGCACTCAACAGCAAAGCAAAAAGACTAAAATAAATTAGCATTTGCTCTTTGAACTTGAGTCATCCTTTGCATTGCAAAAAAAAAAAAAATTCCAGAGGTTTGTAGCACAGTCATAAATATTTACTCCAGTGTAAAGGTTAACACCAGAGTTCCCATATGGAGAGAGGGGTTTTTTTATATATATACACAGGCATCACAAAAAAGCAACTAGAAATGGGTTTCATTCTTTAGGTTTACCTAAATGACTGGAGTGAAACCTGCCACGCTGTTAGTGTCAACTTGTTTCCATATGTAAATGTGGAATTTTTTATTGCTGTGATATCCCTGAAAGAACCAGATCGGAACTACTGCAGAAAGTTTTGTAGGAGCAGATGTGACCAGTGGTAAATTCAAGATTCCTGAAATAGTTAATCAATGTGGTTTGGTTTGGTTTTCCTTTCCCCAGATGGTCTTGCTGCTTTCCGAGCTTTTCTGAAGTCTGAGTTCTGTGAAGAGAATATTGAGTTCTGGTTGGCCTGTGAGGATTTCAAGAAAACCAAGTCACCCCAGAAGCTGACATCAAAAGCAAAAAAAATCTACAATGACTTCATTGAAAAGGAAGCTCCCAAAGAGGTAAAGGAAACTTAAACATAAGTGCCCTGTTCTGCGAGTTCTTACAGCCTTGTTTTGTTTCTCTGAACTCTAAGATACAGATGCCAAATTGCATTGTACATACCTCACTATTAATATTTGTGTCTGGATATAAATCTCCCTAACTGCCTTTGCACCAAGCTGGAAAACAGCATGAGCAGTATTTTGTAGGGTTTCCATCTTAACTGTGGAAAGTCAACAGCTGCATGTAATACCTGTAACATACTTCACTTTCACACTGAAAGACAATATATCAGAATCAGTATAGCAGTTTTGTATAATAGAATTATTTTCTTTAAACTTGATTAAATTGACCCTGTAATAATAGGATCTTGCATTTACCTCTTCAAAAATTTTATGGTGTTTTATACTCCCTTAAATTCAGTTCTCAGATGTAAGTGTTCTTTTTATTTCAGATAAATATAGACTTCCAAACCAAGAACATGATTGCACAGAATATTCAAGAAGCCACACACACCTGCTTCAGTGCAGCACAGAAGAGAGTTTACAGCTTAATGGAGAATAACTCATACCCACGGTTTTTGGAATCTGAATTCTATCAGGAGCTGTGCAAGAAGACCCACATCACCAGAACAGCCCAGGGAACATGAGTGATGGAGAAGAGGAAAAAGGAAGCCTCTCAGCTAGTGAGAAAGCAAGCCACAGCTCATGGCAGCATCCTGATCTGAGAGTCTGAGATACCAAGTGCTCAGTGTGTTTGCCACAATCCAAGGACAAATACTGACTATGGTGCAAAGCTCATGGCAAAGAGTGATGCTCTTGGAGGGCATTCAGTGGTGATGAAGAAGCCTGCCAATCGGCTGCTGGCAGTGGGCTTCTCCAAGTGCTGAAGTGAAAGCATGCATTAGACCAAGCTGTATAATATAAAAGTCATTCTGTCATGGCTGAGGTAGCGATGCAGCAGGTCAGAATAGAGCTTCGTTCTTGTGAACAGAAGCTGCTGGGCAGCACTGGGAACTTGAGTAATTGATTGCATACTTGTTTTTCCTAAACATCAACCAGTATTGCTGTTGCCAGTCACTTGGTTTGTTCACACTAGTTCTGTAAACTGCCTCTAGCTGCTAAGAGATGTGTTTGGTTTCTGTGCAACTTCCAGGCAGTAACAGCACTGTGCAGTGAGGAAGGGATTTAACTCTTTTCCCAGAGGAACAGGTTCTGCAACTCAAATATGCAGGGCTGGGTTGTGTCAGCAGGCCTGCGCAAGGCCATAGTGAGAGCAGAACGTGGCCAAGGCGAACAGGAGCTGTATAGTATTACATGTGAATTATGATTGTGTTGAATGCTGCAATAATGTCATAATTCTGTCTTGAGGACAGCAAGCTTCAGTGAAGTCTCTTATTGTTTTTATTAAACTATTTTGATACAAAGTTTCTTCTGTTGCTTAACTTGTTTTGCACACACATACTGTCTGCCACTGGGCTCTAGAATAGTGGGACTGTGGGTGCTGGGTGTGATCTTCATAGGGCTTATTTTAAAGCAGCTACTTCTTAATCTACTAGCAGGTGTTTTGCTTGTATTTTAACAGAATAAAAATTTTCAGTGCTCAAATGTTTAACAGGGGAGACATATCACTTTCTCAAACATGTTCCTATGAAACCCATCTTGAGGGCAGTGCAAGGCCCATGTGTGGCTACCCATGACAAATGATCAGCCAGAAGACACCAGTATTGTTGCTCAGCATCACAGGCAACAGTAGCAGAATTTGATCCTGCTCAAGACCTCTTCTTCAAAAAGAGCTGAAGGAGGCTTTAGTATCAGGCTTTAAAACCTGTGCAGTGTCAGTACAGGCACAATACAGGCTACAATAAAAGCATTTCACTTCCGTTAATAAGCACTCACTTAGGAGGGAAAGTTACTTATCATTATTCTGTGTCAGTTCTTTTAACTGACAACATCCAAAACCTGTACATCAGAAACAGTTCCCAATTTGTTAGTTTTGTGATTTTTTGGAGTTCTAGGTATGTTTAGGTGCTGGGTCCAGCTATTTTGACTCCAACCCTCAGGCCACAGCTTTAATTGATTAGTTCACATATATCCACCTCTGCAAGCATCAAGCAAATCCTAACTACAGTATTTTCCACTTCAATTATACATACAAAGACTGTTCAAAAGCAACTATTACATTCATTTATACATACATACTGCAGGTTATACAGCAATATGCATACATACACAGAGATATGTATACCTATTATACTGTCTCTATATATGGAAAGAAACAAATATGGTACAGCTCCCACTCTGCTACAGCCCCATTTCTGGGGCTGTGAAAGCTAGCTCTCATATAGCTAAGTTTGCTGGTCAATTAAGCCCACATAAAACAAGTGCAAGAAACAACCCAATGATTTACTGCAACAGAGAAAGGTGTTTTTTCTCTACTTTAATTTCCCTAACCAGGAAAAATGGATTTGGGCTAATAATTGCTTTTCTAATCTAATGAAACAATTTGAAAAGCATAAAAATAGCCAGAACTATACCTATTAATGACTCAGAGCCAGGACAGGAATAATCCCATGAAACTTCATTGGCTTCAGTGTAGCTGCATTAATCTGTGCCAATTTGGGATGTGGTAATTAACCACTGTTGGTGTCTGGTTTCAGGGAAAGAAGCATTTCTAGTTTCAGCAGGTGCCCGAACTACTTACAGCACAGTATGTAGTTCAGAGGGGAAATTAGGTGGGGCCGTTAGGCAGGGCATCACTGCCTGAGGGCTGTTATTGTATATTTTTAGATCTGATTCATGAACATGGGTCTTTAGGAAGGCTGTGGAAGCAGCTCCATAGCTTTCACAGAGCACACACCAGGGTAGCAAACCAAGCCATGCCGACTCCCTGGCATGGTGTGTCGATAGCATGACAGCCCTAGTTTCAAGGCTAAGCTTTGCAGTAAATTTATGTGGATCTACAGCAAAAGTAATAAAAAAAAATCTATTTTTAGTAAAATACAGCAGATCTGTGCACACAACATTCCTTCCAGTTGTTGCGTTCTCCGTTTTTGATGAGAGCCCTGTTTTCCCAACTACGAGGATTAAGCTTCACCAGAAAAAAGGGCACTACAGGCACATTAGGAGTGCTGCAACCCAACAGATTGTTATGAACATTTCCTGGAAAACTACAAAAACACTGATTGCTTTAAGAGATGCTGGTTCCATACTCTAGGCAGCTTTACAGCTGCAGTTAAAATTGGTACTCTGGTATCAGTAACCAATGGCAACAAATAAATCGCTCATTCCTCTGCAGCCTGGCCAAACAGTTCACCCTCCCACCCCTGTCCCACCAGGCTGCACACAGGAAAGCTTGCTGCTGTGGTGGGAGAAAAGTGGTCTGCGAATGGCAAAGTAAAGGCAGCAGAGGTGGGGTTCCACAGGCCAAGGTGGGGGTGCTGCCTAGCAGCTGGCCAGAGCATGGTCCTTCGTTTTTTAAGCTTCCATCAGGTTATAAAACTGCTCCATACTGCTACTGACAGCCACCGAGGGAAAATAAGGATAAGGGATCCTAACAGGAAACTACATTCCAGGAACCATAGCTGCAAAGGAGCATGGGTCCCCAACAAGTCTGTAAAAATCTTAGCATTTTTAGAGAAAGGACCAGCTGTAAAAAGCTGAGGACAGTGAGAAGTGGACATCTCTGGAGAGCAGTGGGTAGGAAAGTGCTCCAGCTGTGCTTGTACAGCTCACCTGCACAGCAAGACTAGGCCGGTCCTGAGAAGGTCAACACCGGTTCATGCACTGCTAACATGACTAATGTTAGCACTTACAGTCCAAGGACCTATAATTGCTGAGAAACACCAATAAAACCGGAACTTTAAACTAACCATGTATCACTGTTTTTAAACCACAGTCTTAATATTGGGCGCTCTTCTTCGCTGCTAGAGGCAAGCTATCCTCCTGCTTTCATGTCACAATACATACACTTCTCAGCTTTATAATTAAGAAAAACTTGAAATCACAACTGGAGCACCCCTAGTAATTCCCCAAACCAGAACTTAATGCAAAGACTATGCAGCCATTAAAAAAAAAAAAAAGATATTATTTTCTAAGCCAAACTCATGATTTCAGGAAACTAGGTCACAGGTTTTAACTGTCTGGATCCCACAACAGCTTCCATTTTCTAAGGGCTCGTGCTGGCACTACAGCATAGGACAATCTGCAGGAGAGTCCTCCATGCTATCGAGAAGGCAACACAAAGTAATCTCCTAAAACACAACTCCAAAGCAGCTGACTCTCAGCAACTGCCCTGGCCCAAAGGCTGGAGAGGACCTCTGAGAACAGGGTGAGCTCCGCAATGATGCCGACTCACCACTTCAGTCGAATGTGAAAGCAATGCTGCTCAGTAAACAAACAGCAAGGCAGTGCTTTTGCTCCATGTATTTATGTATTGTGGCTGAAAAATGTACTAAGGCTATAAATAAATTCTGCATTTCCACTTGAAATTCCAGATCTCCATTTGGAGAAGGGTACACTAATGACGGTTTAAAGGGCTTTATAGGCACATGTATATGTGTGTGGAAGGGTTTCTTGGATGAGACTTCGTAATTTGGCAACTTGCATGGAGAAGAAAAATGACCTTTAGAAGCAGTTTTAGGATCTTCATAGATTTTGTTTTTCTTTTCCAATTTAACTTACTGGGATTCAAGAGGGAAAAACTGGTCAGAACACGGGACAACAACCCACATTCATCTTTCTTCAGGTGGCAAAACATTAGTGATGGCTTGCCCTCATCCTACACGCACAGCAATACCTGCTGTCCCTACTCCCAGGAACTAAGTGTCAGGAAGCAGCAGCAAATAGGGATGGGACTGGCAGCAAAACTACTACATCAAACCAAAGTCCACCCCAGAGACCTGGCTGGTGACAGACCTACCTGCAATGTAGGTCCTTGATCCATTCGGGAAAGAAAAAGCTGGACATGAAATTGTACCTACACCAAAGCTCAGGGAAAATAAGTATTCCTCAAGGCTGAGCTTAAACAGAGCCCCAACTAATGGGCAGCAGGTGAGAATGTGGGTCCAGGTGGGGCTACAGCCATTAGTGCCCTCAGGGTCCTACCACAAATACCAACAGTTACTGCAAGGCTGCTGTGGGCTTCTGCACCAGTTGTGTCGGGCCATCCGCTCACAAGCTGCAAAGCAGTCTGAGTTTTTGAGAAGGCTCTGCATTGGATTTGTGGTGAGCACCCTCATCAGTTAGCCTTGGACAGTTCTGTAGATGTGCTAGTTGACATTACCCCGAGTGCTGTAACTGGAAAATAGCAGCTGGCCAGCACAGAAACCCAGGGAAAGTAGTCCTACTGCTATCCTATGTAGGAATTTAATATAGTCCTTTGGCAATCTTTCATTAAAGTAATCATTTAGATCAGAGTTTCCAGCATCTACAAAGTACCCATGAGCAGCAATTAAGCAATGTTCCATTAAATATATTAAATATTCCAGTCAAGATAATCTAATTGACAGAAATTATTACTTATGTTCACCAGCCAGTTTTCCCACTTGGGATCTCATGGAATAAGTTGTATTTCTGCATTACAGATTTAGACCAGAGAGCAGCTCTGTAGCTTCTTGGATGGAAGCCTGACTTTGAGCTTTCAGGGGACGTGGTACAAATAAAATATTTAATGGGCTTGGAAAATCAGCTGTCTGATATGGAAAAGGCACTCAGGAGCAGGCTGTTTACTGAGCTGGCATGTTCCTTTGCCTTTGTGGATGTTGAAGGGAAATTGAAATAACAGGAGCATGTCAGGGAGCATGGCACTGCTCCCCTACAATGCATGAAGTAACATGCATTGTAGGGAAGCAGTGATGAGCTTTGCTGCACCCTCCTGCTTCAACTATTGCTTTTAAAGGCTGACAAGATTAACCCTTTCACTGAGACCCCCTGGAGCTGATGGGACTGAGCCCAGGACTGAGGCCATCCCCACTGTCCCAGGGCTGTGGCAGCTGTGGCATATGCAGATGTGAGGCTTCCCCTGCTCTCAGCAGGCTCCATACTGCGTCAGAGAGATTATCTGTCGTTCGTGGCTGCCCTTCCTGGCATCCACCCAGGCTGATTGCGTCTGTTTGCAAAGTTGAGCTGTCTCCAGACTTGGCTGCAGTTGGTTCCTGCTGTTTACTTTCCCTGATACCACTCTGGGCTAGGACCAGGAGCCTGAGCAAGGGGAGGAAGGGCTGCCAGGTAGGCCAGGACTCTTCCAGCTGCCTTCAGTGCTATCAGTTGACTGAAATCTTGGGTTTGCTGCTCATCCTTCATACAGGCTGCTGGGTTTTGAAGCAGGGTCCATCCATTTTCAAAAGGAGAGGTCAGCTCACTTGGTAGCAGTGGCCCTTTCAGATGAAAATGCCAGATAAAAACACAGCATAAATGGGTCACAGTTGAAAGCTGAAGAGATGATCAGCCATGACCTTACGATCAGATAGTCACAGAGCTTTATGGAGGGCAGGGTGGAGTTACATAGTTACATGATTCCACTGCCTGCATTTCTATGATGCTATGGAGATCATACTTGTTTCAAGAGGCTAACGTCTGTATGAACACATAGGTAGCTGTTGAAAATGCAAGAATTTTCCCAATAAAGCCTCTTGGCTTCATCTTTTTAGAGGAAAATCAAGGCACTCGACAGAGCTGGTTGTGGGAAGAGGTTGGGTTAGCCTAACACAAAGATACCAACACGAATTTTCATCTGTAATTCTGACAACTAGCTGATGTCTCTAGAGATTTGGCCCATATAAATAAGGGCAAAATCAGTCATTTTGAGGAACTGGAACTGGAATCAGCTCAGCATCCATATAACTCTTTCCATATGTCAGCAAGTTAAAAACAGTGGATGTGTCTCTTGCTAGCAATAAAGCAACGATACACTACATAGCCATCTTGATATACCTACAACTAACATTTGCTAACTGTTCATGGACTGTTATAATTAAGCTCTGGAGCAACTGTCTGCCAGCAGGCAAATTTGGAAAGAGGTGGGTGGATACAAGTGTGAGAACAGTACAAGGCATCAGCCTTCATATCTCTTTTGAAAATTGGATTTTAGGACAGTTCCCAGCTAAACTAAGCTTCACTCAGCCACAGAGACTCTCCTGACACTGGCAAAGTCACTGAGGACAAGTCCTCACAGTATGCCTTAGAAAGTTCATATCCACAAGGGATGAGTGGAATTTAGATATTTAATACCTAGGAGACAAACAGATCATCTTCTTCAAGATCAATATTTAAGCTGTGTTTAGATAAAAAACCTGAAAAGGTTTGAAGAGCACCAACCCCTCCCCTCTAGCCAACCTCCCTTCTCCTTTTCATACCCCCCATCCAAGTATTTCTTCCCCACAGTCCAAAATGTTCCACTTGCATCCTAATGTCTTGAAGTTGTCTGGCTCACAGAAAATACAAGAGTACACAATTTTTTATGAAGTGTGGTGCTCTGAAACACATACACAGTTGTAAACCATTGCTCCTTTTGCAGGTTCCCCTACAGAAACAAAAGTCACAATGGCATAAAACCCGCTCTGCTCTGGAGCAAGCAGACTTTGCACACTGAAAGGTCATATGTCTCTTGGCATGCTCACACACTATAATTTACAGGGAAGCTCCCTACATTATGCACATAAGAACTTTAGAAAATCTCTTTGTTTTTTTTCCTCAAGGCTCCTAATTCTGGGGAAACCTCCTGAAAGTGGCTTCTAACTGCCTTCCCTTTTAATGGCTGGAATCAGAAGAAATAGGTTTCATATTCAGCTTTACTGGTCACCATAAAACCATTATTATTTTTCAGTAATTTCACTCCTATGCGAAAACCGATTATTGGGGCAACAAAATTATGACAATGTCTAGTGTCAGAAGGAGGACCAAGCAGCAACTATACAAGCTGTACTACACATCCCATCTAATGCGCCTGCCCTGCAACATTCCTGTCGTATTTAACCCAGCATAATTATTATGTAAAGCCTGATTGAGCAAAGTCTGTTTTTTATGGTCTCTGTCAAGAGTTTGAGCAAGGTGTTGGATCTGGCGTCATATTACCCCAGTACATCACTGAACTTCTGCCCTCTGCAGAGTTAAAGAGTTTACAGTGAAATGCCAGCATTGCACAGCTAACTGCCAGCACTGCAACTGGGGATACCTACAGTCCTTCTTTAGCGTCTTCCAAGCAAAGGGCTTTACATCCATCAACAGATTAATCACCACTGCCTCACTCTGTAGCAGAGATGGGGAAACCAAATTACTGGTTAGTTAAGTGACGTACAGAAAAGGAAGAATGATATATTCAGAAATATTAAATAGAGATGCTCAGCTTTGCCCGGAGCAATTATATCAGTATCCAGAAGATCCCATCTAATGCAGTGTAACTAAAACAGCAAAACAGGGAGTATGCCTTTAATGCAGTTGTAATAGCTCTAGCTCCCAAAAGTAGCACCTAGAAACCTTAGAGTGAGTCTCTCTGAAACACCACTACAGCAGATAGTGATATGCTTTTAGAACACAAGCACAGTTCCAGCCCAGCAGTCTAGCATCATTATAGGAGTACTGGGATTGAAGAGTAGCTCCCTTAGCACGGGAAGTGGCTTTCTTCCCTAGAGAGGACAGAGCATTCCCATGAGGCCAGGCACGTGGCTGGCAGCATGGTCAAAGCAAGATGTTCTAGAAGGCTGGCCAGCAGGCCACGAGCAAGGGGATCAAACCTGCTGTCGTGGTTTAAGCCTCTATAACTCACGCAGTTTTGCTCACTCACTCCCTGCTTTTTCCTCCCCCCGCTCCCGGAGGGATGGGAAGGAGAATTGAAAGAATGCAACTCCCACAGGTTGAGATAAGAACAGTTTAGTAACTAAGGTATAACACAAATCACTACTGCTACCACCAATAATAATAATGACAAGGCAAATACAAGGAAAGAATACAATTGCTCACCACCTATACCCAGCCCGACCAAGCAGTGCACCCCCCACCCTTCCAGGTCTCTGCTCTCCGTTTTACATCCTGGGCATGACGTGCTGTGGCATGGAATACCTCTTTGGTCAGTTTGGGTCAGGTGTCCTGTCTCTGCTTCCTCCTGGCTTCCCCTCCCCCTTGGCAGAGCATGAGACTCAGAAAAGTCCTTGATCAGACCAAAACATCACTAAGCAGTAACTGAAACACTGGTGTTATCAGCGCTATTCCCAGGCCCAAAATCAAAAACACAGCACTGCACCAGCTACCAAGAAGGAGAAAAATGACTGCTGCTGCTGAACCCATGACACCTGCCAAGCACTTTCTTCAGCCCTGTGAATCACCACCAAATGAAGATTTCGGTGGCAGCCTTAGGATGGGAGAGTCATCCGTATTCACGCATGAACAAGTAGAATCAGTACAGACTCAGAGGGGAGTCCATGTTGAACACATTTTCCATTAGGAAGTAGTAAGTGACTAATGATGATGGAAGTCATTAACAAGGTGACAAGCTAGGAAATAACGTCCAAAGACAGCAGCAGCTCCTCTGAGTAAGCACTGGCTGGTACAGAATCAGCCCTGCAGCTGCCCTGAGGAAAAGGTTGGGCTTGGGCAGGTGCTGCTGGTGAGAACCAGAGTACTGGGAATTGATGCTGCTAGAAACAAATAAAAGGGGAAGAAAGTACAGGCAAATAACTTGTCAGCTGCAGGATTTGCATGAGGTTTTAGTGCCGCAAACAACAGTGGAGTGTGGATGAAATGTCACTAATGAAATGTGGCTGTTGCTGGTAGCAGATTGCCAGCAGAGAGGAAATATTCCCCGCCTCAGGTTGAGAGGAGCTGGCAGAAGCATCACTGCTTGCACTCCCCCAGGACAGAAATACTTCAGTTGTTCTGCTGCTTAACTGACAAGAGAGTGCAGCTTGTGCCTGTGGGAGTTCATATGGAGCAAATTACTTTTTCCTGGAACAAGCCAATTGTAAAACTGATATAACCACAGATGGATAGAGAGGGTTATTTTAATAGCAGCTTACCAAAACCAGCCACATTTGGGTAGCTTATTTTAAATCTCAACATGCTGTTAACATGCACATGGAAGGACCTTGAGCAACATTGCCAGCTGGCTGACAGCTGTTTGGTCACATCCTTCCCAGTCCTTGCCACACTGTGTGACTGACAAGGCACAGGATATGCCTTTGCTAGGACAGTATCAACATTCCTCAGTGAGCTTTCCGTCGGGTGTTGCTAGCAGCAAGGTTTCAGGGAATCTTGCTCAGACAAACGAAGGATATGGTTTTCACGTTACACTTCGGTATGACATACCATCAGGAAGTGGGACAGTCACAGTCCTCTGCTCCATCCCCTTCCCCGGTCTCTGCATGTCCCTCGCTGCCTTTACATCTGTCTTAGCAGCTGTGCAGCCACTGCAGAATTGGATGAGTAGGCTGGTTGGGCAGGGAATTTGTCTTTTTTTGGTGGGTTTTCTTTCCATGGGATCAGATTGCTGATCCACTTACCCTGCAGCCACCCAGGCATTAAATGAGGTTGATGAAGAAGAGAGGAACATGCTGGGGGAGGAGGTATGGCCTGAGGTACAAGAAGGTAGGGCTGACTGACCTTAAGGTTTAAGTTTGTTGTCACTGTTTTGTCATACTTTCCCCTTTGTCCTCCTCCTCCACCTTTCTCTGGCACATCACCAGCCTCATCATAAGGAGTGCCATTCACCTGGAAATGGCACTGCTGATTTTCTGCCCCTCCTTCCTCAATAACCCAGCCACACCAGTCAAATAACAGCACATCAGGAGACATTCAAAAACTGGGGGAGCAGTTCAAACGGTAGATATCACCGGCAAAGCTGCAAACGTGGTGATGCCCAAGGGAAGGGGCATCTCATTAGGAAAGAAAAGGGCTTGTTGGCTGGTTTAATATCCAATAAATGGTTTCACATTACAGACGACCTGAATACCTACTGAAGCTTAACAGCCTTGTTAGGAGGTCCAAGGTTCAATGATGGCCTGAAAATAATTTTAGCACACTGGCAACATGACCTGATCTGAGTCATTGACCTAATGCAAATGGGTAAAAGTGTAAATGGACAAAGCTGCTCAGCACCATCATTTTCCAAAAGCAGCTTACCTGATATCCGAACAGAGATAGAAAAGCAGTGATGCAAATTCATATCTTCCAGTAGTACATCCTCATATATTTATTAGTTTTCCAGTGACGACAGCAGTTTCCAGAATAAGTGAAACCCGTGCTGTTACGGAATAGGGAACACTGTCTACAGTGTATTGACTTTTATAAGGCAAATATCAGATTGGATAACTCTTTACTACAAACCCACTGTCAGAAGCTGCTTTTACCAGTGATAAAGCCAGCTGAATTTGTTGCTTTCTCCAGTATTTCAATGCCACCAAGGAATGGTATCTTCCCAAACTAGCTAGGATGATACCAACTTAGTCAAGAATCCAGTGTATCTGAGATTACGGTTAGTTTTAACTAAGTTTGCTGCTGCATCTTTCTCTACTGTGTAGCTTTTAAATATTCTACCCCTCTCATGCACTACCCATAATGGAGAAAATTATTTACTGGAAACAGGCAAAACCGAGCAGCAGCAGCTGAAGCTGGCCTCTTCTGCACTTAACAGGCTTATACTTTGGTTGAGGCCAAACTAATTTGGATTTGAGCAAGGACTTTAACAGTTCGTGATTGAACAGCTTCAACTTTCACCTAAAATTTGCTGAAGTGTCACTGAAAATTTATTTAGAATACATATGTGTTTATGAATAAGCTGTACATCCTAGGCTAATCTCTCCCAAAGAGGTAGGGGATACAATACTCACTTGCTGTGACTGACCCCTGCTGCAGTTTCAGAGACGTCAAAAGACCTGGACAAGCAGATGTAGCAGGTTATTTCCTTTTCTCATACCCTGATGTCTGATGATAATTGTTTCTATTCTTGCAATCTTCTCTGATTCCCCAACTACTGTTTCTATTTATGGCTATAGCTGCTGTATTGCAAAACTCAGAATCCTTTTCACCCACATTTACTCGAGTAAATGAAGTTAAGTAAATCTTTTTTCTCCATCATCTTTTTACAAACCAAGAAACAAAACCGTCCTTTGTCACTAAAAGCTGGATTCAAGGGGCAGAAAATAATTGAGAGATGACCTTGGAGCCAGGTTTCTGGTTTGAAATGCCTTCAAAATGTCACTTTTCCATGTTGCTGAATGATTGCCTGTTACAGACAGATGCATCTTGTGCCGCCAGCACAACTTTCCTTCCATTGACCTCATCAGCAGCAACTGTCCTCCTGTGGGGAGGATCTGGTGTGTGCTTTCCAAAAGGATTCCTCGTGCAGTCGGCATGTACATTTCCAATTAACCCTTTAGAAGAAGCAGGTGTGTCTGAAACCAAGGTGGTGTTGAAAGCTCGACCAACACCCCTTCAGTCAAGTCACACTGCAGTAACACCATTTTGCTTTCTTTCAGGGTGAGGATCAAGCCTTCCAAGACATACAGCTTTGTTTGAAAGTCTCAGCTTCAAAAATTGTCCTCATTTCTGGTGACAGAAATGGCTAACTGGTATAGCTCTTGATTTAGACCCAAAATTTATCACAGTGGCTTACATTACAAGATATCTGTTCACTCTGTAGGTAGTTTAAAGCATTTTCCTTTCTGACTGGTGTTAGCCAATATATTCAAATTATTGATTAATAGCTAGATCAGGTGCAAAGGGAAATAATCACATTTACTCCAAACACTGGTCATACATTTCTATGTACAAGTTAGTGCTTAGATAGCGGTTACTATATTTAGAGATTGTATTTAAAATACAAATATTTGCTAATATTAAGACATATATGAAATAGCAACTGTTTTGAATAAATAAATATTCCCCTCAAGTTCAGCCTTTCAGAAAAGCCTGAAATTGATACCAAGTAATCAGCAACGTCAGCATTAACGTCATCCTTTCTCGTTGCTCCGAGGCCTCATCTGTACATGGATTTTGACAGATTGGATTAAAATACAAGGAGAGTTTTTTTAAATATATTTTTTAAAATAAAATTGTTAAGACATGAAAATTGAAGAAATACCATACTGGACATTAGGGCAGACACAATAGTGGGCACAAGAAACAAAAGCAAAAGGAATACATATGTTAAACTTGCTTATAATTCATTAATCATAGAATCATAGAATAGTTAGGGTTGGAATGGACCTTAAGATCATCTAGTTCCAACCCCCCTGCCAGGGGCAGGGACACCTCACACTAAACCATGCCACCCAAGGCTCTGTCCAATCCTGCCTTGAACACCGCCAGCCATGGAGCATTCACAACTTCCCTGGGCAACCCATTCCAGTGCCTCACCACCCTTACAGTAAAGAATTTCTTCCTCATATCCAATCTAAACTTCCCCTGTTTAAGTTTGAACCCATTACCCCTTGTCCTCTCACTACAGTCCCTAATGAAAAGTCCCTCCCCAGCATCCCTATAGGCCCCCTTCAGATACTGGAAGGCTGCTATGAGGTCTCCACACAGCCTTCTCTTCCCCAGGCTGAACAGCCCCAACTTTCTCAGCCTGTCTTCATACGGGAGGTGCTCCAGTCCCCTGATTATCCTCATGGCCCTCCTTTGGACTTGTTCCAACAGTTCCATGTCCTTTTTATGCTGAGGACACCAGAACTGCACACAATACTCCAAGTGATCTTCAAGACTAACCTACACTGGTTTAAGGAAAATGTATTATCATAAAAAGGAAGTATTTTCCAGTACCATAGAGCATAACTGTTGTATTAGGTTCTGGGTCACTAATTTTGAGGTAATTAGGTGTATGTGCAAACTGCAGTTCAAGATAGGCATAGACAGCCTAGTGCAGAGATGGGTGGCAGGCCATCAGCAGAGGCAGCCTCTTGCTTTGCACCTTTGCTCCTGCCCCCGGAGCAGCCCCAGGTTATTAAAAAGCTTTTCTCTCCGATCCACCTGCTGTTAGCAGGCAACATCAACTTTCCAGCTCTGCAGCTTTCTGTCTTTGCTTCCTGAAAGATATTTGCTGAGAAGTGCTGCCTGGGAAATGGTCACTATGTTCAATAATAGCAGTCTTAGGAGTAGGTGAGTAACGAGACAATCTTCCAGCCTCTCTTGTGCCATTCCTTGCATGGGTGTGAGGTGAACTGTAGTTGAGAAACCTCATTTTGTGAAATAGCCTAGATTTTGTGGACACATATAGAGAAACAAGGAAATACACCCTGGCTTAGACTTAGCTCTATCATATATGAAGGCTGGTACACTTCTGTTACAAAAAGGGAAGTTACATTGCTAGATCTTTCTTGCTTTTCAACCTAAAATGAGGCCTGTCACTCCAAAGACAATTCTGATCCACTGAGTACAAGATTTTGCAAAAAGAAGATGGTTGGTGTAAGAGCTGGCATTTATAAATGTCAGCATAACAGAAATTTTGACTTTTCTGTCAAAAATATCCTTCTCAGTTCTTTAGTCCGGGAAAATATGAAGCAATTCAATGAGGTTACAGTGATGCTTCAGTTTACTGGAAAAAAAAAAAAGAAAAGGGTTTTTTTAATTCTTTCCACAGTTCCATTAAATATTTTCTTCACAGGAGAATTTGCTGGAATAGTTAATGTGGAATAAAATATTCCACAGCATCCGGTCCAATACAGAAATATGCAGATGCTGGTACCCAGTTTTCTTTCCCTTACTTAGTTTAGCCCATTCAGAGACTTTCATTTGGCATAAGGTTCCAGGAACATTCAGGAATCACTTCAAATTTTAAAGAAATCTGAGCTAACTGCAGAGCAATTTCCTAACACTAGGTCTTATTTTATTGCCATACGTTACTGAGAGGAGATGGAAAATAGAGACGTACAAAATCCCCAAGCAACATCAGAACAGCTTTCAAAAGCAATTTCGGCTTCCCCAGGCTCCCGCTGCCTTCGGTAGCAAGTGCTTAAGAGAAATCCTGTTACTGCATTGGACAACTTTTCCTTTCAGAGATTAATTTCCCACAGAAAAGCCCATGGGAACAAGATGATAAGCAGAAAGACCTGGATTGTGAAATCGCATCCACACTCATTTCCCCACCAGGCCAGGAGCTGGTGGACGGTCCGTTCTCAGGAAGGACTTCACACTTTGTTCCCTAGCAGCCAGTTTTGAGGTGATTTAATACTTTAAGCTGAGATAAAAAGGCAGCAGAGGGGCCTGTTTATAATTTTGTAAATAGCGCAGAGAGTTAAAAAAAACCAAACCAAATCAAAAAGTCCTCCCTGCTTCACACAATACGGGAAGCATCTGGCATCCAACTGCATCTGCTAGGAGGCAGATTTAAAACAAACAAGTGGAAGTGCGTCGTTGCACACTCTGTAATTACACTCTGGATCATCCAGAGGCCAAAAGTATCAACAGCCTTAATATATGACTAGCTAAATTAAAAAATAAATAAATAAATTGGGCTGAGTGATTAATAGAGCTGACAGTCTGCTTGCATGAAAGCTCCAAGCAGTGGTTTGCAGCCAAGACACAAAAGGAGAGGTATCATCTTGTATTGGCCCCCTTCAACATGCTGAGTAAGGCAACGAGCAGCAACTCATGCTGTTGTGCAGAGCACCCTTAAAAGCTAAGGATGTTCAGCTGATGTGCATTTAGGAATGGGAATGAATTAAAGCAAAGCTGAAAAGCTTCTCAAAGTTTTTGCTGAGGCTACAAATAGGACTTCGGAGCTGCATATTTTACCTGTACTTCCTGTGCTTTCCTATAAGCACAGACTGCCAGTGCTGCAAGTTGCTGAATTGTGCAGCTAAGGAAGGGGCAAAAATGCAGCTGTTCACAAACGGTAAAAATCTGCGTGATTAAAAGTTCTTTCTGCACACCCACTGCAAGAGCCCAGGACAAACTTCTTCAACATCACAGGCAAGCACATACACTTGAACACGAAAATACTTACCCAGCTTTATGTCAGAGATGTGTTTCTATATTGTGCCAAAGCTGCTAGCACATAAAGGGCTTGAATAGCATAGTACAAGGCACTTGAGAAAAGGATAAACCCAGCATTATGCTGCAAAAACACAGTCTGAAAATCATATGCTATTGTCAGAGACCGGAATGCAGTCCCACAGCAGCGTAGCTGGGGACTTCCCATCTATATTTAGGGTGTTGCAATCCTACCCTCTCACCCACACATCCTCACTCTCAGAGGGATGCCAGCTCTAGCATTTCTGGAGCAGAAAGTGAGCTGGCTCCCTACATTCCCTTCCATGTTGATGTCACCAGTATCAGCTCTCAGATTGAGCACAGGGTGAGGCAGGGTTTGGTAGCTAAACTGTTCATCACTTCCAGCTACGTAGATGATTGAGAAAGAAGTGACTCGGAGCTCTTGAATACTTGATAGCACATTGCATTAAACCTATATGCATAGTTCTCCTAGGAGCTGTTCGCAATGCACCTAGAGTCTGACCCGCAGCACAGGCATTGATAACCTCTTGTTGTGAGAGCCACAACAGGGTTATTAACAATCCTGTAACCAATTACATTTTATTAACATATTCCAGTGAGCAAGAAGGTGGTATTTACACTGCAGTGTCTGTGCACATTCCCTCTCTTCCAGCCAACAGGAGTGGGGATTCATATCAATTCCCCATCATCCCACCTTACTATACAAAGATGCACGCTTCGTTCTACAGTTCTGCACAAAAGCAAAATAAACGTTCCGTTTAAGAATAGAAACCCGACACTCTCTGCTTGTTTGATTTGCTGTTCACATGAGCCAGCCCAGAAAACTTAGGTGCAGTCTATTTGTTCTTACTTTCTTGGTTTAAGACTTATTCAAACAATTGCCAGGCGTGAGGCTTTTTTTAGTGAAGCCCACGTACACCGAACCCTCCCACATACACTACCCATTATGCTGCTTCTTAATACTTTCCATATCAGTCACTGCTGCACACCAGGATACACACATTGAAATTTGCCCTTCCCATTTGATTCATTTGGAGATGTCACTGTGCACAGATGTCAGCTACAGATGTCAGTGCGGCGGCACTTACGTGTCCCTGTGACACAGCTTCCTGAGCAGAGCAGTAGAAGGAAGGCAGTGAGGAAACAACTCCTCACTGCTACCGGAGCAGTGGCAGAAAACAATGATGGCATGCTAATTAAATGGATATTTAGTTATACACTGTAGTGAAATCGATTGACAAGGTTTAGGCAAAGGAATATAGAAAGTGAAAGCTTAAGACTTAGAACCAAATGTAGATTAAAAGCATGTTGCCATCAGGCAACATTTCTAACTTCTGAGATTCTTTTTTGCTTTTATGAGAGCTCTCCATTCTTGGTGGTATGGTTTTACATGACAAACTCAATTTTCTTTTTAAAACATATTTATAGCGCATGTGGTTGCAGAGCAAAGGCTGAAATATGACTTCCAAAAGCAAAAAAACCTACAAAGCTAATAAACCTACTTATCACCCCCCAATCCAAATCCTCTTTTTCTTATTATTTAAATGGTCTTCAGTTTTTAATTCTTACTGTTTTGAGTGTTTAGGGTGAACATAAAATAATGTGATGGCATTGCCTTTGCTTAGAGCCCCTGCTGCTGCAGTGCAGGGGGCCTGCTGAAAGGTGACAGACTCTCACCAGTGTGGAACTTTTAAAAACAACTATTCAGACCTAGTTGCAGAAGATCAGAGCCAGACTTTCAGCAGCATCTTCTTAAAATAGCAACTGTTTTACTTTGTTTATAAATCTAAATACCATTTATGGACACAGCCCCAAGGATGGGGGTGGGACCCCCTTTTGATTTAGGAACCTCATGTTTCAGACTGAGAAAATCAAATGAAACTGCCAAAATACAGGCACATCATGGAAAAACCTGCAGACAGGCAGGAGAGGCGATATATGAGCATGGAACTGTGTGCAAATCTAGAAACATGCACTGCATCATTGTTCGTTTAATATCTACCAGAACCTCTGGTTTTTGTGACTGTCTCAGGGGACAACACGTCCCAGTCCCTGCCATCAGTAGCAGGGACAAAAGATCCCATGACAGCCTGCAGCACCAGCAAGGTCATGCACAAAGTGCAAGAAGACTACTGCAAGAGTAGGTAAGAACTGCTTCAACGAGAACAAAGAAATGATTTCACAATTAGTGCAGAAATGAAACAGACTGCTACATTCATCACATAGTGTCGCAACACCTGTGTGTCCCTTGCTGGCCCCCAGCATCTCACTTGTCAGTGCAACACCTTGTACTCAATTGAGTGCAGCCATTGTGAGCTCCCATAAGTGAGGGCTTTTTTTTTTTATTTCCCTTTTTGTATAATCCCAACTGTAATTAGTGGTGGTATGGAAGAGCCTGAAAAGTTTCAGGGGTTGGTTTGATTGGTTTTGATTTTGCTACCGAAAGCTGAATGCAAATAGCGATAATCACACTTAGCAGCACATTATTTTGGCTTTCAAGGACAAACTGTGGAGTCAGTCAGGGAGCTGTTACAGATGCTGAGTCAGTCCCAGTTTTTCATTAAGTTTTCTGTTCAGACCTCACACTGCATCTACATGGATTCAGGACAGAATCATAGAATCATAGAATAGTTATGGTTGGAAAGGACCTTAAGATCATCTAGTTCCAACCCCCTGTCATGGGCAGGGCCACCTCCCACTAAACCATGTCACCCAAGGCTCTGCCCAACCTGGCCTTGAACACCGTCAGGGATGGAGCATTCACAACATCCTTGGGCAATCCATTCCAGTGCCAGGATCTGAGCACATGGATGTAACAGGTCTAAATATGTTGGCTTTATGTCGCTTTTTAATCACACAAAGGCGCTCTTCCAAGTGGATGACACTGTGAAGAAAAATGTAGAGGAAGAAAAAAATAATGTGCAGGCAGAACCCAGAACTCAAACATTTTACGCAAGAGTCTCTGGAACTGCACATTTTTGAACAAGTGCTGTAGTTTAGCTCTAAACCTTGTTGCATTTCTAAATGCAAGAGCAGACAATGAGTAAGCATAATAAGATATTTGTATTTTCTGCCTAAACATTTCAAGAGTAGAAAGAGGATGGGTTCAGACTGGATGCACAAGAAGTTAACGTAAGGCAACATTATTTATAAATAAATTCTCTGAGGAATGATACAAGCAACTTTTCTAACACACGACTTAAATTCTTGCCATATTTTCTTTAAACACTTTGAGGACCTTTGATTATACTTTCAGAGAAACTGCTAGCGTCACACTCAAATCTCTGAGATAGTTTAGCAAAGCACTATGAAGTGAAGATCTCCAATGCCAGTTAGATCTTCACTGCCATTATTTGGCTCCACAGAGGAATTGGCACACAAAGTTCAAAGCGAGAGAAGAGTTTGATGGCAGCTGAAAGAGTTCACACCTGTGAGCCATGAAGATAAAGAGCAGTGGCTGCCAGCCACTGCTTGGGAAGGTAAGAAGACATTTCCATTACTGGCCATCCCTTACTGTAGGGAAAACCACGTTTTGTTTTGGGTACTCTGGCTCTGAAACCACACTGCAGCCACTGCACATTTCTGTATGTGATGAGTGAATAATTGAGTCCCTTTGGTCTGTGCGAAGTTTTGTAGTTTTGCTTTCAAATATAAGGCAGAGCCCTGCACCTCCTCCTACCAGCAAGCCCGGATCATTGACAGAGGTTGCGACTCCTTTCCTGCATCACTGGAGGTAGATTGCTTGTACATCAGAGATTACTGCAAAGTCCAGACCAGATCATTCTTGTTTGAGATAAAAATGAGAAAGTACAAAAGGTGACTGTGGGTTATGTTTATAGACTTACTGTGCAATGGCAAAGCAGTACAGAAACTAGAGAATGCAGAAGGACACCAAAAAATACCAGTTGCATGCAGATTTTGTGTGTCACCTAGCTGTGAATGATCTGTACAGAGATAGGGGTACAAGCTGGCCACAGCCGTGTCCAAACTAGGACAGCAGTATGCATTTAAATTGTCTTTGAAAAATCAAAGCAGTACTTGAATTCTACATTTAAAGCCCATTTTACAAGGTACCATAATTCAAGCATTTCTCTTGCATGCCCAAATTTGCATCCATGGTTATGTTCTTTTGACGCAGATGTACATGCATAATTTATGCACTGATGCAATATCTATTTGTGTAACACACAATGCTCTGCGACATTCACCAGAAATTCTCACGGAGGAAATCCTGACTGCTTGGTGCTGCCTTCATGTAACCTTCTGTCCTTCCTTCCCCCTTCCCTGTACAGTGCAAAAAGTACAGAGACTGTCCTCTGCCATCAGCTGTACATCTAACAATACAAATCCTTTCTCATTTGCTTCCCCATATGGCTCAGGCTCATTTACACTATAAATAAATACACTGTGTTGTCAGATGCAATTTCACGGCATGAAATATCTCTCATGTTGTTATCCCTGATGTGCTGCATGTCATTCTTTTTCTGCTTACTACACAGACAGTAAATATGTGCATTTAATGTGGTACTTTGTCTCTGCCTTTGAGATAGCCTGCTACTTCTAGCTAAGCAGCTCTGAAAGTTTGTGCCAGCTTTCTTGGAATAACTCATCTTGCAGTAGGGTCACTAGCTTATCACTATTGACTTCAAAAGATTTTAACCCTAGCCAATATTTTTGAAGCAAATAATTATTTTTATGAAAAAAGAGGCTTATAAAAGGTAGAAGCAAGGACAGGTGGCCTGGGAAGAATGACAGGGATGTTGTCTTGGAAGCTAGGGTCCAGGTTAGGAAAGCTAAGGCCAAGTTAGAATTCAACTTGGCTAGTGATGTTAAGGAAAACACGAAGGGATTCTATAGGTACATTGCAAATAAAAGTCAGACTAGGGACAATGTGGGCCCTCTCCAGAAGCTATCAGGAGAACTGGCTACCCTGGATTTGGAGAAGGCTGAGGTTCTTAACGACTTCTTTGCCTCAGTCTTCACTGGAAAATGCTCTGACCGTACCACCCAAGTCTTGGAAGGCAGAAGCAGGGACTGTGAGAATGACAACCCTGGGACCACTGTAGGAGAGGATCTGGTTCGAGACCATCTTAGGAACCTGAACGTATACAAGTCCCTGGGACCTGATGAAATCCATCCGCGGGTCCTGAAGGAGCTGGCAAATGAAGTTGCTAAGCCACTGTCCATCAGATTTGAAAAATAATGGCAGTCAGGTGAAGTTCCCGATGACTGGAAAAAGGGAAATATAACCCCCATTTCCAAGAAGGGCAAAATGGATGAGCCAGGGAACTACAGACCAGTCAGCCTCACCTCTGTGCCTGGCAAAATCTTGGAGCAGATTCTTCTGGAAGGCATGCTGAGGCACATGAAAAACAACAAGGTGGTTGGTGACAGCCAACATGGCTTCACTAAGGGGAAATCCTGACTGACCAATCTGGTGACCTTCTATGATGGGGCTACGGAACTGATGGACAGGGGTAGAGCAGTTGATGTCATCTACCTGAACTTGTGCAAAGTGTTTGACACTGTCCCACATGATATCCTTGTCTCTAAGTTGGAGAGACATCAATTTGATAGGTGGACCACTCGGTGGATAAAGAACTGGCTGGATGGCTGCACGCAAAGAGCTGTGGTCAGTGGCTCAATGTCCAGCTGGAGACCAGTAATGAGTGGTGTCCCTCAGGGATCAGTGTTGGGACCGGTCTTGTTCAACATCTTCGTTGGTGTCATGGACAGTGGGATTGAGTGCGCCCTCAGCAAGTTTGCTGATGACACCAAGCTGTGTGGTTCGGTCGATATGCTGGAGGGAAGGAATGCCATCCCTAGGGACCTTGACACGCTTGTGAGGTGGGCTGATGCCAACGTGATGAAGTTTAACCATGCCAAGTGCAAAGTCCTACAGCTGGGTGGGAGCAATCCCAGGCACAGCTACAGGTTGGGCAGAGAAGAGATTCAGAGCAGCCCAAGGAGAAGGACTTGGGGGTGTTGGTCGATGAGAAAATGAACATGAGCCAGCAGTGTGTGCTCGCAGCCCAGAAAGCCAGCTGTATCCAGGGCTGCATCAAAAGGAGTGTGACCAGCAGGTCAAGGGAGGTGATCCTGCCCCTCTACTCTGCTTTCCTGAGACTTCACTTGGAGTATTGTGTGCAGTTCTGGTGTCCTCAACATAAAAAGGACATGGAACTGTTGCAACAAGTCCAAAGGAGGCCCACGAGGATGATCAGGGGACTGGAGCACCTCCCATATGAAGATAGGCTGAGAAAGTTGGGGCTGTTCAGCCTGGAGAAGAGAAGGCTGCTTGGAGACCTCATAGCAGCCTTCCAGTATCTGAAGGGGGCCTATAGGGATGCTGGGGAGGGACTCTTCATGAGGGACTGTAGTGAGAGGAAAAGGGGTAATGGGTTCAAGCTTATACAGGGGAAGTTTAGACTGGATATGAGGAAGAAATTCTTTACTGTGAGGGCGGTGAGGCACTGGAATGGGTTATCCAGGGAAGTTGTGAATGCTCCATTGCTGGCGGTGTTCAAGGCTGGATTGGACATAGCCTTGGGTGGCATGGTTTAGTGTGAGGTGTCCCTGCCCCTGGCAGGGGGGTTGGAACTAGATGATCTGAAGGTCCTTTCCAACCCTAACTATTCTATGATTCTATGATAGAAAAAGTATATCTTGATATTCTTGCTAATGCTTTATTCATCTTTTGTGACTCTTGATACAGTCTGTGCTTGGGATTATAAGGACTTGGAAAACGCAGGGGAAGGAATGGAAAAACCCTAAAGCTCCTAGTTTGTGATCTATCTGAAATGCACTGATGGATGCTGGTAGCATGTACATACTCAGCTACAACAAAACACCCACTGCCACTGAGATTCCATAAATAAAAGAATACTGAACTTTGCTCTTCCATGTTCAGATCATTTCAAAGGGGAAGATTTACAGTCTCATATATTATATTCTACATATATATTCTACAGTGAATGTTACTCTCAAATAGTTTTTAAGATGAAAAGACATTTCTTTCTGCAGATGGGAATGCCAGTAACCATGAAAGTAGGTTTCATTAGCCGCCCATAATCAGTTTTTCAAGTACTACACATGCATATGCAAAGGTTTACCTCTGCCAGCATAAGCTAGCAGTGAGCCATTTGCAATTAATAACATCTAATTCTGAGCTATAACCCATACACCACCAAGCACCTGTTGTCCACTCACTTCTGTATTTTGTAAACATTTACTGGCCTTTGCAGCTGTTCTGGATAGCTGGAGGATAACCTTATCAATATATATTCTGTATAAATTTACATCTTCCCACATCTCTGGCTTTTTCCAACCTGTGCTGCAACTGCTTCTTACCAAATGCAAGCACCTCTGACAAAATATAAAGTCTCTTTCCAACTGGAGGTCACACTGTTGAACAGCCAGAGCTTTGCTCATGGCAAGAGTGATTTATTATTGGCTGGAGGTTTTGATCTGATAACATTATTTGTGTTGGTAGATTGTTCACGTGTCAGGATTAGTGCAAGACACTGAACAAGGAACACAGTGTTCTGCTCCTCCTATTTATGCTTCTTGCTATAGTTCCCTCAAAGGCTAATGTTATTAACTTCTCCTGTCAGGCAAATGACACCCAGTTTCAGGTCGTTTATACCTGCTTCTTACACCTCCTAAGCTTAAAAATCTGATGGAAAGCTGAAGTATAAATATAACAGTGTACAATACACATTTATGTAAAAATAGATGTTTCTGGATGGCTCCCTGACACAATATAAGATGTGAAGCCATCAGAAACACACTAAAAGAAGCTATATTAACTTCAGTGGCATTACTTATGTGCTTTGCCAGAGGTAAGTTCTCAGTGCTTCCTTTCTCAAAGTTTTGGAGTGACACTCACCAAAGACAGACCCGACCCATGCCCATCAGACTCTCTGGCAAATAGACACCTACATTTCACAGGGCAGGGTGGCCTGCAGCATGCTCAGCAGCACTGTACTGCAGAGCCCCAGCTTTCTGCAAATGCCCTCAACAGGGACTCTGCTGGGACCAGTGGCATTGCAAGTAGCTGGAAAGATGGAGCAAGAAGAGATCTGCAGAGTAAAGTCTGCAAAGCAAACACTTCTCTAAGACTAAATTTTTGGGTTGTATATGCACTATCTGGAGATTCCTTCTTTGAATTAAGGCACTGCAGCCTTTCCCTCCTTACAGAGCAATCCCACTTACGGCCTGGGCTGGGACAGAGTCTATTTCATTCGCCATTGGCTGGGAAGCGCTAGGCAACTAAAACACTAACACATAGTGTTACAATCACCTCAGTGATTTTAACAACCTGCATGCAGGACACAAAACAGCAAGATGAGGCTGATTACACACACAGAAAACAGACCAAGTTAGTCAGAGGCTGACATTTTTACACAGCTGCTTTCCAGCGCCCAAGTGCGCTCCAAACACAGAATAGTTTCCACTGTTTCCCTTTTCACACACTCTCAGAGTTTTCCAAACCATTCACCTTTGCCGAAAAGCTTCATGCTTGGCCCCTGCTAGAAGCTCAGCTTGTTTCAAAACATGAACAAAGCTCCTTCAGTTTTTAAAGATGTGGGGCAAATGAATTCGCTTTTAGATGTGAAGTCTTTTTTAACTCATCATAAAAATCTGTGCACATGCTTCCTTAAAATTTATAGTTCATGTTCTGAATGAGGCATTTGCAGGCTGGTGAACAGGATTACTCCCTAATAATTTAAATCTGTAGTAGGGAAATTAGGTCTCCCATTGCTACACTTTTTTTCCTTTTAGCAAAACCTATTTTAGTCCTGTACTTTTCGTGCCATTGTCAGATTTTTTTATGTGCGCACATTGACATTTGCATAATTTCCATGAGGGAAACTGAAACGTTTCAGGGAAACACAATGCCAAGTGCAGGAAGACAAAACTTTTCATACAGGGAGAAAGGAAACAACAGTGACAAGGTTAACTGGAGAAGTAGTTTCCATTGTGCCACGCAGGGCTTGCTCCCCAGTTATGGCTGCGTTCGTTCTGACATGTACTCTCTAAACCATACATTTTCACCAAACTAGTGGGTTTTGACCAAGTATTTCTATACAGACTAGCAGTTCCCCTACAGTCTGTCAGCAGAACAAGTATAAACAGATGTGATGCCAGCAAGACTTGACTTTAATGACATTACTGAAAAAACCCTCTGCACACACCATTATTTTCTAGCCACCTCTCTGCTCTCAGCCAGCTTGCCCAGAATCTACTCCAGCACTTGTCAGACCCTTCCATTTAACCTTCTGAAATGGCATAAAATGATAAAAAAAAAGGTTTTGTATGTTTTATATTATGTTAGAAAGATAAATTAGCTCAGTTATGGTTCAGAACTAGTTCAAGGATGGGGCAGGACTGTATAGCCAAGAACAAGCAGCGGAAAGGGCAGAGGAACGAAGAGGTAGGGCAGGGAAGAAGAAAAAGCAGCAAAACAAGCTGCTGCATTGGCTAGACTGCCACGGTAAATAACACTGAATACCTCCAGAATTTCATCATGGCCATCAAGATACACCTTGGCTGGAACATAAAGAATAACAAGAGAACATAAGAAGTAGTGAGACTTGGTGGAATAACAATAGCAATCTTAAAAACCTGCAAATGTCTAATCATGACATGCATATCGTAAGTTAGCCCATTAACAAATGGAAAAAAAATAATCTTCCAAGAGACAGTATCAGTTTTAAACCACACTGGAGCTATCTTTTAATTCCATTCCAACTTTCTTCCATTTCTGTAATGATACTCTGTTAACTCTGATAATTTATTACATGGCCTCTATAAACTTTATGTTAGATCATTTTCTCATTCAGCTTTGATTTCCCAGAGACCCCATTTGCTATTTCTTACCAAATCTCCTTTTATAGTAGAAGACTATTTGAATAATTGACTGCAATGGCAATGACATTTTACTGAGAGGCACAACCATACTTCACACTCTTACAGTATTTCCAGTTGTCCCTGTTATACACAAATTTAAAGTCAGGAAAGATAAAAATAAGAAGGCTGGACATTTTAAATGCAGTATCTTCATATACATGACCTGCACATCAGATAGCCTCCTCTCATCTAAAGGCAAACTTTCTTTACTCACATTATCAGGTTACGCCCCATATCCAATAGCTCAGAAATCTAGAGCTGGAAGATCAGAAGCAGAGAGGCTGCCAGGAAAGATGCTTTCTCTTTTATTACATGCATAGCTGATGAATTGCAGTGTGTTTTACAGTTATCTTACAGTTAAAGGTCACATGGAAATGTAGTACACAACAGAAAATGTTCATCTAAGAACTGAAAAGAGCATTTGTAGAAATAAATAAGTTAGACAATATACAAAAGAGAAATATCTATATTCATTACCCACTGGGGAAAACCAACTAAGAATATATATGCTGATGACACAAGACAGAGGTGGAGGTTAGAACTGAATCTTTAGTCCATAGTGTTTCCCTGTTTATTGCCTCCTGTCCCCTCTCCACAACACCAGAAGGACTCAAATACTCCAATACTGTTCTCTAAAAAACCTTGAGATTTTGGACAACTCTGCTTCTACACCATTTTGTTTCCTCATTAGTGATTTATTTATTTATCTATCTTTCCGGCCTGTTTTCATTTATAACCTCTGTATGGCAGGTAGGAGCCAAAATGAATCTCAGAATCAACAAAGCATTGAGTCTCACTGCATTACAATAAAAGTCCTTATGACCTTCACAGGGACAGAGGAACTTCACATTTATTATTCCACTGTACAGTCTTAATTTATTTTATCAGACCTTTCTGGCACATCTTGTCAATAAGAGCCTCACTTGTTTTATGCTTGAGAATCAACGCTGCTTTTTTCATCATTTCATATGAATCCCCCCTATGTAACTCCATCCCAGCATCTTTCAGTACAGGCCAAAGACTTTTTTAATATTCTCAGGAATCTGAATTTGTCAAAAATAGAGACCAATAGTGAAAAAAAAAAAAAAAAAGAAGAAAGAAAAAGAAAAGAGAGACAGAGAACAAAAAGCTGTATGAAACCACAGCTGGTCTAAACCTTTGATGCTCACAAGAGAATATTGACTACGCTTGCACCACCTACTAAAATTTCATTTCAGCCACCCAGCTCAGACAGCTGGAAAGTCCTTAGAAGAGCAGTTTTACTTCTCCGCAAAGTCTAACCCTGAGCAAAAGTCTGGAATGTTTGTCTTCTTGCTTCCAATAATGTTATTTCTTTTAGAAGAACATCCCTCACCCTATCAATGAGGAACTCAAGCATTTCTAATACTATAATTTGAATAGAACATGAATAGATTAATATTGGGTTAAAAAATCTGGCTTGTAGTGCTTAATGGAAGATGGAAAATAATGCAATCAGCAGAGAAACATTATACTTCACAAGAGAAATCTATTCTTAACTCACTTTTATCAATAATTCCCACAGCTGGCTTCTGGCCATTCCAGATGAATAATTTAGAGCCAGGAAAAAAAGAAAGCAATTTGGACAGACATTATCCACATCTGTAATTCATCTGTCTTGCTACATTAAGTCATTCACCTGTTAAAAACTAATTTACTAGTATATAAATGAATTTGCTTAAAGGTTACACAGCTAAAAATAACACCGCCTCCTGGATTTTCTATACTGTGAAATACATAAGTTATCCTTGTCAGTATGCTGCTAAAAAAAGGCATTGGCTTGTATTTCCAGAAGCGGACATTTCAAAGTTCAGTCAGGGGTTACATTTTGCAAATACAGCTTAAACAGCTTTGCAGTGTATACAAAGATGTGTATTTTATTTTTAAATACTTTATTTTGACATTATTCAACAAAATATCGGGCTCACCATGTCAATAACAGCACATGCCTAAAACTGCAAAAAATTATGAGGTTTTGTTTGGGGGTTTCTTTTTTTTCTTTCTCAAATTTTTTTTGTAAATGCTCTATGGCTGATGTAAGTTAAACCTGCAAATTTTCTTTCTGCAAAGTCACTGACCAAACATGCTCCTTCTTTAGGAAGGGTGACTGGGCAGCTGCAGCTCGCTCTTCCCTCTGACAGCCACTGGATCCCAGCTACAGCCTGTACCCACAACTCCCCATAGACCCAAATCCCAACCAGGCTCCCCATGGCCTGCAGCACAAGGGAGCCACTGTGACAGCCACCCAGTGTCCACCCCCCACTGAGTTTCCACTCCCAAGCTATCTTGGGCTAGTGGTAACGTGGCTTTATTCCATCTTTAGCATCATGAATAAAGCCATTTGCCAAGCTGCACATGTGCCTCACAGCCTCTGTGTTGCTATTGCTATGGCCCTGGTAGGGCCTAATAGAATATTTATTGTTTGTTATTTTATCCAAGATTGACAAATTGCTCTTTGACTCTTGGGAGACTGAGATAACTTTCACTATCCTGAAAAAGGAAAAAAAGAACAGGTCTCCATCTTTAATTTGGATCTAGAAATCACTGAAATGTAGAGTTAACTCTACAGCTTACTCTAGCAGTCAGGACATGTCTCTTCGGTGCCACTCAGAAAGGCCTTAAGAGAAATGACTGAAGTTGTCTACATACAGCCATTGTCTTGCAGTTTCCTTCTGATAATGACAATGCAGCAGGAAAGCCAATGTGGCAAAATGCCAGTCACATTAAATATAAAATATGCAGCTAGTATGATTTTGTCCATAAAAGAAGTTACTCGAGAGTGAAAACAACAATGGAAAATTGTAGTTCCAGTGTCTACACTATGCCAAGTATTGTCAGAAACAGAAAGGATTTCTGTTCCAACCAAGCAGATGGAAATTATCTCTACCACATTGAGATAAAGCAGGTTTCCCACCCAGGAGCTGGCTATACAACGGCATCTCTTTCTGCCTGTGCCCCCTATGCTCAACAGCTTTCAGAAAGAAGGTTTGATACTGCAGCTATTTTCACTGTTGCTCCCTATTTTTCTTGTCCAGAGATGCAAGCACAAAGATGACTCGTTCAGTGAAAAAATAAGAGACTTCCTTTGATAAACAGGATGTTGGGTTTTCTTCAGAGTCGCATTTATACCTGTTCTCTTTATGGCTGTGTAAACATCCTCAACTCCCCAC
Source organism: Ara ararauna (assembly GCA_028858755.1). Lineage (NCBI taxonomy): Eukaryota > Metazoa > Chordata > Aves > Psittaciformes > Psittacidae > Ara > Ara ararauna. The sequence continues at coordinate 16,964,530 of CM054382.1, read as the reverse complement.
AGGTCCCTTTACATACTGTACACATAACACATCTTCCTTTTGCTATATTTATTGCTGGGCTTCAGTGGGAGCTGTTGGCATGTCACTCAGAGTGCGGATATTGGTAACGGGGTACATTAGTCACTCATTATCTCATTTACAGTGCTGTGGCAGAAAAGCACAAAGACAAATACATGAATCCATTCACAAACATTACAGAGAAATACACAAGATTTCCATTTAGCAGAGCAAATATTGAGAAGTGACTTGTCAAATCACAAGATCAGCTGGCATCCTGGTCTATAGTATTACTTATATTTACTTTCTCTTGTTTCATCTAACTTGATTAACTTGCATTCAGGATATAAGCATACATTCATGTTTATCTTTCCGAATATAGCACCATGACTGGAGTAAACCTCTGCCGGAGTGAAATTCCACTCAAGTCAATGCTATCCAGCCACATTCCAACAAGTGGGATGGGTTATCTTTTGGTTTGACTACTTAGATCACAACCTTAAGCAGTACCATAGCTGCACTTAAGTCCAGCAGAGTCCATGTTGCCCTTTGGACACAGCGTCTGGGCACCCCAGGCTCTACCTCCGGCAGGATGGCTTGAGATACCATCCTCCCAGTGTTTCTGAGGAAATGAACAAGGAGCAGTGTCCACCTCTCAATTTCCACCTTTCTACACTCTTGTAGGTCTGTGTCCTCAATCCAGATGTTTTTTTCATAGCTTTCCTCTCTGTCTCCCCAGATTCATACGGGCTTTCAGTTGCTCATGTGCCCCTTGGCCTTCCTTTGCACCCAAGGACCATTCAATCCTCCAGCACAAGCCTTGGCTGGCTTTCTCCAGAGAAATCTAACTGCAGTATGTCAGAAGAAGCAGGCAGACATGAGATACTAAGTTCTGATTTAAAGACAAGGTTTACCTATAGCAGTGAGGGCACTGCACCTAGAGACAGTAGGTTCTCCCAGCAGCAGAGGTATGCAAGTTTTCATGAAGACTTGATGAAAATGTTTAGCAGTTTACCAGATCAAAGAAACCTAGGCTGGCTTAGGGTTCCAGGTATGAAAACAGAACTTCAGTTTCATGTGCTTACAACTTTCAAACCCAAAATAGCAGCAGTTTGAGCTGCAGTCCACTTTCAGCTCTGCATCATTTAACTCTGAAGCTTGAATGGACAAGTAGCAGCATATTTATGTACCTGAAACTTTCAGGCTTTGCATGTATCCAATTTTAGACCTAATGAAATTTAAAGAAGATTCATATCTTTATTTCTTTAGTAACAGCAGCACATTTTTAGAAGTAGTCTGTCTGACAGACACTCAGTGGGAGTTAGTTTCAGAGATGTAAACACAAACCACTGTTATCACTGCTCCTGGAAAACAGCTAGTCCTTTGTTACCAAGAGCCTGGAAATGAAGTAATGACACAAAGAACACAGAGACGCTCAATGGCTCTTCTGGAGGTATTACACTTGTGATTCAGCTCTTAAATCTGGGGTAGCAGTTTTCTTGTGAGATCAAAGGGATCCAATACATGTAATAAACGACTGACTTTATCTTAAAACATTTATCAATTTAATAAGCAAAAGACAGAGAGAGTGGCAGGAAATCAATACATTCAGTTTAGAAATAATAAAGAACAATGATCTGAGAAAGAATAATAAGAGGAAACAGAGAAGATAAAGTACACTAGAGTAATTTTACACAGAAAGAAGACAATAACATTCTTCTAAGCTAGCAGGGGAGCTACACTGAGGGTGACCTGCGTAGCTAGAGGATATAAATAGTATAGAACAATAGAGAACAAAAAATATCGGAACTTTTCAAGCCAAGGGAGAGGAAATAAATGGAACTTTACAGTACCATAAAGTTTTTTTGCAGTAACCAATACCCATGTGAGTGGGGCACTACTTTTTTTACTCATCATCGTGTTTATGTGTCCCTTTCATTGTATGACAGAATTAGAAATACCAGAGCTGAAGAAAAACTTCACCTAAATATCAGGGCTGTCGGCAGAAAGCACAGGGTAAAATAAGAGAACTTGTAATTGAGCCTTTCTAGTGAAACAGACAAAGATGCTGAAGAACTTAGTTAAGACAATTTCCAAAATGACTGTGAAATAGAGGGAGATCTCAAATACAACGTTTGAAGGAGGCAGGGAGGGGAAGTTTCACTTTAATCCCAAACAAAATAAGAAGAAAATCATCACTTTCCATGACTCTGATTGCCTTGATCTTGTTAGAAACGACTGATGAGCTCCATGACCAGCTTATCTTTAAGAAGAACCAGTCTCGAGTTTAATAAGCTGTTGACCATTTAGGAACAGAGTTCATTTCATAGGGATTAATTTTTCTCTTTTTGAGAGTATTTTCCCAGATTATGAAAACATTCCTCTGACTCCCCCCTCCACCCTACTCCATTCTCATTTACCTTAACGAAACACCAAGGTACAACAGTTGCAGGCATTTACTATTACCCTGTAATGCACAATGAAAAATTATAAACAATGCAACATGGGAAAGAATTGATGCAGGAGGGGCAACCAAAATAAGGACCACACTGTAATACTCATTGTGACTTAAGAATTCTTAATCATTCCTCTAGATCAAACTCAGACAATCCCACCTCCCAGCAACTTCAATGACTTGCCCAAGTCAGCACCTGGATATTTCACTGAAATCCCATATGTAGCTTATGGAAATCTATTTATAGTAGTCACTCTAATCATGCAGTTTTCAGACCATTCACGGATATTTCATTACACTCTCTGCTTTCCAAAATGAGTCATTCTTGCTTCAGAGTAATTTTTGAAGACAACAATACAATATGAGGAGATAATGCAATATTTTCCTCCCTCAATAATTTTCTTATTCCATTTCAGAGGGCATTGTAAACATATATAATGACATTTCTACTGTTCTTGGGTCATCAGCTGCTTTTAATCAGCATAGCTGCAGTTCAGTTACCAGTTTTCATGAGTTCTTTTTTACTGAAATTAGTGTAATGGTATAAATATACATTTAATTAAGATTTGGCCCAATTGCATCAATATGCTAATGCCTGTAGCAAGAATTTTTTTTTAAATAGTTGGAGAAACAATTCATTTAAATTTAAAATAACTTTAAGGATAGTATACATAGGACAAGCAGTGAAAAATAATCACACATGTGAACACAGTAATTTAAAGGGGTAAGCGGAGTTCTTGATAAGTAGCAACTCTTAAAAATGCTTGTGAATCACTAGGCAGTTGTCTCCTCAAAACCTCTCTTTTCCCACAGAGCAGTGGAGGACGGGACATGTACCTTTTATACCAGCGTGGTATAAATCTAAGAGTTTGGTAAACATCAATTTTAAATATTTTAATAAAGCAAGGCAGATATATTGCGGTAATTGATCTCATATTAAACATGAGGGAAGAGAGGATATGAAGGGAGCAGACACAAGTCTGCTCTCTGGCCTTCTGTTCCCAGTGAGTGTGGGACCCTCAAGAAGCGCTTTCGGTGGGAGAATCTGATTTACCTGCCACTACAACAGCTCCTCCACAAGGTCCCCAGAGGACATAAGAGCCTATTTCGGATCTTGACTAAGTACTGCAAAATTAACATCTCTGCCTGGGCTCTGATGAATAGAATAAGGAGAAATGAGTCTCTAGCAAGATCCTCTTTTGAGTGCAACAGCATTTTCCCCAACTTCATACTCCTAAGTAAAAATTCTCTGTTTGGACTTACTGGCTAGCTTTCTTTTAAGGTTAGTGAAGAGAAATAGACATTTCAAAGTTGTTTACTCTGCTTTCAATGGAAAGATGTTTAAAATAGAGCAGGCAAATGACAGCCCAGATGAACCTATTTCTCTGCTGTAAGTGGAGTACTAGGCAAGCAGCTGAATATCAGTACCTACACTTCTAAAATGGGCAAGATAAATAGTACCTCTTTGTTTTTCACTGGAGGTAGCTGTCCAATGGTGAAAGGCCTGGCCTGACTTTAAGCTCCATCACTATCACAACTGGCATTCATTTATGTGCCAAAAAGAACAGCAGCCTTCCAGCTATCCAGGATGCATTCAGGAGAAGTAATAAATCTGTCCCCACTGTGACCACCCAGACAGCACAGACCTGCGGGATGCTCAACACCAGTCGCTGACAGACCATAGTTTGCAAGTCTTGATTAAAGAGCGTTCACAGCTATTTTTAAATCCTAGAAAACAGGCCTAACAAGGAAAGACAATTAAACTATCCTATATTTGGAAAAATAGTCGCTGACAATGAATTTGGCTTCCCTTGCCTTTGCCCTTTTCTGACCCCAGTGATTCAACATTTATCCTGATCTTCAGCCTAAAAGACCAGGACCAGATGTGTTTGATACACATTCGATTTCCATGGCTGATCTATTTAAGTATACTGACAAATTCTTGTCTTAGCTCCCTTTTGCTTCTCCTCCCTCTGCTCTCCTCCAGGCCAGAAATAAAAATACCTCTATGACCTGAAAGGTCTATTCAATCTCATCATACAAAGTCTGGTCAGAAACAACATTTTGTCTAAGTAAAGATTTTGTAATATGATCCTTTTTGCTGTGCTACAGGATTAACTTTCACACTCATTTAGTATAAATAATATGAGATCTGAAAATTATAGAGTTTTGGGGGATTTTTTCACTGTATACTTCACTTGGTAGAAATATTGAGAGGAAATGGCAAGCACTTTCTGCACAGATGTCCTCAAGTTAAGACCAAAAGAAAATCTGTGGCCTGGGAACAGGCTGAATTTATATTTAGGAGAAAAGTACGTGAATAGCACAACAGCAAGACCCTGACAGAATGTCTTAGAAGGAGAGGGTTAGGACAAAAAGAAACTCCTAAAAAATTCCAGGATGGAATTTAACTGGTTTTAAGCTAGTTACCTTGAGAGCTGTAAGGTATACCTATCCAATTGAGACTATTGGAAGAATTTTGATAGCAAGATTGAAAACCAGAAGTTTGCAAAGCTGTAGAGATCTGCTCTTCTAGTAAGTCAAAGAGAAGAGAGTCCTAAACTCATAGGTCAGTGGTACAGTCATGAGACCCAGCTTTCCCTACCCAACTACTCTTATCAGTGCTAAGTTTGCATTGGATACCCTGGGACACCAGGTAGGGAAAACATAGTGGGAGCTGATCCACAGGGATTGGGCTGGTGTTACTCAAGACATGCTAATATTTGGCATGCTAATATTTGCACTCATCTTCTAGTGATGTTAACCTGAATCTTTAGAGTGGTTCCCAAAGAGCTGAATTGGTCTCGGAGAAAAACAACTACAGAAAACTGACTTACTCCTTACTTCATCTTATCCTTAAGTAGCATCTCTGTCTGCTTTCAGCTATTCCAACCTGTTTTATCAGGCTGAACCTGATGGTTTGGGTTAATGCTTGTGAAAAATCAAGTCAATCATCTTTGTCTACTTGTTCTAGCAGGATTTTTAATTGCTGTTAGTATCTCCTACCCTACAACAATAAAAAGTTTTTGATTTCTTGATCATGGAAAATCATGATCCCTTGCATGGAAATGCTATTAGTACCCCATGGCATATTGAAAAATCCCTACAAACACTGATATTTGTGGTTTAGATGAAACAGTGAAGGAGCAGTCACTTTCTATTTGTACACAGCTGAACACTGGAGTGGTCCATGCTTGAGTATCTTGCTGTTTCTTAGAACTGACTGTACAGTTAAACAAAAAAACCCCACCAACCTTAAAAGCAAACTGCCTATGCAGACAAGTATTTACCTGTAGTTCATTTGACATTTCTCAAGTATGCAGACCAAACCATAGAGACAATAAAAAGATATGAAAAACTGCAGTTAATATAATTTGCAGCAATCTATTTTCATATTGTGCTTAATGCGCTTTGACAGTTACAAGAAGATTGGTAGCAATCCCTCATCTCAGTGCTCTCATCTAGAAATCTTAAATCTTACATTTCCATATTAAACGTATCGCATAGGATCAGTTACTATTTTTGTAGCACTTTCACCTCATTCTGTAAAAATCTGATTAAAAACAAATTTTAAAATAGTCCACAGTAATACAGCATCATTTTCTCTAGGCCCAGATTGAAAGGAATGAGAGATTATTAGAAATGGAAGCACAGTGAGAAGAAGAGAATTCAGCTCCAAAGTAGGGACAAATCAACAAACTCAAGCTTTTCCAGAGAACCTCGTTCTCAAAAGGTTGAAAAAAAGTCAAACTTAGAGTTTCATTTCAGCCTTCTGAATTTGGACAAAGAATTTGAGGCAATCTGAATGCAATGTCCGAGGATGCAAAGTTCATAGATGCGACTGTCTGCAGAAATGTATTACAAGGTCAGTTATATCTGCTTTTGCTTACAAATGGAAATGATTTCCATATGTATTTACTGGGCTCTTTGACAGTGTTATGGAATAGATTTCATCAGTCAGAAGATTATTCAGTGTGGTTCAGTGTTATACACTTTGCTCAGATGCATTCCAAAATGGATAGAAGTTTCTGGATGAAATACCTGAAACCACATTGAATTTCTTCAAAGAACCTTAATCACTCCAAGCAGCCCAGGGTGGTCCTGTCCTCACTGCAGCTCTGATCTGATCACTCCTCTCCTGTGTCAGATAGTATGGTTTATTATTTCAGCCGCTGTTCAGACAAAATGAACTAACTTTCACACCAAGCAAGACCTGGTTAAACATCTACATGCATTCACTGAACTTCACATCTTTTGACACCTACACAGCATAGCAAAACACCTGCAGCACAGGAAGGATTAGGTTACTCAGATATTTATTTGAAGAAGATATATCTGTAGGCAAGGAATTGCACACCTAAAAAAGTGCTGTCTTTCCAGGTTTTCTTTGAGTCATTTTACAAAAGTTATAGTCTAAGTGGAGCTTACACATTTGGTAGTTTTCATACAAGAGAAACATTAAAATCTTTGACCAAATCAGTACAGAGGTGGTTTATTTTGCACTTTGTCTCAAAGTCTAAAATTATAATAATGAGGGTCAAATTCTTTTCTTTGTTGCCATAGACTTCCACAGGATTAGAGAGGGGTAACAGAACAGGATTTGTGCCACTTGCAGTAAATTCTGGCCAAATGTCACTTCTTTTAAACAGGCTTTATTTTGAGTAAATAATTAAAAACCAGCCAAACAAACAAAACCCCAACAAACAAACCCCAAACCTGGCAGTTACACATTAAAGCATTCACTAAACACATCACCTCAAACACCCTCATTGTTGACACCAAGCAAACCTGATAAAATTCTAGGCAAAGATTTTTCTTTATCTGACCCCTCATAAGGCTTTGTACATACTTCCTTCCCTCTTCTCAGATCTGACAGCAACACAGTTATCAAGGTGTTTTGTGAAGTAGGTTCAGCTATTCGTGTCAAAGCATTTTAAGAATCCGGCTTTAATTTATTGTTGGAAGAAGCAAGACTGTTGAACCTTAGGGCTTTTGCACACTGTGGGAACACATCAGGCCTTGAAATCTTTGTCCGCAGACCCCACAATAAGTATGACTCATGAAATGCTATTCTTTTCTCAGTACGCAATTAAAAAAATATTTATAACATCATGCAAATGATTAAGAAACTGTTTTTCTTTGAAGTTTAGGCATAGCAAGGGAATAATCTGGGTAACTCGTAGCATTTACATTTTCTTTGAATTGGGACCACACTTCATATCTTGGCAATTATGTGGTTATGATGAAGAATTCCAATTCCCCAAAATATTTTTGACATTCACAAGTTTTCTGAGGTCTAACATCTGAGTGGTTTTGGCTCAGGATTCACTTGAGCAAAGTAATTTTAATAACATGAACAGTGGAGCAGTTTCCTTGCCTTGGGGCTCTCACTCCCATTCCTCATGCTGGATCTTTACACATACATCCTCAAATGTACAGACTCATCTGTTCCCACCAAAGTTTGTGGTAAGAGCTTGGTAAAACTCTGCAGCAGTATTGTAACAAGTTGTATGCTACAGGACTGTTACTGCTGTTATCAGTTGTGCTAGGAGAACTTCAACCACACAAGAAATGGCTCAAGAGTGTTCATTTTGGCCCAGATGAAAGACATAAAGAAAAATATCTTCCCAAAGACAGCACCTGAGGCACAAACCACCACCTTTCTGATAATGAGAGGGAATTGGTTGTTTCACACGTAGCAGTCAAGAGAAGAAACATACATACAGTTCCAAATAATGCTACACCTTGTAACTTGGGCTGTTATATACAACCGTAAATCTGTGAGTGTGAGTGTTTAAAGCCAGGCTTAAGCCTTTTTGTTTCAAGCCTAATCTATTTAGGCTAAATTCTGTTTCTCATGCCTGTACGCCAGTAACATTCCAACTCTAGTAATACTTATGCAAGATTCAAATAAGACAAAACCTTCATTATGTGCAAAAAAACCCACCCCATGTGAACTAGAACATGACAACGATCTGTTCAGGAGCATCCATCAGAAAATGGATGAGACACACAACAGAACATGAGTGAAGAAGCTTGTACACCCCCTTTAGCATTGTCTTCATCTCACAGGCTCTTCTAGTCAGCATATTAAGAGTGAAGCCCTCGACAGCAGTCCTGCTATGGAAACAGCACTAGTTCTATTCATGGTGCAAAATGTATTCTTCTGCAGCTGCTCATTTGCAACACAATTTAAAAAAAAAAAAAAAACCGTAAAAAAGTTTAGATGAAAGATTTAAAAATATGAGTAATTTCATTTTCATGTTTCCTGCCTTCCTGGCACAGTGTGAACCTGTACAACATTCATAGAACATGACAACAGGTCACCTTTCCCCTTATAAATAGAATATTGCTATGAGATTTTCTATTTTCTGCGTTTCCATTCGGAGCAATGATATAGGAATCAAATGTTGCTAAAACATACACTGAAACATGACCAGGGCCAAAAGAACAACTGTCGCACTTTGCACACAATGAAGAAGGGCATTTGGGTTCCTGCTGTCATCAGGAATTGTATTTTAATCACTACAACACACGATATGCCCAAGATAAGCATGCAAGAGCTGCAAAACAGCCAGTATTTTTCCTCAGGTCATGTCAGGCAAAAAGTACCATAATTTCTTTTCTTTCCATCTGATTTCATGCCAATATGTACTCAGAAAGCTGTCGTCTGGCCTTTCTGTCCCTGTGATATATTGCATTAATCTCCTAGCTCCCACAAGTTCATTTTTAAAGAGCTTCTGTTCATTTATGTCTGCCTCATAAAAATTTCTTGTGCTGTTTTTCTCCCCACCCCCTTCAAGATTAATAAACATTCTGCTCAGAAAAAGCTTTAGCATCAATCAGATTTCATAACTGATTAGACAGGAGATACTTTGACTGCATTTGCAATGAGTCTCTTTCAACTGTTTTTGCTTCTAAAATTAGCTTAGCTATTTCCTGAGAGAAATCTCAGGATAGAAGTAGACACCCCCACAACACAGTACATTTGTGGTCTGTCAGAAAGCACACTGAAAAGCTGATCAGACTGTCTGAGGCTGAGAAACTGCTCACTTCCCCACTGTCACCAGGGGTCACAGAAGCCCCATGCTGCAAAACCCATCCTGGAGGTCTGTATTTGAAAGACTGTACGCCTGATGCGACAAAGGGAAGTCAGAAACTTATACTGAGGACAGAACACCACTCAGTAACTCTACCCCCTGTATAATCAGATCTGTCATTATTTATGCCAGGACTTCTTCTCACTTGGTTTGCTGCTGAGCAGTCAACAAACCACCTCTGCCAACAGTAAGATATAAGTTTCCCAGAGATGCCCTAGTTGCAATACCGCGGCTGCCTGAAAGGCAAAGGTAGCAATTCACAAAATGTTTCCCGTTCTTATGCACAAAAAGATACCTGACCCAATTTTTCATGAGTTGTTGAATTCATCCAACCTACTCAGTTTTGTGAAATTCAGTAGAATAAATTTTGGAGTAAAGGACAACAGTTCTGATAGCCACCTTGTAAGTAAAGTATGTCAGAATCTGTGCAAGCTCTATGTATAAGGGTTTATATACATCTGACAGTAGAAAAAAGACTGTACCTCAATAAAAATGGGTTACAGCTACTTTTGGAAGTCACACACCTCCCTCTGCAGGTTTACTCTCCCACCAGCCTGCCCATCTTATGAAATAACAGACACATTTCCTTCAGGTCACTGTGTACTGAGTCTCATGAAAGAGATTTAACAGGAGACATTTCCTTTTAAAATGAACTGCAAAACCATGTTCTGTGAGGAACAGCTCTGAAAGAGCAGGCTGAGGATGGGTATTTCTGAGCTAGAAGCAGTTTGTAACAACTCATTAGAAGAACATAGACACTGACTAATTCTGAAGTTTGGCTCTAGCACTGCTTAAAAACAAAAATAAAGTCATGAAGTTGCACCAGAATGGGAGGTGTGCCCAATATAAGCATATGGTTTCTGTATCTAAATGCACTGTGTAAGTAGAAAAGATTCTCAGTGACTGAATGAATCATAGAATCATAGAAGAGTTAGGGTTGGAAAGGACCTTAAGATCAGCTAGTTACAACCCCCCTGCCAGGGGCAGGGACACGTCACACTAAACCATGCCACCCGAGGCTATATCCAATCCAGCCTTGAACACCGCCAGCCATGGAGCATTCACAACTTCCCTGGGTAACCCATTCCAGTGCCTCACCACACTTACAGGAAAGAATTTCTTCCTCATATCCAGTCTAAACTTCCCCTGTTTAAGTTTGAACCCATTACCCCTTGTCATCTCACTACAGTTCCTCATGAAGAGTCCCTCCCCAGCATCTCTATAGGCCCCCTTCAGATACTGAAAGGATGCTATGAGGTCTCCACGCAGCCTTCTCTTCTCCAGGCTGAACAGCCCCAACTTTCTCAGCCTGTCCTCATACAGGAGGTGCTCCAGACCCCTGATCATCCTCGTGGCCCTCCTTTGGACTCGTTCCAACAGTTCCATGTCCTTTTTATGTTGAGGACACCAGAACTGCACACAATCCAGCATATGAAAAAAATGAAATCAAACAAAAAACAAACATCAAAAAAAACAGGCACAGCCTAGGTTTCTATGGAACTAATACTATAAATTCTGAGCACCCCTTCGAAGTAGGATAACTTGTCAATACTGCGACTATCACTTTTAGGTTTTTAAACAATATTTGGGATGAAAGAAAGAGGCACAAGGAGATCCCCTTGTTCTTGTTTGTGTCTTCTTTCTGACATCTTATACCATAAATTAAAAGGTTTAAGTTTAAAAATTTTGAGTTTGATTTTTTTTAAGATCAAAACTAAGAATAGAAAAAGAGAAGGAAGCCTGTCTGCAGCCTTCATTGTCTTTATGCACCTGAAGTTTAACTGATGCCAACTAACACTGCTATGCAAGCACGTAACAGTCAAAATTGGTTTGAAAATAAACTAACCCAAAATCAAAACAAAACACAAACACATCTACAGATACATGTAGGAATATGCGATACTCATTCATATCAGAATTGCTTCTACTCTGTCTGAACTTGTTGACGAAAAATGGTGGGGGAGGAAACAAACACCAACACAAATGCTAAAACATTTTGCTTTCAGGAACTTCATGAAATTTTATTCCCATGATTACTTAAATACATGGGAACTAATGCTGCTGGCAAGCTGATTTTGTGTCACGGATTGCAGAGGCCATAAGCTACCTGGTGCCATCAGAGATTCCTACACTCTATTATCAATTTTTTTTGCTTCATACCATATCTTTTTTATCATATCTGTTACACCGTAACTGGAGCTTTTCAGAGGCTGTACTGCACTATCAGCTAGAGTCTAAGGATTCCTTTTGAATGCACCTATTCAAACTAAGCTTTAAAAGAAAAACATTCCTTCCAGAATCCTCTCTTCAGAAAAAAGCTATACTATCAAATAAAAATGTTTTATAGATTCAGGACTCATAAAATTCTTCTGCTGAAATGAAATCAGAGATTATTGTAACAGTTTTTTGGTTGATGCATTAAGGTTTAAGTGTCCTCCATTTCAGCAACAACATCCATACTTCAGGCTATTGTGGCTAAACTTTGTTTCCTATTAGTCAACAGCTCCAGAGCACATGTTAGTGTGAAGTCCATGAACAGCATTTGAAACTTTTGTAGTTCTGTCTCCACAGCCAACCTTTACAAACGGAATGTTACTTTGCACAGCAAACTACCAAAATACCCTGTGTACTATGCATACCAATACAAATAGGATATTACACTTGAAATTTTACTAGAAGATGTTATTCTGTTCAAAAGAGCTGAAACAGAGAAAGTTCATGTCTTTTGGACATAAAAAGGCACAAAACTAGAATGGACATTGAGAAACTTAATGCAGTGACTGACAATGTCACTGACATTTTTCTGTGACAGTGGATATCTTACCTTGCTAAGAGACTGTACTTTTTGTTTTTTGCGAGGGAGGGTAGAGGGTTGGTGTGGAGAAGCATCTTTTATAAGTGACAACATATCAGAATCATATCATTATTCATGTAGGATTTTAAATCAAATAAAAAGTTCTTGAGGAAAAAAGAATTCAAAATGCTGAGACACTGGTATTGATAATTTTAGGCCAACTTTCTCTTATATATGTGAAAACACTAACATAATTATTTCAGAATATAAAACACAAATGCCTTCTCATGGACGTCATATATAAACCTCCAAATAATAATGACAATAATGATAACGATAGTAGTAATAATAATAAATATTACAGAGAAAATTGCATTGAAAACCCAAACAAAACCAGAAAGTCAATAGTTGCAAGTCTTGAGCCAAAAATGGGATGCTGCTACAATTATTTTTTCAGTCCTGTTCACAATTTAGGCAGTGTTTTGACCATAGACATGACTGCTCTCTTTAACAATTAGCAAGTGCCAAGGACTTAAAAGATACAAACTAAATGGATCATAAGAGAATTGACACAACTAAATATAAATGCAGACTTCCTTATTTAATGAATTTCCAAAATATAATATAATAGAGTTAATATTAACTTCTAGGAGTTCGTAATTAAGCTAATATACACATTTAGTCAGTTAAGACAAGACTCAATACTTCTCTACACCAGAACTATTCCTAGTGACTCAGTTATTATGATTTGTTTGAGTTGTATTAAAAAGCTAATTTTTTGTTGCATGCTGAAAGCCAAATCATGTTAAACTCTGTAAATTATAATCCAATTATAAGCACTGTTCAGCCTCATCTAGCATACTCAGACCTTCTGCCAAAGGGAACTCACAGAACACACAAATCCAACATACTACAGCAGTGCTTTACTGCAGCTGGGAATGAAAATATCAAGACGAGAAGCCAGCAGAGACCAAGAAGTAATTGAGCATAGTCCCTGCATTATGCACACTCATTCATTTGTTGACATGCTGTGCACATTGATTCTCCTCACTGCTGTTAGTAAAAAGATATAGTTCCAAAAGTAGCGTTTCATATAAAATATATGTTTCTGCAGAAGGCATTGGAAGTGGCTGAGGGCAAAAATTTTCACAGAAGCACTTGGCATCCAGCTCCGTTAAAGAATCTGGGAATTTAAATATGTATCTTTCAGTCAGATGGTCTCTGAACTCTAGTAAAGTGTTGTTTACTACAACACTGTGGGAGTACTTAGTATCCACAACAGCCCAGAAGACAGAGACTCCTACAAGTGGCCTATAGCAAACACTCAATGTAAATCCTCCCTCTCCTTCCTCTGTCAACACAGGACACTAAACTCAGGAGAATATGAGGGTGACATTGTGCGTAGAGAGTCTGCTGCACACCCGATGAACACATTACACGCTCCTACAACTTTCCAAGAAAGAACAGGATTCACACTTTTAAAGAAGCACAGAGGAAAAGAACAGTAATAGTTCTTACCTGCTCCATAATCTACTCATGGTTAAGGCATTCCATATGGAAGAAAGCAGAAATTCTCTCTTTTTCCCACAGTGATGCCCTTGGGTGTAACATAACAGCAGGATCAGATGTACCTTAATCTAGATAAAGTCAGAAAGTAAGAATACAATAAGATTGCATAAACACTGTCCACTCTGTAAGCAGCAAAGACCTTTCTACACCAGCCTCTGCTGGCTGCATTTTCTGCATTTTCACTCTAAATAACCAAAATAAAATCCCAGTTATACTGTAGCCAACTTAGGCTATATAGATACAGCCTGAAAACAGGAAAAGCAAACAGCTAGAGAGATTCCCATGCTATCTGTTTTCTCAGAGTTTAAGACAAAATATTCACTGACGACAGAGTATTTTGAATGTACTTGTAAAACAGAAGTGGCTCTACTGCAGGAACATATGCAGACTTGGTGCTCCCCCCGTCTAGCTTAGGTAGAAAGTGGAGTCTTATCTCTGCAGCAAGTTCATCCTCCAAGTTCCTGATGTGCATTATCTTTGGAAAATAAAATATCTCAGCTGACTAAACTCTGACTTGACTCCTCTCTCATCAGTTTCAGAAGCCTTTCTGGACATGTCAGACATCACTAAGCCTATGATGTAGTCTAAAAGATAAAAAGAATTAGTCAGTAAAACTAGCTGACACCTATCAGCACTAACTGTAGCTCCCAAAGAAAGGCATGCTCAACCTTGACTTGGTCTTACATGTTGTATCCTTGACCTACAAAAAGAGTTTGACTATTTGTAAATCCTGAAATAATATTAACAGCAAAGCAAATACCAGCCTGACTGGTGTATATGCTTTATTAATTCTGTATGTACTAACCAAGTATGTGGTACATCACACACTTTAAAGTAAAAATATGCCTGAATACTTCCAACATTTCCAAAGTCCACTGAGTAAGCTGGACAAAGAGATCAAACTATCACTGGAAAAATTACCTTTGTTTTCCACTTCTACCTAGTAGTCAAAGAAATGAGGTTTTCAAGTTTAAAAATACATTACTGTATGCTTTATCCTCAGAGATAAAAATACAAATGCATACATTAGGACTGGATTAATACTTCATGTAAAGCAGACTAGTTTAATATTTTGTAATTTCAGAGTAACTTTTGCATCCATTTTCTGTTTTCTTTCCATCAACGTTCTGTTTTTCTTTAACGTCTTTCGGTCACAAACTTGGTCAAGAAAAATATATCACTGTCACATGTTGCAAAAGAAAAAATGTCAGGAAAGCAATTACAAAAGTAACAAAAAAAAAAGGAAAGTTTAGGTAAAAATGAAGAACAGGAACACTGTAGATTTTTTACTTAATTGTTCAGTACATGGGTTAGCAGGAAAGTAACGGTAACCTCAAACACTCAGCTCTTACCAAGTTTGTAAATACACAAAAGAACAGTAAAGCATAAAACCTTTTACAAATAATGGACTAAGAACAATATGGACTAAAGCCCAATCTAAATTAAACATGTAACTTTTATTTCATCACTCCCTCAGAGCTGTTCTGAACTTAGTTTGACTTAAAGCATGAAAGAAAACATTGGAGGTATTTCTCATCTGCTTCAGTTAGATGCTAGGATCTCATATCTGAAAACTGTTTAAAAATACAGCAAGCAGTTACACAAAAGACAGTGAACTAATCAAGTACATAAATATTATATGGAGGTATGAATTCATGTCTACATGAATTACTTATGTAAGAAATCAGACTTTATTAGGATTCTTCATATACACAAATATTTGCAGAACTGGGAAAAAATCAAATGCTGGGAAAAAATGTTTCAAATAGGTTGTGATGACATCTAAGAAAGTAATAATATTTCTAAATTTTTTTTGGGATGGGGTTGGGAGGGTAAAGTGTATAATGATTTTATATGGGCAAAATAAGCCTTTATACCGGAACAAAGATCCGGACTTTGGATTCACCACAGTGAAGATTACTATCTTTAGAACTAGTCTTTTGCTATATAGCAAGGGATTATATTTACCGAGATACAAGGACTGTAAATTCAGGTTACCTAAAATAGAACCAGAAGCATACAATGTACCCACTGTGTCTGCTGGGAATGCAGTCATTAAGATTTTACAGCTTTTGAGAACTATTAACTTTATCTCCTGTACATTGTGTTTGTGTATGCAATAAACCATGCGCTAGATAGAAGTCACTGAATTTGGCTCTGCAGAGAAAGAGAAGCTATCATCAACAAAGAGGATGCATGAATGGCTTTGCACACCCATGTATATCTCCAACTGCCACCTACAGTAATGTATGAATACAGACACAAGAGGAAGTTTGATAATTCTGTATAGCAGAAGCCATCCAGATCTGACAATAAAAAAATAATTATCATTTCTGAGATACTAGTGTTAACAAAAATTGATGTGAGAGTTAAGAATAATAAACATTTGCTATTTTCCTACAACAAAGAAACAGGGTTCTTCATTCCTCTTGCTCTCTCATCCAACCAAAGCATACTTACAAGTGTTTCTTCCACCTTCATTACAAACTTTCCAATCCCTACCCCAGATTTACGAGAACAAGAGTCTCAGGACATTTTCTTTTATGGTACTCTCTAACTTGCTTCTCGCTTGCATATCTCGTTGTACTCGGTTGTTTTGGAAAGAACTATGGCAGAACATATGATGCAATTACCCTGATGCAAATACTGCATGAATATTACTACAACACAGCTCCATCTAACATAAAAAATCAAGTAGCTGTAGCATTATATAAATTCCTGCCTTTCTCACTACTTTTTCCATTTCTGCAGAAGATGCCAGTTGTCTGTGTGACAGAAAATGCCATTTTTCTTGTTTTTTCAATCTGAGTACTCTTTGCTATTATTGAGCTCCATTTCTCAGCCCTTTGTTTCCAGTTTTCCATAAACTCTCCAAGTTTCAATTCCAGTGCTATCTTGTATACAAGCATTGCTAACTTTTCCTTAAAGCAGGAGAGAATCCAACTTCTGCAATGGACTAAGCCATTTCAATCACACCTGGCTTCCTCTCAGGTGGTCACAGCTTTCACCAGTTTTGGTATCCTGAGTCTACGTCAAGCTCCAGGCACACTTAGTCACACTTTTGTTAAGCAACCCAAACAATACTGCTAATGTGGTTTTGGTGGCTTCAAACTATTAGCAGATGGCACAGCAGGCAGCTTTGAGTGATTCATGAAATACAGAAAGGATAACAATCTACTGGACGTGTCTCATCCCACTTCAAAGCACTGAACCGAATTTCCAGCTGCACAGAATCTGAATGCTACTGCATCATTTCCAGGGAAAGCATTTATTCTTTTTCCTCCCTCTCCTTTCCCTCACACAAACACTGTTCGGGGCCAGGCCTCCAAAGCCAACCAGAGATTACAGCACCCTACACTGAACAAATAAAATAGTATTTCTGAAATGGCCAAACTTTCTCTTCTGGCTTTGACTTTATTTTATTGTAAAATTTCATGTTTATGAAATGTTTTCTAAACAAAATACAAAATATCATTGGCACTTTATATTCCATTTGGTAACTGACAAAATAAGAAATTAACACATGGAATTAGACTTTTCTACATATTGAAGGGGTTGACACATGTGAACACGATACACAAAGAAGGGACCACTACCAGGACATTATTAGAAGTTTAAATTGAATGTTTTCTCATTGGGACAGTTCTGTTATAAAAGTTACTGAGGATTGCTTTCACAGTAAGGATATGTTAACTACACCTTAGGATTGCCAGCTAGGAGAAAGGCAGAAGCTAGAAAAAGCAACATCTGCAGTGCAGTGTGAGCACTGAACAGTCTCTTTAGCATCACTGAATCTGATTGAATTGGAGCATGAAAAGTACTGCACAAAGTGAAGGGAGAAGAGAAAAATCAAAATCTAGAAGCACAATAAGCTGCAGAGAGCCAGAATGATTGACTGATATGAAAAACAGCTAACAGACAAAATATTAAGTGAAGAATCGAAGCGCAGTGCTTTCAGAAAGCAGTGGAATTATGCATATAAACCCCATATATACCTGAGGATTCTTTCAGAACTTATTTGATGAGCACAGATTTATTTATTTAAATTTGATTAAGAAGAAACACCAAGTCCTGGACACAGCTGTGATTTTGATTGTATTCAGTATGGTTTAGTTTGACCTAGGTAAAGGCAGTAGGCTGTTGTAGCCTGATCAATGCTTGGTACAAAGCAGTGCACAGGCAGGGAGCAGCGAGGGCAGACTGTTCTTACATGAGAGGATAAGATGGGATAACAGGGAGACAGGCAGGACAGAGCCCTCACAAACAGCAGGACAGACCCACCATACCTGGCAAAGGTGAGCAGAGCAGACCCAGTGATGGATGCCAGGCTCAGACTCCAGGATATGATGAAGGTCCAAGATTAAGCCACGAAGTTGAACCAGCAGGTAGGGGTCAGGATCAGATGTGCAGACAGTAACCAGGGTCAGGCAAAAGCAGTGATCACCAAGGAAGCCTGCAGCAACGAGACAGGTCTGAAGTCAATCCAGAAAGTCAAGTCTGTGGGTCAGAGCTAGGGTCTGGATTAATGGGGTACACAGCCAGGCATGGGCATGGCTGCAAAACAGGGATCTTAATTGTTGCAACAGGAGGCAGGAGGAAGCAAGAAGAGAGATCTCACAAGGTGGGACTTTTTTGAGCCCAAACTGCCAAAGGCTTTATTCTGCATCCTGCATAAAATGCAAGAACTTCAGGAATCTTCACAACTTTAAGCCTACCATTAAAACAGAGATATGGGGGCAAAGTGGGATGAAGAAGGAATGTTTCCTTAAGGCATCGAACACAGACACAGTATTTTCCCCTCTTCGTTTGTCAGGTTATTTTCCATGTTTGTCGTGCAACAACAGCAAGTCTAATGCATTAATTTAAATGCATATAGTGAAATGGTCTCAATGTGAAAATATATCCTTCTTAAAACATAAAGCAATGACTAAAACTCTATACTCAAACTTCATTCCTTAAATTTTTTTCTCTTCAGTTGTAAGATATCATTTTCAAATAACTTTGGTTATAGAGTTTGCATAACACATTTCTGATCCAGAATGCTTCCTATAATGAAAAAATTTGAGGGGAAAAGAATTTGTCATACTACAAGAAAATTGTAACTCAGAAATGTTTCTTTTAAACTGCTCTCAATTACTTGCTTCAGTACTTTGTCTTGCTTTAATTGATCAAGCTTTTCTGGCATTTGAACTATTAAACATTCATTATGACCAGGAATTTATAATTAAATTCTTATGGGAAATTTCATGAACAACTGGAATACCTTCAGTTAAGCAACTACTGAACAGACTTCCCAGGCAGAACCAAATCTCTTGGCTATTTTTACTGGACATATCTCCATGCATTTTACAATGTCAGGAAGATCATTTTATGCTTAATCAGTGATTTATTCTGAGTCAAAGACATGAATCACATTTAGTGGAACATGATTCACATACCACAGCATTATCTATCGCTACTTCTTCAGGCTAAATTTCTTGCTGCTCATAGAATTCATTGATGTTTTTATTGTTGTGTCTGACACTTACATGTTTCAAACACACTAAGAGGTTTAGATTCTTCATTACCTAGTATCATGAATGTCACAAAAACAGTAGCAGCAAATGCCAACAGAATTAACTTTTCTAAACAAACAAGATCATTTACATAACAGCATATTTCAGATAAGGAACTGTCTGACGTAAAACTGAAGAATGGATTTTGAAGAGTCAAAGCTAAAGGCCAGATTCCTTAGACAAACTTACGTTATATGATGCTCAACATGGTAGAAAAATGCAAAACAGTGTACCAAGAAGAGGCTGTACATATTGAAAAGCTTCTTAAAGAAACAGCACAGTGGAACATGAATAGGTCTGACTACATCCAAAAGGGATTGCTGTCCTCTGTAAGAAAAATAACAATCACAGGGATTAGCATTTGTAAATATTATTACAAATCAGTCAAGTTTACTCTGAAGAAATGGATCTTCTGTTTACTATGAACAAAAGAATTGTCTTGAGCAAAATACTTGGCTCCAAAATATTTCAGGAAGTTCAGACTCTGGATTTCATATAAACATACGCACACATGTGGAAAGCCCACATGGTTATTTCAACATGTCTGAAGGGTCACCCTAGCAGCTCTAAAGAGCAGCAAACCTTTGCCCCAAAACACGCGACATCCAAAGACTTCACTTGCAACTTTACAGTTAGATTGTCATGTAATTACTGATCATCTCCTGATCATCAAAAGAAGTACCATTAATCCAACTTTTTCCCCTTCTTCTGGAGAAAGGAAAAAAACCAAACTGGAACAAAAAGAAACAAATAATTATTTCTATATCTATTATTTCTTAGGCTTTTCCATTATTACTACCACTTTTGTTTTACCACCTTATTCCAGATTTCCCTTGCTCTCCTTTACCAGAACCAATAAACACTGCAACCTTTTAATGCTCTTTTCTGTTTTTCAAGACAAACTCTTAGGCAGAGAGAGTGAGAGACATTTCTCAAGATTCTTTGGCCAAGATACCAAGTCTTGAAGCTGGAGATTATGAGATCCAGCAAGGCCACTCCACAGCCTAAGTACATGCTGGAAGTCTGCCGTACCGGCATTTGGTGTACCAGCTGTTTCCACAAAAGGGAGATAGTTTCAGTAAGAAAAATCAGACTTTCCAGAAGCAGGAATTTCTCTGTTTTCATACGGGGACATCTAAGTTCCCATACTCATCACTGCATGCACACATAGGCTCATTTATTTTATCTTAGAACGAACAAGCAACTTCATGCTTCAAAATATGACTGTCGAAATTTAAAAAGCCTTTATCACTGAACAGAATACAAAATGCCTTAAAGAGGACCCAAGTCAGTCCTGTAGTTATTGTAAAATGAGTTCTTACAAAGTATGGGTTATAAAAGCACAGACAGTTTCAAAATCTTAATAGTAAATACCTGACCCTTCAAGGTGTGCAGGTAGTGAGAGAGATCTTTTCTTTAAAGTGAAAATTTTCAAGTGTCTCACAACATCCTTTGGTAGTCACTGCCTGTCCCTGAAGAACTGCATTACAGAGGACTAACCCCTGGCCAGTTAGGCCACATTGGTAAAACCTGTCTGTCTTCTGATTTACGAATGCATAGAGAAGAACCTAGAGAAATGAAGTCAGTGCATTCAGTTGTGAGGTCTGCTTTCAAAGGATTAGTAAACTGAATGACATGAGAGAAGCAGCTGCACAGACTTCCTTTCCCCCAGTGTTTTCCCCATGGCACATGTAATACTGTAGAGAGACATACAAACAAGTTCTAGATAATGAGTCCCAGGTATCTGGGACAGCATAATTCTACTGTCCTTATCTCTCCATTTCTCAGCACAGTGTGAAAACTCCCCTTAGACAAGGCTGTTCTTTATCACCTGCCAGGCTGGCAGGAAGTTTTGTTGCTAGTATGTGGACAACATTAAGTAAGAGTTCTCCCAGCTCCTGTTGAGTGGGACAGTTATGTCTGGCTCACTTCCATGCATCAACATTTAATTCTAATGATTTTTTCCAAGCAGGTAAGGCAGTGAGACAGATACAGAAAACTCGTACATCCCTCACTCCCCTTCGACTTTTTACCAAAAAAGCTGGACGAGTTGACATGGGCGGGGTGGGGGGGAGGGAAGTCAAAAGGGAAAACTGATAAGTCATCTTACAGTAGTAGCTTTCAGTAGTAAAAATATTCTCTGAACTGAGAAAACAATGGTTTGGAGGAAGACAGGAGTCACTGTAAAGGTAGCGCTTCTTCCCACACCTCAGCTTGAAGTTAAAAGATGAGATACATGAACATGAGCGCTTTTGTCATCCCCAAGGCTATTACAACAACCTGCATTTCTCTCTTCGCTCCAACAGTAAAGCATTTCCAGGATTAAAGTCACAGTCTGTTTGGCTAGTTATGCTTTCTGTTAAGATAATTATCACTCAAAGACATATATGGGTACCAGAAAACACATATGCAATGCTGCTTCATCACTTTAGACAGCCAATCCCTGTTTTCGTTATATGAGTGGGGATAGAGCTGGAGGTCAGGGTGACATTAAAAAATATGGAACTGGGGAAAAAAAAAAATTAAATGCAAGAGGCTGAACAAGCCTTGCTTTGAAATTTCTTCTTTTTCCCCTTAAGACTAAACTGAATTTTCAACAGTAATCTACAAATCTGTAGTCATGTTTAGATTACCTCTCACTGCTACCACGTTAAGACTTCAAAGTAAACATTGAGCAAACAACTTCCTGAAATGCTTTGTAGATTTCTAAGGGATTGAGAAATGACCAAAACATTACTGGAAAAACAAAAAATGGAATGAGAAAGATGTGGTACATGGAAGCCCAGATTATTCTCTTCCACTCTTGGAGAACAATGTTTCGATTAAGAAACAAAATTCCTAAGCCAAAATTCGTAATTCTTTGAAGCACATGACACAGTAATTAACCATGATGAGTCAAGTCAAATGCGTCTGGACTGTTCAAAAGGTTACTTTAAATACTATCAGCAGAATTATGCATGTGTTTTACTTCCTCAAGACTTACTCTTTGCTTTTCCACCAACTGTAAAAGCACAATTACTTAATAATAGACTACACAAGGAACACTGAAACACAAACTGTTAGATCTCATATAGTACAAGATTGTCCATACTGACAAGGAAATCTGACTAGTTATTATAAAACCCATTTTTCAGCATTTGCTGTGAAGAAATGGTAATTCACATACACATTTCTGAGCACACTAGCAGAAAGTGTTTCAAGTAAGAGGTGCTACTGGATATTCCAGTTGGAAATTATTTTTATGAGAAATATCTTTCAGTTATTTCACATTTTCTTTTTTTTCTTTTTTTTTTAATTGGCATACAGCAACTCTCTTGGTGCCAGACTACCATCAATAACATTGGCAGAAATTAATAAAACTATTTGCATAAAGCACTCTTTATTTTTCATTCACTGAACTGTAAATATCAGATACCGATAAAGTTACAGATGATTGCTTATTTGTTGTTAAGGATGTAATCCTAGCAATTAGCAATGGGTATAGTAAAAAAAAAAAAAAAAGAAGACAAATATTAACATAATCTCCAGTTGATGTAACTGAAGTATAAACAAACTGCACAAAATATGGAAGATACTTGCATATCACGGCAAAACATTTAATGAGATTTGCAAAATGCCTTCAATATAACAAACTCTATTAGATCTTATTAATAGAGCGAAATGAGGTTATCCAGATCAGACAAAAAGGCTCCCTGGCTAAACTGTTTTTTTTGCGACATTTGATGCTATTACATGTAACAGCAAAACCTACCTCAATTTCACTTAATGTTGTAACTGTAACTCTGTGGGAACAACTCCGCATTGCCACCACTTTCACAAAATAAGAGATTTCTTGAACACAAAAGATTGAGAACGAGAATGCTAGCAGAACTTACTGTGAACACTGTTGCTACTTTCGATCATAAGGGATAAAAGTACTCTGAATGGAAAAAAAACCCAAACAAAACCAACCCATCCCCAAAACCAAACCAAGGCAAAAAAAAAAAAACAACCAACCAACCAAAACCGAACCAACAAAACCCAAATCAAAGCAAAAAATAACCCTCCACTGCATACAGATGATTGCTTTAAATATTCCTGTTGGGATATTAAAAAAAAAAAAAAAAAAAAGGACAATAACATGATTATTTCCTCTATAGCTGTTTCCCTAAGGATGCATTTCCATTTACGCTTTACTTCATGGGAATGCTCAAGGACCTCAGAGAAAATCTGTATTTTATAATCCTGCATAGTTCCCGTCTCAAAAATGCATAAACTTTTACAGAAAGAACTTCCACTAGCAAGGCACAAAGTGGTCAAACCCACACATCCTTAATCTAATTTTGACTGACTTTTTTTTCTAACAAAATTTGTTCCTCCTCTACAACATAATTCCACTATTAATAAAACTTTTGTTGCTGTAATTATTTCAACTTTACTGAGCACTCCGTAAGGATTTACAGGGGATATAGCCTCTTAGAGTAATAGATCATATTAAAATGCTTTTCTGAGAAATTCTTTCAGAAAGGTATTTACTGAACACAGGCAATAAACCTGACGCTTCTTCATTGAGCTTTCCTATAATGCTTCTGAGGTTGAAAAGAAATAAAGATCAAGGTTCCAACAAGTATCTTTGTTGGGCATGTTTATTTTACTCTAGGAGTAACCACATTGTCAGTTTGATGCAACTTAGCCATCCTATTGACACCTAATAATTTTGAAGGTACTTATTCATAAGCAAAATGCAAAAAACAATCTAATGGTATATACTTCAGCATCAACTCTAATTCTTCCAGAAATCTCTTTGCTTTCAAGCTATTCAGGCCGATTAATCAAACACTTTCCACTGAGTAATGGAACAAAAAGTTGCCGCTTTCTCAAGACAGGACTGAAGAAGTACTTTCAACTCTGAAGACATCTAAAGCATTGTGTTTGATGTTCATCAGAAGGCAGAATGTTCCCTATAGCTGTCTTACAAATCCAATAAGGTTGGATGCTACTACTGCCATACTAAAACATGCTTTAACTTACAAAGAGATTGATCGGCCACTTACCAACAGAAACATACACAACATGACTGAGCTTAACATGAAATAAGAAACGTTTTGAACCACACAAGGCTTTGAAAACACATAGAACGTAGAACTGTTTCCCTTCAAACCCAGTTGTAAGCCAACTTTTAAGGAAGCTGCAGGATAATCAACTGAAAAGATTTCAGCTATCAAAAGAGCAGTTTCAGAGATGTGCAAGAATTTTTTCATTTGACATTCATCAGGGCTAATTACAGAAACCATGTAAGAGTTAACATGAAACTTTGATTTACTCATATGATGTTAGAATAAGGGACAATACTTCTCCCACACTGTAAGATCACACTTGAAGTCTGACAAACATGACATGCACGCTAACATGTCCCATCTTGAACAGGTAAATATTGTTACTCATCACACTGATAAGTCCTATGTCACTAGCTAAAAAAACAGGATTTTTGTTTTCTGGCAAGTAAGTATAACCTGAAACAATAGGTAATTTGGTATTTTGAAGTTCTTGTGCCAACTCTATTACTTGGTTAGGGAACAAGAGAGAATATCTCAGAGTTCACAACCAGCATCTAGAAATACAGGCCTCCAAGTTTTGCTGGATGCACTACACAAACCATGGTAAATGCTCTTAAAGCTCAGGTTCATAGTCTAACTATGATGAATAATGAGAACCAAAAATTTTCATGCACATTTTCCTTATCTGTAGTAACTAATGCAGGGTAACATACTTTTACAACTTTTGTTAATGACGACAAATGCAACTATGCTTCACCTCCTTCACTTGCTGATAACCACCCATTTTGTGCAGTGCCATGACGACTGCCAAATTCAACAGAAGATATTATGAGAAAAATAGTTTTACAGATCTGAGGCATAAAAACCCCCTCTACTCAGTCCCATACAGTTGAAATACACATGCCACACACTATCTAGTCACCTTTCCTTAGTATTTTGATACTTCAGTCTCCATTCATGTAGCTGTCATAACCTCACTGCCCAGAGGTCAGCCCTTAGAATATACACCGCTATTGCAACTGAAATAAAGACTTACTGTTTCTTATTCACTCTTAAGACTATACCAACACCACAGATAGATTTAACTAAGTGACTAGGACCAAACATCTTGCAAAGATAAGGCCTTCTAGCACTTGGAAACTCAGGATAAATCCATTATTAACTAATCAATGACCTTCAACATTACCCTGCAAGGTAGTGAGGTAATACATATCCAGTGCTAAGTCCTGGGAGGGGAAAAAGGATCAATTCCTGCAGTTCTAAGGAAGCACTGAGAGGATTCATGAATATTTACCTTAAAATATAGCCAAAAAAACTTGTCAGTGGAACTAATTTCAACTTTCATTCACCACGTGTTGAAATTCGCCAAGTTCAAGTCAATTTCAAAAAACACAGTAGGAAAGACATTCAAAAGGAGGAATTTACACAAATAATTCAATACAATAAATTTCCCACCTCCAAGGTTTTTGGTTTTTTTTTTTTTTTTTTTTTTTTTTTTTACCGTTCCCTCATATTTGTGTGCTGGGGGGGAATAAAGAATTTTCCTCTATCTTTTCATGGGTAAACAGAAATTTCTGTATCATAGCAGTTGACTTCAGTCATTTTTCAATTTAATGTCCAAGAGAGGAATTCTCTGGAGTGACTCTTTTTTTTGATTACATTCAGATAAATTGTACAGAAGTACCTACAGATTTTATATCCTGTTTTCTACCTCGATAGTATCGTAAAAATAAATCAATCTGCTATTTGATCTGACATGTAAGAAGCTGATATGCATATGTACAGATTTCATTACCACTTTCACTGCAACCCTCATTTATTAAAAACGATGTCATGAATTTAAAGAAAACCCAGATTTGCACTACTAAATCAGCCATCAGAGGATTCTTTCTGTAGAAGTTTAGATGTTTCAATTCAAATGGAAGAATAGTTCATTTTCAGGAACAGATGCAAACAAGTATAAACACCTATTCTAAAGATACAAAACCACAGACATTGTATATGACTGACAATTTTTATTGTTCAAGAACCAACCTGTCCCCTTTTACAGAGGAAAAAAACTGTGTCACCAGCACCACAACCATCTGTATCCAATCTTCCCTCTCAGACTTTGCTCTGCTCACGGGTGACTGACTCTTCTGCTACAAGTTCATTGTATCTGAATTTTGTGTGACAAAACCAAACTTTGAGTAATTGAGGGGAAAAAAATAATCTTTTCTCTGAAGCAAACAATGAGTCTTATGGTATGTCTCACTGCTTTCTTCTCACCCTCTTAGCCAAAAAACAGACTACTGGATTTCCACATCTTTGGGCAGCTATTCACTCATAAATCAAAACACTGGTGAACATGAAAACTTGTATTTTAAATTTGTATCTGTATACCAAATTTGTTTTTTAAAGTAATTAATGTACAATATATAAAATGTTACCCTTTGAAGGGAGACACTGGGCTACAGTGGGGCTCTTATATTTTAATGTACTATGTTAAGACTGACAGCCAAAGAACAACGCTATGATATCACACTGAAGTTTTACACTGGGATGTAACAATAAACTTTTAGCAATAAGACACACTGACCTCTTTTCAACAGGAAACAGCAGCTGTATGGTAGAATTCTTCGCAAAAACTGAAGTTGCAGTTTATTCTCATTATACCCCAACTTCAGTTCTGACACCCCTGCTCCACCATATATTTATACCAGCAGAAAGCAGTAGCCCTTGAAATAAATCAGAATACAAATCTTTCATCATTCTATATACAGAAAAATATGGTATCTAAAAACTATAAGATGGATTAAAGCTCAAATCTCTATTGTGATTTTTTTTAGCACCTTTATTTTGGTAATCACTTTTGTGGTTTAACCACAGCCTGCAACCTCAGGGCCCAGACAGTCCCTTCCCCCTCCAGTTCATACGCTGAGCATGGTGTCATATGGTATGGAATATCCCTTTGGCCAGTTTGGGTCACCTGTCCTGGCCATGTCCCGCCTGGCTTTTTGGGCTCTTCCAGCCTTCTCACTGGCAGAGCATAAACTGAAAAGTCCTTGCTTTAGTATACTAACACTACTTATCAAGAACTGAAAATATCAGTGTTATCAACACTATTCTCATACAAACGCAGTATTTATACTGCATTTTATATAGTACAGTAGCACTGTATCAGCTACTAGGATGAAAATTAACCCTATCCCAGCTAAAACCAGGAGCCATTGACTTCATATAGTTTTAAATTTATGTGACTACTGTCTTAAAAGTAGGTAACATACAAATAAATGCCTCTAAAACCAAGATAGACATTATGAAAAATGGTTTTATAAACTTGGTGAAAATGGTCAAAAAAGAGCATATGGGTTTTGATCAAGAAAAAAACCCCAAAGATTCTAAATATAACAAAGTATGCTAGTATGAGTTGTTCTACTTCTGCATTAAATACCCTATTGAAAAAAAACCCCACAACCAAACATTTTTCACTCACACATTTAACTAACAAAGTTTGTTAAAATTCCATATTTATATTCACCCTCTTTTTTCATTCTACAAATAAAGAAAGCTTGCTTGCAATATAAGTTATTCTCATATATAAAGAATTGAGAGCATAGTTCATAACAGCCCGGATATGATCAGAAAGGCCTCTTACAGAGGAAGTTTTCCCTTCCCCTAAACCTAAACTGCTGCAACGAATTGCTGAAGAAGGGAACCCCCACATACAGCTTACACTCTCATCAACCCGTTCAATTTTTTATAAAACATAGACATGGATCACATGTTCTTTTCTGAAACAGATCTTCCCTCTCCAGCCACAGCAATGACTCAAGCGCATCCTTTCAGCAGTAGGAGAGCACAGTATAGGTTTTACTTCTTGCAATAAAATTTTATCCTGTCAATATATATGAAGCACCAACAGGTAACAGAAGTTGTTTTACATTGTGGTTTCAAAAAAAATCTCTAAATATAGTATATTTTCATCACATAAGCCTACAAGACTAAAGGACCCTGCAGTTCAATGAAGTATGCCTATAGGCAAAAGTAAGCGAAACATATCTTTTACTGGTTTTAAACATGTTCCAAATAATCAAAGTTGTTTTGCTTGTTTTTCCTTCTATTTCTTCTCCTGGTCTCTTAGGAAGAACGGGTAAGTTTCCTAAATGAATTTATACACACTATATGCTTAACAATGTTGCAGTAATTCAAATGGCCTATTACTATCCTTACCAAAATTATGTGCCTATTCATAGTTCACATACAAACAGCAGTAAGAGGCAGAGCACTATGTGAGCTCCATTCTCCAGGCATTCCCTTTGGTCCATAGAAGAAAGTTCAAGTATCTTCCATTACAGCACTGTTATCCACAAGAATCTTCAATACATGTGTTTTCCTAATATTAAACTACCTGCCATGGTCAATTAAAAAGCATTGCTTTACAGACTTAAATTTAATGCACTCTAGAAAAGTACTACCTTGTATCCAAGAGCTTTAACTCCCCAGAACAATAGCATACCTTCTTTCTAACCCAAGTTTAGAAAACACCTGTACTCAGTCACAAGACTGATGACCTTCTAATCATCTTATCTAATAATAAAATACCACAGAAGAAAGTTTGCCAAAATAAAAATGGGAATATTTATTATCTTTTCTACTAAAGCAATGCAGAACTTCTGAGATTATACATTGGTCTTTGCAAATGTTACTAGAGCTAAATTCATACTTTTCGATTTTGTAAAAAAATTAGACACATACTTCATAAAAACAAAAGACACAGGGTATGTCACTGAACAATTGGATAGCATTATAATTGTTAGTAGGGATGAGCAAAAAAAGCTCATGCTTACAGAACTGTGGCATTTGCATCATTATCGTATACTCAAGTGGGACGAAATGGGTACACGTTCCTTGCATATTTTCAGGTCCACTTCCCAAGCTTTCAGAAATCAGACAGACTGTTAAATACTGAATTTGACCAAGAGAACCTAAACATTATTTAATGGTACTACATGCACAAGATGCAGGGGAAGGCAGAAAATTAGACCCGTGCATACAGTACAAGACAAACTGTTACAACTGTCAAACGTGCGCTGGACAAAATTCAAAGTTTATGAAAAGTTTTATTTCTTGTCATGAAAATAGTTTCGGAAGCACATAATTGTATGTATATTGCAAAATCATCTTCACTTGGCCTCCTGAACTTTCTTGGCATTCTGTTTTTCTTTTGCCTAGAAAACAAATGGAGATGATATTAAACTCTGACAAGACAAAGACTTTCTTTTTGGAGCTTTGAATGACTACTCATTACACTTTTGAACATTCAACAAAACATGCTGAAGTAAGAGACATTTTAAATGTAAATTTATATTCTTCAGAAATATCCTACTACAAGATTCATATATAAAGCTTTTCAAAATACACATAGGTTTAAATATAATAATATGAAAGAAACTCTAATATTAGATAACTTCCATAGAGGAAAAGCAGAGATTAAGAAAAGCTCTATTTTTAAAACAGAACTTAACTTTCATTTTTATACCTCCATATTAATTTCATTTAACACTGAATTAACTCTTCTTAATGAAAAGATTTTATTTCACAAGAAAACACTGCATTCAGAAATACTGTTTACCACAGACTAAACTAAAATAACCAAGATCTTAGTTTTTCAGATCTTTCAAAACAGCAGAATGGGAAAAAAAACCCAAGATATTTGTGAACAGAATCTTATGTTACTTGTATCAATAGAAAGATAGTTCAAATTGACAAGGAACGAGCATTTTCTTCCTTATGAATTTAGTCAAAATAGATTAGGCAAGAAAGTACAATTCAGATGCAATCATTTATTCATTCTGAATCAGACTGCTACTTATTACCACTCACTATTGAACAGAACTGGATCTAAGTCAGTGATTTAGAATCAAGATCTGTTATCACCAGCTGCTCGGGTACACTGGAAATTTACTTGTAAAAGAAGCTTGCCGGTGTTATAAATAACTCCTACTAACACAAAACCAGATTAAAACTTCACAAACGACCCAAAGAAGGAAAAGATTAAAAAAAAAATCCAAAAGTTACTGCCTTATAAACTACTAAGTATGGCCTACACATACTTTCCTACAGAAATTCAGCTAATTAATTAAGTAATTAATTATTAAATAATATTTAGTAATATTACGTAATATTTAGTTCTTTCATTATAGTAATAGAGATCCTTTTTCAGACCGAGTTCAAATTTAGGGATACTGTCTATGGCACAAGAGTAGATATGCAAGCAAACACTTATTCCATTTCAAGTACTTGACTAGCCATACAGTTAAATAACCTTGCCAATGTAATTTAATCAACAAGCCTAAACCAAACTTTAATAGTAAACCAATGTTAGTAGCTAGACACATTACAAAGGGGAAAACAACAAGCCAGATAACCAGTATAGGAACAGACTAAGAGGACAAATTTCAGGCTACCTAAACTACCAGAACCTCTGTGCAAAGGTTGCCATCTAGTGCTGACAAGTAGATAAATCAACAAAACTGAGTATTAACAGTCCAAGTAGGGAAGAAGGCTCAATCTTTACATACATGTCTGTGTATATATACATTCAAATAATCTTCATTTCAAAAAGGGATATCAGGATAGTACTAGCACATACTAACTGGAGATACACATCAAAATTTTAATAGGACTTTTAACTTCCTTTGTAGAAAAGCCCAAGTCATGCATCTTGTACAATTTGATCTTTCATCTGATATTGAATTGCTTCTTCCTATATCACCATTAGAAAAAAATTGTTTAGGTTATCAAAGGGGAGATACAATTTGCCTTTGTGTAATAGTAATATTTGGTTAACCCTACAATCTCCAACCTCTGTTAGAATTGTGCCTCTTAAGAACTGCAAGAGTATCAGGTAAACAAGCAGTGAATCTGAATGTAGCAGTTTAAATAAACCAACCCATGCCATTTACACTTCCAAGATATTTGGCTGCATTTACAATCTTAAGTAGAAGGTATGTAGAATTATAGCAATATACTGTTTCTTGACAATTCGCTAGGAAATACTCACTTTTTCTACTAATGGTATTAACTGTTGGTGCTCTGCTAATGTCTTTAGTAATTCCATGATGAAAGGCAGGTAGTTATGTTTTCTTCTAATATTTTCAATCTAAAAATAGATCAAAAGAATTAACAGGATTATTTTATGGCTAAATGGGGACTTTTCCTTTCCCTGTCACTGTGCCATTCCCCCACCTGAACCTGGATTTCTTTCTCAAATTTCGACCAGCTAAAAATAAAATTAAAGCAATAAAATTCTGAGCATACAATGATAAAGTACATGCCAGATTAATTTACTGCTTTGGGCACAAATTCTCCTTACAGCCTACCATCATACTAGCCAAAACAGTGATTGAGTAGGTTATATGGTTTAGCCATTGCTATAACACTGACAAGTACACTTACCTAAACTATTCACTTTTTTTCCTCAACTTAGGTATTTTTACAGTCCCCTGCATAGTTCTGCCTATGCAGAAGACTTCAACAGTTTTGTAATGCAAAAGCATAACTGTTTTGTATAGTAAACACTTAGCAGCTTTTCCAGTAATTAAATCCTTCAGAAAGGTAGGATATTATTTGCTTTTTCAACTGAAAAACCACCACAGACCCAAAGTAGACACCCTAACATAAAAAAGTTGACTTTTAATCAGTTTCCACAATATTTCCACATACTATTAGGAACACTGCTTTAGAGACAAGATAATAAACTGAATAACTTAACATATGTACTAGAGAAATACATTTGAAGTTATCATTACAACTATTGAAGTCTTGGTCTGTACCTTCCATAAACTACCTAAAAGACTTAAAAAAACCAAACCCTACCAAACAAGCAAAAAAAACCAAAAAACAAAAAAAAAAAAAAAAACCAAAAAACCGAAACCAAGATCTATTGAAAACATTTACCTTTGGATATATATAACTTTCATTTTTTAAATTCATTTTTAATCTACCCACTTTTGAAACCCGACTTAGTAACCGAGAAACTTTCCAGTATTGCATTTCCATTAACACCACACATCATTTCAAACAATGACATGCTTTCAGTGCACACACATAAAATAATGTACTTGGGAAAACACAGAACATGCCAATTGTGTCTTTACTGCTTCCCACAGAGGAAAAAACATCAGGTAAACCGTAACAAAAGAACAATTTCTAGGAGTGTTCCTCCACTAACAGCTATGCAAGTACCTATCTGTCAGATTAGGAGATATAAGTGCAAACACAGAATGTATCTATCCATGAAGTTCACACTCTCTGGATGAGCTTTCATTATGAACTGATGTACCAACATTCTTCACTACTGACAATAAGAGCTGGAAGAGCTTATGCGAATGCTCTGTAGAACAGAGTTACAACTAACATGCCAAAATCCTTCTAATACCAAACAAAAAAAAATTTACTTTGTCAGAGACCACTGTTTACAGAATCATAGAATAGTTAGGGTTGGAATGGACCTGAAGATCATCTAGTTCCAACCCCCCTGCCAGGGGCAGGGACACCTCACACTAAACCATGCCACCCAAGGCTATGTCCAATCCAGCCTTGAACACCGCCAGTGATGGAGCATTCACAACTTCCCTGGGAAACCCATTCCAGCGCCTCACCACCCTTACAGGAAAGAAGTTCTTACTCATATCCAATCTAAACTTCCCCTCTTTAAGTTTGAACCCGTTACCCCTTTTCCTCTCACCACAGTCCCTAATGAAGAGTCCCTCCCCAGCATCCCTATAGGCCCCCTTTAGATACTGGAAGGCTGCTACACAGCCTTCTCTTCTCCAGACTGAACAACTCCAACTTTCTCAGCCTGTCTTCATACGGGAGGTGCTCCAGCTCCCTGATCATCCTCGTGGCCCTCCTCTGGACTTGTTGCAACAGTTCCATGTCCTTTTTATGTTGAGGACACCAGAACTGCACACAATACCCCAAGTGAAGTCTCACGAGAGCAGAGTAGAGGGGCAGGATCACCTCCCTTGACCTGCTGGTCACACTCCTTTTGATGCAGCCCAGGATACGGTTGGCTTTCTGGGCTGCGAGCGCACACTGCCGGCTCATGTTCATTTTTTCATCAACCAAAACCCCCAAGTCCTTCTCTGCAGGGCTGCTCTGAATCTCTTCTCTAGTGCAACTAGCAACTCCAGTAAGAAAAGGCTCAACAGCCTTCTGGGGCACACACACCAATTTCTTTGTAGGTTCTAGTGAACTCTAGAACTCACTGTGCTTAAAACATATTTTAAAGTGAGAAAGATACAAAGAAGTAGAAAAAAGGGAGCTACAGAGACTGCATTACAAAAGGACTTGTAAGCCTTATGCTAAAAGGAAGCAAACTGGTAATTAACCTGTAAATTAAGGAATGCAATGTCAATTCACATAACATTCTTTCTAGTACCCACCCAATTCCTTCAGATTAATTACAACATCTTCCCATAGATATAAAAGCCACTTTTGTCTTACAACTTCCCCAATAACTTAATTAGAAAAGCAAAGACTACATACCTTATATCTTTTTAATTTTTGATTCTCTTCTTCAATTAACATCTGGTATTTTGCTACTTCTGACTGTATAGAACTTAACACATTACTACTTTGATCTGTATCCATAGGCTCCTCCTTCCACAAAACAGAAAAATGTTACATGGATGACATTTCTGCAACTTTAAAGTCTGTTGTATTTTTTCTTTAATTAAATTAAGTCTTAAGAGTGTTTGTAATCACAGAAAGATTAGAAACATTCAATGAATTTCCACAGTCAGCTGTAAGCAGATTACCTCAGGAACTAGGAAAAGAATAGTTCCATTACCATGGCAAATTAGTCAAGACAGAGAGCCACAATTACATGGTCATACTCTACCAAGAGCTCAAATTTGCTCAGAGAACTAATCAGAGCCGCATTAGTGCATCCACAAAGCACTGCTGTATTTTTCTAGTGGTGCGCTTTTTGTTAGTAATACTTTATTTGGAGCAAGGAAAGAAGGAGGCGAATAATAAAGCAGGGACACAGAACTATTACCAGAGAACTACTCCAATAACTTAAAATACCATGGCCTACCTCTGCAAGTTGCTGCTGTAATTCTGCAATCCTCTGTTCATATATCATCTTTCTGTCAGATACAATAGCCATCAAGTTAAACCTTATCTCACCTTCACTGTATCTAAATGAGGAACAAAAAAGAAAAAAGGCAAAAAAAACACTTGCAAAATCAATTATTAACATGACCACTCAAAAACCTCCTCCACGACTTCATTATAAGGGAATGCATTTTATAGGGAACAAAAATGTATATGGATTTATTAAGTTGTACTACAGATCTAATCTTGACATGAAATAAAAATCAGACCTCAGATGAATACTACCCAGTAACTCATGATAACCTCCTCTTCCAAGATACTACTAATTCCTGTCTGTAGTCATAAAAGTAAATATTGAGACTGTCCAAATCAGAAAACAAAACATAGACTCACAGAACTGTAGGCCTGGAAAATTTGATATAATTGACAACAAAACTTGCAAAAGCCTGCTGCAGGCAGTAGTTTTTACTTTCTCATTACTGTTACTTGTTAGAAAGTGTTGGAGACTTCATACAACGTGAACAGTAAATTTAACAATTAGATTAGCAGCCCTTTCAGAGTTTAAATTCTCCAAATGTGATTTGCTAGTAACATTTTGCTTATGAAAAAGACTTTGAAAATTATCTTCTAAAAATTGAATAAAAGCAACTTCATTTCCAATACATGTGGGGTCAGAGCTGAGCAGTGGGAAAACGTCTACAGTACGTTTTCCTATCTTTAATCTCTAAAACAAACCACATAACTAAGGAAATACCAGCTGTATGGATATAGTTGTTATCTGGTATTTTTAATTAAAAGCACACCCCCAAACTTTATCTTTGTTAATTGCACTCTTGGCTTTCACTTGCAAAGACCCACAGCTGTCTAACAGAATCAATCATCTTACTCTTCCTTTTTTCAGAGTACTAATAGGATCTCTCTTCACTACACAGATAGTTACTTTGATTAATCACACAGAAATACAGTGTATTTGAGACTTAGCTATCATCACATTTAGCTCTTGTTGGGCAACAGGGTCAAGTCACACAGTGATGTACAGATAAAAAATTATGCATA
The DNA here is from genome assembly GCA_028858755.1 of Ara ararauna. NCBI lineage: Eukaryota > Metazoa > Chordata > Aves > Psittaciformes > Psittacidae > Ara > Ara ararauna. Next base: position 16,928,861 of record CM054382.1, on the reverse strand, counting down.
TTCATCATTCCTTAGAAATTCCATTGAAAGCCTTTAATCGAAAGAAATTAAGAATAAAGAATTATTAAAAATATATAAGGAATTATATTCTTAAAAGCACCATGACCATTTACTTTTGTATACGTTTCTCTATGACAGGCCGTACAGCACTTATCCAGTCATCTTGATTGCATGCACCTAGGAAAAAAAAAAAAAAAAAAGAAAAAATTTAATCCTCTTGGCAAAACTAAATGTAAATTCAGGACTTGTATAATTCAGGTTTATCCAGCAGCTTCAGAGTATGTAACAAGTTCTTCCCTGGCAACTGCAGTCTCAAATTACTCAGGTGATATTTTCTGGAGGTGGAAGACATTTTTTAGCACCAATATTTATATAATATACTGGTCAAAGAAAGGAAGCAAAACTAAATTTTAAGGGCCTAAGCATCTAACTTTTATTTTATTGATAATGAGAAAAATTGGGAGGGGGAAAGTATATTACATAAGACTTGTACGACACAAATTAGTTGGTATGACAACATACAAGCAGAAAGGCAAAACAAAAAAGTATGGATAGCTACAGCTGTTCCATTCGAACAAAATTAAAAGTTAATACTATGTAGATGCCATGCAATGGTAAAAAGAGACAGAAAAAAGCATAAAAGGATATACAATAGATAACTTGATTTTAAGATAAATGAGAGAGTAACTAAAGTTGATAATGCATCTAACAATTTCAAGACCACACCGCAAATGAAGAGATTCATGACCCTGTTACCATAAAAGTTACGTTACTGGTAGTCCGCAGACTGTATAGTCTCTTTAACCAGACTAAAGATGAGATTTAGCAGCAAGATACTGCTCAGCCTAAAAATAAATGCAATGGTCAAGATAATTTGGGAAATGCTCTGGAAAGGGAGTGTGTAACATGCTGAGATTGTATCAGACTGAGAAGTGTAAACACAGGATAAGCACTATAGAACTTTTTAAGACCAAGATGGCACACACAGCAGGTTAAGAAAGATTACAAGACATGAAATATGAACAAGTTTTACAGAGAACCAAACTATGCTAAAAGTAGCTATTCTTTTTTAAACCATTGGGGAAATATTTGCTATCTAAGAATGAGAGCACTGCGTAAACATCAGCCACGTAATGTATAAAAAGTGTACGGAACCAGCTCTATACATGCTCCCACAGAAGAAATTAACAATAAAATAAACGGATAGTTTATAGTCACCCTGGGGAGAAAAAAAAAAAAAAAAGCAGCTTTGAAAACATGACATAGGAATTGTCTTGGGTGACAACAGCATAAACACGGAAGATGTGGGGAAAAATATTATCAAAAGGAGTTGCACACTATGGGTAAGGAAAGCCAAAAAGATTGCAAAGTTTTAGCAGGTTTTGTTACATATAGCTCAGAACAACAACATATCTCCTAAGGTAAGGAGGACATACATCCGTCACAGGTGGGTTATGTAAACCTCTCTCTTGCAACAAAACTATAAAGATATTAGAAGCCCACTGGAATGCATAGCCTATTCAATTGATTATTGAATGAATGGAGAGATAATCAGAACATGGAGGAAGCAACGTGAAAGTTGCATTTTCATACCAACAAAAATAAAACAATGTAAGTGACTGCGAAGTACAAGCCTGAATAGCACATTTCGAAAACTTTAAACATGTTTTATTTTAATACATAACTTGGTTTGATCCTGTAACATACCACCAATTTGTTGAAATAAGCTATTGTGAAAATGAGGGATGTTCAGAAAAAATATGAAATATTACCTAGATCAATTGGCCCTTCCCTTAAGCCATCTAATTCATACAGCCTTCCATTAACAGGAACATAGCTTACAAAGTGAAATGCATCTTCTTCTTTTGCTGAAGACTTTGCATCAAATTCAAACATCTGCTGTCTGCAAAGAAAAATTGAAAATGGCTGAGATGAGAAGGAATTTGCTCAAATTTTGCCTAGATTTAAAACATATGTTACCTGGCAAAACTGTTGTGAACTTGCCGAATCACTTCCGAGTTGCTTAGTGCCAAACCTTTCATCTGAAAGTAAGTAACAAAATTAAATTTTAAGCCAACATAGTACAACATCGTAATACTTGAAACAGAAAATAGTAAGCACTTACCGCTGCATCAAAACTTTGTGAAAATTCCTTGAATTCTGACAAAGTCTCTCCTAGATGGATATCTTGATGAGCACAATTCAAAAGCACACTTACTATGGCTTGAGTAGCACAAGCATTATTAATTACCTAGGAAAAAAGCACGGAGAATTTGTTCAGTAGTGGTGATAAAAATTTACTTTAAGCTGGGCAACATTTTTCATTACAAACACACTTTCTATGCTGATTCACATTAGAGTTTTACTCCAACACAGGCAGCAAATCTAGTCTGAGTAGCCGCAGAAAAGCCTTTGCTGCAGGAGACTAATACAATCAACGCTGGATGACTGTCATATACAATTCACAGATAAAACTCATATTTCACACCTCTACTTAGAAACACTGTCATCCTACTGTCTCACCACCTCCCTAAAGCAATTAATAAAAGACTTAGAAGAAATAAAGGAACCTTCTGATCTCAGTGGAAAAACAAAGTACTCCTCAAAGCGAGCAGCCCAAATAACACAGCTTTAACGATAGTCTTGAAAGAACAAGTCAACTCTCAACAAAAGAATGTCCTTCAAATAATCAGAATTCCTACCATAAGTAGGAGCATAAAAACAAAAAAATTGGGAGCAATAAATGCAGAACCTAGAATTAAAAACAAAAACCAAACCAACCAAAAAAAGTTTGTGTTGGACAAAAAATTTTAAATATCCTAGGGATAAACTAATGAAATTTAGGTGTTCTAAGAAGTGAAAAACCTAAAATCTCATGTAGCTTATTATTCAGCAAACTATCTTGTAAAAAAAAAAATCTTTACGTGTTTCTTAATTTATAACATGCAAATCCTTTTCAACCTCACATTTACCAGTTTATGACACTGTCCTTAGACAATGTAAACAAATACCTTCATATCACAGCCATGGTTTTAATGTTGCTTAGTAATACCCTAACTAAAATACTGTATTTAAAGAAAGAGAAAGACTACAAGGATTATTTAATATAATCCGAAAATTAACTAAAAGCACAGTAGTCAAATGGTATAAGGCCATAATATAGTAATAACTTATTAGCAGTTTTTTCTCAGTGATCTCTAGGCTAGGAAAAAATAACGCTTACTCAGACTGAGACTATTTTGCAATTGCAAATGCTAATTAATCTTTAGGACTGGGAGAGAATATGTTGCTTTTGTATTACAAAAAGAAAATTAGTTCACGGCCATGAATGTGAAACCACTTACAACAAGAAAGGAAAGAGAAAAAACAAACAAAAAAAAAACCCCAAAAAAGGCATAAAGAGAGAAAGGCCAATCAGTCTTTTATAAAATCAAACCTGCTCCCTAACAAAGGAAAACCTACTGTTAATACTATAAGCCACATCATATATTAATTTGCTATACTTCAAGATGTTCTCAGTTCAGGTTTTGTGTCTGTATAGTGCAGGTGATAAGGAAATAATAAAGCACTTCTCAATTTAAGAAAAATACAATCTAATTGACCTAAGTGATAATCAAGGGAACCAACTACACACAGAGAACAGATTGCACCAACTGAAACTCAGACTGCAGGTACACAAGGTAAAGACTGGAGTTCACACAAATACAAAATAAAGGACATAGAAGGAAAATCCATCAAGTGCAGTGAAATAATGAATAGCAGAAGAAAATTTAACACACACCCCCAACTACTAGAATGACATAATTAGAGAGAATTAATACTGTAACACAGAAAAATTAATCATAGAATAGTTAAGAGTTGGAAAGGACCTTAAGATCATCCAGTTCCAACCCCCCTGCCATGGCCAGGGACACCACACACTAAACTATGTCACCCAAGACTTCATCCAATCTGGAATGAAAAATGAAAAAAAGAAGTAAATATTTTCTAAGATATGACTAGAGAATGGTACCAGAAACAGTCGTAAAAGTAGTACTAGGATGAAAGCAGGAAGATTCTAAGTGGATTAGAGCAGCCTAACCTGAAGCAGTGGTTATAAACATTGTAATTAAACTGATTGAAAAAGGAGACAGAATCACAGAAAGTGGTGAAAAATTATTAGAACTGCGTTATTATAATGAAGAGAGGGTCACAACAGCAAACTGCACTTGTTAAATGTGTCGTGGTTTAAGCACTAATAAAATATAACTAATAAAGGACAACATAGGGGGAGATACCCCTCAGCGGTAGCTGTTTTTACTGAAAAAATCAAGACGCACACTTCAGCTGGTCTGGCAGATCATTAACCCAATAATGCGACCAAAAAACGTGCAAGGAAATGAAGAGATTTTGTGCCCACAGGCAAGATCAACACAAACTGTGTTGGACTAGCTGGATATAGGAGCTTTAAAGAGCAGTAAAAACTAGAAGAAAAATTAAACTTGGAAGGCAATTTGTGGCTTCATCAAATATTTGCCTTTCAGAATAAATATATTTCTGTATTCCAACTACAGTAAGAGGAATGCACTTAAGTATATAAGGATCAAACTAAATCTTGCCTCCCTGCTAGAAAACAATACGCAACAGATTCAGGTCTTAGACCAGCAGCCCCAGCTGCTGAAATGGAAATACATTCCAGAACTACAAACACTCTTCAGAAAGTGAGGAGTGGGAGGCAAGGAAAAGACAGCAAGAATAGTCCTGTAGCAGAAAATAAGCAAGTGCTGATGATATGCAAACAAAGACTGTGTTCCTGGATCTAAATAACAGGAGAGAACTACCAAGATTGAAGGAGCTATCTAGCTAGTGGTACTCCATGGGCGAACAGCACAGAGAAGGAGGTGGCTGCAGTATGAAATGTAGATGAGTGCAAGGTTTATTTGCTACATGGGCACTGCAGCCTATCAATGCACACATACAGTCCAGCACTGCTACACACATAAGCTAATAAGTCCTTCAAGAGAGAAATTGGTCAAGATACCTATCTACCCTAATTTCCAATATATCTCTTACTTATGGTGTCTCAGTGTTGGTAGAAAACATGTCCTGCATTTATATACCATGACAATATATGCAGGTAGTCCCAATAATTTTGTATTTTGAGTTGTGGAAGCATAAGAGAGATTGTGTATTTGTCCAGAAATCCCAATATTTGCCTGTTTATTTCTGTCCCGGAAGTCCTGCTGAGATATTTGATAAATCAATATTCAGGAACCCAACTTAAAGCAGATACCCATATTTGAAAGATTTTGCTAGCAAAACTACAAGGTGTATTTAGTAATATTTGAAAGTAATATATATACACACATATATATACGAGAAAGCCACCATATCACCAAGCAAAGCTTAGCTTAAAACATACCAAGGAACCACATGAACAGGCTACTCTGGCAGACTCTTCAAATAAGATGCTTAACTTCCTAAGCATGCAGCTTTTTCTAAGGATCCAATCTGAGTTTCTGGATCAGCTTAAGGCTGAAGCACTCTAAGTTCTTGGCTTGCATATTCTATCTGATGGATTATACATTCTGTTTTCCAGAAAGCTGCAGACAACCCTGTACTGCATTTGGTAGTATAACCAGCAAATCTCCGGGATTCACTTACTAAGCATGCCAACGCTACAAAACAGTTGGCTTTACAAAGCTTAATGTGAAAAATTCAGCATTAGGACAAAGTTACGAAACATTCTTGTTTAAAAACCCCATCTATTTATTATGACTCCTTTGGAATAAAGATATAATCTTTGCATAGTTAAATTGAATTCCTGACAATCTCTTTCTGACTTTCATTACATGTGTTGAAAGTTCATTTTACTTCTTTCAAGTTACCTGTTATCCCAGGTTTTGGCTTTAACACAGATACCTGGTCTATCTTGATGTTACCAAACCTGAAAATGTCCAAAATTTTGAGTTGGAAATCAAATGAAGTATTGGAAATGTTTAAAAATATATATATAAAATATGCTTTCATAAGTGGCACAAATGTAATTAAAGACAGAGATTGTTACTTTTTGCTCATTGAGAAAATCCTCCTTTCGAAGGTATATAGATTTTATTCCCAATAAGGAAGTAAATGCTTTATTATCACAATTGTAATGGTCTATCATCACAATACAGTAGAAAAGAAATACATGGCACAAAACAAAAGCATGATACCAATACTTCAGTAATTAAACCTGAGGAGGTTATTAAGCTAAAAAAAATTAGTATGTAAGTGCACAACAATGGCATTTTTTGTGTCCAGAGACACTTCTGCTTCTGCAGTGATCAGCACAGAATACAGCTATCCAAAACAGCATTGAAGATAGCTGAATACATTCAGTGGTACAATTGTGTAGCCGCTGTGTGTAAAAATAACAGCAAGTGACTACTCAAGCAACATAGAAATCAGAAAATTCAGAGTTAAGGCTGAAATTGTATCCTTAACTCACCTCATTGTGCCTAGGTATCCTAGCTCAAAGGGTATGTAAGATCATCCAGAGTTCTGTGGCCTCAAATAGAGAACCAAATCATACCTAGGCATAACAGGGAGGCCAAATTTAACATAAGTGCACATAAAAAAAAAAAAAATCCTTTAATATGCATGCAAATTAGACTTGAAAATTCAACCCCCCAATATACTCATGATCTAACTTTGAACAAGATCTAGTTGTCATTTGGAATTCAACTACAATATCCTTATGAAAGTTGGCATGAACAAAGTGTGAGCATGCACTAAGTTCTTAGCAAAATTGTGTTTCCTAATGCAATTTTAAAGGCTTTTGCTAGACACAATTTAAGAGCTGTAGCCTTTTACATATAACTGAAGTTCCCCCACAATTAAACAATTTTTCAGATAGAGCATTTAATTAAAATTGAACAGAAACAGAGTTATGCTGCAATAGCATCATTTATTTGCCATACAAAATTGTTGTTACATATTAACAGTTACTTAGTTTTGCTCATACACAATTCAGAATGACGCTTTAGAACTTCTCTGCAATAAACTGGGCTGTACCAAATCTCTAAGTGGTAAATTTAAAAGAAGTATGGGAAATTTAAAAGATTTTTGGGAAAGCCAGATACCTGAGATTTTTTGGCCTCCAGTGTCACATCAGTTTTGAAAATACAGATCAACAAACCAACAATCTTAAGTATCATAAAAGTTTTCTTAACCTTGTCTTCCTTTGTGCAGCTGGGTTACTTATAAGGATTCACAGACCGTGGTTTCAAGAATTGTAATAACCTCAGTACTACTCTAAAGAAACTTCTCTCTCACTTACCTTTTACCACCTTTTGCTTGTACAGACTCACTGAACAAACAGATCTCAGTGTGACAGGATAGCAGCCCAGAAAATACACACAGAGGATCTATAGAAAACTGCTCGCTGATGGACTGCACTGGCTCATAGAAGTTCAATAGTTGAGCCATTGCAAGAGAGGAACAGAACCATGAAGTCAAAAGGAGACAGGTTGGGATGACCAAAATATACTGCTTTCACTGTCGGATTCACCATTCACTTGAGAAAATACTATCAGTCCTCAAAATGCAGCTCATCAAGCTGGATCTCTAACTGAAGTTAACTTCCTCCAAAATGAAAATCACCAAAGGCAAACTGTTATTTCAAATCCACGCAAAATATCAAAACGAGTTGCTTTCCTTTATCTTTTGCCTTTAGATTTTAATTTCTCTGACAATTTCACTAGTTGTTTAGTCACAATACCTCAGTCCAGGCAAAACTGAAATGACATGAAACACAAGCATATATATGTCTACAAGAAATGTTTTGACTTTGCTAAGCCACTGCACTTCAGTAACAGACAATAATAAAACATGAGAAAGATATTCTAATCTTATACTCTTCCAAATTACTTTTGAAATATGTATTTCATGTCATCAAGTGGCACAAAAGGGCACTACAATTTTAAAATAGCAGACACTTCTAGAAATTGCTTTCCATGCTCAAATTAATGAATTCTTTGTCACTCAAGCGCACCCTCCTTTAAAGCAGCAGGTGAAGAAGGGCAAAGATTAGAAAGTTCCTACGCCTCTGTAAAGTTTTCAGGCTTAAGAAAATGGTAAAACATGCACACTTCAAAGAAAGCTGCAACATAAAGCAGGCTTTCCATTATTTCATCAGCCTTTAATACTCTGGTTTTGTTAGCAAATCTAACATTATCCAAAATTTCTGATGTACATTCTGTAATCCCAACTGAAAGCTTAATAAAGGTCCTCTTTGCTACTTGCTTTTAAACATGATGTCATACTTTAAAACATGAAGTGGAAGAGGAGGGAAGAAAACCAAAACAGAAGTAGTGGAGCAAGCAGACAATTGTTTTTATCTTTTCAGCACCCACAAGAATCTTTTCAGCACCCACAAGAACAGCAATTCTGCGAGAACCTCATCTATTCACAGGAAACAAGAAAGATGAAATCTGTTGAATGAGGGAAAATCTGCCTTCACCTTCAAAAAACCTCCCTAAATTCACATCAGAGTAATTTCCTTCTATCATGTAACTAGCCTTTAAGTGTAATTATCATGGATTCTCCCTGAGGTTCTTTGCATCAAGGTTATTCTTCAGCCACAGACCACTAATCACTAGCAGTATGTTTGACTAGATAGAAATCACAACCTAAACCAGTGTCTATCAGACCTATTACCTATAAAGACATTTGTCAAACTACTGCTGATCATTGTATCCTAAGAATGGTGGACACTGCTTGGCAGGACCCAAAAGCTGCAGCAGGACAAAGAAAACTGTATTAAAAAAGATCAAGGAATAAAGTCACCCACAATAGCATGAAACAATTAAGTGATTATAAAAGAAGCAAATTAAAGATTATTGTCTGCACAACAGAAGCACATGTACAGAGTAGTCAGGAGACCTATAGATACACCCAATGTTTCAATTGTTTTCCATATTTCTATACTTTTAGATGGAAGTATTAAGAGACTTCTTATATCCTGAAATTTATATAGAAAACACTTCTGCATTTGTAGAAAAAAAAAAACCCAACCAAACAAAAACCAACCACAACAAAAAACACACACACAACCTTCCCCTCCCAAAAACACCCAAACGACAAAAAAAAAACACCCCCACCAAAAAAACCCCAAAAAACACTCAAACCCACCACTCTCCTCACCCCCCAAATACCTCAAAAAACCAAACCAACAACCTGCCTGTCATTCTTGATAGAAAGCCTAATCATTTGCCCTTTGATAGGAATGCTTTGTAATTAACACATGTAGTAACCCTACCACTTCTTATTTGGACTGTTACATTTATCACTATTCGAGAAACAGGTTTTGAAAAAAATTTCAAAAATTTATCAAATACTCCTGCTTTCATTCTGGTTACTTTCTCGTGCTTTTCTTTCTTGCAAACAATATGCACATCACCCTGTCAAAGCCAGCACAAAATTTCATACCACTTGGTATTTAATAAAACCAACACAGATTATCAAACCCAATTTTTCCTGTAGTTTCTAATTTAGACTCACCTTTATGACTTTATGAAAACTTCTATGCCAAAATGGCCTGCAAATTCTTGAAGGAAAGTGCTATCATAGAGTTATGCTGCCCTGGCTGCAGAACATTTGAGAAACTCAACAAATGAAAACTGGGCCAAAATAAATATCTCCTTCTAGAATTTGTTGAAAGTGGTTTCAAAAAGAAAAATTTGCTCATTCTGCTGAGAACATTTACTAAGTAATTTTTACTGCACTGAAGAGTTCTTTACTTTTATCGGGGCCAGATGACAAAGAAGAGCTTTACTCTTCCGTAGCTGCTGATACTTTTGTCTGACTTGACTGATTAATCCAATTTGCTCTGATAATAATACACAGTCTCTACTCCCACAGAATTTATTAAAGTTATTTTACCTTGAAAATTGTTTTTTATGTACATATTAACAAAACCATTATTTTTTGCTATTAAGAGCTGTATGTCATGACATATCAAAGAAAAATACTGAACCTGCCTTACCTGTTTAGCAAAAAATATCGTATCCAGTCTGGAATCCTGAACAACAGAACCTGCTGGTTCCTCTCCAGGCTGCCACTTGAAGAGGAAAATCAGCCCATGAACTGGCCTAAAAAATAAAAATAAGGAAAAAAAAACCCAAACCCACATGTACTGATGAAAAAATATCAAGCCAGAAATCTCTACTATAATTTAACTGAATGCTGGTGCACTCATTCTGTTAGTTATTTCCTGCTAAACATAGGGAACTCGCACTGAAATTTTCAGATGTGGTCTTTCGATTAGGCAGATTTCATTTACTTCAAGCTTCTGTCCATATATGCTAAACAATCTCAATGTCAATTAGCATTTCATCAGTAATTAAAGTCAGGACCAGTTTTCCTGGTTACTGTTACAGTTTCACAACACTCATTTGAATTTGTTAATGACAAATAGCCATCAAAACATTTGTCAATCACATACAAGAGCTAGAACTAAAGTTTTGGTAGCCCTTTCAGGCATAAATGAAACAGTCAAAGAGAAGCCCTTGTGAAACTTCATGCTTTGAGTTCTCACTCTGAGAACCCCAGTTTTATCTTTTACTAAAATCACCTTACTTTTCAGACTGCAGGTCTTGCATAATAAACAGCTTCTACATCTTGCACAGTAGTTAGTTATTCCCATAAAACAAAAATGTAAGAACTGTTTCTTTTACTAATACAAAATCTACAGCTATATTAAAGCAAAAACTTATTCATCATATCAACCTGCATTTAAGGCCATCACCACAATGATGCCACAGAAGGTTTATCTACAAAAGGTAAACATACTACTGCACTGCAGAAGAAAGTTTTCCTAAGCTCTGACCAGCAGACTGAGATGTCTTTTTAAACAGTGGGAAGACTGAGGGAATTTGAAAAATTCTATGTGTTGTTATATTCTTTAACTCTTAGTGTTTAAATATTGTGTAAAATACATGTGCAGGGGAAGGAAGCTGGCCACCACTCAGGGCTAGGAATATACACATCAGACAGTACAAGCAAGCAAAGCTGTTACTTTATGAACAGATTAGGTAACATTCTGATGAAGTACTATATGAAGTACATGGTGCAGGCCGTAAATAAACCACTTCTCAAAGAACATTTCTGCCATTAAGGTGTCACTTGTCAAATACCTTCAGTCAGACAAAAAATCTAAAGCTGCGTTTTCTCTACTAACTGCTACATCTTCTGAAACATTAATTATAAAAGTGTATGATATTCACACAGGAAGAAATTATGGTTTGGGTTAGATGACATTTTCCTCTTCAAATCTTGTATGTGAAAATGCATTCTACTTAATGCATCTCAGACAAAATGGTAAAAGAAGGCTGCCTGATGAGGCTCTAACTGTTCCATACAATATCAGTAATTGTCAGTTACAAGACTATTTGCCTTCATAAACATATGGAAGTGGTTCTGCAGGAAAAACAAGTTGCAAAAGTATGTGAGTACAGTGAATTAATTTAAAGCAACAGATATACTATGTTATGTGAGGAAGAGAGAGATAAAGCAAGAAGTTGATCAAAGAACTTGTCAAGCAACGACAAAATCATTACACATCTGTTTTCACATTCTAGCTGCTATTAGCGTCTCTTTCCAAAACCACAAAAGCTAGACAAAGAACCAAGACATTAATAAAAAATAATTTAATTGCCAGGTATTCAATTAAAACAAAATCCTAATGAACCGCTGCACCACCAAAAAAGCCACCCAAGTTTAACACACATTCTTTCAGTGACTTCAGACAAACATAAATAAAACCTACGCAGATTAGAAAAGTGCCTTACTTCAATTTTTCAAAGTTTTCTGGTTCCAAACTCCATATTTCTTCAACTTGTGCTCCCCTACAACCTGAAAGAAGGAATGATACAGGTTTCTTCAACAACCCCATTTAAAAGGGACACAGCCAGCAAAGACAGACACATGGAAGCAATACAGTAGCATCTACAATTTGTATGTGCAGGTTATGGAAAAGTCAATTTATGAGCTTTAATTCATCCTCATCAGAAAACCAAACAACACAGGTCAAGAGAAATTATTTCAGGAATTTCTCCTATGTATGGTGATCTTTATTTCTTTATAAACACAGTTGCTTTTAAGAAAGCAGAGGAGATGAACATATCTTTGGTCACCTCATGCCCTTTGCTCAACCACAGATAATACTGTTTTTAAAGACACTGCCAGCTAGTCCAAAGCAGAACTTAAAATCTACCTCCAGAAAAAGACCCATGGTAGTAGACCGAAAATACTGTAAGCAATACACTCAAGGAAGACATTTACGTAAGAGCCCCAAAAGTTCAAATACTTTGCATGCTGAAGATTAATCTGTTGGTTAAATAGAAATGCAAAAGGAGAAGCATGCCTTGGACTATGCTTGTGAGAAGCAGATGTGACAGAAATTACAAATCAATGTAAGCTAACATAAAATCATTTTACTTCTTTAGCCAAAATCCAGTATAGACTTATTTTTTGTTATAACCATATAACCACGGTATTTCCAAAGATGTTAAACGCAATTCACCATAATATTTAGTATTCTTAAGGCCAAAGAAGCCCATTGCAGGTTACCCAGCCTACTGCCAAGCACCACAGCCCAGCTTGGTCACACACAACCCTTCGCCGTAACGTCCTCCGTCCTGGAGTCTCTGCAACCGAGTCGCCTGTCACACAACCCAAACACAGACCCTTTCCAGACGCTGGTATTCTCTCCTACGAGGCATTTACTTATATCAAGCCTCCCGGCAGAAGCGTGTATGTGCCCTACGCGACAGGATGGGCTCCGCTGCACAGTGCGTCCCGCCACTGGCCACCCACCGCCCCAAAACCGGGACCACCGACGTCGCTGACAGCCCCCTCAGCCAAGAGATCGGCCGCTGCCGGCTGCAACGCGGGAGTGGGGGAGCACGGCGCTGCGAACACTGCCGCGGCAGGGGAAGCCGCACAGAGGTCACAAAAGTCGCGCTCACTCTCATTCGAGTCCGCGCACCGCCACGCTGCCAGAGAACGGCCTCGGCCCCAGCCAACCTCCGCCGTGCCTCGTATCCCCCTTCCGCCCCCAGCTGGGCCGCAGCCACGCCGCGGCTGGGCTCAGCCCACCGGCGCCCCGTACCCTTCGTCAGGGAAAGGAGGCGCACTCCGCTGGACCGGGCGAGCGGGCGTGCTGGCGCTGCACCAGCGCGGCAACAGCCGCAGTCACCAACGGGGCCACGGACAGAGAGCACCACCGCCTGCCCGTGAGCGCGACCCCAACGCCCGACCCCAGTCCTACTTCTCCCTCACCGAAACCTTTGATGAGCTCCGTAAACACTCCTGGGTCACTCTCCATGAGGCACCACTCGCCGGCACTACTCCCTCCCGACATGGCGACAACTAGCACACTCTTTAGGCCCGGCACCGCCGCCGGCCGGTCAAGCTGCGAGGCCGAAGCACGCCGCTCCCTTCCCGGCAGGCGCCGCGGCCCACGCCGCGCCTGTCATCGCTATGGTGCGGTGGGGCGGGAGCAGGAAGCGGCGGTCGGGATTGGATCCGGGGCAACCGCTCGCGGTCGGCAGTGGCGGTGCCCCTGGAGAGGCCGCGCCGCTTCGTGCCGCGCCTCCACCCTGCGGCTCCGCTCCTGTGGCGGTGGATTGGCGGCGGGTAGAAGGAATCCCCTACGTCGCGGCAGGAGGCGGTCCCGGATCGGCGGCGCGGCTCCATCCGGGCACTGGGGTGCGGCCGTGGGGGACGGTGGGCGCGGCCCCATCCGGGTTCCGGGAATGCTGTCAGGGCGCTGGCGGGGCGGGACCGGGCTGTGGAAGACGCGGAGCTGTCGGTGGCTGGAGGGACCCGCCCTGCCTGTGACCAGCGCCCGGAGCGGGCTCTGCAGCCGCTCGCCGTCCCGGGCGCCCTCCTCATCGCCCGGCCCCCGCCGCAGCTCCCTAGGGCTGCGCTACTGCTCGGCGGAGGAAGCTGCGCTGGCCTGGGCGGACCCTGCCCCGCGGCCCTTGCGAGGCCGCGTTCTCTCAGGCGAGTCGCGCCGCCCGGCGAGCGCTGAGGGCGGAGGGAGCGGGCTAGCCCCGGCGGGTTGCGGGTTTGGTGAGGGTGTTGAAGGAATGCGAAGAAGCACCCTCTGTAGATAGCCACCCCCTGCTTGGCATCTGGGCGCTGTAAATCCCGTGGGGGGATTAAAGGGCGCATCCCCTGAGCTCATTCGCCTGCTTCATCGTCACTTGTTTTCGTAGTTATGGAAACTGATGGCTAAATTCAGAGGGTTTTGGGTACCAACTTTAGGTGCTTTTTCCTTATAGTTTTGTTCTATGTCTGCAAAGTTGCCTTTTCTCTCTGGTCAATAATTTTTTTAACCAAGTATGTTTTAAGCAACTTGTATAGTAGATGTATTTTTGATCAAGTGCCTTGTTCATGTAGTCTGGTGTCTCCCGTACGGTCATCATACCAGTGAGCCTACCATTTGCGATTTGCGAAATGTTCTCTGAACATTCCTGTTTACATAGAGACGCTTATGTTGTAGGGTATGAGGACTTGTGTTGTCAGAGCTCTGCTATTGTGCAGGCGTATTTTGTTGCAACCATAGCTTTGGAAGCGTCTTTTATGCTCTACATTCTTATTTTTGCTTCAAGATAGTGGTGTTTTCCAGTATCTTTCCATATACCTTTTTTTTTTGTCTGATAAATAAACTAATGGGTTTTGTATATGTGGTGTGAAACATTACCTACAGTTTAATGAAACCACTCAGTTGAAATGTATTGAAATAAAATGTATTTAAACATTAAAATGTACTGGTATGGTATTTATGCACAGCGCATACCACCCTTGTTGTTTTCAGTGTAATTGCACGCTTCAGATGTCAGTGAAAAAGTTGGTTCAACCATGATGTGTATTTAAATGGGTTTGCAGGGAAACATTATTAGAATATTTAAGCACTGAGAGAAACAGCTGAACACTGGTGCTCCGAATAATGCAATGAAAGATATTTTGTAGCTTTTTTTTAACTAAAACTTGCATTTTTAAACCAGGTATCAACGTGTGGCTTCTATTTTTATTATTCTACCAGCAATAGAATATAGTGGGAACACTGATTATCATTCATTATATCGTTCTGGATCACTGCAGGTAGGCAAGACTGGAGGAAGGGTACATTTCTAGTTGCTTGCAGTGAAAGGAAGATTCTGTGTCACAGAGAAAGTAGGGAAGTTTGTAACTAAGTGTGTTACTTAAACTGGGGGGAAAATCTGTCTACATTACTGACATCTATTTGTGATAGCTTATGAAGCAAAATGGCTTTTATATTCAGTATCCAAACAAGCATCTCAGAAGTAGATAGCTGCAATGCTAAAAAATTGTCAAGTGGAATTCTTTGAATTGACATTTTGTGTGCTCAGATTTTAGTGTGCACTTATTTTAAGGTCTGTATGTGGTTCAATGGAGTGAATTTATGTTGCTTTTTATGTTTAAGTAGGACCCCTTGGTGCTATTTAGTGGGGGGTTTTTTATTGTTTGGTGAGAACTGAGAACACTAAATTTATTCTTGTCATATTAATGTTTTGGAGATGGTGATGATGAATTTTCTTCTTTACCATGCTGTTTTCATTTCACCTGCATTTATTTCAGTTTAAATGTTACAGCTTGAATTTTACCATGATATATGGTCTCCAACTAAGAGCAGTGTTGTTGCCTACAAATTATACAGCTAAACTCTCTTGCAACTCGAAAGTGTATATGTATAAAGACCTGAAAGATTGTGAATTTTTGTGTTTGCCTCCTGGATGTCACTTAACAGCAGCTATTTGAGCCTGTAATTATTTTTTCTCGAGCTGCTGTCAATTATTATAAAGCTGCTTAAGCCTCACTGAAACCCACCATATTTAAACTCTACAAAGCCTTCTGACTGAACAGTTTTTCAGTATTTTAGTTCTTTGCTTTAGCATTGTGTTTCTTCAATTGTTTGTATTACCAGTTCTTTAGCAAAACAGAAAGATCTGATTTTTGAGCAATTTAATATGCAGTCCAAAAATCTACCAAAGAAAGTGGTGTAATATACTAGTGGCAACAGGCATAACAGCAGCCATTTTTTCTGTGTGCCGCTTATTGGAGTTAAGTAGTTTCCAACTTATTTTTAAGGAAATATATTTGTCACTATTGTAACTCAAGAAATTTTGTTTGTTTGTTTTCCTATAATATGTGTTATTGCACACTTAACAGTATACTTTTATTAAATTTATGAAGGAAAAATTACAAGTGTATAGATAAGATGTATACACTTGGCTAAGAACACACAAGAGTAGAGTCGTCAGATTTTCACAGTGTTCTTAATGGCCTTTATTATTCTTCCAACAGACTTCTTGGAAGTGTAGACAATGGAGGACGAGATAAAACAACTCCTGAATGAAAAGCAGGTGCCAAACTCTGAGAGTGGTTATGTGTGGCATGTCACCGATATGAATCGACTGCAGCGTTTCTTATGTTTTGGTTCAGAAGGTGGTACTTATTACATCAAGGAGCAGAAGCTGGGCTATGGAAATGCAGAAGCTTTAGTAAGACTGATTGAAGAGGGTAGAGGTTGTGAAGTTGTTCAAGAAATAAAGACATTCAGTCAAGAAGGCAGAGCAGCAAAACAGGAGCCCCTACTTTTTGCTCTTGCAATTTGCTCACAGTGTTCTGATGCAAAAACAAAACAAGCAGCATTTAAAGCTGTTCCTGAGGTGTGTTGCATACCAACCCATCTCTTTACTTTCATCCAATTTAAAAAAGATCTGAAGGAGGGCATGAAATGTGGTATTTGGGGCCGTGCACTGAGGAAAGCTGTTGCAGATTGGTACAATGGAAAAAATGGCATGGCTGTTGCTTTAGCAGTTACAAAATATAAACAAAGAAGTGGTTGGTCTCATAAAGATCTTCTGAGGTTGTCCCACCTAAAACCTGCCAGTGAAGGTAATACATTTTTATTTATCTGAAAATACTGTGTTTTAAACCGTTTATATTTACTGTAAAAGTATTTAGTTTTGGAAACCCAAGTACCATTATAGACTAATGATTTCTTAGTGATGGTATCCTGTAAATTGCACCTTAAAAACATGAGTGGTCATATCAGAAATTGACCTGATTATCTTCAAGTTAAACAGTTTGTTTTTTCTTATTCTTCTGTATGTGGAGAGAACAGAAAATAAGACAGTTCTCTCAGTTCTGATTTGCTTACAAATTTTGAAATAACACTTTTGGGAAGATCTGTTGATTTCAAATACATTAGGCTCCATTTAAGGAGAATAATACTAAAACAGTCACTAAAACTGTTCTAAGTTGTCTGTGACTGACCTTTTTTATAGCTGGTTGGCAGGTCTGAGAATGGAACCTGCTAACTCATTTGCTTGCTAGAATTTGTTAAATGCCAGTATAAAGATGGTAATCCTGCTTGGAAAATGTTTTTATTTTCAATAGGAGTTGCTATAGTCACTAAATATATTACCAAAGGGTGGAAAGATGTCCAAGAAGCTTATAAAGACAAAGCAGTTTCTGCTGAGACTGAAAAACTCTTAAAGTATCTGGAAGCTGTGGAGAAAGTAAAACGCACAAAAGATGAATTGGAAGTTACTCATTTAATAGAGGAATATGGTCTAGTCAGAGAGCATCTCCTGACAAACCATTTGAAATCTAAAGAGGTAGGTAAACTTCATTGGCTTTGTAATCTCTTCAGAGGAACACTTTTGAGAGTCTTAAGTCTACATTTCCGTAAAAAATAGCCCTTACATTGTTTTTCAAGTTATTTACCCAAGTACCTAATTTAAAATAGTAAAGGTCTTAATTTAAATTGTATGCTTATTTAAAAATACACTTATTTACAGATGTAAGTTCTTGTAGTTTTGGAATCTTACCTCTTTTTTTTTTTATTCTCTTTGATCATAGGTTTGGAAGGCATTGCTGAAGGAGATGTCCATTTCTGTATTGTTGAGAAATTTAGGAAAGTTGACAGCGAATTCAGTGCTTGAACCACGAGGTTCAGAAGTGGCAATAGTATGTGAAAGACTGAGAAATGAGAAACTGCTAAAAAAGGTAAGAACGTTTTTATAATCAGTGCCAGCCTTTGTGGTTTTTAATCTCTTCCTCAACTGCGGTTCTTCAGGCAACCTCTTCACAAAACAAGAGGGATGTTAATTTGAGGAAATGTGTAGTTTATTCTTTCCAAAAACTGCAGCAAAATACTTGCTCCTGTATTTTAAAACTTGTATTTATAATTTCTCATTTGATTCCCCTCCCCCCCTCTATTTCTGAAACTTTTCTACAAATTAAGTATATTGACAACTAGGATCTTTCCTTAAATTGGCGCTGTAGCAAGCTTCTGGTTATGGTGTAAGATAACACTTGGAATTCATTGGAGGATTTTGGAAAGGGCATAATGTCCATTACCACTTACTGACAAGTATCAGTTCATGAAACAGCTGTGTAAAGGCGGCAGGAACTCTTCAAACTTAACAAACCTAAAGGAACAATATAATAAACCAGATATTTGTAGTAGGATCTTATTTTCAGTTTGTTACCTTTTTTTGTAATGGAGTTCAGATTTTCAAAAACTGCCTGTGGATTTCTTTTACCTGTAGGGTAGAATACATCCATTCCATGTCTTGGTTGCATTAGAAAGCTATAAAGCTGGGCATGGAAGCAGAGGAAAGCTTTGGTGGCGTCCTGATGAAGACATTTTAGAAGCCTTAGATGCCTCATTTTACAAAACGTTCCAGGTAATACGGTTATTCAATTTGTTAAAGCTTTTAAAAAATCTCTGTATTCTGAAAGCCTCAAAAAGGATCAAGAAAAGTTTTTTGGGTGGAAACTATTTTGAAACTTTATAACAAAAATCCTAGGACTTGGGATTTTACTAAAAAAAGAATCAAAATTTTATGCTACATTAAGCTTCTGGCAGCACTGTTTTGCTAATGTTACCCCAGAAATAATAAAAAAAGACCCATTTCCAGGTTGAAAGCAGAAGGAAGAAATGAATGTATTAACTATGTATGCCTATATTCTCTTTTTTTTCCCCTTACAGACAGTTGAACCAACAGGAAAACGCTTCTTACTTGCAGTTGATGTCAGTGCATCAATGACACAAAAAGTTTTGGGCAGTGTACTCAATGCTAGCACAGTTGCAGCAGCAATGTGTATGGTGAGTCATTAAACTTCTTTTATTTATAATTATTTGCATCTTGAGCTGCTCTTTTGATGCAAAGGTGCTCTAAAGGTGCTCTAAAGCTGCTTAGATTTCGGGATGAAACTTACCTATAATATATTTGGGTACAAAAAATGTGACCTTGTGTCTCACTGGCAAACCAGATGCTTAAAGCCAGTGGCAACCAAATTCAGGAAGATCAATTTTAAGAAGTTGATTTCTGGTCTAAATGAAAATGGTCAAGGCTGCATTTTCGCCTATTTTAGCTGAAAATACGTTCTATTTATTTACTGTTTCAAAAGCATTCATAGAATAATACAGATTGGATTAAGAAATTTTGGAATAATTCTTGTGTGCATGTGAGTTATCAATATGTCCTTTGTCTCACAATCACTTTCCCGTCATTTTGATATTCTAAAACTTCTTGTGTATTTATGTCATAAAGGAGTTGAACTTTTGTTGGTGTTTAAAAATGTTTACTGTTTTATGTCAGGAGAGAAGGAATATGGAAGTATATTTGGAGTAATTAGAGGAGTTCTTTGGCTTTAATTTTTACAATGTTTATTTGCAGTATCACATTTAAAGTGACGAGTGAAGCATTAATGCATATGAGAAGCCATGGTGACTTGAATGCAAAAGGATGTGTCATGTTGTGCGAGTGCCTTGAATCAGACATTAAAAATTCTGAATAACATAACTAAATTATTTTTGTCTTCCTCTTTCTCAGGTTGTGGCACGTACTGAGAAGGATTCCCATATAGTTGCCTTTTCGCATGAAATGGTGCCCTGCCCAGTGACGACTGACATGACGTTGCCTCAAGTATTAGTGAAAATGTATGAAGTATGTAAAACAAACCAAACCAAAAACATTAGGAAATAGCTATTGCTAACACCACAGTTTAGATGTCTCAGCAGTTACATTGTATTTTCTTTATAATCAGTTGTATACTGTGTTTAGTCCATATTTGTATAGTAAAACATGGGAATTTTTTTCCCTTTTATTTAGAGGCAGTCCAGCAATTGTCATTATTTTAACTGCTGGATATTACACATTGCAATCTAGAATGGCAGTGTTAGGTCACAAGGAGTTAGGTTGAAAAGAATATGTAAAAAGTCAAACAAACAAGCAAACCCAAAAAAACCTAGGCAAAACTAGTAAGGGAACTGTTGTTTAACAGAGAAGGCTATGTATGTGATAACACATGGAGCTTCCATAAAAATAATTTTTCCATGGTTTACTATATAAATAGTTTCTGTATTATTCTGTATTCCATGGTGGGGTTTTCTTTCTTTTTCTTTTAAGATACCAGTGGGTACCACTGATTGTTCCCTTCCAATGATATGGGCTCAAAAAACACAGACAGCTACTGATGTCTTCATTGTATTTACCGATAATGAGACTTTTGCTGGAAATACTCATCCTGCAACAGCTCTTAGAGAGTACAGAGAGGTAAATATGTTTGACTGTTTATAATCGATAAACACAGTACAAAATTAATACCAGTTCTAAAAATGTCTGAAAGGCTGAACTAGTTGTGGCTTTTTTCAGTAAATAATTATATGTTGCTTAAAACTGATATATTCTGCAGTTAGGTGGAATTAGTGCGCATATTGCACTAATTGCGTGTATTTAAAACCTCTGAATTGCTAAAAGGATTAATAATTACCCCACCCTGCTCAGTCTTCTGAATGAAAATCTGTTTGGTATTCAGAGAATATATGAGTTTCTGCATTCTGTCTGTAATAGATAGAAGAAGTTTCTTACAGTCTGTACAGAAGAAAACTTGGCTCACAGAATTAAATTGAACTGATGTCTGCAGTAGATACCACAAAGTTTAAATGAAGTAATGAAGATAAGCTTGTAGGGGAGGTGTCAATAAGATGAGGTGATAGCATCTTGTGAAGACAGCTCATTATGATCTAAATGGGCTACTATTAAGCTGTGCAGCTTCATAATTTTAAAATAGAACTAAGAAAAATACCTTCTCCAAACACATTGCTATCAGAAACTCTGGTTTAATCAGCAGACCATCTTTTATGCTTTAAAGAAACTTAATTTTTAAACTACAACAAATACTTTTTGGCAAGCATGTACACATGGACTTTTGTATCATATCCACCCAGTTGAAATGAATACCAGAAATCTTTAACTTGCCCACTGTGTTTCTGTTGTCTTAATTAAGACTAGCTCCCATTCCTAAATTTTTTTCTTTGAAACAGAGTTCTGTACTCTTAATGCCACTTGCTTTGCTTTGCCTTACAGGTGAGTTACCTGCAAATTCAGCCTATTTAGCAGAATTGTTCAGGCCGTGGTTGTTGTATTTGTTCAGCCACAAAAACATACTCTTTGACTCCTATTAGAGGATTCAATAATTATTATTGAAAGTTCTCTCTCAGAATGAACTCCAGAATAGCAAATGCAATGTTTGATATCTATCTATGAACAATCTGTGAATCTTAGTATTGCAGGAAAGTTGTGTACACCTCACTGTAATTATTCCCATTAATTTAAATATGTCTACTGCAGGTGAAGTATGATGTTACCAGTCTGCAATTCTGGTTATGGCACATCTAGTTTCTATCGGTATGCCTATTCAGACAGTGATTTAGGTGGCAAGATAGTAAGATTTGGCCCTCTGGCTTGTTTAAGTTACTGTATATGTGTGTTTTGTTATTATTTTTTTCCCTTTTTTTTTCCTTCCTCTAGAAAATGGGTATTCCTGCTAAACTGATTATTTGTGGAATGACCTCAAATGGCTTTACGATTGCTGATCCAGATGACAGAGGCATGTTGGATATATGTGGCTTTGATACAGGAGCTCTTGATGTTATTCGAAACTTCGCTTTGGATTTGATCTAATTTTCTAGGCATCTGCTCTTCCCAGTGGGTCCATTGCTGGCAACAGACTACACCCTGGGAACTCCCAGCCAAATATACTTCATTAGAATGTGGCACATTATATACATATCAGAACGTTACCTTTTTGTGAAGGGAAAACAAGAAAAGCAGATGAGAAATCTCTCTTTTTTTCCTGTTGCACACAATTTAAAGTAACAGTGGGAAATGTGCTAAAAGTAGCTACAGGGTTACACAATATATAATTTAATTTCATTTATAATAGATTATAAGTACTGAGAGATTTTTAATTCCCCCCTTCTTGCTTCCAACCTCACCCCTCCCTTCCCCCATTTCTGTGGAATGGCTTGTTTGCAAGAAGATACTGAATTGCTGTTAGGATGGGGCAGAAAAACAAAAAGTGGGGTTAGTATTTTTAGTAATGTCAGTTTAACAGCAAATTCGTTGAGAGGGATTTTTCTTCGGTCTGTTTGTCAATCTTTGTGTTTGAAACAAATTACCAAGTTTCAACAGTTTCCATTGTTTTCAGATCTACAGAAGTATTTTCTGGCACATAGGAGACCATGTGACTGTGACACAGTATAAAAGCTGTCCAGTGAAATTTTATACTGATGAAACTGAAAGTGGAAGAGTTTATGCTAATCTCTTTCTATCTAGATTATCATCCTAGTTTTCAGGATTAAAGTGTAATTCTCTTTAGATAAACTGAAGTGTGGTTTCAGAAGCACTATTTTTAAATTAATATAGTTTACAGGAAGTTCTAAGAACTCTTCTTACTAGAAAAAGACCCTGGAAATGGCTCAGAAGCTGCATTCAGTCCATGTTATAACTTCAGGAAGCAACAGCACACTTTCAGTGAGAAAGATCAACAATTGCATGTGTCTTGGACTGCTCTTGAAAGCTGAGTGGTAACAACCAGAAACAAAAAGCTACATTTTTTTCAAGACAATGTATTCAATGATGCAGAAAAAATCTTCCTAACAGGAGAGTATTTAATTTTTTGAAATCTTTTTATAGGTTAACATCACTTCTGGTTTTCTTAAATTAACTCAAGCTAACATTTTTCAAAACTACCTCCAGTTTATAGTGACCAATTCTTAAAAACTTTTATGAAATGTACAGCTGCCTCTTTCATGTTCTCAAAGTCTTGTTTGGGAAGTGATTGAAACTGGATATTTTTATTTCATTTTATTTTAGTCTAATAGAGTGTGAGTAAGTAAGGAGAAAGCCAGTGAAAAACTTATCACTTTGGAACAGGAATTAATAGCAATTCATGTGTATATGTATGTAATTCTCTGTGTTTTTTATATGTGTGTATAGGGGGGAAGTTAAAAGATCTCTTTAGTAAGTCACAATCTTAGAAGATGGGAAAGGTTTTTAGTGATGCTTTTACAACTTTCCCTATGACATACGTATGTCAACCTCTTTTATGCTAATTGTGGGTGTTTTAAACAATGAATTTGATGTTAATTAGAAAATAATTATGATTTACAGAAATAACCCAATTGTGGTAAATGACATATAAGACCATATTTTTCTGCCCAAAACCCAAGTTTTTTAAATGTAAAATTCAAGTTCATATTATACTTTTGATACTTGTAACACTTTTAATTATGCCTCACACATACTGATTATATATTCAAAGCTTGCATTCTGTAGGATGGATATCCCTTTTGGTGCTAAAATGTGAGCTTACATGTTACTGAAGGTATTCTGCTAAATACGTACACACTACCTTAATGAATAAATTGTTGAGGGAAACCTTTTCTGACATTAAAACCGTGGCTTAAAGAACTGATGGTAGGAATGTTACCTTTCAGTGGACTTCTGAATTATCACTGCTGTTACGGCACAGCTTGACAAATACAGGACTGCCACCAGCTTGTCTGGTGACATTAAGAAAAAATGAGTGTCCCTAAAAAAGCTGAGACATAACACTATGAGTTTGAAGATAAGCCATTTCTTACAAAAAAATTCTTAATCACTTTTAGTATCCTTTCTAAATAGACACCGTGAATATGGGAAGTAAACTCATTTGGTCAGTATATGTCAATAATTATTCTAAGTAAATGCACTGATGTTTTGGGGTTGGTTTTGGTAGTAGTGTGTTTGAAAATACATAATAGTCAAACATCTGATGAGGTGTTTCCTTCTAAGCTAGAGACGTTGAAAATAACATAGATAAGTATCTTTTGCAAGTACTTTTTATTATTTGGAGTAGTATTTGTGAAGTCATAGGAAATATTTTGGATTAAATATAAAAATAAAACTTAAACCAGGTATTTCAAGTAACTTTGTGCACTTAATTGCATAAATTTACTGCAAGCAAAAGATTAGTTACTAACAGATTGAATGAGTGGTTATTGTAGTGTTGCATCTTTGAAAGCAATCTGGTTGAAAATACAATTTGTTGAACTAGAGCATAAGTTGAGATGAACTTTTCAGTAGAACTGATAGAAAATGTAGCTCCCTGTATCTACTGACACTGGATAGCTGTGTGCCCTGTTAAAGACGGTCATCCATGCTGGAGTACCTAATAGGCTCCTAAATATTTTCTATATCTTTGTATTAAAAAATCTTGTTAGAAATAGAATATTCTAAGTGATTTGGTTATCTCATGTAGAACTAGCGCCAGTGAGACTGTGTTGTCATCTGCTTCTCCTTTAAGATTTTCAGAGAGAAGAAACTGAAGTAAATGCTGACAGCTGAAACTTTATAGTGTGTTGACGTTTGTTTCTAGTGGTTTTGGTTTGGTTTCATTGTTATCTTGCAATAAGGGTTGTAGAAGAATGATACTGCATATTCCTTTTTCCATAGACTGGACCTTTTTTATCTGCCCATATACTGAATTCTAGGGGATAGTGTGACTCATTTGCCATAACACAAATTAGTCCTGATTTTGGTCTTCAGCTATTAGACTGGTAACTGATAATTTCTAAAATGATATCTGCCCATATAAAAAGGCAGTAAGTATTGTAATTCTTTTAAAAAAGGAGGGAGAGAGACAGTCGTAAAACAAAGTTGCTGAGCTTAAGCATTAGTTCAGTGTATAATAAATAACCTACCCTGTTGCCAGAGGAGACGCGGACTCTTTCAAGTTAATAGTGTTGTTTGCATTGGAGGAACACTTTGACTAACAAAGCAAAATTGAGGCTATAATTGTGCCCTGCAGTTTGCCAGTAAAAACTGAACAGGGACAAGTTTAAAGATTGTTCATCTTCATTAGGGACTGTAGTGATAGGACAAGGGGTAATGGGTTCAGACGTAAACAGGGGAAGTTTAGATTGGATATGAGGAAGAAATTCTTTACTGTAAAGGTGGTGAGGCACTGGAATGTTTTGCCCAAGGAAGTTGTGAATACTCCATCCCTGGTGGTGTTCAAAGCCGGGTTGGACAGAGCCTTGGGTGGCATGGTTTAGTGGGAGGTGTCCCTGCCCCTGGCAGGGGGGTTGGAACTAGATGATCTTAAGGTCCTTTCCAACCCTAACTGTTCTATGATTATTGCAAACATTAATTTAAAAAAAAAAAAAGGTCTAAATGCAGAGTACAGCTGTAGAGTGGGTGAATGCAGGTTTCCTGATACCTAGCAGATCTAATAGGCTTTCAGTTTGACTGCCATTTCAGTGTGACACCCTTAACAATTATTAAGTATTAGACTATTACATCTAAGACTGTAATGTTCTAGCACTTTAGCTTTAAGAAAGACCAGTTGCTGGTTGGGAGCACAGCGGAGATAAAAGGTTCTTATCTTAAGACAGGCTGTAATGAATGAATATAAAAGACCAGGTTTCTTCATGGAAGGGATACAGTCAAGAATGTGGAGAGGGCAGAGGGCACTCGAGTTCTTAAAAACCATGCAATGCATACATCAGCATTGTATAATAAATTGAGTAAAGATGGGAATAATTTTGCAAAGAAATAGAATTTCATGTCAGGAATTTTAGACCTACAGCAAGGAGGAGTGTTTGGCATGCTTGTTGAATTAGATTGCAGGCACATTATGGGGTCCTTACCTACAATCCTGTGTTTACAAGCACGGAAGTCTAAAAGTAGGTGTAGACCTGAAGTCAGCAGGACCAGTCTAAGTGCCCAGTATGTGAGTGCCAGTAATAACTGGCCCTAAAACACCTTGCTGCTTAAAACCACTGTCAAATTTGTTTGTTAAATGTGAATCATTAGGGGGGTTGTGTTTTTCATTGTTGTTGTTTAATCGTGGACCATAAATTACTATGCTTTTAAAAGGCTATTCAATGAAGTGTATGTTCTTGGCTTATGAAAAACACCAGCAGTTTTGGAAATGTATTTTAATAAAGGCTCTGTCTGTAAAAACACTAGGAAAATATTTTTCTCCATTGCAAAATGATGTGCTGCTTAATCACATACCTAACTCAGCCACTGTACCAGAAGTATTCACATCGATTCCATTTATTGTGTTTCCTGTGTTACCTTTTTGCTTCGCCCTTCCTTTTCTCTGCTAAGGTTGTTTTTTTTTCCTCCTTCCCCATCTCCTTGTTGCCTCTGGCCTACACTTGAATCTCTCTTCACATACAAGCTGTCATCCATTCCTTCTTCTTTTGCATCTATTCTTCCACAGCCTTGCTGTCATTGACCATGCTGAGCTAAGGTACAGCAGAACTTATAATATTTATCTTACTTTTTAAAAACTGGATAAATATTTTTCCTTCATTTGATTATATGAATATCTAATAAAACATTTAGTTTGCTGTGTCTTTTGATTTTTGGTAAAACTTTGTGTAAAGATCAGTGACAAAAGTATACTTTAGTTATTTGCAAGAATCCAACATCTGCCTATGAATGGCTTTATTTTTATGAAGTAACCACTTAAAATTGGCTTTTCAGCTTTAAAGCTTTTCTCAAGAATTAGTTCAGTGGGTTGGAGCGTTCCATTCTGTTATATGCAGAATTAGGGAAACATTGCAATTAATATTTCAGACAAATGGGCAGCCTTTTTTCAGTAAAAGAGAAAATCTTCAAACAATGGGCTGTAGAAGTAAACCAAAGCAAAGAATCATTTGCCTTGCTTTTGCTTTTCATCTTTCCTTTTTTTTTTTTTTAAAGCATTTACTTAGTTTATGAGGTTATTTTGCTACTTGCAGTAGCTCACAGTAGACAAACACACTGTAAGTAAGATGGTTTAATAACTTTATTGCTAGGATGGTAGAGATTTCATCTTATGGTCCAGTACAGTGTACAAAATTGCTGAGTCAGAGTTACAGGGGGAAAAGTGAAACACTAGGACAGTGTATTATGGATGTGCTGCTCTGAGCTAAGATGTAAGATTAGCTAATTTCAACAGATGGTTTGGTGTCTTTAAATATGTGTGCTTACATTGAGATTTATAATTTTGATACTGTAAAGTGTGATTTCTGTAGGTATTCATTCTGAGTTTAAATATATATATTTGCATTTATATATGTGGTATGTTGAGAATTTTACAAATGCTTCATTAACAAATAATGAATATAAATAGCTGGTTTCCTATTGTTACAAGCTTCTTAAGCACAACTAGTTACAAATAAAATGTCTTTCCTATTATGTTCTCCTATAAAAGTGCAGTTCTACTCTTTAAAAATACTCTATGAAGAAGCAACAGCTGGGTACATTCACAACTGTATGTGCTTGGTTCAATAATTTGATGTTTCCAGATTTTCAGGCTTCTTTAGGAGCATGGTATGTAAGCTGGATGAGCAGCTTTGTCTGAAGTACAGAATCTTTTAGTAAGTTTTAACATTCAGATCCCAGAGCAAGCATTATTTTAAGATGAACAGCTTTGTCCTGGAGACAATGCTCAGCAAAATCCACAGGAATTTTAAATTACTATTTTTTATTCTCTCCCCCCCCTCGTTTTTTTAATTTTTCTAGAGTAGGACCACACTTTTAACTGCCATATCTTGTTTAAATAACTTAAACATCATGGCTTTGTGCCAGCCAATAATGAAGGCACTGTCTTGTTGCTACTTTCTATGAATCGATCCAAAATTAATGAGAAATGAAATTATTTGGATGTGTAGCCTTCATATGCCTAAAAAGAAACATAATTAACCCTTTGAGTACCTTAGGACATATCTTCTTTAACAAGTGGGCACTCACTCAGCTTGCAGGCATACAGTATCCTTTCTCATCAGCTGGAATAGAGTGTTGCCTTAAGTGACAATGCCCTGGGACTTCTGTAACTTAGAACTCAAAGGGTTATTTCAGACTACTGTTTTGGGACTTTCTGGTTTATTGGTAGTTTGGGGGTTTTTTTTGTTTTCTTTAACAGGGAGCAGAATGAAAATGTCTTTGAAAAACTCCTTTGTATACTATTATTTGTACATGATGGACTTACCAGCTTCCAGGTGCAAAATTACTGTTAATCTGAGAAAACATTAACTGGCCTAAGAATTCTACACACAGAAAAAGAATACCTAGTTACCGCCATGTGTGCAAAATAAATTGCTTTATTAAGTATATATTTAGGGAGAGAGGCACATTTGTGTGTGTTCACCATGACAACTGTGTCCTTGTAAATAAAATTTTAATAAGGCAATGATGAAATTAGGAAAATACAGTAAACCAGTGATAAAACCAACATTTACATGTTTAATTAGCTGATTAACATGTTAAAAGATGCACAGTGCAGCCAACTGTATACTAAAGATTGTACAAATTATGTGGTTTAAACTTTTCAAACCCCCATCACAAAAATGAAGCTGTCAAATTTAAATGATACTTTCACAGTCGTAGTTATCTGGAGTTGAAGATAAATGTGACCTTTTTTCTCCCTTGGGGGGAAAAAGGTAGCTTCGGTGCATCCAGTGCTGAAAGCAATGGTAAAAACGGGAGTCTTACAAGAAGTAAGTAAAAATTCACTGACTAATGTTTTTATTCTAAACTGTGCATCTGTAGTAATGTAATGGTCCCTTTTACTGAAGAATGGGATATAATTTTCTGCTTGTATATGAACTTGAAATAACCAAAAGTCTTGGCATTGGTCTGGCTTTGGATTTGCACTGTACTGAAACCACTGAATTTTAGACATTTTGGGCATTTAATTGCAAGTTCAAATTGCTAGTAAACTGCATTCTGACTGTAGAATTCAAGAACTAAATAAACTCTATGCATATTAGACTTATTTTACTTGGTCTTAAGTTTCATAATAGCATTGGATTGATTATAACGCAATTTGTAGTTGCAGAGTTTAATGATAGTGAGCTGTCTGGCTCCCCTAGAAGCTCTATTTTGTTGTATTTCTGAATGACTATATAAACTGATACTTTATAGTGCAGAAAAAAGATGCACGACATTACCTACCCCTCAAACACTGCAAGAATCTTTATTCCCTTTTCTCTCGCAAGTGGACATACAATTTGAAAGCTAGATGATCAGATGCTGATATGGAATCATATCATACGGATATGGAAGAGGCAGACATGCATACACAGTATCACTACAAACTTATTTTGCTTCATACTTTCATCACTACAATTAGACATTCAGAGAGGAATTTACTTTAAAAGAACCATTAAACTGACCATTGGAACAAGGCTAGAATGTAAACTAATTTGCAGCAGAAAAAATACAGGATTCCTCTTATACAATTAATGCGTCTCTGAAACATAGCATCAGCATTATACAGCAATAAAATGACATCACTTTCTCATACTTAAAGCCCCAAGAGTTACATAGTGGTTTTGATCACCATTTTGGTTGTAGGAAAGCTGAGGCACATAATTTGTCAAGTCCATAAAGCATCTGTGTCAGAAAATGATCTATGATTCGGAAATCCATGGCTTGAAGTTGTTGACTCCAGCTGATGTAGCATGTATCTGTGATCTTCCAAGTAGCATGTATCTGTGATCTTCCAAGTTGCCTGAAATTCTGTTTATACAAAGGAAGACTAAGCTAAGTTAAGTGGCTGATCGGGTTTTACTTTTCACCTGACATTGATGAATTAAAGGCAGCAGTTTGCCTTCCTCATGAAGCCTTTGAGTATCTGTAGCACCTCCAACAAAAGACCCATTGACAAACACTCTTGGGACCTATCAAGAAAATGAAAATTATGTTAGTTACTTGGATAAAAGATAAAAATCTAAGCAACTCCCCATGGACTGTAGTATACACACAACAGTTGAGTTCTTACATTTGCATATTTAATACTACTGTACATCTCATACATTTCTGTAATATTTACAGAGATCGGAAACTGTTCACATGCCCCTCAAAAGGGGCATAAAGTCAGTATATGGGAGATTGTATTAAAATAATTGAGTCAAGTGAGACTGTATAAAATTAAGAAACTACAAGGTGTATGTACACCTATACAAATGAAAACTGACTGATATCTCAAAGTGGCACCCTCAGGGTGAGGGTCTCAATAGACAGAGACAGTACAGAACCCTTCTGCAGTATCCTGTATTTAATTTATGATCTTGTATCCCAAGTTTACATGTCTTGAAAAAGCAAAGAACTTGATATGGTCATAACTCATGAGAAACAAGTGTAGTGTAAGTTCTTACTTTGCTTGTTACATGTAAGAACATATACTTACAGTTCTGCCACCGGTCATCTGCTCAAGAATGTCTTGGATCTGACTTCCATTTGTATTCAAGTCCAGTTCCACAGCTGTATAATTCACATTTATACTCTCAAAAAGCTTTTTTGCCATTCTGCAGTAGGAACATGTTGTTTTGGAGAAAATCACCACACAGTTGTCTGAAATAATCTCCTGTATGCTCAAAAGGATGTTGAAGTCAGCATGTTTTGTTTTTTTAAGTCAGTGTATTTCAACAGTATCAAGCAGTCATGAAAACAAATGCAGAAGTTATAAGTCTGCTATTGCAGTAACAAATATAACAGAAAATTATTCTGTAAAAGGCTTTCTGAAGTATTTTTAAACAGGGATAACTGAGGAGTTCCCAGCCATGCTACAGCAATGGCTGGCTATTTTTGAATTGTCTTCCAAAACATTATACATTTTTTCCTTACTTTTTAAGGTAACATGAAAAGCTAGTTAAGCTTCTACATTTCCCCTAATTCTAATCTAGAGCCACAAGAATCTTAAGGTGAGGAACAAACTACTATTCTTTAAAAACAAGGAGCAGAACAACAACTTCCTCTATCAAGGTATCTGTTAAGAAGATACCACCACCTGTATGGCAAGCGTAAAACATATCCACCCTACATCTTGTTTTGAAGCCTCTGTGGTGGCCTAACACCTCCTTTAGGGATGCATCTCATATTTCTGCATCAGAAGAAAAATTGCTTCCTACCTGACCACTAAGAAAGTCAGGCTTTTAACCTCAAAAAGTTCAGATGCACTTGGCCAGGTCCCGAATAGTGTCAGCACAAGTGCAGTAAGCAGTGAGATGCAACCTTAGCAGTTTGCAGAGCTACATGGAACATAAAAGTGACTTCTCTTGCTCCACTTGAGCTTTTCAGTTAAAGGTATGCTCTTTTCTCTGAGTAGAGTACCTGGAATCAGTTAAAACTGAGCAGTATCTGACCTTCAGGAATGCTATGATCTTGTGGGAGCACAGAAACAGAGGAGAGTTGACATTAACAATCACTATGAGAAGCACTGCTGGCACTTGTGAAGCTGTGTCTGACCTAGACTTGACTCCAAAAGGGAGAAGGATGATTGAGAGGCATGTGTTGTGACTGTCATGCAATGGTGCCAATCCTGAGCCTGCTTTAACTCTGCAGTCACAGACCTCCTACAATCTGCCAAACAAGCTGCATCTCCTTGAACTATTTAGTACAGCTTTCCCTGTCCATCAGGCAAGCAGGATGTGCTGGTGGCAAGCAGAATGACAAAAGGGTTATTTCTTTTTTCTACCCCTGTGGAAATTGTACTTAATGCCCTACAGAGTGTTCTTCCTCTTAAATTCCTGATCTTGCAATTTTCTTATAAACTGGCTATGAAGAGCAGTGGTTTCTGCCGAGGAGACCACTAAGCTTAAGTCCAAGGATTGAACTTCGGACCAGTCACACCTTTTTACTTTACTGTAAATTCAAAGTCATTTCAGGCCGTTATTTATTATCAGGAAATTTACTTTAAAAATAACTTACTCTTTAGATGTTTAAACTTTACTTAATGACAGTCATTTTACCAGATTTAGTCCCCAATACTGATAGCAGTACCAAATTTGAGTAGAGGTCTGCAAAAGACGTAAAATGGATGCAGCCTAGGAAGATCAAGTTCCAGGGCTGTAGATAAATAAATAACGCTGGCAGTATTATTTACTAAACATAAGAGTCAAGTTCAACATGTAGAACTATTTATAGAATGTCTCTGTATAAATTAGAAGAGCTTTTAAGTAACTATGGCTGTTAGAAATGTTGAAAAAAAGAATTGCATTAATGACATTACCTGTATTTGATTCACAGCAGCATCAGTAGACAATCTCACAGTAGTCTGATCATTCCCCATTCTAAAACTAAAGAGAAATCAAAGTCAGATACTTGAGCTTTCAAACAAATGACACATTTTATATTTCACGAATTAAAGGTTGACTTCGTACTGTTTTGTTTAAACAGTCAGTGTGATTTCTGCATTACATGTGTTATTTTTCTTCGGCTGCAGTACCCACAGCCATGCTAGTTCTCACATGCCTGCAGGAAGCTGAAAATGAAAAGATGGATGGTGCAGACTATAAAAATAACCAAAACGGCTGCCTCAGAAAGCCAAATACCTTCTTCCCCCTCACGTGATAATAGAAACGCACGCGTCAAATCCGGCACCGCGCTGTGCTCAGCCTCACCGCCCGGCTCTAAGGGAAAGGACCCCTCTCGTTTCTATCAGTGGAGCGTGTTCAATAGACGCGCTGCTTCGAGGCCTGCGCCCCCCGATACCGACCGGCCCTCCGCGTCGCCACAGCCCGGGTGCCCGCCGCTCCGATGCCGGAGGGCCGCTCCTCCGAGGGCGAGCGTTCAAAGGCCACAAAGGCTTAAAACAGGACCCGTACAGACCCACGGTGACGGCGCAGAGCTCCGGCCCGCGGCTCCCTGCGGCACCCACCTCCGGACGGAGCGAGCGGCCAGCCCGCAGCACAACCGCGGCGCCGCCCGCCGCAGCGCCCCCTGCAGGGCCATTGCACCAAGAGGAAGGGGCGGGGCTTCTCCGCAGTCCTCACGGCGGTCCGACTTCGCTCGCAGGTCCCCGCACCGCCCCTTCGGGGAGCGTAGGGCTGCCCGGCACGCTGCCGGTGGCCTGAGGCGCCGCTGGCCTGGGCGCTCCCAGGGGCCCACGGGCCCTTCTAGTGAGGGTGCAGAGACGATAAATATTTTCTTAATCACTTTGTTCTGTGGTGTTTTAACGGCTTACTCTTGTCAGAATTAAACGCCTTTGTGTTTGATAAAGCGGATATTTTCCTCTTTTATTTCCTCCCCTTTGTACCCAGGTTCGAGGTCTTTTTCTTTCTGACCTGCAGTCTGAAGTGCGTACACCGCCTTCTGGCGGGAGCCGCTGCTGTCCTGGTGCCACCGGCCAAGCGCTGCCTGTCCAGGGTGCGGGCGGCACAGGCGGGCGCCTCGGCTCCAGCTGCTAAGGTGACGCGGAAAAGGCGTGCCGCTTTCTGCGCCTGCCCGACACCGCGGTGCGGTGTGGGTGCTGCCCTTACCGGGACCGCAGGACACCGGCGGCCGCGAACAGTTCGTGACCCCCTGCGGCCCGCGCAATTCCCCCTCACGAGAATACGAGTCCACCCGCAACCGCTAAGGCCGTGACGATGCTGCCGCGCGGGGGCACCTTGACCGTGAGGGCGACGGCGCCCCACGGCCGTTATGCTCTCGCTGCCCAGCGAAGGCCCGGCGTGCAAAGTTGCCGGTTGGCAATGGCTTTGGGAGCGCCTGTGCCATCGGTGCCTTTGACGCTCTTTACGCTCCTGGCGATAACGACCGAACCTCGCCACTCTAAGCAGTGTTCGAACCGCAGCATCAGGACCGCTGCGAGCAGGGCCTTAACCAAATCGGCCGGGGGCCACCCTGAGGGCGGGGTCACGTCGCTCCATGGCAACCGGTTCGGCGTCGCCCCCTGGAGGCGGCGGAGGTAGTGGTGTTACTCAGGCGTTCGCGGCGGGCAGCTTGGGTCCTGTCGGAGGGGTCCTCGCGCGGCTGGTGGAGCGGCCGGAGCGGCAGCGGCCGGTGGCTGCGGAGCGAAAATGGCGGACGTGCTGAGCGTGCTGCGGCAGTACAACACGCAGAAGAAGGAGATTGTGGTGAAGGGGGACGAGGTGATCTTCGGCGAGTTCTCCTGGCCCAAGAATGTCAAGACCAACTATGTCATCTGGGGGTGAGCGGTGGGGCCGTGGCGGGCGGCGGGCGGCCGCTCGCTCGGGGAAGGGACGGGCCCGGGGGGGGAGGAAGAAGTTGTCTTGAAGTTGTGGGGGAGCGCTCGGGGAGCGGGGAGGAGGATCCTGCCGCGTGCTGCCTCCCGCTGCGTTTTAGGGAGCGGGGTGGGCGGGTGGTCTGGTTGCCGCCTCCCGGTAGGGCCCTTCGGGAGCTCACCGGGGCCGTGAGCTTCCTCTCCGCCCGGGCGCGGTGTCCCGGGGTGGTGTCCCGCGGCCCGTTCCACTGGTGGCCTGCGCGTCGCGAAGGGCGATACGCTTCCCCTGTGCTGTTGGCAGCGCGGTAGTTCAGGGGGGTTTCGCTGGTCACTTCGGGAAGGTTTCTAGGACCCCGCCCGGTGCCTCTGCCCCGCGACGGAAGAGCAGCGGGGCCGCGGTGAGGCCTTGTTTTGGTTTTCGGCCTGTCCGTGCTGCCTGGGGAAACTGGAGGGTCGCAGCGGGGCTGGGTCTTGCGGGCTCATGCGATGAGACGGAAGGAGGCAGCTTCTCCAAGTGTTTTTTTATCTGTATGCAAAACAGAGGTTATGTACTTACTGTTTTAGTTTATCCGGGCTACTTTTCATTTCTTGGAGCTTTGCTCTGCTGTTGGAAAGTCAGTGAGGTCCAAATCGAGGCTCCCTCTGTGGTCCCTGCCAGCCTTGTTGACCTATGGAGGTGCATTGCTCCTCAGTTGCTCTGAGCTGAGGCCTCTTCCTGCACCGGACCTAATGTAAGCTGGTCTTATCATAATGAAAAAGCAGAGATAGCATTTCTGTTGGATAAATGCTTATATTAGGTTAAATGCTTATTTTTAGAAAACTTCTAGAAAAAGAGACTTTGTACCTGTTGAGTTTTCTGGTATGGTACGTATTGCTTGCAATGCAAGAGAGCTTTTAATTCTCCTTTTTTCTGAATTTCTTCTGAATTAAAAAAAAAAAAAAACAGCTGCTTGCTTTTAATATTCTAACAGAAGGATTCAATGAATCTCTTTTAAGCCCAAGAGAAAAAGAAAAAATACTTATTGTTAAGTATCAGGTAGTGAGTGCTTGAGGTACTGATCAAAGAGTGTTCTGTCAAGCTTGATGGAAAATCAGAAGAATCTGCAGATTTCTCAAACAAAAGCCCACCCCTCTACTTCAGTCTATGACCAGGCATTATTTTGTTTAGTTTTCATAGCTGTGATGAGAATTTAAGTGTTGATCCTATATCCTGACTTCTAGTTTGAGAAAGAAACTTTTTTGTTTAAGTTAACTTATGGGCAGATTTATTGTAAGACTAATTTTACATTGCACTGTGTTTAAAACTCAGAATGTGCTGTTGTACTACTTAGTTCAAGCTTTCAGAAAATCATTTTGGATTTATTTGCTTTTTGTGGCTGAGGGGTGGATACTGGTAGGTAGACTGAAGAAGAAAAATATTTGGATAAGCAGTTAAGTTTTCAAATTCGTGAAAAGTCGTATTTCTGTTTTTGCTGAGCAACCGTACAGACAATTGTGATGGTTTCCTTGCTGCAAGTTGATTTTTCCCAAGCAGTAGCAAGTAATGGTTAACCAGACAGACAAGTTTCATTGCTCTTCTGTAGGGAGCAGAGAAACAGATATACCAGCCTAACTCTACTGCTGCAGAACGGCAGCTGTAACCTCATTATATCTATGTGCTGTGCCTTTCTTGCAGATGTGTTGTAGGATTTGAAGGGTTTTTATCGTTTGGCTGGTGCGAAGTAATTTAGTTAGCCACTTGATTTAGACTAGTAGTGTCTGAACTTTTGGTAGGATCAGACCACTATCAATTCACGGTGTTTCTTGTGAACCACCATGGAATTATTTGTGTCTAATTACATTGAAAACACTGCAAAAATGAGACCAGTTATGCAAGCCATACTCAGTAGCTTTGACACCACAGTTTAGAGGCTGTTAATTTATGTAACTTCCAGACTTATGCAGGGATTTATGAGGAACACTTCCGAAAACTTTTATATTCAGGTCACTTTACAGGATCCAGGCTACGCTTGCACTGAGCAGTTGTTAGTGGCTTAGTCTTTCATGAAGCAAATCTTGATTTGTCTTCTAGGTTTCCACAGTGTGGTTGCTGTAATTGCATCTTGGCTGCCAGTCTGGAGAGATTAATGCAAGTCCAACTGCCATGGTGGCATTCTGTCCCTGCTAGAATTAGAAGTAGTAGTCCCACTAGGCATTTAAGACTGTGGCTTCTTAAGCAGCTAAGTTGGCAGAAGTCAGTAGCACTGCCCTGCACTGCCTTCTCTCTGTGGTAGCACGAGTGTCAACCAAGCAGTGAATTGGTCTGAGGAAAGGAGCCAAGTTCAAAGTAACCCAGAGGGGAAGGAAAAAAAAAAAAGGCAGAAATTAATTTTAACCCAGGTTAGTCTCCAGATAATAATTGTATGAGTGCTCTTGCTGGCACATGAAGAAGGCTAGATGGTCTATGATTAGGCATTTTGTGTGTTTTGATCTAACGGCCCTTGAAGACTGTAGCATCTGTTTCAAAACTGAAGGAAGGAATCAGTCTAACAGAGAAACTTACTTGCTTTGTTTACCCATTGAGAGGGTTGTATGCACAGCTGAGTTTTAAACCAGTGAGCAGCTGGACATGGGTATAGTAATTTGTGTTATACTCTGCATGCCTAGTCTTGTATTTTTAAAGTTTACTGTTTCATCCATGGAAGAAAGGAGTCCTCTAGTACCTCTATAAAAATTCATGCTTTGAAGCATGAAAGAGGAAATATAGCAGTTAGAAATGAATGGACTCCTGACACCCACAGGTTGAGGGTGAATGAATGAGCAGGAAATTAATTTCTTGTGTTAAAAACAAGCAGATTAAACTCCCTTTTGCATTATGGAAACATTTTCTCAATTTTTTAAGCTGGAGTTTTGTTTAAGAGATGCAATTCTTAATAACTTAAAGCAAAAATGTAACTACTGGGCTTCTTGGGGTCTGAATCTTAAGATTTTGGTTTTTTTTTTTTCTGAAGTAAATAATGCCATTACTGAATGTAGGAAATAAGAGAATTAATTTCTTTGGCTACTTGAGATGTTTGTGAATTGAACAAAGCAACTGAACCTCTGGATCAGCTTGCTTTTAGTTCTTAGCTTGTTGAGAGGGTTCTTTATATCTGGAAAATCTGAAAGGAGCTCAAAGTTATGCTGAAATGTCAGCTTAAACTTAGATCTTCTCCTTGCATACAACTGCTTGTCCATCTGGTCCTTTCCCTTTAACATTCAATATCTTGTCCTCCTAATAAAGCATCCTCTTAGAACTATAATGAGCATGGCGATTTCTTGCATGTGTGGCTTAAGTGATGAAGTATCAGATGTGCCCTGCTGAGCTTTGGCAATGCCTGTAGCTTTGTAATACTGTATTTTCAAATTAATAGATAACTATTCAGTATTTGTTTTCTAACTTATGTAATTTATTACTAAATATTGCTAAAGCTTGAATAGATGACCAGCTGGACTTTATATATAATGTTCAGTGGATATGGCACACTTCAAAGAAATAACGAGTTATTCTGAAGTGAGATAATCTAAAATGTTGGGTTTAAAATGAAGTGACAACTGTATTGTGTGACATAGGCTTCACTTCAGAGCCAAGTGTATGTGGACTAAACTTACAGTTTTACCAGTGCTCAGAGTATGTTTAGATATCACCTCATGGAAGATAGCAGTGAAACAGTAAGATACTCAAACAGTTCCTTGCTGAGGAATCTAGTTGTGTTGGCTGTAATTGTGAGGACAACTTTTGGCTTCTTAGCAGTTGAAAGATGCTATGTCTCTTCCCTTTGCTCTTCAGCAAAAAACCATAAGCCTTACTCCTTGAAGCAAGTTTTGAAAGTTTTTGGAAGGAAGGAACAGTGATAGAGAGATACCTTACTCTAGCATTCTCCTTAGGTTTGGAATCACTTCTTACTGCATGTTATTCATGTTTTGTTTTTCTTAGGCGTCATTATGAAAATAATGTTTTCAATCTTACTGCCCATAATAAGTTCTGAACAGGTTTTTGGACACTTCCATTCTAGATAATTTCAGAAAAGTGATTGGAAGAAAAGTAGTAGTGGCATTGTCTCCACAATATGGAGATGAGAGACTTGCACTTCTGTTGCGTTTGGTATATGTTTGTGTAACTCAAATGCAAGGAAGTTATGTTTGAGTTTTTCTAATTTCCTCTTCCTTTCACCTGTGAGGTTGGCACTTCTGTGTTGCTTGTTTTGATGCTGATGGTGAGCTGTGAGTAAAGCTACTGTACTTGGATGGAAACACTTTTTCTTACAGTTTTAATGAAAGTATTTCTTCCTGAAATCTCTGGTTTGGTAGAATTTCAGTGCCAATCTTAAATTCTACACTTGCGTCCTAGTTTTCTGGTGGGTTGACTTCCTCAGGATTTGAGGTGAGCTGCCTGATCTGGCTAGTTTGGGATGGATGCTGGGCCACACAGAGGAAACCCTCTCCTGCTTGGAGCTGGGATCTGACAGATCTCCAATCTGGGCAGTGGAATTGCTGGTCCCACTGGGGGCTGTGAATGTGATGGAATATTTTAACTGATCAGAGATTTAAAATATTTAGGAAGCAGGTTTTGTTCTGAAATGGGGACAAGCATTGCTTCTCCTACAACATCTTGCAGTAACAGCATAAAGGGGTGAATGTCTATGTGAGGGGGGAATTGCATTTGACACACATGCAGGCAAGCTAAAACTACAGTTTTGTTTAGCCTTGTTTTGTGGGATTGTTTTTTGTTGTGGTTGGTTTTGTTTTGCTTTTCAAATTGCTGCACAGAAAAGATTCCTTCTTAGATTTAAAAGGCATCTCTTTCAAACAAGCTGTTTTGAAGCTGAGATTGAACTTGATGTTATGTTGCTCTGAAGTTATCTGACTTGGTTATGGGAGTTTGTTGTGATTTTGTAGTCTGTTTCACTTTTGCTGGTCTTGTGTGCAATTAGTTTCTGTCTGCTCCTTGTTTTGACCTTCTGGCACCATTTCCGACCTTTTGTTCTCTACACTTCATGGAGCTTCATTGTATTCAGAGTTCTTCATTGTGTTTTCTCTAGTGGTGAAAATTCTGTCCCATTATACCTGAAAAGCATGTAATATGATTTTTATTGAATTATTTCTTCCATTTGCAGTTCAGTTACATTTCTCTAGCTGTCCCAAATAAGGTAGACAGTTCCTTTGGTAATCTGAGTAAGTGTGTTTGAGATGTGGGAGAATGTGTTAATACACTTTCCGAAATCTTGCTTCATGTTTGTTTTATAACCCATCCAGCTCTTACTTTGGATTATTTTGGACAGTTTTTATAATTCATTCAGTAACAAGGCTGCAAGAACATACATCCTTTGCTCTTAATTAACACAATTGATGGTTCACTAGTCTGGCAGTAGCCTGATAATAAACTTATTGCTTGCTTTTTGAACTTTCATCTGGAAAGAAAAGAGAACTTTGATAAAAAATTGTGCATGAGAGAGAGAGATGGAGAAGTTAAATGTTAAAATCTTTGTTTCATGATTTTACAGGACAGGGAAAGAGGGACAACCCAGGGAATACTACACTTTGGATTCTATCTTGTTCCTGCTTAATAATGTGCACCTTTCGCATCCTGTTTATGTCCGCCGTGCTGCGGTAAGTAAATCAGAGTAGCATTTAAGTGTATGAATTTGGCTAGGGAAAAGGAAAAAGATATGCAACAAAGTGATCAAATCACAGTACTTGTCGAGGTAGAATATTTCTCTTGATAATACGTTCCCTAACAGATTATCCCTTCAATCCACCCGGTTGAATTTAAAGAAAGAGTCAATCCCACAAGTATTAACAGTAATGGGGGCATTTCTCTTCATGTTCTATGATCACAGCTGTCTGTAGCGCTAATGATTTCTAAAGTACTTTTGTGCATCTGCTCTCTGTTGTGCAATCCCAATTTAGGTGATCCTTTAGTGCCCAAGATTGCAAGGATCTACAAATCAGAAAAGTTCAGCAGAATAGCATTGGAGTGGACTTGGAAGTATGCAATCTAAATCAAGAAATTATTGAATAAGCTCTACAAATAATAATAGGGGAACTGAAAAAGAGAAAGTCCTTTTGATTTCCAGTTGATTTCTATGAGCCCATGTTTCGTCTTCCTCTATATCACATGGTTACCTGATACAGCAGTGCTGCATGTTGTGCA